>JAWNPQ010000090.1:1757500-4157500 GCA_035047465.1 Drosophila sordidula | reverse complement strand
GTGAGTGCAAAGTTTAAGTGGATGGTGAAATGTGAAATGTTTACTAAATCTTTTCAACCAAGTTTTGCCTCCCTCGCAGCTGAAAAATAAGTTTAAATTGTATTTTTCTTAGAAAATTGTACAGAATTATGATATGATGATGGGAAGAGGAAAAACACCTTAAATAATCTTGTATGTTATCAAGTATATTTTATATAATCGTAATCTTCGAGAGCCTTTTTGATTCATGAGAAAAGCTTTATATTTAGTTCTTTAGCTCTTTGGGAATTACAAGAGCTTATCTGAAAATGACGTAAACCATAAAAAGAGAGTTCAAAATAAAATAAATCAACTGACTGTTTGAAAATTCTACACAGTAGCAAATTTAGATTTGATTACATTTTATTACATTTGTACAATTTCTAAATTAATTTGAATTTGCTTCAATCATAATTTTACACACATGCAAATTACAAGAATTTAGAATTCTTATGATTTTATCTTTCTACCAATTAAAGATGGTTTTTCAATATATATTAAAATTCCTCTGGACAACGCTGCATATTGGCCCCTATTTTAATCACATTCGTTTGAGTTCGTGTAGTTCACGGCCCTAACCTTGCCCAAAAAGCGTTTCAACAACTGGGAGCCGCTCTTCGAGTGTAAACGTGACTGAAGGCATTTAATCGACATAGAGTCGACAATCGCACTTTGATCGGCCCAACATCGGCATCAGCCCATACAAGTTTGTTTGCCCCAACAAAAAACCGAATTGAAATTCCTGGAAATCGAGTTGAAGTGCAGAAATCAGGTGAATTTAATAAATTCTAATCAGAAGAGCTACACAAAAAAACAAATAGTACTCGTAGTTGTTCTTACTTCTTGCTTCTGATTGGGAGGTGCGAGGGGAGTGTGACTTGGAAGTGAAATACAAAATGATTACGCGTATGTTTTAGATAATTTAACATTCGTATATTTCATTCTCTTTGGTTTGGTTTTAAAAATTTGCTTATCTTAAGCAAGAAATCTATAAGCACACATATTTGTACCTTCAATTTGTTCATGTATTTGTCTGCGCACATGCGGCTTATCAAATTTGACGCCAGTGGAATGACGAAATTGCTGACAAATCTACTTCTTATAAATGTTGTGAATCATATTCAAATTACATAGACAGGCTTTGAATTTGCAGCGGGCAAATATCGATAAGATTGGCACTGACCCGATATGGAAGTGTATCTAAGGTTGACTAATGGAAATTTACCTAAGCTCAAGTATGTAAATATGTGATGGGAAACTTTGAATAGACAAGAGTTCGTTTTGATTGCGCCTTGGCGTATCTATAAGATAGTTTTTTTTTATATGAGTGTACATATTTACTTTAAATATGTTTTTTGACTACTATCTTACTAAGTATTTCTTTGCAGTAAAAAGAAGAAATAAAATCGTTGTACCCTGTTACCACAGATGTGAGTTAATGAATGGAACCTAAAAAGAGTATATATTCTGGAATTTTCGCCTTTTGCTTATCATAAATTGTAAATTCTTTGCAAATAAAAAACTTTATTTTAAAATACTAAATTTAACAGACATTTTTAATACTATTGGCTTAAAGTAGTAGAACTGCATTTAATTTTGAAACTGGCAGGTCAAGGCCAATTTTAGTTAATTTAACCAATCATTAGAAAGTAAAATAAAAAGTCTGCTCTATTTTCTATAAATAAATAGTAATAATAATGTGAAAAAATTATTTTAATTCATATTACTTTCAGTTATTAAGTTACAGGTAACTCTAAATTTTTGTTTAACATTTTTGCGGTAGGGCATTCCTAAGTCGTCTTGGCACTCACCTATTTTTATGACCATGATCGCCTTTCAGCTGATTATTTTGTTTTTCAAGTGTCAATTGATTTCGATTCGATTTGTTTCTTTTTTCTATTATAAACGTCAGCGATGATATGCAAAGCGTTTGTGTTAACGCATTTGGTTTTTTTTGTAAGGTATTATCTGGCACCCCCCACCTCCTCCCCAAAGCACATGCCTCCTAATTGATAGAGAGGTAGGTGCCTAAGGTGCCTGAGGTGCCTTATCAGTTCATGACAAACAAATTGAACTCGTTTCTTTAAACAGCTTCGACGCAATTGTCAGCAGATACAGCTACAGCTACAGCTATAGCTATAGATACAGATACAGATACATGAATATATTCCAATAAGTCTCAACTTGTCGCTGTGTTTGGCTGTTGTCGCCTGTTGCTGGCTCGTCTGGCTAATCAGTTCATGTACATGCAGAGCGACCGAATATGGTAAATGGTAAAAAGCAAAAAGAAAGAAAGCAAGATAAAGAAGACGAAGACGGAGACTTGCAACGTGTGGCATACATATAAAGCGCGGTACCATTTTTATCTAATTAGGCTAAGCAGCAGGCAAAGAAAGAAAGAAGCGTTGCGAGTGCGACAAATATTTATTATTGTGCAAACAAACAAGCAGTAAAATAATCAATCACTCGATCGTTACAGCAAATGGCCTGGTATCTGTATCTGTAGCTGTATCGACAAATGTATCTGTAGCTGTGGCCGTATCTGTATGCGGCGCAGTTAACGGCATTTGAATAAGGTAAGGAAATGCAGTACGCTGTCAACTTGTCGCTACAAGATACAACAACCTATAGATACAGATACTTGGCAGTGCCTTGCACTCTTTATGCGTATCTGTATCTTCGCTGAGCCACACAAGTGTTATGCTAATAAAACAAATCGAAGACAGCTTATCAGTAAACATATAACTACACACTGAGAGAAACAGGACTAAGACTAAGAACTGAAGTTGAAAATTAAACTTTTACGATTATTCTTTTCAAATATTCTTTTACTAACGATTATAAAATCAAAAGTTATTAATGCTTAATTTATGAAAATTAAAGAAACAGTTAATAATATATTCTGAAATATAAAAAGGCAGTTGGTTTTTCTCTGAGTGCATATATGCACACATAGAGATATTTATGCCATATTTACATTAAACAAGCCAAAGACGACGACGACAATATTTAAAGTGTAAATCGATCGATTTTTCTGCCTTTTTTTTTGCTCACCCTTTTTTTATTTTTTTGTTTATTGTATTTATTTCAATTTCAATATTATTTATCAAGCGCTGTTGGTGGTGCTGGGTGCTGTTGCTGCTTATTGGTGCCGCATTGCGAAAGCCACTTCAACATTTGTGCGGCTAGTGTAAACTTCACTGTTTACACTAGACTTATTGCATACCCTGTTTTTTTTTTTGTTTTGCGTTCCACCCTTGACAAGTGGTTCGCATCTGCGTTGTGGGCTTTGTTTAAAATTTGATATAGTTTTGCCTGAGATTCGCTGATAAACAATTTGGCAGTTGGCATATGTGTATTTATATATATAATGTTTTCGTAAAGTAAGCCCGGTAATACATACTTTGATTTCTGGTGAAATTTGCTTAAGATTTGTATTATCTGCAGGCGCTTAAACATGTTCATTCGATACAATCTGTAAACATTGTTTAAGACTTTGGTGTTCATATCCAAATAAATAAATGTGTTTATATAAGATTTGTATAACGGAATATGCAGATTGTATTTTTGAAATATCAAAAAGATATCAAATATATGCATATTTTCAGCAATTGTACATTTTTATTATTTTTTTTATTTTTATTTAAAAAAATTCTTTTACTAACAGTTTCAATATATTGAAAAAATCCTGACCTGGACTTTGACTTAAGACAATTTTTCTTTGCTTCTAAATTATAATTTTCAGATATAAAAGTATATATTAAAAAATCCTTGACTTAAATTAAATAATATAGTTGCTTCAACATCTAAGAAAATATTTCGTTTACCTTATATAAATAAAACATATCTACTCTAATAACTGAAGCAAATGAGTTTTTATATCCTTTAATTTATACAAATTTACAACATTTATATATTAAAATAGCTTTTAAACTGACTATCGTTTTATAGCCTTTTCAGTTTTTTATGATATAAGAGAATGTTTTGAAATTAAATCCCAGCCCAAACTTTTATTATACAAAAAATGCACTAATATTTAAAATTTAGTATCTAACCCCTAAAGATTTTAAAGATAGGTTTTTAACAAATTAGGCTTTACCTTTATCTTTCAACAGTTTGGCCTAACAATGTTTCCTTTTTGTTCAAACTCGCACTGAAGCACAAATATTTCATAAATTTTAGGCGCACTTTTTCAGAATTGTTGGCTTAAATGGAGGGCAATAATAATTTGCGTATAATATTCAAGTTTTCGCAGCATAGCACTGAAAACAGTTTTGCAAGGAATATTTTTTGAACAGATCGTGTTTGGTAGGCCGATAAACGCGGTACCGAAATGCGCGCAAAAGCCGTCGTTAAAATGCGCTAAAAAAGTGCAGAGCAAACACAGCGCAGCGCAAAACTGAAACTGAAACTGAAACGGACGAAGCTGAAGCTACCTCAACGCACAAGCACGCGACGAGGGAGGGGGGTGTGTGTGTGTGTGTGTGTGTGTATCGGGGGGCACCAGCAACCGGCTACGTTCAGGGGGGGGAGCTGCTGTTGTTGCTAAAACGTAACGCGCGCGCGCACTTGAGTTACAAACACTGAAACTCAACTGAACGGAGTATCTTAAAGATGCGCAGATCAAAAAGCGCAGCCAAAACGAAGCGAAACGGCGGCAACAAGTTTTGCGATACAAAAGCAAATAAACAAACGGCGGCAAATGCAGCGGGCGACAATCCAACAACAACAACAAGACAGCGCAGCCTATCTGTATCTGCACACACACACACACACACACAGACACACAGTGCGTTGGAGCATGCAACACGCGAGCAGCGAATGCAACCTGTTCGCCGGCGAGAGCGAGAGCGAAGACTGGCGCTCTCCTTGCCAATTTGCGGCCACTCTCGCGCTCTCTCACGCACACCAGTGCAAATTCACGATCCGCGCTCTCTTAGGTTCCACAAAAGCTGCACAAGTGTTTGTGCGCGGCGCGCTCACGTGCGAGCGAGACAGCTGCCAGCTTTGTAAAGCTTCACACACACACACACACACACCAGTGCATTATTCAAATTAAGCAGACGCCCGTCTCGCTCGCACCTGTGCTGGGCGCGAGCTCTTGTTTCGCTTTATTTAAATTTATGATTATCGCGCGTGCGTCTGTGTGTGTGTGCGTGTGTGTGTGAGTGCTATTGTGTTTAATCCAATTGGAGGTGGAGCAGCCGCTTAGCATGCTGCGGTGCTCTTCTAGCCCACGCTCGCTTATTGTCTTCTGTGGGGCCTCTGCGTACGTGCCTCCACTCGCAGATACTTTATCGACGCCTGCACATAAACGCCAACTGTCACAGCCTGTGGATATAGTTTACGTTTTATCCAATTGGATTTGTGTTAATTGTAAACTGGTTTCCGCTCTCCTACTATTGGCACAGTTCATCTAATGGACTTGCAATTCATTCTAATACGAAAAACCTACTTTTGAGATATTTGTAGTAATGGGAAAATTATAATTAAAAATATATATAATAGTAAAATAAATGGTAAGGCATATATAATTGGAGAATTTTGTTTATTTATTAAAAGTTTATCAGAAATATAATATATAAAATACTCTTGTTGTATTTGTTTATTAGTGCTTTGAATTCTCAAGAAGTTTAGAAATAATTCTTGCGTTAGATAGAGTCTGGGTATAAACCGAGCTTGAATGTTTTATGTATTTAAAAGCATTTTGTTTTTATTTACATACATGCAAATATAAATAAAATTCATTGTTTAGATTTAGTAAATAAACATTTAAAAAATATCTTAAAAATCGTTGGTAAATACTTACACATAATTTTAAATATCTGACATTGCATCCATTAAAAAAAAAACTCGTACTGGTAAAATAAAATAAAATAAATATGCAATA
The DNA here is from genome assembly GCA_035047465.1 of Drosophila sordidula. Taxonomy (NCBI): domain Eukaryota; kingdom Metazoa; phylum Arthropoda; class Insecta; order Diptera; family Drosophilidae; genus Drosophila; species Drosophila sordidula. The sequence goes on along the minus strand of JAWNPQ010000090.1, from coordinate 4,151,592 downwards.
AACAATCTCATAAGGCCCTCTCACAGCAATTCCTCTACTCAGTTTCAACATTCCTTCTTGATCTTTCGATCAAGAGTCAATATTCAAGTGCTGTTCGAATTCTTGCGCTTGTTGTTGTTGTTGTTGTTGTTGTCGTTGACACACAAAAATTAATCAACAATTAATCAGCGAAATAATTCAACAAAACTCACATCAGCTCAGCTCAGAGTAGCTGTCCCTAGCAGTTTTGTCTCGGCCAAACAATGCCTTTGTATCTGTATCTTTTACTGCTGTTTCTGTATCTGTATCTGAATCTGTACGCACGATCTGCGTGGATTTGGCTTTTGATTTTATCCGCTGACACAATTCCGCCAGCAATTAAGTGAATGAGCGTTCGCTCTGTGAATCTGTGGCGCAGTGGCTCAGTGGCTCAGCGGTTCAGTGGTTCAGTGGCTCAACTTTTGACTCTGTCGGCGTGCTTAAGGAAGCTGTCAACCGGCGCTGCGTGCATAATAATGTGGCCAACAATTGTTTACCATATGCAGCGATCGACGGCATACCGAGCTGTCCAATTGGTCTTATTAGCCTGTCGTTTGCATTTTGCGGTATTTTCGCTTTGTGCCACCGGCCACCGTCGTTGCAAATTCAATTTGAATGCGCCGGCCAAAAACATTCCAGACATTGCTAACTTGGCCATTCAAATGTTGCCGACATTGTTGTCAGCGGCCAGAGGAAATCTGCTTTTGGCATTCGCTTTGACTGTGCGTACGGCTCTCAGCTGTAGATTCTTTAATAATTAAGATTGAGTTGCATTTTTGGTCTCCTTTTCTGAATTTTGTATCTGAAGGTTTTGCTACTCTTTCGTAGAAGCTTGTCTCCCAGCTATCGAATTCACGTTGTGCTTTAATATTTGTCAAATTCTGCTTTGTGTCGTATTCGTCATCCTTCTACTGGCTTTGTTTCTCAATTCGTTTTAATTCTACTTTTCTTTTCATAGGTGATAAGGTATATGTCTTGTAATTATCTCTTTTTCGCATTCGTAATTGTTGTTTTTCGTGGAAATTTATTCTCTATTTCCCTTTTGAGTCAAATTCTTAATCGTTTTAACAACAATTTTTCTAATATCCTGATTCATGTTCTTCTTTTTCATACAGTCTAATTTTTTTCTTTCCACGACATTCGTTATCTTTTTAACAGGCAGCATTCAATCTCCTCTATATCCCATTCGGTATATCTCAATCTCTGTTCCGCTTATTTTCGTGTTCGTAAACGTTTTACTGGCAGCTGACTTGTTTTCTCTCATTCCCTTCTATTTAATCTCTTACAAAAGGCAACACAGATCAGCAAAAACTATTTTATTTGTTAATCTTGTAAACTATTATCCACAACACATGGGAAAATTGTTGAGACCACTCATCAGAGAAATCTAAAAAAAACAACGATCATTTTTCATTTGGTTGCATTGCTTTAATTCCCAGTTGAAGTTTTCAGTAGCTTTGCCTATCGCTTCAACACATTCATCGGGGCTCGTTGGCGCTCGTCTAGCATAAAATTGCAAACACATTATTGACACATCATTATCAATCAAAGCTATACGTAGTTAGGGGTTAGCTGAAAGGTAGAAACGTGGAACGTGAGGGAAAATGCTTCCGCAAGTTGGCAGTCGCAAGAACCGCTAGCTTGTCGTGGGCTTAGCTCTTGCTTTATGGCCATGATTTATGGCTGAATTCTTCATAGGCGGCCGTTCTGGTTGGCCAGGGCCCAGTGCAGCATGAAGCCACCGCAGAGAGAAGCGCGAGAGAGAGAAGCTTCAGCAGCCGCAGGCGCAGCGACAAAGACACGCACATTTTCTCAGATACAGATACATTTGCAGCCACAGCTACTGCTGCAGATACAAATGCTTTATGGCTAATACCAATGCTAGTTTTGTTTAACATAAACTGACTGATTTGATGATGGCCATTTACATGCCATTGCAAATTCTCAGGAATTTCATTTCGAATCTTTATTTTAGCTTTCAATTCATGTTTATTAATTAGCAATAATTAACGCAGTTTTATGGATTTCGGCAGCAAATGCATTTCTTTGAAACTTACATCTAAAAGCCATTAGGGAAACTTGTTGACTTAACGCGTATACTTATAATTGATATTTTATCTGAGCTGATAACACGGGTAAAAAGTAAATTAAAAAAACACTCTTTTCCTTTTATCATTAAAAAGTAAAATTTATATTTTACTCAAATGATTTTATTAGAAAATTAAAAATATAAAGTGAAAATTATATTAGATGCATCTTGAGTAAATTGAAAAAAATTGTTAAATGTTTTAATTTATTAGTTCTTCAGCATTTGTTTGGTAATAACTTAATACAATATTTTCTTACAGTCCCATCTTTTCTATTAAATATATATCTTGATAATATATTTTCTATTTTTTTGCTTTCCTTTTAAATGCTCGGATCTAGCTAAGTCATCAAGATTAAATCTATTAATATACACACATTTGGCAGTGTGTAAAAAAGCGTTTCACACATTTATAATTAATTATACCCAAGTCCATATGTCATGGGAAATTCGTTAAGTCATATTTCAGCTGCTTTGTTTCTCTTTTTGCCAGCTTTAAAAGCTACCTACAATTTTATTAACAAATACACAATATCTTTCATCTGGAACCTCCTTATTTGTACTTCCCATAGCACACCAAATACTCAGATTAACAGCATATGGAATATGATATATGCCCGCTTTAAACACCTTCATATCATATCACACCCATCAGCTTAATAACCTTAGGTAGCTCTTCAGTTGGATAACAAATTCAGCACTTCACACTTGCCACACACGCAATGCGAATTGCAATTGTAGGGTTGCCAGGTTCCATTAATCTTGTACGCACTTTAGCCTTTGGCTAAGCCCCCGATAAAAGCACGACTAAACCCGTCTGAACTTTGCATTTAAATTGAAATTCAAATGCGCGCATTAAAAGCTATTTGAAAGGGGCTGTCTCTCGGCTCTTGCCTCTCACCTCTGTTACCTGGTAACAATTACCTGCCGTCATTTAATGAGCCTCCGGCTCGAAGGCGACGTTTGTCAAATTGCGCGATTATGCAAAAGTCCAGACAACAGGCAGCAAAAAACCAAGTTAAATCATTTTAATTGTCGCAATGCAACGTTGAAAATGTGGCAAAAGAAAAGTAATTGACGAATAAAAAATACTCTTTCAGATACATAAACGTATCTTTCAGATATATGTGTATATATAGTTGCTTTCTTAAACTGAAAATCTATTCAAATATTAACTATTCTATTTGAGTGTATTGAGTGTAAAAAAGTTATATTTAATTTATTTAACTTGAGTGAATAATTAATTTGTTCAGATAATATTTATGATTTATCATGCGACTTTAAATTAATTTGTTTAAGATATGATAAATATGATCTGGCTGGTTTTATTTATATTCTATGATGCCCTCGACAAGGGTATCAAGAGACCAAAAACAACAAGAAAACAAAACCGAGGCCATGTAATTAGCCTCAAGTCTAGGCAGTTATCATCGGGAGGTGTTTGGCGTGGAGGAGGAGGTGCGGATGGGGGGAGGGAGGGGTTCTATATGCTGGAGGTGCTGCTGCTTCTGGAGCATTACAAATGAGGCGTTGGCGTGCGCCTGGCAAAAAACTCGAGACTTGATTTTTATGATTATGTTTATGATTATGATTATGCATTGTGATTATTATGATTATTTCAATTATTTTTGCAACGCTGCATTCGCCAGTTTAATTGTTTTTTAAGCAAACATTTACAGTCGTGTAGTCGTTAATCAAAACTCAAAAAAAGGAGAAGCAGAAATAAAACTCACCCCTCGCTCAAAACGAGCTATGTGATTTGTCGAGTACGCGTTAAACACGCCAAAAACACTCGACTCAATTAGCATAACTCCGCCCCAAAGCAAAAAACAAGCAAACAACGATCCGAGCGATCTCAACTATCCGAACGATCCAACGATTTCCAGTTGCTCAAACAAACACAAAAAAGAAACTCAAACTGAAAACTTGTGCGCTGATTGGTGCATTGAGATAGCTGAGTTTTCCCGCCTTTAAATTACTTAAATTATCTGACAGTATTTCAACATTTTCAGCATACTCTTTCTCAACAGCCTTATCGATATGCATCTCAATAACTAATTATTTTCAAAGTTTTCTCAAGAGTTTCTTTTTTCATTTTATTGACGCTGGCGCCAGCGGCTTTTCGTTAATTTTCTTCATATACGATATCAGTTTTGGAGATGGTTGCTTCGGCAAAGAAACACACACACTGGAAGAAAATTGTGGATGCATTCGATAATTGTAATTGTGCTGCAGTTAATGAAATAATTGATTGATGGAGCATTTAAACAGTCTCAACTAGCACAGTTGTTGGCAGCAAATTATAAATCTCCGACTTGTCTCGATAATTACGCTCGAGGTGATGATTTCACTGATCTGTAAGTAGAGAGACAATTATTTGGGGTCATATCTATGGATAGGCAGCAAGGCAAACCAATTAAAACTCACATATTTAAAGCGGTTAGCTGACTTGGGCTCAAACATGAAACTTTTAAAAGAACATACAATTAAAAGCTATGTTAAATATGAAAAGAGACATTTGGAAAATATAATTTAAAAAATATGCAAAAATATTGAAATGAAATAAAATGTAAAATTAAATTATTTTTGCCTTTATATTCCATTCAGCAAAGAAATTTTTTTTCCGAAGAAAAAACAATTTTTCTTATATACAAATTCCCATTTTTAAGTTACTTTAATAGCTATAAGATAAAGTGGATAATAAAATTTCGCTAATTTTTTTTTAGTTGGATGAAAATTATATATTTGAGATTAAAGTTCGTTTAAGGATAAAAAGATACATTTATATTTTATCCTTTTTTTTATACGAGCCTACTCAATGTAAACATTAATTGAATATATTTAAAGATTATTTATAGCTTCTGATTGAGTCCTTATTTTTTTTAATCGTCATCTGCAATTAGTTGACAACTCAATTCTCCATTTTGACTTTGTCTGATTTTACTAGAATGGTTATAAGGAATCGAGGAATTATTTATGCATTTTGTCGGCAAAGTCTTTGAATGCTAAATGGCCATAGAAATGGCCAAAATTCATGTCTCCGCGTTGCCGGCCAGCAAAAATGTTGTACAACAAGCGCCAAGTTTGCAACAAATCAAAGCCGTTGCGGCACTTGCGGCAGTTGTGGCAGTTGCGGCTGTTGCCGTACCACTTGGACATATATGGAAAAATTAGTGGGATGCTTGAGTTACGTTGCCCGCGCTAAGGGGCCGCTGGGCAGGGAGTGATGGGGAGGCGGAGGAAGAGTCGGAGGACGGCGATCGCCTTGTGGAAGGTGTCGTCGTCATTAGCACAAATGTTCGGCCAGTTGGCGGCACAATTAAGTGGCAACAATCTCAGTTAACTGCAAAAGATGCAACAAAAATAAACGCACGCTATTCGATAGGGTCGATGAAATGTTATGCACTCATCGGGCACCGATAAAATTGAAAGGCAACCAGGAAAAGTTGTCTTTAAGTTGCGGAAGATTTCGATATCGACTTTTGAGCTATTGTTCTAATTATAAAAGATTAGTTTGAATATAAACGGATAGACATGGCTTTATAAAATCGGATCAATGCCTGCTTCTGTCTGTATATATCCCCCGCCGATCTATGAAAAGTTGAAGCTTGAAGGCAAAACATTTACTCACGCCAATAAACGCACAATTATAATAAAAATAATCAGCTAGTCGACAGCTGCATTTGGTCATAACGAGATGGGGCCAAGGAGAGCCGTTTGAAGCCTCAAAGACTTCAAGACTCCAAGAGTCCAGTTTTCCGGTTCCCAATTCCCGGTAGAAGTCGTCGTCGCTGGATTATCGCCTTTTAGACGGCAGCTTTTTCTCTCAAGTTCTACAGCTTCGCTGTTGTTGTTTTTGTTGCGATCGACGACAATTGGCGAGTAATTGCAGCTGCATAATAATTTTTCCACACACAACTCGACAACTCTGCTCGCTAAGTCAATTCAAGTTTTTTGCTTCAGTCTTTCGTTTGGCTCTTTTCTTTTTTCCGCCAACTCCTGGAAGGCGTCGCACGTTAATCCATTTAATCCGTTTTTGGCATTAGTTAGACGAGTTGCCTGCGGCCAGTTAGAAAAAAACATTGAATATCATAATTGATTGCTTTGGCCAATAGAGCGAACTGTGAGATTGTCAGCAAGTAGATAAAAAGCAACAGTACAAATAAATAAAAACCTAATTAAAACAATAAACAAGAAATTAACACAGCTGCCAAAATGTAAACAGAACTGCGAATGCAATTAAAAGTTAATTAAAAATGTGACATTAATTAAATAAATACCATTACAAGGTAACATCTATCTGACTTTATAAGGCGTTTCGTAAAAATGTGTGAAAAGCAGTGTTGAAAAAGTGTTGAAAACTCAAAGCACTCACTTGAAGTTTTTTAGCGTTGTATAATTATAAATATGTATTTGGCAGAAGCACAAGAAGCTAATAAAATGTAAGAAAATGCAGTTATTGGCAAAATACTATAAATACTAGATAAACAAATATTTCCTTTTCTAGAAAATAATTTGAAATTTCTGAATTTGGCGTTATTTAAAAACTTTGTGTAAATCAAAAAGTAAATTTGTAACAGCCTAAAGCGAATTCTGATTTATTTAAGGTAAATACCAAGCATATATTTTGACTTTTCAATTTTTTAATTTAAGATTCTTATTATTCTTTCGTTGCTAATAATAAGTTGAGCGTCTTGAATTCCATTTCTTAAGATCTTTACAGCTTTAAATGTACCTATGTGACTGTTTACTGTGAATGTTCACCAACTAATATTCACGGCCAATTCACATTACAATCCATCAATATTCAAAAGTGGCCTCTACTCAAATTGGCAGCAATCTGTCAGATGCTTTTCATAAACGACGTGCAAAAACTAAAAAATAAATCACAAAAAACCTGAAAATATAGTTGAGAAAAAAACAACTAAATACTAGAGACAATTTATGTTATAAAACGACAACTGCAAAAAAAAAAAAAAAAAAAAAAAAAGTCGAAAATTGCTTTATGAACACGTTTCAATTGCGCTTTGTCCGCTGCTGCTGGCATGTTTGATGTCATGTAGACCCGATACGATGCGATGCGATACGATCCGACTATCCGAGGAGCCAACGGCCACGGCAACGGCAACTGCATCCAACTCTCCCAAATCGCAGAGCAATGAAATCGATCATTTTCCCACGATCAGTGTTTGTTGGCTGTCACCGGGCGAATACCCCTGCCCACTCTTGACCAGGCTAGTCTCAATGACTAACCACACACACACACACACGTACCGTAACTGGCAGAAAAAAAAGAATTACAAACTGGCCCCCGAGTCAGCCAATGGGCAGAGGCATTGCTTAGTTTGTATGTGCTGCTATGTAAATGCTATAAAAGGATTTTGATTACCAGCCCAGACCTGGACAGACGGCCGGACAGTCGGACGGCCGTCTGGCGACGAGGTGTTTGAATTCTATTGGGGCCAACTGTAGCACGGCAACAGCACCTTCAGCGCCTTTCACAATCGGTTCGATCGATCGGAGCGGGCCCAATGACTCGGCCATTTCCATTGTCTTCGGCGATCGATATCGCGGTAGCTGTGAAATTAAACGTATTTAAATGTTTTTTTTTCTTCAGCTATCTGTATGTTTGTTTTTTTTTTTTCGAGGCCCGTCGGCTGTTAATTGTTAATTGCGTTTAAGCCATGAACAAACAGTTTTTTTTTTGGCTTTATAGTGTACTACTCGTCGGCTTTATTCTAATTAGCGTCGTGCCCGGGGCACGAACCTCTGGTCTTACGCAGCCGCAGACATGACGCGGCATTCCGTTCAGACTGACTTGTGGCGCAGCCAAGGTATACCACGTACTTAACATTAGCGGTAGAGGGGTATATTGAAATTAAAATAAAACCAAAAAGGTTTAAAAAATAACATATTATATCTAGTTAAATAGAAATAAATGAATAAATATAGGTAAAATTATATTTATCACATTTAAAAGTCGACTAAATCTTACACTAGTTATTTGAAACAAAGTTAAGGAACTGAAAAGTATAAAGTGATCAAATATAAAATATTAAAAGAAATTAAAAAATCTTTTAAACGTAAAAAGTATATAATCTTTTTAAACCTTCAGTTGATTTTTAGGCACATGCCATTAATTATATGATAAATTCCCTCACATTTCTTATTTACATACATCTCGGATTTTTGTCTTTGTTTTAGATTCCTGGATATCTTTCCATACTTATATGTAGAATGCATCTTACAGGGTATTTTATAGTTGATCACGCACTCTGACCGCATGCTTCTCAACTGATCTTAGCTGCTGCCGTTGTTGTTGTTGCTGCTGCGGCTGCTGTTGCTTTTGCCGTGCGGCTGTCAAGCGGCTTAATTGAGCATGCAGCTCAGTTCTTTGACATGTTTTCTATTTGTCTAATTTGTCAGGTTGCCTTCAGTTGTCTTCAGCTGTCTCCGATTCGGACAAACGGAAATGATATGCCAAAAATCGATCTGCCGCTCACAGATTTCTATGCTCCCGCTAAGCTTTCAAATCAGCTGAACTATTTGGCCAGAAGACAGAAGTGTGGCCAAGTTTATGTTTTGGGGCTCTAAAAATTGTGACTGAGGCCGTTAACACAATATTTAAATTGTTCACTTGAGCGCGTGTTCAAACAATGCGCACTTATTAACTCCAATTGGGATTCGGATTGGACTTCGGATCGGATTGAATGTGGTATTCCTTTTGTTTGTGCTCTGTTGTTTTTTCGTGGTGGGGCATAACTCAAGAGAGCTTTGAATTCACTTGAGTTGTTGACATAGTGTAGGCGGCCTAATTTGCCATATTGGGATTTTAGAAAGATTAAAGTATTTAGGTAAAGTAAAGTAATAAATGTCGTAAGCTTAATCTATGATCCGTAATCTTTAAGTATTTAAGAATTCCGATTAAAATTTGTTCCTTAAAAAACCTGAGGAAATAGATCATTTTCTATTAAGATAACTGTTCAAATAAGATATTGCAATTTTACTCATTTAAATATCAGGTATCCAAAATGCAGTTCCCACTTCATTCCATTCAGCACCTATATAAAATATAAAATATATGTGTATAATTATAGATAATTAAGTATGTAAATATTGTTCTTATTAGTCTTCCAATGAATGTCAGTTACAATTTCTATAAATAAGGTCCATATGCATCTTGGCAACGTCTTCTTTTGAAATTATCAGCCTTCTTGTGGGATTTTTTCATTCGTTTTTTGTTCACTGAAATTTATTATTTTATTCAATATAGATTTTCTCTCTCTCTCTCGACGTACTCTTCTCTACAAACGAAACTTTTACACTGAAACGTAGCTCTAAAAAATGTTTTCCCCTTGAGCAACCCTTCTAAAAAACTCGAATACTTTGCAACCCTTTCACTTCCAATAGGCACAATTTTGCATAAGTAACCCTTACATATACAAGAAGAAAGCTGGTTCCGCTTTTTTAGAACACTTCCAACCCCACTCATGGGTATTACAGGAAACGCACGCCAGATGGCGCTGCAGTGCGCTGTGACTAGCCCAAGCCATTCATCAGCTGAACATTTCTAGGATTTTGTGGACATTCATTAAGCGCAATACCTGTGAATAATTTATATAATTAATACCCCGCTGGCCAGTCACAGCTGGCTGGCTGTAGATCTCGGTGTGTGCATTTAATAAAATATTTTAAATAATTCCGTAATCTAAATGCAGTCATCGTCGGCAGCAACAAGAATCAGCAATGGAGCTCCACTTGGCAATGGTTGCCATCTCCGCTGTGGCCAGTGTTGTCAATTCAGCTTGTTTAGCGCTAAATTTGGACTTTTTTTAATTGCAATTGCGAAAAAAAATTAAAAAAAAATTTATTCAATTTAACAAAAATATTCCTATGAAATATTTTCATATAAAATGATAAAGTTTTTAAAAAACTAAAACTTTTTCAATAGCTAAAGTAAAGGGAGAATAAAGTAAAAATGTATTTCAAATAAAATGTAGCTTTTTTATGCATTTTTAGCTCAAGAACTAGCTTCTTTTTGGCATCTGAAAAGTGTGCAACACTGACTGTGACGAACAGGATGCGACTCGAAAGAAATTCTAAATACCAAAGAGTCGCAGTCTGAGCCTGGTCTCGGCCTCGGCACAAATCACAAATTGTCACGTTAATAGTTGCTGTTGGCCGCCGCCCCCCTCTTCACGGCCAGTTGCCGCCTCATCAACATCATCATTAACATCGTCATAATGATGATGATGATCATTAAGAGCTGCATCCCGTATAAATGCAATGTAAATTTTTTTGTGCGCGCCATTGCATATGTCAAGACAAGCGCGCCAAGCGAAGCCAGAGACAAAGTTGAAGCTGAAGTTGATGCTGATGCTGATGCTGATGCTGAAGTTGCTGCCGCACTCGCCACTGGCATTGGCAGCTGCCCCTGCCCCTCGGGCCCCTGTCGGCACGTTGTGCTGATAATTTATGAGACGCCTTATTAACATCAGTCGGCCAGCATCCAACTGGCTTTCTTGGAAAGGCTTTGCGGATGCATCTCCGCTTTTTGTGCTTTGCTTCTTGCTTGTTGCGCATTTCAAACTCATTTTAATGTAATTTCTGTTCTTTAATTTGTAAATTATTTTAATGCTCATCATATAAGTAAAAGAAAAACCTAAAAAAAATAAAAAAATGTGCCAAACTCTGTCGGATACAAAACGCATCCGTGAGATACATTTCCTGGCCACCAATGCGCTGGCGGTGCATGCAAATCAACCTCAACCTCGGCCTTCGCTCTCAGTCATTCTATGCAAATCGTCAGGCCTCGTTGCAAGTGCCACATTTGGTGGCCAGTCTGCGCGCCTGGGGATTTGCATAAGTATGTTGCCAGATTCAATTAAATGCCAACGTGGCCAGTTGTTAAAGCATTCCAAATGTTAATTCTCAAGTGCATTTGACTATAATTCAATACAGGCGGCAAGATGCTAAAAAACTAAATAGGGCATAGTCGACTTTTAAATACTCTCTAGTACAGATATTTTTAAAATAAAAATGTAAGATTAATTTTTGGAAGATGTACTTTTTAATAATACTAAAGTTTTGCATATTTATTATAGATATTTGCAAATATTGAGCGAATTATTTTAGTTTAAAATTATAAATTTCCATATTTTTTTTTATTATATTTTTAGATGAATTTCTTATTATCAATTATATATGTTTCAAATCGATGTCAAGTCCTATATATTGGTACTTATACCCCTTTTGCTTTGTTATGGAGAACAACATTCACATTCGCAAGATTTAACAAGCGTGTGCATAATGCAAGCACAATCCAAACAATCAGTTCAATGACAAAGCCGGGCAAATATGTCTGTTTTTTATTTCATTTCATTTGATTTGATTCGATTGGCAACGCCGCACTGCGAATGGGAATTGTTTGCATAAATTTTGCAGTTGCAGGCCCATAAATGTGCATAAACAATTATCAATTTGTTATTAAGGAGAGCGGCGCTCGCCGAGACGCTAATTATAATTGCCTTGAGCTGTTTGCGGCTTAAAAGGATTTCTCGCCCAGACAAGACAGGGACAATTAGTGGCATGATTTTTCATAATTCTCGTACCAAAATTAGCCCCACAGCCCCCATGACGAATCCATCGCTGATAAATTAGCAGTCTTCGGGCGTGTTCGCTCTTCGATCTTTGAGTTGTGCAAGCGACGGAAATTACTGTATTTAAAAATCTTTAATAAGCGCAAAATATGGCACACAGCGCACTTTGCAGCGGCTCGAGACCCACTTTGGGATGCACTTTTCAAGGCTCGTCTGGGCGTGGCCGCGAGGGGCGTTTGCAATCTTGAAAAGCGCCGCCATCAGCAGCCCATCAACCCCGCTCCCCCCTCCCCCCCCCACCCTTTCCCCTTACCTGCCGCACAGTAGCCGCAGCTCTGACGGCTGCCGCATATTTAAATGATGATCGAGACTTGGCTTGGCTTTTTTTGCACCGACGTGGCCGCAAAATTAATGCCTGACTTAAAGGTATTGACATTCGCATTAACATCGGCAAATGCCAGTCCGCATATATTTATTTCTTCACATTTACATCAAATGAATCGTTGGGTTTGTTTAAAGTCGGGAAATGATTTAAGGTTTTGCTAGATGCTAGAAAACAAGAAGCACAAAGTTTAAATACCCTGCAAACCTATTTAGGTAACTGTGCTAAAAGTCTTTATATACTATATTATTCTATGTTTTATAACCTATTATTTGTTTGTTTAATTTTGTTACACATTTGTTCAAGCCTAAAGAAGCCAAAATTATTGCAGCTGTTAGATACTTTTAAGCTCTAACCCAAATATTTGGACAAATCTATAGGCACAAATAGTTTATTTTATTTTAGCAAGTATTTATGACACCTCCAAAATTGAACTTTGAAATGTTTTTTGTTTTGTTTTCAGATTGCAATTGAAAAACGTATTATAAATGCGAGAGACCGCGCTTAAATGAAAAATGTGAGTAACTAACCTCGTGATTTCTATATAATTATGCAGATTTCTATGGCAATTATTGTTACGTTAATAAGCAGCAACAACAACAGCAACAGAAAACTTGGCAAATTATTCAAAGGCAAAAAAACCAACACAACGAAACAAAACAAAAAATTGTTTTAGCTGATTTTTACAGCTGCACTCGAAATGACACAGAAGCTGGCGACAAGTCGATTGTTGTTGTTGTTGTTGTTGTTGGAAGTGGCAGCCTCGAAGCAGGCAGGCAGCTGTCAGTCACTCAGTCAGTCAGTCAGTCAGGCGCTTTGATGGTTTTGACCAAATCGTGTAAAAACCGTTGACAATAACAAACACAACGCGTCGCCAAAAACTTGCCGCATGGCAGTTGAACAGATGCAATTGTTGCCCCCTCAGCCCCCAATTGCCTCACCCTACCCCACTCACTCAAGCGTTGCAAGCTGTTTTGTTGCCGATCTTTCACTTGTTCACGGAGCGAAGGAGTATATTGGGTTTGTGCAATGTCCGTCCGTCTTAGCATTTGTTGGCTACGCCCACCGGGGGCGTGGCAAGTCACGAAAACTTATATATCCGCCTACTAAAACTTCTGGGATTCATAGCTCCCATATTTCATATCCCCCACAACTTTATCAAAACTAAACCGATTTTTAAGATTGATGGCATTTTGATCATGGTTTATCCTCTAGATTGATTCTGCATTTAAAATATATGCATTTTTGAAAATAATTTTTTTTTCATTTTTTTTTGGAAAAAAAGCATGTACTCCCCCCTTACTTATTTTCGAAAAAAAAATTTTTTCAAAATTTAGAATCCGGAATTTTTATTTTTAATCGATTGTGGTTGTCAAAATTAGCATAAAAAACAGCATTAAAAGTGATTCTGAGGGGGTCAAATTTTTGGTCAAAAATCATGCCAAAATTGAGAAAAATTTTAACATGTAAGGCTCTCGGATCCATAGCTCCCATATTTCAAACTGCCATAACTTTGTCAAAACTGAACCGATTTTCATGTTTGATGGCATTTTTTTCATGATTTGTCCTCTAAATTAAATCTGTATTTAAATTATATGAATTTCTGAAAATAATTTTTTTTTAATTTTTTTGAAAAAAAAGCATATACTCCCCCCTTACTTATTTTCGAAAAAATTTTTTTTTCAAAATTTAGAATCCGGAATTTCTATTTTTAATCGATTGTGGGTGTCACAATTAGCATAAAAAACAGCATTAAAAGTGATTCTGAGGGGGTCAAATTATTGGTCAAAAATCATGCCAAAATTGAGAAAAATTTGAACATGTAAAGCTCTCGGATCCATAGCTCCAATATTTCAATCAGCCATAACTTTGTTAAAACTCAACCGATTTTCATGATTGATGGCATTTTCATCATGATTTATTCCATATTATTCATAAATTATATTCATTATTAATAAAAAAAATTGTAAATTTAGAGTTACATATGCTTTAGTTGTTACTGCGAACAACTGTTCACAGTGCGCTGTCGGTTACACCCGACTGCAGTTTTCTCACTTGACTTTACTCTTTTTGTCACACTGCAACTGAAGGCAGATTTCTTGATGTCAGTTGCCTCACGGCCCGTTTAATTGTGGGCATTGCGACGCGTCGCCGTGGAAAATAATGTAAATTATAAAAATATTCCTGAGGCTGGGGCAACGGCTGCTTTTAATGAGGCAATCGCTGAAAGCATTTGCATTTTGATTGACAGCTTTGGAGATTGTTGCAATTGGCAACAAGCAACATGCATATTTGGCAAATGCGTTAATGATTGAAGCTTGAACAAAAAACAAGGCTGCACACAAGCAAAATAAAAAAATGTTCAATTCAAAGTTATCAAGTTTGTCTGGCAACGCTGCCATCACTTTGTGGCATGTGGCAATACTGTGTGCTAAAAAATAATTTACTTTTAACCTGGCAATGCTCTCGAAGGAAACTAAGAAAGGGGTAACTAGTGGCCTAGTGGTAAAGCAGGGGTAACAGGCTTACCCCTTTGACAGCTACTCTTTTTTAACAGCCAGTTTTCCTGCAGTTGTTTATTCCAAAGGGTTGTTCAGCGACAGCTGTTCTTATACCATCCCTGATAAAAAACCACATTCACCTTCCAGTCTGTCAGCGCCTGCACACATTTTGTGCGCATATTCAAATTATTTCTTTAAATTGGAAGCCATTCCAAGGCGTTGTCAGCTCTATAAAAGCGGCCGAGGGCTGTGGCACTTGCCACAAACGGTCGTCGACTACGCTCGAATTCGGTTCTCGCAAAACGCAAAGTATCTGCATATACGGAAGGACGCACTCAAATAATTGGATTACTCTGAAACGGATTATATTGAACCTATTGGATTACATTTTTAAAATTTTAATTTTTTTGTAATTTAGAAAATGTAGAAATTAAATTAATATTCCAAATTTTTTTTTTTTTTTAAATTAATTGCAATTTTTAAAATAGATGAAGTTTAATAGCAGTTTAAATTTAATGAATAAATTTCAACAAAATTATATCAAAGATTAAAATCGGCTTAGTTTTGGCAAAGTTTGATTTGAAGAAAAGTAAATTTTCCAAGGATGCAGAGCTTTTGAAAGTTAACATTTTCGTAATTTCTGGCATGATTTTTTATAGAAAAATGAACTACCCCAAAATCTGTTTCGAGATTGAGTATTAATACAACTGTATAAAAATACACATTTAGGAAACCTTATTTTAAAAACTTGAAATCATTTTTGCCAAAAAAAGTAGAATATTTTTATATTTAAAATTGCATTAATTTTAGATGCAGAATCAAACTAGTGAGCAAACCATGACCAAGTGGGCGTTAACATAAGAGTTAGAGAATTCAGTATGGACTCTAATATCATTACTTTATAAATATATATATATATGTTTTTAAAAGATATTTTATGATTATTTTATTTGTTGATGTTTATCTTAACTTATTAGTGGTAATTTGTGCAGAAGCAAATTTAATAGCCCGCAGCAGCAGAAACTCGTAAAATGCAAACGCGCTGCTTCGTTTCTGCCTCGTTGGCGGCCTTAAGCAAATGCAAAGACATACGAGTAACATTTCATATAACTCGGCTAAAACAAAACCCAACGATTTGCGTGTCAATTTTGCCAACAGAGGCGCAACAAGGCAAAATGCAACTGCAACTGCAACTGCGACTGTTTATGCATTTTGTGCAGGCGAGTGCAACAAATTTAATTGTAGTGATAGCTGCCTGCAAAACCGACATGCATTGGCAGTAAAAACTGAAAAGCTAAAACTAAAAAAAAAAAAATAAGAAAAATACAATGATTTAGAGACTAAGCTAAGTAGCAATAAAAAAATGCACAACACCGAAAATTCAGCGAACAACAGCACACGCCGTGCAATGATATCGTATATACACACATATCCATATCCATATATGTGTTGGATGCTTTTGGGGCCAATTCAGCTGCGTGTTGCTAATTAAACTCATTAATTTACCAGTCTGTCGTTTGCCAGGCCAGAGAGTTCTTCTTCTTCGAGGAAATAAAGTCGTTAACTCAAATTATGAAAATTAAAAAACCAAAAACAAACGCAATGCAAAAAGCCTCTGATACGCAAACTGCACTCGAGCTGCTGCAATTTTTAATTTATTTTTCATTTACGACTATCTTAGCGTTTTCTGTATATTTAACTTTATTTTTTCTTTGTTTTTCAAACAATTTGTTGCTTTTCAACATAACTCATCATTTACAGCTGTGATTGCATCGCGAAAAACTAAAAAAAAATTATAATCAAGTTGTAAACGCTCCAATTTAGAATGATCGACTGGGCGATGCCCTATAGTCAGGCCAATCCAAACACATATTGTCAATTATAATATATATATAGTTTTTTATTAAAGAGTGAAAATTATCAAAAAATATTTAGGATAGTAAGAAAAATTTATTTATTTTTAATTGTATGTTTAAGGTCTTTAAGGAAACTGCTGTAGGAATGATGTAGGGTATACAACATTTTAAACTATGCATAAGACACACACACTCATATTCAGGCTCATTTTGTGTCTTATGTTGTTTATGTAGTTGTTGTTTCTGAGCGCGTTCATTTCTTAAGTCTTTTGTTGTGCCACTTGCAGCAGACGGCGAAACGAAAACAAAAAATACGATTTCAGTTGATTTATTTGCCACAATCACATAATTTGGCCATTCATAATCCGTTGGCAACTGTTTGAAATGCAACAACAGCAATGCTTTTCATAGAAAATCTGCAATTATAGTAGGAAATAGCAGATAAAACAGACTGAAAACAGATTCAAGGCAAAACTAAAATCAGCAGAATATGAATATAATGCTGATGTATGTGGTAGTTATGGCGAGCATAAGCTAGATGTGGTATGGGCTTAAAAGTTAGGAAATGGAAAAAAAAAAAATTAAATTTGAAAATTTTTTGTGTGATTTATGTTGATTTATGTGTAAGGTCAATAAATATATATTTTTGCAGAAATAACCAAAGTAATAAAATACAAATAATTAAAAAATAATTCAACAAAAAAATATTAGCAAGAAACATTTTTTAATATTTTTAAAGTAGGATATTTTTAAAAAATATTCATATTTAAAGTTTAATTTGTGTGATATTTTAACTAACCACAAATTAAATTATGGTTAAAATACTGCCAAGAGCCACGCCCACAGGCCAGCCCAAGCAAATTGCGGACTGCGCAAATGAGTGAAGAACATGCGGACGATACAGAAATGAGGCATGCCACTTGCCACATATATATATATTTCGAGTCAATTCAATGCATAGCTAAATTGTGGCAACGGGCTGCTACAGTATTCCCTCTGTTTAATGAATGAAGGCAGCCAACAATGGGAAAAGGGGCATGCAACATGCCATTAGACCGCCCAAGATACGTATCTTAGTTATAGAGAATAGCCTAACATGGAATAAGACATCAAATTATGCAAACGACGGCCTGAAATTGACAGTCTCCCGGCTTAAATGGATCGCCAGAAGGTCATGGATGATATAGCCTCTCCGTAAGAACCATGCAAATTTTGCAGTTAAAACTCACGCGACTTTGCCCGGGCTTTATTTATATGCAAAGCCCGAACATGCTTCAAGTTTACACTTCAGAGGCTAGGCCACACCCACCAAGAGCTACTTTGAATACACCACGAAGCACTCGCTCGACTCATTATGAGGTCCAGACATGACTCTCTCCAGCTATTCATTCATGCTAATCTCACATAAAAGCTGCTAATCCAAAGAGTTTGCCTGGCGCACAAAATGTTTTAGCTAATAAACACATTTAAACTCAATTTGTTATTAATAAAATGCATTAAAAAAAGACCAAGAAGAAGCTGAGGAAGAAGAAGCAGCAGCTGCTACACATGAGTTTTTTTGCAATTTGCTAGTTTTGCTATTAAACTGAAGCCAACATATGATTAACTCGCATAATAATAGGCCAGCGGCATAATTT
Source organism: Drosophila sordidula (assembly GCA_035047465.1). Taxonomy (NCBI): domain Eukaryota; kingdom Metazoa; phylum Arthropoda; class Insecta; order Diptera; family Drosophilidae; genus Drosophila; species Drosophila sordidula. The sequence continues at coordinate 4,133,513 of JAWNPQ010000090.1, read as the reverse complement.
AATAAATTTCTAGTTAAGAGTAGTTCACTCCAAGTGCTACCAAGTCTAACCCCCCGCAGCCCCTCCCCGCCCCTCGCCTATCCACAAGCTGGGCTTCCGCTTCGCCTGGCCTCACACTCGTGTAGTGTATTAACAATAGTTTGGTTAATCATTTTCTCCGATTTAGTTGTGGCTGGGCGTTGCAGCACCCATAATGATATAGTACTGGACACAGCTGAGATCCGTAAAGCTCAGCGTATTTTGCATAGTGCGGGAACGTATTGCGATGCGTGCAATTAAAGTAAGATTAGCCGCTCTGGATTGCGATCAGTGTCGAGATTTGCTGCAGATTAACGGCAAACTGTTAGAAATGAGCAGGGTATAGAATAAAATAGCTAGTTTATTAAATTTAATTATAGGTGTAGTATGGATAATATTAAGTATATATTACCTAACATTTTGCTGCGATTGAAACTCAAGAGCTTTCTCGGAAAATGGCATTAGCCATTATATAATAATTACTATCTTAATCAATGAATTTTTTATCGACAGTATTCCAATTAAAGTTATATTTCTATAATATCGAAATTTAAAACAGCCATATTTTTATTGAATTTTGATTATTATAAATTATATATGTATAATTTATTTTGAGATAATAAGACATATATATTATGCCAATAAATATTAATCTTTATCTAATTTTAATATTCTATGCATGTTTGGCAACTCATACGTCCCATAAAACGTTTTTAGGGATATTCCCTCTTAAATTAGTATTTAAATTTATTTATTAAAATTTGCACTCCATGCCATTTAACTGTTTACCCAAGAATAAATTTTAATTATCTTTATGCATGGCACACATAATGCACCCACAAGCAGAGCCCATATTTTAAGATCAGCATATTTCTTGAAATATATTCCCCTTGCCGGTATATGCATAAATCTAGAATCTTATAAATCTGCCACGCACAGCTCTCGTCTGACAAGGTGCCATTAACATGCGTTCATTGCATAAATTTGTATACCTCATCTGGATATACATAGAGGCATATATATAATATATATACATATATGTGCCGCACTCAAATCTAATTAAAAGATAAGTCAGATTCTGAAGAGAGATAGGGAGTGGGCAAATGTGTGGAATATCTATCTATTTATTGCATGAACCGTTCGTGTGGCGCTGATCATGCAAATTTACTAAAGTGTGAAATATTGCAAATGCATGCAGACTGCAGACAGTCGGCAGGTGGTGCTGCGAGTGGTGCAGGTGGGGCAGGGGCAGGCACAGGTGCTGCATGCGCTGGCCAGCGGCCCACCACCGTTGTGATGGCACCCGGACTATTCAGACCAATAAATTAACACTCCATTTTCATACACAACTCGCCGCGTTCGCATGCAAACGCGCGCTCCGCAATTTCCTCTTAGTTGCCCCCTCCCCTTCCCCCTGCCCACCCCTTGAGACAATTAGCTATGCATAAATATTTAATTTTAGCTCGAGTTTTGAGTACGAGTTTTATATGGGGACACGCCATGGACTCGATTTCGTGGAAGCAAAAATACTTAATATCCACTTAATATTTTTTTTGGAACTCGCCGACAAAAACAGTAAAATAAAAAATAAATTTATAATTAAAGCAAAAATAAATGCTCATAAAAAAGAAGTCAAAAAAATCTAGAATACCAATAGAATCTTTATAAAATACTCTATTAGTTTTCTAGATTTTTGTTCCTTCTACTTTTAGATGCTCTAAGAAGCCAGAAAGCAAGTTTATTAGTTTTTTTTTTTAATTTTGAATCCAAGATTTGAGCTTATTTACATACAACTCTTCATCTTTGCTTTTCTTATTTTTTTCAATTATTTAATTTAAGTATATATTTCAAATAACAACAAAATTCCGTTCACAACACTGCAAAAATTGATTCTATAAGCCCAAAGATACTGTTGCAGTCTGAAATGAGTGGAGCTTAGGGGGAAGGGAAGAGAGGTCGGAAAGCCCGGAGATGCCAGAACAGCATCGACATAATCGACAGATTGAGTGAAACATCCGCAACTCTTCGCTTGGCTCATTCGATTTGCTCGCACGTTGACAATGGCCCAGACAGACAATGCGCATTAGCATTAGACATATGTCCAGCTGTCCGTCCGGGCGATTTCTATTACAATCCCTCTGCACTGAGTCCCGTAAATAATAAAAGAAATCGTCTTAGGCACGCACTTCAGCTCGGCTGATGGACGTTGGACACAGGACACAACAGGACATCACTTTGAATATAAAGCAAGCGAATAAAACACACACACGCACGCACACAACATCAATGGACACTGGCATTCAGAGACGTGTGGCATAAAAAACACTTCATGTGGGGTGGGTGGGGAGTGGGAGCACAAGAGCAAATAAAAAAGAATTTCTTATTACAGTTATTTTGCTTATCTGCAGCAAAACATTCGTTCACACTTCCCACACACACACACACATGCGTGGATTGGCTGAGCATTCAAGAAGCAACCCTCGCTCCCCCCCCTTCCCTCCCCCTCTCCCCCACATACACACACACACAAGACACAAATCCGCTTTTATATTTTCAACTGTCAATCGTCGTCGCAATTTCGCCCACACGCCGCCTCCCTCTCCGGGCTTCCTTTAGTCCGATTTCATCCAGTTCGTAGGTGTTGGAATTATAATCAAAGTCTGCTGGGCGATTCAGCTCCTCACCGCCCTCTTCTTGCTGCCGCCTCTTTTATTTTATTTCGCTTTTTCCTCTTCTCAAATTCTAAAGTGAAAATTCCTTTTGGCAGCGGCAACAAAAAATGCTGCTTAATGTCTTTTGCACTTGACTGACAGGCAACGGGCAGGCCACGAAGTTCAAGCTCCTCCCACCTCCTATTTACTAGTTGTCTATTATTTTGCTGGCTTTTTGAAGTCTACGCTTTGCTATGCCCCAATCGGATCTTTGCAATTTGTTGCATACTTTGCGGCGCCTCACTTACTAAATTAGTTTTTTTATGTGAACGCATTTCGAAATCAAGATTAAACTGAATTCGATGTTTGATCCAAAGAAATTAATTTTAAGGTGTTGCGCACAACTGACGATGTTCAAAAGAAGTTTCTTAGCTATTATATAATATATATATAACATTTTATACAATAACCACATCATCAGAGCTCATGTTCCTCTTAAAATAGCTTTAATTAATTTAAAATAGAGATCAATTTCTTTTTCATTGTAACAATAACATTTATTTATTTTAGAAGTATAATACGGCCTTAAACGTGCTGAAAGTCCACTTCTTCACATGTAAAGCTCTCGGATCCATAGATCCGTAATTCAAATTCCCATAACTTTGTCCAAACTAAGGCGAATTGCCTTTTTGATGAATTTCTATTTTTAATCGAAATCATCAAATCATGCCAAAATTGAGAAAAATTTGAACATGTAAAGCTCTTGGATCCAGAGCTTCCATATTTCAAACTCCCATAACTTTGTCAAAACTGAACCGATTTTCATGTTTGATGCCGTTTTGGTCATGATTTGTGCTCTAGACTGAATCTGCATTTAAAATATATGCATTTTTGAAAATAATTTGTTTTTGATTTTTTTTTGGAAAAAAGCATGTACTCCCCCCTTACTTATTTTCGAAAAAATTTTTTTTTCAAAATTTAGAATCCGGAATTTCTATTTTTATTCGTTTGTGGTTGTCACAATTAGCATAAAAAACAACATTAAAAGTGATTCTGAGGGGGTAAAATTTTTAGCCAAAAATCATGCAAAAAATTACAAAAATTTTGACATGTAAAGCTCTCAGTTTTATAGCTCCTATATTTTAAACTCCCATAACTTTGTCAAAACTGAACCGATTTTCATGTTTGATGGAATTTTTTTCATGATTTGTCCTCTAGATTGAATCTGTATTTAAAATATTTGCAGTTTTGAAAATAATTTTTTTTTGAATTTTTTGGAAAAAAAAGCATGTACTCCCCCCTTACTCATTTCGAAAAAAATTTTTTTTTCAAAATTTAGAATCCCGAATTTCTAATTTTAATCTATTGTGGTTGTCACAATTAGCATAAAAAACAACATTAAAAGTGATTCTGGAGGGGTCAAATTTTTGGTTAAAAAACATGCCAAAATTGAGAAAAATTTTAACATGTAAAGCTTTCGGATCCATAGCTCCCATATTTCAATCACCCATAACTTTGTCAAAACTGAACCGATTTTCATGCTTAATGGCATTTTAGTCGTGATTTGTCCTCTAGATTGCATCTGCATTTAAAGTATATTCACTATTGAAAATGTTATTTTTGTTGACTTTTTAAGACGAACAAATCGAGTAGGATTACACCCGACTTACTTCTTACTGGTTACAATTAAGTTAAACTTAATTTGTTAAGAAAAATCGCAGCATTCTTAGACGCACTTCAGCTCAGTTGTCAGCATATATGTGCTTGGTTCTGCTTGAATAATATATTCTTGATTTCATGAAAATCCGCCAACACGCACTCACACACACACACACGCACACTCGCACACACGTCGCTTGAACTTATGCAAATTGTGGTTTATTTGGTTTTATGACAACGCAGCACATAAATCTAGCAATAAGCGTAAATCCCGACCGATCTGGGGCTAGAACAAAGACTAAGGGTTGTTTCATGCTAATGAGCACAGTTCGAGTTTATGGCTGCGGGGGTTGCGGGGCGTTGTGGCTTTTACCTAGGCCAAAGTTTTGGCCAAGCCGCAACAATGAATCATAAGCAGCCACACGGACCGGGCACAGCCCCCGCTCCCCCACCCCTCCACTCCACCCCCTGCTGTGTCTCAACCTGCTGCTGCTGGCATTATTACTGCCAACTTGGCACAAATTTCGTGGAAACAGGTTTCGGGTGGTGGGTGGGGGGGAGCATTTGGGGTGAGGGGGGTTCGAGCTTAGCTGCTTCTGCATGCATAATAATAACAATCATAAAAATGGGAATCTGGGCAATCAGCTACCACAGCCCATCTCCCGCCACATGCCTAAATTATGCATACAATCATACAAAATAATTTTCAGAGCTGAGGCAAAAGTTTTTGGTCCAACTTGGTTTATGGCTGAATCAAATGTATATAATTTTTACTGGCCAAGATTTATGTGCGCTGATTTGCCCAGTTTGTGAGGCAAAGGCGCAGCTACCCTTATGTAAATTGCAGCTACCCTTAATTTAAATGCAAATGAGGCCCGGCCAAGGGGAGGGGGCAAGAGGAAGGGGTAAATTCTGAGGGTTGCTGCCAGCTCAAAAACTCTGAATAGCTGAACCAGCCAAGTTTTTTTGAAAGCCAAATAAAAAATGGACAGAGTTTACATTTTCAAATGGCGGCTGAATAAGCAAAAAAAGGAGAACTGAAAAAAGGAAAATGGAGCCGTTGTGTTGTCTCTGTCGCACGCGTAGAAGCTGAGCAGGCGGCGGCAGAAACGGCTCGAAAATGCTTTTTATTTTTTATTGGTCGTTGCTTTTAAAATGTAGGCGTGTTTACAGGTTGTTCATGTGTGTGTATTTGGCTCATAATTGTGATGGCCTATGCAGGACTAACGGGACTACAGCTGGCCTCCTTGGGGGCAGCGCAGTCGGTGCACGGCTTTGCAGCCAGCGTGCGGAAGCGAAGGCGAGGCAAATAAAATCGATTTTATGTCACTGCCACAGCCACATCGACTGCCCTGTCGTTTTATGTATATGCAATAAGTACAAAGAGAAAGCCCCACACACATACAAAACACCCTCCCACACACACACACACATAGCCTGCAAAAACGCTTGTGGTCAGTGCTGTCTGTTCAGCTTTTTTACTTGAAATCTGGCTATTTTTAAAGTAAAAAGTGCGGCTAAAATGTGCCAACAGTTGATTTAGCTTATACATAATGATGATGATGATGTACATATGTCTGCATGATGTATACATCTATATTTTGCCTTAATATTCAAAAATACAATACAAATAAAATATATATTAAATATATTTGCAATCTTTGAAATTATTTACTTTTACATTTGCCCATATATATAACATAAATCTTATATCGTTCTTTCCCCTAAATGTAAAACTAGATTTAGTTGCCACTAAGGTAGCAGAAAACTTGTTTAAATAAGTAAACAAAACTTAAAAAAAAAAAAAAATTAAAAATCTTATAAAATATTAGTATACCTATTTTAAAAATAAAATATTGTATATAGTTAGCTTTTTTGCCCGCTAGAATTAGCTTCTTTTGTTGCTCAACACTGCCAGAGGTAAAAGTTTCGCACTGTCGAGCGGGGAAGAAAGTGTTGCCTGCTGTTGGGCGCTTGTCTCCCTATGTATATATGTGTATGTGTTAGTTGGAAACTTTGCATGTGGGGTCCTTTTGTTGTTGTTGTCCTGCCGGAGGCAGCAGCAGCAGCAGCAGCAACAGCAGCAACAGACTGTGCGTGCACGATAAGAAATAAAGCGAGGAAAAGCCAAAGAACTCGTATAAGAAAATGGAAGTTGGAAAAATGGGAAAGCACGTTGGGCTTGAGTTGAGCTCTAGCTGCATTTGTGTGTTCTCTATATATGTGTGTGAGTGTGTGTGTGTCTGTGTTGTCTGCTCTGCTGCAGCAGGATATCCGGTTGCTAACGTAGACAGACTTTGACAGGGGGGCAAAAAAAATGAAGTAAAGCGGCAATAACAACTAAGCAGATAGAATAAAGCCTGGGGACAGGAATGCGAATGAGTTCTTCTCGTACCCTTTTTTTGCTTTTTAAACGAAGGACACTTTTGCTTACGAGCCAAGTCAAAATAAACACACATTTGTATAAATCTTAATATCAGATAACTTAATTTTATTTGTATACTCCTATTGCTCTCTACTCTATGGCTATAAAATGGGTTAGGAAAAAAGATATATAGATATACTTAAGTGGAACAGTCAGAAAGAAGGCATATCCGGAGTAAGAAAATCTGCTACTATATATTTAAATTTACTATTATTATGCTACGATCTTTAACTTTTCCTTTTCAGTTTTGTATAATATTTCTGAATATCTTATTTTTTTTTTTTTTTTTTCTTTAAATTTTGTATATTTTATTTAAACAAGTTTTCTGCTACCTAACTTACCTGATTTTGTATCTTTTATTTTATATAACGTTCCAATATAATCAAAACACAATCAAAAATGTATCTCTAGGAAAACCACAAATATCTAGCAATTGATAGAAGTCGTAACATTGTAAACAAAAACATTAGCGAAGCGAAAAACGCATAAAAATTAATTTATGTTGCATGCTTTTAGGCAAAAATCGAGTAGTCGAAGCCGAAGAACGGGCCAATTGAATTTTATGCCCGTTGGCAACATAAAAATTGTACAGCAAATTACCGAATATCACCAAAAATTACGGGCTGATGACATGCTTTTAGTGCTAATGTTTGAAATGAGCAAATGCGACGGTAAATTCTGCTGACCACATTGGAAAAGTAAAGAAAAGGACGCCGGACCAGAAAAAAACAGGCCATAAAAATCTACAGATGCATAAAAACCTCTTTCAATTAACATAAAATTAGCATTTCAATTCAATTTATTTTTATATATAGCACACAAGCCACAGAAGGGGGCTAGGGGGCGGAGGGTGCTGCACAAATGGGTTGAAGTTATTTACGCGGCACGAAAACAAGCCACACACGGAGACAAACAAACACACAGGCTAAAAAACATTTACATTTCTGGCCGCTAAAAAAGCAGCCAAAAAGCCGGAGCCCGGATGGGAGGGGAGGTGACTAAAATTCATGTGTATGTTCATCTGTGTGTGTGTGTGTGGGTGCTGGGCAATGTAAGTGGTCATAATAATAAAAATAATGATGCCCGCAATAAAGCTGATTCAAGTCCTCGCACTCAGCCGCCTGCCCAATCCCAGTCCCCCCTCTGGCCCCTGCTGCTTATTGGCTATGGCTGCATAGGTTCGCTGGCGATTTGCGTAAAAAATGGCAAAGTCCTTGTGCAGATAAAAAAGCCCAAAGAAAAAGACGACAAGCAAGAAAGAAGCAGACAAACAAAAACGGACTCAGGCGAGCGGAGAGCTGAAAGCGAGCAAAAAAGGATCTGGCTCGAATTTTCTTGCGAATCAGCGAATTTTTCATGCTGCAGCGATTATTCACCACGGCAATTGGGCTCAAACGCTGAAATACACTGAGAAAAAGTAAGATAATAAAGTAAATATGCAAGAAGATATGCATATAGATAATTATATACAAAATAAGATATAGTTATTGAAAAATGTATAGATATATATGTAGATATAGATATAGATATAAGGTAGTTACATTAATATAAATTCAGATACATATGTAGAACGGGTTTTGTTTTATTTTAACGAAATTCTCATATACAATTTCAATTAATTTAAAATTAAAATACAATTGGTACTCATTTTCAGCCCGCTTTAATACACGCCAAAAACTTATTTGTTCATATTTGATCAATTTTAAAATTAATTCCACTCATTTTTCGTTATTTTTTTATTTTTTTTTTTTTAATTTTTTATCTAAAACATTTTTTTTTATTTTTGTGTTTCATATTCATATTCGATCAGCAGTTGTTGCTACCAAATTTTGCACAGTGTATTACTAGCTGGTATAGCAATCGGAATGTCAGAGTCTAGGCAGGCAGGCGGACAGGCTCAATCACCCACTCATACATCCCGGCCAAGTGTCATAAATTCATAATAACGCAAATAAGCACCGGCAACAACAACAACAACAACAACAACAACAACAACTGAGGGTAAAACTTATCGGTGGCATCGCATCTAAATCGGCTGAAGGCAACACGCGGCGGGAAACCCGCAACCAGAAACCAGCAACAGTCGCTGCGGCAGGCGCCCCAAACAACAACAAAAAAACAACAAAAAATGCCATCGGGGCATGCTGCCAATAAGAACAACAACAAGAACAACATAGATGGGCTTACGCTGCTGGCATTGGATGAGTATCTGTGTGTGGTGTGTGTGTATGTGTGTGTGTGTAGCGGCAAATACGTTTTTTACGACTTTATGCTAAGCACTTTTTATGCATAAAAAAACGCAAACGCAAACGCGAAGGACGAAGGAGCGAAGCAACCACCGCAGGATGCGCGACAGCAGGAGGGGGAGGGGGGGGCGGGGGGTTGATAGCGAGAGGGGGTGGCTGCGAGGCTGGACATAGTCCTGCCATACATATAGAGCCATAACCGTTATTTTGCTCTCTGGCGGGCCCTTATTTATGCGTTTTTTAGTATGGAAAGCACACACACACACACACGCCGATATCCTTTCAGCAGCGCGTCCTGGCCAGCGCCATCGTATGTAAAAAGCAAACGCGTTTTCCTTTTATGCTCTCGGGTAATATATTGAAAATAGCTGTCGAGTGTAATAAAATGCGAGTGTGTGTGCCAGTGTGTGTGTGTGTGTCAGTGTATGTGTGTGTGGCAGTGTATGTGTGTGTGTGTTTGTATGCATATCAATAAAAATGCCAAATGTGGAGAACCAGCAGCAACAACAAAACGCAATTTGTTTACTGCACCGTGGGGCCAACGCAACCAAAAAATCCATTGAATTTATATATGGAATTAAATATAAATCTTAACTAAAAACAAAATACAATTTTATTGTTTATTTACTTTATATGTAATAATATGTATTTATAGTTAATATATTTCATATGTATTTATTGATATTATCATCATTAATTATTTTGTTTATATTATTGTTAATGTTAAAACTACATAAAAATAGATTTTTGTTAATTTATTTGCGTTTTCTTGCTGATAGTTTGATAGTTTCTTGGATCTACTTTGAAATACATTTCACATAAATACTAATAGCTTTTAGCCCACTGTATGGCCTCCTTGTAGAGTGGGTTGAACAGACTCCCGCCCATTGTCATCATCGGCATCGTTCAGCGTTCACGTTCGGGGCAATGTTTTTGAATTGAGCTCAATGAAATTGCATCGATGATTACTTATGTTGATTTTTTGCTTGGCTCTTCAATTTTGTGCGAGTTTTTGTTTGCTGCAATAATTTTTATGTTCATAAATAAGAAATGCGCATAATAGTTTCAAAAAGCAGGAGAAGAAGTTGGAAAGCGCATGGAAATGCTGCCTTGAATAATTTATGGCCTTGGAGCGTCAGAAGCCAGCAAATTGTGGAGCGCACAAAGAAACGCAGATGATGCGTCATGCAGCACAATAAATTTGCTTCTTTTCTCAGTTTTTCTTTGTTCAGAACCGATGAAAGAAATGCAAAACTCAGCAGAAACTGAGTCCGGAGCGAGAGTGGCGATGGGCAGCTATTAGTTAGTATTTCATACACTCAAGCACTTGATGCAATTAGTTAATAAATATTTAAATATTGTGTAAAGCGTTGGAAAAGTAAATGAAGGAGAAGAAACACCCCAAAAATAAAAGTAGGCGAATAAAAATTATTTAAGTTATTTTAACTTATAAAATGATTCAATGAAAAAAAGGTAATTGTAAAAGTATAAAAAAAATATAAATATTTTCTAATAGCCATTTTATAATAATTACAATCTCTATATCTCTAACTGGATAATTAATAAAAATATTCTCTTAAATAGGAATTTTGGATTTACCTTCTTTACTATATAAATTACCGACTCTTTCTGTATTATTATATTTTCTTTCTACTTTCCAAGCGATCTACACGGCAATGTTTCTGTATTAAGGCAAATTTAAAAATAAATGCCCCACATTCAGGGCATTCCCTAATCCCTCCCACACACACACACACTCGCATATGTTAGTGGGACGCAACAAATACAAAATAGATTTAAATTCCATTTGCTGGGCATTAGCACTCAGGTCACAAGCAGTTACAGCACTCGACAATGCCCCCGGGAAGGGTATTAGCAAAAAAAGAAGCAGGGAGAAGAAGGCAAAAATGCGACAAGGGCGTTGAGAAATTTACTTTTAAAGTGTTTTCGTAATAAATGCATGGAAATTACCAACAGCTTATGTGTGTGTGTGTGTGACCTCATGCACATGTTTAAAATACTTGACAACGCCCGGAACAGCCCTGCAAACCCTTAAAAAAATACAAAAAAAAAAAAAATAAACCACAAAAACTTTATTTTCTCTACGAAAAAATGTGCAAAAAAGCTGCACAAAGAAAATAAATTTACAAATAAAATTCCACACGGGGGAGCTGCCTAAGAAGGAGAAGACATAGAAAATTTCCATCATGTGCCAGGAGGGTGTCTGGCTGTAAATCCCGCATGAAAGATTACCAGAGACAGCAACTGAGCCCGCACAAAACCCACCCACCCACAACCACCCACAACCACCCAAACCACTTGATGCCAGACGCACAAAAGGGACGAAAAAAAGGACGAACAAAAACTGAATAAAATGTAAAAAAATAACCTCAAAATAATGTATAATTTTTTGTATGCCTGGGCCACGGGCGAATTGTTAACAGTGTTGTTTTTTCCGCCGCCAAATCCGAGATTTCCCCCCATCGTGTCGACCCCGTGCCCGGAATTTGACATGTTATTATGCTGAAATAATTTTATAATTTATTTATTTTGCCCGCCACGCTGGGGCGCTTTCGTTACGCCTGCCAACGGCCAGGAGACAAGCGAATATCCTTCTCCATTAGAGCAGGAATTTGGACTTGGGTCCAGCCCTTTTAGCTATCGCATTTCCTGACGCTGATGGCGACATCAACTGACATTTGGTATTTCCTGTTGTTGTTGTTGTTTCTTCTGGTTCGTCTGAGTATAAATGAAATTCGTGCAGCCGACGCAATTGATGAAAATATAAGACTATATGTTATATACTATATACATATATATATCTGAGGTGTTTGGATGAGTAATAGCTTCGCCTAGTTTATTTGTGGCAATTTCCTTTATCTTAACTGTCTGCTTGCTGATTATTTCTTAAAGAAAAATTCAGAGTAGCTTAATTAAAAATAGGGGAACAATTTATTATAATTTTGCTAAAGATTTTATGCTGTAAAGATATTTGAAATTGTAAAAAATATAAATTCTTGTTCAAGATTCATAGTTATATCAGCTGAAAAATGTTGTTAAAAGTTTAACAAACTAAAATAGATATATGTGTCTTTTCTAGGTTTTGATTATATTTAATTTTTTAAATAAAATATATAATATTCCACAACAAATTTCTTTCCACAATAATGGATAAACATTGAAAAATTACGCACGATCTTTCTTTTAAAATTTGTATTTCTATTAATATTACTCAATTGAATATATTAATGCCCTATAAATTTAAACTTAAACTGCTGGAATACAAAATTCCAAAGAAATTTAGCTTTCTTTCAACAACTAAACACATTACATTTCACAAATATATACCCTCTGATTTTCCGTTTAAAATTCTAGTATCTCTCCATAATAATGCAATTATATTATAATTAATTATTTATGTAATATTTATATAATTATAATATCGATAATTTTAACAATCATATTGTAAATGCACAAAAAGTATAGATAACAATTTAAAAAGTATTCAATACATTCCGTATACCCTGTTCTTGACACTTGACTACAAAATTGCCAACCGGTCAGAATTTGACCTGCTCGGCATTTAGGCAAGTTTTGACCCCGTCTTAAATATAATTTTCAATGCGGCGTAGTTAGAGGAGGCATAACTTTTCAAATCGAATTACGGACCAGTCCAAAAGAGAGCCCCATTGAGTATGTTGAATCGAAATCAAACCAAACAATTTATACGCAACATTACGCAATTGAAAATCGAATTGTGTTTTCATTTTCATTTGAGTCGAACGAAAGAGCGACAGTTACAGTCGGAACAACATTTCAGCAAATTCGATTTTACAATTTTCGACGAGGCTCAATAAAAAGATTGCATTTATTTCTGTGGCAGCGTTTGTGTATTGTGCCCCAGAGCACAATAAATGCGAAATTTCTTTGATTGCCTCACGGAGTGAGGGCTTGGGCAGGGGGCTGGCCTTAAGTGGCTGCCATGAAAATTTACATAAAGTCAATCAATCATGGCATTTGCCACATGCCACAGCCAACGCCATTTTGCATGTTGCCAGCTCTCGTTGTTGTTTTGGGGGCACTTGTGAGATTTCATTAATATACAACTTGGTGGTTGCTGTCGCTCCCCCTCCCCCTCCCTCCCTCTGCCTCAGATTAGCATTTCGTCGCTCATACGCCCCGTTGGCTCGGATTGAGCCCTGCACATGAGCTTGCATAATAAACGAGTCCGGGGCCCAGACTCGAAGGGTGTCATGATGAATGATGCGCTGGACACAAACTCGTATTTTTCTACTGCTCCGCGCCCCGCCCCGCCCCCTGGCACGGGAAAAGTTGCCATCATTTTTCATGCGTTTAAAAAGTAGCCGCTGGTCAAGTGTGTATTCCCCTCCTGTTAGCTGGAAAACTGTTCAAATTTGATTTACTCACTTGATTACATGTTGGCCAAACGTGGCCACAGCCACAGATTTAGCTCTGGGCCAATTGTCGAGTGGCGTGTAATTTGCGTAAGAATGTCATATTCATATTCGGCTCGTGATGTTGATTGATGAGCAGCGGGCTCAAGTGGCAGCAGCGCCTAAAACGCTGCCACAAAAAACCAAACGGAGGCAAGCTGAAGACAAAAGAAACTTTCGGGAAAAGCCCAAAGTTGTGATTGAAACAAAAAAAATATATAGAATAAGATCAATGAATGCACAAAAAAATAGTCATTTATTTATTTAATTTTATTTATTCACTTAATGTTACTTATTTTTATTTAAGTGAAAGAATATTTTCAAATAACTTCGAATTTATGCAGCTTCAATAAATATATATAAATTTGTTGGCCTAATATTTTTAATTGTCAATTTCTTAAAAAATATAAAGAATGTATGAAAATCGAACCTAATTATTTACTTTAGCCTGCCCTTTTATATATAGTATATATGCATAATAATTATATACAAATATATATATATATATGTATATATTACTTTTTCATCAAATTGAGCTACACTGTGAGAAATCCATTTGTAATATTCCATCGCAGATGGCAAATAAAAGATGGCCAAGTGTCGCATCAATGGAAATCAAAAGGAATGTACAAATGCTGAAAATGAAAGTAGGTGGAGGGGGGTTGGACCCCCAACCCCCACCACCCCTCCGCCCACGCACACACAAAAGTCAATAGAAAGAAAATCACAAATAAAACGAAACGTAATTTAAAATTTCGAGAAAAGAACAAAAATGCCAAACTCGTAAATCCAAAAGGAGCAGCAGCCAAAAGGACATACGCCTGATTGGCACGCACATGGCACACACACACACACACACACACACACAGAGAAGACAAAGTCAAATATTTGATGTTGGCGCATTTCAATTTCAACTTAAAAAAAAAAAGAAAAAGTAAAAAACGAACATTCAGAGCAACAATGTAATGAAATTGTGTGTGTGTGTGTGTGAGGAGCTGTCTTATCTGCAGGCCAGAACCACGCACACACACACTCATACACACATTTAGGCACTCGTGTGTGTATTCATCTCTGTGCTAATTTCTACGCATTTTCCTTTCCTTTTTTTTCGTTTTCCCCCCAAATTTCTGTCCAGAACCTGCCGCATATTTGTGACTTTGTGATAAGCAGCCACTGTGGGGCGAAAGGAGGGGCGGGGAGGGGAGGGGCTACAAATAAAACCCAAGTTGATTTCGTGTGCATTTAAAAGGCATTTTGATTAGTCGCAAAGTGGCGCGTGGCATGTGGCAGCCATTTTTTCTTCGTTTGCCCTTTTGCTGCTTTTTATTTCGTTTTAATTTGAACTTTTGATTAAGCTACTCGAGGGGGCTTTGTTGACGGTTAAATGGGTTTGATTATATGATCTTTATATGTGTGTGTATAGCCATCTATAAGTATTTTGCTGTAGTAGTGTATTTAATATATATGCAAGCATACAAAAAAAGTTTTTCTATTTAAAATAATTTTTTTAAAGTTTAACGAGTTATTTTCAAATGAAAATTATTTAAGAATTTAGAAAGTGTTAGGGTATTAAAATATTAAAAATTGTTAAGAAATATATTTTGCAATTTTTGAAATTTTATGGTTTATATTTTCCGATAGATTCATTTTTTTCAAATTTTTTTAAAGCCTGTATAGTCTGAAGTGTTTGAAAAAAAAAATTTGATGTTCAAAAACTTCTGTTTCGGAATAATCTTTGACAATTCTAATTTTTAAATATTTAAAAAATATATGTATATTGAGAAAGAGCAATATATTTATATTGCTTGCAACTTAAACGAGCTCTGTATTTTTTTTATTAACTTGAAGGAATTCCCCTCCTCCCTCTCCCGCCAACTTAATCACGCACGACGTGTTGCTGTCTTTTTTGGGGGTCTTTTAGCTGCCGCAGCTTTTGCCCCCGCGTCGAGACAATGCCCTTCAAATTTCTTTAAATAAACGTCTCATTATTAGCGCAAAATGTAGCTGCCACGCCCCACCCACACCAACACACGCACACACCCAGGCACACACACGTGCCAGTTCAGTTCCTGCTCGGTTTCTTTTTTTTTTTTTTTCGTGTACCTGTTTTCTTTCTCCAGATTTTTCACTACCGACATGTGTCCAATCAGTGGCAACGTGCAGCCAACCATAGAATACCCCCAGCTCCAAATCCGCCGACCCCTCCCCCACCGGCCCCAGCCCCCTCTCGAGCTGTGCTGTCCGATTTTTGCAAAATTTGTAACATTTTATTTACACTAGAGGGACACAAAAAACGAAGGCACGGATAGAGTATGAGTGTGGTGCGGTGTGTGGCAGGGGGACCTCTGGCACAGCATGTTCTTATTTGTCCTGTGTCAATATGCCCCCTGCATATAAAGAAGCAACGGCAACAACAAAAATAAACGCACAAAAGTTCAATTTCAATGCTGATGAACATGTTTTGGTTTTTCTTTTCGTATTTTTCTTTTCATGTTTATCTAGCGTTCAAAATTTATACAATTCCAAATGGGCTAGATAAATATTTGGAAACTGTCCCTCACGGAACAATGAGCCCCGGCCAACTGAGGCTGGTCAGCTTAAGGTACAGTCACCACAAAAACATGACACTAATGACATAGTTACAGAGAGAGGGAGAAAATGTAAGGAAGAGAGAGCATGATGGTAATTTTAAGCTAAGCAAATTAGGAAATCAGAAAGATATATTCCATATTTATATATTTGTGCTATTTTTATTAATTCATAAATTGCCTAAACTTTACTGAGAAAAATCAAAACGTTCTCAATGAAAGTAAAGAAAAAAAAAAAACAAAAGTAAAATGTAAAATATAAATTTTTTTAGTTTTTATATTTATGTGTTTTAAATTTTACATTGTGAAACATTTTTTTTTTATGTAATTATTATGTAATTATTATGTTATATATAAATTTTATGATTTCTATGTTATATTATATAATAAGAATTTCTGTTTTGAACCAATTTGGATTTTTAAACAATTCTAATTTCGAAGCCCTCAAAAATGACTCAAAATAGTCTAAATTAAATTAGCAGATACAAAAAGAATAGTTCTTTCCCAGTTTGGCAGATAAAACAACAATTGTATTTAATTTACATTTAACTAAAAGCTTTTCTCGAACTCAAAATTAATTAAAATTAGATTAAATTTGATCAGCGGATAGAATTTGTTCTACTGCCCTACTCCTGACTGAGTTATTTCCCTAGAAATCGCTGCCATTACCCCGCTCGAGACTTTCTCTTCCCGTAATCCCATTAACTCTTTCACTGGCCCAAATTATACCCTGCCATCGCAAAGCACAAATGATTCGACATTCAGCGCGAAAAATATGATTGATGAAGTCATTTTGGACGCCGCTTAACACTTGCTTAACCCTTTTGTGTAAAGTGCAGGCCAGGGCGAATAGCGAACACCCTGCAACCCCCTTTCGAGTTCATTAAGAAGTTTGCCGCGCTGCGAAAAGCGTGAGCCAAGATGGCGTCGTCGCATGGCATGACATGGTGGAAACTCTGGCAGCAGGGTTGAAAGTTAGCTGAAAGCATTTCGCTGTAGTGCCCGGTCCCGGGCCGTATCCCCGGCCAGAGGAGCACGAAATAGAAGTTTGCAAAGTGCTCGAGACAGGTTAATGACCAAAAGCAGTTTTGCATTCAAACGAGGCGGTGGTGGCAACCCTCCCTCGGCCCAAGCCAAGGGTTGTCATGACAAACGAAAATCTAATTTACAACATGCAATTGCCGCCGCTGCGGCGCGGGGGTGGCTTTTGGCAGGACGACGCCTGCCAAGGATTAATTACGCGCTGCGCAGTTAATGAATGCGCTGGCAACTCTACAGTGGGTGGAAAGGGGGATGGGGGGGGTGTATTGGCGATAAGGGGTTAATGTGCCATTGTGTGCGCTCAAATTACCAAGAAACTTTCTTAGTTTCTTCCTTCAGCTGCTTCCTGATGAGCATGACAAAAATCCAAAAAGAAATTCATGCGCTTTTGCAGTCCCTTAACCCTTTTATGCCCCCTTAACCCCCCACCAAGTTATGCGTAACTTTTTCATTAACATTAACCCGCGCATGATGATGATGCGCCGGAATTGTATGAAAATAACGGTAAATGCGAATAATACTTTTGATTGATTTCATATTAATTTCCACGAAATTATGAATGTTTCCCTCGCTGACAGTTGGGGTCCGTTTAATGTGCGGTTAGCTCAGTAATGATATATGGCCTGCCGAGCTGTGCGTTTGTGAAGGGGTTAAAAGGGGTTTTTCATCGAGCTGATAGCTCGGGAAAACAGAAAAATGTTAACTTGAATATTTTAGTTGAATAGAAGTTGTTCAGAGTGAAATATAAAATTCGTTGAAAATAATCATACAATTTGAGAATATACATATGAAATATAATATGAAAAACAAATAATTATAATTCCTAAATTTGTAAATTTTCCTTACTTAGAATCATCCTTGATTTTAGAAACGATAGTTTTTCAATTGATTACAAAAAATAAATGTAAAAAAAAGATGCTTAAAGGAAATGTAAACAGAATAGATTAGGAACGTTATTTAGAAAAATTTCAGAGTTAAAATAAAAATTCTTAGAATTAGAAATGTGCTTCGCCGAATATTGACCGAGCTTGTGTTTCATTTCAAAGCAATATATCTCGTTTTTTCGGACCTTCTGCTGACTCTTGCCCTTAGTAGCTCCGCCCGCTGAGCAAACCTTGAATTCAAACAAATCCCAAGCCCACATTCCGGCCTACATAGATCACAATAATAACAGCAACAATAAGGACAAAGTGACATTCCGACGTCTATAAATCCAATAAGAGTTATAATGCCTTGCAAATATCATAAATATCAATATGAAGGACAATTTGAGGATGAGGAGCTTCTCTGTGTGTTGTGTTTTTTATTCGAGCGAAAGCCGAATGGGAAAGCGCATTAAATTTTATTGATATAAATTTTATTTTAATGGTCAGCATTGCGGCGGGATAACATGAATGTCCTATTTAAAGGATTAACGCCTTGAATTATGAGCTGGCAGCCGGACATCGGGCATGCCACATAAAATATATCGCGTGAATTTGCTTTTTAAGTTAATTTTATTTTATGTGACTGGGCCCGGGAAACGGAATTGGCCAGAACGCGTTTCGTTTTTTTAATGGTGATTTACACCGAGTTGTTGGGCTTAGTTTTGGATTTTGCTCTTTTTTTGTTTTGTATACCCTGTAATCGAGAAATTGCGTAAGAAAGGGTAAAACGTTATCGAGGAATTTATCAGGCATCAAGATTATTATTATTTATTTATTTAACAAAAACTTCCCTTTCTCGATCAAAGTTTATATTCTAATTTTTTTCAAACAAAAAACTGGCACTAAAAAAAATAAATATTAACAGGGCAACTGCCCGTCGAGCAACCCCTTCTTTGCCAGCCTATACTTTTTTGGGGTCTTGGCGCTTTTTTATGGCGCTCACACGGCCATCAAAATTGACAAATGGCCAACTGGCGGAGGCCATTAACTAGAGTTGAACCGACTAACGTGTTACATATTAATTGCACATTATTTATCGAGGGCATTACGAAGCACTCGCAGATACGAGGACAATTTTGGCTGCATTCGCATTCGATTTCGATTTCGATTTCGATTTCAAACTAAATTAGACACAAGACGCGAATCAATTTCAAAGCTCATTAAATTTCAACGCAACAGCGATTGCCGTAAGATCTGTTGAGCAGAGCCCTCCGACTAGTTGGCCGAGAGCTAAGTCCTAAATCTCAAGAGCAGTCGCCAGACGCGGCTTTTAGTGGGGCTTCCTTCAGTGCCCATATTATATTGATATGGTACATCAATTGGACCGAGGGCGAAGGTCGTGCAAATAATCATAAGTAACAAAATTTGTTGCCCTTCCTGCATTTCTTGGGGGTTGCTCTACAACAGCCGAGCACTTGGGTTTTATGCATCCATATAAAATCGGAAATAAAGCAACGTTTTATTAGAACACATAATTCACCTAATTATAATAATTATTTATAATTGATCGTTATAATAATTATAATAAATACTGTATCTTCAACCCAACTAAATCATGATTATGTTTAACAATCTCACAACCCAGTAGTGATATCTCTTAGATACATTTAATTGCCACGCATAAAATCTGTACAGTTTCTGCATTTTTCCCATTTTTAAATCATACTGTTCGTTCATATATTGGTAATTATAAAGCTCATTTCCGTACAAAAAAATTGTTTTCCAAAAATTCGAAATTCGGTTTTTAACACTTCGTTTGCTTTGCTTTCGTTCCCTATTTTCTATACATAAACACAAATTTCGATCGATATAACCATTAAAACTAAGAGACTACCCCTAATTTTTTTTCTTACACAATAAATGTATATACTTCCCAATATTAAAAGCATATTATATATATATTATGTACACTAAAGTAGCGCATTCAATAACCGCTTTTGCCCCACTGTCACGCCAAGTTCTTCCTTTTGACAGCTCATGCCCATAGATAGACATCGCTTCTATCTGAGGCCAGCGCACAGAAATCTATTAGAGCCAGACAAAGGCCCCCTCCCCCGCCTCGTCGTGTCCCACACTGCATGTCCCTGCTGTTCGTCCTGTTCGTGTCCTTGCACGTCGCCTGCATTTCTAAGTTTGCACATTTGTTTCCTTTTCTCTTATTTTTGCCTCACTATCGACTTCTCCTTGCCGTTCAGCTCTTCTACATATTTACAATTAATATTCAAGCAACCTTTCTGCGCAGTGGCGAAAGGAGCTGCCTTCGCCCCTTCCAAACTCAGCTGTCCCTCAGGTCCCCCTCCCCCCCCCCTCCCCTCCGCTTGGCAGCTCAAGTTGTGCGCCTTCACGCCCGCCTTTTGATGGGGTGCGAATTGGGTTCAGGGTGCGATGCGATGCTGATGCTGATGCTGATGCTGCTTATCCTGAATATCCCGAATGTCCAGAGAATGTCCTGAGTCCACAGTGTCCAGCGTTTTTCGGGGGTGGCAGCCGCATTAAGTGTAGACATTATTCATTTTTGATGATGAATTTCCATGTCTCACATGTCTAGGGTTTTTCCCTTTCCCCGACTCCACCTCTCCCTCTCTCTCCCTTACTCTGCGTGTGTGTCCAGTAATAAGTAATAAGTGCGGAGTTGAGCAACAAAATCCAAGTGTTGGTCAAGCCAGTTGTACGGCGACTTCAGAGGGGGGCTGGCACACGAAAAAACTTTTAGTTCTGTTGCTGTTTGGCATACAAATGAGTTAAAGTTACAATGTGGGGCCGTTTTGGCCCCTCCTCCTACTGGGGTCTTCAACCAGAGTGAAGTGAAAATTAATGCTTATGGGGAGAGTGTGGGAGCGGGGCATAATATTAAAGTGGCGCGATTTTAATACAGATTATGATAAATATAATTTTTAATACTTATATGTTTTTTGCAAGTCTTCTTAACTTAATCTCTAGTTAAAAAACAATTTAGGTTACAGATACCCAAGTCCAGCTTATAAATACTTAATTTAAATTTATATATATTAATTTTATATATATTATATTCAGTTGTGTAAAACTCAGAAAAATAATTTAAATATAAAAAACTTACAAAATATTTGAATTTGTAAAAATTTAGAAATTATTCGGAATTTTATGAACAACTTTTCAATTTTCACTTAATTGCTTCAATAAAAATTTTAATTTTTAATATAAGTTTTTAATGTAATTTTATAAGTTCCACAATTTTTAGAAGTAAAGTAAATTACAAATATAAGTTTTTGAAGAAAAATACTATTAACTATAATTAAAATTCTTTGTTATACAATTTCTACGTTTTTATCTTAACTTCTCACTCTCCTAGTTAAATAAAAAATCTGAAAAACTCTCAAAAAGATTTCACAACATTAAAATTATGTCAGATTTATGACCACTCCACACAGAACCAAATGGAAGACCAATCCCAAGTTGGCAATTTTCTACCGTTGGCGATTCGCAAATGTTAACATAATGCCCAATTGCAGATCGTAGCCGAGAGCCGGGAACCCGGCTCTATGGAAGGCATAAATCTTGCGGCTCAAAGCGAAATTTGTAAATGCGAAATGTTTATTTTTATGCGTTTTCAATGCCAAACCCGAGTGGGAACGGCAAAGAGGGCCAAAGAATAGAAAGCAATTTCCATTTCGAGTGGAGAAGCCACGAAAAAAACGAAGACAAATCCCCAACAGCGATTTGACCATTAAAATTATACCCACAGGACCAAGGCGCATAAAAAGCGAAGGATGTTTGGCAGGAGGAGCCAGAGAGCGGGGGGGGGGGCTTAGCTTGAATATGAAATTGTGTGGAAATGGTCAACGACTAAACGGAAAATTGGCAATGGAAAGTGCAAGTGAAAGACAACAAGAACAAATCGAAGGCGAAAGCTGTTCCCAAAGAGTTTTTCCGGCTTGTTTTTTGGGCACATTTGTGTTCTCGTTAACTTGTTGGCGGAGGGCGGGGCTGGCTGGGGGGGCTGGAGGGCTGGGAGCAGACTTTCTTACGTGTTGTCTGGCCATATTTTAGAAACTAATGTGACATTTCGATTATTCGATTGGATTTAATGTGTTTTATGAGTTTTACACGTTCCACAATGCGTGCTGATGTGCGTGTGTGTGTGTGTGTGCCTGGTGATGACAATGATGTTGCCGCAGGGGGATGAAATGAGGCAGGGGAAGGTGCGCTTGATACACTGCTAAATGCAGGGGGCGTGGACTGCGCCCCGGGCTAAGAGTGCTTAATTCTAATGAACGGGGAAATGGGAAATTTCGAGGAAAAGCGAAGGTAAACTTGCGCAAATTTGATATTAATTAAGCCTAACTTGATTTCTACATTTCACAGCACTCGAATCTCAAAGTTAGCTATAAACGATTTAATTATTGTATGCAATCTAAATCACATCAATCCATAACTAAGCTGTCCAGGAGGAGAGCTGTACTCGGAAGTGCCCGACTGTGAGATACCCTATAACCCGACTGTGTATGCGATACCAGAACATAAATAAATAGATCTTATTATTTTCTATATTTTTCAAAATAGTCATAATAATGGGGACTGTTTAAGCTGTTATCGGGCTGTAAAAGAGTATTGCGCAGCCGGTTACACCCGACTAGAATTTTCTTGCTTGTTAATTATTATTGTTATTATTTATATTTAAAGTATAACAGCTATTTTTCGGACAGTAGTTGAACAATATTTCCTAGCTTGAGGTTCGAACCTGCATGCTCGTTGTTTTTTTATACCCAGAACCTATTGAAAATGGGTAGAAAGGGTATAATGCTTTTGTGCAAATGTATGTAACAGGGAGAAGGAAGCATCTCAGAACCCATAAAGTATAAATATTCTATGCAGGACGACGAGCTGAGTCGATCTAGCCCTGTTCGTCTGTCCGCCCGTCTGTCCGTCTGTATAAACGCAGCGTTCTCGGAAACTACAAAAGCTAGAGACTCAAACTAAACGACTAGAGATTCTGTAATTCAATACGCAATACGAGTTTATCATTTTTTGTCGATATTTTGCACCGTTTCACTAATATCGATAAAAATCGACCTAAACCTCTGTTTTTTTTTTTAAGTTTTCCTAAACTATAAGAGCTAGAACCTCCAAAGTTCGCACAGCCTGCGGCGTGAATTTGTCTGTGTGTGTGTGTTTTTGTGTATGTGTGTATGAATGCAATGGGGTTGAAATGTATGTGAACACAGGATTCAGGGTATCCCCTAGTCGTGCGCTCCCGACTAGAGCCCCTTACTTGTTTTTAAATAATTTTCATAAATTTTTATCAAAGGACTTTTCACATACAAATTTAGAATATATGTTTGTGCTAATAAATTTGATGAAAAACTTAGTAAAAGTAATTTGAAGCATTGCCTTAAGATTCGAACCTACATCCTCGTTGTTTTCATAATTTTAATCAAATTATGTTTCTCATACAAATTGAATAAGTTTAATTAAAACGTAGTAAACCAAGTTGAAATTCTTGTGGCACAGTCTTTTTTCTTTTTGTAAATTATCGCTTTCTTTTTATTGAGAGAGAGGAAATGCATCGCTGGTTCTTCGCGAACGAGCGCGAGGAGTGCGTGCCGAAGCCGGAGGAGGCGGAGGCGGACAAGGCGGCGGCCGAGGCCGAGGGGGCGGCGGCGCAGGCGCCGGTCGTCTACACGGAGTGGCCGTTCTGCGTGAACGTGAGGACGCCGCTGCTGGGCAACGAGTACGTGGCGATCGCGGGCAACTGCGAGGAGCTGGGCAACTGGGCGCCCAAGCTGGTCTACCTGATGAGCCCCGTGGAGCACGGCTGCGAGGTGCCCTGCGGCTGTCGCCGGTTCGAGGCGACGGTGAGCATACCGCGCGACAGGGACATCGAATACCGTTACTGCATCGTCGGATACGACCCGCTGCTGGACGACGTGATCATCCGTTTCTGGGAGGTGATGGCCACGCCCCGTATCATCCGCAGCTGCCACAACATGCTCAAGAGCTGCGACGACTTCGGCCATCCGCCCGGCGCCGGCCACGAGCACCGCGTCGACCGCGGCTGGGCGACCACCGAGACCTACGTCCAGTTCAAGATCTTCAACGCGCCCTTCATCTGGCAGAAGCAGACGCCGCGCCTGCTCTACGTCTTCGTCCAGCCCATGTACGAGACGGAGCCGCCGCTCTGCGGCGTCAAGTACCTCGAGCCGCTGCGCTTGTCCAATGTGGGGGCGGCGGTGCCGCGCCGGCGCTCCAGCGTCCGGCCCACGCCGAACAACATGCAGCTGGCCTTCACCGAGGTGGCCAACCTGAGCCACGCCTCCAAGCTGCGCCTGCAGCCGCCCAGCGGCGCCCGCTGCGGCCCCGAGGACCTGCAGCTCTACCACTGCTCGGTACGGCACCCGCTGGAGACGCTCTACCGGCTGGATCTCTACACGTTCGCACGGAAGGCGCCGCACGACGAGCCGCCGTACCACTACGGGTACGGGTTCGTGCTGCCCGAGCAGCTGGCGGGCTCCGAGGGCCACCTGCGCATCACGATCACCTGCGCCTCGACGCACCGGCCGCTGATCGAGATGTGTCTGCGCTACCTGATCATACGCCCCGTCGCCGAGCTCGGCTGCGACCTGAGCCGCAGCTACGAGCGCTACTGGCGCCTGGCCCACATGGCCCTGGACGTCGGCCACCGCGGCACGGGCAACACCTACCACCTGGACGAGGACCTGCACCGGGAGAACACGCTCTTCGGCTTCCGGCGCGCGGCCGCCAGCGGCGCGGACATGATCGAGCTGGACGTCCAGCTGACCAAGGACGCCCAGGTGGTGGTCTACCACGATCACACGCTCCGGTTCGCGCTGGGCACCGCCTGGGGCATGGAGAAGCTCTTCGCCAGCTACGACGTGCTCGTCTTTCCCCACGAGCAGCTCGGCCGCAGCCGGCTGCTGGCGCTGAACGGCGCCAAGCGCGGCGATCAGATCGTGGTGCCGCTGTCCTCGCTCACCCACGACGAGCTCCGGCTGGCGCAGCCGATGCGCTTCACCGCCGCCAGCGGCTGCGAGGCGGACTGCGAGCGCCATATGCGCGAGCAGCTGCCGTTCCCGCTGCTCGGCGACCTGCTCGTCGAGGAGCTGTCGGGGCTGCCGACGAGCCTCGGGTTCAACATCGAGCTGAAGTGGACGCAGCGGGACTGCCGCGGCCGGTGGCAGGAGAACGGGTTTAAGCCGGCGTTCGATCGCAACTTCTACGTGGACACGGTGCTGGCGGTGGTGTTCCGGCTGGCGGGCGGGCGGCGGATCGTGTTCTCCAGCTTCGATGCGGACATCTGCGTGATGCTGCGCTTCAAGCAGAACTACTATCCGGTGCTGCTGCTGCTGCTCAATCCGGAGCGGCCCATCCAGTTCCTCGACCAGCGCATCAGCCGGCTGAACAACGGCGCCTTCCTCGCCAGCGCGATGGAGCTGCTCGGGCTCAATCTGCACGCGAGCAGCCTGCTGAAGCAGCCGCTCATCCTGGGGCTCGTCCACGACCTGCGCATGCAGACGTTCACCTGGGGCGCGCCGAACAACGCCGCCGAGTTCCGCGACAAGATGAAGCGCTTCGGGGTCATCGGCGTCACCTACGACCGCATCGACCAGAAGGACCAGATCGGCGCCGAGCTGCAGGGCGTCATCTGCTACGTCGACTCCCCGGCCACGCGCAACCACGTGCGCCGCCTGCAGGACGCCGAGCAGCTGCTCAAGTGCGCCCGGCCCTAGAGGAGCCTCCACTTAGTGGCCCACCTCCAGCTGGAGCTCCCCGAACCTGTGTTTTAGCATAAATTGTCGTGAGTAGAGGTAAAAGTAAAATTATTTTAAGTAGCAATTATTCAAAAACAAAGTGTTTTATTCACTCCACTCATTCACAAAGGGAAAGGAGTATTTAATTATGTTCTATTAAAATTTAATTACTCAAATCTATTTTGTAATTAAAAGACCAAAGCAAAAAGTTGTCTTGAGTAGAGGTAAAAGTAAAATTATTTTAAGTAGCAATTATTCAAAGAAAGGTGTTTTATTCACTCTACTCATTCAGAAAGGGAAAGGAGTATTTAATTATATTCTATTAAAATTTAATTACTCAAATCTATTTTGTAATTAAAAGACCAAAGCAAAAAATTGTCTTGAGTAGAGGTAAAAGTAAAATTATATTAAGTAGCAATTATTCAAAACAAACGTGTTTTATTCACTCTACTCATTCACAAAGGGCAAGGAGTATATTATAATTATAATATTTAATTATATTCTATTAAAATTTAATTATTCAAATCTATTTTATAATTAAAAGATCAAAACAAATATTTTTTGACCCAGCTAATAATATACTGACATAAAAGAAAATTGAGTAAAATTTTAGATATTTTCATATTTAGCAGGTAGATAATTTCGATTTAATCTATTTATCTGCCTCAGCTTTAAAGCTAGATGCGCCAAATTTTGCAGGGAGATTACTGATTACCTCCTCTAAGCAAAGCGCAAATATTTTTTAAATACGCCCACTGGGGGCGTGGCAACTCGATGAGCTCCTCTACAATTTTCAGCCACGCCCACTCAAAAATAAAATAATGATTAAGACTGTTTTCAGCTGTTTATCATTTAGAAACTTTTAAAATTAATTTAATTTCTTGCTCAAGACGTTCTTTTAAAACTTTTTGTGATTAAATGTTCACAACAGTTTTTCTTAGAAAGGATTCCCCGTAAGGACCCAAACATGATCTAGTTCCTCGACTATTGTGCGCATTTTCCAGGCACATGTTGAATACCCTCACTGATTGGCAAATTGTGCGGCATATCAAGTATTTAGGACTGTTTGCTTCCTCTTCCTTAATGCCTATTTTTGGGTAATTGTTCCCCCAGGCGCAGTTGAGTCCAACAATTCCAATTCGATTTTCAGTTCATTACTTTTCATAATTCCTGTGGCCCATGTTTTTCTTTTCATTTTCCTCTCATTTTTTCTTTTATTTTTTTTTGCCTCAAAGCCAACTGTTCAAAAATCCCACGCACTTTATTGGGCGGGGCACGGCGTGGGGTGGGGGGAGGTGGGGGCGGCTGTTTCCGGGTGGTTCGTGCGCCCGGCCAAATCTAATTGGACCCGTGTCGTTTTATGTTTGACATTTTGCCCTCTAAAAAAGAAGCGTTGGGAGAAATAAAAAATAAAAACAGAATTCTATTTAAATTGTGGAAATCCGCTTAGGTCCTGCGCCATTTTTATTCCTGCACTCAAATTGGCTCGGAGGCCCTTTTGGCCACGTTTCGTGTCGAATTTCGAGCAGCTCTCAAATCGAATTGTTTGGTTTTTTCTTTCAAACTTGCGTCGCTTGGCTTTTAAGCTTAAAAGCTACTTAGGCTCAAGCCCTCTGAATATGCCAAAAGCGGGTCGCTTCAGCCTGTGGCATACCCTGTAATGTTCCGAATATAACTATTTAAG
This sequence comes from Drosophila sordidula, assembly GCA_035047465.1. Taxonomy (NCBI): domain Eukaryota; kingdom Metazoa; phylum Arthropoda; class Insecta; order Diptera; family Drosophilidae; genus Drosophila; species Drosophila sordidula. Next base: position 4,106,076 of record JAWNPQ010000090.1, on the reverse strand, counting down.
GGATTTCTAACGAAATAAATCGATAATATGCAAATATTTGAGGGGAGAGCTAAGACCTCACACACACACACACACATTGTATCTAAAGCAGCGCATAAAACAAACACAAACGCTTCGAGTCCTCAATCCCTACCCCACACACACACACACACACACACACACACACTCGCACACACTCACATAAACTAAATAACTAAATACGCATTAGCATCCTGTCGGATTTTCCTTTATTATTGCTGCTGCTGCTGCGGCGACGACCCAACGACGCGTGCTAAGAAGAAGAAGAAGAGGCAGAGGCAGAAGAGGCAGCAGAAGAGGCAGCAGCTAGTTGCACGCGCTTCGTGTGGCAAGCAGAACCAAAGCGTTGCACAGTGGCACAAGAGCCGGCCAAAATAATTGCTGAGTTTTTTTGCCACCTAGCAGAATTTGTAGACAAATTGGCATTAACTTAAAACAATAAAATATTATTATTATTATTATTATTATTATTATTATTATTATTATTATTATTATTATTATTATTATTATTATTATTATTATTATTATTATTATTGATTAAATTCTCAAATATATATTTTTAATCGGTTGTGGCTGTCAAATAAAACTTATTCTGGGTTCATTAATTTTGCTGTCAAAGAATGTCGACTGATAATGCTTCCCAGTTCCAGATAAATGTTATTGTAATTTTTTTAAGTCTTTTCGATTTTTACTTATTTCCGAATTTCTTTTTTTTTTTTTCAAAATTTAAAATCTTGAAATTTTATTTTTAATCGTTAAAATTTGATAAAATTTGTTGTCAAAATGCATGCCAAAATTGATCAAATTTCGGTTCTTAAATTCTTACCTGGGGCTCTACACAGACTATAAACAAGTTTATTTAATATAAGTTTATTTTTAATATTCATACAGTTGACATTTTTTTAAGGAGGAAAATAATTTTGTTTTAAATATAATTATTGCACATTTATTATTTTTAATTTTTGAATATTAAAATTAGTTTTTAGCCATGCAAAGTTTCTGCTTTAACTACAATTGCCATTGTTTTTATTTACTTTTTTTCCCCAAATTTTCATTGGGCTTTGACCCACTGTGCATTGGCAAAGTTTTAGTGGTCCAAATGTGGGGGAAAGGCAACAAATTTCGGCGAATGTATGCAGAGTGTGACCGAAAGCATTATTAATAGAGAATGTCGGCAGCTACCCACACACACACACACACACACTCACACACACACGCATGCAAAGGATATAAAAGCAATAAGGACATTCATCTTCATAATTATAGGCAGGCAGAGGGCGGAAAGTGGAGGAATTCAAATGCAAAGAGAAAGTTTTGCATACGCCTGTCGATGTGTGTGTGTGTGTGTGTGAGTGTTGTGGGTGGGTGTGTGTGTGTGTTGTTTTTGGCCCTGTCAGGCAGCCCCGGGGTCTGGGATTTTATGGAAATGACAGTTAAGCTCAGGCCAAACTGGACGCTGGTCACCCTAATGAATGTTGTGCGTGTGTGCGTGTGTGCGTGTGTGTGCGTACCGGCGTCGAAATGCAATCAAATGGAAATTGTTAAAGAAAGCAAGGAATACGCTCCGCTGCGCCCGAGCAGGGATGCGAATTTGGGACGAGGGTTGCGGCACGCAGGACTTTGCACTAATTACGCAGAAAACATGTCCGGCACGACTTTGCCCGGCGGCAGCACTCTCCTAGCCAGGTTTTTCCTCCATTTGGCTCACTTTCGCTGCAATTTAAATGCGACTTTGTCGACTAAGGGGCTGAGGGGGGTGAGGGGGCATGCTGCAGTCTTCAAAGGAATTGGTGACCCGTCGCTGTTATTAGATGGGCTTAATTCTAATCCAAAACACGTTCCGACGCAGACGGTCGAGTGGTCAGCTCTAAACGGGGGTTGGTCCGGCGATCATTAGCGTGATTTTTGGCCCAGCAGATGATTTGTGTTCGATTGCAAATTGATTGGGCGGTTCAGTTGAGTGTGGAGTATAGCAATAATGCATAAATAATAATTATTTAATATTATTTTATTCCTTAACAGCACAAAACTAATTTAGATTCGACATTCCAGTGTTATTCTAAACTTAACGAAACTTTCAAATTAAACCGCCAATAAAAACAGCTAATCCACAACAGTTGTGAATCGTGAACGCATGCGAACAGTTGCGTAACAGTTCTTTGCACCGAACGCAGACAGTAGCACTTATCGATAACAGTAGAATCAATACGTATCGATATGCCGCCTACTTTGCGCCAAATTAAAAATATAAAAATTTAATGTTTTAAATTGTAACCAATTAACAATCACCACTGACAGCTTTAATATATTTTGCTAATGTTACGTGAAAAAATATTGAATTAAATTTGACCATTGAGATAGTGTTTGATTTATTGCACAAGACAACCAAAAATAGTTTAAAAAGTGAAATATGAAAATGCCATCAATTAAATATAAATTAAATACCAGACAGCGGCAGTGTTGCAAAACATGCCAAACGCACAGAGTTTGGTAGCTTCTGGCACTTGGGTAGCGTAACTTTCGGCTAATTGTCAGTATCGCTTCGCAGGTCACACTGCAACCGTCAGTGTTGCAACGTACCGACCGCCTATCGCCCGACCGCCACAATCTGTCGACCGTTCGGAGCCTGCCGTAAAAATTTCAAGGTGAAAAGTTTGTAATTGAAAATAGCAACAAATACCGCAAGCGCAAGCATAATAAGTAAATGGCAAGCAAAGTGTTAAGCGCAAAATGCAAAACGAATTCGCACACAAAACAGCAGAGCAGCGAGCGCCGATATACATACGTGCATATAAAAAAAATGTGTGTAAAGTGAGTGCATGTGTGTGTGTGTGCGTGTCTCTCTACATTCGTGTCTGTGTGCGAGCCAGTGTGTGCGTGCAAATTGAATAAGAAACGGGCACAAACAGGCAGCAATGCAACATTTACACAGAAAATGTGATTAATTATTTTGTTTTAAACAAAAATAAAGGAAAGCAAGTGCTAAGCAGTTAACAAATCAAATCTATTAAGCAGCAACCGTGTTGCCGATTGTGCGCCTGTATGTGTGCCCATCTGTGTGTGCGTGTGTGTAGTGGGAAAAAAAAACGTACAAAAATTTTTGTGGAAGCCATTTGGCGACGTCGTCGTCGGCGCTAAATTGTTTAATACCCCCTTATTGTTGTCGTTGTTGCCGCCGCTGCTTAAAGTGGCTTGGCCTTTTCTACTCTTCTTTTTTGCACAAAAAAAAAATTTTTTTTTTTTGCAAATCTGCCATGCACGAGCTTCGTTTACTTAATGCTCTCCCCCTCGCTCACACGCGCTGCTTGTGTGTGGCGCTCTCACGCTCGCAGCGCGCTCTCAACTCGACTTGGTCTGCCGTCGCTCTCGCTCTGGCACTCTCTCGCTCACGTCAAATGTGTTCCTTTTGTCCGATTTTTTGTTCGTTTTTTTTGTTGCAAAACGAAAATTCAACATATTTCTTTTGTGGCGTTCAGTTTTCGTTATAATTTCAATGAATTTAAATGTGTGTGAAAACTGGAAAAACTGCGAAGCGTAAGTGGAAATGCATTTATTTGCAAATGCCTCAAAAAACGTTAAAAAAAACGTAGCAGTCGCAGTCGGTGTCGCAGCAGTCAGCTGCACAGTGCAACAAATCGATGTGAATGGCAGAAAAAATGAGAACTTTAATCAACATAAACAATAACAATTGTGTGCAAATTAATAACAACATAAAAGTGTTGTAAAATGAGCAAACAAATAAATAATTTACTTCAAGTTCTTACGTGTGTGTGTGTGTGTGTGAGTGTGTGTGCGTGCCCTGCGCCAACGTGGACGTTGACGGCGACGTCGCAGCCGATGTCCGCCCATCCTTGCAGCTGTTGTTGTTGTTGTCGCAACAGAACTAAATGCGTTGTTGTTGTTGTTTTAATTTTCGTTCACTTTCGCTTCGTTTTCGCTGCGTTTGTTGTCGTTGTTGTTGCTGGCTATATTTGCACTTTGTACCTTTTCGCATTGTTGTCTTTCTTACACACACACACACATGGGTGTATAGATTTTTGTTCCATTCTTATTGGATTTGTGGTGGCTTGTGTTGTTCTTGTTGGAAAACAGCTGGCAAAGCAATTTAGTCATTTTGTTTATAACTAAATCAGCTGTTTGCCCATTGTTTACACTCGACCAACTCAACTCCGTTGCAATGTTTAGCCGACAAGAAAATATAAATGTGCAGCAAGTGGGACGCAGGAATTTCAATTGGAATATACCCGTCTCTAATTCCAATTAAGGTAATGCGAGACGCGATGACTAAATGTCCAGTTGGATAAACCTATTACGGAATATAACCCACCCACCCACCCGCTTAACTCTCCCTACCCAGCGATATCGGCGTGAGTGCATTGTGCATACACAACATATATATATTTATATATAAATGTATATTTTCATATCTATCTCCTGTTTATTTGTTATTTTCAAGCGGAAGTCTATAACTAGTTCTATAGGGTATTTACCATTTGTTCTGATTCAGACGTAAAAGTGCAAAAACTTAATGTAAAGCTGACGAATATTATTTTGAGCTTAGTTGCATTTTTCAACTATTTGATAATGATTGCCAACTAGATTATAAATTCTATTCTTATAGGAAGCATTATCAATGAAGCTTTTATCAGGCCCATTCTTGAATATAGTAAACGATTTTTTAATAAACTGAAGGTGCATATTATTGTCGATATTAAGCTCTAGACTAGACATTTTAAAAAGTGTATTCTTATCAAGTGGTCGATATTCTAATTAGCAAACCAAAAGTTTCATTCTGGAATCTACTTTTGCCTTACTGAAATTGCATTGTTTACTTCTGGCTATTTATATTTTCTAAATAAAACATTAAATTAAATTGAAAATTTTCTCAATTCTTAGGACTAGTTGGAACACTAAAAAGTTTTGTAAAAATATATTAAAATCTGAAATTTGAAGTAAATATTTTTAAACAAAATTTTCAGATAACTATTGTTCAAAGTTCTTAACTCTTAACGATTCTTGTAGTTCTTTTGTAACTAAAATCAATTTATCGTTATCTAAGCTTTATCTATATAAAGTAAAAAATATAAATCAAATATATATATCCAAATTTTGAGGCAGTCTGTTCGATATTTTTATTATCTGAAAATTCTATACTTATATGAAAATTAATAGTTTGAATTGCATCTTAGAAATCAACGAATTTCGAGGTACAAGCAATTATTATCATTTAACTTTAATTTGTTTTGAGATCAATACGAGTTTTTTTTTAAATAAAATTGTTTGCAAATTAAAAATTGCTCGAATTCGATCGTTCTCAGTTTACCAGAAAAAAGTGCTTACATTTTCCTCAAATAGATAATTTTATCCAATTAGATTGATTATTGACTTTTTTGTGCTACCCCAAAAATGAAAACTCGCTCTTAAGGGAAATTATTTTTAGAGCTAACCTTGCCCAGACAGAGTCCCCTTTGTTGTTGTTGCTATTGCCAGGGACCTTTGCAGAATTGCAAATTTATCTTAGCGACTTTTTTCGCAGATATTCCGTCTCATATTTCAATCTCTACTTTTCTGCTTTGTCATCATCTGCTTTAAAGTCTAGCACTTTATAAACTGATTTGTGTTTAGAAATGTGATATATATCATTGACTGTTTGTTTAACCAGGCGATTGCAACAAAAGGCGGCAACTCTATGCAACTCTTGCTGCTGTTGTTGTTGTTGTTGTTGTTCTAGGGAATGAGGGGAGGGGAGGGGAGGGGAGGGTGCGACGCTGCTGCGGGCGCAGCGTGCGCCAAGTCACGTCTCTGCAGCGCTGTCAAAAAAATAAAAATACTAATAAATATTGTTGACAAACGCAAATGTATTGTAAATAACGAATTGAATTTTTTTCTGCTATTTATTTTGGTTGATTGGATTTGCTTTTATAATTGAGAAATATTCATGCGTTGCGTATCTTATGGATATGCAATATCTTTGCTGTGCTTTTGCGCTTCTTCCACTCGCTTCTTATTATTTTTGTTTTTTATTTCGGCTTTTGTGCTAGTTGCTCCTACGCGCCGTCTCGTGACTCATCTCGCTCTTTTTTGCGCTCTTGCATTGATTTCGTTTAATTAAATTGCATTTAAATTGGCTTTGTCGCGTTTTGTGATTTGCATTTCACTTTGACCTTTTCCCTTTTGGTCTTTATCTTCGTCGCAGTCGCTGCCGCTACCTCTGTCGCCGTCGCTGCCTCTGTCGCTGCCGCTGCCGCTGCCGCTGCTATCATCATCAATATTGATTACCGGCAGCTGTCTTCTTCGTCTTCTTCAGTGCCACAGCCAGCAAGAGAGGCGGAGAGGGAGTGAGAGAGAGAGTGCGGCAGAGAGAGCGCGCGCCGACAATGCGTTGCCCTGCTCTCAGCTCCGCTCTCTCTCTCTCTCTCTCGCAGTTCCCCCCCCCCCCTCCCAAAAACACGCGCCTGCTTTGGCAATTTGCACTGTTTGTTTGGCATGTTGGCCCCGCCGCAGCCCTTGCCCGCCCACTTGTAGGCGCCCACGTTGCCCGCCGTCTTACGCGTGTCCGTCTGTGTGTGCGTGTGTGTGTGCGTGTGTGTGTGTAGGCAGCAGGCCAACAGGCTGTCCCTCTCTCTTTCGCTTGCGCTCTCCATGGCTCCATGGCAAAATTGTTGCAATTTGTTTAACGCGCATTCGCTCTCTTGCCATATGTAGTTTTCTGCACTCTCTCTCTCTCTCTCTCCCTCGTGGCCTCTCTCTTTATCTGTGGGTCTTTTTCGCTGCGCTATCTGTTGTAGTTGTTCTTCATTATATTTTTTGCTTCATCGATTTTGCACTTTGTCGTTGCAATTAGTTCTTCTTCTGCTGCTTCTACTTGCTTCCTTCTCGCCTTCTTCTGTTGCCAGTTCTTTGCTGCGCTTTGCTTGTTGTTGTTCCGTTTATTGTTTGTCGCCTCTGTTGAGGCAGGCGTCGCAGGCCAGCGGCCCCCTCCAAGGCAAATTGTATCTTTCGGATGCATTGGCAGCGACTGCAGTTTTGGCACCTACCCATCAGATACTTTGATACAATCCTTTTCGCGTGGCAGGTATTATGGCTGAGACGGCCATAAATAACAGTTATCTGATCTACGTTGGTGCAGTATAAATCCAAATGCATCTCTAGCTAATCACATCGAGAGTAAGCAATTAAAGTCGGTCGATTATTCAATAGATACATTTGATATATTGATGATAAACACTCAATACCGTTACTTTAAATTCGCAAGAAATGTTATTTAAGACAATTCTCAGTAATGAATACTCTTGACTAAATAAATCAATAAATTCTCTTTGTAATAGTTTGTCTGTAATTTAATACTCTTCAAGTCTATTTAGAATACAGTAGTAAAAATTAAAAAACCAAAAATAATAATACATAAATAGTTCTCCAAAAAATCAAAATCAATTCTAATATCTAGAAATTAAATTTTCCCCACTAATTTTCTAATATAAAATACTGAAAACACTAAATATCAGGTTAACAAGCAATATCGATTGATATCGATTAAATAGAATATTCATCTTATAATGTTTCGAACCTAAAATACAGTTAATTAAATCAAGTAAATATATTTCATAGCTAAGAGTTTTGATCGTAGTACGTGCAACATTTTCTTTAATTCTATCAACATCAGCTTATTATTGATTCTTTACAGAACTTATTGATTTTTGTTTTGTGTAGAAAACAAGATCTTTAAGAACTCATAAATGTTAAGCTCCTAATAATAGACAAATTCTAGACATTCCAGCTTTTATGAGCTGCTCAACGTGTTTAGATCTCCATTTGAATTCCATCAACAATTCGCATTTGCAAATAGATTCTGATCTTAGCCTCGAAAGCAATTCACCTGGGCGAGAACACAAGGCCAATACACTCTCAACCTGACCAAAGTTGACCTATAACTGAATTCAGATTTTTTCTTTTCCTAGTTTGTTTTTGTTTTTAATATGCAAAGTTTTGTATGTCGTTTGTTTCACGTCAAATAGTTGGCCTCAAGGTCTTGTCTTTGCCTTCGGGCTGGGGGCACACGCAAAAGTTCGTAACGCCAAACACACGCGCCCACACACACACACACACACACACACACACACGCACACTTATGAAAGTTAAACAGTTCACGAAATTTATGAATGATCGCCAAAGCTTACGGCTATTAACAAACACAAACACACGCATCCGTTAATTTACGCATTTTTTTTTGTTTTTGCAAAATCTTTTTGGTGACTTATTCATTGGTCATATAAGTTATGTGACAAAGTTTGTCACGCCCTAAATAAAAGCTTAAAAAATAGAGTTGTCCTTATTCCTAAATAATTGTCTATGAATACTTAGTATCAGAAAGAATTTGAATGAATATGGGGATTGTCTTAAATATTAATTTTATTTTTATTTTTATATAAATGTTTTGTAACTTGAGATTACAACATAAGCTAGGGTATAAATGCTTCGATCATACAAGTTCTGAAATTTGACTGGCTTTTGTTGTTGATTTTGGCATCGTCAATTGCGCGTTTATTTCCGTAAACGAAATCAATTAAATAATGCAAAAAAAAAATAAAATAAAATAAACGAAAAAACGAAGAGCAAAAATGTATAAATAAAAATGCCGAAAAAAGCAAATATTTAAAAATATTAAAACTGTGGCAAAAAGAAAGCAAAACAGTTTGGCAAACGATAATGCAAGCCAAAGAGGGAAGGAAGACGACAAAGTAAAAGAAAATAAGAGCAAAGGAACCTCGTCTAATGTGCCACTTAACTAATTCAACAAACTACGACGTAAAACGGAAATAATGAAATCAATAAAAAAATACAAAAATAAAAAACAAAAACAAAGACAAAGAAAAACTCAAAATCATCATCGTCATCCACATGCTGATCATCATCAACGAAATACCTAATCATAAGCAACAGTGGAACTACGCAGTTATGAAATCTGCTAAAAGCAGCTACAGATAGAGATACACGCAGTAATAGCTACAGTTATAAAGCCAGAGATATAGCTGATGTTATTGGATGGGCTTGTTGCCAGAGCTAAAGATACACATAGTATATACTATAGTCATAAAGTGTGATTTATATGGGAATTTTTAGAAAAAGGTTCAGCATGACTAAAATTTAAACTCATTAAATTTTTAAACCTAATCGAAATCAGTCATTAATGAGAATTGACTTAAATCGAAAAAAAATTTAAAAAAAAAAAAGATAATCACGCCGCGAATAAAAAAAAATATATAACGATACTTATAAATTATTTTAAAGTAAACAAATCTTTTACATCTATAAAGATTCAGATAAAACCCTCTTTACTTTTTTGTCACGTAATGTGCCATCATTTGATTGCGTAAATCTTAAAATACTTCTTCCGCAAGCTTGAACCTGATACACAAATAATGTTAAAAAATTATATTTAAAATCGAATTAATGGAAAAATTTCACGAAAAAGAACTCTTGTTTGTATTTATATGATATTATATTAGACCCATCAAATGTGAAGACTTGAAGGAATATATTGGAGATAAAAGCTCAACCTCGACATTAGTTAGATTCCTATATCTATTTCGTTGGTTTAATCCATTTGCAGATATTTGTGTATTGAAGCAATTATATGTTTTATTTCAATTAGAATGCGTCTATTGCGCTTTTATTAAAGTTCTTTTATCGAACTGGGGAATTAAGCATTTGCAGTCATATTTCATGATTAGCACTTTGTTGAATTATTTGTTATTTTTTGAAGCCAGATTCGTTAAATGTTAAAAACTGGCTTTAGTTTATAATGTTTTATAATTTATAATTCACTTTAAGCTGTGCCATTTAAAAACTTAATCAGTTTAAGGATATGGATAAAATATTCATATTATTCATTACGACAAAGGATGTATTACATTACAAATGTCTTTTGTCATTGGAATAGATACATCTAAAGAAAGTTCACAAATTGTTTCTAAACATCATTGATATGGAAAATTTCCACCTATTTCACTTAACATATTAGTTTCTTCACAATTATCACATGATTTCTCTTTAAGAAATTGATTTCCTCATACACACACCTGGCGCCCAACGTGTGCCTTCCTGGCGGACAATTAATTTCTTAAACTACTCAAATAACTCGTGTGGCGTATTAAATTCGCTTGTAACTCAATAAAATAAACTATTAAATTTGTATATGAATATTTATTTAACTTATGTTTTCCAACCTCTCTCTCTCTCCCTCTCTTTCTCACTCTCTTTTGCAGGAATTAAATTTCTACAGCTTACTGCATTGCTAGTAAACGGGGCACAAAGAAATTGAATAAAAATTCCGCGATAAACAAAATGAAATTTCAACAAAACAAATGGAAATAATAATAATTTGTGTGAAAAGTGCAACAACAAAGTTTTTAATTTCATGCTAAAGTTAAATTAAAAGTCTTAGTTAAAAAAAAAAAAAATACAAATAAAAAAAAATAGTTTAAATCAAATAAATATTATAAAATAACATAATAAAAAATTTAATTTAAATATTTGTGTTCGATTTAAGTAAATAAAATATTAAAAATAACAACAACAACAGCTGCGCTGTGCCGTGTGTGTGTGTGTGTGTGTGTGTGTGTGTGTGTGCCTGTGCATGTGCATGAGTGTATATGTGTGCGAAAATTGAAACGCCCGCTAACCAAAGTCAAGCGCTAGATGGCGCTGCTGCCCGAGCTGGCGGCTTATGTAGTTATTGCGCGCGTTGTTGTTGCTAATAAAACGCGCAAAGGCAAATTATAGCTAGCAGCAGCAGCAACAAATAAATTTAAATTTATTACTTAGCATAACAAAATCAACAGCAACAACAGCAGCAGCAGCAGCAGCAACAACAGCAGCAACTGTTTCGCGTACGCGTCTCTCGGGTTTTTCGGTTGTCGCCGTCGCCGTCGCAATTCGCCAGTCGGTTGGTTGCACCTGTAACGCAACGGTCGCTATGTATCGTCGTCGTCGCCTGGCAGCCGCTAGTTTCATCTTCGAAGTGGGCAAATCGTTTGCCAACACGGCAGCAGCAGCAGCAGCAACAATTGCCCAGCAGCAACATCTACTCTAGTTGCAGCAAAGACCTGAAAATATAATAAACCTAAATTTTGACCATAAAAAAAAAAAAAACACTAAAAACAAAAACCACAGCCCCTTGAAAAAACCTAGTTGAACTTTTTTCCTGTCGCCAAATAATCCAAAGTATTGTCAGCAAAACTGGATTATTTGCTGAAAACTTTGCGCACGCTGAAGTCCAATTCGATTATGGCCGAGAATCAAAGCGCTGCCAACGAAGATTCCGGTCAGCAACAACAGCAACAGCAGCAGCAGCAACAGCAACAACAGATCAGCACAGCAGCAACAACAATCGCCAATAGCGGCCAGGCCAGCGGCAGCAACTCGGCGGCCTCATCGCCCGAAAACTCGCAGGAATCGCACAGCATAGTTGCCAACACAACGACAACGGCAACAGCAGCAACAAACACAGCGCCAGCAGCAAGCAACAACACACGCCGGCAACAGTCCAACACAACACAACAGCAGCAGCAGCAGCAACGCGCCAGCAGCAACAACATGTTCGATCGCCATCTCAACGCCAAGTTCAAGCCGACAGGTGGCGCTGCTGGCGCCGGCAATGCGCCCGCGCGTCGCAACTCGATACAGACGCCGGCGCGCGGCGTTGGCGGTGCGCTGGGCACCACCAGCATCAAGAAGCCGCCGCTGACCAAGGTCAACTCGCTGGGCGGCAGCGGGCAGCATCACCACCATCATGTCTCGCACCTGCACCACCATCAGGCGCACGCCCACCAGAACAGCAACAACACGAACAGCAACAACTCGAACAGCAGCAGCAACATCCAGCGCACCACCAGCGAGAGCCTGCGCCTGAACGCGCTCAGTCGCGGCGCCGTCATGGGTGCTGTTGTCGATGTCGGCGGGAGTGTGTCGCGTGCCAGCAGCAACAGCAGCATTGTCTCGAGCGCCTCCCTGGCGCCCAAGTCGAGCAGCAGCAATCAGTCGGCGGCAACGACGGCCACGGCAGCGACCAGCAGCAGCAGCGGCAGCAACAACAGCGGCAACAACAAGGCCAGTTCGCCCAACAACAATGGTGCGGCCACGCGTGGCCTGGGCCTGCACCAGCAGCAGCAGTGGGAGCTGCTGCAGCAGCAGCACCAACAGCACCAACAGCAACAGCAGCAGCAGCAGCAGCAGCAGCAACATCATCCGCATCATCATCACCACCAGCACCACCATCATCATCACCAGCACACCAGCCACAGCCAGGGGCATCAGTCGACGGCAGCAACGGTTGCTGCCGCTGCCGCCGCCGCCGCCGCCGCCGCCAGCAGCAGCAGCGCGAGTGCCGGCGGCAACAATCGCAAACCAAAGACGACTTCCTCATTTCAAATCACCTCCGTGACGGTGGGGCATGCCAAGCTGAATGCCGCCGGCGACACGGGCGACGAGTCCGCCGATGATCTGGACGAATCTCACACGGACGACAACAGCCGCATCACGGACCTGGAGAACGAGACGCCCTCGATGTCCGAGGACACCTTCTCCAAGGAGGAGGTGTTCTTCGCCAACAACGCGCTGAGCACCACCGCGCCCGTAATACCCACCAGCTCGCAGTACGGCCTCGTCGTGGTCGATCCGATTGGGCCGGCGCTCGGCCAGACCATCCAGAACGTTCAGGTGAATGTCGCCGACAATATCATCAACGTGGTCAGCGCGGCGGTGACGCCCGGCGGCACCAAGAAGAAGGAGGACATGAAGGAGACGCAGCATCGCAGCGAACGTTTCAAGGTCGTCAAGATTGAGTCGACGGAGCCGTTCAAGCGCGGCCGCTGGATGTGCATGGACTATCTGGACCACTCGAGCGTGGGTGCGGCCAACAACAATGAAAAGACTGCTAATTCGGAGGCCTCCGGCGGAGGCGGAGGCGGGGGCGGGGCCGGGGGCGGGGCCGGGCTAGCCGAGGCCGGCGATGCCCCGAAGACGACGCAGAGCATGATCCTGCCGCCGAGCATGCTGCACGAGAATCACCTGGAGGCTGCCTCGGCGGATGCCAATTGGAACTTTGCCGAGCATCAGCAGCAGCAGCAGCAACAGTTGCCGGCGGGCGCTGTGCCAACAGCAGCAGCAGCAGCAGCGGCAGCAACAGTTGCTACGGGCACGCCCAGTGGTGTGATGACAGCGCCCGCCACGGTGGTGCACGGCATGCAGCAATTCGTGAACGCGGCCAGCAGCGATGCACAGCAGCAACAGCAGCAGCAGCAGCAGCAGCAGCAGCAGCAACAACTCTTCGACAGCGTCAATGCCAACGCGGGCACGCCCAGTGCCACCACGGAGGGCACGCCCCACGGCCAGACGCTGCCCATGGACTATGCCACGGCGGCAGCACAGCAGCTGCAGCAGTCGCTGCAGCAGCTGAAGCAGCAGGAGCAGGCGGCAGCAGTCGCCGCGGTGGCAGCAGCAATGGATGTTGCAGGCAATGCCAGCGCCGGCGCCTTTTTGCCGCCCGCGCACTTTGCCAACGGCGAGAGCAGCAGCGGCAGCAGCAACAACAACAACAATAACAACAACAACAACAACAGCAGCAGCACAGGTGTTGCTGCCGCCGCCGCAGCAGCAGCAGCAACAGCTGCTGCCAGCGAGCCGCAGCTCGCAGCGATGAGCAGCAGCTACGTGGAGCAACCGTTGTCGCCGGCACCGCAAACGCCGCAGGCAGCGCCAACATTTGCCGCCGTTGCTGCCGGGCAGCAGCAGCCGCCGCCCAACTTCCAGCTGGAGCCACAGCAACAGCAGCAGCAGCAGCAGCAAGCAGCAACATCGCAAATAGATGGCATTGCGCCGGCAACTGCAGCATTTCCAGCAGCAGCGGCTGCAGTAACAGCGGCAGCAGCAGCACCACCACCAACACAGACTTCAAACACTTCCACTAGCACAGCAGCAACAACAGCAGCAGCAGCAGCAGCAGCAAGTACAGCAACAGCAGTAGCAGCAGCAGCTGTGCCTGCAGCAACAACTGGGCAGGCGCAAGGACAAACGTTGCCATTGCTGGCGCACATGAGCAGCTACGAGCCGCCAGCTGGCGTTATGGCAGCAACAGCTGTCGCGGCAGCAGCAGCAGCATTGCCCGCGCTGCAGCTGCAGAGCGCGCCGGCAACAGTTGCCGATGTGCAGCAATTGCTGGGCGCTGGCGTGCTGGATGAGCAGCAGCAACAAGCAGCAGCAGCAACAGCCGCAACACAACCCCAACAACAACAATTACCGCCAACAAATATCGCGAGTGTTAGTGCCAACAACAATGTGAATTTAACGAATGCAACTGCAACAACAGCAGCAGCAACAGCTGCAACAGCAGCGGAGGCAACGACAACATCGCTCGCCTTGAGCGATGAACAGCAGCAATCGACATCGGCGGCAACAGCAGCAGGCGTGGCAGCAGCAGCAGCAGCAGCAGCAACAACTGCTGCAGCAGCAACTACTGCGGCTACAGCAGCAACAGGAGCAGCGGCAACAGCAGCAACATCATCGACAACCACACAGCAACAAATACAACAGCTACAGCAGCAACCAAATGCAGAATCGGAGACTGAAAGGTAAGTGAAAGATCATAAATATATATAAATATATAGTTAAGGAAATACTAGGAGATATTACCCGGAATGTAGAAAAGTATAGAAAAGTATAGATATATATTAGCCCTGCTTTCATATTCATAATCGATCGAAAGATTTCTTAAAAGTTATAAAACACGTCTCTAATTCATTTTTACGAATATATTTGAAGATTAGATTTTAAAAACAAAATCATATATATATATAATAGACTTTGTTGGGTTAGTAAATTCTCCGTCTTTTATCTGTATTCAAATTCAACTTTTCTGGAACATTAAATGCGCATTCCGTCAATTGATGCTCTCGCCTCATCATCGAGCGCAAAAAGTCGCTTACTGAGCAAAAGAAATGCACTAATTGTAGCTTCCCAGATGTGAAATCATGTGCCTTAAATAAACTGCATGATAGATCGATGGGTACCCAAAATTGTAAATGACTCATGAGATGCGTAATATGCAAACAGAGATAAAACCATTCAGCAAGCGAATCTACAAGCAATTAAGTTGAACATAAGATTGACGAATTTCGATAGATTTTAATTAATTTCGGAATGATTTCGAGCACATATTTATTGGAGCTAGGATGGGTTATTGACCCTTCATCAATGTGCACAGTTTTTGTCAATTGATAACTTTCGATTGAAATTTTGATAATAAAGATTATAATAATGAATGGTTTATTATTTGCAATAATATGATTTTAATAATATCGCTAGGTTCTCAACTCTATATAAATAGAAGATTTTTAAAAATCATGTAGAGAAATTGAAACAAAAAAAAATAAATAAATTATTTATGTATAATATGTACGTTTAGCGCTTATGATTATCATCAATAGCTGCTCATTTATTCACTTGCTTTCATTTCATTCACAAATTTCGTTCCATTCATTCGAGTTCGAACTTTGCCTTAGACCTCGAGGCAGCGTTGAGGTTCCCGCTTATCGGCCGTATTTGAGCTGGCCAAACATTTGCCTGCGGGGCTGTCTTCTTTGTTCTTATAATCAATTGGGTTAGACTCGAACTATTTATAGAGCTCGATTTTTTCGACTACTTTTAGGCAAGTTTGTGACATAGACCAAGACCGTAAGACTCAACTACTCAGATCTCTTAATTCGGGGCGCGATTACGTTTAGTTTTTAAGGGGGGAGTTGGGGGGGCCTTACTAAAGTGCAAACACGCGCCACGTTTTCAGTGTCGCCATTTCTCTTTGCCCCAACCAATTTGTGCCAAATTTTTGCGCTTTGTTCGTTTCTTCTCCAACCTCTGCTTGTTTTTCTTTTTATGCCAGCTGCTTTTTACTGGCGCGTTCGTTGACTTGCCACATGCCCCAAGGGGCCCAAAGCGAATGCCTCATTATAATAATTTATTTAATAAAAATTCATCAATGAAATTAGCTGAGAAATGCTCGTGTGTGGGCGGACTAGCTACCAGAGCGATAAGAGGTGCTGAGGAAGAGGTGGTGGGGGGATGGGTGGGGGCTTCGCTATTCCACCCGTTCCACAATAACAATAACAACAGGGGGCGTGACACAAAAGGTCGCCCCAATTAAGCGCACTTTAAAGCGTACAAATTTTATTCAATTGTTTGAGCTACACTCAAAAGCTGAAAAGTACTTTGGCTTTTGCAAGGCTTTTGTTCATGTTTCCTGGCTGTGAACCAGTTGAAGAGTGAACAAAAGCGGGTTGGAATTACAATGAATTAATTTGAATGTAGTAATTAAATGTAGAAGAATGTTGTGAATTGGTTAAACACATGTGAACCGGTTCCAAATTATTTAACAAAAATTTGAACCAGTTCCAAACGCTATTTAATTACTAAAAAATGTATGCATTCATAATTTGTAAGCTGTTGCAAGTCGGAACTGCCTTAAAAAGGGAATTACATTTTTGAACTAGTTCCGAAATATAAATAAATAATGTGAACCGGTTCAAGGGCGAGTAAAGAGAAGTTAAATATATATGAAGTTATTCAAGTTGGGTTTAAACATATCTTTCTGTAATTTAAGTGGTTGTAATGCAGATTGAACTAGTTCAAAAGGATTAAAGAGCGTTGTCATTTTGACAATATATAGTTCCTTGCCTACAAACTGTTTTAATTTTGTAATAGCCAGTAGTTCCATTTGAATTCATAACTGGTTCAAATATCGAATATATTTGAAACAAAAGCAAGGCATTTTGACTCGTAAAATGCAAAGGAATGTCAAATAGTCTTGGAATGGGACTGTAAACAACTTTTATAGGGTATTTAATATTCACGACTGTTGCGAAAGTAATTTAAAATTTCTGGTCATGTTGTTGTTGTTGGCGACAGTTGTGTCATGCGGCCAAACAGTTATGCGATGACTAATTTGTTGTGTGTGGCGTGTGCGGTGACTCACTGTTAGTGTGTTAGTCTGATAAATTGATTGATCAACTGCAAATGCTGAAAAGGCGGTTGAGCAAATGCCCAGATTAGTACAAAAGACAAAGTCAAGGCCTGCCCCCGGGGCCACCGCACAGCACATGCAGATTATAAGCACTTATGCTGTATAGGCACATGTGTGTGTGTGTGTGTGTGTGTGTGTATATGTCTGTATATACCTAGAGTCGAGTCGAGTGGCGGACAGAGTCGTGAGTCGCCTCCGCCAGCGCCTGCTCGAGTGGCACGTCAAAGCCGTAAAGACAAATGCAACTGGAAAATGTAAAGCGGCTGGCAAATTACTATGAATTATGTGGCTTGGCATTAAAAATAACCACAGCAAAGACAGCAGCTGGAGCAGGCGAAGCAGACACCCTGCCTGCCAACGCGGCGTATGAGTAATGCGGCAAATGTTTCTCTGCTTGTCCGTCCGCCTCTGTCCGAGGTAGCCGGCTTAGCAACAGCTTTTGCCTTGTAAAGCCTGTAAAACAACAAAGAGCAAAGTGTGTGGAAAGTGTGAAATGAGAAAATCTTCTTCAGCTGAGTGCACGACTGCCAGATATCCTTTAAATGCAGCTTCTCATTAAATTGAAAGGAATTTGAGAAATTTGAGAAATAAAGAGAAATTAAAATAAAAATCAGCAAAAAACTATTTGAAATCAACAAATCAAACAGAGCTTTAAAATTAATCTGTTAATACTTCTTTAATCATATTAAATTTATTATAAATATTACTATACAAAATTCTGATTTTTAAAAGAAAGTTTATATCGAAAACTATATTTAATAGTAAATTTTAAACGTAGCTACAATCATATAAGCTTTAGCCGTAGCTCTTTGATTTCTTTTGCCGGTACTATACTTTTTTCGTTTAAATAATTAAAATTCGCCTTTTTAAATACTATCTCAAAAATATATAATAAAGGTTAGCTTTTAATTAAGTCTTTAACCAGCATTGCAATTTAAAATTAAAAGAAACAATCAATATTTTAAGACAAAAAATGGTCTGCATTTTTATAATAAAAGAGTGCATATGCCCTATAGATTTACCAAGTGGCAAGGAATTCGACTACACATATCCTTTAGCCTGTTTTTGCAAGTTATTTAATCTCTCTTTTGTTAAACTAAAATTGATCAGTGTATGGAATAAGAACTCTTAGCTCAGCTAATTATTCATTGTCATTGTCAATTAAATTTATTTTTAAGGGTCTTCATTTACATAATAGATTCGCAAAATTCATACAGGGTATACAAATGAACTGGCCTGCACTTGACAATCTTTCTGTTGAGTGTCTTTCATATTTATGCATACATATATATATATATATATACATATATATATATAGATAGATATGTATATAATTTGTGCTTTTCTTTTGCCTCAGAAGTTGCCTTCGCTGCGCACAGACAATTTGTCCAGTTGGTTATTGAAGTGCTGCCGACTCTCGACTCTGATTGATGCAATGTGGCAAGGGCACAAGCTGTTGCAAGTGCACTTGCGTCATGTGCAGAGTGCGAGAGAGAGAGAAAGGGGGGTCAGAGGGGAGCAGGAAAATCGTGTTGTACAAAGTGCAGACAACGTTGCAGTCAGTCAATACAAGTGGACACTGACTGAGTGACGGGTTTTTTCTTTTCGTGGTCACTTCGACTCGAGATCTTAACCTGTCCCCTATTGCCCCCATTCCCTGTCCCGCCCGCCAGCTCCAACCTCCACGCATGTCTAATGAAATCGAAAGTCTTTCTCAATGGCACTTGGCGTGGGCTTTGTGAATTGTCCAACGGGTTGTACAAGTGCAATAAAGTGAGGGGCAGAGAGTGGGGAGATATTTGCTTTATATAATAGCCAAGTACTAGACAGATTCAGTTGGAGCTGGCTGGATTATTCAGGCGAACAATTGGATAAGCAAATGGGTAAATTGATAGCCGCGTTGTGTGTGGGACGCGGAAGGGGAGGCGTCTCTTTATTGGAAACCATAACTGCACATATCTCGCTGATTTCTTGATTCAACTTTATTAAATGTCTGGGCGCGATAAATGATATGCAAATGCTCGCATTTATTTTAATTTGCTAGTGGAAAACTACGGGAATAAAAAAATAGATTTGATTAGCATATAATATAGTGGGTCAGCATTCAAAACCAGCAAATGCTATGAGTTGTGACATTTAAAGACATTATTTTAATCGAAATGAGACTTGTGAGAGGAAACTAAGGTCAGATCTCTCTAAAATGGTCAATAACGAAGATATATTATATACATTTCAGATGTATATAAATTCACAAATTTTTTCCTCTATTCGTCTAGTTTAGTTTTAAATAATTATTTATTATCCAGTGGTGGATTTTTATAAATCGGATAAAGGATATTTTTGCTTCAGAAAAAAAAATTGTTTGGTCTTTGGATATCTACTTTGGAATCATTTCTATAAACTGTTCTAAGTTAAACCTAATTCCGACTTTGCAGAGAGCTTCCAAGCTTTTAGTTTATCACATATTGTAATTTCCTTAGAATTTTGTGTAGAACTCGTTGTTTACTCCTTGCTATCAGTGGAAAACATTTAGGTATAGTTAAAGAACTTCTTGAGTATGTTTCTGGGAAGCTCTTTCGTATTTCAAGAACAATTCTGGTATGCTTTTAAAGTGTTAGCTAAAGAATTCCCTGATGTTTCTTCATTAAAGTTGATTAATGCCTTATTTAAGTGCATTTTTAATCTATATATATTCCTTAACATGCCCGACTCAGGGATTAATTAAATCCCTAGCCCGTGTGCCTCACCCCGTTCGGAATAACTACGAATTGTATGTGAGCAAGCACATTTCATCATCCACCACCGACAACAACAACAACATCATCATTATCATGGACTGGGCAATGGTCATCTAACCATTCATCGGCTCCGTTGTCTGTTGTCATCGCCCTTGCGGCTGAGCTCATTGAGCTGCCATTTAAATTAGCGAATAGCCAAGCAAATAAAAGTATATAAAAAGAACTACTCATAATTTCCAGATTAATATGAAGAAAATAGAAACAGAAATAAAAAAAAAAAACCAGACACAAGCTTGTGAAATTGTCGCAGTTAGCTGAAGTGGAAGGGGGCAGACGTTTCGTATACGTAATAAAATTTTGGAATGTCTAACACGCGTCTTTAATATGCCAGCTTACACTCTTTCGCCATCTTTCCCTTTCTTTAGCTTTCTTCTTCATTCGCTGCCTGTCTCCACACACACACACACACACGCACACACACACAGTTCATTTATGAGTTTTTGCGACCTTTTCCGCATTTTTAATTTGTATTTTTTGCAAAGAAAAAAAAGAGCCAACACATTGCATATGCATATTACATATGCGCCAAATACACACACACGCACACACACACACATGAGTAATCATATATTGAAAGATCGTTCCGTTGAGTGATATATGCTGCATATATATTACGTACGTTCCGGGGACCATCGACAGATTTACTGCAATGGAACGCAACGATCCCAAGCAGCCTCAAAGTCAACGACCCACACGAACGAAGAAGAGAACGAAAGAGAGGGAGAGAAGCAGAGAGAAACAGAGCGAAAGAAAGAGCGAGTGCTGGAGGGCAGAACTTCACATGCGTCATGTGATAAGAGGCAGCGATTGCGTCCAGTGCTAATCCCTGGCCATGGAAATTGATTACCTCAGCCAGGGGGCCAGGGGCAGAGGGGCGAGGCAACCGAAAAAAAGTAATCATATGTCTAGAACAGGGACGGGGACGGGAACGGGAACGGGGGCCAGAGGGCTTTTGTTAGGCGCGTGGCATTGACCGACTTTTGCGCGTAATTGAAAAGAAAAAAGAAGAAGAAGCCGCGCTTCGATATTCCACTTGCTTCCGGAAGGGAACTGTAAACCTCGACTATTACTCATATGCTGTGCCCAGCCCAACGCCCCGACTCTTTTCCCAAATTTTATTTGGGCGCCAAAAAGCAATGGAAAACAAAGAGAAATGTTTTATTCGGTAACCGAGTAACCGATTGCGCCACACCCTGTTCATAACGAAAACTGTCGTAAATTAAGGAAATATCATTTATTGAGATGTAATCTTAAAACTGTATTTGAATCGGGTATACACGGATATATACTCCAATTCCCTAAATTGAGTAGTGGTAAAAATATTTGCATTTGGCCAGACAGACGGACGAACAGCAATAGGACATTACACAGAACTCAAAAGCCAATACACTCATTTTTCATTTCGTGAACAGAGTATCAAAAATATTAAATCAAGTGAAATCCAAAGCGGGCCAAATTCGCGACGACGGTGATATCTATGTCAAAGTCATATGGCTGTCAACATCTGCCAGCCCAAACCAGAACGAGAAAGAGAACGCGAATCCGGCGAAATTCTTGACACCTGTCCGTTCCGCTCGCATTACCAACGGCAGAAGCATCGAGTTCTCCACACACACAGGGCATCTCCAATTTAATAGTCGGCAAATTGAACGCGCAAAACCGGAAGAAAGTTGCGAACTCGCTTTTGGAAGTTTCAAAATGAATGCAATGTAAACGTGAAAGTAGAAAAACTATCCCTATTTTGTTTAAACTGTTTAGGATATAGGTTAAAATTTATAAAAAGTTGCAAATTTTTAAAGGGAGTAAAACAAGTGGGAAAATAAATTATGGTATATTTTAAGATGATAAAAGATTTGAAATCGATTACAAAGTTTCATTCACTCATATTAAATGATTGAAAACCGTTTAAAAATGCATAAAATTAGAAACATATATAAACTTTTCTTATAAAATAATAGGTTTGTTTTCAAAAACTAAAAATCGATCGATAATTTTGAATATATTGAGAATATTAATTTTATTCATTGTTAGCTAAGCAGTCATAACAGATATCATCGATCTTTGCATATATCATTTCTCAGAATCAAATTGAAGGCTAGTGCTGCTGCTGATTTACCAGCGTCTTTTGAAAATTCATAATTTACGCAGCTGCGACCAAATATTGAATATATATACTATGTGGTATTATCTGCGGCAAGGTCGTAAATATTTCTTGTGCCAAAATGTGCCTTGACTTCCTTCTTTTCTTTTCGCAGAGCTGTCAAAATGACGCCGTTGACTTTGGATTTGGGACTCATTTGTTTTGTTCGTCTGTTGGTTTTGACCCACTAAAGTCGCGACGGCAATTAATAATGCCGATTGCTCCCGAAAATTCCATTAGTTCTTCGAGAGAAAAGAAAGATGGAAAATGGAAAAACAAGTTGAGTATCATTGTCGCTTCCGTTCTGTCTTTATCGTGAGCCCATTTGGGGCTCGCCTTATCTCAGGCAGCGGCTGCAGAGCCACAGACCACTTGTTTATCTAAATTATCTAGAATGGTGTATATCTATTTGCTTGAACCAAATTGAATATGAAAATGCTCAAAATAAAAACCTAATTGAAATCAGTAAAAAATTTAAGAAACATTCGTATTAAACCACACAAAAACAGCTGTGACAATAGACCGTGGGGGGGGGGGGGGGGGGTTCTGTGGTGGGGGGTCACGGCAATATG
Source organism: Drosophila sordidula (assembly GCA_035047465.1). Taxonomy (NCBI): domain Eukaryota; kingdom Metazoa; phylum Arthropoda; class Insecta; order Diptera; family Drosophilidae; genus Drosophila; species Drosophila sordidula. The sequence continues at coordinate 4,083,477 of JAWNPQ010000090.1, read as the reverse complement.
CTGAGCAAATTAACGTCAGAGCAAGCCATGGAGGAAGCCACATAAACATATGGTAATTGCTGTTAAACTGTAAATTCAAGCTATATATACAAAAGTTTATGCAGTTGGCGTTTTCATGAAACTCAAACAAGAAAAGGAAAAGTTATGATCGGAAAATGATACAAACTTTTAGCTAAATAATGCTCCTGGATGCTCAATTTATGTTTATGTTAACATATAAAATTATTAATTATAATAATATAAATATTATCATATAATCTATCACTAGCTAACTAAGTTTATGGAAAACATTTAAAAAATATATCACAGAAGTTATAAAAAAAGAATTATCACGATATCATTTCGCGCATAAACCTTGTTTTTGCAAATTTTGTGGCTTTGCCACGTTCGCAACTTGGTTTATGGATGAACCAGATGCTTGATAAGAAGCAACAATCTTTATGTGTACTATTTTTTATACTTATACTTTTTTATGCATAAAAAAACAAATTCACTTTCACTCGAATCTTTTCGTTGGTCCGGAATACTATATTCAGAATATTCTACAATCAGCAGAAATTCTTACTTTTTTATTTCTTAAAAAAATATAATCAGATAATTGTGTTGTTATCACGTTAGCACGACGCCTTCAAGCGTAAGTTGTTGCCTTTTTGGGGTAGTTGGAAAAACGTCACGAACAGTTACATCAGCGTTTTTAGGCGGAATAAATGATGCGTGTGTGAAAGTGTTTGCACAGTGGGACGCAAATGCCACAAATATGACAGAGCGCCCGTCAGGTGATTATGACTTTATCGATATATAATATTTGTGCAGTTCTTAAATACTTTTTTAACAGCAAAAGCTCTGCTAACGTTCAGTTGTCAATCGCAGCTACAAAAATAAAATAACATTCATATTTTTATAATAAATATTTCGCATACACATTTACGATAGCGCAAATTTAAAACCTTTTGTAAATGTATTTCCTTAAACGTAATATGCATTTTTAGAGGTTTTTTCCACCGCCTTACACCTCAGCGCGTGGCCCCCCAACCCTTAAATAGTTGTATAATAGCCACGCTTGACGCCAAATGAGCTGCGCCTTATGCGCACATGCATACGCCATATATGCTATATATACATATATATATGTTTATACTATATACTATATACCTGAGAAACCCAATGCGAAACTGGAAATACGTAGTTCGTATTTTTCTCTACGAAAACCAAAATGTAAAACGCAGTTTGACCTTCACTGAAATTTGATGCACGGCTTTAACCATAACACGGTTTAGGTTTCGCCCCACAACTAACGGTCCCAAGTAGGTTGGGGTGGGGACCGGTGCTATCGGGGGTGTGCTTAGCTAAACTAAGCGCCACACGATAAACGCAAACAACTTTCTAATTGATGATGTCGATGACGACGACTACGTAGACACTTATTCGCCTATTCAGTGGGCATGCAATATTTGTGCAATAACAATAGCTAAACGAAAGCAAATACGGCGCTAATACTAATTAAACTAAAGTAAATAATCGAACAAATTTAATTAAACAGATGTTTCACCAACTTTAACCACCCCTAGTTAAGTACGAAATATGGGGAATTATGGTGATATAGAGTATCGATAGTTTTGTTTTTTCTAAATATTAGTAAATTATATATATTTTTCAGTCAAATGAATGAGTATAAAATAAATATTAAGTTTAGAAACTAATAATTTTATATTCATTCATTCAGATAAATTTGTTGTAGTTTTCTGTTTTTTGCAACCGGACTATATATAAATTATAAAATAAATATATTAAATTTTGATATATTGAAATCTTTTTGTTTTGGTTTAATTTGAGTTATTTTATTATGCACTTGCATCATTTCACTAATCAATCCTAACCTCTTATAGAACATACAAATTACCCTCCCATAAGAGCATTGAAAGTGCAGCTTAAATAAATTTCCCTTTGCAGTTTCTCTATCCCATGCAAAAACTGCTGCCGCCTTGCAATGCAGCGCACAGCCAAAAACAGCAACAACAACAAAGCTCTCATAGGCAGCACAACGATGATGATTACAGCACACGCCTTGACGTCGCGTCGTCTGTAAGGCGTCTCGTCGCCAAGCACCTATACAAACGCACATGCACACACATATATGCGAGAGGTTTTTGCATTTGCATTGTTGTTGTTGTCGTTGGTTTTGTTGTTGTTGGAGCTGCAACGATCGTTGAGCCGGCGCATTACAACGTATGCCTGCTCCCTCCGCTCGTTTACCCGCTCGGGCGACGCGCTCTCCCACTCTCGAACACACGCACGCACACAGCCAAACGGTCATGCGTTCGTTTTGTGTGTCTAAAAATAGCTACAAATATTGATGTTGATTTTTTTTTACGGACGTCGACGTTCCTTGGTTTTGCTCTTGTGGTGGTTGTTGTTGCTGCTGTCGTTGGTCGCTGTTGCTATCAACCATCACCTATCAAAGTGCGACTGTTTGTTGTTGCTATTATTGCTATTGTTGCTTTTATTATAATGCGCACAGTGTTATGCTTATTGTTGTTGCTTAAAAATAAACTGTGCTGCGCGTGGCATTTTTTTCTTTCAGAAGCGCCACATGCTGGCTCTCTGAGAGAGCTAGAGCCCACTCTCGCTCCCACTCGCTCGCACTCGTCTGCTTATGAAAAGTCAATGGAATGAATTTAATAAAATGTTAATTCATGCTGTCGCTCTCGCGCTCTTGCTCTCTGTGCTTTCGGTGCTCTTGCTCGCCAACTGTTAACTTTTCAATTTCGCAAACTTTTTCAACAGTTCGCAAATTTCACTGCAAAAAAAAATAAATGTTAATGGTTTTTGTTGTTGGGGTTTTTTCATTTTTGTTTCATTTCTCACGCGCACATTTTTAGCATCTTTGCGCATTTTTGTGCCCGTCATTTTGTTTGTGCTGCTATTTAACGGGCTGCTGCTACTTGGTTGAGGGGGCGTTGCACGTCTGCACTGTTAGTTTTAGCAGCTGCTGCTGCAGCAGCGCCGCAGCCGACGCAACTATTAATGGAAGTCAACGAAAAGTGCAATAAAGGTGAAGACACATGCATTTAAAGTGCAAACGTTTTTGGGACATTTTTAAAGCATAGGTAATAAAATTTCCCTGGCTTATGTTACAGTGGACCTAGTGACGGTTGTTCCGTAACGAATTGGTTGCTTAAAGATGGTAGATGGAAAACAATATTACAATCTACATTTTATTTATTTAAGGACACTTACACGATAATGTATGCCTATAAATAAACTCTTATCGTGCATTATATATTTTCACAACATATCAACAAACTAATCTTTAATTTTTTCTATCTAATCGAATCTGTGAAGACAATTCAATTGCCACATACAAAAGAACTAGAGGAATTTCTATCGCACTGTTTAGATTTCATACTGATTCACATCTCGCGCATAGGAAGAAGATTCTTTCATTGTTGCCAGGCAAACGTCTCTAATCTTTATCGCAATTGAAGCACACAACCTGCCCCACTGTGTGCGCCAACCTCAACTGAACTGAAGGCAACAAAAAACAAAAATCATTAAACAGGTGTTTCCAAGTGCGAAAAGGGAATACCTCAGATTACGTCGATGTCAATTTCAAAGCTTTCGCTTGTTGTTGCCTTCAAATTGACACCTTTGCGTATTCGCTTGCATATCTCGTTCGTGTTGTTGTTGCTGCTGTAAAATTGTGACAGGCGCCAAACGGCGTTTTATTGATTTATGAGCGAGTGGAGGGACGCACAAAATGATTGATTGATGATTGGCTTTGACTTTCGGCTGTTTTGATATTTGCAAGTCAAATTACAACAAAATGCAAAGAGACTAGCGTGAGAGGAAGAGAGCGTGCGCACACAGACACATACACACACACACACAAAGCTCTGCGAGAGGGAGAGCAATGCAGAGTCAAATTAAACGAAAGCAAAGAAGGAAATTATTGATAGACGTCAGTTGGCTGCGATCTAACTGAACGTTGGTGGTGCGGCGGGCGGTTTTTCATTTTGGGTATTGGCGACGAGGACAGTTGGACGGAACGGCGAGCACATGATTGAAATAAAACGTATAGCAACAAAAGAATCCCAACAAAAAGGAAAATCACAAAACAATATAACAGGCATACATATGCACATATGTATTTATTTATTTTAGCTCATAAATTTCATGCCAGACGGCAAAAGATGTACCGAAAATGGTTGCTCCGTGGTAGTGGTCTATCCCTGTCTCTGTCTCTCCCTCGCTCTGTCACAATTGTATCTAATGTCCCCACAGTGTGTCAATCATCAATGACATTTAGCTGAAATAAGATCTGCATGATTATTTTGTCAATACGCCCAATATAAAGGATTTACTTTACTTCTTTAATTATAATTTAATAATTAGGCCAAATTACTCCAAAAAAATGTAAGGGGGAGTAAAGAATTTTTTGGCAAAAAAAATCAAAAAAAATTTATTTTCAAAAACTAAATAAATTTAAATGCAGAATTGATCTAGATGTCAAACCGTGATCAAAATGGTAAATATCATAAAAATCGGTTAAGATTTGACAAAGTTATGGGACTTTGAAATCCGGCAAGTATGGATTCGGGAGCTTTACATGTCCAAATTTTTGTCAACTTTGGCCTGATTTTTGACAGAAAAATCGACCCCCTAAGAATCACTTTTAAAGTTGCGTTTTATACTAATTTTGGGACCCGTAATCGATTAAAAATAACATTTTGCGATTCTGAATTAAAAAAAAAAATTTTTTTTCCAAAAAAGTAAGGGGGGAGTAAAGGATTTTTTTTGGCAAAAAATTTAAAAAAAAATTTTTTCCAAAAACGAAATAAGTTTAAATGCTGAATTAATCTAGACGCCAAACCATGATCAAAATGGTAAATATCATGAAAATCGGTTAAGATTTGACAAATTTATAGCTTCAAACAGGTTTTTTTAGGTACTTTTATTATTTCAAATTGTCCTTAATTTAAATTGAAAATTTAACTACAGAATTATTGGCACCAGATTGTTAGCTCGTGTAGAGGTTTTTTATTTGATCTAAATATTTGCTATAAAATTTTTAATACTTCTTTAGTCCCTTAACTCCTTTTAACTTCTGCCTTGCTCCTTAGAACACTTTCATAGCCTTTTCTTGTTGAGTTTCCGCTTGTGGCTTTGCCTCTTTACCAACCTTTTTGTATACTCTTCACCCGATATGCCAAATGGGAACTCATTGGGTGGCATTTCCTTTCGTCAAGTCGTTGGGCTTTAGCCATTTCCGGGCGACTGGCTCGGTACAACTGCCTGTTGGTTCAAGTTGGGGCCAACGACGGGCAGGTGGAGGGGGGGGGCCTTTGAACTGGCGCCAGAACTGTGGGCTAAATTGGCTTGTGTGTTGTTGTCCCCCATTGACCATAACCTTGAGTTTTGTATATCGCAATTGAATGCGGCAAAAATGGCGTTTAATTCTCTTGGCCGTCGTCTGGATAAACAACCTTATGGCCGCTATGAATTAGACGGCTAAATGCGCTGCCTTTATGTTCCACGAACCAAATTAAAAGTGCTTTGGCGTAATTTTCCCTAATAATTGTATATTATTTGACTATAAAGGCAATTTATATCAAGGATTCCTGCGCATTACAAGCTTTACCTCTGGGCATCTGCTTTAACTGCGTTCAATTTAGGTTAATCCTGTATATATATATATATCTATCTATGTGTTTATATATCATGCATTACAAGCACGTATTTTCTTGCAAAACTTTTCCTTTTATGCATGCCAAACTTAATTTGTTATTTATTTAGACAACAATTTCTGTTCGGGGGTGGCTGAAACAAAACAATAGGCAGTTGACTGGTAAACAAACGCCAAAAATCGAACCAACAAACGGAACTACGTGTGTCGACTTGTGGAAGCAACAACTTCCGTCTTCCTGCCCTTATCTTCCTACTGTCGTTACTTTATCAGAACTGAACTGATTTCGATAAAGTATACCTTTTTGTTCACAGCTTGTAAATTAAAATTTAATTTCAATTGTTTCGAAAAATACAAATTTTAATAAGTTCAGAAAAATTATGCAAATACTCCCTTTTCCTAACCAATATTGGAACTCCCGTCAGCTTTGCGAAACTGGGTTGCCACCAATGGAAAGGATATAGGGAGGGAAATAGCGGTACAGGGGGGAGGTGAGTTTTTCCTTGTGTTGTTTACTCTTTTGGCCGGGTGGATTCGCTGCCGTAGAACGACCTTGACAGCGAAAAACTTATTATCGGATGTGTAAACAAATAATCGCAGAAAGCAAAGTTACTATGGATTTGCATTTTGGGCAAGAGGAGTCCAAGTGGATGGGGAGAGGGGGGACGGGGAACACCCAGGCGAAGGCAGAAGCAAACGCAATTCGCACTCGTCGCTGGGAAAAGTAACGAGAAATGAAAATCAATAAAATGCAGCAGACGGCGAAATGGCAAATGAGAAATGGGCAAAAACGGGGAAATGGGAAAAACGGGGGGCGAATGGGGAGAATGTCAAATGGCGCTACAAGCGCTAAAACTGAGTGAAAAGCAAAGGCAAAAGCCAAACTGAACGTGAAAGTTGCACAGAGCTTAAAGACTTAACAACGTTTTGGCCTGTTACGAACTGGGCGGGCGAGGGGGAGGGAGGAGCGGCTGTGGGGATCGGGAACAGGGAAACGCCTTTCTTTCATTAGCGCCCGAGTTGGCCAAAGGTGCCTCGGGGCGGCGTGTGGGCGTGGGGGCGTGGGGGCGTCGTCTGCAATAGACAATAAACCTGGGGGGCGACTTAAACGCAGATTGAAACTTTGGTTGAGCAAATTAAATCTACTTTGTGTACATATGGAGTTTTGTAAAGGTAAAGCAACCAATTTGATTAAAGTATATTCGAACTAGTTTTATTGTTTAAAATAAAATAAAAAATAATAAGAATTCGATAAGTTACCATTAAACTCTTACACAAAAAATAATCAAATAAAGAAAACTGAGATCATTTTGGGACATATTGGGAAAGCATATTTGGAAGTTAACATTTTTCGGGAGATATTTACTTCAACACTTTCTAAACACATTTCCAGCTTGAACTTTTTACATTGCTTTTAATTAGTATTCATATTGAATTGAAATAGCAATTCAATGTTGTCAAAGTGCAAACGTAGCGATAAGATATGTTCTTCTCATAGTGCAGACATAAAATTCATAACAAAACCCGCACAACATCTAAATATTAGTTATTTTTTAATTTTATGACCGAAAAAAAAATGTTTTCGACTTTTTAACAAATTATTAATTAATTGGGGAAATACAATGTTTTCATTTGGGAGCAGCATATTTTGTTTGGTTCCTGTGAACTGGAGCTAATTGCTATGACACTAACTAGCTGATTGCTGTGAAATTTGCAATTAAGAGAAACTTTCTTAGGGAATTTCGTTAGCAAAAGAAAACGTAACTTTTTAGCTTAAAATATATGTTTAAAAACGGAACTAATTGGAACTCGTTCTGAGCAAGTTTTTAATTATGGCCAGAATTTAGTTTGAGCGGCTTCAGAGCTTCAGAGCCACCGGCTCGGGGCATGTGGAATCGACCGACTTTTTGCTTATTAGCGTCGTTTGGCGAATGGAGAAGCCACCCGTTGCGGGGGCGTGAACCGCAAAATCCACAAGTGTGCGAAAAGTTAATAAGCGCAACGGCGACAGTCCCGTGACGTAGGCGGCGGTATCAGGTTCTGCGAGTGGTGCTGCGGGTGGTGCAAAATGTGCGTGACAAAATGCAGTTGTTATCGGAGCGGTTTGGCTTTGCGTAGCCTAATTTAGCAATAGAGGGGGGTGGGGGGGGGCGAGGGTAGGTTGCCATAATGCAGTGTATTTTCGCACCTAATTACGCCCCCCTCCCCCCGGGAGGGGACAGTCCCGACTGTTTGTTAATTCATTAAGCATATTTGTGTTTGCCTAGCAGCAGCGGGAGCGGCGCCGAGGGGGCGGAGACTGAGGTAAGTAGGTTCTGTGTGTCATCAGATAAGTCCGGGCAACGTTTATGTGCGGAACTTAAGTGGGTATTCGTGTGGCTGGGCAGTTAAACAACCTATTGATTGCCCCAACCCATAACCAATTCAACGCTTCCTTCATTTCACCGGCTGACTCACATTTCGGTTTCGGTTTGCCTTATTGGCATTCAGGCACTTCCGCACCACTAACCGCAGGTCAATGTCCGCTTCTCTCTGCTTATTTAATGGTATAGCTAATGATTACCCTTTATATTTATTTCAATACAATTTCATAAGACAGCGTCAACTTTACCCTTTGCACTTTTACAATTAAACGTTTATACTTACTTACTTACTTACTTACATAATATATGCAGGTATTAATTATGTAGAGTACTTTCTAAACACATTTCCAATTTAGTTAGTACTTATAATGAAATGATGTTGTTAAGTAGCATGCGCTGCGATAAGATATGCTCTTCGCGCAGTTCAGACATCAAAAGGATCATAAGAGAAACCGCACAGCATCCCGGCAATAGTTGATATCGTGATTACAATGATAACCACTATCGCGATCGACAAGTGCGATAAGTTCAGGATAGGGACTACCATATAAAAGGCGCTGCTACCGTCCGGACCTCATCATTAGCCTGTTCGAATTCAAGCAGCATTCAAGATGAGAGCACACTACGGTACTTGCAGCAGTCACGGTTCGCGCCCAGACTAATAAGTAGCCAACTAACCCCACACTACCCTCCTTTGCAGTCCTGCTGAGCTGCCTGTCTGTTCTGGTTGTCGCCACCGGGGCCGCCAACATCAGATCCTCGCCCGATAGCGACCTCTACCGTCGCTTCGTCTGCGAGCACAAACCAAACGGCTTCCGCGCTCTGCAGCCGGGCAGCTGCTCGCAGTTCTACGAGTGCCTGGCAGGTGTCGCTGTCCAAAAGACCTGTACCCGTTTCTTTGACCCCGCGGCCCAGCGTTGTGTCACCTACGACACCGGCTGCACCGCGGTGAAGCTGTCGACGGCAACGAAGGCTCTTGGCAGCAATGCGGTGGCAGCAGCACCTTGCGAAACCACTACACCACCGTGTGAAGTGACGACCACCACTTGCACCACACCGACAACAACCACTTGCACCACACCGACAACAACCACTTGTACCACACCAACAACAACCACATGCACCACAACTACTACAACAACTACCACAACAACGACAACCACCACCACACCAACAACAACCACTTGCTCCACAACAACGACAACCACAACAACGACAACTACAACAACCACAACCACCACCACGACAACAACAACCACTTGTACCACACCAACAACAACCACAACAACGACAACCACCACCACAACAACAACCACAACCACCACCACACCAACAACAACCACTTGCTCCACAACAACGACAACCACCACCACGACAACAACAACCACTTGTACCACACCAACAACAACCACAACAACGACAACCACCACCACAACAACAACCACAACCACCACCACCACACCAACAACAACCACTTGCTCCACAACAACGACAACCACAACAACGACAACTACAACAACCACAACCACCACCACGACAACAACAACCACTTGTACCACACCAACAACAACCACAACAACGACAACCACCACCACAACAACAACCACAACCACCACCACACCAACAACAACCACTTGCTCCACAACAACGACAACCACAACAACGACAACTACAACAACCACAACCACCACCACGACAACAACAACCACTTGTACCACACCAACAACAACCACAACAACGACAACCACCACCACAACAACAACCACAACCACCACCACACCAACAACAACCACTTGCTCCACAACAACGACAACCACAACAACGACAACCACAACAACAACAACCACAACAACAACCACTTGTACCACACCAACAACCACCACAACAACGACAACCACCACCACAACAACAACCACAACCACCACCACACCAACAACAACCACTTGCTCCACAACAACGACAACCACAACAACGACAACTACAACAACCACAACCACCACCACGACAACAACAACCACTTGTACCACACCAACAACAACCACAACAACGACAACCACCACCACAACAACAACCACAACCACCACCACACCAACAACAACCACTTGCTCCACAACAACGACAACCACAACAACGACAACTACAACAACCACAACCACCACCACGACAACAACAACCACTTGTACCACACCAACAACAACCACAACCACGACAACCACCACCACACCAACAACAACCACTTGCACTACACCAACAACAACCACTCGCACTACACCAACAACAACCACTTGTACTACACCAACTACCACAACAACAACAACCACACCAAAACCCACAACCACAACCTGTACTACACCCACAACAACCACTTGCACAACAACAACCACATGCGTAACACCAGCAACAACCACATGCGCATAAAAATTATGAAAGTTGGTTAATCCTTTTGTTTTGAAGTAATTTATGTCGTAATACATATATACATAATATTTGTATATTGTATATATATTGTTACAAAAGACCTTTTTTAAAACACAGTGCATATTATATCCACATTTGAAGCCTTGATTTTATTTTTTCTATTGATGTGAACTGCTAAAGCATAGAGTATTTACTTCATTTTAAATCAAAGCAATTAACGTAGTTCATGAAATTTTTTTCATGTCTCTAATCTGCTCCAATTATGCAAAATTCGAGAATACGCAGTGGAAAAAAGAAGCAGCCGCCGTCAACGTCATAAATTATAGATCATAAATAATAATTGGCTAATTTTTCGCATGCCAAAGTATAATATAAGTTGGGAATTTCTTTATGGGGGCGTTTATTGAATGCCGTCGTAGTTGTTGCCGCCCACCTAGACAGCGTCCCTCCTCCAGCCCCGTCCCCCAATCATTTTTCTCGTGATAAAACTGAGAGAAACTTTGAGTCGTATTTTTTGGCCAAAATGTATCATCATTTCTTTTCGGCGACACTTCCGGATGTTGTCGGAAATGTTTGTCAAAGTTAGCTCGACTAAATGGAAATATCTTGTTCTCATTGTTGTTTTCCTTCTTTTTTTGGCTTGAATTGTTTGTTATTAACTCAAGAAAGCTGTGTAAAACGTTTAGGAACAGATGCTGAAATGGAATTAAAGAGGATATTCATTGTTTTAAAATATCAATCACATTAAATACAGTTAAGAATGGAAATATTAAAAAAAAACTTATATAATAACAGCTGATGTTTGGGAAAGTTTCAGGTTGAAGAAGGAATTTGACTTATATAATATATGTTTGTTATACAGAAGTTTTACTGTATAAAATTTGTTTCACAAGAAGTCCAGGCTTTAAGTAATTAAGTAATTAATTTAATTTGAGCTTTACAAATGTACTTCACTGTTTACTTGCATATTCCTGTTATTTGAACGCGCCTCTCCATGCGATTCTCACTGCTAGATACTCCCCTCTGTCAATATGATTGCTGTCTCTTGTTCGGCGTCGCTTCTCTCTCAACTAGAGATCATTATACTGATTGCTTATGTATGAGTATATATTTATATACATATATGCATGCATACACACATAGTTGAAGCCGGTTTTTTCTTTGTCTGCTGCTGCTGCTGCTGTTGTTGCTGATGTTGTTGTTGCTGTTGCTGTTGCTGCTTGTTGCCGTTTTTAGCTATTTTGCCGGTTTTATTATGGTCGCTGTTTGTTGTTATTGTTTGCAAGAGTCTTAATTTCGTTGCCGTTTATTAGTCATCATCAACCGCACACATGAGTGGCGAACCTAACCTCAGGCAACACCGCCCTCCCCCCGCCCAGCCCATTTACAAAAAACTCCAGCCGAAAGTCTTGCCTCTCGCTCGCACTCTGCTTGCAGCCTTTGTTTGCCAGTTTTGCGAGTGAGCTTCGTGTGCTTGTGTGCGTGCGTGTGCGTGTGTGTGTGGATTGTGACGACTCAGCTGACGCTGGCGCCGGCAGCGACGCGCAGCTGTGCGAGCTAAACTTCAACAGCTGTTTTGTTGTTGTTGTTGTTGTTGTTATTTTTGGATATTGTTGCCGGCGCTGCTGGGTGACAACGCCCACATGGCATCCACAAACACAAACACAAGCACATGCAGAAAATTGGCAGCTTAATCAGCATTTGTGGGCGGACTGCAGCAAATGTAACTCAAGACGGTCGCATAGCAGGCAGCTTTTGAGTGTGACTGCGGCATGGCTTTTTTTGATTTTAATTGAATTTATTTGTTGTTTTTTTTTTGCACACCAACTCTGTGCAGTTAATTAATTAATTGCTAATTGAAATGCAACACTTTGCGACGGCGCCTTGACGCTCCATTAATTTCGCATTAATTTTCTTCACGCGCCAAAATCTGCAATTAATTTATTTACTTTGCCTAATGAATTTTGGTGTTGTTTCTGCCGTGCCAAATTGATACAGGCACATGCATTTGTCACGCCCACACGCACACACATATAAAGAACAAAAAAAAAAAAAAAATGAAAACATAAGCAATGCAAATTTGTATAAAAATTAAAATAAATATAAATTTTGTTGTACGTCAAGCGCCGCGGAAAATTAAAAAGACGCAAGCGACTGACAACAACAAAAAAAAATGTAAATTAAGCGAAATTTTTGTGTGCAATGATCTTTGTTTTGTTTGCTTTGCATACACCCTACAGAAGCTGTGGGGTACATTGATTTTGTGGAACAAATCATTTGAAAATATGTATACCTTAAATTTATCGATAATATGCCTATCGATTTTCAGACATTCTTTTAGCAAATATAAGATAACACTTATCGATTTTACCATTTTCAAATTCTTTAGTCTCTATCTAATTATCGATAAATAAAATAATCACAGCAATGGGCAATCGATAATTATCGATAGCTTCTTAAATCGATGCAACGCATTGCCCAGTCGTCTAGTCCATTTCTATTCTCTATTCATAGCCTTCCCAGCTTATTTGTTTCGATCGTTTATTTAATTTTTCATTGCCAAAAGCGAACGCTGCTCTTGGCCAACGCCAGGGGGCGCTGCAGCGGCTTCCGCACAGGGTGGCTGTGCATTAGAAGCAACCCAAAAAGCATCCAAAGCATCCCATTATAAATCAAATCCGTAACTACATAAAAAAAAATGCAAATAAAAATACAGACAAAATAGAAAATGACCAAAATTGATGGTTGCAATTTGTGATCACAAGTTTTGCTCGAATGAGGGAGAGAAAGAGAGAGAGAGAGAGAGAGAGAAACTGAGGTCGTCGCTCTGCTCAAATTTAGTTCTATCCGCAAGATCGTAAAGCAATTTTGTAGAATTTGTATGTGGAACGACGTGAAAACGCCAAATGATTTATTTTCATAGCCATATAGCATATAGTTGCTCCTTAATTGTGCCGATCATTAAAACAACATTTCGCATTTTATGATTGCAATGTTTTTTCCTTAATTTCTATTTTTCGCAACACTATGTTTCCTGACTGTACGCTTAATGCATTTTCAGGTTTGATTTTCTCATTTATTTAGAAACCGGTTTGCGTGTTTGTTATTGTTTTTATTTCGCATTCTCTGATTATTTTGATGATTTAACGAAAATTGCGAGTATCAAATCGTTTGTCACAATTTACATTTATCAATTCCTCGAATTTTTATTTAGTGGACTTGACTTCCACCTTTCACTGCTGGACTCGTGGGCTCGGGGCTTCTTATCAGCACGACGATAGCTGCAGCCCTCATCGATTATGCGTGTCTTAAACGAGTGCCCCCCATATACAACTGCGAAAAAAAAAATAGCACCACTATGACATTTTTTCTTATTGATCAAAAAAATAACAATTAGTATTGCGATATTTTAAAAATTTGATATTTAATATATTGCTTAGTATTCCCCCTAAATGAAAAGGTAGTACTTCGGTGTAATGGTAATAGATTTTATTTTTTTTTTTTAATTTTAAGGGAGAAGGTCGAAAAAATGGCGGCAAAAATAATAGCACCAGTTTTCAAATATTCACTTAAAATTATAAAAATGAGAAATATTTAAGACCTTCATTATTTAAAGATAATTGTGTGTCAAAACTAAGAATATTTTATCAATTTAATATATAGTTGCGATACCTTTATTGGAAATAAAGGCTGCTTAACGACTTGGCATCGATTCAACCAAGTCCTGGTATCGTTTCAGAGGAATTTTCCACCAGGACTCGTAAATGGCTTGCCAAAGTGATCCGTTGCTAGTTGGTTTAATACTAGCAACTGCCTTTTTGACATTAGCCTATAGATTTTCGATCTGGTGGCTGCACAGCGCACTCCAAAACGTTCACTGGTTTTCTTTTGAACCATTCCTTTGCTTTCCTGGTGGCGTGTTTGGGGTCATAGCCTTCTTGGAAGACCCATAATAGCGCCATTTTATACTCTACTTAGAGTAGCATTACTGCATCTAACATATTGACGCAACCGTGTTGGTTCATTATGAGTTTGGCTCAATGTATTGGACCTACTCCTAATAACAAAAACAAGGCCATACCAGTATGTTTGGCCCACCATGTTTAAAAGTCTTTGTAGTGAATTTTGGATTGTATTTTGAGCTTTAAGGGTACTAGACGTTCGAACGAGAGTCTTTTCTACCAAACATAACAACTTTACTCTCATCTGTTCATAAAATATTACTACATTTTTGGGTTGGCCAATTTTGACGATTCTTTGCTAACTTCATGCGCTTGGCAATATGTTTCGCATTTAAGGAGACGAACCTTTCTTGGGCTGCAAGCATTTAAATTTTGTTGTTTGACACATGTGTGAACTGTTTTCAGTGCCACAGTTGTATTAAGCTTCCTTTTTTATGTCATTTGCAGCCTTGAAAGGATACTGTGTGCTCTCGAGGATCAACACTTTGACGTAAATCTGTCGTATAGCTCCTTTTTATCTACGTGTTTCATCGTTTTCTTTATAGTTTATGTCATTTACTATATATTTTTAATTGAAAAGCCAATCAATCGACCAAGTTATCTCTTTGATTTTCCATACAATATCAATTTTCTGATGATTTTGCACTTTTCCGTATTCCAAGGCCCATTGTATCAATAATTTTGGATTTTTTTTAAACATAATGCTTAAAATAATGAAATCGAAGTTAAATCTCTTGAGTACGTGCTTTTTGTCGAAGAAACTGTACGAAATTTAACGTTTTTCATGAAAAAGCATAAGTGGTGCTATTATTTTTTCCGCCATTTTTTCGACCTTTTCCCTTAAAATTACAAAAAAAAAAAAAATCTATTACCATTACAAGCGAAGTACTACCTTTTCGTTTAGGGGGAATACTAAGCAATATATTAAATATCAAATTTTTAAAATATCGCAATACTAATTGTTATTTTTTTGATCAATAAGAAAAAATGTCATAGTGGTGCTATTTTTTTTTTCGCAACTGTATATACCCAACTATAGCAACTATGTAGACATATACTATAAGGGACTTGTGAAGTGTACTTGAATTTTGAAGGTCTTCGCAATGCACACCTGATAACAGAAGACAAATAAGTATGCTGCATTTGAGCGAGGGTGCTTGACTGCCAGATACCCTGTCATTTTTTTTAGCTAGAGAGTAGCTTAAGGAAAATGTATAAAGGATATTTTCTTTGACGAACCTCAATGTCAAGCTTATTTTTCTCAGCGAAGATATATTGAAAATGTCCCTTATCCTTTAATATTTCAAACAGTTTATTAATATATTGGGCAATATATCGATTTGAGTATCAATATATCGAACTCCAAATTGTAAATTTAATTTCTTATCGATATAGCCAACTCCTTATTTTGTAAATATGTCGATATTAATGTATCGATAGATCAGTCTGTTTATAGACAGATTATTATCAACATATCATTGTTTAGATGTATCGATATTTCAGCTTATCGATCAATGACAAGGGCTTATTTACTTATAAGCCTTTTTCTAGCTGTTGCATGCGTATGCGCCAAATGCATATACCCTCCTCGAACGCCCCCTTCTGGTAGGGCATTATGTACTGAGGAATCGAGAATTGAGAACTTTGTCGTTGTCAGCTTTAACACTTGGCGCCAGGGCGCTTAAATTGCCGTGACGATAACACGGGGCGTGGGTGTCCATGTACACACACACAGACACACTCACACACACACACACACACATACACCTATTCACATATGCCTCGCGCATGTGGAAGTTGTCTTTTGTCTCTGTCGCACCTATGTGTTGAATTCTTTTTGCGACTTTTTGTTTTGCATTTTTTCAGTTTTTGTTGTTTGTTAATTTGTTTCATTGATTGACAGCAACAACTATAATAACAACAAATTGAGACAAGGCGACGGTCATGATGCCAACCAAAAACAAGAACAAGAACAAAAACAAAAACAAAAACAAATGCGAAATAAAAATAAAGTAAAGAAGGAAAACAGAGAGAATTGCAAAGGCCCAAAGTGAATGGCGACAAAAATCAAACAATTTTCAAAACATTTAAAAATAGTGCGCAAATTGCTATTTTTATATATTATAGAAAGCAACAACAAAAACAAACAGAAAAACAATAACAAATGCCAGTGCTTAAAATGATAACTGTCTCCCTCTCTCTCACGCTCGTATCTCACTTGTTATCTTTGCTCTGCGATCAACAGTTAGAACGCCAGAGAGCCAAGTCTCGCTCCCTCTCCCTCTCTCTCGCTCTTATCAGCTCGCTTACAAGCCTTTTACACACGTGAATGAATCGTTCTCGCTCACTCTCGCTCTCGCTCTCGCTCTTTGGCTAATTGCATTTAGTTTGAGGCGTTTTGTTTTGCTGCCGTTTTGTTTTTGTTTTCGTGTTGCCAGCTCTTCTGCTTCGGCGCCTCTTCCTCTTCCAAGCTTCCAAGCGACGCGTTTGTTGTTGTTTTCATTGATCGACTGCGCGCATTGCACATTATCGCCATGTTTGTATTTGTTGCCATTTTTCGTTGCGCTTAAAAGGGTATAAAAAACAACAACAAAGCCAACAACACGGCGAGACCAAACAAAACGTATACAAAAAATAAATAAAAAAATGTAAACACATTTTTTATTGCGTTGCGGATTTAATTTTTTTTTTTGCTCTACTAAAATTAAATCAAGGCAAGACTTGTTAGTTGATGATGAAATTTATTGCATTAAAAAATAATTTATTAGAAATTATTTTATTTGTAGATGTGCATATAAGCGAATAAGGCTAAAATTTAAATATTAATAAGTAAATTGATACAGATCAACAGGCGAAAATATTACACTAAATTTCAAATATATTTAGTAAATGGATATTTATAATTCAAATTAAATTAAATAATTGGAGCTTTGTTTCATGTTCTTGACTAATGAAACCGGAAATACTCAATATTTACTCTTCATTTTCATGTTAAACCCGAAATTCGTATGTTCATTTTTAATATCATTTTCTATTTTTCAAATTTTTCCTTATTAAATTTCCACTTATGTTTAAATTTTAGTATTTTTGGTGCTTGTCTTAGCTACACCTGTAGCACAGTTTAAAAGCAACAGACTACAGTCTTTGCTACACAGTTTTACAGCCATAGCTACTTGCTAGGTTCGTGAAATAGCCAGTTCAGTGTGATTAGTTCAGGAAAAATTCCCTCACAGTTTTGTATTCACTGTTCCAATAACACTCTACACAGACATCGTGCGACTCTGCTATATTTCCCTTGCACTGCTTGGCAGCTGGTGGGTAATTTAGCTAAGCTATAAACCGCTACAGCAAGCAGTGTGCAAGCAGTTAACGCGCGGGTTTTCGTTACTTTTTGAATTTAATAAAATAAGTTGATATAAAATATTGCCTTAAACTCTTGCTACAAATGAAACTAATATTTAAATTTCTTTTAATTGCAGGTAAGCCAAAGCTTGATTTGCTTTAAGAACTGAGTGAGTATGTACTGTACCTAATTCAAATCCCACTCCGTAAATTCAAAAAAATGCAAAGAAAATTCCTTTTGTCATATATTTCGCATTTGAACAAAAATCATGCACAATGAAAATTTGTAAATGGAATAAAAACTAATTGAAAAATGCATTCAACACTTGTCGTGAGTTACACATTAATTAACCTTTTAATTGTTGTTGTTACCGTTGCTCTCTTTCTATATCTTTTTTATATAACTGCTTTCTCTCTCTCGCTCTATCTGTTCTTCCTACTCTTTCTATCTTTTCTCATGTTGTTTTGCCTTTGTGCTAATTGTGCTGTCAATTCAAACAAATGACACACAGGTGACTAGCCAAAAATAACAAAATAAACCGAGGAAAAAAATTATATAAATTTCCAAATAAAAAAAAAAAAAGGAAATTCGGAAAATACAATGCTCATAGAAATTGGTCTGCACAATTTTTGGGGTAAAAGCGGCAGCCAGCGATGAAATTTTCCAGATAAAAATGCAGCAACAAAACATTTGCGTCGAATTTTCATTTTTGCAACATTTGTTTTGGCGGAATTTGAATACCCTTACATAGGGTATGAAGGCTGCTTTATGACGTGTGTAAACAACCATAACATATACAGAAACTATATATTTGATTGAAAGCAAAGGTATCAGACCTTATATAGCCATGTTTCTAGATAACTCAAAAGTTGCTTTTTTAAAAGAAAAATATTTTTATTGTTTTATTGTAATAATTTATATAATAGATGAATATTTTAAATAACAAGATTTTGATTGCAAGAGTATTTGATCCTCGGCATGCCAGACTGAACTCTTTTAATTTTGTTTTTCTTTTATTTCATTTGTTGTTTTCCATTTGTTGCCACTGCTAATCTCTGATTGCAGTTAAGAGGCGGCTGCCCCATGTTGACTATTTATTTTTTCACTTTTCGCAAATGTTTTTCTTGCTATTTTCCTTTGCTCAACTTGCAACAACAACAACAACAACAACAACAACAACAACAGTAGCAGCCGCCACGGCAGCTCCATTCACCTAATTTCTTCTTGTTTTGGGAAAAACTTTTATTTCCTTGTTTGTTTTTCCTTTTGTTTTGGAGCGCTGGCGACACACTGAACAGCAGCAACAACAACAACAACAGCAGCAACAACTTTAAATGCGCTGCATAATTTTTGCATTGTTTTGGCCAACTATTCAGGGGGCATGGGGATAATTCAGGCGGGGGGAGCGCGTGCGAAGCTCGCATGTAATTTGTGCATTTAACTGGCAACAACAACAACAACAACAGCACGTTGCAAGCATTTTTGAATGCAAATTTTTTTGTTGCGCGATGCTTGTTAAAAATTTTCTTGCAGCTGATTATGCAACAAAAACATAAAAGAAAACAAAATGAAAACGATAATTGGGCAACAAATTGAATTTAATCAGAGATATTTGATGTTTCTAATTTAAACTCAAAAAAGAAGCCTAAGATAAGTTTAGTTCAAAATTGGATACATTTATGTCCTTAAAGATACTAACTGGGCCAAAATTTGATGCCTTTTTCGAGTTCTTTAAGTACAAAACAATTAAAGTCAGAACCGCAGTGCGACAGCTATAAGGGAAAAACCACTAAAACCACAGAGCAAACAGCAACAACAACTTTGACTGCATCGGGAAAAATAAAGTTTTCTTTGGTGCGCCGAAGATTAAATACCCTTGCCGAAATATATACTTAGCCAAATGAGATTGTTTTAATACAATATAACAGTATCATTTTAAGCTATTTAAATCGATATGTAATAAGAAATATGCTTATTTATCGATTAATTAATTAATAATGGAGATATTTATTGATTAGTAATCGACCTATCGAATAATCTGTATATTGATTAAAACAGTTTATCAATTGCTGCAACTATCGATAAATTATTTAGAGTGCCTTACTCTTTCTATGGCGATTACTGCAGTTATCGACAAATCATTTTATATGTCCCTGCTTTTATCGACTTTTATAGTTAGTGTAGCTGGCTTTTTATTCATATATCGATTGCTGCAGTTATCGATAAACCCTTAAGAGCGTCCTTCTGATGATGTGCCCCAACACAAATAAGTGAAAAGCGCGCCAAAACTGAGGTTGTAATTGTTGCATATATATAGACATATATATATATATATATATATATATATATATATATATATATATATATATATATATATGTTTATCCCGGATGTGTTCGGCGTTGAGTGAATGCTGCTAACTGCATTGGATGCAACTGCAACTGCTGTTGTTGTTGTTGTTGTTGCAGCTGCTGGCAGCAAATGGGGGAAAAGTGTTTTGTTGCAGCTACTTTGTTGCATTCGTTGTTGTTGTTGTTGTTGCTGTTGTTGCTCCTGTCACGAGATCTTTGCGGGCTGCTTTTGCGTTTTATTTATCGCTTTGCGCTTTTGGGTTACGAATTTCTCGTCTGGCTGGAGAAGTGCGCCCAAAAGGCGTCTTGCGGCACAGATGAAGATGTTGCGCGGCTATTCGAATTTTCTCTAGTTTTCCACTTTTCCGAGCGCCCCATGCGTCAACGTGTGGCACTTCAAAAGGCGCCTGGCGGAAGCGAATTTCCACAGAATTAATTGGCTGCAATTTATTTCGTTTTCTACTTTTTTTCCGTTTTGTGTCGTTGTTTTTTGTTGCATGCAACAAAGCCATTTGACAATTTTCATTTCGTTTCAGTTGGGTTTTCGTTTTCAATGCGCATAAATTGCATTTTCATGTTGGCGTCATCATTATCAACTATCTTCATCATCATCATCATTCATGCCACATTCATCAGCAGCTTCTCTGGCGGCTGCTGATTTTTGTAGTTTGTTGTTTTTGCTGAGAACTGGAGCGCATCGAGACGTTGCCTGCCACAAATGTTGCATAATATTTAAGATGTCTCCGGTTTATTTTATTTTTATTTTTTTTTTTTGGTATATGCCAGCGTCTGACGGGGCGTATGATTAATGTTCTATTCGAGTTCGCTGTGAACTATGCTTAATATGGTGTAAATAATTTAAATCTCTTCAGAACAGTTGAAAGTTTCAGTGAAATTTTAAATTAATCGATATATTTGCATATCGAATTCGATAAAAGATAATAAAAAATTATATTGATTGATGAATAGATAATTGGCTTGTTTTGATATATTCCGATCATGAAAAACATCGATTGTGGAGTAATTCAAAATTACCTGATCGATATTTGGATTAATCAGTCGATAAATGGATCTCTTGTAATTTCGATATATTGATATTTTAAGACATCAATAATTAGATTTTTCGCTAAATAAATGAGTCTATTTTGGGCAGATCATTAAATCGCTATTAGACTGATCGATAAATCAATACTTTGATTAATCAATAGTGTGTTTATTTGATTGATATTTCGTTTTATTCAGATCTTGACTGATCGATAGTCAAATATGTTGCTAAATCGTCAACTTTATTTTGCGATTCGATATTTGCAGTGATCGATAGCTTGGTTTCTTTGATTAATGTTTTGTTTCTGTTTGTTTTCTAACCCATTCCGCACACCTTTCATTTGCCTGCCTTCAAACTACACAGATCAGATCATCCAGCCCTCTCCCCAAACTTCCTCCCCCACACCCCCGCTCCCCGCCCCAAGAGAATTGGCGAACTGCAATCCGAAAAAGTATTTTAATATGACTTCCATTGGAATCCGATTTTTGGAAATATCTCTACATATATCTTCTGCTTTCTTTCCCTTTCTCTCTCTCTTTCTCTTTTCATTTTGTTTTCTTTTTATTTCCACATTGTTTGCGCGCTTTACAACACTGTCTCGAATCGGTTGCAAACCCACCCAAACACACACACACACACACACACACACACACACACACGCCCAGCTTTGTCCACGCCCCCACGCCCAGCGACGGCGGCAGCCGCAAGCGCGCCTTTAGCAACCCGCAGCTCCCCTCCTCCTCCGGCCCGCTGTTCGCGCCGAACGGACGCCGGCTGCAGCCGCATCTCTACTACTACGACCAGTCCCGCTCCGGCCGCAGCTCGTTCTGCATCGACGAGTCGCTCTGGCCGCAGGGCCACGCCAGCGACGGCGACCTGTACACGACGACGCCGCCGGCTCCGGCGCCGCCCGCTGCCGCCGAGGAGGATCCGGAGGAGGCCAGCGATCAGTTCTCGCCGACGCTCTACAGCCGGCTGGGCGCGCCCAGTCGCGCCATTCCCATACCCAGCAGCAGCAGCAGCGCCGGCAACAGTCCGCAGCACCATCCGCTGCTGCACCACCATCCGCTGCACCACCACCACCACCACCAGCAGCAGCAGCAGCGTTCGCTCAGCAGCGGCTCGGCGGCGGCGGCGGCGGCGGCGGCAGCTGCCGTCGGCTACATGGCGTTCAGCGCGAGCCCGACGGGATTTGTGCACGCCTATTCGCCGTTCTACGGCAGCTCGCCGGACGGGCTGGGCGCCGCGGAGACGCCCGGCCGCATCTCGTTCAGCTACGATCCGGGCCTCGGGCCGGGCATCCGGCGGCTCCAGGTGCCGCCCGAGGCGGGTGGAGGCAGACGTCCGCAGTCGCCGCTGGACTGCGCCACGGTGATGGCCGTCAACAGGTCGGTGGTGGTCAAGAGCCGCAACTGGGCTCGAGGGGTCCTCTTGCTTAACTGTTATCGATTGTTATCGATTGCCTCTTTGTTGCACGCTGCACGCTGCTCGAAAAACACCTTCAAAAACATCCCATAATCTCATCAATTTACTCCCCGATCCAAACCTGGGCGGAGACGTGTTATCTAGATTCATAAAATACCCCATCCATTTTCTAATATGTTGCCTGGATTTCTCATATTCGACTTTTCTCACTCGTTGTTTAAACAATTTCCATTTGATTCGGCATGTTTTATTTTTTTAAAAATTATTCATGTGGCATGAAATTCAATTCGATGTTTCATTAAGTATTATCTTAAATATAGGAATATAGATTTACATTTGTGATTTTCTAGTATTAGTTATTAGTTATTAATTAATTATCATTTTATTATTATTCAAAATCCATAAACAGACAAATAATATTCTTTTTTTATATTGATCTCTCAGCGCTAGTGACGAACTTTTGCAGTTTTGCTATTATAGTCCAATCTGATCAATTTTTTTGAGATTGATTTATAGATTTGGAAGTGTTCATATATTAAATTGAATATACTCCTTCATAAAATTTAATATCAGAAATTTTGGGGCTTTCGCCACTAGATTGTTACCTCGTGTAATTTATTCTCGGTTCGATGTAGATTTTATTTCGGGTTTTTACGAAACAGATTTGAGTTATTATTTTCTAAGATGATTTTCAGCTTTAAAAAATTTAAGAGCTGCAAAGGCAAAGTTTTTTCAATATATTTATGAGAAGCAAAAACTTCTTAATAAAAAAACTTATTTTTCGATTAAGTTTTAATTTCCATAGAAACGCTATCTAAAGAAATTTAATTTCTATAGGGGTTTGCCAAAGTTTAAAAAGCGAATAGAGTAGAAATTTTCATAAATTGAATACGGATCTTCTTTCCATTGCGCCCAGTTTTTGTAATTCTTTCTTTTAGCTTGAACCTTGGGAAATTGTTTTTATTATACGTTGTTTGTTGAGATCTCGCAGCGAATTTCCGGTCTTATCCGCAGCAGATGATGCGTCATTTGTCATGATTCACGGGCGAATCCTTGCGGGGCAGAAGCGCAATTTATTTGCACGAAACGAAGCCCTTTTTAATTATAAAAGAGGAGGGCGACGCGGCGGCAGCTGAATTTGCCCCGAAACTCTATTCAATCAACTTTTACGCATTTAAAACTCATGTCATGTCCATTAAAATAAATTTTAACTTAGGACCTGATTCCACTTGGGTTTCCATCGCTTCTTCTTTGGCTTTAGGGTTCTGCCTTTCAATTTGCAACATCCAAAGAGTGTTGTGTGTGTGTGTGTTGTATGTGTGTGTGTGTGTGTGTGTTGTGTGTGTGCTGAAGTGCGTTCTGCTTAAATGCCGCGACCTGCGCTGGCCAAGGAATGATGTCATTTCTAAACTTGCGGGTTTCTTTCGGTTTTCGCGTTTCGCATTTCTTTTGCCTTCTTCCAATACCCTGCACTCATTGGATGCGAGCATATTGCTGTTATGCAAATCTATGCAACAGGTGTGCAAAGTTTATCTACTTTATGCAGATATACTTGAAATCATCTCAGAGACTATAAAAGTTTTATTTCTTTCTATAAGTCTTCAAATTTTGCACAAAATCAATAAATATCAATTATGAACCTACTGTTTTTAAATATATCTCTGAGTTTAGAACAGATAAGGAAAGAAAGATTTTGACGAATTTATTACTTTATAGACAACTTGACTCAATTTCTTCAAAATTAAGCAGATTTTAGAGCTATCGTCTTTATTTTGTTATTATATTTTTTGTATTTTTGGGTGCGGAGTATCTGCTAGTCGCGCATCCTCGACGGTCTGCTAACTTGCTCTTCGGATTGTATAACTCCTCAGCGCTGATGATGGCATTGATGATGATTCGTAATAAAAAAGCAATTTCACATATTATACATATTTATTCACTCGCATACTACGCAGTTTCTGACCATGGGCAAAACAGTCTGGAGAACTGCGCATTAGTTGGGGCCAATGCGGCAAATGCGTCCCCCGGGCACCATTCAAGGGCTCCCAAAAAAAAAAAAACGCACACAAAAGACTCTTCCCCGCCCGCTGGGAAGGTGAGGAGCAATATTTTGCGTGTTGCCTCGATAAGCCAAACATTCCAGAAGGGGCGCAATATATCCCAGAGCTGCCCCGCCCCACTTTCCTCCCCTTGTCTGCTGTTAATTTTTATTAGCTATTTAGTTTTGAGGGGGGGGGGGCGGGGGGGGGTTTCTTGGTGCTCTGGAATGCGCAACAATTTAAAAAATAAGTCGCAAATGCAGCCGCAAGTTTGCCAAATGGTTATTGGAATTTATTTTCTTATGTGTGTGTTTTATGCTTTGGAAAAGTGGGCAAATTGATTTGTGAGGGTCGTTGTTTGTGTGTTCATCAATTCACTGAACAAGGGAAATTGTTTATACTACAAGTTTAATAGTTTATTACGTTTTTAACATACTCTTTGAAGTTTCCGACAGTTTGAAAAAAACAACATCCTAAATTTGAGAAGAATATTGTTTTTGAAATTTCATTAATTCTTTAATATTCATAAATTTGGTATAACAAATTTTTGATTTTATAAGAAACTCTTATTATTGCATAATTGGGATACAAATTTTTGAACAAAGTATATTTTAATTACAAGAATTTTCGTATTTAAAATAAACGTTGGAAAATTCATAATCCTTAGATTTTTTACTCTTTTTCTAATTATTAAAACTACCAAAACTAATAACTTTTTTTATGTCCTAAATTATATTTATTCCAGAATTTCTTAAGTTCTTAACATTAAGTTAAATAAGCTCTTTAAATAACAAAAGAAATTTTAATCTATTAATAGTGTTTAATTTAACGTAGGTTGCAGTTAAAGCAATCGTTAAATGTTTTACCCCTAATTCGAATATGATGGCCAAGTTAGTTATCAATTCTTTAAAAACAAACTACATTTTATATCTTTGAATATTATTTATTATCACTTTTGATAGCTGCTAATTGGTTGGCTAAAATATCCCAAATATATTTTCAATATAATAATCTTTTAGTAGCTAACAAAGCTACTTTCTTAACGATGAAAAACGCTTAATTAAAATCTAAAATAATTTTTTTAGCTTTAAACGTACTCATTTTTAGTCCTCCCCTATCTATCAATCAAAAGCCAACTCCGAGTACAGTCTCAGATTCAAATCAAAACATATTCTCGTGCCACGCGCCGTCGATTGCAACAAAGGCAAATGCAGCCGCAAAAACAAAAGTAACATAAAAACGCCAAATAAATTTGCATTCAATTTTTGAGCTCCCAAAAAAAAAACCCCCCAATGCAGTTTCCAGTTGCTGATCAAGTTCAAGGTTAAAATAAAAAACTCCTGGAATGCATTTTTGGTGAATAGGGGGAAAAAACCGAGCACAAATTTGCAGCGCATAAAATTCTGGAATTGGGGGAAGCTTGTAAAGCGACTACTTGGGGCGGGGGGAAGGAGAGTGGGGCCGGGTGTTTAATCGCCTGGCAAACACAAAGGAGCCACAAGCAAGCGCAGACATGTTTGTTTCTTTCGTGCGTCGCCCCATTGGAGCCGGCCCCCTGCCTGGCCCCCCTCCCCCCCCCGAAAAGCCGCCAAATGAGCGAGTAGCTGCCCATAAGTGAGCTGCGTTTCATTGTCGACATTTGGCTGCTTCGATGATGTCAGCGTTTATTTTTGGGGCCACAAAGCACAAAACACAACATACAAGAGAAAAAAAAGCCGCAAGCCTTAAAAACATGCCAAAAATAATATTCAATGAGAGCGCAAGAAAAAAAAATTGAAAAATAAAAGCGAAAAAAATAAATGAAACACACTCAAGTATAACAAATAACAATTACGAGCATCTGCCCCGAGACTTGGTTTGCTCGTAATGACAGGGGCGTCTCCCCCCTGCTCTCTCTCTCTCTCGCTCGCTCTTTTTGCCTGTTGGTTTCTTGTGACCACCTTTGGTAGCCCCCTCATAACTTGGCCCACGGCTCTTGAACTTGTTTCGACCAGCGTGCAACGCACGTCGTAAACTTCTTCACTAACAAAAGTTACCAAAAATAAAAAAATAAATAAACAAAACAAAACAAAACAGAAAATAAATTTGAAGGCAGACAAAAACAAGAGCAAAGCATAAGTTGTAGCATGCCGATATGGAAAATACCCTAAAGTAACAACAAACTCTTTTGCCCTTAATAACTAAGATAACATTTAATTGTATAAATATATAGATTATATTGTATATTAACTACTTTTGCTTTCCTTAACATTTCTTTATTATCTTCCACTCGTAAACGTTTTGACTAATTGGTTTAACTGTAGTAAAATGAAGTATTCCGTTCTATATGTATATTCGTTCACTTAATTTTAAGTGTTTCTTAATTTAGCTTTATATACATTAATAATATTAAGGGATTTTTGAGCATTTCATTTTTGTCATATCTCTTGTGTCCTACATTCGTAAACGTTTTCACTGGACTGCATTTCACATTTATTAGGTTCAAATTCAAATTACGTTACCCAATAAGAATTACATCGCAAAAATCTGCAAAGAAATTCATAATAATGCAATTGCAATGCATTTTTTTTTTTACCAAAAATTAAACAGATATTTTTAATATTTTTTTTAAATTCAGAATTAATCTAGAGGACAAATAACGAACAAAATGCCATCAAACATGAAAATCGGTTCAGTTTTGACAAAGATATGGCAGTCTGAAGTATGGGAGCTATGGATCCGAGAGCTTTACATGTTAAAATTGTTCTCAATTTTGGCATGATTTTTGACCAAAAATTTGACCTCCTCAGAATCACTTTTAATGTTGTTTTTTATGCTAATTGTGACACCTACAATCGATTAAAAATAGAAATTCCGGATTCTAAATTTTGAAAAAAAAAAATTTTCGAAAATAAGTAAGGGGGGAGTACATGCTTTTTTTCCAAAAAAATTCAAAAAAAAATATTTTCAAAACTGCATATATTTTAAATGCAGATTCAGTCTAGAGGGCAAATCTTAAACAAAATGCCATCAATCATGAAAATCGGGTCAGTTTTGACAAAGTTGTGGCAGTTTGAAATACGGGAGCTATGGATCCGGGAGCTGTACATGTTAAAATTTTTCTCAATTTCGACATGATTTTTGACCGAAAATTTGACCCCTCCAGAATCACTTTTAATGTTGTTTTTTATGCAAATTGTGACACCTACAATCGATTAAAAATAGAAATTCCGGATTCTAAATTTTGAAAAAAATTTTTTTCGAAAATAAGTAAGGGGGGAGTACATGCTTTTTTTCCAAAAAAAATAAAAAAAAAATTATTTTCAAAAATGCATAAATTTTAAATGCAGATACAATCTAGAGGACAAGTCATGATCAAAATGCCATCAAACATGAAAATCGGTTCAGTTTTGACAAAGATATGACAGTTTGAAGTATGGGAGCTATGGATCCGAGAGCTTTACATGTTAAAATTTTTCTCAATTTTAGCATGATTTTTGACCAAAAATTTGACCCTTCAGAATCACTTTTAATGTTGTTTTTTATGCTAATTGTGACACCTACAATCGATTAAAAATAGAAATTCCGGATTCTAAATTTTGAAAAAAAAAAATTTTCCAAAATAAGTAAGGGGGGAGTACATGCTTTTTTTCCAAAAAAATTTAAAAAAAATTATTTTCAAAAATGCATAAATTTTAAATGCAGATACAATCTAGAGGACAAGTCATGATCAAAATGCCATCAAACATGAAAATCGGTTCAGTTTTGACAAAGATATGGTAGGTTTACATGTCAAAACACTAGCCAATATGGCTTAAAACGCTATCTGACGCGGTTATAATCGAGATTGTAATCCAAGTTTCAAGTTTCTCGCGCTTAGCTAAAAGAAAACTTAATTTTAAAGCAGACTTTATGCCCTCGCTTGCGTTTACGCCCTTCATGCCATTAAATTTATTTTAATTTTTCCTTTGTTCGGTATTATATTCAGTACCAAACTAACTCAGTTCGAATAGTATAAGACATAGATCGGACCAAAGTCGCGCCGAGCTAATACAGTTTGTCATGGCAATCAGTTGGCAAGCGCTGTAAAAAATCTCTTAAGCCCATTGCAAGGGTAAATACCTGACAGCAAAAAAAAAAAAAGAAAAAAAAGAATTTGTTTACCTTGGCCAAGCGATTTATCTGCGTCTGAGTCTGCGGTCTCGGCCACTCTGGTGAGTGGAGTCCGGGCCCTCGGGTCTGCGTGCCTGCACTCGTTTCATATCTTGAGGTTATTTTAGCCGCTTTCCCATTGTTTGCCAGCTGAGGCTGAGGCCCATCAGCGGCGACTCTTGTAGGCCGGCAAAACAACCTGAAGAATTTGCCAAAGTTTTTTTTTGTGTCTGTTTGTTTTTTGTCTTTCTTTCACTCGACAATGTTTTTTTGTTTGCCCACTCGTTTTAAAGCACATTTATCCGGTTCGGTCTGGGCCTAGTCATCAAGTTTTGCGACTGCTGTCATGAGTTCGTGACAAATTGTTGGCTATCGATATTCGTCATTATTCTAACATTTACCTTTAAGCACTTGGATGTACCATAAATGTTTAACTCTACATATATATATAAGTAATTTTTTGTCCCGAAGTAATTGTTGTTGAATTTGAAGTCTTTTTTGAATTGCTTTTGTAACGTTTGCACATTATTTACACTAATATTAATACTAAGAGTTAGTTGTTTATTTAATTCGTGTGCAAAGTAACTATAAAATACTTTACTAATATACATACTTATTCCTTCTCATTGCAGGTATGTAACATTTCTATATATATCCATGAGGTTCATTTCTGGCTTTCGGTAAGTTGCTATATAAACTAGAAAGCTGAATTTGTCTATGAATTTTTATGATAAAAAGGGAACCAGTTTTGGAAAATAACTTTCGCAGCTTATTGTTAATAATGAAAGCTTAAGCTTCAATATCGAAAAGCACATTAAAGCTTTAACTTGTGATTTTCATATGCAATAAAAGCTCAACTGATTTTTATTTAATATGAATCTTATATTCTAACCCTTTTACAAGAGGAATTTAATTTTTGAAACTTAAAAATTCACGAATAATTTAACGCGACTTGTAAATCAAATATTGTTTAATTAAATTTCAACTAGGCTCCAGAAATTGCGAAATTTTACCTATGATCCATTCAAAGTCCGCTTTGAATCAAGCTTATGTTTTGCCACTTGCAAACGTCAGTCGGTTTTCAAAAACTTCCAACTCAAATGTGGTTTTTTACAACCCATAAAACTCTATAATAAAAGTCAAAATAATGATCACATGGGCATCAGTCAAAGTCAACATTCCGATTTCTCAAGCATGACACAGGCCGAACGTGGCTTGTAAATCAACTTTTATATATTCAAGCGAATAATTGCCATTCGTATAATTAAGAGTTACCACCATTAGATGACTAGCCCCAAGACAGTGCGGCACAGAAATAACCACACACCCACTTTTGCATTTACCATATAATCGAGACGGTTCATGAACGATAATAACCGTAAATATGGAACCACAGCTAGGAAGCGGGTGAAGCCAACACAAAAGAACCAAAAGGAATCAACAAATCGATGTGATTACATGGGGTTTTAAAAGCAGGAACTGGAAGGGCGAGGGAGAAAGAGAGAGGGATGAGACAAGCGAAGAGTCAAAAGAGCAACAAAATAATAAAACTAAGTGTGGTTTCGTAAGGAAGAACCTGACTAGATCATGCCCTGCACTAAATATGCGCATATATTAATGGGCCATCATTTTAAAAATCGATTTTACTTGCATTATATGAAAGGGTACAAAATATATAATAGATACT
Organism: Drosophila sordidula; assembly: GCA_035047465.1. Lineage (NCBI taxonomy): Eukaryota > Metazoa > Arthropoda > Insecta > Diptera > Drosophilidae > Drosophila > Drosophila sordidula. The sequence continues at coordinate 4,053,032 of JAWNPQ010000090.1, read as the reverse complement.
ATATATAAAAATATTTAAATTTGAAGCAAAAAATAAGCTAGACTTGTGTGAAATAAAAGTCCATAGTTTTTATAGTCTGATATCACAAAATATATAATATATCATTGGGATATATTAGAATAGCAAACTAAAAATCGATAATTATTTATAATAGAAAAATAAACTTATTCTGAATCAATTTGGAAGTCATTAGATCTAGTTTTTATAGTTTGAAATAGAACCCTTAAAACAAACAAAAAAAATATTGGAAATCGATTCCTATCGATTTTGGAAAAAAGTCCAGATATATATAAATATTAGGTTTTTCAAGATACTTTCTGTTGCCCGTTACAAACACTTGCTCCACTGTAATATACCCCTTCCCAACCGTTTTCGTAGGGTACAGGTTACGGCAATGACAACACAAACAACGACAACAACAACGTTGACCGCGTCGCCACATTGTCTGGCACGACGCCGTTCGCCAAGAGGGGGGACTCGTTAATTTCCACACCGCGGCCAGATACACGCTTACAGATACAGCTAGAGACACGAATACAGTTACAGATACATTTCCACAGCTACAGCTACAGTTGTTCATTGAATTGCATCGTAAATTGCATTTAAATGGCTGTCAGTTAAGCTGCCAATAAGTGTGGCAAACTCGGGCCCATAGGTGCACAGTTAGCGGGCCAAATAGCCCCTCCCAAAGGGGGCCTTCGCGGGGGCTACGGCATCGGTTTTCACTAACTAGCGACACGTGCGCTCTCTACTTTTGTTTTACGGCCGCAGAGCAACTTTATTGTATTGCATTTTATTGCTTTTGCCTTATAACAATGACAATGGACTCACCGCGAGGGCTGACACAAAAGTTGCAGCAAACCTAACTTTCTCTCATTTGAGTTTATCAGGCGCCTCAAAATGCATAGTCTTATTCTTACTCTCATTTTGTTTTGCGTAATCGTAAACGTTTTACTGGCTGCAGTATTGTATTTTTTACTACAAAACCAACTAGATTTGATAACATTTGCGGAGAGTTCGAGAATTTATTATTCCCACTTGCCGTTTGCTCATTCATAAACGTTTTACTGGCTGTTAGATTGTTTATTTTTGCTATTTAAGTTACAATAAAATGTTTGTTATATATTGTTTTACTCCCCACTAGCCCCAGTTGCACTCGTGAGAGCCTTAAATTTTCGTAAACGTTTCACAGGCAGCTTTGAGCAATAACATCGAACTGCCAAGCCTTGCAATTAATAACACTGCGAATAGTTTCATAAACCTCCCTCGCAATTTAGTTCCTGCCTGACGCATGTGGGCGTCTCCAGTTGCACTTTTATGAGTCATCTTTAGCTCGTGTGCCGCTTGGCAGCTTGTGCCTCCCTTTTATTAATTGCTGTAATTTCTATTATTGTACTTCATAGTTTCCTTTATAACGATCTAATGGAAATACATAATAATTATAAGCTAAGTAAAGTGCAATGATTTCATCTTTTATTATTTTGTTCAAATTGCACTTTGTCGCTTGCATTGAATCGAATCGAGTAAAGTTCAGTTGCTAATGCCATGAAATTATATTCGCTAATTTCTTGATCAAAGGTCAGAATTAATTGATAACTGGCAGTTAAAATATATATTCTACAAATCATTTTAATAGTGTGCTATGACTGTGGACAATATTTATTATTTATGGTGGGTTTATTTATTCAGCCTTGGAAAATAGAAAATATTGATCGGGGAAAATTGTAAATACCTTTAGCATTTAATCTTTTAATCCAGAAGCAGCTCAACCTTTTGAAAGAAATTCTAAATGAATATTGACCTAAATCTAATAAAAACGGAATCTCTTATAGAAAATATATTCAAAGCTTATCATATTTTAAAGCCATCATATTTTGAACACACTTTCCAATTACAACTGTCGAAAAAGGAAAACTTAATTAAACGCTTTGATATGGATTTGAAATATTAATTAAACTTTTGCCGCAATGTCAAGAGTCGCCTTTGGGGCGAGTTCTTTTGTTGACCCCTTTGAGAGGGGCCGCCATTTAATTACTATTTTTGCCAGTTGGCCAGCCACGTGGCCAGTGTTTACACACAGCCAGACACACACACACACACACACGCACACTCGCACACTCGCACATGACTAGCGAAAACAATTTGCAGCATATTTCGCTTTGTGTTTATTTGGCCAAGCTAATGAGCTGGCGGCAAACGGTGGACCACCCACCGCAGCACACCACCCCCTCCTTAGGCAGCAGGTGCGTGGGGTGGGGAGGGGGGAGGCAGTAAAAATAAACCAAAGCTGTTGGCACATGGCGCGCGCTTCATTAGTTGCCACAAACAAAGGCAAATCAGCTGAACGAAGCAGCAGAAGAAGACCGAAAACAACAAGCTGAAACAAAAGCGAAATAAATAAAAAAATAACAACAACATTGCCATAGCGCTTAAGTTCGTTATGGATTCGGGTTTCACTTGGTCCGTTTTGGCTTTTGACCAGCTCCCAGGTCCCGCTGGGGGTCTAGACTCTAGACCCCAAACCCGGCAACAGCGACAGACGTGGCCAATATGACGAATACGGGCAGACAGTTTGGCGACGCGGTTAAAAACGACAGCAGAAAGCAAAAGAAAACGTTGCAACCGGGTACAGCCAACTGCGCTATACTCTGCTTAGAAGAAAGTAACATAGAAATCTGAGACTTAACTTAAAGATAAATGGCTTTTATAGTAGGATTTTTTGTGACTTTTATGACCGCAAGAAGGCGTAAGTAATATTTTTGGTTTGATCCTTAGAGCTAATTTATTGGTACTTTATTTAACACAGTTATATGAGCATAAGCTATATAAAATTGTTAAAAAATATATCCCATAAGAACTGCAGAAGGAACAAACAAACAAACAATACACCCTTTTTTTACAGAATATTTTTTACTTTCCTTCGCTTTTTTTTTTGCATAATTCTTATGTAACACAGCACAGACTACGAGGGGAAAGAAATGGGTCTGGCATGCAATTTTATGCTTGCGAAATATCAAAATAAAAACGTTGAAAAAATTGATTTTTTTTTTTTTTTTTTTGAAAATGCAGCGTAATTTGTGTATATCAATCATTGTGCAAATGCAATGAAAGAAAAGCTATACTTGGCATGTCGAAGTTTGAATACACTTGGAAAATAGATATAAAATGACAAAATTAAAAATCTTTAAAATTTTCCGAATCTTTCCACGACATCAAGTAGAATGTAAAATTAGTAAAATGACAAAAATTTTAATTTACTTTTAAATTTGTTGAATACTTTAAATACTTTTGAGCTCGATGATTATAATTATATTATATATATTTCACCAATTTCGATATTATAATATATTTCCCTAGGGAAACCATTAACGAATAATCTAGAAAACACTTGCAGGCTTTATCAAATCTCCACTATGCCCCATCAAGCTGCAACATTTTGAAAGGGAAGTAAGCATGACCGCCCATTTCTGGCCTAATTACATAGCCAACATCCATCTGACTGGAGTTTCCCACCGCAACTGCAACGGCAACTGGCGGCAAGTGGCAAACAAATGCTTGCAACCAACTTCAAAGCGTGGCCACGCCAAAAGCCGCAAACTAGTAAAAATTTTATTAGTTGCAATTCAGTTTTATGGGCTTTCTTCTTCTTTCCTTCGCTGCTGCTGTTTGTATTTAATTATGTGCGAATTTTGCAGCAAATTCATTTACAGTCCCCTGTCCCGATGCCAGCCTGTGGCTGAAAGTAAAATAAACTGAATACAAACAAAAGTGTTTGCAACACTCTACGAAACGTGCCGCATGTGGCATGTGGCATGTGTTTTACTTGGTTTTATTACACTCGCTTCAATGGGGAATACGAAAAAAATAGAAGCTTGCAAATGGATTATTTCTTTTATTTGAAACTATCGAATATATATAAATTGATGTAATCTTAAACTTACACAGATGTTGATTTGATAAGTGATATGCATAAATATTATATGCCTATTAAATCAGTTATTAAATACTATATAAATAAATTCAAGAACAAACCCCTTTCCGCTGAAAGCCCCAAAGTATGCTTTAATATTTTGCTCATTATAAGTTTAAATAGGGGTTTGGGCATATTCTAGTCGATTTTACTTCATTTCTTTTGGCATTCAAGTTATGTTATGACTGCTCGTTTAATATTTCACTTATTTTTGGGGCAAATGGTGCAATGAACTGCAGTTAGTGGGGCCCCGCCTTTTTACCCTCAGCAAATGCGCGTTTGCAAAGTAGACGAATGCCCATTGTACTTGTTGTTGTTGTTGGTATTCGAGCGGAACTATGAGTTCGTAGTGCCCATTACGACAATTGCAAAAAGTGCAAGAACGAAGAAGCAGAAAGCAAAGCGAATCGCATGAAAAATGTAAACATTCCAAATTTATAGCAGCAACAACAACAACGACAATGGGAGGTCCTGCTAACCTAAAAAAAGAAACTGGAGGTGATTGCACTGCGAGCCGAAGGAATCGCGTCTTTATAGCCCCAACACACGCCCCCTTCACGCCCTGCCCCCAAAATAGGCCAGACACGCGATTTTAAGCCTCGACTTGGTGGCAAAATATTACAACAAAATTACCCGGAGTGCATCTATAGACAACCATTTGTTGTTGTTGTTGCGTGTCAACAAACTTGAATTTTTAATGAAAATGAATTTTCGAGCTTAGCTCAGTTGTTGCTCTTCGGTTTGTTTTTATTCCAGCTAATTTTGTAATTGTTATTTTTAACTTCGCCCCGCTTGCTGGTCTATTGAATTAACCCAGTTTCAGTTTCTGACCCTTCTTCATAACAATGGCAGACGAAGAAACAGCTGCAAGTGTAAATAAAATAGCAACAAATCTTTTGTGTACTCAACTTAGTCAGCGCTTGGACAATTATTTACTAAAACGTTGAACAAACAAAACAAAACAAAAATTCCGCATAATATTTGTCCATTTTGTGCGCAAAAACAATAGCCCCTTAGTACAGTGCGGGGCAACTGAATAGAGCTGGGGATTTAGTGGGCAGCTTACTTTTTATATGTAGGGATCAAAGGACAAGCTACAAAATTGCAGCGACTTATCAGCTTATATTATATATTAAAATATTTATTTATATATATTGCAAATATATTTTAAAATAAATACATATACTTCAGAAAAATGATAACTAACTTTGTAATAATAAATGAAAATCTTTTCATTATTTCTATAATTCAGTTCTGAAATCGCTCAAGATGTCAAATGTGCTTATATTTAATTTTTTTTGAAACCTTCTCAGAAACTTTATAAAAACTCGCCATAGAGTATTATAAATATTTCCCTGAACCAAGACAATAAAAAACCTTTCTGGCTGCCTTATAAATAAAACAGGAACTTTTTAGCCGTCCTGCCTTGTGGCACATACAAATTAATGTAATTAACACCTCAAAGTTAACAAAAAACAATAAACAAAACGAAAATCTCCAGCTGTTTGCTGCCACGCCCACAAAATATCATTAACTTTGCTTATTTTCAATATTGACAAATGCATTTTGCTTGATTTACAAAGCGAAAACAAAAATAAAACGCTGTCAAATTTATTTTTGTTGCGTTTAAGTCGTTTTTATTGATTTGGGTGCATTTTATAGTCTGGCAACGCTTCGAGTTATGCTAAATTAAAACTGGTTAGCTTGAGATTTTAAGGTTTGTTTTTTTTTTTTATAGTTTTACATAATTAATTTCAGTTTCGTTTAACTTTGTCATTGACACGTCTCGACGGAGCCCAGGGGCAAAATAAATAAATAATTACCATGCCACAAACAGCAACAACCATATCCAAGTATATATACATGTGTATATGTATTTATCTGTAATCATATTTTGTCCACAACTTTCACTTTCGTCAGCTCAAGCTAAAAACTGAAGTACGAGTAATTGCGGCTTGTTTGTCATGTCGCCGAAACACTGCAAATCACAATTCAATTATCACCGGGTGGCAACGCCCAGCAACATTTCTGGTTGTACCCTCTCTAAGGGTATTACAAAAGTGCCACAAAATATGTACCAGACAACTCTAAAACCCATGCAGTATACATATTGGTAATCAGTATGACCAGACGAGTTGTTCTAACTATCCATCTATTTAACTAACTTTGTGAACTGAGTCTGCTTTAAAGCTATCTTGATGAAACTTGGTCCATATTTGTCTTTTTGCATTGGGCAGTATATATGTCGCAGTCGGTCGGATTCGACCACTATATCATATAGTTCTCATAGAATATATTAGCTGAAGAAATATCTTAACTCTACAATCATTAGCTTTACCTTGCGCCCAATTTAATTTTGCAGGGTATTTAATCTTCGGCAATTACTGAACTCAGAGTTCGTTCCTTCATAAAAATAAACTTTGAGATGTGCCGAAATTAATTTGGCATTTTTGTGCTCTTCAAATATGATTAATTTTCTGAAATTGCGTAGGCCCGACAGTTAACAGCCCACCCCCACCCCATTGCCCTCCTGGCCTCTAAGATGTTTGCAATAATATCCTAAATAAATATTTTGAGGGGGGATTCGAGGGTGGTTCCGGGATGGCTGCCATTAGCGTGGGCGTTGCTGGATCTCTTCTCGGAATACGCTGAAAACGTTGTTGTCTGCTTTTTCTGTTATGAAAAATGTTTGATTTTATTATGATTCTTGGAAGCAAAGAATACATGAAACGAGAACAACCACCCACAACTTGTTGCTACAGTAAAAACTCTAAAAATGTACACGAAATTGTTTCTTGTAAATTTGTATTTATTTTGGTCTCGCCAGTCGCGCACTCTTTGCTTCCGACAATGATAATTATACTTATCAAATGAATAGATAGTGTAGCTAAAGATAAGGATAGCTGCCATATATGGTGGTCTGCGAGTCTACCGTTTTTACACTGGGCCAACAACTGTCACTCAAAAGTGGACTTTAACCACAGGAAATGTGAAATGTGCACTAATGTTGACAAACTTTATCAATCGCATTGGATTTTTACCTTGGTGTGTTCCTATTTTCATACAAAAAACTGTTGTATTTTAAAATATTTATCCAAGGGTCTACCTGTACTTTTTTTGATGAAAAAAAAAAAATTGAAATATATACTATCAAAATTGTATTTTTAAATGATTTCTTTAACAAAAGAAAAGAATATGTAAAATTTCGAAAAAATAAAAAAAAAATACATTTTCTGATTTTTATATTCAATAGCAGTTTGTTTTTTTTGGGCTTTAGATTAATTCTGTATTTAAGATTTTATTGTTTGATCTTTAGCCAAGGTTTCAATTGTCTGTTTTTGAGCCCATTGTTATGAAAAATGTTTTTCCCTCTTGGTTTGATATCTGCTCTGAATCTCTTTACCTTCTCTCACCTGTTGCCTGTCGCATTTGTATTTTTAATGGCCCCCTGAACAATTGTCCACGTTGTTTTTGTGTATAAAGCGAGTTTATCAATATGTATGTTTATTTGCACATGCGTAAAATAAAACTTAATTAATTAGGAAGTACATAAAATAATTGCATGATATCATATATATGTATGTAAATATGTAGGTACATATGTTGGCGTAATTAAAAGTAAAATCACATTTCAACCTTTTTTTTTGGGTTTTTTAGTTTGTCAACAAACTTACAAAACTAAACTAAAACAAACATTTTATATATATTTTTTTTCTTTTCTTGTCTTTAGGTTAAAAATTCAAAGCACATTTTGCATAGGAATCAAGCATCAATAAACAAACAAACGAACGAACGGGCACACTGCCAAAAGTGTTGAAACAGTTGCTTGCTTGTTTTCATTTCGGCAAGTGTGCCCTATTTTTTTTTTTTCTTTATTGCGCGCCCGCGCTCTCTTCAGCATCGCTTCACATGGTTGCTGCCGTTGTTGCTGTTGTTGTTGTTGTCTACAGAACGGTCATGGCGATGAACATGAGCAAGACGATGATGAGCCAAGGGCAAATGAACATTAGGCAGGCCACCTCAAACATATTTGCGGTACTCTGCGTCTCCTTCGCCTCGGCTGCTTCTTCTTTTTGATGTGTTGAATATAGATCTCAGGTGGTTGACTGCAAGGCGGACAACTGTTGCTGCTCAAGTTGCAGTTGTTGTTGCTGTTATTGTTGTTTCTTGCACTTTGTCACACTGTTTACACGCTGTTTGGTTTTTTCTTCACCGCACAACTATTACTGTTGCTCTGCTGCCCTGGCCGTTGATTTTTTCTTCTCGAGCGCTTTGTTGCGTCTGCTGCCATAACACAACAACGTACGACGTTCACTGTCACACTGAGCAGCTAACGATTTGAGTGTCTGCTGCTTCACTGCTTTTGCCTTTGCCTTTGCCTTCGCATCGCTCTGTTGCGCCCGCCGGTTTGCTTGTGTGTGTGTGTGTGTGTGTGTTGGTGTTTGTGCTTGCGTTTCTGCTGGTGTTGGTGTGCTGGTAACCGTCAATCAGCCTCTGTGCCGTGCGCTCTCTCACCGTTGACTTTTGACGCTCCGATCGCTGCCGCTGCTCGCGCTCTCTCTCTGCCTTGCTCTCTCTTGCTCTGGCCGAGTCGAATTCTGCTTACCTTTCAAGTGCTTCGGCTTTGGTCGCAATTGCGTTTTATTTCATTGACCCCGGTGCAAATGTTCCGCTTCCATTTCGTTGCACCTCGTCTTAGTCAGCAAAACTGACAGAACTAATCAGGGCTCTAAACGCAACTTGTGCTTATCACCGCTACTCTAGGCAGCAGATGCGGTAACAGCTGATTCAGCTGCTTGTTGTGCACTTGAAAGAGGTTTGCTGCAACAGAATCTCTGAAAGTATTACCAGCTCTAAAATATGGGGATTGGGTATTTTTTAGTTTTTTTTTAAGCAGCAAGACTTAAGCTTATAAAACAGAACAATGAAGTTTTCGCTCTGAGTGACATTTATCACAAAGGTTTTTGGTTTTTTATTTTAAAGACTTACCCAAAAATTTTCCTTTTCTCTTAGTAAAGATTCCTTATAAATCATTTACGATAAACAATTTAAATCTTTCTTATTTATACATTATCACTCTATAAAAAAAATATATAATAATATAATCTAGTGCTTTCAATTTATTTTTCTTTATTTCTTGGTTTTTTTTATGTATATATTATAGTAAAATATAAGTAAAATAATATATACATATTTCGTATATCCGATCGAACTGAAAGTCTGCACATTCAAAAGATCTCAACAAAAAGCAGAAACTTTTCGTCGCTTATCGCGATCAACTTCTAAGGTGACCTTTAAAAGAACTGGTCCGAACGTCGTGCACTGTAATGGCCATATGGAAAATTACAGCCAACCAGTTTGTGTCTGAGTTTTTATCTTTTCGTCTGTTTCCCGCTCATAAGTAGTTTCCAATATGCCTCCAATTAACAAAGGCACAAAGCACTATAGACCATGGCTTATCTTATCAGAGCTACTTTTGTTGCAAACTGTCTATATGTTTATGTGAGTTGCGATCGGTCTTCAATCAGGGCTACTTGCTATTGCCTAATTGTGCTAAATATATAAATGAGCCATAGAATATAAAAATAATAGACCTATAGCATATAGCTATAGAGAGAGCTATATCGGTATCAAAGGGGGTTTATTGTTTATACAACAATTATAAATTGATTGTCTTAATTAAATTTGACTTGATTACTGAGCTAAATCTATTTTTATTTTCTTTTCATTGCAGGTATGTTGTGATTCATTTACCAGACATATTATCATCTGTATTATAAATAAATAGCTAGAGTAAGTAATAAAAATAAATTATTTTCGTCATAGAGAGGAATGAGGAGTTATCAAGGGAAGATATAATTTGTAATTGGAATCAATTCAAAATTATGACAGTTTGAAGCTATAAATATATTATGAGTATTATTATTATTATTATAATAATAGGATATAGTTACAAACTATCAACATAACTTTAAAAATAGTTAATATGGCCTTCAGCTATGTAATTCATTATCTAGCCTGGGATTCGAACCCATATCCTTGTTTATCAGTTATATAAATACTTGGAAAATTGCAAAAAGAAATACGTTTCTATCTCTTGAACAATATTATGGAAATTTAAATGAATTAACTGGATTAAATTTATCAGCAGGCTGTCGAGTATAATTTTGGTAAATCCAATATAACTAAGTCTTACTGACTTATTACCATTAAAATAATTTACAGTAAAAGGCCAACGAATTTTGTAATTAAATAGTCTAAGATTTATAATGCGGATTTCACTTTTTTGGCTAAAGCTGCCCGAAAAAACCCTCGCATTAAGTACCGAAAAATCTGCTTCTGGATAAAAAATTGGGAAAGAAAAAAAAGGGTGACAATTTTAATTTATTTATTTAGGCTAACAGCAAGAATGCCTGGGTGGCCGAGTTACTTTTTACAAATTGGTTTATGAACTCCTTTATAAATCAAGTTAAACGGTACCTTAAGAATACAAATTGTGGATTTTTTAAATCGGTTATCCAGAAAATTCGCTAATCCGGATTATCCAGACATGATTTTGAAACTGAAAAAAATAAATTGCCTTGGCGTTCGAATTTGCCTAGAATAAATCAGAATTTTTCTGTTACCTGTTATATTACATATTTTTAAATAAATATTACTGAATGTTGAGATATTTTGAAAATATGACATTTAAATTAGAAAGCTAATTTCTTTTGTATGAAAGATATACTTTTGTTGATCTAATAGCCTTGATATCTAAAATCTACAAATGCTAGATTTTATTATGTTTTTGAGAATATTAACATCAAATAAGAATAGTATTTTGATATTATATTTAATAATTACTTATAAGTAATTAAATGGACGCGCTGAATTGTCCAACTGTCCGAGCCTTCTGTACAGTTTTCTTTTGTTTATGTTTTGCACTCTATGTAGGTCATGTTCCAGTTGAGATAACACAGAGAGGTAGATGAGAGGGGGCCCTGAAGATGTGAAGAACACATGCAATTAAGATGGTTCACTCAAGGAAAAAAGATGATGAGTAGCCAGAGGAAACGTAGCAGACGGAATGTCCTTAGCGTGTCCCGTTTCTTCTTGACCCCTCGACAATGTATTTTAATATCGCTTAGTTACGACATTGATTTGTCATAGCCTCGAGCGCAGTGGCTGTGATTAAATATTTACATTTGTTATTGCTGCGCTCTGTTATTCGTATTGTTATTGGTCTGGTCAGGTCCTTGCACAAGGACCTTAAAATTGTGCGCCTCGTTGATTATTTATAAATTGGCGTAATTAGTTAGACAGTCAGCGAGCCATCGACGACGACCCAAAATTAGGACAGCAGCAAACGCAGAGAGAGAGAACATTAAGCTGTGTGTGTGTGTGTGTGTGTGCGAGAGAGCGCATTACAGCTTGTGCAGCGTTCATTTCTGCAAGGCAGCAGCAGCAGCAGCTGTCTGCCTCTCGCTCTCACACTCATGCTCACTCGCTGTTCATGCATTGTTGTGATTGCTGGGAACTCACCTCACCTCACCTCACCTCACCTCGCCTCATCCTCACCTCACTTGCTTAGCAGCAGTGGCCCAGCCATATTTATTTGTATTTGTATTTATGCTAAGTGTATGCGCAGGCGCCTTCTGCAGCGCAGCGGCAGAGCATAGCAGGTGGATATACATAAACCTCTTAATGCGCTCTCGCTGTCTATATTTATGTATGTATACGCGAGAGAGAGCGCGCACAGTAGCGCCTAGGCTAATTAGTTAGAGTGGGAGGGCGACGGCTGCTTGGAAACGGGCAGCGTCGTTATTTTCAGCCACCCACAGACACACACACACACACACACACACACACACACATGTCTATTGCCTGGGCGCTTTGGCTTAATCAATGCGCGCCCACTTAATGGCAATTGCAACATAAACTTTTGCGCGCGCTCGCTCTCTTCCTTGCGCTCTCACGCTCATTTGTAATAGGCGGGCGCGCTCACGTGGCAAAGTTAAGCACAGAAATGAACTTGCAGCGCTGAGAGAATGAGAGCGAGAGCGTGAGAGTGTGCGCTGGTGTGTCTGTGTGTGTGTGTGTGTGTTTTTGCTAGCGCGCTCATCTGCATGGCGATGAACGCGCCAAACGGGTAAAACACAAAAAAGCTACCCTCAGAGTGCTGCTGCGGCTGTCAATCTACACTTTGGCTTCTTTCTAACCAACAAACAACATACACACACTCACACAAACGCACGCCTGCGAGGCATGTGAATAACAAGGGAAAAATAAATAAAATAAATACATTTTTAATTCATGTCAAACATTAAAAATAATATATAATTATTTCGCTAGCTAAGCGAGGATATATAACGGCAACGCCAACGTCTTATCTCGCGCCTCTGCAGCGTGTACGCGTTTCGTGGTGTTTGTGGCAAATGCGGAAGTTGTCGTCGCTGCCATCGTCAGTCTTCGTCGGACGTCGCAAGTGTGCAACGCAGTTGCTTTTCATCAAATAAATTAGAATCAAAGTGCAAAACAGTGCTGAAAAGAAGCACCTACAAATCAAAGTATTTTGTGTTATATAAAAAAATACAAAAAAAAAAAAAAGAAATAATTAAAAAAAAAAAAAGAAATAGAGCAGTGCAAATATATATACATATATATATATACATATTTTTTTTGTGTTGTTTATAAACGCACGCAGCGTAATCAGAATTCATTAGCAAACGTTTTGGCCTCAGCCCTAAAACTCGACCAGGCGACGCTTTCGTTTCAACTCTCACGCGTTCCGTGCGCTCTCCCTCTCTCACTCGCTCGCTCGCTCTTCCTGTTGGAGTAATTAAACGTTGGCTTTGCCCTGCACAGCTAGCGACTCCCCCTCGTGCAACTCCCCCCAGAAGCAAACAGAGATAATTTAGCTCTCTAGCTAGCTGTTAGTTAGTTCATCGAATTTCGCGCCTATTTCGCTGTCGGTTCCTCTTGTTTCTTGCGTCGTGCGTCGTGTGGAGTCGTCAACACAACACACAGCAACAAAAATTTCATTCATGGAAAACAAAAACAATCTAGAAATCGCCTTTAATAACGGAAATATATTCATAAAAAGGTAACTAAATTCTAGCTAAATTATCATTTTTGTTTTGGAAATTGTTCTCAAAAAACTAAACTTTTTATTTATCATTACTAATTAACATAAAATAACTCTCTCCATAACATTTGCAATCTTTACTTCTAAAATCTCCACATTCATTTGCAATTTTCTGAAAGCGGGGTTAAAAGAAATCAAGGCTACGCCTGCGCTTTTCATGCCATTTATTCCACTGAATGTCATCTAGTATTATGTCACAAGTTGTAAGGTCAAAGTGCATGTGGATTAAATGAAGGTTTTACTCGGAATTTTATCGAAACTCATTATCGTACTAATTATACTAGTATTATGGCAGGTATTTTCCAGGAATTTGTTTTAATTACAATTTTTCCTTTGCTGCACATTTTCAGTGGGCGGGTGAAATCACGTGGAATGACATTGAATGCAACGTTTTAATTCCCTTTTACAAAAATAGTTTTTATATGAATTCATATGAATTTCCCTCCGCATAGTTTCATGTATTTTATTAATAGAACTGTTGATTGAAGTGGAGCTATTTCATTGGAATTAACAAGTCGGATTATGTCTACAAAACCTTTTTTACGGTGAACTTTGTAATCTGAAATAATTTGACTTCTTTTTTTTAAATTTCTGTATAATGGAAAACTGTCTTTTAGCATACCACCAAACATTTCGACTTTAAAATTGATTATATTACAAAGTTTTCCTCGCTCACGTGAACTGTTTTTTAATCTAGAGTCAAGTTCTTTGCCTACTTGACAGTTAATTTATAATCAATCAATATAATTTTGCTATAGAAATTAATAAGAAATTATACTGATATATTGCACTAAGAATACAAAAGAACGATTACCAGTTCTAGCTCGAAATACATTTATCTTTCAACTATAGTCAAGTTATTTGCTCATATGAACTAGTTCTGTAATTACTCTATATTTCCCACTATAAAATCGATTATATTCTCTCGAATTTCCAGAGCACATAAACTAGTTCGGCAATTGTGACGCCTATTATTAACATGTTGGCAGAACCCATAAAAATCAACGTATGCACCGCCCCCCGCCCACGCAGAACTACCCCAAAAAAAAATATAGATATACTAAGCCAAGTGCGTGTGAAGCGTGTTTACACACACACACGCCCACACACAATTGCTTCCACGCCCGAAAAACAAGTTGGGTTTTTTTTTTCCATTTTGCCAACTTATAGAAAAGTTCGGCAACAACAACTTGAGATACAAAAAACAATACTCAATGCCAGGTTGCGAGTGTCCTTAGCGTCCGAAATAGCCTTCGGCAATCAATGGCCTTTGCATAGCTCGGAGCCTGATAAATAATGCGATAGCACCCGTAACCCCTGCCCCAGCCGAACCCTTGGCATGCCCTCTAAATTGCTTTTCCAATAATTTCGCTTGAACTTGTTGGGCTTACTGCCTACAGGTACGTCAGGGCCGTCGCTCGATTTAACTGTGCTAAAAGCTCTCGAGCCTTTGAATCAACAATTTTTACTCGTAATACCTGCCCATTGATTTTCTCAATTCTATTGATTGTCTCTCGTTCTGCCAATTCCGTTCTTTCATTCAGTTGATGTATGTTTTTTTCGATTTCTTTTTGTCTATTTTTGTTTGATTTTGCATAAGGAAAATGGTTCGGGATTGCTGTGCTGCGCTTGCAAATACCCTGTATATTCTTGGTATAACCTATTCTATATTTGTTGGCTTAAAAAAATAGATAGGTAACATTTTTACTCAAATTTTCATAGATTGGGTATATAAGAACTCTAGCTTTTATGAACTCAGAGATGTCTATTTAGATAAATTATTATAAATGATTCTCAATAGTTAACTGTTATTTATTTTACTACACCCATTAAATTAGCTTTGAATATACCCTCGTTGGGTATTGCAGGGTATGTATCATCGGCATTGTCTTCAAGTTGTCCTCGTCGTCATCATATTTGATGGCTTCGATTACGCAATGCTCACTTGAAACTTGCTTTCATTCATTTCGCCCCATTGTGAATGGTTGCCAACAACAACAGCAACAACAACAACAACAACAACAACATCCGAACAACCCCTTTTTGGCATTCGTTGTTTGACAATGGCGTCGCGCATTACGTTGCGTATACGCAATATTTTTATAACTCTGACCACATTTCCTGGCATTTGGAGGGTGACCTCAACCTAAGTCAACACACCCCAAAACAAGAGCAAAAAAAAACTATATTAACAACAACACCAACAACAGACAACCAAGCACTACAGCAATAAAAAAAACAAACTCAAATGTCAAATCAAACATCAGTTTTTCACGATCATCATCATTATTCACCCGAAAGCAATAATTTTGCAATTTCTTAATACCCTGGAAATGTTTGAAAAGTGTCGAAGTGGATATAATCTTACAAATCTTGCTCGAGCATGAGCTCAGAATCTAGAATCTTAATATTATTGTTTAATATTCCGAATGGAATATACCATATCTACACTACTTATATACTATCCAGAACTGAACTGGCTATATTATATAACTGCCATAGCAATAAATCAGGCCAGAACAGAGTTTATATGAAAAAGTTTTTATTTTTCACGGTAACCAAAGTTAGCTGTCTGAATATAGATATATGTTATATATCAGTTCTTTCTTCTTGGTGAGTACTGAGTATCTCCAAGTTGAGCATTGTGTTTATTCGCTTGAATGCAACTTTATTGTTGTTATTGTTGTTCCTTTGCCATTTTGGAAAATGAATTTGAGATTTTGCTATGCTGATAATTTTGGCATTTATTATAGACATTTTTCAGTTGATGTTTGTTGTTGTTGTTGCTGTTGTTGTTGTTGTTGAGCTACCCACTTTGATGATAGGCTACGACCGGCCACGTCGCTTGAGGTAGATCTAACATCTGCCACAAGATTGCCCCACACGTTAATTTAACTAATGGCCCAACGGCCCATTAAGAAGACACGACTTTTTGCATGCTCTTCTGTTTTGTTTTTATTTTTTTCGTTCCTCTTTTTTTCTGCATTGACGTCAGTCGGGGGAACTTTTTCTTATGAAATTAATCGACTCGGAGCGGTTGCTTTGAGCGGATTAAGCGATAAAGATGGCAGGAAAAGAGAAAGAAAGAGAAATTAAGTAAAGAGCTGCATCAATTGATATTTATTGACTCGCGATTTTATCGATAAGTTGCCGATAAAAATTTCCGGGAATAGACAGCGCTCTGTGGAAGAAACTCTTTCAGATTACATTGTTCAATTGAGAAAGCCTTTAGCGAATTCAAGTTTCTTAAAGTTTTTTTTTCGATATCTCTGTTTGTTATTCCAAGAACGATAAATATTCGATTATTGCTTTTTGAGAGAGTTTTGGTTTTTTATATATTTATATATTATTTATATATATGTCCTGCCTTTCGGTCGATAACATTATAAATATCAGGATTATAAACACGAAAAAATTTTATTAATATATTCTTCATAGTTTTTTCGAGTAGTTCAGGGCTTTTGTACAGGGTATTTCCCGCTAGGCTACTCTCAACTGACACACTTTTTAAGAAACTACAATTGTAACGGAATTTTATATCCATTCAGAAGAAGAAAAATACCCTCACGCACTTGCAGCCGAAAGTTTTGCACATAAACTTTTATACCTTCCGTTCCAGAAACTCATTTGGCAAATTTCGCGTTGACCTGCCGCATTTGGGGCAAACGGGCCCGAGTTGTGCCACATAAAAATGTATATTTCATACAGTTATTTATTGCACATACGCAACGTGCAACGTGCCGCAAGCTATTCGCATGCAGCTGCTTTGCATAAGCCTTAAAATTGTTTAGTTAAGTAGTTGACCCGAAACGAGCTGAATGAAATTTGATAAAGTTGAGACCGTGCTGGGCTGTGCCACAGTCTGTTGCAGCTGCAGGTGGCAATAAACAGTAATAACGTGTCATAAGCTAAATGTACGTGATGCCTGATTGTGCCACACAAAGCAGCGCAGCTCATCGAATATGCGAGCTCTAGCTGCAAATGTATCTGCAACTATGAAATGTATCTGTCAGTGTGTGTGTGTGTGTGTGTGTGTGTGTGTGTGTGTGTGTGGCACATGGAACTGTATCTGTCGCTGCCACTGATGCTGCAACAAAGAACCTAACTCAAATAACAACATGTTCTACGCTTGGTTGTCTCGCATTTCCTTTGTGCCCCCGATTCGCATCTCTGTGCAACCCACAGACGCCCACTTTGCAACATGCCTGCCACATGGCAGCAACGTTTTCAGGTCAAGGTTGCGCCTGCTGCTGCCACTGTGGCAAATGCGATTTTTTCTCCCATTCACTATTTTTTTTTTCTTTGTATACTCTGTACGCATTTAAAGTGTTTGATAAGGGGTATGCTAGTTTTGTGCGCATATATGTAACGGGGAGAAGCGGGAGTTTCGATTTATAAAGTATTTAAATAGTTGATGAGGTTGAAGTGAGATGCTTTAGACATTTAATATAATAATAATAATAAAAATTATTTTATGAAGCAGAGATCCAGATTTATTTATTATTTATTCTATTTTGTATAATATAAATATATGTTGCGTACAGGGTATCTGCTAGTTGGGCCCTCTCGTCAGAGCACTCTTACTTTTACTCTATTTTTTTTTCATTCTACTTTTTGTGGTCGCCTTTGTTGCGCTACGAATTTGATGTTGTTGTTGTTGTTGCAGCAATGCGCTTTTAGAAAGTTGACGAGTCCTTTGGCGTCCTTGCTGCGATTTTATGGCGCGGCGCAATGACGCGTAGTCGTCACACACACACACACACACACACACACTCGCACAGCGGACGCCATTCACAGTGAATACTTTGCATAATTTCGTTATTCACATTTAATCCGCTTCGCGTTGCCTGAACTCAACGCGTCCTTTTGCCATTCTTTGGCTTCTTTATGATGTGCATAAATTTCACGCTTCAATGCGTTTATTACTCGCATATAGGTATATATACATATATATATCTAATATATGTTTATGTATCTTTGCAATTTTCACTGTTTTGGCATTATGCGAAAATTATGCCAAGGCGGATAACAGCTTAAAGCTCAAGTTTATGAAAGCAAATACTTTTCCCCAACAATAGCTGGCATATTTAATGGGTTTTGCTATCAAAATGGTTAGTGGGGCAGTTAAGTTAAGTCTGACTGGAGTCGTTAATAGGCCAAAAACGGACAAGGAATGCGTTGTCCAAATGAACATTTCCATTGCGTGCTTTAGATTTAGTGCTATAAAAAGTATTAAGCTGCTAAGAAGCTGTATTGATTGTCTAGTGGCCTTTCTATAATGTAGCTGAAAGTTAGGCTGCTGCAGGATATAAATTATAACTTTATCTTAATGCTTCCTAGTTTGAAATTCTCGAATAGATTACGCTTGTTTTTAAAAAGTTTCCTAATGATTCCGTGATGCGTTATTGCCAACTTATATATTTTATTTATAATCTAGGAATTGTCTTTTATCCATATACATATAACAGTAACTTATACTTTCACTACAATTAACCGATTTTTCTATATCGAAAATTTGAAGTTTTTTGAAATTATTGAAGTTTCTGCGATATTGACTTTCACTTCAGCAGCTATCTGCTTATCACAGCTTCACACACACGATATATACTATAACTGTTTACTGTGCTCTCATTGACGTCAGAGATATATCTGTGTTATTAATTATTTCATACATGAGACACCCACGATTTGTAAGCCACGCATTGATGTCCTTGTCGGGCGAATTTATAGTATATATATTGTCGATTCTAGCTGCATTTTGGCGAAGAGCCTTGACAACGCGTGGGCAGCCTTGGCAACTGTGCTTGCATTTCATTTTCATTTCGGTTGAATTGAGATTTCTCTTTGCTATGAATACAATTCGTGGAAGAGCCCACGTTGGGCGCCACATTCATTTGCAATTGCGAAGTGCCGCCCAAGGTCTTGCCTTAACAACTCTGACACTCGAAACGCACTTGTAAGCTGGCAACCCTAGCAACCAAAACACGGACAGACACACACGCACACACCCACCACACACCACAGACACTCGTCGAGTCATCAAATGGGCCTCACTCGAGTGCCCCACTCGGAACGTGACTTGTTTTGGGCCCAAGTCAAAGTCAGGGTCGTTCTTCATGTTAAGGGCCTCAAAAGTAAAATACTCGACTGTATAATACGAGTTGAAGAACCAAGCCACGGCTCCCTAACATCAAGTGGCCCAACTTTGGCCTTGCCACACAGACAGTTCTGTTTGCCTATAGGAACAATTTATTTCCTCTTACACTTTTTTTTTTATTCTCTTCCATTTAATTATGCATGTAAGGCACGTGTGCTTGTGCATGTTTTAATTAAATATGTTAATTAAAATGAACACAAATTTTTTATATTCGCCTCCTGTTCATTTTTTTCTGAGGTCGCCTTATCATTGGTCGAACATCTTTTTCATTTAGCTCGTGGCTGTTGCTGTTGTGTTATACACTTGTAAAAGTCGCACGTCGACAAACTACACACACCCACCCACACACACACACACACACTCAGCAAAGGGGGAGGTGACTTGGCTGTCATAATATCCCAAACAAACTGTCAACAGGCAACATTCGTTGCTGTCGTCGAAAAAACTGCCCCATTGCCTGCCTGACTAACGGCCATGTTTTTTTTTTAGAAATATTTAACATATTTTTGCCTAGCATGCGCTGTGTGTATGTGTGTGGGACCTGTGTGCTGTCTATGCTACAGTAGGGTCACTCAAAACAAGAGAAACTAAATGCTTTTTAAATCAGAAATAGTGTGCTGTCTTTTCACTCGTTGAACTTTTGTGTGGTCGGTTCACCAGGCAGAGATGTCCGACTTGTAGCTATACAACATTCTATTCATAATCTTACATATATGCATATATACTTAAAACACAGAAAATAAAACGAAATATTCAAGAAATTCAATTTAACAATTATTGCCCTCGAATTTATTATTAAATTATGAAATAAAAATGTTCTTAAATTTGACAAAAATTGTTTAGTAAAATTCGTAGAAATCAGCAAAAAAGAAAAAGAAACTTCTTAAGTTACATTTTCTTGCTCTTTTGAGATGGCAACGCAAATACAAACCACAAAAAGTATCTCAATTTTGTATTTATTTCTACAACAATTACAAACAAATACATGTATATTCTTGTTTGTACAAGTATTAGTCAGATTTCGCCTGAAAAGCTCTGCGCACATAATCCTTGCTTAAGCAAAGCTTGTTGCCTGGCAATTATTCTCATATTCGGTGTGTGGGCGAAAGCTGCATGGATGTGATAAGGACGCGAGTGTGTTACAGTGGCGTCTCAATCATACCGCTCTCCCGCTCTTCTTCTGTCTTGTGGCTTGCAGTTTTGTAATTTCGATTGCCTGTGGCAGGTAAACGGAATGTTAATTAAAATCTTGGCTCATATGAATAAATGTCTCTGGTTATGAAGCATGCAATGCCCACATATATACACATCTCACACACACACACCCACACACACGCAGCACTCGTAATAAAATTGGCAATTTTTGAGCAATTTTTCCATTGATTGAAAATTTGGCAATTGCTTTGTAATTGAATTTTTTTGGTTAATTTTCATTTGTAACGCAAACGAACAAGAAGAAAATAGAAACACGAAATGTAAACAATTTCTCTTTTGGCTAACAAACAGTTGCAATATGAAAAGTGCACGGGTAACACAACAACAACAACAACTACAACAATAAACAACAACAATTGCTAAAACGACAACAACTGCTAACTGCATGTTAAATTTTAAACGCTAGAATGGCGGGAAAATGGCTGCGCTAGCCAATAAAATGGCTGCCAACATGGCGACCGGCAGCAGCAGCAGCTCAGCGTCGCTGCAGCAGCAGCAACACCAGCAGCAACAACAGCAACAACAACAACAACAACAGCAACAACAGAGCATTGGCCTTATGGCCGCCTCCGTCATACAGCCCGACTATTTACTGAATAATGATCGCGGTTTATTTAAGGTTTATTGTTTTATCAAAGATTTCATTGGGTAAGTAAATCGTATCTTCCGCGTGGATACCAGCTATGTTTACAGTTAACAATCGGGGCGAATATATTTATGGCTTTTTTTGTAAATATGAGTCCATTTGTATCAAAGAGTTCAAAGAGGGTTCAAGGCTATTCGAATTAGATTTAAATTAATGTATTGAAATCAAAATATATATATTAACTAAAAGGAGAAATACTAGTTGGTTCCTATAAAAGCTATGTAGATAGCCCGATTTTTTAATGAGATATTTTAAATATTGTAAAATCTCAGATTTTTGTAGTTTTTGATACTGCAGAACCCATTTTTTTAATACCTATAGATTTTAATCTACTTCAATGGGATAATTAATTACATTTATTTTTGTTGTAAAGTTAGTTATTTTTTTTTTTGATATATTGAAATTTTTTGAAATTCGAATAATATTTATTTTTATTTTGCTGTTCTATTAAAAAAATATACATATATAGTAGTAGGAAAGAATAATGAACAGGAAAAGTCTCTTAAATAAACTTAATAATGCTTATATAGTTATACTGTGCATTCATGATTAAATACATTTAGACTTGTATTTTATTTTTACTTTCCTTTATATATATCCGTAGTTGCTGCTGTGGCACATTTATTAAAGAGCAGTGTAATCACATTTTACATTGTACTGATTTGCATTTTTTTTGTACCTCTTCCTCCCCCAATACGTTGGTTCTGCAAAGCAACGCTGTAATGCAACACCCTGTATACGAATTATTATATTTTTTACTGGCGCTTATCATTTTAGTCTTGTGTGCGCCAGCTCTTTGTGTGTGTGTGTGTGTGTGTGAGTGTGTACACTTATTTATTTGTGTGTGTGTAATTCATATTTAATCAACTGATAACTGAAAGAAAAAAGAAATATGTGTGTGTACACTTTGTGTCAGCGTCTCGGAACATTGTCAACCAGCTGCCGCCTGCTCCAATTGCTGAACTCCTGTTATTCCCACTGCTATTATCACCTGCTCGGACTGGTGCCTGGCACTTGATACCGGCGACACTCGCTGATATCACTTGATACGCGCCGAACAGAACAGAAATGCGGCAGGTCTGTTATCAGCGCAAATATTTGTTGACGGCGCAGCTGTCAACTGGCGAGCCCCAAAACAACAACTTAAATACGATACTTAAATTGAGCAATTAGCATATGGGATTGATCGCAAATTGGCTTTAAAAAAAAACAGGAGCAGCTATTAATAGTTTGCCAAACATAAAACACTCTAAATATAATAATTGTTATATAATTCTGGATCGGATTGACCTGCTGTGAATTTTCGATTTTATTATGATAATTATGATATATTTTTAAAATAATTTGCATACTTGAAGTTATCAAAAGAAAAGTTATAAAGTTATAATTCGCCTGGCAACTGTATTATCTAGTACATTTTTCCCCTTCCACCGTTTCTTGTATTAACAATTGGTAGAAGGATTTTTAAAATAATTATGCTTCATTTTTAACAGCATCAAAGTAGGCGTTTAAAAGCTTGCTAACTCTAGTATATCCCCAATTATTTCCAGCCCAGTCAAACCTCGATAACCTCATACGAAGCAGAACAAAAGCTCCGTAAAATAAAATTTAGAAAATTTTGTAATTTTTTTAAAATATTAAAAAAGAAAATCTCTGCGCCATGATTGTGGAGAATAGTTTTTTGGGCGCCATTTTTGTATTTGGCCTGATTGTTTTGGGCTATACATTTTGTCACTTTTACCAGAAGATGAGAGTTCCGCGCGGCCAGCAGCCGATCAAGGACCAAACTGCGCCACCAGAGTTGCCGCCCTTTCCGTTTACGCAGATGACGTCCAAACAGCTGCTCGAGTACGACGGCACTCGCAATGATGGACGGATATTGATTTCGTTCAAGGGCAAGATCTACGATGTCTCCACCGGCTTTGACGAGTTTAGTCCCCAGGGTGTTTTGGGCTGTGTGGCGGGACGTAATTTCTCGGATTATCTCTCGAGCACGTTGCAGCCGCTGAAAACAAGAATCGAGTATATAGAACGCTGGGATAAGCTGCTCGATAAGAACTATCCCATGGTGGGCATAGTTAGAGACGAGGAGGATGCCGACAACGATGCCACCTTGCACAACAACACAAACGAGAGTAGCTGCAGTGGAAATAATACATTTGAATACACCTCGGATGAAATTACTGTCGTCGATTCTTCTCTTGAAACTGACGTATCGGTAATTGAACTTAACTCGGCTGGCAAATCATTGAAGTAGACTCTTTCCCAAAAAAAAAAAACAGAATTTCCCCTGCAATTGTAGATTAGTTGCGTTTGAATGTCTTAATTTCTTTTTGCGTTTTTTGTGTTCTTGTTCTTGTTCATCCAATTAAATTGCGTTACATGGGGAATGGAGTGGGGTCATGTAGATTATCCTGTATTGTGCAGTTAAGAAATAGAATAGATCCTTCGATTTGAATTTGAATCCTATTGTAATTTATTGTATTTTGAGAAACTTGGATTGTGTTGATGAATATATAAAAGATAAATTTGTGCTGCGTACGATTTGGGAGAATCTTCATAATAGATGTTGCTGATCAAGAATATATGCATATATTACAAATGTAATATAAATAAAAATATATTTGTTTTGTAAATACTTTTCAATTGATTGATTTTTATATATGTCAAATAATAGATATTTGAAATTGCAAAATTGAATTAAAATTCTATGCATAAAATTTCCAATTATCGAAAGCACTAGTTTATTTTAAAAAACATTTTAATTTGCTAGAGTTCTACGTTCGACAGTCTACTTAATCATATATACTATAAAATTCTTATTTAAACAAGTGCTTTCAAGTTCATCACTTTGTTATGACAGATTCTCAGTGAAAAACACAAGAAAATATGTCTAGAGGAAATTCCAAGAGATCAATTAACTGTCCCCCCACTTGGTCGTTGTCTACTTTTGACGTTTTCCCCAAGAAATGCCAAATGGCTAAAAGAAGAAATTTCAATTATAAACAGTAAAAATAAAAAAAAAAGCAAAAATTAAGATAAACAGCGAGAACTTGACTCATTCGCATCTCAGAACTCAACGCCTGTCAGCTGACTGATGAAATATTGCGGTAAATATTTTAGCAGACAGTTGGTTAAAAAGGTCTAGAACTCATATGCACGAGTATATGTATCTTAAGCAACACCTGCCCTCTAAATGTGTGGAAATGCAATTTTCATTTTCATTTCACAGCTGACTTGGCCGAAAACTATTTCCGATTCGGACCGCTGGCTCTTAAATTTCATTGACAACATTTTTCTCGAGTGGCCGTTGGCCAAAAATGCATTTCGATTTCTTGGCTCTCGGCGTCGGTGACGTCTGTAATTTGAGGGTATTTTTAGCTTTCTATTGGGTTTTTGTCGTTGCCAGCCGTTGCTAAACACGCCAATTAATTAAATACATATAGTATATTTGTTTTTGCGTCGCCAAATTGAAATTTGACAATATTTTTAATCACTGTGCACTTAATTTGTATTCAAACTCAAATTCCATTTATTGATTATTATTTACTTTTGCATTTCTTTGCAGGTGAGCGATAGCATTCGATTAAATACATTAAATCTATGCATAAACCCTCTAGGGAGGGGGCAGTAAGTAAAATAAACAAATTATTGTCGATAAGAAAATTAACTACGACTTAACAATCTGAGAATTAGTGTCACCAGTGTTGCATAACAAAAGTCCAATGCAGTGTTACACTACTTTATTTTCAGATCAATATCACTTTAGAAAGTTCAACTTTTGAGTTCCCCTCAACAATATTATTATGAAAGCCTACCTCACCAACTGCGGCTCAGCTCTTTCAATATTTACTCACTTACCGTTATGTCGTCTGACCATATATGTGTCATGTTCAGTTGTGTTTACCAACACTAAACCCCATTACAAAGCCTATAAGCAAACAGAGCGCTTAACGCATTTTGTGTTGAGCGGAGTTGAGTTTATTTGAACTCAGTTGGAAGTTTAGGTTTCTGCTGATGTTCTTTGTGCTGCTTCCAGTACAGTGTGCACACACTGCTGCCAGTCCAGTGAGTACACACTGCTTGATATGGTTTCATAAGCTGCTGCTCGACAATCTCTCATATATTGACTCTTAATTAAAAACACCCCGTCTGGGGCGTTGAGCAAATGTTGACTCTTTGCTGCTGTAAGTGCTGTAAAAACAAACCACGCAACTGCCTAGCCAGAAGCAAAAAGAAAAGAGATAGAGAGAGAAAGAGATAGCACCAGCTATCTGGAATTTTAGCTGTTTTCGATGGCTTATCAAAACTTTTGATAGTTTCTTGTCCAATGCGAAAGTGAAGCTCATTTTAGTATGGACTACAATAACAATTAAATACCAATTAGAAAAAAACTTGTTGCCAACAGAAAGAAAATGTGTGAATTTGTAAATTTGGCCAACGCTTTGCTTACGTGCGCATTTGCACAATTCTGTAATGAGCCAATAAATTTAGATTACGTATACGCGCAGGTGGCCAGCTGCAGCGATTTTCCTAAATCAAAAGGCAGAGCCACCGAGAGCTGCATGCATGCTGCACAATTTCATTATTCGCTGTAGCCAAATTAAGTGCAGAAAAAGGGTATATTAAAACTTAGAAGATATATGTAATAACTTTGAGTCTATAAAGCGCACGATCGATAGGAATAGAAATAAGCCTTGTAAGTTGTGTCTATCTAGAATCACAATTGAAAAGCTTGAATCACGACTATAAATAACAGAATGTAGATATATTATATATCTAATTTGTAAAACTTTTCCAAACTTCTACTTACATAAGGCAGAACGAACTAATGGAGGTGCTAAAGAAAACCCAGATATTTCATATAGATAAAAAAATATAATTGTTGTAGAATATATATAAATATAAAGATGGTTATATATTTATATTTCTAAATTTAAAATGATTGTTACACGACTTTTACTATTATTAATCATTATTATATTATTATTGTTGTATAGATGGCAATATATTCAATGACTTTCACAAAGATTCCTTCGTATATAACTCTAAATGTGCATAATTGACTTTGACTTTCAAAGCTACAGGCAGAAAATAATTTTTTATATTATTTGTAATTCTTTTGTTACTAGAAAAAAGAAAAATAATTGCGTGACATTTTTAAGGCATATCTTGAATTTTTGACAGGCATATATTGCTGTATCATTTATTTATACTAAACTTCACTGCACCTATTTTTAGGGTATTTTACAGTCGAGCTCTCCACACCAGAGCACTTTCATTTGTTGCGCTTTACTTTGCTTTTCTTTAGTTTTCGGCGTTTTCACAGCGATAAATTTCACGCCAAGTCAACACTTGACGCTGCCCGCAATTAACGCGAGTGTGCGAGGGGGGGCCGCCCCCTCTGCCCCCTCCTCCGCACGCTTTTAGCCGAATTGAATATGCATATTTTTGGCGCATAATCAAATGGTCAGCGATAGTGTGACTATCAGCAACTGAAAACTGAAAACTGCTTTCATTAACAGGTTGAATTATTGTTAATAATTGTCGCAGCAGCTGTAAGTCGTTAAGTTGGTGCTTGAATACGATATTATACAGTTTTATATAAACATATAAATATATTACGTATCGCTGATTCCATTTCAAGTATCTTGCAATGACGTCTTAGCTGGCGCTGCTGCAGTTGTTGCTAATTTTGTAAGTGCTTTATAATCAGGAACACGCTTTGCTTATCAAACGATTCTACTCTACTATTAAATACGCTTTATGTATATATAAATATGTATATTTACTCTGTAGGTGTGTCAGCTGTTAGCAAAGTGTTGTACTTCTAAATGACGTTTGCTGCAATGGAGATTTATTTAACTGTTATTTCACTGTTTTAGCATAAAATCTGATTGCTACTCTCATACAAGCATTAAAAGCTTGGCATAAATTTCAAAAAATACCCAAATATCGTGTATTGGCATACGAAATGTTTTTAAATCATTATTAAATATTTTTATAGTCAAACTTTTAGCATTTAAAATCTTCTTTAGACTCTTCAGGGATCAGAAACTAGATCCTCCAGTTGTCCCAGAAGGGAAAAGAGGAATATAAAATATTTTTAACTAATGATGAAATTTTTGATTTAACCTGCTCGAAAACGTTTGTTTATTTACGATTTACTTTTTATTTTTTCTCGAAAACAACAGGCTTACATTTAAGAACCCAATGATAAGATATAATATATCATGATTATACTAAATTAATTCCAACTAGATATAGAAAGGGTTGTTTTTAGATATTTACATTTAAATTTTGAATATAACTTTATTTAATTTTTTTTTTTTTTTTCAAAATATAGAGTATATAGTGTATACAAAAACCTTGTTTTCTGCAGACGCTCGACAATTTCCTTTATTTAAACACTTGATAATTGATGATGATTGCTTTTCAATCAGCCAGCAGCACATTTTTTATTTGCGAAAAACCGCTGAAACCACCCAAACAACACCCACACACACACACACACACACACACACACACACACACACACACACACACACACACACACACACACACACACACAC
The DNA here is from genome assembly GCA_035047465.1 of Drosophila sordidula. Classification (NCBI taxonomy): domain Eukaryota; kingdom Metazoa; phylum Arthropoda; class Insecta; order Diptera; family Drosophilidae; genus Drosophila; species Drosophila sordidula. Next base: position 4,025,345 of record JAWNPQ010000090.1, on the reverse strand, counting down.
ACACACACACACACACACACACACACACACACACATTCCAACCCACAGTAATATCTATATAAATGCTAATTATCGTATCGCGGCGATTAGATCGCTTTGATAACAGCTTTTGTCGCCTGTTTAGTCGTTTTGCTGTGTAGTCTTTTTTTAGCTAATCATTGATGTTATGTTCTCCTAGTCACTCGGTACTCGCTGTCGTTATCGTACGTCGACGTCGACGTCGACGTCAACGTCGCTGTTGTCCGCTTATCGTCGTATTTGGCGCCCAGAAATTGTGAATTTTTCATGTAGATTTTGTTGCTTTTTCTCTATTTTTTTTTTGTGTGGGCCTCAACTAAATGGCGGAAAAAAGAGGAGAAAACAACAAAAATTGTGTATTTTTGAAAATATTTTATTGGCGGGCATAACGCAGCTGCCGCCGCGAACGTCGCTGCCAGCGTCGTCGGTTGCCGGCGCAGCCGTTTTTGGATTTTGTAAAAATCAGTTTTCGGTTCGAATTCAGTAAACAAAAACTTGTCGCCGGCGCGAGACACGAGAAAGAGAAGCAAAAAGAAAAAAAAAAACAGTACAAAAAATAAGAAAAAAAAACGTTGTTTTTTGTTGTTCCGCTATTTGTTTAAACAATTTGCTATAACTCAAGTTGAACGTACGCGCTAAAGATACAACTACAAATAGAGATACAGATACAGATACAGCTACAGCTTCACAACAGCTGAAGCCGCTCGCACTCGTATCTTTGCAGTAGCCGTCGAACGATCGATGACGTGTGTTAATTGCTGTTGTTCGCATTGTTGTTGTTGTTGCTGTTCTTGTTGTTGTTGTTGTGCGACGCCCTGACCTTGTTACTGCCGTCTCGTACACGCTGTCTATCTGAGAGTTTGGTGCTTAGGCTCACTTTTTGTACCTCTTGCGACGCCACGTTGCGCATTCGAAACTATCAGCTACAGATACAAAGATACACAATCTGCGTATCTGTGTCTACGCAACGCACACACACATGCTCACAATATTTAAATATTGTCTAAAAATAGCAACAAACAAAACAAAACGTAACGAAACGTAGAAAACGCAACGATTTGTGGTATAAATTTTTAAGTTTGCCTCGCTTTTAGTTTATTTTATGTTTTTTCGTGGGCTTCCACAATTTGTTTAACATTCAGCACGAAAAGCAGCAGCAGACGAGCAGCGAGTCATTATTTATTACAAGTATATTTGGCAAATTATAAGAAACAGTGTTGCAAAACGTAGTATGAAGAGTGAAAATATTACAAAATAATAAAAAATGTTTCTCTAAAAAACCATATAAAAACAATTGAATCTAAAGAGTTACGCAAGCATTGTGAACTTTAAACTCGCCAGAAATTTAATTTTAAAAGTATTTACATTTTTGATTTTTGAAAAACAAAGCAAACTTTTATGATGACTTTTATATGACTATAAAATATTGTTTTGTAAAATATAGAAGTGAAAAGATAGAGTTTGAAAATATATTAAATCAAATTGGCATTTTTATTAGTAAAATAACTGAAAGTAGTTACTCGCACAAATAATTTAAAACACGTTCGATTTCGTAAAAAGGTTCAAATGTATACACTTTTGAATGAAAAGAGAAGCGTGAAAAATTTTAAAAATAGTTTCTAGAATTTCTCAAACTTCCACAAACAATAATAGCGATAATAAACTCAATTGCAAATCGTTTCTATCTCAGTGCTGAGAATCTGCATCTTGTCGCTTCGTATCTCTAATTAATTTGTTAATATTTATTTTTAGTCAACGTTCTTAGCGCTTGATTAATTGCAAATAGCTAGGCGAGAGCGGGAATTGTCAACCAACTCTCTCGCTCGCTCAGTTTAGGATATTTGCTATAAAAATAATGCTAAATATAATAATATATTAGTTGTTGCCATTTGGCACGACGCGAAACAAGTTCCAGAAGCGCGCACGCGAGAGAGCCACACAAAATTGTTGAATAAATATAAATAAATGCGAAGAGACATATAAATAAATTACAAATTGATATTCAAAATTGCTAAAAAATAAAATAGTCGCAAATGCAATTGCTCAATACGCGATTCGTGTCGATTGGTTCAAGTGCATGTTTCGCATTCGTTGCGCGCATTTTCACAGATATTTTGGCTGCCTTTTTTTTCTGGCACAGCAGAAATAAATACAGCGCAAAAAAAAATACAGCAGCAAAGTAACAACAACAATGTTTTATACACAATTCGCCGCGTTGTTTATTTTGTTTTACGCTTTGTGCTGATTGAATAATAATTAAACACGATCTTTATATAACAGCTAAATAGGGCGTGGCAAGCGTAGGCATAAAGCAAATACAGCTTTTACAAGCCATAATTTCGGGCAGTGATTTGGCAAAAAAAAAAACAAAAAATCAAAAATCAAAATAAATAATAAAAACACCAGACAAAGTACACAACAAATTATAAGAAAGGAGAAGAAAAATTCCAAATTATAAAAGCGTCGCGAGACACAACAAAACGCCTCTAATTGTGCCAAAAATAACTAACAATAAAAAACCGCAGGCAAAAATAAGCTCAAAAAAGGGTATAACAAATATAAGAAACTATAGCACACACACACACACACAAGTTGTTGTTATTGTCGTTTTTATTGTGCGCAATTTCAATTGCTAATCATGCTCAAATATCCGCGCACCTCCTCATCCACCTCATCGGGCTATTTTGATGACGACGCGGCCCTAATGAATCCCTATCAAACACCGCCGGCCTCCCCGCAATGTGTGCCCCAATATTTACAGAGGCACATGGTGCGCATGTTCAGCACCGAAGAGTAAGTAAAAAAGTCAAAACAATTCCACAGTGTTGTTAAACGATAACGTTTTTATGCCGCATAGCTCACTTTAGTGTTGTCGCTTAAATCTTATTACTATATAATTATTATATTGTCTCACAAGGCGGTTAGGATCCCATCTAAAGTTCAGCTCATAAATTTATATGCTGAAAATATTGACGTCAAAAGCCAATTGCAATTATTAAACTTGTTTCACGTTTGAGTTATTTCGTTTGGTTTCTTAAACTTTGGCTTTTAAATGTCAAAACACTTGTAAAAATAATTCTTGAGCTCAGAAACTAGTTCATTTAGACACCAATAGCTGTTTGTTGTTGTGCCACATTATAGGGTACAAAATAGATTTTAGGCTCTAACATTTTATGTTGAAATAGATAAATAAGATAAAAGAAGTTGATATCTATGTAAACTTTAACTTTTTAAGAAAACTAGCATTGCAAATTAATTAAACAAACTTCCAACCCTTGATATATAGATAAATATTATATACATATTTCTCTTTCCTACACATACTTTCTACTATCATTAAGTAAAATTCTGTCAAGAATTTATACAATTGCAAAGGTATTTCATGAGACCCCAGGAAAACCCGCCCAAAGCTATCTGAAATGTTAATTTTATTACGTTGTTATCGTTGTGGGAGTATTGTGCCGAGGTACTGGCACCTACATCGAGTCGGCTAATTACTTTCGCAGCTTTTGTCTGCAACTGAATAAGCGTACCAGTTATGTGTTGTAAGTTTATCAAGTCTTTTACAATTATCGATAAAAAGCTGCTATCGATATCATTGCGAACTGGACTGACCCCAAAAATCGCACAAAAACCTGTTGCATTTCTTCTGTGCATTGTTTATAATTAAAGTTTATTATTAACAAATCGTTTTCCAAGCACTTTGCATAATAAATAATATTATCTGATTTTAAAAGAAAACGTATTGCGAAATGTGCAAAAAATGCAAATATGTTGATAGCAAAAAGCGCACAAGAAAAGTCGCTGAAAAATGTATTATTGAACTGAAATAAAAATGTGGAGAACACACGACTAGGCAATGCCCTTCAATCAGATCTATATTTATATATAAATTGGAGGCTTACACAAATTTAAAATATTTCCAAATTTTCTGCGAATTATCTAGATATAATATAAAAGAAAACAAATATATTTATAACTTGTTTTAACTTGTTATTGTCAATTACCCATTTTAATGGCTACAGGGTATACAAAAACAGAATCGAGAAAGAAAACAAATTGCCTTTGCGGTTTTATAGCAAAATGCAACAAGCTGCTGTCCCTCCCGTTCCCCTTGCCTGTCTGTCTGCCCCAGTCAGCTTGTGGGTGGCTTTGTTTGTTTTAGAAGCCACGCGCGCACAAGTGCAGCCCCCTCCCCAACTCTGGCCCCCTTCTTGGAGTGGCTAATGGGGAGTGGGGCATTGGGCGGTCTCTGTTGTTTGGTTGTTTGGGGTCGAGCGCTTATCGCCGGCGCTCGTTGCATTGAAATTGCCCATTTGCCATGCGCTTTAAACGATACGCGACTAGTTTGCAATCGCATTGCGCTTGAGAATTATTATTGGATATTATGACTATCAGAGGGTGTTTGGAACGGCACATGGGACTTATCAAATGGTTAGACTAATCATATGACTGCCTTGTAAGGTACACAATCTTATTATAAGTGAGAAATTCCTATTTGAGCTTGAGTAATTGTGGGTGATGCCTGTTTGGGGATATAAAAGAAACGGTATACCCTCTTTATACTCTGTAAATTGGCAGTTTTGTCTGTTTTGTCCATATTATTTAATAAGCACCAACGGAAACTCGAAAACGCGTTGGTTTCTTTTATAAATATCACAGTGTGGAAGTAATTATTTTAATTAGCAGCAATTACTTAAGTAATTAAAAAATAATTAAATTTTTTTGGCCATAACAAATTCAATTTCTATAATTAGAAAATTTTTATAATTTAATTTACTTTAATAATAGCCAGTATTAACATAATAATTACCATTCATCGAGCAATTATAATTCACTTTTAATTGCTTAAAAAATAATATTTTATTAGCATTATAATTTCCACTTCATATTCTTAGGATATACATTTAATAAATAATAATAATTACTTAGGTAATTATATGGTAATTGGTTGTAGTTAGCCAAACTTTATCTAATTAATGATAACTATATTTTATCAATAATATTCTTCACTAATTACTTTGGTAATTGATTGGGACTTGCAATTTACTTGTTATCTAAATCTCGTAATAACATTACCCTATTCGTTCTAATCGCTTGCGCTGCACGTGCCGCAAATTGTCTTTGCCACATCCTCCCATTTCACGCAGTCTGGCAACGCCATTAACATTTTCATTATCTGCTTAATTTGCGTCCCATTCAGTTGAGCCGGCACGCAACTTGAAAATAACTAAGGTCTAGCTATCTGAGATACTTAGATACTTATTACAGTTCCACTTTAATCCCCCAACCCCCGGCGGCACACACTCGTAACAATGCGAGCCAATTAGAAAACCTTTGCACGAGGCGCTGCCAACTTGTCTGCGAAGTGTTTTTCGTTTTGTGCTTTTTATTTGAGTTTTTCTTTTTTTATCAATGAACCGCCTTGAACTGGCTCAAAATGGCGACAGCGTGCAGTCTCCCTTCTCTCTCCCCTCTCTTTCTCTCTTTCTCTTTGCTTTCTGATTACCTTGCCAATCTAAAATGTGCCTCAAGTGGAACTCAACGAGAACTGATACAAATATCACAAACCACGCCCACAGCTACAACAATGGGCGGCTATTGTTCTTCTTTTTTTGTGTGCTTTTAATTGTTTTTGTTTTTCTGTATTTTGTGTCAACGGCCCAAAAGGTAAACGCACGCTGCCCCTCTTTCGGACGACCTTTGACCTTTTCGTGTCGCAGGCCTTTAACTTGAGTTTAGCTCTCCTGCTCCCACCATTGAACGGCTGATTAGTGTGCGCTCAATCGGAAAAGCAGCGTGAAAATGCAAACACATGTTCCAACTGGAAGCTTCTCAATGGGTGCCAAAGCACTCGACGAATGCGATGCGGCTTATTAATATGATATCGATTATATTTTATTTATAAGCGAATTGAAATTGGTGCCGGTTGGGGGCTCAAAAGTGGACATAGATATGGGAGAAGTTCTTAAGGATTCCATTTAAAATTTCTTTTTTAATAAGATTCAAAATGGAACTTCATAGAGTTGATTGATTGAATTCATAAATTTCTTAAATCAATCAAATTTGAATGCTACCGTATCAAATTTATATATAATCAGAATTGTTTATGAATTTATTTGGTAAATCAAATGTGCTTAAAATCTCCACAAAATTGTTTAGTTAAATATATTCATTACTTGGCGGTAGAAATATCCAACTGCATTAGGTCTATATATGTTGTGTCGCATTACTTTAGTTCCAGAACGCTTTACAGATTGCGTGACAAATTTGAAATACATTCCGCAAGGTCATTAAAAGATATTAAAAATTGTATTTAATTCATAAAGTAAATAGGAATTTACAACATGTTGTTTTGAAAACAATTTATATTATTTTGTGTCTAGACGGAAAATGCTTTAAGAGCAAGCACATTTTGTTTTAGCACACCTGAAACACACTCGAACACATCGCCAGGCAGCTGGCAAAAACACTTTTCATGGTCAATTCAATTTGCATGTGTGTGTAATACAAACACACACACACATATATTTGTCTATATATGCCTCATATTCATAGCTAAATAAAGACCCGCAGATGTTTGTATTTTCCGTAGGCCTGCAAAATGTTTTTGGCTATTTTTTTTTAGCTCTTTTTTTTTGGTTTATTTTATTTCAGCGGCGCGCTCAAAGCAAACAAATTCAATCGCAACTTTTGTCGACGTTGCGAAAAAAAAGAAGAAGCAAGAAAAGAACAACAGAAAACAAGAAAAATATTTAACAATTTAATTTGTTTGTTTATGTCGAAATTAACTTGGCCAAAAATGAACAAAAAGTTGCTTTTGTAAGGTAGCATTCGCAATTAATTAGCATCGCGCAGATGAAATTTATTTCTTTCCTGCAGCAGTCAAAAGTTTATTTACCACACTTCCCATATACCCTGTAATCGCAGAGTTAGCGACGGCTGGCTTATATGGAACTGCTTCTATTCCATACATAAATAAAGAGAAATTTTTCCAAATATTCAATATTCACAGTTTAAGAAAAAGAAGTAATTTTTATAGTTCAAATAATAATATGCTTTTATTTCTTTCTTCTTCCCTTTTAAAATTAGTAGATTAATTAATTTTCTACTCTTTCTCTATCATTTGATCGATTTGTAATACTCTAACTTACTACAGGGTGTTTTGCATTCTTTCCCTTGGCTTCTTCATTGTTTTTGACCTTGTTAATATTCCACCACATGCCTGTGTGTGTGTGTGTATGAGTTTCTCGCATTAATCGACCACATGGCCCATTCCCGCCTAGGGCAATGGGGCATCTCCACCCCCAACCCCATCCCCATCCCCGCACGGATTACAACTGGCGCCACATTTCCATTTCACCGTTAAAGTAAGCCAAATTGTTATTGTGCTCGATTTATGATATATGCCCGCTGCCTACCTTCTGGTATTGGATCTGGTTCTGGTTCTGGTTCCGATTCTGTTTCTGCTTTTGATTTTGTTTATTTGCCGCTGATTTTGGACTTTTGTTTATTGCTTTGCACAAAAACAATAAGAAGAAAAAAAGCTAACATTTGTTTACATTTTAAGTGAATTTATTGATTTTGCGTCTAACAAACTGCGCACATAATATATTGAATAACTTAAAAAAAAGTAATATGGAATTTAAAAAAGAAATATGGTGTTCACTTTTTTAAGGTTTTTTTTCGCAATTTCTTGGTTAATTTATCACAATTTGACATTGAGCAAATGTCAAGGTTAATGCTGCAGTCAGCCGTTGTTGTTGTTGTTGTTGTTGTTGTTGTTGTTGTTGTTGTAGCCACCCACCGAGACGAAAAGTATTTGTGAACAAAAGGCGTTCTTCTCTTTCGTATTTTTTGTTTTTGCAAAAAATGTATCTTGGCAATAATTGAAATCTTTTGTTCGAGCCGCCATTGTTTTCACAGTTTTAGAACTGAAAATAATAATGAAAACAACAAAAATATACTAAATATTGCAGAAAACACAATATAGTAGCTAGTGATATTCTTATATAGTTAGGATAGCTGTACTACCCAATACCCTGTTCTCAGTTCATATATCTAAACAAAAACGACGCTTTGTGAAAAGTAAATTTTGTACAATCTCTTTACTGATTTGATATTTATTTATACCCTCATTGACTATAGAGTATATAAAAACAGCAGCAAACAAATAAAAATAAATGGAGCGAAATCATTAATCTGAGGCCTAAAGAATAATAAATGATTTTTATTAAATCATGTATAAAATTAGTATGATGATTGCTTAAGTAGAGAGCGCTTATCAGCTTATCAACTGAAATGGACAGCAACACAATAAAGTACAATTTTTAAATATAACCCTTGCCATAATTCGTATATATGAATTTGCTTATATCACTAATCAATCTACATATATATAGATTTATGAACTTACACCCGAGTGTAGTCTATACTATACACAGCATTTAAGAAATAATAACTCAATTTTATTAACTTTATTTAAGACGGTTTCAACACTGAGAAAAAAATAATATATACAATATACTATGTTGGCTCGAACCTTTTCCTTACATATATATTTTATACATTTTAATTAAATATAATAAAATTCTTGCCGTTAATTGTTATAAACAGATTGACTACGTTTTATCATGCTTATAAAATACACAGATTTAATTCAGTTGACAGTTGACATAACCTTTAGGAATTTATAATCCCTTTGCTTAGCTAATCAAAAGGTTACATTTAAGCGATCACAGCAAACAGTTGAGCTATTTGAAACTCGTATTCATATGCATAGCCTCACCTGTTCTCAGCTGAGGATTATCAAACGTCTAGTAAACCTGAAACTGAAAAGCGTTGATAATAATCAAACACTCAGCGAAAAATCTCGTTGTAAACGTTCGATTTTCTGCTTAAAACTTCGAAAATATTTAAATTTTGAATATACTTAAATTAAGGTAATTTGAACAAAATTCCCGAATTAAGCACAATTATACTTTAAACCGTTTTTGAAGAAAATAAATTTAAGTACATTATTTGAATCTAATAATTAGGAATCTTTTTTATTAAAAACTATGTATTTTGAAGAATTTTTGAGCTTGATTGACACAACTATTGTGGTTTTCTGCAAGTGTACTTTAGTTCAATTGATTTGATTGCACACAAACACGTTTGCCCATTTGCATATTGCATATTGACAGGGCGTGGCACTTGGGAAAGGGGCGGCTGAGCAGCTCGTCTGGCACGTGAAAGGCGGCTGATGCGCGGCCGTCAAGCGTGTGGGGCTAGCAGGGGGTGGGTTCAGGGGGAGGGGGTGAGTCTGTTACATAGCGGGTCAATACGTGCCTGGCAGCACAATTTGTGCGCTCAATTTACGACGCAGAAGGCAGAAATAGTAGCCAAGACACTGCATTAATATTGCTAAAACGTTTAACAACACAGCTGTGCAGTGCTGATAACGATTTACGATTGATAACGATTAACGAGTATTGGTATTATTATTGTTGTGTGGATACCCATTGAAAATTTCAGTTAACTATTTAATTTTAATTTATTTAAGTCATTTTTTAATATTTTTTTTTTGTTGTAATATATATTTTAATATGTTTATGAGATTGGTTTAAGTGTTTGTTTTTATTATCATTATTTCTTTAGTGTTGTGTATTAATTTATTTTATTTTTTGATAGTTCCTTAAATTTTTGTAAAATCAATATTTATTAATTTGTGGCCTAGTTTTGCTGATCATAGTCTGAAGTTAAGGCTTTAGGCAGCTTGTAGAAGCTTAGGGTATTTGGTAGTCGCACACTCTCGACTAGAGCCCTTTTTGCTTCTTTTCTAGTGATTGGCTGAAGACAGCCGCCAGTCAGTCTCCCAGTTTAGAGGTGCGTCTTGGCTTTTAGCTGATGATTATGATGTCATCGAGTGTATCTGTATATATAGTTGGGTACTTACTCATCGTAAATGACACTAAAAACTGACTCAACGTCAGTCAATTTGATTGCTCTGCTGAAGAAAACGAGTTGGTGGGGGAGGGAGGGGGAAAGGGGGGCGGGGACGTTGGCTATCGGCGAGTGGTTCTCACCAAGTTGCATTGACTCATGCTTCACATTTGCCGCTTTGGCATTCGATAATGTTTCAGGGTCTCTTTTATTTCGCTTTTGCTCGTATGCTGCACAAACAACTCCCGCTCTCGCCGTCCCCCTCGCACACTTGTGACGTCACAGTAAAATGATATGTTGCACATTTTTGTTTGTTTTTTTGGCGCAAATATTTTGCTTTTATCTTGAACTCCAGTTTGGTTGCTTTTATGACTCAATTAAAAAACAAATACGCAGCAGAGTAAATAGCAGCATATTTTTTCGGCTTTCCGTTTTACTCTTCTCTTTTATGGGGACGCTGACGTCAGTGCCAAAATTATTGGAAGACTTGGAAGATGAAAGGGGACTCTTTTTTATTTTTTTCATTTATGTGGCGACAGCAAATTTACAGAGTATTGGGTTCGTAACGGAAATCTAAAGTTCCTAACATAGTAATCACTTACAAAAAAACACAAAAAGGGTTCTAAAATTATAATTTCCAAACAAGTCCCAATTGTTAAAGTTCCCAGCTCCAAGAATAATCTGTTTTATTTTATTATCTTGAAAACTTTCCCATTCTAGGGTACTCCAAATTCGGTATTCAAATTTTCTTTCGTGCTCCGAATATGATAAAAATAAAATATGTTTATCATTATTGATTTTATTTATTATCAACACAACGTCAGTGAAAGGCAAAAGACCTCGTCAAGAGCGAATCTCTTGGGTTAAACACGCCGTACAGGGTCGGGTCTGTGTTGTGCCAGAATCAATTAGCGTAATTAACTGCATTCATTGGCTTTCAGCTGATTTAACAGGAGGTCAAAATAAACAAAATGCCATCACACTCAAAATCGGTTCCGTTTTGGCGAAGATATGACATTATGAGGTCTAGGAAGAGTATTTCCTAGGAATATAGGAACCTTACAAGTGGAAATATTCGTCGATCTTTTTATTCATTTTGACTGAAAAATTGACCACCTCAGAATCAATTTTAATATCGATTTTTATATTAATTTTGACATCCGCAATCGGTTAAAAACAAAAATTCAAGATTTTAAATTTTGAAAAAAAAAATTTTTTCGAAAAAGAGTAAGGGGGAGTAAAGGATATTTAATCAAAAAAATCGAAAAAAATTTCATTTCTAAAAATGCAACAATTTTTGATGCAGAATTAATTGAGAGGACAAATCATAAACAAAATGCCATCAAACATGAAAATCGATTCAATTTTGGCGAAGTTATGGCATTATGAAGTCTAGGAAGAGTATTGCCAGCATATTTGGGAACCTTACAAGTGCAAATATTTACCGATTTTGACATGATTTTTGACAGAAAAATTGACCATCTCAGAATCAATTTTAATATCGATTTTTATACTAATTTTGACATCCGCAATCGATTAAAAACAAAAATTCAAGATTTTAAATTTTGAAAAAAAAAATTTTCCGAAAAAGAGTAAGGGGGGAGTAAAGGATATTTTATCAAAAAAATCGACAAAAATTTAACTTCTAAAAATGCAACAATTTTTGATGCAGAATTAATTGAGAAAACAAATCATAAACAAAATGCAATCAAACATGAAAATCGGTTCAATTTTGCCGAAGTTATGGCAGTTTGAAGTTAAGGTATAATTCTTGACAGCAAACTAAAATACAAATTTTGTTAAGCGCAATCAATTTCAAATATAATTCTCAGTATCACATTTCCTTTATTTTGCAACCTTGGAGAGAAAGAAAGAAGAAACTCGAAATGTTGGCACTGGCAATGGGCCTTATTGTAATTTTACTTTTAACTTGGCCCCAAGTGGATTTCTTTGTAAAAATTAACGTGATGGTAAACCTAATAATTTGCCGCCCCCTCCATCCTTATCTTCCCCACTCTCTCCCCCCTCGCTCTCTCTCCTGCCTAATGATTTTGTGTAATATATCCAATGTACTTATTATATTTAATAGTCATTTGGGCTGAACTTGACGCCAAGCTTGTTGCCTTTCGCTTTTCAGCCATGCCAGAGGTCAGGCACGCCCCCCACTCTGTGGAGCCCCCGCCCTCGCGCTGTGCCTGCCACCAAACTTCATTAAATTGCAGGCAACTTTGTGGCACGATGCATTTAATAGAAAAAAACGAAAGTAAAAAGAAGAAAAATGCGCCACGGCAGCCGCAGACGCTGCCGCAGCCTCACGATTTTTGTTGTTGCAGCTGCCAGCGGCAGCGGATAATTTGCCGTTTAAAAGATGTTGTTGTTGTTGCTGCTTGTGATTGTGTTGTGGCGGCTAATGTTTCATAACAACAACCAAACAATGCCTGGAAATGGCTGTCAGCAGCAGCAAGAAATCAACATGCAACAACTTTTCAGCAGCAGCTGCTGCAACTGCAACTGGGTTGCACAATGAAAAGTTGTTGCCGATGAATTTGTTAGTGTTTTTAATATACTAAAATATATTAATGTGTGTGTGTGTGTGTGTGGGTGCTTGCTAATTGATGGGGCGTGCCCCTCAAAAAGTTGTTTGGTGCGAAAATAAGACAAACAACATCAGCAATAAACAATAAACCACACGTTAACAGCTGTTAACGGACAATAAAAGGCAACAACAAACAACAACAGTCAACACTCATTAGCAGCAAACATAAAAAAAACTTGGGCTCGCCCCCAACAACAACAACAACAGCTGCACGCGTTGTCAACAATATCTCACAAAGTTATTGTATCTGTCTACAGTAAACGCTCACTAAATGCACCAATGTGGTTACAGATGCCAATTCAATTGGGGAACATTTTACATTTATTTAATTAAATGTATATTTTTTTAAAAGTTTCTGAACATAATGTACTCAATTTTTATTTTAAACTTTTCTTATAAATTTATAAATATGGGGTACTTCATTATTAGTTCATGGAATTTTTCTCTACAACTAATTTTTTATTTTATCCTTTTATATATTTTTACTTATTTATTAGTTTGTTAACAATCTTATAACTAGAATGAAGTAATTTTCTATATTTAAAAGTATTAAAAAAATATATATTCTTTATAAAAATAAGAATTTATGCACATTCTGGCTATTTTTATATCTGGACCGTGCACTGTATTCCCTTATATGGAACATGTGTCAGAAATAACCCTGTCAAATTTGTTTAAACAATTCACACATTTTGTACTTTTCAATAACAATTTCCCGCCTTGACCCCAACCAGTTGTTGTTTCAAATACAAACAAAGGAGTTCAAGACTCGAGTTTAAAATATACTTAAGGTTAAAGCTGGGCATAAGATGGGAAAGCCACAATAAATATTTGAGTATAAGCGGGATTAAAGCAAACTAATAAAAAAATTTGAATAAAACTGTATGTGGTAAAAATGTTTATCTGTCTTAAAAAGCCATAAAATCTTTAAAGGAGAAATTTAGCAATAATAATATTTTTTGTCTACTGTGAGATTAAGTTTTCTGATACCACACCCAACTTTAAATCAGTTATATAAAATAAAACTACAATTTAATTTTAGCAAAAAGCTTTCTATTTTCCATAATTATACCAATAATTATTTTGAAACCTTTACGTAATCCATTTTAAAAGCGCCCTCATTTCCAGCAAATTTTGGTGCCCATCTCAAAACACAAAAAAATAAAACCATATAATAATTTTTCTTATTTTCTGCTGGATTGAAAGCGGTACGCACATTTTCACTCTTAAGTATTTTATAGCGTGCGTGTCCGGCAGCAATTTTCTACATTTAATGAGCTTTCGAAATTGTTGCTGGCGTTGCCAAAGCCGTAAAAAGCAAAATTGCGAAAAAGAAAAAGAGAGAAATAAAACAAAATAAAATGAAATACATTGTTATGCCTAAAGAGCTTTGCGGAAGCAGATGTATCTATAATTATGTTTATGTTTATGTCTTAATATTTAAAGTGAAATGCTTGCCTAAAAACATTTATTAATTTTCCTTGTATTTTCTTTTTTCTTGCAGGTGAGTTTCGCTTTAAAAAGAAAACATAATTTGTTATGCTATGCAAAATGTATGGTAAGCTCTAAGTGAATTAAGGGTAGTCTGGAGTTCGCACACCCCAGCTGCGAAAGCATGAAAAGCTTTCCAAACTTGCCAAACAAAGCGTCCCAGATAAAGCCAAACAGCTGATTTACCTGCAGGCCGCAGTTGCCGCCTCCGCCGCTAGATCCCATTTGTAGCTGTCTAGCGGCTGAAAGAATGCGGCTTCAGCTGGGGTTGTTTTGCGTCTGGAGCTGTGGCTGTGACGCGGGTTATTGAGCTGACACGTCTAGCTTAAGTTGTTGTTTTTCTTTTTCTTTCTTTCTGTTGCCCCCACTTTCAAACAACGTGGCAACTTGTCATGCTAAAGTGGCATCGAGTGCTGTTTGTTGTTGTCATTGTTGTTGCTGATGCTGCGACGCTTGACTGAATTTCAAAAGTTCTTTGCCGTTAAATGTGCGTACGCGCGCGCGCTCTCCGTTGCTCAATCGCTCTCCCACACTCTCTCTCTCTCTCTCTCTCGTGCTGACAAGTGCTGTTAAACTTTTTTTTTACGCTCTTGGCGCTTGCATTATTCAGCTGAAAAGCTTTTCAAGCAGCCATGTTGCTTTTCGTGCTTTGTGTGCCTGCCTGCGTGTGTGTGTGTGTGTGTGCTGGGAGAGAGAGCTGTTCTGTGCGGACATTAACATAAATTACCTGGCTCCAGGCTTCGATAAAGATTTATTTTTGGGCATTTTTTTTCTTGCTCATTCTGTTATTGCTTGGTTTGTTTGTTTGTTTACGCGCGCCTTTTTTTGTGTGTTTGTTTTGAGCACGAGCCACAAATGTGGCGCGACCATGTGCAGGCCATGTGTGTGTGTGTGTGTGTGTGTGTGGGCGCGCTGTTTAGCTTTTGTTCAGTTTTCATGCTGCGGCTTTAAACTCCAAGCTTAGCTTGAGCTGCTGTTGCTGTTGCTGGCGCTGCGCTGCTGCTGCGCTGCTACCGCGCTGCTGCTGCCCTTTGCCGCCCAGCGGGCAGAACTCTGAAAACTTTCAGCTTCGGCAGTCGCCGCAACTTCAAAAAGCAACCACCAAAAGCTGCCGCCGCTGTCGCTGCTGCTTTAGTTGTTGTTGCTGTAACCTGGTTGCTGCTGTCGTTGTTGTTGTTGTTGTTGTTGTCAGCGCAGCACAGCGTAGCTCTCTCACGGAACAGCCGCAATCGAAAAGCGAACGTTCAGTTATGCTGAGGAGCTCTGGCGCAGCAAACACGAAAAAAATCACAGACACGATAAACAATAAGAAATCACACTTATTTTTGTGTTTTGCTTGGCATTGTTTTTGTTGCTCGCGTTTGTGTTTTTTTTTTTTTCGTTTTGTATAAGTAATTTTTTGTTTAATGTTCGCGCATTCGCTTAAGCAATAAGAGATTTTTATTCAGTGGTTTTTGTTGTGCCCATTTCAATTGTTTATATTGTGCGTGTGAAAAAAAGAGATAAGTGTGGCACAGTCGGGCAAAGCTAAACAATTAATACACATACATGTGCAGTTAAAAGTTATTAAACGTTTTCAATAAAACGTCTCGCGCGCATTTTTTTTTTTTATTTAACATTTTCACTGAGAGCGCCACACAAAGAGAGCGAGAGAGCGCGCGCGCACATTGCTGAATTCATATTAACTGTATTGAAAGCGTCGCTCTGCTGAATAAGCAGCTGAGAGCCCGACGCAGCCAGCATAAAAATACTAGAGCTCTGCTCTCTGTGCGTTGTTGTTATTTAATGCAAAGCGAAACAACAGTAAAAAAGAAGTGCAAATAAAACATAAAAGCTCTGTGAGGGTTTGGGCAGCGCAAGAAAGTTGCCAAAAAAAAAAAATAAAAACAAAACAAAGCAGAAAAGTGAAACGCATTAAAATAAAATAACTGAGAATTAGTGTAGAGATGAAATAAAGCAGCGGCAACAAAGGTCAAACAATTGCAACGGCATTTATACACATTTTTATTGTTGTTGTTGCCAAGTGCCTGCATGCCCAGTGTGTACACACTGTAAAAGCAGAAGAACAAGGGAGAGGGAAAAAGATAAAAAATTAAAAAAAACACTTGCATTTGTATGTGTACATATCATACGATTAGACTGTATAATTGCTCAAGAGAACATAACAGTACTTAAGCACACACACACACAGTTAGTGTATAGGTGTGCACACACTGAACCCGCATTAGCCCAATTCGATAATGAAATCTGAAGCCGGCACCAATAACAACAACAAGAGCAACAACATCAATAATATTAATAACTCAAGCAAAATGGATTTCGATATGTATCCAAGTATTTCGGGCAAACAACAGGATCCCGTGCGGGAAGTGGTTATGAAATACATCGATTACTTTCTGCCAGAGGCCGAGTGAGTATCGTTTAAGTACACACATACATATACATATATGATCATATGTGTCTGAATAAGTTGTAAAGCGTGGAGCGTGTAATTGAAAAGCTGTTGAAGACTGCAAAGATAAGCTAAATATAGCTTGAGCTGATAAGAATGCTATATATAGTTTATCTACATTTACACTCATACTCTCCTGATGTTTATCTATTTTGTGTAGCTCGCAGATCGTAATCTGCACAGTAAACAAATTGTTTCTCTACGTAAATATCTAGTTTAATTTTAAAGTATTATTTATAACAATTAAAATTGCACTAAAATTCAATGTACCGAACAGATCTAAGGCTTTTAGTTCAACTAACATTAAACCCATGTAAACAAGAAAATTGTTTGACTTTTGTTTAGATGCGGCTGAGTTCGGCTTAAAACTATTCTAGTTCCGGGTTTGAACTGGTTCACTTCAAAACCTGTTTCCCGCTCTGTTCTATATTATATAGTTTACTTTTAAGAAAAAGTGCTTTTTAGAATGTAACTATGTAACTCATGCTGATAATAATTATATTACACCTAAAATTGGCTGATCTTTTCAAGTCTTAGTTTTGACTTCTAGTTGCCAAGTGCTCGTTAGACAATAGAAATGAGTCAACATATACCCTATATGATAACTGTATGTAGATGTGACTTATATCAGCTGCTGCTAATTAGTTTTTTAAATCAATTGTGGATACTGGCTGTTGCTATTGATCTATGTGCTGCTATTTATAGCACCCTCACAATTGGTTGACAATTTTCAATTGAATTTTGACATAAATTTCGCTCCAAAAAAAGGTGTCTAATTTGCTGTTACAATTGACCAGACAGCTAAAATTAGCCAGACATAGTTATGGGTCATATATTATTATAAATGTATATAAATGTCTATATATGTATATATATATAGGTCGTTTATCCAGTCGGTTGTTGGGTAAGGCGTCAAAATCGACATTTTCAATTGCAATTGCAACTCATATCCTATTATGTATCGCCGTGTGTGTGTGTTCGTGTGTGTGTATCTCATAGATACTGGTTATGCTCGTCCAGCTTCCTGTGTAAAGTCGCCGCGTTCCGCATTACATCAGCGCCAAACGCATCATTAGTTGATCAATTTTTTATACCCTTGCAGAGCGTGTTTCAATTTTGTAAAAATATATATGTTTTTTTGGTGTGTATTAATTCTATTAATGAAATATTCAAGCGAATTAGATGACTATATCATATAGCTGACACAGGAATAATCGGTTGATATTGGAGTTGTTGTGTGAAAATCTCTTTATTTTCCATGATATATCAATCAAACTCATCTATAACGAGCTTCAGTCTGCCACAAATTGAATTTTTCTATTAAAATTTGAAAATTAAATTAATAATCAAATTTTATCGCAGGGTATTTTAGCCTCGGCATCCTTGAATTAATTTCTTGTTTTGTTTTTTAGTTATTTATTTTTTATTTACCACGCCTGACCCCATTGCATTTGGGCCCGTTACGCGTCCAGTTGAGCAACTTGTTGCAGGAGATGAGTTGCAAAGTTGCAAGCTGCCAGTTGCCACGCGTTGCCAACTGAGGCTGCGACTGCTCTTGCAGTTGTTGTTGTTGTTGCAGTTGTTGCAGTTGTAGCTGTAGCTGAAGCCTGCCAAGTTGGCGACATTTTAGACACTTTAAGGCTTCCTACAACTTTTGCCTCCAATAGCTGTGCCTTGTTGGCCCCCCCCCCCCTCGTCTTGAGTGGACAACCGGTTCGTTAGTTTGTGGCTTAAACTGTGTTTTTTTTTTTTTACACAGGGCCCACACAATTGGCATTTCGTTGCGCTTGCTGCTGTTATTGTTGCTGTTGCCCTTTTCTGATCACTTTTTCTCGTTTTTGTTCGTCTTTTCATTAAGGCTTTCTGTAGCGCGTTTTCATATCGTTAAATGATTGACTCTTTAATTGGGTCAGGGACAGCGCCTGAAATGCCATTTTTATGTGACTTTTGATTTATATTGTTTCTTTTTATTCAATTTTTTTGGGCGCTAAAAATCAAAGTGCGTATTTCGCATTTTTATTGTCGCCCTTTTGTTTTTGGTTTGAATTGCGTTGAGTTTATATCAGGCATGGGAATACTTTTATTATTTTAAACACTATAATCACAACGTTTACTAGCTTTGAAAAACGAATACAATATATTATTTAATATAAAATATTTCCAAATTTGATTCTTCAGCATCACAGAAAACTCTTTCAGTGATTTGAAAATTTTCTGTCTTCAAATATTTATATTCTAAAAATGCTAAAACTAATTTTAAAGTTAAAGAATTTTATAAAAGCAATAAAGTGATATGTTAAGATTATTCATCAAGTATTTTTCCAATCGACATATATACTTCATATGAACTACATACTTGACGTCTACATTCGTTCATCTAGTTCCAATAGTAATTGATTTAAACTCCATGCGCATACAAAATGTATTTATTATTATTTCCAACTACTTAGTATGCTCTCGCCTTTGTTGTAGCTGACTTCCTGCTTTTCATATTCAGTTTTTGTTGTTGTTTTTTTTGCCCTACAATCAAATGTGTTTTTATGACGATTTTGTGCACTTCCTGAAATCGTAAACAATCGTCGCTCCCATGCAAATAAACACTTGAGTCAAATGGGGATCTAGAAGTTGTCATAACGGGAAATGTACACAAGAATATTGCAAGACAAAACTCAATGTGTAATGTATTTTTTTTCGTCTCAATACTCTGTAATTTATACGAAAGAAATTATATATTAGTTATATATATATAATAAGTTATAATAAAATTGGCTTTAATATTTATAGTACAACTTTTTCTTTTAGAAAAATGTTTTTAATTTAGAATTTTGGCGCCTTTGACGCCTTTTTTAACAATATTTAGTGTGGAAACAGAGTATCTGGGTATCTGCTCTTGTTTTTTCTTCTCCTTTTTTGCTGACATCAACAGAATTGTTGCCATTTCAATTATTCAACAACAAATAATTTCCATTGTTTGTGTTTATGCAAAGCCAGCACATGAAAATGCAGCATAAGCTGAAAATGGAAATGGAATTGAGATTGAGAAATGGGAACTGTGGAAGCCAGCTGCAACATCCGCAAATTAAAGATTTTCGGATATTGTGGAAGATGACTTTGTTATTGTTTATCGTTTGGGATTCTGATGGGAATTTGCGAGCGCAACCAAAAATAGCGCGGCGAATCGAAATGCCAAAGAGCAGCGACACCAGAGCCTGGGCCACAATTCAAGTAGTCTGGCCACACTGGCACTTGGCAAGCGGCCAACCGAAGGGCGCGAGGAGGCGCAGCGAGAGGGAGAGGGGGGGGGGGGCAGAAACGCAGCGATTCGATTAATTTGTCTGGCAATTGGCGTGTAATTTGATGTGCGCGTTGCTGTTGCAGTTGCAGTTGCAGTCAAAACAAAATGCCAAATAGAAATTGGCACGTCTTCTTTTTTTTTTTTTGTTTTTTTGCTTTTGCTTTCGGTTTGGCGCCACAGCGCAGCGTAGTGCTCAATATTACGTATACAACTAATTTAGAGTGTTGAATAACTGGGGGGAGAGCATTGTAACTATTCATTAAGCTATGCAACACTTTATTTAACTTTTATATATGTAGAGAATGTTATATAAGACTGCTGACATGGTTTAAATTATGACTGTTCTATTGTAGCTCGAATTTTATTACAGTTGACATTGAAATTGGCTTAAATGTGAAAATTTGAATATTAAATAATTTGAATATAAAATAAAGATTTAAGCATTAGCTTGAGAAATAACTATTGAAAATGTCATCAATTGATTATTTCTTAATAGAATTATTTTTATTTTATTACGATTATTATGGTTATTAATATGAGTACATAGAGCATTCAAGCTTCGGTTTTAAAAGCACTTTTTCAGTGTCTTTGACACATTTATTTCGTTGAAAAGCGATACGAAAACTTTGTTTATCACGTGATTTGAACGCTCAACTAGCAGTCCGCAAACGTGCCGCAAAGCAAATGAAATGCATATGTTTGTGCATAAAATCAAATTTAAATTGGAATTAAAAACAACGAAAAAAAAGAAACAAATAAACACATAAAATGAAATGACATCATTGTTTGTTTCTTTTTGCGTCGAATGGACAGTGCTTGAACTTTAATAAACTTTGCACTTCTTTTTGTTGTTTCTTCCATTTGTTTTCCTTCTGTTTCGTGCGTCTCTATTTGCCTTCTTACTCATTCATCACGCTGCGCTTTGCTGCCTGGCGGCTTAGCCCGATTTGACTTTGTCTATTTGGCACTTGTGACGTCAGCGAAAAGGCTGTGACCAGGTTTTAATTGCTCGCAAGCGTGTGTAGCAGTGTACTTATTGATAGTGGCGATACCCCTGATGCTCTGGCGTTAAAGATCTGAGCTGACGTTTCAGAATTGGGTTGTCCCTGATAGTTAAGGGCGAGAGAGATTAGCGAAAGGTTACAAAAGATTAGATTTATGTTTCAATTTCCATAAACCACAAAAAATATATATTATTTTTAAAACTTTTATTTCTTTAACTTATGTTTCTATTAAAACCTTGTAGTATGTTTATTTTTAGAAACAAATTAACACAAATTTTTTACAACAAGCAAAGAGCTTCCTTTACATTTTCGATAACCTGCTTCGATAACAAAGATCGATAATTCGTGGATTATTAGTTATTAGTAGGTCAATCAAACAATTTCCATATATGTAAATTCAAAAACAAAAAAACTATAATTTGCCCCTAAACTGAACTGTTTTATACCTCAACAAGAAAACAAACAACGCTGTCGAATATAATTAGGGGTATGCCTGTATGCTAATTTCATTATTGATTATTAATACTGAAACAAAATAAAAATCGGTGTAATTAATATATATATATCTATACGCCTCTGTTTACCCCACTATTTGACACATTGAAAAATAAAATAATAGAATCAAAATCCACAAACGTTAATCGAAATTCCATTAGGGATAAGCCTACAATGCTGATGTAATAGTTGCTTTTTATGAGTACAGAAAAAGCTATTCATAATAATTGTTTGCCAGAAAAAAAAGAAATTGTTCTGTTTAGCTTTTATAATATTCATTGTTCCCGAGCGATTAAATATGTGTTCATGTATTTGTTTTAGTTATTGGGCGACGTTCCGTTTTTGTTGCTTTTCGTTTTTTATCAAATGCGCTGCACAAAGCCATTGACCGTTGTCCGCAATGACATTGGCAATACACACAAGCGAATACTATATGCCATATGCACATATATGCATATATATACATATATATATATTTACTTTATTGGCATTAACTGAAAGAAAGAGAACAAAAGTCACGCCATGAGTCATTGCACTCAACGTGGGGTCGTCCAGGCTGTGACTTTTACTTTTACTTTTTTCTTCTTTTGCCTTTTTGTTGTGTTTTTCTCACATTTCGGGTGCGATATGGGCGCAAGCCATAAAGAGCGAATCCACTTGGATCCTACAAGGGCGGCCGCCGGTTAAGAAACTTTCGCATTTCGTCCTTGTAGGGACGGGGAACTGACCACAATGAAGAAAAACCCATTAAAAAAAAAAGAAGAGAATAAGAAATATAAAAAATCATCGTTCTGTGCAAGCAGGCGGCATTTTTTATTATTCTCGCATCGACTTTAATTATTTTGCAGGCCCAAGCAAATCCATCCGTATAAATACAGCAAGAATAACTACAACAATACGGCAATAATCATTTAACTGCGCTTTTTTATTGTCTCGTGCGTTGATACGTTTTTTCTTTACTCAATGCGGCATCAGTGACAGCCATAAATAATATAATTAAGTTATTTTTAAAGTTAAAGCATGCGTAATGTGCGAATTTTCACTTTTATCAACATGCGTTAAGCTGTGAAAATGTGTGGAAAATACATTTAAAAAGCTTACATAAATCCCATAATTTCTGTAAATGTGAGACATAAATTTTAAGCTTAAGTGAAGGCTGTCGTTTAAGGGTTGAAATATGATTTTATATCAACATAAATATGGGAATTTCTACGAAAAGCTTAACCCTGAACAAATTTAAAAAAAAAAACAACTTTTATTTTATTTTATTATTTAAGAAAATGGAAAAAAAATCACAAAATAAATACGACACAGTTATTAATTTAAATAAATAAATGTCTAAATTGCAATTCTATCAACTTGTTTTTGCAATTGCAAAAATAAAATTCAATTTGAAAGCGATTTTTTTATTGATCCTAAGTGATAGGCTGCTAAATACACAACATTAAATCAAAGTTCTGGTATTCCCATAGCACTACTTCATTCATTAAAAGTGTACTTCATTGACTCATTGCCCCTTCTCCAATTTTTAACCATGGAATGTGTTGGTTACCTTTGACTTGCCAAAATAGTTGCATGGTTGCCGAGCGAAGTAACAAAACAGTTTCCCATTTTAGACCTGACTCATTGCCGCTTTTCTGCCCCGATATCAATTGAAGCCATCTTTCTGATGACACATTAAATATTGCCATTTCTATAATTGAGGATTGCGTGACACCTCAACACAGTAAACGTTGCGACCGCGCTCTTTCTCGTGCCTGAGCTCATATATATTATCGACTGATTACGAAGTCTAGAGTTCTGCATAGGCGAATACTCGCGAATACTATTCACTATTTACGGCTGACCATGATCTATAACCCATAAAACTCGCCTGTTTGGTTCAATGTACTCATTCCTAAAATGCTAATCACAGTCGAACACCGCGCTTTAATCAAGAATATATTATTATTATCGCTTTGCCAATTGTCAAAAGTCCTTGAAAGGTTTTTATTTTTTTTTTTTTGTTGCTCTTTTAATGTTTCTGTGACTTGTGAAAAACCAGTTGGCAGCTTTTTTTTTTTTTTTGCAGCCCGAAACATTTGCTCAAGGTGAGCGCGAGTCTGGGCGAGTGGCTTGCTGTTAACTGAGAACTGAGTTTTAGACTCTTTTTTATAGTGCTCTAAAATGTTTGACTATGAAAAAGTTTTTTTTTTCTCTGTTGCTTAAAGTATTTAAATTGAACTGTAAGTGATTTTTTTTGTTGTTGAGTAGCTGAAGTAATGTTTTTGTTTTATGTAATCGAATACAGTTGTTGAATCGTGTTTTTTTGTAGCCGTTTTTTTGCCAGTGTTGCATAATTAAAAGCGACTCGAACAATGCTTTAATATGCAATTTGTTTGGTCACTCAATAATTAAGGAAATACGTACATGTATTTATTTCCAGCTGCTCCACTGACATGTTAAACCATTTGAAGTCGAAATTGACAGACCGTTGCAGACGAGGCTAGTGGAGCACCTGGGGGGAATTTTGGACGTACGATCATTCAATCATTTTAATGAGCCAAACGAATTATCGAACTCGTTAGTTTTATGCATGTTGCGTTCGTTGCGCCAACTTTTGATGGGGCGACTCTTTGATATATCTCCCTCGGTTTTATCATTTTAAATATTGGTAATTTTTTTATTCACTTATTTTTTTATGCGAAAAGTTTGACAATTTAATTGCGCATTTGACATTGCGATTAAATGGGGGCTCTTTTATTTTTCTCGACGTTGCCAAAAGTTTGCGGCATGTAGGAAGTTTTAGTATCTTTTTTATTGACCTCAATCCGCACAAGGTCAAATGAAATAAACCGCATTTTTATTTGACCTGCGGATAGATTTGCTTAAATAAAAAACACATTTCGCATCCCAAATCGCGTGATGTTTTTTTAATTGATGGCTTTGGTTTTTTTATTAGGTGAGGAAATTAAACTATTTATTATAAAATATTATTAATTGATATAATTGCAATCCTAACCTTCAAATTATTTATAAGCAAGAGCTAGCTGTCGAGTTTGTTAAATCGAGCTTTTTTTAAGAAGCTACATGTACATTTTTTAAAGTGTGTTCCTTTTTAACCAGTTTGGAACCAACTTAACTTTCAATTTTAAATCGAACTTTAACTAGCTTATTTTGAACATATTTCTCTTAGGTTTTTCACAATCAGTTCTATACACTCATAATTAACTTTTTTATAATTCAACTCTATCCTTGAATTTCTTTCAGTGCATCTGGAACAAGTGCAGTTGCGATTGACAACAAAATCGAACAGGCAATGGTAAGTGCATTTATCTCAACACAATTCGAGCTTTAAATAAAACCACAAATCCTTGTCTTTAATTAAAATTTGTGTAAATGTCTTCGCCCCCGTTGATAAGCACAAGAACAAAAAAAACAAAAAAAAAATAAAAAAATAATCTTTATAATGTATAAGGTTGTTTTTATGTTGCTTATCAAATTTGTTGACGCGTACTTTTGGCCGTGAAACTTGACTTGAAATTGTTTTTTCAATCTAAGGAAAAAATAAAACAAAGAATCTCAGATTAACCGTAGGCTGATCTAAAATCTTCAATCTGTTCACTTGTCTTCGACTGATGTACTTCAAACAAGCAATTGAGACACTAACAAAATATTGTTAAACACTTGAATTTGGCCAAAGACCTCTAGAAGTGGGCACCCTTCTCTGCGCTTCTCATCGCCTGCAAATTTAGTTCAATTGAATTGATGGTTCGCTTTCTTGAATTCTTTTTTCGTACATATCAATGTACAAGTACGCGGCTATTTTTAGACTCAATTAAAACGGCAGCAGCCGCAGCTGAATGCTAAAAGATGACAATTGATTATTATTATTTTCTGTTTGCAAACTCTTTGTTGAAATGGCCTCCCCTCTACCCCCTACCCCTCTCGAACAGCAATTGTGTTGCTTTTAATTGAACTGCGTGGTGGCTGCTCTCGTGGGCGGCTTTTGATTGAGCTGAACTCCCCAGCTGAGATATGGTCGTGTATATATATATATATATATGTGTATATGTAGCCTTGATTGTTTTACTGTTATTCTTCGAATGACAGAATGGTCGCTTTTACATTGAGTTAACGTTTAATCTCCAGTTGAAACCTTGACAACACACTTTAGCTTTTGTAAAAGAGCCTTGTGTGTTGTTGTGAATGGGATTCTTTTGATGCTGATAGATTATGTAACGAAGTGAGATTCATTTTATGATTTTATGATTGTAGTGCTGATAGGAAATCATAGACAGCTGTTCAACACTCTCAGAGATAATGGCTCTTTACTAATAGTGGTCCTAAAGTGCCTCAAATTATCTTAATTACTTAAACGGTTTTTTTTATGCCTAGGCAAATCATTTTAGTTTTTATGTGACTTTAAGAGTCGTTTTAAATGTCTTTCAGCACTATAATTTAAGTTAAATTACATTAACAGTGTGACGTTAACATGAACATAAGACTCTCGCAATATATTAAAACTATTTTTGATTCCTTTAAAAATCTATCTTTAGTTATTTGTTTAATGCGACCATAAAGACAACCTTTATTCACAATGGCAACCATTTGTTATCATGGTATTTTTATGGTCTTTGGTGACAGCCTACAAAAGTCATAAATCAGCTTAAAATTAATAGGCGACAAATCGTTAATAAGTACACATTGTGTTTATTGGTAAACAACCCCATTGAAACACTCAACTAATCTTAAACTGGTTCAAACTGAATTAAAGTGATTTCAACATTAAATCGCTGCGTTTTAATATGTATTTAGGCATAAAATTATCGTGAAAAAGGAGCTGCAATCTGTATGTGTTGGCATATATAGAGTATCTGTTAGTCGTGCGCTGTTTATTATTAATTTTTTGTTACGGATCTGGCTGACACATATTGGTTCTACTTGTTGCATGCAGTTTCAGCTGGTTGCCGTTGCAGTTGCAGCAACAGTTGCCGCTGCGCCTCTCGTTTCAGTCAATCAACTTTTCCTTTTGAAATCAAATCTATAACGCTCCAGAGAGCACATAGAAGAAGAAGACGCCGACGTTGACCATTGTTGGTCAATTGGGTCAATTCAATTGCTGTCCGCACTTTCTTCACGCCAAAAAAAAAAGGAGAAGAAAAAAAACAATCAAAAGAAAAACCGATAAAACCCAAAGCTGATTCTGTGCGTTGTTTGCCTTTCCATTCGTCTGAGAAGTTTCTTTCGTATGTGAAAGTACATTTTCATTTATTTCACTTTTCTTTCTCTGTTTTGTTTTTCTTCTTTGTTTTTTGTATGGAACAGGATTTGTTCGTGCGGCTGCTGTTTCTTCTTCTTATTGTTGTGATTGCTTTTGACCTTGGCAAAAATAACAAATAAAAACTTAAAATTAAAATATTTTTATATTCGCAGCGTTTTATTCGGTTTATGAGCGCCCATTCCGCTTATCAGCACTGGCTTTTATGTACAAAATGGCAGACATATGCCTTAGTGTGTGTGTGTATTGCAGTGTGTGTGTGTGCGTGGCTTATCGCCCAGCGGCACTCGAAAATGCCATAAATTGTTTGCCAGGCCGCTACGCAAAGCAAAAATAATAATAATAAGCATAATAAAGCACACACATGCACACCCACACACACACACACTATAATCGCTTCAAGTACATTTTGTTATGCCCATGATATGGCGAAAACAATTTTTTTTTTTTAATAATTATTATAATTATATATTTCTGATCAAACCGCACAATTCGAAAGTGAAAGTCATCGAATTATGCATAATTTTTTTTATTTTTTCAAATATTTTGAGTTAAAAGTGGTGTTATATTATTTTATTTTTTTCGATAGGGTGTGTGCTTGAGTATTTTAAAAATAGAAATGACACACTGAGTGCTTGGACAGGTGCAAAAACGAAAATTACATTTAATGAGTTTTTTTTGTGCAGTAAAATTTGTAGATAAGCCTAAAATATACAAATAATAGAAAACTTTTATAGTTTATCATAATAGTATAATTATTTTGTGAAAGATTACAAAATAAGTTGAGGAAATTTGATAAGCACAGCAGGTAAAGAGGTTTGATTAGATTATTAAAACGTATTTACCCAAAAACTATGTTCATTCAAACTGGATGAAGTAAGCGTTAGGAGACACTTTATAGAGTATATAGTCATAAACCCATAGCTGATTATTTTCTAGTAATTAATCAATAAACTTGAAATAGTATAAAAAAAAAGGTTGGCGTAGAAGCTTTTAATTTAGTATAAGTTTTTGCATTCTAAAAGTCTCAGAATGTAGAAAAACTCGAATATTGAATACGTTTGCATATCTCAATCATATACAATAAAATATATATATAGTATAGTATCGAATAGTATAGTATAGTATACATTTTATTGGAAAATCTTAAACTTTCAGCATTTATTTCTGTTGAATTGTGTCTGCTGCTTGTCTATATTTATATACTGTATCTATATCGAAAGAATTAACTTTTAAAATATGTCATAATTAATAAAATTAACGCCATCAATGATTTATACACTCGTTGATATTTTGCATCTGTTTTTTTATGTTCTTCATAAATATTTTGCCTTCGCTGAAAAACTCATTTGTTAGCTACAAACAAAAAAAAATCGGGCATTTATTGAAAATAATTCGTAATTTACAGCAGGCCTGAAAATATGACATTTTTCCTGTTTTACAAATTCAGGAACAGCTAAACGGGAAAATCACACAATGCGAGCACACGCCCTTCATGTGGTCGGAAGTCTGCCGCTGGCTTCCTTAAACAATGCTTTCTTTATTCATATATTTCACATATAGTATACTTTATTTCGTTTAAATTCTTTATACTTATCAATCAAAAGTCAAAGCCGGCGATGACGTCACTCTTTTGCGCATTTAAAAAGAGTTTTTATTTATTTTTCTTCTTTTTTTTTTTTAGTTTTTGGCAAACAAATTTGAAAGGCGCACGACTCAGGGCTATCATTAGAGTCGTGTGTGTATAATATACAAACATCAACAGCTGTGATAAGAACAGGCCCAGACAATGAGAACTAACTCAAGCACAATTATCACGATTTTTGTATTTCTTATATGTATATAAATAAATATATATATGTATGTAGCCCCTACTCACTCACACGTTCCAATTTCCTATGCTAATCTCGTACCCATTGCGCGTAAATACTCTGAAAGACATCTTTAATCTCTTGAAGAAACGAAAACATATTTCAATCAAAACAAAACAAATCAAAACAAAGTCTAGGCGCCACTTGGCTGGCATTTGAAAGATTAAATATCATTTTTTAACACATATTTATATACTTGATAAGATTTTCAGGTTAGACTAATATTCAATAATTGATTTAACAACACTGCTTATCAACTCTACTAAAAACAATTCTCAATATACATATACTCTAATCAAACAATTGTGTAGAAGTTGTTTGATAAGATTTTATTCTGAGCAATGGGAAATCGAAGTGGAACCTAATTGAAGATAATCAATAAATATATTAAACGCAAACAAATTAGAATATACAAGTAGTATAACAAATGTATATTGTAAATACCTTATAATGCAATTCTAAAGCATACTTTTATGCTGTTTTTTATTCTATCTTCCATAATGTTCTCAATAGTTTAATTTTTATTCATAAATCGTTTAAAAATGTATTAAAAAAAAAAAATCTACCCTAAAATGGTTAAAATGTCAACATAAATGATTACAAAAATGAATTAATTTTTGATGTAGAATTAATCTAGTGGACATACCATGAATAAAATGCCATCAAACATGAAAATCGGTTCAGTTTTGGCGAAGTTATGGTAGTGTGAAGTTTAGGAAGGGTATTTCCATGGGATTTGGAAACCTTACAAGTGGACATTTTGGCCGATTTTGGCATGATTTTTGACAGAAAAATTGACCACCTCAGAATCAATTTTAATATCGATTTTTATACTAATGTTGACATCCGCAATCGATTAAAAACAAAAATTCAAGATTTTAAATTTTGAAAAAAAAATTTTTTTTAAAAAGAGTAAGGGGGGAGTAAAGGATATTTTATCAAAAAAATCGAAAAAAATTTCATTTCTAAAAATGTAATAATTTTTGATGCAGAATCAATTAAGAGGACAAATCATAAACAAAATGCCATCAAACATGAAAATCGGTACAGGTTTCACAAGGTTATGAACATATGAAATCTAGAAATATATATTATTATGAGTTTGGGAACTTTTCGATAAAATTGTTGTAGTTTTTAGTATAAAATCCGAGAACACTTAAACGCCACTCAGAAGCTGTTTTAGCTTAATACTGCTTTTGCTATCAGCAAACTATAAAAAAAACCAAATTCATAGCCAAATTAACTACATATACAAACTTTTACTGTCAGATTTTATTCAATAGTCCATAGTAATTATATACCGCACCTGCCTTTATACGATCAGGAATCATAAACGTAGAGAGCTTATCAATTTGTTCAAACTTAAGTACGAGGTAGATGATAATTAACGAATTTGCTCAATAGCTGACAAGAAAAAAACAAGAAAACACAGTTAATACATAAGGAAACAAGTTGAAAACAACAAGATAAGAGAGCAAAGCGAACGATAATGCAACTAAATGACTTAATGATATTTATGGTGTTCATTTTTCATAGCTCATAAGCCTATTTTGACTGGCCAGGCGGGGTCTATAGGCCGACATCGAATGTGAGTACGACTACAGGTATGTGGGTATTATTTCCAGCTCGAATGAAAAACAAGAAAGCCATAAAAAACACAAACAGAATAAGAGCAACATATTAAGTAAAAAACAGATAAGATAAAAAACACGTTGGCCAGGTCGAGAGTAGTTGGTTTCTGTTTTTTATATATACATACATATACATACATTTTTTTGTGTTTTACCGAACTTTGTTTGTGCAAGTGCTGCTTAAAGTTTGAAAGTGAAAAACAAGAATTGAAGAACAGACGCCAGAAACAACACAAATGATTATTATTGCTAAATGCTTTTTATGCTTTTTCATAAAAGATAATAACAACGAGGCGCGCTTACATAAGAGAAATAGAAACAGAAACAGAAACAGGCAAACAAACACGCTAAAATACTTCACTTAACATCTGGCAATAATATGCCAGTATTTTCCCAGACTCGATGGAAAGTCCCACAGTTGTCTTGCGGAATCTCTTGCGGCTTGCGCTTTAGCCTCATGCCACGCGTGCCGCAAATCTCTATCCATGTGGAATCCAAGCTTAATACGCTCTGCCACAAACAATCGCATTTATTTATCTGTTCTCTGCTAGCTATATCTATTGCTAACTATCTGCTCTAATTGCACTTTGACTCGGCTGACGTCAAACGTCAGCCCGTTCAACTAGACTCCGGTTTATGGCTCCGACTGTAGTTGAATAGTGCTAATTAGCTGTGGCACGAGCGTTGGCGCTGCGTGTTTATCATTCGATCTGGCAAATCTATCGGGGAAAACAACAAAAAGTGGCAACCATATTAAAAGCTGCTCATTAGCGATGGTTACGTGAGCTGGGGAATCGTGAAAGCTCCGCGAGTAGGAGCGTTAACTGTTTAGGGATGTTAAATATTTAATAAACTGCGTTAACGTTTAACGATGCGTCCTAAAAGTAAAAGAGAAGAAATCAAATAGAGAAAAGTATAATATATATGAAATGTCATACACACCGTTAGAAGATAAGTCTTCTGACTAGTTCAGTTTTCCAAGCTATAATTAAGCTTAGCGTGACTGCAACAGTTTAATTAAAGCTCACGCCGCGATCTCTAACTAATCGTTTCTCTATAAACAATTAGAGAGCAGCGGACTTTGTCGCTGGGCTGCTGACGTCATTGGCTTTAGCGTCAGATTGCGTCACAGCAGACAAAAGTGCAACGTTGTGTTGCAGATGCTGCTGCTAACGACTATTATGTAAGCCTGTTTTTTTTTTGAGATGAGAAGTTCACGTTCTAGCATAAGTTCTATAGAAATTGGACATTTGATGATGCTGCAATTGCTGCTGCTGCTGTTGTTGTTCTTGTTGTTGTGGCTATTGGAGGTCGGCGACTTTCAATTCGCGTGAAATGTAAACCAAAAGTTAGGCGGGGGGAAAATTGTGAATGTCCATAAAAATTGTGAATGTGTGAACGTGAATGTTTGGCATACAATTTCACAACAACTTCAGCCTGATGAGCTCACCTGTAACAGCAACAACAACTGTGACTCAGTCATGCAACAATTTCCCAGAAAAACACGCCACAGCCTGCTATGAATTTTGTTGCAATTAGCATTAGCATTAGCCTTAGCTGCTGCATATATTTACATGACCAACTTGTGGCAAATTGTTGCAAAGCGTGGCAAATGTAGAAGGTGACGACACGCCAATAAATGTTGTTGTCTGTGCCGCGTGCCAAGAACAAAAGGAAAAGCAAGGAATGTTCGAAAGCGAGAATGCACGACGAGGAGATGCCAGTAATATTTGTAAAATGTTGAACGATAAAGAAGAGGCGGGGAAATATCTTCAAAATGTATATTTTATAAAGCAATTGTAATTTATTTATTAGTCAAAATTTTTGAATGTTTCAGGAGAGACTTTTCAAAACTAGCTTTTATA
The DNA here is from genome assembly GCA_035047465.1 of Drosophila sordidula. Lineage (NCBI taxonomy): Eukaryota > Metazoa > Arthropoda > Insecta > Diptera > Drosophilidae > Drosophila > Drosophila sordidula. The sequence continues at coordinate 3,993,443 of JAWNPQ010000090.1, read as the reverse complement.
TATCCTACACAATCACAACCAAATCATACCCTTTGAACACATATTCAACAGTACAGGGTATAATACTAAGAACTATACTAAATGTTAGGGGAAAATTTTCTTTAGTCAATTTCTTTCGTTTCGTCTAGAATTTTCATTTCACATTCAAGGTCAAATTCTTCTTTTGAGGGTGTGTGCTGCCAAAATGCAGCCGACACTCGCACACACACATGTACCCACCCGTAAAACGTGTTGGACAACACCCAACGAGACATAGCCGTACTTACTATGTAGTATACGTAAACACTAACTGGCCTAGAGGCAAACGCCTGTCGTTAGCCTTAGCTGCAGTCGCTGAGCGCCACTTTTAAGTGGGTCAGTTTTATCGCTTGCTATTCGCAGTGTATTTTTTTTTTTGTTTTTGCTTGCAAATGCACTCGAAACTCGCACTCACTTGCATTCAAATTGATTCGACGCTGCGTATTTGTTGCTAGGCGCACTCAATTGCAATTATTCAGCTGCCGCTGCGGTCGTATGTGCCAAAGTGCGCTGTGGGCGACATTACTCGTGCCTTATCCTTGGGTAATTACAGCAGCTACGGTCGTACGGGCAAAAGTGTGACAGTTAAGCTGTGTTTTTGATAAGCAAAAACGAGTGCGGTCGTATGGCAAAAGTGTGCTCTGTGCGACACTCCCAGCACATTCTTCACTAGCATAAGTAACTACGGCCGTTTTGACAAAGTGTGATCTATGCAACAGTCGCAGCAGACTGAGATTATAGCTGCGGTCGTAAGTGCTAAAGTGCGTTGATTGCGACAACCACAACACGTTTTTGACTAGCAGTCACATTGCGGTCGTATTTGCTAAAGTGTGCTCTGTGGCCACTGTCTTCCGTCAGGTCCTTGACTACGTATAGAAATTGCGGTCGTAAGTGCCAAAGTGCGCTGTGTTTGGCACTTGCGATAGATCTTTGAATACCAAAAGTAACTGCAGTCGTATAGGACACTTACTTTAAATCCTTGACTTAATATTTTAGCTGCGGTCGTTTGCGTAAAAACACACACTCCCAATGCATTGTAGAGCAGCAAACATTACTGCGCTCGTATGCGACAAAGTACTTTAGGAACTCGCGATAAAAAGCTAAACGTCCTTGACTAGCTAAAAACAACGTATAATACCTACTCAGATATCTGCACACAGTCTGCTTGGCTAATCAAACACTCGTCTATCAGCACTCAAAGCTCTTGGGGGCGTTGGTGACTCGATTAATGGTGTGTACTTTGGCTTCTATTGTGCCTGTTTATCGTTCTAGCCTACTAGCATACAAGTCTTTTAACACTTATATAAGAGACACAAATACTTGGCATTTCACTCAATTACGCGCAGCTGCTTCTGCTTTTTTATGCCAACCGCACAAAATTAATTAGACAGCTTCAGCGACACAACAAGGCAATTGCTCTTTTATCTCACACTAGGCCAGTTTCCTGCTGCCTAAATCTTGACACACGCGGAACTAGACGCAATAAATAAATCAAAAATGATTTATTCAGTTAGCCACAAAACAATTTGTGCCAATTTTTGGCGCACATTTTGCCAAATTTTTATTTGCCTAAATTAAATAAAGAGCAGCAACAACAAGGCGTAAACAAAAACCAGCTAAAACCCAACGAAGCCACACTTTGAAATAACTAAAATGTATTTCTGATAATTTATGCTTTCTGATTATTATTTGTTTATTTGCTTCGGCGTAAACAATCAACAGATTTATGCAAATTAAACATCATAACAAATAAAAATTTGGCACATGTGAATGAATTTTCACCCTGTCGATACGGCGCCTGCATACAAATTAATGTTAAACAGGCAGATTCAAGTGATGCCAAACATAACGAATTTTAAATGCTCTATGGATATTTATAAAATTTACATATTGTTAATAAATTATACATTATAAAAGATAATTTTTAAATTAAGAAAAAGATAAAAGCTTGATAAAGCAAATGATGCTAACGTAATATAAACTTAAATTTACTGGCACGTGTAGGAAAAATTAAATTTACAAGTATATATTAAATTTTTAAGATTCCAACCAAATACCACAGTATGCCCGATTTTTCGATTTCACAAAATGTGTTTGAGGTTCCACGACTTGCTGTGTTGGTTTTTCTTGGCTTTTTAATGAATTTATGGGCTTTCAAAATTTCTTTTTCATTAATTAATTTCGTAATTTCAACTGTCGCATTCTTTGAGAAAACATAAATTCCTGTTCAAAATTATTTTCAGCTTTCTTGGGCACACCTCTTAATATTTATTATAGTATATTATAGGCTCCACATATACACACACACACAGAGAGAACCGTATGGCATAGCTAAAATAGTCGCTATTCTCCATGATTAATGTGACCCTGTCGCATTTGCACAGCGCGAAGAAGAAGAAACAGACTGAATTGATGTTCACCTCTGAACTGAACCGTTTATTAATGTTGATATATTGACATAATGACCTTTGCGCTATATAGACGCGAGCATAGAATGAACTTTGTCGGATATCTTCCGTAATGCTTAAATTGCTTTCCATTTAAAGTTCTAAACGAGCTACAATCAGGAAGTAATTGAAAAGGCAAACTAATCGCTGATTAATTCACATCTCTCAACTGAACAATGAATGCAAATGACCTTTTAAAGTATTTTCAACTTGAATTTAGCACAAAGTAGAGCTTATTACCAGAATTGCCTTATGTCGCTTGCCGAGGTCTGCGTCTGTAAGTGATTTAAGCTAGCCAAAACTCAAGTGAAGTGGGCGTGGCCAGCTATCTGTGAGCTGGCAGCAGCTGTTAAGCCTCAAAGTTGACAAATTTCTCTGCGCATTGCGTTTCAAATCACAACAATTCACTTTAACACGCCGCTCAACACACACCGCACAACAACACACGCCTGTGCCACTTAACAACAACTAGAAATGCCAATCAACTGCCAAACTGTCAACCTGCACTTGATATACCCCCAAAACATGTACAACAACTACAACAAATTTACAACCAAAGTTTTTCCACACTTGGCCAAAAATTGTATTTATTTGTTATACCCTGTAGCAACGACAAATGTTGTAAAAATGGGGTGTAATAAAATATTTATCACCTTATAACAGACACATTTTCTAAGTTTAAGCTTTAATATATGTTCTTATATTAAACTTATGAAAGTAAACATCGAATCTTTTTCAATATTTGTATCCATATAAAGCGGCTGGAGCTGGGTCTAGGATAACTCCCAGTCGATTATTCTTGACTAGCTCCATTCGTGCTTATTGAACTGTCATAATTTATTGTTCAGCGTTTTGTTGGTTGCCAAGCGCTCGACAACAATTGTTGCTATTTAAAAAAAAATATAAATATATGTATAATTGTATATTTAATATTGAAAACTGACAAAAACAGTTGCTGACCTAATTAACTTTTTGGCATTCGCCGCATAAACAAAACGAGCAAAATATAAAAAATCAGCTCAAAACAAATTGGCTAAAAATAATTCCACAAAAAAGTAAAAAAGATTTATAATTGAGAATACACAATAACTTATGTTTGTTGTCAAAGATTTTATTTTGACTAATATAATATGTTTTGCTTATTATTAGAACAGGGTATAACCATAAAGAATTAACCTAAATTTTAAATATCATGGATTTTTATGGCCTTCGGCTAAAAGAATATGGTGCATTCCTTGCCTTGAGATTAAAACCAGAATACTTATATTTAAATTGCCTAAATAAATGCGTCACGTATAGGAAAAAAATTAATATGATAGAATATATTTTAACATACTTTTTATTCTAAAGAACATTTTATAAACTAACCATTGTATCCACAGTAATCGCAACAAAGAATTTATGTTAGCCCAGGTTTTCTTTAAAGATTATTAGATTTAAATTGTAGAAGACCTCATTACAAACTGTTTACTACTTCCCCATATTGTAATTGCTTTGAACTTAAGCGCTTGCCTAGTTTTCCACGTTGATTATTGATAAGCTCTTATTGCTGATGGACTTTATAACAATTTTCCTATATAGTAGGCACTTGGCATCAAACATTTGCTGTGTAGACTCTTAATATTACCTTGATAAGCTGACATTACTGATAGACACCCACCTAATGCCAATTATCTATATAACATTTATGCCAGACATTATAATGCCTCTTTATATATATTTAATAATCGGCGCATTATTCAAGTGCGTTTTATTCGAGTCAACAACAAATTAAAATGCGTTCATCGAGTCGACTTTATTTTTATTGACTCGTGAACCAGTTGAACAAGTTGCGAGTTGCTGCGGGTTGCTGCGAGTTGCTGCGAGTCGTGAGCCGCTGCTGCTGCGTGTGCGTGGCATGTGTCTGGCGACTTTTTGGCCGAGACAGCGGCGCGAGACTCTCGCGACTGGAGACTCTGGCGACACACCTACCTGAGTAACCTCGTCACTAAGTTTCGGGCCATATTTACTTTAAATTTGGCCATGATCGCAGACGCCAACACGCAAAACGCGTTTTCGCCGCTGCCTTTTTTGCATACGAGCCGCTTCGATGAGATCCGATCCGATCCGATCGATCTCTGAGCAACGTTTAAAATTAGATGATTTTGCAATACAATGATTAATTTTTTATTGTTATTTTTTTTTTTCCTTTATTTAAACGAGCTAATTTTATTTTCACGTGCCAGTTTTTGTGGCCGTTTGTTTTAGGCCTTTTTCAAATCTGGCACCAATATGCCAATTGAACATTTGGAAAATTGTGGCCCCCAGACAACGCGCTGTCACATAGACAGTGGAAAGTTTTTTCTTTCTGTCGAGCCAAAACAAAGCAACAATAAATATAACAGCAAATAAACGAGGTGTGTGTGTGTGTGTGTGTGTGTGTATGGCTATATCTATGTCTATAAAGAGGCTTCTATAAAGCGAACAACGCGTCGTTTTGTTTCCGCATTTAATAGTTAAGCCAAAGAAAATGATATAAAACATTTTTGCCACGTTCAATTTGCCTGATGGGCCATTTTATAATCAGACATTAGGAGGAAATTAATGAAAATCAAAAGAAAAAAAATATTCATATAATATGTATTTTGTTTTGGCCCCTAGATCATTAGCTGTTGACATTTTTATGTCTTTTCCTCAGAAATATATATAAAACGCTTATTTTGTTTATTTATTTCTGACATTTCTTCACTCTCTTCTCTTTGCAGGTAAGCAAAACACATCATAACATAATATAAAACAACGAAGATGGTAGGAAAAATGAAAACGAAAATGAAAACAAATAATGTATTTGCGCTCTGGGAACGTAAGTCAATTAGTTTATTAGTGGGCCCAGCTGTTGATGTCTACATCGAATTGAAATTTTTCCACAGCGTTCAATGAATTCCAATCAAAAACCGAAAGAGACAAAACGTAATATTCCAAAGAATAAATCAATTGATCAAAGGGGGGACCAAAGTGGGCAACTATTTTGATCAGTTAAGGGGTAAAGGGAGCCGAAAATCTTTTGACAATTACCAAAAATAGCCAAGCGAAGGCGTAAATGAAGAGAATAACAAAACCGGGAGAATGGCTAGAAAAACAAAATAATTAATATAATTCGCATTAAGAGCATGATATGTATGGTATACCCATATACATATATCATCAGAATAGGGTTCAAAAAAACAAAAGGCAACAAATTATATTATTGTGCTCTGTTATATTGTGTTTTGTTTGGGCTTCTGCCTTCGATGGTTGGCCTTGAATAATTCATGATAAAATAATTCAGTTTTGCTTTTTTTTTTTTGTTTGTTTTGTTTTTCGTATTTCGTTTTTGATGAGGCCTCCGTTTAAATTTTCATTAATTTTCTGCGTGTTCTGTGCGTGTGATATTCTTTTTTCTTTCTTCTCCAATCCTCTTTGTGCCGCTCATTTGTTTACCAACTATTCGCTGATATGCATTGCCCAAGTAAATTAGGGAAAAAGTATGTGAGGTGATCAAGAGAGCCCAGCTATTGGTCAGTGTTGTAATATGGTAAACAGTATTGTGATTGTCTAAATAGTTAGGTGTATGGTGTAAAAAAATTGAAAAATAAAAAACTGTTTGTTAAAAGTGTCACAACAAGGGAGCCTAATCTAACAGCACATTTTTAAGAACTCTGATAAGATAGGAAAGCTGTCGGAGCTTCAACTTTATTCCATACACAATGAACTAATAAATTATTAATAAAATAATCCTTAGGCATGACACTATATTTCTATATAAATATATATATTTTTTTTATTTTAAAATATTCAAATTCAATACTTAACCCGAATAACATTTCAGACCAGGTTCAAGCGTCACTTTCAACTTTTCTACAGGAACTAATTAATTGTGTAGAATTTAGAATTCGTTACATAATCGTTACATAAATTGAAAGCAGTTAACAACATCTATCAAGCCTCAGCAGAATATTATAAAAAAAAAATGAGTTTTTATAACACGCAGATTTGTTTAGTACGATTATAACATAATATGATAATAACATATTACAATATCTCTTTGCTAAACTTTTATTAGTTTATTCAATTTGAAAGCCAAAACCTATTTCCCAACGCAATTCACACTCAATTTTTCATGCGAGCAAACAGCTCTGAGAAATGTCAGGCCATTTAAGGCGTCTAAAACTATCTGTTGGCCCGTTCGGATGAGGCAACCGAGCAACTGTTGTCGCTCGAGCCAATCGAAACGCACTCAAATAGTAAAAACTTAAGAGAAATAAAACTGCAAATGCAATTAAGTCCGTTGCAGTTGCTGCAAATGGTGGCCACAGGCCCACAAAACCGTTTTACGATGCGGATTAGCATTTGGCCAGGTAGACAGGTAGTCAAGAGGCCAAGTAGCCAGACTCTTGGCCAGACTAGCGACCTGCGCTAATTGCATTTGAATGCGCAAATTAGTTGGCCAAGATGACAACCAATTTGGTCGAAGGCGACGCGACGCACGACGCCGCGGCATGCCACGCCACGCCACGCCACGTGTGGCAATTAACTTTTTCAAGTGTGTCCCAAAACGTGGACAATTTGTTGACGCATTCGTTGATCCGCCACACGAACGAACTTCCCTTTCATGGCGAGGCCACAAGCATCATAAAAATCATAAAAATAGCAAAACATAAAAATCTGTATACCCTGGCATTGGGTCCCATGAATATGTGACGCAATGTGTAGTGGACAAAATTGTAATGCCAGAGCAGTATTGATCGATATAAGGATATCTAAATACATATGTATATGTATATGTAATATCTAATATCTAATTAGTCTTCCCTTGTATATAGTATTTTTCTATTTATCATATATCCGACTTAGTTTTGAAGCTATTTGCATAAAACTTGGAATAGATTTTATTTTTTGGTGCAATTAGTATTTCGTATGTAAAAGTCGGCGGTATATAGCTTCCTTAGAAATAATCAGTTTTTGTATAAAAAATAGTTATTTCTACAACTATCTTGTCAAAACTCAGTTATTTTATATAATATTGCTTTTAAAGTCAATTCAATTCTCTTGTCTCGTTTTAATTGTAACTGACAAATTTTCATTTTGATCAGATTTCAATAAATTTTTATGCAGTTTTATCAAATATAATGTGCATGCAAGGGTATTTGCTTTGCGACAAAGCTAGTTTTTCCCTCTCATATTTATTGCCCGCGCATTTTCTCAACATTTACCACTTACTGCGCATCCTTTTCGAAAAAGAAAACGAAATTTCTTTTTGATGTTTTTTGTTTGCTGGTTTTAATTTTACGCTCGACGCGGCGGTTGAATAAACTTTTCCCATTGACCTGAATTTGCGAATTTGTAAATAAATAAAAATGTGCAGAAACTAATCTCGCAGCTAGAGCAAATGTTTATTTTGCATTATTCTATCTGCTTTGTATATTTTCTATTCGTATTATCCTTGTAACCATTTCCCAACTGTCGCATAATTAGTTGTTGATTTGCGGAATTTGACAAGTTTTGGGTTAAGGTTGCCGCAACTAGAAAGTTCTCAATTGAAAATTTAGAATATTTAAAACCAGCAGATGTGCGTGTCATGTTCAATGCTCAATTTTCCTTTATAATATGCCGCCGCAAAGAAAATTTAAAACTGATGAGTAATGTTTCTTATTTCGTTTGCGGATCAACCCAATTTAGAACTGTCAATTCGTTTGGCGAATATCTTTATCTACTATTTAGCATATAGTATATAGTCTTGTGCACCATATGTTTAGCTGTCAAATCTCTCGCCCTATACATATACATATATAATATGGCTGACCAAAATAGTTTTAAAAGCAATTTTCATGTCAGGTTTTATTAATTTTTTTTCCCTTTTCTTGGCACGCTTTAAACATTCGCTTGAAAACTGTAAAACTCATGCGAAAGCAAAAGTTTTTCTTTTCTTTTTATACGTCGTGTGGGTGGCACATCAGATTGTCAATATATTATATAGTTATATATTTATACGTGCACGACATGCAATTTAATTGCACAATTTCGTAGAACACCCGCAATTTCATATGAATTAATTGGGCACTTGCTTTTGGGCTAAGCAAACATGTGTACTCTAATTAATCAAATTGAAACCACAGATCACTAATTGACATGACAAAATAAAATTTGTTAGAATTTGATGGGAAAATGTGCCAATAAAACCCAGAGGAAATTTTTTGAAGAGCTCTACGAGGAAAAGCTGATTACTCGAGCTCAATCAAGAGATCTATTTATGATTAGTTTCCACAGAATATTTCTAATTCTAATTAATCTAAAATTCAAGGAATATTGGAACTTACATATGTATAGAAATCTTATAAAGTCAAGAAGAAAGAAAGAGGGTATAGATAAATACCTAGAAATAAACACCTAAAGTCTTAATAGGCAAAAATTAAATATAGTATATAGCCGAGATAATCATTGTCAAATTGCGTTTCGATGTTAAGTTCTTTAAAGTTTTGCCTATCATTGTTCAGTTGTTCTTTAATATTTGCCGTTGGGGCTGCTCAAACCGAAATGTCTCCCATTGAGCTCGTTTAGCGTTTTATTGGTATTTCCTTTGATTGCCCCAAGCAGACAGCAGATGCAATTGTCTATTGCAGATACATGAATATATATTGGTAGTTGCTTGATAAGGCCGCCTGGCGCTTTGTTTGAGCTTGGGCGACACGTGCTCCGCAGCAAATATATATTCGAATATTATTTAGCCGCAGTTGGGACACTTTTCTTATGGATAGGGCTGGCGTTGAAGCTGATTCTCAATTGTTGGCATTGATCTATTTGCAAACAGCACAGAGTACAATCACAATCCATGCCCAGAACACACTAATTTCTATGCAAATACGCTGTAGCAATTGGTAGCTCTATTTGTTTTGGCCAAATATTATGCCAGAAAAACAAATTCACAATGAAGAAACACGAAAAAGTAACAAAAACAAAACAGAAATACCTGAACCAGGTAACTGCCTGAGCTACCTGTGATAAACACACAAATTAGCATGAGAATCATTCTCAACAAATGGTAGAGGTATATGTATGTATATATACTTGTGTGTGTGTGTGTGTGTGTGTGTGTGTGTACAATGCAATATATATTTTTAGACTAGGCATTAAATAACAAACTCCTGACTGACTCATACTCTATTCGCCTGTGTTAAATAACAGCTGAAATAGCTGCCAGAAAAACTAGCTAACATTTTAGACTTTTAATAAAGATATATAAAAAAATAATGCATATGCCAATTTTTATATATTAATATATAGTAACTTATATACAAACAGCTACATATACAAATGTTAATACAGATACAGATACAAATAGGGTTTTTGATAGATATAATATAATAGAAAAAATGATATAGATTTAGATAAAGATTCCATATGTACACGGTATCCCTGTCTAAGGATACTTAAAAGCACATATTAATATGGGTGCCAATATACTCTTTTGTCCCCTTTGAATGCGTTGTATAGACATAACATTTACCAGTCTTGTCTTTCCGACTGTCTTTCCATGTGTTTTTAGCTGTTTGCGCGTTTATCTTCGAGTTGGGCTTAGTTCAGTTTCAGTCTGGTGGTAAACAAATGTGCTAATAGTTGTTGATTGTAAGCTAGACGGACTTGGGCTTTGGTTTTCTGTCTCTTTTTTTCATTTTATGTTCTATTTGCCTTTGGTTTAATCACGCGTGCGTTGTGTGAAACACGGCGCAACTGATAAGCGGACAGCCAGACGAGCAGGCAAACTGATAAGCCAACGGAGATGATTCGATAGACCACCCAAACGTAAGGCAGACCGGCCGAAAGCCAGCGAAACCCCCAATACCCAACACCCGACCCCCAACGGAGAAGCCGTTCTTGTTATTTCTCAAATTCGTGCTCTGCAGCGTTTTCTGTCGCTTGTTTGTTTTTTGATTTGTTTTTAATGAATTTCAATTGCTGGCCATTTAGCGACGACGTCAGCAGCAGCCGTTGTTCCAAACTAAACCAATAAAAGAAAATCAAAACAATGCAACAAATATACATATATAATATAAACTGTATATCATATAGTATATTTAAGGCTGCCTGAAACAAGTTCGAGGCAAAATTCTCAGGCAACTTTTCGCTCGCTGATTGCAGCGAGAGACATTTGAGCTGATAAGCAGTTGCTTGCCGAGCAGCTGTTGGTTGTCCGGTTGTCAGCGGAGCTGATAAGCCCCAAGGCTACCCAGCCGCAGCCGAAGTCAATTTTTGTTGGCTCCAGTTTGTCTCTTAACGGTAAAAGTTTTGACTAAATGCAAATACAAATGGCACAGCTGTCAATAAAAATGATGCTCAGCATCCGCTTTTAGTTGGCAAACATTTGATTTGAGGGGGGAAAATATTTGCGTTGAAAAGGTGCTGACAGGTGGCCTGAACTCTCTATATACACACATATATATTGATAACTATCTCTCTATATGTCTCTGGCATGCATTATAGTTGACGCTGCTGCCAAGAAAATTGTTGTTTGACATGAATTTTCAAAAATTCGTTACCTCCATGTTCACTTTATGCTGTTCTCCAATCAATCTTTATGCTGTGAAAAACCTACTGCGTCGTGTACAAAGACCTGATTTGATTTATTATTGATTACTCTTTTAATACCTACATGCTGTTTTCCATGGTCACTTTATTCTCATTGAAAGTGTGCTCCATGTTCACTTTATTTGCATTCACAGCTTGTTCTAATTTACATATTCCTAAATACTGCTTATCATCTGCTTAAAGTCCTCCATGGTTATTTTAATTCGGAATAATAGAACGCAATCACGCCAATTGTACTTGGTCTACATTACATTATTAATAGGCTAAACTGTCTACCTCTTCTTCTTGGTCACCTTGCATTAATATTACAGTATTTTTACAGCCAGCTTTGCGTATGCCTTCAGCTGTTCTCCATGTTCACTTTATTTGTATTTAAATTTGTACTATCTGTTCATTGCCTTTGCCTGTCACCGATTTTCACATCGCTTGCAATTACAACTGTTTCTTTTTTTTTTTTTGCCCCCTCCCCCTCTCCGAAGTGTTTCAACTGTTTGGTTAGAAATTTTCCCTTAACAGATTTGTCAAGTTCTATTATTATTAGCGAAAACCTATTCATAACTCAACATGTCATCTCTTCTGTTGTTTATTTGCACCCGGGCGAGTCAGTCACAGCAATCTGGGAACTGTCATTTATATAATCTAAGCCGTGACTCGTAGGAGGCACCTCCAGGCGACTACCCTGCTCCACCTCCACCTACGTCTCTATTTATACTTGCTTAGAAGACTGCGTGTCGACGTTTCTTTCCCCCCCCCCTTCGTTCCATCTGCTTTTACAACCAGATTTGTGATCTTTATTCCTAACATGATCTTTATGGCTCTCTAGTTGACTGCTCGCGATGTTTCCCAGCGATAAGCGCTCAATTATCTTATCGCTCGTCAGTGCCGGACAGTGCCGGGTAACGCGATGCGCTGCGCTTCGGTGCAGTGTTGTGCAGTGCCCAAAGTCCATCACCCGTTAATTTGTACACGCGCCGCACATGATTCAGAATTGGAATCAGCCGGAATTTGGTTTTAATTAGCCAACTGTAGCTGGTACACTCAGAGAAAACCAAAGAGAACCAAGAATTGAGTTTTTCGGTATTCGTTTAGGTTCCTGCTTCAAGAACTTATTTTTCTCTTTACAAAACTTCTATAAACAACACCTTAATATAGTATTTTAGAAAGTTTTTTTACGGCGCTTGAAAATATTTATTATTATTTCAACTATGTCAATTACTATGGGAAGAATATTCCACTTAAATCATTCCATTTACACTTAGTTAAAGTAAATTTGAGTGAAAAATATATTTGAAATTTCAAAAAGAAAATTAAATGTGTAAAACCTATATTTTCGCTAAGTGTATAGAGTGAAAATCAATTTACAAACGAATTTGTCCTATGCATTTCCATTGCCCTGCCCATCTTAGTAGTTTTCCTCAGTTCTATTTGCCCCTTTGTCTCCGTTTCACGCGATGACTGCGTGCCAAATTCAAATACAAAATAAAAATAAAAACAAATAAAAAAATAAAAAAAAACAAAATTAAAAGTTCTCTGTTGTAATTTTCCACACGCTGCCGTTGACTTTTATTGCAACAATTTCTTATTGTTGTTGTCGCTCTTGTTGCCTGTGCTTTTCGTAAACAACAAATACAAATTTCAACACGCTTTTATAATAATCATTTTTATTTGTAATCACTTTGGAAATATATTTGCCCATGCGGGGGAGTCGCTCTCTGGGGAGCTTAACTAAAAGTATTGTAATAGTTAATAAGTAATTGTTGTGAACACATTTTAATTGCCAGACGCGGCGACGATTTGCAAATGTGCTTTTGTTTTTGTTGATTATGGCGCATCATACGAACAATGAATAATGAATATATATTCACTATTCGTGCCTAAATATTGGCTGCTTGCCAATATATGCATATGATGGGCGTGCAGCAAGTGTTTGCTTAGTGCCACAAATATTTTATTGGTATTTTTTTTTTTATATCAGTTTTTCACCTATTTCATTCACACCTGACTGAGGTTTTTCTTTGCATTTTCATTCAATAAAATAAAATTTTACAGCACTGTGGCAAGCTTTTAGTTACAATTTCATTCATATCCATTTATATTTATAATGGTAAACTAAGTTTTTTTTTTTTGTATATAAGTAAATTAAGAACCGAACTCCAACCAGATGAATGTGGGTTCGAATCCTAGGCCAGTGTAAGCTGGATGTTTTTGAAAAATGGAGCCCCTTCTTCAGTTTCTGCCCCAACAAGAGACCGCTTTATGGTTTCTACGCAGTTGCCGACATTCAGCAATCAGCTCTGTTCAGTTTCGGCTCCCCTGAGGCCCCCATTAACCCATTTTGATGCCCAATGCCCAACGCGACAAATTGTGTTCAGATGCGAGTTTTACTTGTGCAATTTGTTTATACAAATGTGCATTTAATTGTTGTTTGTTTATTATTACATATTTGTTTGCTTTGCATTTATGTTTTATTTTTGTTTTCGTTTGGTTTTTTTTCTTTATAGTATATATAAATATATATATATATTTTGCCGCTTTAACGCGGATGTTTTTTTTACAATTTACAATTTGTTGCCGGCATTTAGTGCTATGGGAAAATGAAATATCTGCATCTGTATCTGTGTGTTTCGTTAAGCTTTGCTTGGTGTGGGGAGTATGTGTGTGTGGGGAGAGAGAGGGTGGGGCTTCTTCTGCGACATGCGCATGAAATCGATACGCTTCATATTCTCGCGTTGTGTGTTGAATTTTAAACACCGTTGTTGTTGTTGCTCTGTCGCCTGTTGTTGTTGTTGCTGTTGACAATTTGTTTTGCAAATTCGCAAGCCCTTGAAATACTGTGGGCTCGTTTATTTGCTGTTTGTTTTCTTTTCCTCGTCCAAAGCGGAAACAAATCGCGTCGATTATATAAACGGCATTTCAATTGTGCCCCGTCAAAACACAAGCTCTGAAGAAATTCTTCCCCTCAGCATAAAACGCAATGCGCAAAAAGGTGAAAAGCCACCACGAAAACCACCAGCAGAAGCACCACCACGTTTTTTTTTTTTTTTTTTTTTTTTGCTAACAACCATCGCATGTTTGCTCAAAAGTATCTAGAAGAACGCCAAGCGGCATTCGCTCACTGAGCATTCTGTTTTTTTCTTGTTTTTTAATTTATTTTTTTTATGATAAACACCACGAAAAAAGTGTCGTAAAGTTTTTGCGTCGCAGCGCAAAAAGTGGCAAAGGAACAGCAAGAATTAAAAAAAGAACAACAACAACAAAAGTAACCAGCAAATTTGTCATGCCGAAAACGAGTGGCAAATGTTGTTGTTTGAAATACTTTATATATATATATATATTTGTGCACATATGTATGTATCCAAATATTTATTCAGACATACATATATGATGCCGGCTGGTTTCGTAAATTGTTACCAATTTTGTGGCGCTGGCTTCTATTTTTTCGCTTTGTTCATTCATTTTTGGCTTATTTTTTGCTTGTCCATAAATAAAAAAAAAGATGTGTAAATTATTGAAGCAAAGTGCGTCAAAACAAACAGAGAGAAGAACAGCAACAACAACAAGTAGGCGCAGCTTTGCTAGAAATGCTGATAGATAGAGATACACACCCGTCTATAAGATACACACACACACACACGCACACGCATACACACAGCTGTGTAGCTGTAGCTGTAGCTGTCGCAACGCGCCATGTTGTGCACTCCCAACCAAAAAGTATCTGGCAGATACACAGCGCTTGCTCTCTCTCACACGAGCTCCCAACATGCACACGCTCTCGCCGCTCTCACGAACGCTCTGCCTCTCTCGCTCGCTCGCTCGCGCAGTTGCGCTCTCCGTGCGCTGCCATTTGATATAAAATCAGACGCTAATTGCAAGCAGACGTTCAGTCGCCAGTTCAACTCGCAACACGCAGCACGCTAAATACAAAAATACTACAAAAAAAAAGAAAAAGAAAATATATATATATATAAAAATATAAAATAAAGCAAGAAATTGTTATAGAATATTAAATATAAATATTTAAGTATTTTTTGTGCGAGCAGCCAACAGGAGACTTTGTTTTGAATTACATTAATTCAACAAAACAGTAACAAGAACAAAACACACAAAACCAGCAACTGTAAAAAAAAGAGCTTTCAGTGTCGACTTTGAATGCAAATGCAAAAGCTCTGCGCCGGTCTCATAAATTACCAAAAGCTACGCAGCCAATTCAGTTATTGCTGAACTTTTGTCGTAAAAACATAGCAGGAGAAACAATAAACGGAAAATTAAGAAAAACACAAAAACTAAGCTACAAATCAGAAAAGCAAACCAAATAGAAAAGAAGCAGTGCACAACATAACTGTGATACAAAATTGCAACAAATTTATTATATAAGTGTGTGAAAAGTTTTTAATAAACACTCAAAAGTGAGAAACAAAAAGAGAGAGTGAGAGAAATAATTAAATTTCGTTAATTAACGCAAACGTACTCGAAGTGTATTATAAAAAAATGATGAGCACAATGTCGCTGCGTCAGCCCGAGAATTGGCTCTACGAAATTTGGCAGAAGGGCTACGACAGCCCCTGCTACGTTATGGTGCCAAATGCAAAAGTATGTATCAACCTTCAAGAAGAAGACAATATTTTCGATATCGCATAGTATAGTTGCATTGAGAAAAAAAAAAATTACCCCTGTCCCTGTCGAAAAATTTCACCTTGCACTCTTATTGATTTTGTGCGCATAGATTTTTACTTTTTTTTCGTTTGAGGCTGTGCGCGTTTTGTCGTCAAGGCGAACAAGTCGAGAAAAAAAATATACATATATACAAATATGCTATATATAATATATGCTTGAAACCTGTCAATTTTCATGTTGTACAGTAATTTGTAAATGTTATTCACTTGCTTTTTTTTTTGCTCAGTGCAAGTAAAAAAAAAATTCCTTTGTGCGCTGTCCGAAAATGACAAAAAAAGAAAGAAAAAAACAACAAAGAGCACATGGAACAAGTGAAGAGCAGACGCCTTGTGGCTGGGTCGCCATATTTGTGTTTTTATATGAGTTTCGTGCGGCGAAGTGCAGCCAAAAAAACAGAAAAGAAAAGAAAAAGCAAGAACAACAACAACAACAACAGCAGCAGCAGCAACCACAAGCGTTTTGTGTCTACCTCTGAAAGAGACACGCGTGAACCCAAACGAACCTCGACCCGACTTCGAATTTCGAATCAACGCAACTTGAGCACTCGGCTATGTCTGTGTGTGTGTGCGTGTGCGTGTGTGTGGGAAAAATGCATTAATTTCCTTTTTTGGGTAGATTCTCTAGCATTGTGCATATCAAGTGGGGTATTTTTTTTATTTACCTGATGAAATACCTGAGAGACGAAGTAAAAGAAATTCAATTTATACAAGTAAATATATTATATAAATACTTGGATAAATTCATACACCTGTTTTTTATTCTCCATTTGCCAAAAAAGTGATGCAGAATCAGCAAAAACAATCATTAATTATTCCATAATAAATCAGCAAGCATATACATAAATTATATAGCCATTTTATTTATTTTATTTTGCATATATACGCATTGATTTTCATGTTTATATTATTATATCTTTTACTTTGCTGCTTGTATTTCTACGCTTGATTGTTGTTTTTTTTTTTTAACGCCCGGCTCGGCGCCAGTCTCAACCAGTTTTGCATTTTATACAGCGTTGTTTTAACAATCAATTTATCACCTGCTTTTTTAACATTTTATGCGCAGTTGCCTAACCTGCGGGATTCCCATATAAAATGTGATCAAATTTGTCAAGCACAAGAAAACTCTTGTATATTACATTTAATTTATTTTTTCTTCATTATTCATGCTATTCGTTTCATTTGTATAAAAATAATATACACATTTAGATGATATTTTAATTATTTTCTTCATTGATTATTCATGCTATTCATGAAATTGCCATGAATTGAACGACTTTTATTTTAAATACCCCCCAAAAACGTGCAAATATTTATAGAGAACTACGCGTTTTGTTGATTTTGTATTTGAATGCTTGGCAATTGGCCCAGCTAGAAAAACTCTCGAGTGCTGAACATGCGAGACGACAGCCGAGACTTTCCCTCCTCCCCCGCCGTACCCACGAGTCGTAATTTATATACACTGTTGCTATAAATCATATGAGCGCACATTTTATGACTAAGAAAACGCACGCGAAACGCGCATGAAACGCGCGCGATTTTCTGCCAACGTGGCGACGAATTTGTTTAAACAAATTTCTGACTGCCTTTGTAAATCTATTTATATATGGTCGAGAACAATCGCAGTCTGCTTATGGGCAACATTTTGTTGCAGGTGAAAACCAGGCCACTTGCTGTGAAAATGCTTTGCAAAAGCAAAAAAAAAAAAACAGGCGTTTTATTTTTAGCCAGAGCCAAAATGAAAACGAAAAAGAAAACGCAGAGGCAAACTCTTTGCAGCAGCTCTTTGCATGAATGTGTCGCCAAGCGGAGAAAAAGGCAGAAAAAGTGGGCGACTCACCTGCCGTTATTTGCTGTTGTT
Source organism: Drosophila sordidula (assembly GCA_035047465.1). Lineage (NCBI taxonomy): Eukaryota > Metazoa > Arthropoda > Insecta > Diptera > Drosophilidae > Drosophila > Drosophila sordidula. The sequence continues at coordinate 3,975,846 of JAWNPQ010000090.1, read as the reverse complement.
GCACGTGCCACAAGCAATGCACATGCAACGTGCGAGCGGGATAGCAACAGACCGACGGACAGCCAAATCTGTCGCGCTGTGTTTAGTTTCGTGGCCGCCCCGGGCCTCCCCCAAACCCCCGTTTAATGGTCATATTAAATGTTCATGTGCAGTGCAGACACGCGTGGCATGTTGGCATTGACATTTGGCCACAAGACACAAATATGTATAAATGTGTGTATATCTGCCATATGCTGACAACTATTTATTATTCGGCTTGCCACACGCGACACGTTGGGCAAACATTGAAATTGATTCCATTAATGAGTCGTCAAATGCGTAATTTTAGCTGCTTTTTCTTTCTTTACGATTTTGGTTCATAAAAAATGAGCAAATGGCGATAGTTGAAAATTGCGCCAGTGTTGACGGATATCGATATAAGTCTGGAATTCATAGGCAGCTAACAGCAGAGTGTCATGTTAAGGTGCTGTTAGCTTAACAGAAATGATCTCGCTCTCTTCAGCTGTTAACAGTTTGAGCGAAGTTAACATTACAAGCAAATCTAAACTATTTTTGCACTCTACATTTAACTGTTACTAATTACTTTCTCTTCTCTGCCCTTTGACAGGACCTGGTCAAATCGCATCTCATGATTGCGGTGCGCGAGGAGGTGGAAGTGCTCAAAGAGCGCATCTCCGAGCTGATGGACAAGATCTCCAATCTGGAGCTGGAGAACAACATACTCAAGTCGAACATGTCGCCGGAGACGCTGCAGCAGTTGCAGATGCAGCTGCAGATCGCCGGCAGCCAGCAGCCAGCGGCGGTCGCAGCGCCGCCCGCAACGCCGGCCATTCAAGCGGCGCCGGCGGCGGCAGCAGCAGCAGCAGCAGCAGCAGCAGCGGCAGCGGCGCCAGCGTCGGCAGCGGCGGCCAGCAGCCCAGCGTCGTCGGCGGCGCCAGCAACAACAGTTATGGCCAACGGCGGCGCCACAGAGAACGGCAGCGGCATCGGCATCGGCATCGGCAGCGGCGTCGACGCAGCTGTGACTGCGATGCCCATTGTCGATGCGGCAGCGCAGCCAGCGGCCAACGGCAGCAGCGTCGGCGTCGGCGTCGGCGTCGGCGGCGGCGTCGCGCCAACGGTCGTCAGCACAAATGGGCCCATGTCCTAAGCTGTCCTTGTTAGTTTTGTTTTAATCGTAATTTTATTAATGTCGCCCACTGTCCGGGGCACTGGAATGTCGAAATAATGGAAAAATGTCAAATAAAACTTTGTCGTAATTTGTTGCAGCTCTCGCGCGCGCGCGCCGCAAGAGATTAGAGACAGAGACAAGCGTTAGCAAGCAGCCCCCCACCCCCAACCCTACCCAACACCCGCCCACCCTTCGCTCCCTACCAGCAACAAAACAGCAGCAGCAGCAGCAGCAGCAGCAATGTTAACAACAACAGAAGCAGACAAAACAAAGTATTATAAAAAAAAAAAAAAAAGCTCAATCAAATGTGAAAGAGCGAGAGCGAGCGCGAGCAAGAGTTGAAAATGAAGTGGGGAGAGAGAGGAGAGAGTTCTGCTGTTAACGTTGCTGTTAACTGCGGCTGTTGCTGTTGTTGTCTGGTAGCACTGCTGCAGCCGCCATTTTGTTAATTTCTCGATTGTGATATTTGTTTAACACATACCTTCACACACACCCACATACACACACGCCCACACACACACAGACTTAGATGGATAGACTGCGTGTTAACAGTTTGGCTGCGGCTGGCCTGAACTGTTAGCGAGCGCTTAACAGAGTGTTTTTTTTTTTTGTCTCTTTTAACAGAGCGCTGCTGCGCCAATTAACATTCAGGTTGAAACAAAAACAATTCCCAATAATTTCTGTTTAATTTTGAAATGCTCTTTTTGTTAAATAAATTTTATTTCAAGTTATTAACGCTCGAAAGAAGTTGTGCAAAAACCAATACATATAAATAAAAACAAAACCACAAAAAAAAAAACATTCTCAGCTGAGAATAAAAATTATAAAAACTAAAAAGTTGGCCTCAAAAAATACTTAAATATTGTAAAAAGTAGAATTTGAGCCGCGCAATATGCATGGAGGAAAGAAAGAAAGAAGGCAAGAAAAAAGGAGAGAAAATTATAAAAAACAAAATATGTGATAATTTGCATTGTGCATTGTAAATTGTAAAAAGGCAAGCAAGAAAATATCCGAAGCAAGCGCTAAAAATATACACTTAAAAAAACTTGAGTCAGCCAGCAGCAGCAGAGATCAGCAAAATTTGATTCACTTAATTCTAACTATAAACTGATAACAACAAAACCAACACACTGATTATAGATATATATTATATTATACGTATGTAAAACAGCAAGCTGCTATTTTTATAATTTTTAATTATTTAATTATCAAAATCAAAGCAAATTATTAACTAAAACACAAAACAAAAATCATAAATGTGCATGTTTCAAATTTATTATACAAACAAAAAAAAAAAAAAAGATACACAACACTCGTAGAAAATCGTTGTAGTAATATATTAGAATATTTTCAAATTTTTAATTTTTGCCAACAACAATTTGCAAATTAACAAATTTATGAAAAAAAAAAAAATTACTGTAAATATATATATTTAAATATGATATACGTGTGCAACTTTGAAGAGAGAAAAGAGAATAACTGTATTCACAAAACTATCAAAAAGCAAAACAAAGAAATTCAAGAAATTGTGTGTAGACACTTTAAAAGTGTACAAAAGCGCCACACCCCCTATCCTGCCCCCTGCCCCCTACCCTCAGCAGCAGTAGAAGCCTTGAGAAAGAAGAGAAAAACAATTGAAATGTAAATTAAATATTAAGCAAAAGTCGTCCTATTTTAATTGTTATGCAAATATTTAGTTTAATAATTAATATTAATTTCGAATTTTTGTATAAACGCAAAGCAAAATCTGTTGTAAGATTTCTGTTACACACACACACACACATATACACACTATCTCTCTCACTCACTCTTGCTCTGCCGCATAAGCCACAACAACAACAACAACAAAAACAAAAAACAACTACAACAAACAGAAAGAGCATTCAACTAGCTGAAACTGAAAGCAAAATGCAAAAAATACTAGAGAAAGAGCGTTGAATCGTCGACAGCGCCCCGTAGACCGCACAAGTTTTCTGTATTGCAACTTGCAACACTTGCGCCACACACGCAACGTGCAACGTGCAACGTGCAACTTGCAACACTGGCCACCTGCGGAGACTCCAATTGTCTAAGGTCGGCCCCTAAAAATAGCTGCAAAATCCAATCAAACGAAAGCTATATCACAAATAAATGAAATGATTATGTAAAATGATTATATATTTAAAATATATAGTCTAACTGAAGCACAAAACTTGAGAGTCTACTGGGCGCTATATAGCCGCTGTTATATCTGGTCGATCGGTCTCAACGCCGCCGCAGCCATCCACACTAAAGTAATTGTTTTTTTTTTATTGAAGTATTTTTTGTTTTATTCTTTTTTTTGATTTAAGGACATTTTGTCATGCGTTTGCTTTTCATGTTTTTAATTTTATTTTTGCTCCCCATGATTGATTTTTACGCGCTTAAGTCCTCATTTCTAAGTCTAACTATTAATTTATTAATTAGTTTGTAAGCGAACAACAACAAAGGATTAAAAACAAGTAAATCAAATGCAAATACCAACTATATTTAAATAAAACTAAAGGAAATACAATTATAATAAAACAACAAAATACAAACAAAAAATGCATCTTTAATTTTTCGGGGTGTTTCTCACATGGAATTGAATTAAATGGATAATAGGTATTAAAATCGGACTACATACGTATGATTATCTGGCATATCTCAGCTAAAAAAGGCCATATACCTTTTTAGACTCCTACAGATCTGGACTATCGATTGGCATTAAAAAATTGTCATTCAAAATTTTGACCAAATTTGACAAAAATGTTAATTTTTGCCAAAATCGCAAAAATTCTGAAATGAAAATATTTTAATTCTATAGACCTTAACGAGTCGAAAGAGGTATATCTTTCCAAGATCCGACCTTATTTGGCTGAGATATAGCTATGTTAACATTTGCGCAAAGGTTAAAATTTGCATATGTGTATGTGAGCATGCATGTGATAGGCGGCCCAAAATTGTCACCTTGTAAGTATGCAATAGAATTTTGTAGTTTATACCCTGAAGCCATTAAAAATGGTTAAAGCAGGGTATAATGGTTTTGTGCAAATGTATGTAACAGGCAGAAGGAGGACTCTCCGAACCCATAAAGTATATATATTTCTTAATAGCGGTAAAGTTCGGTTTTGCGTTAGGCACCTTGCAGTAGACCTTAAAGTAGGTCTTATTCTTATTATATATTGTTTTTTATTCAAAAATTGTTTGTAATATTTAAATATCTTATTCTTATACACAAACTTAAAAATTGTAGCTATTTAAAAAGGCATTTCGGCAATCTGGAATATAAAAATGTATAAATTTTCCAATTGTTTTCAATTGTTTAAATAAATGCAAATGTAAATACCAAAGTTTTTCGTCGTGTTTCTCATCGCTGTTGCTGAAAGATTTTTCGAATCTGTAAACAAGAATATATATATTTTTGGCCCGGAGATGCTTTCTTCTGCCTGTTGTAAAAACCCGTTAAGCCATTTCCATGGATTTAGTATAAAAGTTATTCAATTAATTTTAAGAAATATTTGTAAGTAAAGGGAGGGAATACCTGTTAAGAATTTAACTTTTTGTTTATGACATGAATAGATGCTATAAAAAGTATTAATGCTATAAATAATCAAATGTGAATGCTAGGAATACAAAAAGGGCATGAAGAACTACCAAACTATTGGCTACAAATCGAAGGGTACGTGGAGGAAACTGTTTGATCGGCCCCTTTAGAAGTCTGTCTCGGGGCTTTGGGGTCGGTTGTCCGGGTCCGGGTTTGGGTTCGGGTTCGGGTTCGGGTGGGTCTCGGCGGGCAGCGGCTGCTGGGCAATCACAACGGTTTTGTCCGGCTCATCGTGGCCCACGGCCGGCTGTGGCTGAGGGGCTGTTCCGGCGGGATTGAAGGACTTGAGGGTGCCCAGCTGGGCGCGCACGTCCGTCTCGGAGAGATGGTGGAGCGGCACATTGGCGGGCACCGCGAGGCGCTTGGGACTCGTGGCGCCGTCCTCGCGCTTGCGCTTGTCCGGCGGAAAGACCACCTGGGCGTAGGTGACGCCGCTGCCGTTGGGCTCCACGATGCTCTGCGCGCCGGAGGAGTCCGTCAGCGAGCTGGGGTGCCGAAAGATGGGCGCCACCTGGCGCGGCTCGGCCACCTCTTGCGGCGCATCGCGGCGCTGCATCGGCGAGCCGGAGGCGGCCGTGGTCGTCGTCATCGTGGGGCTGCCCCCGCGCGCCTCGTTCGAGGCGGGCGCCGAGCCGGAGTCCTCGTGCGGCACGGGCGCGTACAGCGAGGGCGTGTAGTTGTTGTCGGTCACCTTGCAGTTGTAGAGGTTGAGGCCCTTGGCGAACACGAAGACCAGCACGTCGAAGAGCACGCTGGCCAGGATCAGCGAGGCCGTCAGGATGTCCAGGATGTTGCCGTGCTTGGGCGTCTCGCGCAGCAGGCAGCGCTCGTAGTTGGGCGCCCAGTAGACGCAGGTGGTGCCTTTCGGAGGGGGGGAGGGGGAGAGTTATCAATTTTAGCAGTTGGAGCCACTCCAGCGCGTGGTGACTGTACTCACGTGTGACCAGGTCGTAGCTGAGGTGCACGGGCACGTAGGCGAAGAGCCCGACGATCATGACCTCGAAGGCGAGCGCAAGCGTCTTGTCCTGCGGCAGCACGGCGCGCAGCGTGATGAGGGTCCGGCCGATGAGGGACATGCCCAGCAGGAAGGCGCCGGAGATGCTGAGGATCTGGAAGATGATAATGCTGCGCTGGCAGCGCTCGGCGCTGCAGGCGCCGGGCGTGGCGCGCGACGTGCCGGCGGCGTCGAGGCCCTGGTCGCCGCGACAGCTGCAGCCCTCGTACAGATCGAAGCTGTTGATGGCGCTCCGGCGCGTGCAGCCCGCGTAGCAGGGCGAGAAGTAGGTGACGCTGCTGTTCTCCGGGCAGACGGGCACGAAGGCGGTCGGCGAGCAGAGGCACTGGCTGGCGCAGTAGGGCTGGGTCAGCTTGCCGCCGACGACGCCGGCGACGGCGCCGACGTCGCAGCTGAGGAAGACGTAGCCGACGAAGATGAGCACCAGGTGGAGGCCCAGGCTGATGTTGATGCCCGCGATGGTGCGCGCCGAGAGCCGCGCCTTGGCGATCACCAGGCCGGCGACGAGCATGCCGACGGCGAGGACGGGCGGCCGCAGGAAGTAGGCGACGAAGGCGGCCCGCCACTCCTGGGTGAGCCCGTCCTGCTCGCTGTAGGGCAGGAAGAAGCGGCTCTGCAGGTAGCCCTCCTCCTGCAGCGCGTAGTTGAGCACGCCGCTCTGCAGGCACATCACCGCCAGCAGGTTGGCCATCAGCAGCCGGTTGCGGAAGAGCCGGCGCAGCGAGGGCCAGAACGCCGTGTCGTCCAGGTACGTGGAGAACTGGCTGCCGAAGGCCCGCAGGTTCGACTGCTCGATGATGCGCTGGGCGGCCTGGTGGATCACCGTCTTGGGCAGCCGGCGCGGGAAGAGGCCCAGCAGCACGGCGCCGACGAAGATCAGCGGCGCCAGCACCACCCAGCCCAGCCACCAGCCCACCTGGGTGAGGCCCACGCCCAGGACGAGAAACGCGCCCACCTGCTGGCCGACGGCGCGCGCCGCCAGCACGACGCCAATCACCGCCGGACTGTCCTCCGAGAGCGAGTTGTCGTCCACGTAGCCCACGCCCAGCGTGTAGTACGCCAGCGCGCCCATGCCGAGGCCCAGCTGCAGCAGGAACAGCAGCGCCAGCGTCGCCGTGCTGCTCTGGCCCGGGCTCAGCGTCAGCCGCTGCAGCTGCGCCAGCGAGGTGGCGCACAGGTTGGCGTCCGCCAGGGCCTCCTGCGGCCTGGCGCCGTCGGCGCTGCGGGCGGGAGGAGATTCGATTAGTCAGGCAGGAGGTGAACCTCGACTGAGTGAAAGCTGTGACGTCACAATATCGGAATTCGATTTGCAAGCAAGTAACTCCTCAAGTGAAACTGACTATATCATTAAACTCCCATGGGAATAAATTGGGATAAAAACTTAACTACGTGGTTTTTTGACTTACATTCTCATCCCATAAACTTTTCTTGCAAGCTCGCTTTTAGGTAGCCCCACCAACAATCACTACTGAGAATCCTAAGATTCCAAGCCAAAGTATATATTACAAGTACATATTTTACAGTACTCCTCAAGCGAAAGGCAAGAAGAGCGACTGAAAGGTGCTTTCAACGAGCTAAAAGTCTAGCGATATGGTGACGTCACACTCTCTGCTTTGTCTTCGCGTTTCTATAGTCTCTCAATTGGGATACTCACAAGTTCATTATGGCGGGGATCACGGCGATCACGCAGGCCGCCGACTGCAGCATCAGCGTCCCCACGAGCCACTTGATCGGGTGATAGACGTCCGCCCAGTAGGCGAAGGCCAGGGCGAACACCGCCTGGAAGAGTCCACTGCTGACCAAAAGCCAATCTGAATTGGAATGCGATATCAATAGAAATTAATACTATTATCAATCCCTGCATAGGGTATTATAATGTCAGGAAAGTAAAGTTATCTTGGGAGACAGGCAAGATCAGTAGTGTAACTATATATTATGTCTGACAGGGATTTCACCTGCACAGGATTAGAGCCTAAATATTAAAGAAATTATGAGCTCTAAAGGAGTGTCTAATAAAAAGAGAACCTGCTTGAATAGTTTGCGCATTTAGCCACAACTTTGTAGTGTAGATAAAAGATAAGCATTAAACACTACTCATAGGTGGACAATGAAATTAACGAATTGAACGGAAGTGATCGTGTGTATATATAGTACATATGCATGCATATCTATACTCTATTTAAACGAAAGTTTGCGAAAAATGTGGCTGGTGGGATTCCGGGAAAAGAAAACCCGAAGATGTGTAAAAACTTGGCCAAATGTTGTGATTAATGTTCCACATTGTGCAATGCAGGCGACGGCTACTAGTATCTGGTGACACACACTCGCACACACGCACACCCGCACACACAGGCACTCGAAACCATAAACAATATCGCCGAGCTGATAAACCGTGCTACGCCCTCTCTCTCTGCCTCTCTCTCTTTCCGCTCGCAGTTGTTGTCTCCATTGAGGGCACCTCTGGCCCGGCGGCTTACTCACCCACGAGCAGGGGACTGTAGCCGTTCTGGAAGGCGGCCTGCTTGGCCGAGACGCGGAAGTAGAGCTCGCAGGCGCCCTGCAGGAGGCCCGCGCCGACCAGGACGACGATGAAGGTGCGCAGGCGGGCGTACTTCTGGCAGGCGGGGCCGCGGCACCAGCCCAGGCCCTTGATGCCGCAGTCGACGCTGTCTGTGGGGGGTACGAAACACATATAGTATATATATATATATATATATATAGTCTAGAGCGGTGAAGCACGCACCGTCAGGTATATTGTTGGCATTGACCGCTATCTGCGATAAATCCGAGTTGCGCGTAGTCTGCGCCATTTCTCGCTATTCGAAATTCGTTGCTTGTTTTTATCGTTTGCTCAATTTTAATCAAATGGTTTTATTGTTTTTTAATTCGTTATCATTTACTTGGTTTCATATTCGCGCGACTATTCGAAGCAATTGTCAATTGCCGACTGACGATGGCAGGTGAGAGCGTTTATTCCCTGTTTTGTTCTTTTTTTTTTTGATAAGTATTCGGCTTTATCTTATCAGAAATTGAGTCAACTTTATTGCTCTTACGCATTGGCAACATGTGATTGTTGACATTAGCTGCTTTCGAGCTGCTGGAAACAGCTGCAACATGTGGCCATACATTCGGCAACCCTCATTCCAACATGTTGCCAAGTACTTGAATTGATGACAGCAACTTAGCAACATGTACTTCGGATCAGTTGTTGATAAGAGCAGGCCCAGCAACATGCTGCCAGGTATTTTAAAAGTTGCTGACAACAAGCACAGCAACATGCTGCCAAGCATTTAAATAAAAGTTGTAAGCAATTTATTTTATTGCAACATATTAAAGATCCATGTCACGCGAACTTGAATTTGCAGCTTAAATTTAAATTTAGAAAAAAACGTTTATGGTACATTCAACCAGATGTTAATAATAGCGCATTGAATTGATAAATTTATATTTTTGAATTTAGCAGCAACACGGAGATGTTCTCAACAGAATTGACGATAGCATCTTGTGCCCAAGCATTTGCGCTAATCTACTTAACACGCGTAGCAGCATGTTTCTAAGCGCTCAAGGCAACATAAGGCTGAGCTTGAGCAACATTGCTGGAAAACCAAAACAACTTTATAGGGTGAAGCAGATTTGATGCTACATTTAATGGAAAGAAACTAAATTCTGTATAGCAGCAAAGATGCCTTTGGCACTTCACTCAAAAACGCAAATAATCGAAAATAGTTCGTTTTACCTGAAGCAATATCTAAACAGAATCAAAAGCAGTTTGAACTAAAAAGTTTTAATTTTGTGTCTTTCCAAAATGCAAATAATCTTAGTTTCGCTTTTGATGGTCGCCGTTGCTGCGCAAGTGGAAGTGGACTTGCGCCCCTCGCCGCCAGTTGTGATCTGGGGCGTCGAACTGTGAGTCCTTGCACTTACTTCGGTTCCAGTTGAAGGTACTAAAAGCGCTGGCAACACGCAGGCCGCCCGCGGAGAGTATCTTCAAGTCGATCAAGTCGGCCGAGTTCACCGCTATGCTGCGACCGCTGCTGAAGGACCACATGATAATCGCCTACATGGAGCAGGAGCTGACCTCGAAGAACCTGAGCTGCACGGAGCCCGATTGCTTCCCCAATCTGCGTCGGGTCACGCCGCGGACCTACTACAGCAAGGTGCACGAGCCGGCCGAGGTGCTGGAACAGCTCTTCCTCGAGCTTCACCAGGAAATGATCCACACTGACCTCTACAAAATGGTGCATCTGCCGTGCCAAATGAATACGATACACGTCCACTACTTCAAGGATAAAAACCTAACTGACCACGGTAGGTAGCCCAACCAGTTTCTGGCCAGCGGACCACTCTGAACTTAGGTGCAGGAGAATACCCCAATTCTCAATATTCTCAATAGCCTGAGTCGAACAATGCGACCTCGTGGTAGGGGCCCAAATAAATGGATTCTTTTCGGGGTTTGCTCAACTTGAAATATTAAAAACTGTCAGTCGATTACGGCTTCTAATTTTATTTAAATAATTTAGCTTATCTTCGTTTCTTCTTCTATTCGAAAAATTTCGATAAAAACAGAAAACGAATATTTCTGGGAAAATAGCAAAATTTTCTGCAAATGTTAAATATTTGACCTGTTGTTTTTTAATATTTAACATATGGAAAATTGAGAACTTGCAAAGGGAAAATATTAAGATCTCACAGGGAAACCTTTAATTGGATAAATAGAATTTCTTAAGAATTTATAGAGCTTTGAGAATAAGCTTCAATGTCGGTACACTCGCAAGTGAAACCTTTGACCTTTTCCCTCACTTACCACCTGGCAAGGTGTAAAACTCATCTATTGAATTGCTATAAAAGCCTATACAAATTTACCTTTAAAAGTATTTTGCGGCTAACCCCGCGCCCCCAATCATAACAGTTCTATATAGATAATCGCTTTAATCGATGCTCCACAGACGAGTTCATGCAGATCGTGACCGAGCACCTAGGCAACTGTTCGGTCGTGCACTTGTACACGGCGCCCGGGGAGCCGATGGAGGCGGTGAAGCGTCGCGTGCAGCACATGAGGCAGGTCGTGCAGTGGGAGGGGCCGCAGTCGCCGGCTTTCCGTTCCCAGATCGATCACCATTTGACGAACAGAACGGGGACAATTGACTCGGAGCGAGCGACGGCGGTGTCCGTCCTGCGGAACACGAAGGGCATCGTAGCCCTGCAGAAGATCGTCTTCGCCGAGGAGATCCAGATGGGGCTGACCGTCTACTACAAGCGCTACCACATCTATCCGGACCAGCTCACCACGCTGAACGTGGATCAGACGGACAGCTCGAACATTAGGAGGGGCTTTACGTTCATCATTGAGACCAGCATGGGCCCCCTCAAGCTGATCATACTGCCCATCGTGGGCAACTGGCGCATTGCTAGCCTGTCGTTCAAGAACCTCACCTTCATACCCAGGGACCTGCTCTACTACAACAACCAGTTCAGCTTCTGCTGCTATGCCATGTCTGCCTACGCGAACAATGGCGCTCGCCTCACGATCTACTCCTTCAGCTTGGACGTCGTCTTGGTCGGTGAGTGCGTGGATCCAAGTATCTAATACTCTCATACACTCTGCTGCACTTGCAAGGGCATTCCACTCTTAGCCTAATCTACTGCTCTGCTCAGAGAAGGCACATACGTTTTAGGGGGAGGTTTATCTAACCTGTTTCTTTGGGGAACTGATTCGGTTCAAGGTTTTGTCTTAGTAAAATACAGTTAAAGCCTGGTTTGTGCGGGTTAAAGCTAGTTGAAAGCTGATTTAAAGCCGAGATCGATTGCTATGATTTACAATTGGCTTTTATTCTAAGTTTTAACTCACCATGAAAACCGTTTCGGTCTAAAAGCGGTTTAAGGCAGGTTTAAAAGGATTAGAATCCGGAATTCGAGATTTTTTTTTACTTTGCGGTAAACACCAATGCATCCATGAATGTAAATGTGAATGAATGTAAAAGAAAGATTTAAATTTAATTTCAGACTTAAAACCGTTTCGGTCTAAACCAATGTTAAAGCTGGTATAAAAGGGCTTGAAGTTTAAATTCCCATTTTTTATGAATTAAACTGGTTCACCTAATCCATTTCTCATATTCTTTTCTCTTCAGACATTTTTTCGGCAACGGATCCGGACTACAAGCCGAAGCCCTGTTGGCTGTGCGAGGAGTATCTGACGCCAGGCCTAACACAGGCCATATTCACGGTGTCAATACTCCTGTTCCTATTCGGCATTGGCATAGGCATGTTAATGGATATGGGACGCCAAAAACGGGTTCCAAACGCCAATGAACCGGAGCCGTACTTGAAGGTGCCCTCTGAGCGTTAGAGCGGGGGGGGGGGGGCGGGAGCGCTGAGGCGAGGGAATCGAAACTGTAGAGACGCACCTCGCTCAGCCGTTGCACATTCTACAAATTTGTACTCTACATTCTACATTCTATGCTAATTCACTTGCTTACAAATCTAATCACAATGCTTAGCCACACGCTGGAGGGACAGAGAGAGAAAGAGAGAGAGAGAGAGAGACGGACTGGGTCTTGGGGCTGCAATTGGAAGAGCGGTCCGGTGAGGGGTCTATATTAATAGTAATAGTGTCATTGTCGCGTTTGTTATTGTTTATTATTGTATTGTTACTATTGTTATTGTTGCTGGCTTAACAATTTTCACATGCGAATAAAACGCCTCTCAAAGGGAAAGGAAAAGAGAGCGCGCGGGAGTCGAAATATGCGTTTGGACTTCACGTGGCGTATGCGTAATATTTGCAGGCCACAATATTTGCTGATAATGATTATATTATCCGCCTTATCGAGCCACAATTATCGGGCGCGGCTCACCAGCCTGGCCAGGCAAACGAATTTATTTCAAACTCAATTCCAGCTGTCAGTTTAAAACGGGCCACGCGGCCGCAAGGTTCACAGTTCTCTTTCGAATTCTCTCGCGGATTTTCTCGGTTCGCGCGCTGCGCCAGCGATTCCTGTGCGCATTAACCTCCAACGATCCTCGCCTTCGATTTCAAGTCTTGCGTTCAAGGAACCGAACTGTAATTAATTAGGCACATAGAGTGCTCTCGAGTGCCGATAAGAGTTATCTTAATTTCCGACGCCTTGTGATAAAAATGTAAATATTCTTCAAAGAAAAAAAAACAAGCAATGGATGAAGAAACTATTATCTATTAAAGTGTAGTTAAGTTCATTAGATCTTCTTTTCAGTAAATCAAATATAAACGTGATCAATGATCAAATTCTAATTTGAAGTATTCTCTTTTATATAACCCGTTATTCAAAAAGATTCCAACGCCAATTAAGCAATGTCTTGTGTTAAGTAATTTATATTTCGCACGCTTTTTTAAAGTTAATTATTTAATTTGGAAATCTTCTTGAATTTGAAATCGTATGTAAGACAGTTTTCCCAAGCAAACACAACGGTTTCTTTTGTTTCGAAAAGAAACACTGACCGATAGCCACTGTCCGCCGTCTTTGTTTGCAGTTGATTTGTTGTCTGATCGTCTGGTATTATCTGATAAAGCGGGTTTAGTTGCATTTATGTTTGCAATTGACCCTCGTCTATTTGTTTGGCACAAATTCGACTTTGAAGTGGGCATTTTATTTTCGAATACGGGATTAAAGACGCACGGCGGTAGATTTAAAGCGCTCGACATTAATGCTACAGATTTTAATTCCATCTCGAGACTCGCCTCGTGTAAATTGTAGTCAATTAAGACGCTTCGCGGTTTGATCTAAGTAAGCTTTTAGTCAGAAAAATATCAAATCTAATATACAGAGCTCGCTCGCAAATTGAAACCAATCTATTTAAAAGGCGATTCTTTGCAAATATACCCAATTGGTAAATGCCCTATTAAAAAAAATATAGAACAAATATTGGAAAATAAACTCCAAATTTTAAAATTTACTTAAAATAATTCCAAAAGTGATATATTTAGGAATCTATTACAAATAATAATTCTAAGGTGATTGCAAAATTCCTTAATCCGATTACCGACCCTAAAAACAGTACACTTTTTAGTTGTCTTTTTTTTCCTGGGGTTTAAACTTTTATTGTCGAAACCCTCAATTTAATCATTGTTATTACCTGAGGCCAATTGTTGTCGAGTTACCTACCACTCATTAATTTAATGAATACCAGGAATTAATGTTGACATACTCTATACTGAAGACTTGAAAGAAGGGTATATTAGAGCTGGTTCCCATTAACAGCTCTGACTTATTTGCAAATATCACTCGAACAATAGAAAAGCAATCGAGTTTAATATGTTTACTATGCAACTTTATACAGGGTATTAACTGGTTGCGCCTGCTGGCTATCAGCTGTCCAATGCGATTAGTGAAAACTCCACGTAGAATACGTGATAAGATAAAAGTTTGACCAGACCAGACTCTATATACTCATATATACTCATAAAGGCCATTTAGCCCGTGCGCGACCCTGACCAATAACCAATTTAGTTTCCGAATTCGTATTCCCCATGTCGAGCAGGTTTTCCGAATGAAAATTCGCTCTCAGCATTAGTTGGCAATTTGGAGAGCGGGCGTAGAGAGTTTGGAATTCGCAGATCACTTTATAGGTCCAAGAACTAGCCAAATATAATGGGGGGCTTATCTAATCGGTAAACATATGGCCTAATATGATCTTGAACAGTCGCCTAATCAATAATGTACTCAGAATTCCCATATCGAACCATTTTCAACTTTATATGCGCCATTCCAATTTGGGCATGGAAAGGGCAACTTGAGCATATCAATTGGAATAGTCATCATTAAGCAACTATTTTGGGCAAAACAAAATTATTCATGGGTCAATCATATCGAGATTGGCCGTTATAAATACGTTTTGTAATTTACCAAGTGCCAAGCAAGAAATATTTGTTTGGACTGTATTGTATTCTATATTTTCATACCCTGTACGCAATGAAAATGGGTATAGGGGATCAGTGCATATGATAGGGAGTAGAAGTTTTCCGAATATCACACATAGACAATCTTTTTAATTTGTTATCCATACTTGGCCAGAAATCGATATTTACCGACACTAATATATGGTTTGTTTAGTCCAGAAAATGTCATAAAATGATCGCACAATAAACTAAGAAGTTAGAATAATTTGTTCATAGTTCTTAGATATTTTACCGCAGCTAGCAACTTCAGTTGACAGGGGCAGGGTATCTCCCAACCCGGCACTGTCGACTAGAACACTTGTTTTTTGTTCAGTTGCAGTCATATATTCGCAATAATATTAATCTTATCAGTTGCGCGCCAAGCGAGACATGCTCAAGTGCGACCACTGAACAGACAATCGATTACAGCAAGAACAACAACAATAAGAAGAAGAAGAAGAAGAGCGACAACAACTCGAACCAGAAGCCATGGCGGAGCTGAGGAAGCAGCAGGTGCCGCCGGGCCACTATTTGTGCGGCCTGGGCAGGTGGCATCCCGCCTGGCTGCAGAAGTACGCGACAACCAAATACTTTATGGGCGTCTACGGCTTGCTGGGCACCATCCAGGCCATGTCCTACATGTACTTCATCGTCACCCTGACCACCCTGGAGAAGCGCTTCAAGATACCCAGCCAAACCACAGGTGAGCGTCCCGATTGTGCGTTCGCTTTGATTGATAGGGTCGCATTCGTTATGCCTATGATATATGGTATTTATATTGTAAAGCACACTCACATTGTAATCATCATATGCTATAAATATATACATACGTAATTAACCGTGGTTCCAATACACTTTCAAAGGGATCATTGAGCTTCATCAGGTTTTTCACCCTCTGGGCCCTATGAGCTGACTTACATCAGAAATATCATCGGCTTTCTATTACTTCCGGTTTGCAAACTGCATTGCAATCATCAATCAGCTCGTACAAACAACTATTTATAGAGTAAATAAAAAGGCTCGGGCAAGTCGCATATAAAAAGTTTTCCGATTCCCAACGCAGGCATCGTTCTTAGTGGCAATGAGATATCTCAGATAATGCTCTCGCTGATTTTATCCTATATCGGCGGACAGCGCAATCGTCCGCGTTGGATAGCCTGGGGCATTGCCATCTGTGGCATGTCCTGCTTCATACTGGTGCTGCCGCATTTCATCTACGGCGCCGGCGACGATGTCCTGCAGCTGACCAAGGAGTACCAGGATAGTCTGAATAACAGCTCGTTCAATCTGAACATTACGTCAGCGGTAAGATGTGACTTCAACTATTTATCGCCGCCAATAACTCTGTTGTTATCTCTCCAGAATTCCAGCGCGTTGAGAGCCAAGCCGGAACAGCTGTGCGGCCTGGGCAAGGTCGAGGACAATTGCGACAGTCTGTTCTCCTATGTGCCCCTGGTGCTCATCTTCCTGTCCCAGTTCGTGCTGGGCGTGGGCAATACCCTGTACTACGCTTTGGGTCAGACCTATCTGGACGATAATACCAAGCGCACGAATACGCCGCTGATGTTGGCCGTGGCCATGTCCCTGCGCATGATTGGACCCGTCTTTGGCTTCCTTTTTGGTGCGTTGGCCCCGCTTCCCTGAGCTCCCAATCGCCTATTGATGGGTGCATCTTTTCCCACCTTGCTTTAGGTTACCTCTCGCTGAACACCTTCATCGATCCCAGCAAGACGCCGCTGATCGACAACAAGGATCCGCGCTGGCTGGGCGCCTGGTGGCTGGGCTGGGTCATTCTGGGCACCCTGATGTGCATATTCTCGGGCCTGATCGGGCTCTTTCCCAAGCAGCTGCCCAAGAAGACGGACGACGCCAAGCGCAACTCGCACCTGCCGCACGTGCTGCGCCACGAGGAACTCAAGCGCGAGGAGGGCCTCTCCCTGAGCAGCCGCGTCGCCTCCAATGCGGCCCTGGACAACATCGGCGCCGGCGCCAACGCCGCTGATCTGCCCACGCTAAAGGACTTTCCGCGCGCCCTGATGCGCCTGCTGCGCAACAAGCTGCTCATCTTCAACATCACCTCGGGCGTCTTCTACATCCTGGGCGCCTCCGGCTTCATGACCTTCCTCACCAAGTACATGGAGGTGCAGTTCCACAAGGCCGCACAAAGCGCCACCGTCGTCGTCGGACCCATCTCCATTCTGGGCATGGTCGTGGGCCTCTTCGCCTCCGGCCTGGTCATCACCAAGAAGAAGCCCTCCGTCAGCAAGGTTCTCATGTGGAACGTGATTGTGGGCTTTGTCTATATTTTCGGTTAGTTTGCTGCACTAATTTCGTATTTTTATTATACCCTTGCAGCGGATTTTCTATAGAATCGGATAAAAACATTGTGAACTGTAAAAATATTGCATTTATATGACGCACAATTTTTATTTGTCTGCAATGGCTTCTAATCTTCGGCTCCCCGACGATAACTGTTCTCTCTCGTGCTCTTATTTGCTTGCGATTTGCCTTGATTTGCTTTTTCCCGCTCCTTTTTACAGGTCAGATGTCGTATGCATTTTTATACTGTCCCGATTCCGTCTCAATGGCGCACGTGGGAAAGTAAGTAATTACACTTATTTATTTGAATTTATTAAATAGAACCATTTTTATGCATTTTTCGCGAACTTTCCGTTATTTTTCACGCCACCATGAATGCTTCTTCTTTTTTGTCACTCACCGCGATTCATAAGCTTAGCCTCAACAAGCGTTGCCACTTGGTCGGAATTTGATGATTCTCTCATGCTACTATGTCCTGTCATTCACTACATTCATAAGCTGTTGTAGTAAGCGTTGCCACTTGTGACGTCATATATGCATATAATTAAGTTGTTCAATTGAACTTCAATAAGTCGTTCAAAGGAACTAATCATACTATCATTTGTTGGTCATTTTAAACAATCGTGCAACTAAACTAATTCTCTCTCCTTTGCGTGACAACAGCTTCAATTTGAGCACCAACTGCAATGCGAACTGTTCCTGCGAGAGCGTCAACTACTCGCCGGTGTGCCACGAGGCCAGCGACACCACCTACTTCTCGCCCTGCCACGCCGGCTGCACCAGCTGGAACGCCGAGAGCAAGCTGTACGACGAGTGCGCCTGCCTCAAGCCTGAGCTGACGGCCGTGCCGCAGTATGGGGCCGCTGAGCGTCTGCTCACGGCGATGCAGCCCACGAAGATGACGCTGACGGACGGCACGGAGATGGCGCTGACAGACGACATGGACCTGGTCGCGGACCTGAGCGAGGTGCCCCTGCTGAACGATGACTATTCGGCGGAGGTGCAGGAGGATCTGTTGACGCGCAGCAGGCGCGTTGTCGCGGAGCTGGTGCTGCGGCCCGGCGTTTGCATGAAGGGCTGCGATGTGGCCTTCTGGACGTTCTCGATAACCTCGACCATTGTGAACTGGTTCGGCTCCTCGGGCCGCATTGGCAACGTGCTGGTCAACTATCGCACCGTTTCGCCCGAGGACAAGTCCTTTGCCCAGGGCCTGGCCTTGATGATGATCAGCCTGTTTGCCCTGATACCCGGTCCGATCATCTTCGGCCGCATCATCGACTCCACCTGCTTGGTGTGGACCAAAACGTGCAACGGCAATGGCAACTGTCAGCTGTACGATCAGACCAGATTCCGTTACTCCGTCAACTTCTTATCCTGCTGTAAGTTGTCTATTAACTTGGCCACATCTCAAATAATCTGAGCCACTCTTTGCATCCTCAGTCTTCACCTTCATTGGCGTCTTCTTTGACTGGCTTGTGTGGTACTACGGCCGTGACATCGATCTCTACGGCGAGAAGGAGACCAAGCGTCAGGAGCAGGCCAACAGGCGCGATCAGCCCATTACCCCCTTGTTGGCCAGGAAATCGGAGCAGGCGGAATGCTAACTCACCTCCGATGCAATACTCAAAATCTAGTGCCAATCAAGTAGAGTGTTCGATGGGATGGACGCCCAGTCGTTGCCCGGATTGCACAGCCTTATGTACAAACATCTCGCAGTTGTGTGTAGTACTGGAAGATAGAGAAATTGGACACGCTCATCGGGTATATCGGGGGTATATCGTGTGTGTCGCGTAAGTTTTGTTAATATCTGTTTTACCTGTAATTTGTTAATAAATATTAAGATGAATTTATATGTTATAATGATATATACGTAAAGCTAAAACAATGAAAATAAAAAAGAATTCGAATTGATTTCTGAGTTGACTACAGACTTCTTTTTATTCTATTCCTGCTCAGTATTTCTTCGAATTTTGAGACTGGACTCACAATTTATCAATTGAAAGTCGCGCCAGTAACCAAATCTTTTGAGCTAGTTCCCCAGTTCTTTCAGTTCGATTTTTAAAACTTTATCGATAGTTTGGGATATTCTGCTTTCAAAAAAAAGTTTAAACTGCTTTAAATGAAATGCAAATAATTAAAAACATTTGTATTTTAAATTACCACAATCTATTTATCTATCTAATATTCATAAAAATTTAACAATTTAAAAAGTCCTTCATGTGTTGGTTCGTTTTTTTTGTCATCTTTTTATTTTTTGCTTCGCTTTTTATTGATAAAAAATGTTCAAATTTATACGGATCTTGTTTCTTTTTTTTGTCTTTAAATATGTATACATTTATGTATAATAATAATACATTTAATGTTGTATAAATATTCCCGTTTTGTCTATATAATTTCTATTATTTCGTTTCGTATCTATATTCATACAATTTGTTATTTATTTATCAGTTGCGTAGTTCTTCTCGTGTCATTATCATTCATTTTAGTTAGTTTGGAGAAACATTTAAATATCATCATTTATAACTGTCGGAGAGATTTTTAACAATTGTATTTTCATTATTTCTTTTGTTCGCCATGTTTACTAGTGCGTGGAAAGCGTTAAAAAGCAGGTTTTGTCAGTTAAATATGTTTGCTTTTACTTTCGTTTTTCAATTCACTTTAAATATATATAGTTCAAGTTAATTGAATTAACTGAAATATGGGGCGAATGTTTAACTTAGTTGTGTTTTATTTTCGTTCGTTATACAAGTATTGTGTAAATGGTAACAACGTTTCAATTCAACTTTCAAATGAACCATTCATAATATTAGATACGCAAGTGTAGGGGGCTTAAGATCAAATATATAATAGATTACAAAGCTTGAAACTAAAACATATTTAGTCGATGAGAGCTCATAAATGTGTATGTGGCGCTGAAACCTTCTCTAGGCGTCTTGGTCCTGGTTATGTAAAAAATCATTAAGTATTCGTACAACTAAACCAAAATAAACTAAATCAAATATATATGTTTTTTTTTTTTTTTGCATTTTAAGAGCAAAAAGGCAATTTTTATTTTTTGTTTTATAAGTTGATTTGCTTTCGTGTTTCGCCTTCAATTAACTAAATTGTTAAACAAAATATTTAATAGTTTATAAAATAAATTTGTTTTAGCAGCAAATGAAATTCTCGACATCAGTTTAGAATTTAAATTAACAATTAAGTAATCAAATAAAATTGGGGTTTTTTTTTGTTTTTCATACACGTTACCAGTTTCATCATTTTGAGCTTACAAATCAAACCAAAATGTACTCCAATTTGAGCTTAAACTTAATTTAAAGCATTTCGTTGAAGAAGTAATAAAAATAGTTCGTAATATTATAAAAAAAAGACAAAAACATAATTTCCATTAAGGCGGCGCATAACAAATTTAAAGGCAGAGAAGCAATATATAAACATATCTTTTAGAGGGGGAATCGAGGGATTGGAAACTATTTATCGCTTATGTTTGTTTCGCTTTGTATAAATATAAAAATTGTTTAGCTTGCAGCTTTTAGTTTTTTAAAAAAATTCACGACTCGCACTTTATAATGATGCTTAAGAGTTACAAGTAATAAACCGACGGCTGTTGCTGCTCAATTTCCTTGAGTTTGAGTTTAGCCACAACAAAAGCCAATTACGTGCTGCTCATAATAAACGTAATCATAACCCGACAATATCTCGTGTGTGAGCGCGTGTGTGAGTGTGTATGTATGTATGTACATATATATAAATAGTACATCTCCATGTTTTTTTAGTTATACATAATATAGTTTATATATATATATAATGCATTTCTGTTGCTCTCTTTCTCAGCTCGGTCGCTTTCTCTCTCTTCTCTCTCTCTGTTTCTTTGCCAAACTATTTCTCCTTTGCTTCGTTTTTTCTTTTCTCTTTTTAGATACTTATTATAAACCTTCTCTCTAACTCTTTATCATAATCAATTGCTATTGTTGTGGATCTGCACACATAATAATTGTGGAGAAAGTAAACTCTCGAGTGTGTGTGGATGTGTGTGTGTGTCTGTCAGTTGGGTGTGTGAAGAAAGCGTGGCGTTGGCATTGGCATTTTATCATAATTCTTGTCGTCTGGCATACGTTGAAGGGTGCTTGGTTTGCTATAAAGCCGCAGTGAAAGGCGTGGCGTTCGAATACAGCTTGGCTCAATTTATTCGATCACCTTGAGTACCTTGCCAATGGCAATGGTTTTATCTGTGAATAGAGACATATCGATTATAAGCAACTACTAAGTTATTATTTTTCAAGTAACTCACTTTCATCTCGCAGCGTAAAGCGACCCATCTGTGGGAATAGCTTAAACTGTTCAAGGCATATCATTCCGTAGCATTCAATGCGCATTATTGCGACCTGATCCTGTTTAACGAATCGTGGACGTGTTTTTGATTTCTCACCAGTCTTTTTGTCGACCAAACAGATGAGTGCCTGTCACAAAAGCAACAAATCAAAATAAAATAATACAATTTAATGTATGATCAGGTCTTACCTTTACCGTTACCTCCTCGGCGGCACAGTGTATGTGCATGACGGCCGAGTAGCCCGCACAGATAATTGATTTGTGTTCTAATATAACGACCTGAGCATCAAAGATTTTGCCTGTTTTAATGGGATTGGCGGCATCACAGAGCACAAAACCAGGCGACACATCCTCCTCCTCAATGCCCTGCATTTAACGAATTCAACATTTAATTAGCTGCTCTTTGAGTTATATATGTAAACATACTTTCAGCTTGATCTTGACATTCTCGCCGGGACCCACAGATGTCACCTCGTAGTCATCTGAAAACAGCTGATCCACGGCCACTTGCGTCTGCAATGAAAAGTAATTAGCACAAGGGTTTATCTACATTCTTCCAGCTACACTCACCCGATTTGGCATGACGAGCAGATTTTGGCCTTTGCGCGCGCTACCGGACTCCACTTTGCCCATGACAACGGTGCCCATGTCCTTGTATTTGTCCACAATGGGCATGATGAAGGGACCGTCCAGTTTGCGATTCAGCGAGGGCAGCTCATCGATGAAGGGTATGAAGGCGGGCCCCCTGTACCAGGAGCAGAGCGACTCGGGCACCTGATCCTTGAGGCCATAGCCGCTGAGGCCCGAGCAAGGCATAAAGGTTAGGTCCTTGGCTGGATTGAAGCCCAGCTTCTTGAGGTATGGTAGTATCTTGTCTTTGCATTCGTTGTAGCGTCCCTGATCCCAGTTCACAGTCGGATCGTCCATTTTATTGACCAGCACGACCAAATGCTTAACGCCCGCCGTCTTAGCCAACATTGCGTGCTCGCGCGTCTGCCCGCCCCGATCGAAGCCCGTCTCGAATTCGCCCTTTCGCGCCGAGATGACGAGCACAGCCAGATCCGCCTGCGCCGCGCCGCCAATCATGTTGGGCACGAAACTCTTGTGTCCCGGCGCGTCCAGTATGGTGAAATGTTTGCGGTCCGTTTCGAAGAAGGCGCGTCCCACCTCCACAGTCTTGCCCTTGTCGCGTTCCTCCTGATTTGTGTCCAGCGCCCACGACAGATACCAACTCTCGCGGGATTTCTCGCGCGCCTCACGCTCATATTTCTCCAGTGTGCGCTTGTCCACCATCCCTGTCAGCGACATGATCTGGCCGCCAATTGTGGATTTGCCAGCATCTGCAAGGGGGACTCTATTTAGTGGAGCTACTCGATGGGGGTTTCGCTAGGCACCTACCAACATGTCCGATGAACACCACGTTGACGTGCTCGCGCTTGCTTCTGTTCTCCTCCACCTTGACAATCTTCTTCTTTGAGACCTTCGGCGTGGCTTCGCCCTCCACGAAATCAGCGTCCTCGGCTTCCTCATCCTCCGGTGTTATGATCGCATCATCCTCCACATCCCAGCTATCAGCGGGATCGGTTTCTGCAAAGCATAAGTATTATGATTATTAAAGAAATTCACAATATGATGGTGGCTCATGCGCAGGCCGTGCAAAATATCTACATATATATAGTATATAGTAAATTATATATTCAATTATAATTTTCGTTAATATTTGACTAAAAAAATATTTACTGATTAAAGCTTGAAAATTTGCGTAAACAAAAACTTGACGAAACTAGATAAAGCTGCTTTTTCTTAACAAATTAAATCAAATGCTGAATAAGTTTAGTGTCTCATTATTTTTTGCTTCTTGTTCGCTTCAATGCAGCCCTGGTTTATCTGTTGTTTGTTTCTAGTGTTGTGAAATAGATATGATATGGCGCCAAGGGAGTGTTAGGTGTGTGTGTTGGGGGTGAGGGTGCGGGAAGGGCTGCATAATTAACACGTTCTTTGTTAGCGTGAGTCATTCTGTGGTTGCAGTAGTGCTTGCGAAACGTGCTCTTTCAAATGCTAGTCAAATTCCAGGGAACACTTGCCGAGCCGCCATGGGGCAGTGAAGGAAGCGGGGGCGGGGGCGGGGGCAGAGGCAGGTCACTAAGCTCATAGCACACACACACACACACACGCGCGCGCGCCTTTGAGTTATGCTGGCATTTGTGTTTGTTTTCTTTTTCGGCTTGCAGATCAAACTGGTACAATCTGGTCACAATAGGTTATGGCCTGCTTAAAGAGGTTAATACGCGCGCGTCGCTTATTTACCGTTACTAACTTTTCTTTGAGTGCACTTTCTTTGAATAAATGTAGCGAGTGCCGCCGCCGCCGCCTTTTTGGAACATCGAATTGTTAACAGAAAATAGATCAACGAATCGAATTAAATGAATGAAACGTGTGCACACGTTGGCGCCTTCAATTTACGAACGTTCGGCGCGACAAAGTAAAAGCAGCTAACACAGCGAAGCTCGGAGCTCAAAGCACAAGCAAAAATCCATTACTAGCTGGCGCGCACACTAGGCCGTTGGGTCGACGCCGCTGCTGCAAGCAGTCGACTAAAATTCGGAATCAAGTTGAAAGCGGTTCAAACCGCAAGGGAGCTGCAAAAAGCCCTCACACAAGAACAACAACGGCAACTGTCATTTGGGCCAACACAACACAGCGCGCACAGCTGGGTATAACGATAATAACAACAACAACAACAACAACAACAACAGGCTTGTGCTTGGCAACGACAGCCAGCAGCGACGCGTGAGTTTTGTGGATGTGGTGGAGCCATGTGACGAGTGCAGGCAACGTGCGCGAGCGAATGGTTCAACTTCAAAATCCAGCAAGAACCGCTTTGAATCGTTGATCGACGAGCGAATGGTCACGCCAAAGCAGCAGGCGACAATAAAGACGAGTGAAAAACGTAAATGTGTCAAAACACAACGGCCGCAATGACCAACAGAGATGCCCAACAGTGACTGTTAAATAACATTAATTGCCAATATCAGCGAATGTTGAATGTATAAGAGCAAACATTTAACAGGGAAACTTTACAGTCGAGTTGAGAGCATTTATAATTATCAATAATGACTTAGTAACGGACGTGTGAATTTTGCGCATTAGAGTTCTGCAGCGATCTCTTTTTCAAGTTTCGTGTTTTTATCGTTTGTAGTGATTTCAAATTTAGATTTGTATTTCTTTCAATCTACATTCACAAATAATTAAACAAAAATAATTTAATTATGAACATTTTTTTTAATTTGGATATAGGTTGTCATTGAAAAGAAAGACGTTCAAGGTTAAACGAACAAATTTTTGACTCAGTTCTCTTGTTTGAACCCCAATATCGATTGGTTTTTTATGCATCTCAGTCCCCACGTCGTTCATATGGTTTAATTACAGATATTAAATTAAAAAATTAGGTATATAAAAAACTCAAAACAAACGATAATGGAATTCAAATGAGCGATCACTATAATCTGGGATGCGAAGTTCTCCAACGTCCAGTTAAGTTAGTGGTTCTGGTTCTTGTTCTGAACGATTCAATAGAATCTTATTGCGCATCGCTGAAATGTTGCGACGTGCATGAAACGAACATACGTAAAATGGCAGCATACTGTATATGAACAGCTGCTGCGTAGAGTGTGTGTGCGGGGGCGGCATAGGAGCATACAAATTTCAAATTTAATTTTGCGTGCACTATTATTACAAAAGCAAAAACAGACACGTACTCTCACCTGCTCACACACACACACACACACACACGCTGGTCACCGCAATAATACTTTGAGGTTATGTTATGCGATAGACCGATAACCTAAAGTTATTTGCATTCTATTTTTTTCGACAACAGCAACAGCAGTAAGTGTAGCAGCCAGCAAGCAGGTTGTCTTTGTTGGGCTACTATACGCACAATGCGACACGTGACGTCACAATGACAGCAACACTGCAAAAGTTCAATGCGCCCAACATTTGCCAAACTACCCCCAGGGCGCCCCCACACACACACACACACACACAGACACACACTTGTAAATCGTATATGTATAGAAACTCCCTTTATATTTACCATTGTTAGCTGTTATTTTGTCCGCCGCATTTAGAGTTTCCTCAATTGGTGCCGCTGCCGCTGTTGAAGGCGTGGTCGCGGGCGAACCTGGCGCTGGCGACGCCGAGTTTGATGCGCCCGCCGATGACGGCGCTCCCGTTCCCGTTCCGCCACCGCCCCCGCCCCCGCCGGGGGCATTCAGTGCATTTGTGGAGCCAGCACTGCCCGTGGAATCGGGCGTTGTTGCAGGTGTGGCACTTCCAGATACCGGCACAGATCCAGATCCAGGCGCAACAGCGTTATCCAGCACAGGCGCTGCCTGCTGCTGTTGTTGCTGTTGTGTGGACGGCGGCGCATTGCCGGACGCTTGCGCTGCGGCCGCCGCAACAGCCGCCGCGTTGGCAGCGCTGCTGTAATTAAAGCTGGGCACAAATTCCACTGCATTCACATTGAGAGTTGAGAATTTTGTTGTAATTTCCGTGTTCTCCTGCGCGGCCATTGCTGCTGTTGTTGTTGTTTTTCGTGCAAGTCCCTTTTCGAGTTTTTCAGTGCAAATTTTCACTTTTTCGCCTCTGCTCAGCGCACACACACACACTTCGACGACGACACACTTTCGCCCTCCTTCTTCAACTGTTTCTGCTGCTGCCTTTGCTTTTGCTCTGCTTCACTCTCACAAACACAAACACGCGGTTGACTTTCGTCGTTGACGCCAGAAGCGCAGCAGGAGGAGGGTGTGGGGGAGGTGAGCAGACAGCTCAGCCTTTCAATTTGTAAATTTGTTATTGTTTCAACGTCGATGCCAACTTGGACGTCGCTGCTTCTGCGTTTGCTTTTCTCGTGCACTTCACTGTCTGGCAGCACAACACAAATTCTCTGTTAGTGTGTGTGTGTGAACAATCTTCACTCGCTGACACCTTTTCCAGTCCTATTCAACAGCTGCGGCAACACAGATTCTGCTCACATACGGTTAAATTGAATTCCAAACAAAAACAATTTGTTTTTGCGGCACAATTTGGCGTATTTGTTGCAAAATTCTTAACAAAACTTTACACGTTTCACCGCCACGCGTTGCAAAGCCAGGGATGGAAAGTATCGATAGGTTTTTAATATCGTTGTTGACAAAAACTGTAAATATTTAGTATTCACTCAAACACGAATTGACGCATGTGATATTATTACAAATGTTTTGATTTGAAAGTAAAAGAATAATATTTGGTTGATAAAACTTCAAATTAAATAAATTTTATTATTGAATCGGCCTATCGTTATACAAAACGATATGCGTTTGATAACTTACAGAACTGCCAGCCTGTTTCAATTCGATAGATTCGACATTGAAAGATATCGAAACTATTCCAAACTCACATATCGATAGAGTACCATTCACTTGTGAGAAAAGAGCTGAGCACAGTAGCCAGGCTGATAAAAGAGAAGCGGCAGTAAATTTGCAAAGTAATTTTAATATAGAAATAAATAGTGCAAACAAAGCCATATAATGAGCACTGGCGGTAGCGGAGGCGGTGTTGGCGGTGGCGCCCGCCCACCACCCAGAATTGATGGCATGGTGTCCCTAAAGGCAAGTAAAAAGACAAAAGTAAAAAAGAAAGTACAGCAACGCTGGCAGACAAAATGGCTGCCGGCAATTGATTTACTGTCTTGGTTAGATAACCTTTTACATCCCACACTAATATAAATACATGTGTATTTGCTGGCAATTTCAACACTGGCTGCAGGTTGACAATCTCACATATCGAACCACGCCCGAGGATTTGCGTCGTGTCTTCGAACGTTGCGGCGAGGTTGGCGATATTTACATACCACGCGATCGCTACACACGTGAGAGTCGCGGATTCGCCTTCGTTCGGTAAGTAGACCAACGAATACCCTACGTAGTTGGTAAGCGGCAGTCGGTGCTGCATTTTTGACATTCCCCAATGTGTTTGCGCTTGTGAGGTTAGGTACGCATTTGCCTACTTTGTCGATGCGACCACGCACATTTTATGGTCGCGCTCAAAAGCTTTCAAATGCCAGATGAAATGTGTTCAATTGCAACTGTTGCCTACCCAAACTTTTGCTAGCCAACATACTGCGAATACTACAAGATCTTGATATGGCTAAAAGTAATTTGCTGAAATGTTTAATGAAAATGTTAAAACTAGTTTTATTGTAGAGTTCGGTGAATAGATTCATATATAGATATATTGTACGTAAGCTATGATAACGTTTTTTGATGGTAACGAGATTTTACATAAAGATGTGTTAGAAGACAAAAATGATTTTCTAGCAAAAACTGATCAGTAGTTTTAAAGGCAAATAAATATCATCTGATAAAAACAGACAGCTGTTAATACAGAATAATATGTTTTATTAATATAATGTGCCTGCTCTCTCAACTTTTCTGAATCCAACCTGTTCAAATCAATTAATCTGTGTTTTACCCCTCAGTTTCTATGACAAGCGCGACGCTGAGGACGCACTGGAGGCCATGGATGGTCGCATGTTGGACGGCAGGGAGCTGCGGGTACAGATGGCACGCTACGGTCGTCCCTCGTCGCCGACGCGCCGGAACAGCAGCAGCAGTCGTCGGGGCGCTGGGCTGGGCGCGGGAGCCGGGGGCGGTGCTGCGGGACGTCGTCGGTCGCGTTCCCGCTCGCCGATGCGTCGCCGTTCGCGCAGTCCCCGTCGCCGCTCCTCATATTCGCCGCGTTCACGCTCGCGCTCCGCCGGCAGCCGTTCGCCCGGCCGCCGCAGCAAATTCTCGCGCAGTCCCGTGCGCGGCGACAGTCGCAACGGCATCAGCACCGGCCTGGCCGCCGGCTCACGCAGTCGCAGTCGTTCCTAGATCCCGGCTCGCTTCAGACGTTCCATACTCTAATGTACGATAAGGTGAGCGCGGGAATATTCCGATATAAATAACTTATATTTTACTCTATAATATTTTCCATCTCTTTGCCGACAGCCTTAATTGACCTTCATTGGACAACGGTATCCTGGGAACTGCTGAACAACTTCTCATGCTGTGTACCAGAACAGCAGGTATACAAAAAAATACAAATACAAAAATACAAAAAAAAAAAAAAATAGTTACACCTACTACATACAGAATATTTATAGTACACTATTTTAAGTTGAAGAACAAGAAAAACAAAAAGAAAAATAACAAACAGCAAAGCAAACAACAAGCATAGTTTAGCCCCGATATTAAGTTTTGAAAGGCCCAACTCTTTGTTTAAATTTTTGTTCATTTGGTTTTTTTCTTTTTTGTTTTTTAATTGTCTGCTCGTAGGTTTAGCCAATTGAGCTTGCTTGAGGTTACTTGGGGATCTATGTAGCATTTACCAATTTGTGTAGCACTACGAAATAAAACTCGAAATTAAATAACATGTATCGATAACAATGAATGTGAGGTGTAACAGCTAATGAATACCTTTTTTTTTTTCGTATACCCTGTACCTATTGAAAGTTGTGAAAATGTACGATTATTTTGTGCGATGTAACAGGTAGAAGAAGCATCTCCATGAATTATAAGTATTATTGATATTGTCTGTCCGTTTGAAAGTATGAATATATACTCCTGTATTCCCGCGACAGATAGTATTAGGATATTTCGCTATTCCATTTAATCTATATCTCTATATATTGATAACCCGAATTGGTTTTGTATAAATGGTTTTTTGAGCACTATAAGAGCTAACCTATAGTAAAGACAGATCATTGATATTTCATGTATTGAAAGATGCGCGTCTAGAAGCTGGGTACAGGGTATTAGCTAGTCGGGCACTCCCGACTCGAGCACTTGTTACTTGCTTGTACTAGAAAGCCAATATCAATGTACTTTACCTTTTTTGTGTTTGCTTGTTTCGTTTCTATCTGTTTCATCTTACGATAAACTTTATTAACAAGCTTTCCAACCGTTTTACACATTTATATATACGCAGGCAAGTGTGCGCGGCGGTTGTTGCAGTTGTTGCTGCCGTGGCTGTGGCTGTTAATGTAAATGTTCTGTTATGTGGCTGGCGAGTCGTGCGTGGGCAAAGGGAAAGTCAGTGAGAGGGCGAGAGAAAGAGAGAGAGAGAGAAAGAGAGAGATTGAAATGAGAGCCCGAGCGGAAGCAAAGCAGCGCGTGTTTTTTTAAATTTCATAAATCACTCACTGAGCGGCTCCAAAGCAGACACAACGAGAGCGGAGAGCGGAACGACGCGTCGCTGCTGCTGCTGCTGCTGCTGCTGCTGCTGCTGTTGCTGCTGTTGCTGCTGTTGCTGTTAACTGCAAAACTTCGCTGCTGCCGCGCTGCTTCGATCTTCCCCACACACACTCGCACACCCGCAAATAAATTGTTGCTGTTGAAGCTGTATTTCGTGGCTCGACTGTTGCTGCTCTGCTGCAGATGCTGGCGCGTCCTTGTCTGCTGGCGGCTCCTCAACTGTTTCGCTGTTTAGTTTGCCGTTGGCGTTTCGCTGCTTCACTTCTTATTCGCACTTGTTGCTGTTGTGCCGGCGTTGTTCGTGTTTCCTGCTGTTTCCTGTCTAGCGGTTGGGCCCACTTTTGACTTTAGCGAACTTTGTAGCCGATGTCCGAGCGATCCCGCGCCCCCGAACCCCCCACCTCAGCACGTGCAGCTGTGCGGACACCCTCCCTGTCCAATTGGACTACAGCACAGGTAAGTTTTGCCCTCATTTGCAGCTAACATTTGCATTCTCCTTACAGCCTAATGCCAACTATGTGATAAATGAGAGAATAAGCTAATATAATAAAGTATTTGAAAAATAATTTGTCTATTTATTCATGGCAGTAACTGGGACTTTTTGGATAATCTGGCAATTGAAGCGATCTAATGGGAATGTGTTAGCACAAGCTTCAATTTTTTGTAAGATCTTTTTGGAAGTTCCTATTAAAACCGAGGCTTGACGTGGCTTAGAGTAGAAACTGGATAGTCCAATAATCTCATTGGAAGTTGTGACTCTTTGGCAATTCATTAATATTTCAATGGCAATTACATCCCAAATAAAATATCTGTGATATCCAAGTTTCCAATCTTGGGCTTGAAACATTTCTTTAAAAACCTATTAAATTGGAAATTAAATATAAATTGTTATATAATCTTTAGTTATCTGATTCGAATGGAGTTGATATGTAATGAGATCAAAATTCAACTTGGAATATATTATTTGATCTTTATAAGTCTCCAATCTTGGGCAGAAGAGAAAAGCATGACAGTAAAAAAATATGAAGAGCTGGAGAGATTCCTTAGAAAAGTTTAGATGGACATTTATATTGTATATGATCATTTATATAATCATGTTAAGTCTCCAATCTGGAAAGGTTCATTTGAAAAACTTATCCTCCTTTTGAAATGCCTAAAGCTGACAAGTATTTCAGAGCATTCGTTTGTGGAGTTTCTATGTTTTCAGTGAGGTAAGGCTGGGCCCAAGCAACTGTGTTTATTGACAAAGCGTTTCCAGCACAACGGAACGGGTTTTGTAGTCTGAAATATTTTTTATTAATTTCTTTAGTAAAATTTGGCCGAGGCTTTCAGAGAACTTCGCTAATTGGAGAGTACGCGCAACGTCAGCCAAGATGTATATGGACAAGATGGTGAAGAACGACTCCTTCGAGCCGGACCTGAGGATGGAGGGCACCTACATCTGCCCCATGCCGAAGCCGCCGGCGGCGCCGAAGTATGCGCCCAGCTGGCACGAGCACCTGGCGCCGCACGAGCGCCTCTTCTACCACCAGACGATGAGCTCGGTGCGGTACAGTAAACGCTTCCGCGCCAACGTCAACATACCCAAGGACTCGCTGGACTTCCAGCTGCAGGCGCGCTACGATCACGGCCGCGAGACCTTCCCGGAGAAGATAGACGCCGTGCTGCAGCGGGACACCTGCCCGGCGATGACCAGCTGGGCGGCTCCCCACGGCCAGAGGGAAGTGGGCGCCATCGCCCGCCTCAACCTGTTCCGCGTGCTGCGCAACACGCGCGTCGTGCGCCAGAAGATGGAGGATGCCTTGGGTCATCCTCTAAACATTGGTGAGTTGGCGCTATTTCCTGCACTCGTTCACGAGGTGAAGGTGAGGGTATATTGGGTTCGCGCAATGTCCGTCCGTCTGAACGCCGTTTGTATCATGTTTGAAATTCATGTTTACCCAGGCCAGAGAAGGTGTCAGGATTTTTTGGCTATGAACACTGGGCCAATTAGACTTTTTCAGACAGATTACTGACGATCTTCTCTAGAGATAGCAAAAATCCATATTTCCCACAATTCTATAGCTAGTCATCAAATCTTGCAGACCAACAATTCTGAACTCTAAAGATCGAGCCGAAAAAGGTCGCAGATTTGTTGTGAATTGTGAACGAGTATCGAGAGTCGGTTACACCCGACTGCAACGTGCTGACTTGTCGCTGACTCCTTCTCTCCACACAGGCGGCTGCAAGGAGAAGGTGCATCCGTCCTCCGTCAAGCTCATCTGCAGCGGAGTCCACACGCAGCTGGTGAACAACGGCTTCTCGCGCCAGACATCCGATGGCAACTTCTTCCGCTACTAGGAGAAATGCCCCCGCCCCCGCGCCCCCCTTCGTTTTAACAAGCTCGTTTTCAGGTTGAGTTTACAGAATAATCATTGGACAAAATGCAATAAAAATTGACAGAGCAGCAAGTAAAAAGCGCCTCACGCACTCGTCGTCAGTTTGGGCTGTTTGGGGGGCAGCTGCTCCAGCTGCACTTCCTCCTCCAGCGGCACCCCCTCCTCCCCCGCCCCCTCCTCCGGCTCCTGGCCCTCTCCCTCTGGGTCCGCCTTGGCCGCTTTGTGGCGTTTCTTTTTGTTCTGGTTGCGATAGCTCTTGGGCAGCTTGTTGTCGCCAATCCTGCAGGATCGAGACCCGTTAGCTTCTATAGACAAGTATGTGGGCTCAACTTACATGATGGTCGCCCGCGTGCCCGGTCCCCAGTGCGGCGCCGGGTTCTCCTGGAAGCGGGAGAGCGCCTGCTTGCGACTGCTCGGATTGGCCGCCGGGTGCAGGCTATCGAACTCGTAGTCCTGGCGGCAGGGCTGCGCGAGTATCGCCTGCAGCGGGGTGCCGGCGATCATGCGATCCTCGCGCACCGGATGCCGCTTGCTCCAGCTGCGCAGCAGGTCCCAGAGCACCGCGGCCGGCGCGTCCGTCTTGAGCGAGTTCTTGCTGGCGTGCGAGTAGGAGACGCGGTGCCCGGCGTGCAGCAGGGCCGAGCGCATCTTGAGCATGGGCACAATCTCCAGCTTGAGCACGCTGCAGAGCTTGTCGGGCGTGTAGTACAGCGGCACATCGGCCAGCTCCTCCTGCACCATCGAGAGCACGCCCACAATCCGTCGCTGCGTGCCCACCTGGCCGAGCGGCGTCGTCTGCACCGCTTGCAGCAGATCGCGCACGAAATCCGTGTCGTGGATGGGCGCCGACCAGATGGGTCCGCCCTGGTGGTGCCGGTGGCTGCAGTGCGCGCACTGGCTGTTGACCGCCGGACCCGTGGGTATGCCGAACTTGACCAGCTGCGGCTGCTCGGCGCTCTTGCTGCGCACCGTGCCCAGGGGCTGCAGCGTGAAGGACTCGCAGCCGGTGCACTGGTAGATCCACGACTGCTTGCTCATGCTGTACTTGCACTGGGCCTGGCCGGCGTAGACGCGCACGAAGATCCGCACGTAGAAGTCCGCCGAGATGCTCAGCAGCGGCTCAATGTACTTGCCGTGGCGGTTCGCGTGCGATTCGATGCAGTGCAGCAGGATGCGCAGGGCCATCTCGTGGCAGCACTTCATGCGCAGCGGCACCGAGCCGTACTTAACGTAGCACGACTCGGCCGCATTGCCCGCCAGCACGGCCATGTCCGTGGCGGTGACCAGCAGCAGTCCGCCGTCCGCCAGGCACTGCATGGCGCCGTCCAGGAAGCGGGTCGGACAGCCGTAGGGGTCCAGGTCGACGACATCGAAGCGCTTCTCCGTCGCCGTCGACAGATACATGAGCGTCCTGTGGGAGCAGAAGCTTGAGCGTAAGGATTGGCACAGGGTATTGCGGCTTACATGGCATCCGCATGACTTGGCTCGATCAGGTGCTCCACGCCGTTGTGGCGCACGTTCGTGTTGATGGACTCGACTGCCTGGCGGGACAAATCGTTAGCCACGATTTGGCGCACGCCCGCGATCTCCTGCGCGTAGCGAATGCTGCGCAGTCCGGTGGCCGCCAGAGCCTCGAGTATCCGCAGGCCATCCTCGTACCGGGTGCCGGCAGTGTAGCTGGGTGTGGGCGTTGACTGCGGCGTCTCCGCTGAGTCCTGCTGGCGCTGCAGCTGCTTGAGCGCCTTCTTGGCGCGCTCCTTGACGAGCCGCTGGAAGTAAACATTGATCACGACGATGCTCAGGTCGCGATTGAACTCCTGCACGGGATTGTAGAAGACATTGCCGCCAGATATGATGTTGGCATTGCGTTCGGTTATGATATTTGCATTAGGATTGGCCGGCGTGGGCGGCAGCGTCTCCTGCTGCACTTCGTCCACTTCCATTGCGAGTTGTAAACACGTTTTTAAAACCGGCGATGCGCTTTGCTCGATAACATGTGGCGGCTGGTCGATAGCTAAACACGATATTTAAGGTAGTTGGTAGTGGGTGACAGGCCGCCCGCATTTAGTTTTGTTATCAAGATTTGCATATAAAATTAATTAAGTAATGCCTGTTTTTATTGGCGAGCAGCGGCAGAGGAAGAAATGCACCCTGCTGCTGTTCGGCTTAAATGTCGCTTTTTCGCGGCTGATCGATAGCTAAATACAACGAAATTCGAGGCAGTTGGCAACGCGACGACCAGCTATTTGTGGCTGTCGTAACAGGCCGCCTGCATTTAGTTTTATTATTTGTATTAAAGATGAATAAAATAACGTGTGCTTTCGTTAGCGTGCTGCGGCAGAGCAACAAATCCTACAGCAGCGTCGCCTTGCTGGGCCGCCAGTTGTCCTACAAAAGCGACTTATCGCTCGACAAAATCTATCCAAATGCGCGACTGCAGCTCTACACGCCCCCGCCTCCTCCGGTTGGTAAATGGAAATCTTGCCCAACAAATCTCGGCTAATTTCGTGTGCTTACAGCCCAGCGGAGACAAGTTCAGCGGCTACATACCCATGGATAAGCTGGAGATAACCTACAGCCGCAGCTCGGGCCCGGGCGGCCAGCACGTGAACACGGTGAACACGAAGGTGGACGTGCGCTTCAAGCTGGCCGAGGCGCAGTGGATACCGGAGCAGACGCGCCAGAAGCTGCTGCAGGCGCTGGGCAACAAGCTGAACAAGGAGGGCTACTTCTTCATCAAGAGCGACCTGACGCGCTCGCAGCAGCTGAACCTGGCGGACGCGCTGGAGAAGCTGCGCACGCTGATACGCGCCCAGGAGGTGGAGGCGACGGCGCCCAGCGAGGAGACGCTCGAGAAGCTGCGCCGCCGCCAGGAGAAGACGGCCAGGCAGCGCCTCCAGCTGAAACGCGAACGCGCCCAGGTCAAAGCGGATCGTCAGGCGCCGGACGGTCTAGACTTTTAGTTTCTAATTTGCCAATTTGTTACATAAAGATGCTTCACACGATACACATGCACTTAAAACTACTTCCGGAGCGCTTCCTCCGTCGCCGGCGTGACCGTAAAGCGCGGCGTGGGCATGCTGATGACGGCGTCCGGCAAACGCTGCTTCTGTCGATCGCCGTGCGAGGGCATGCTCCCGAAACGCGGACGCTGCGAGCGGGCAGGGGAATGTGATTAGAGAGTAGTAAAATTTCAGGTCAGGTGGCCTACCGGAGCGTTCGCATCGGCGATGCGTTGCGTGAGCCGCCGCTCGATGCTGTGGTTGGGATGAAATTCCGGCGGCTTGGTCAGCGTCTGTGTGTAGAGCTGCTCCAGGCGGTGGATGGTGGAGACGCCGCAGGCCGGCGGCAGCTGCATGGAGAAGCTGTGCCGGATGCTGCGGGGCGACCAGGTGTGCTGGTACGCCGACTCGTCCAGCTGGCGCAGCAGATCCCCGTGGATGACCTGCTTGTCCTCGTTGGCCAGGTTGGCCAGCAGCTCGTCAATGATGGCCGCATCGTCGCGGGGCACCTTGATGTCGTGCCGCCAGAACTGGCGATGGCTGCGTCCAATCACGGGCGCGATCTGCTTCACCTTGAGCACCAGGATGCCGATCAAGTAGACGCACAGAACGTTGGAGAGCGTCAGGCACATGCTGATGCTGCCCAGGATGGCCAGCTCGGCGCCCTGGTTCTGCGAGTACCGGCGCGACTTGACCACGTCCACGTAGAGGGAGTCGTCGTGCTCGTACAGCTTGTAGATGCAGGCCAGGGCCCACAGCAGGCCCGAGTTCACAGCCGGCGGCAGCAGGGAGGCCGAGATGGCCACGCCCACCAGCGAACCAATGTTGCCGCCCAGTATGCCAATGGCAGCCGCGGCGCCCGACGGAATCGCCGTAAACAGGCCGACGACCAGCGAGTGCAGGTCGCAGCGGGACAGCATCTCCTCCGTGAGGCCCTCGCCAATGCCGTACTTCTTGTCCGTCGTGCAGACGACCAGCCCGAACAGGAAGCCCACCAGCGTGGCCATCAGTATCCCAATCAGCTCGTTGCGCATGCCCAGCTGCCGCAGCGAGCGCTCCTCGATCACAGTCCCGAAGATGGCGGCTATGATGGGACCCATGAGCGGCGAGATCAGCATGCTGGAGGCCAGGAAGATGGTGCTGTTCTCGATCAGGCCAAAGGAGGCCAAAATGCTGGAAGGGAAGGGAAGCGGTATGGATTCAATATTAGTGTCTCAATAATGCTCGAGTGGATTCAGAGGATAATGCGCTCTCCTAAAGTAGAATTAGGGATCAGGGGATTTTTAGGGACACAATTTCGTTTCAATTTAATCTATATATCTATATATCAAGACGGCTAGTCGTCTTTACCAAAGCGTTGATCTTTGAAACTACAGGAGGAAAAGATTGAAATCTTAAAATATATACTCCCCTACATCATTTATGTATCATCCAATATCTTTCTTCAATAATGATATTTTCAAAGCTTAAAACTAAATTTGGTATATAGATGATTATAAGGCATATCAGATTTTTGCATAGCGCTCTAACTCCTCTAAACAATTTTAAATTTTAAGAGATGAGAGAATTTTAAGAAATATTATAAATAGTAGTAAAAATAAAATTTTTAAGCTTTAAGCTAAATTTGTTTGTTTTTGGGGATATACAGATCAGCAATATTTCACTTTATGGAAAGCTCTTCCTGCCTTACCTAAAAAATTGAAAATTTTAAAAGGTACAGTCTTAATTTTTGGTATGTATCTACATTTGAAAACTTTCCTTAAATAAATTCAAATCAATCCGAATTTAAATTGGGTAGTTAGCCACTGTCTCTAAAGCTGGAAGATGGGATTCTTATAGGTGGGTTCTTAAAATATAGAAAACTACTGTAATTAAATGGAAAATACATGTCCTTTTGTAATGATAAAATAGGCAAATATCGCAAACAATAAAAATGTGTCGATAATTTGACTCACAGAGTACTTGAATTCAATTATTTTAAAGTTAAGGGCGATAAAGAACCACCTGTTGCTGCTTAAAATAGTCCCTAGTTAGTAGGTAACAAAAGGTGTCCCATAGAAATTAAGCGTGGTGTGGGTGAGCTAGCCTGAAGTTCTCTCTAAATACCCTGCACGACGGTGGGGTATATCGGGCTAGCCTAGCAGACTGAAGAACCCTCGCTTGCGTCTGAAGTTCTCTCTAAATACCCTGCACGACGGTGGGGTATATCGGGCTAGCCTAGCAGACTAAAGAACCCTCGCTTGCGTCTGAAGTTCTCTCCAAATACCCTGCACGACGGTGGGTATATCGGGCTAGCCTAGCAGACTGAAGAACCCTCGCTTGCGTCTGAAGTTCTCTCTAAATACTCTGCACGCCGGTGGGGTATATCGGGCTAGCCTAGCAGACTGAAGAACCCTCGCTTGCGTCTGAAGTTCTCTCCAAATACCCTGCACGACGGTGGGTATATCGGGCTAGCCTAGCAGACTAAAGAACCCTCGCTTGCGTCTGAAGTTCTCTCTAAATACCCTGCACGTCCGTGGGGTATATCGGGCTAGCCGAGCAGACTTAAGGACCCTCGCTTGCGTCTGAAGTTCTCTCTAAATACCCTGCACGACCGTGGGGTATATCGGGCTAGCCTAGCAGACTGAAGAACCCTCGCTTGCGTCTGAAGTTCTCTCTAAATACCCTGCACGACGGTGGGGTATATCGGGCTTACGCTGCGGAGACGAGCAGTATGCAGAAGTCAAAGGTGATGGCCGCGTCCTGGCGCACGTCGCGCACGATCTGGGCCACGTTCAGGCGCGAGCGCACCGAGTTCATGAAGCGATTCCAGGCGCTCTGCTTCTGGGCATTCTGGTTGTTGTTGCTGCTGCAGGGGCAAATTGTTGTTGCTGTTAGCGGGTGTTCACTGTACTCGGCTCCACTGTACTTACTCGCTGTGCGCGGCGCCGGGAGCGGGCTGCTTGTCCGCCGGCGGCGACGGCGTCTTGAAGGACCTGGACGCGAAGCAGTTCATCACCGAGACCGAGGAGCCCTCGCGATCCCCGATGCCCCACTGCTGCAGTGCCTCGTAGAGGTTCTCGTAGAGCTCGTTGAACTCCAGCGTGAAGCTGACCTGGTAGCAGGTGCCCTCCGTGCTGCGCAGCCAGAGCGCGTTCGGGATGCGAAACTTGCGCAGTAGCTGGTGCAGCACGTGCTCCATGGCGGTGTCCAGTGGCATGTCCAAGTGTTCCGCCTGCCGCTCGACGACATCTGTCAGCTGCGTTCGCGACCGCCGCCGGCAGCTGTTGGCGCCCCCGCCCCCGCCCCCGTCCGCGCTGCTCGACTCCCCTCGTGACTCACACAGCTGCGATCTCTGCAGACTCTGCTCGTCGAAGCCAGCCGCTGAGGAGCTCCGCAACGTCTCCGTCACCGTCACCGTTCCCGTTCCCGTTCCCGGTCCGGTTCCCGTTCCCGTTGCCGTCGTTGTCGACCCCTCCTCGCTCTGCTGGCGCCGGTAGGCCTCCTTCAGGCGCTGCTCCTCGACGGCCGTGGGAATTGTGATCGAGAAGAGCACGGCGGGCGCGTCCAGCATTGTGGCTTAGCTCCAATTGACTTTT
This sequence comes from Drosophila sordidula, assembly GCA_035047465.1. Lineage (NCBI taxonomy): Eukaryota > Metazoa > Arthropoda > Insecta > Diptera > Drosophilidae > Drosophila > Drosophila sordidula. The sequence goes on along the minus strand of JAWNPQ010000090.1, from coordinate 3,937,263 downwards.
ATTTACAGGCACACACAGTTACGCACACACACACACAAGTACACAAACACACATGTACTTCACATGAATTCTGATGCACACGCTATAATATTGAATAATCTCGCTGTTTTGTGCACAAAAAAAAAAAACGAACGTGCGCAGGTTTCGCAGCCGCAACGATCTTCTTCGCACTGGAAAGCGCAGAACGTTTCGCGCCTTGTTGTTGTCCGATGCATTCGCCTGATAACGGTTTTCCTCAACAATGTTAACGCTGCTGTGGGGCCCACACACGACACAAGCATTGGTTGGAACTGCGGAAGTGCGCACAATAATTCAAATTAACACTCTTGAGAAAATTGTAATTTTGAAAAGCTTTTAAAGTTCATGGGAATCAGGAGACAAGCTGGGATATTTAATGTTTAGTTAAGGAGAACGTCATTCATAGCTATTCAGGGCCTTTTTTTTAATGATTTGCCTCTGGTTTTATATGTATTTTTGAGAGAGGCAGTAAAATAGCATGTTACAACTTGTAAAATAATTTTAAGAAATTTTAATAGAAACAAAATTCAGTGTGCAAATCAAGGCAGTAACTTAGAAAGCAAATTGAATAAAAATATCGAAAGGAAACTTCTCCTGTAAATAAGGTCTATCATATTTTAGATATACATATAAACATACAAATTTGCACAAATATTCAAATTATTTAAGTTCACCGGTGTTTGCTGTGTATTCATTTAAAGTATTTTCTTCCATTTTTTTTTATATAAAAAGCAACACAATAAAAATTCGTTGCATTTGAACTTTTTTTGTGCTTTATTTGCTTGATTAGCAGACAGTGTAAAGCGCGCTGTTAACTTAACATTTCGTGGTGCAGTTGGCAACGCGAGTAACGCCTTTTTGAATTTGAACGTAATATGTTAATGTCTTTATTAGCAAAGTGACTAACATTTGATTTAAACAATTTGACACATTCGATTAAAAATATATACTTAAAATATACCGCAGCAAGCGAACTGCGAAAATAACCAAACATTTGTTTTATTTACAAATACTTTTTGAAGCCACATATTTACATCATATATATATATTTATTTAACCCTTATCTACGCTATGTACAAGCTAAGCCTCTAGACTGACGTTCATGAGCTCCTTGGTGATGTCAGCTCTGCTCTTTTCGGGCTTGCTGAGGCCCAAGGAGTTGCTGTCCTGGCTGAGCGCAGGCGGTGGCAACTTCAATCCACTGGGGCCACCCACTTTCCGAGATCCGCCTGCGGGGGGCACCACTGTGGTGGTCGCCTGTGTGCCGTTGTTGGCCATCTTGTAGAGCAGCTGGAGCTGCTGCACTGCATCCGCCGCATGCCTGTGGCCGGACTTGGCCTTCGCTTTGGGCTGCGGCTGCGCCGGCGGCTGCATGCCCTTGGACCAGCTCTCCAGCCAGCTGGCCGCATTCCGCTCGGTGGAGGTCAGCAGCTGCTGCTGGCGCAGGTGCTCGCGCTGGTCGCTGGCGCTCACCTGGCGCTTGTTGAAGGACTGATCGTCCTTGCCGGTCACGCCCAGCGGCCGCGTTTCCTTCTGCGGACCCAGCTCCAGCAGCACCTGGAAGTCGGCATGGTTGCCCAGACGAAACCCGAAGCCCACACGCGAATCGGTGCCTGCCAAGAGATATGGGAATGTAGCTGGAGTTATCGCCAACTGAATTCTATATGGCACCCACCTTTCTTAATTGGCGGTATATTGGAGTAGACCAGGGAGAGCACCGATTGCAGTTCCTGGGGCACTATGAATCCGTTCACACTCTCAGCTGCAAAAACAAAAACAAATGCGTGATTAATCTCAAGGCAGGAAAGAATGTCGCAGTCGGGTGTAACCGACTGTGCAATACTGTGCTTAAAACTGTCTTCGTTATTATTGTTATTTTCTATATAGTATAGGGATTTATCAATTTGCTACGCCCCCAGTGGGCATGGCCAAAAAATCTGTACGCTTTATGTGACGCGGGTATACACGACTATATATTCCAAATTTCAAGTCTCTAGCTTCAATGATGTGGAACAAAATGGCGTTCATACGAACCCCAAACGAAAGCAGAATATACTCTTTCATTCCGTGAACAAGTATAAGAAAGGGTATATAATCTTTGTCTCTGTACGAGTAATTTAGTACCTTTGATTACGCAACAGCAGTTTTTATGGGCCGACTTTTAGGGCTGGTATGCTGTTTGTTTTGACGGATTGGTATGCGGCCAAGCTGTTTTGTTATACAATTAAATTTGGCTGCGCGTTAGCTGCGAATTGAGTTAAGCGAAGGTCGTCTTACTATGCTGGATAAGCGAATAGCACCAGCTGTGCTGAATTGTATATGGTAAATTTATTATGGGGTTTTCTAGAAAATGTAAAATATAGTATTATTTACTTAGGTACAAAAGTATACAGGAAAATCTTATTTTGTGAATGGTTTTTTTTTTGAAATTGCAATCATGTTCCTAACTAGAGTAATAATAAAAATACAAATGTATCTGCTGCAATTAAAAAACTTGAGCCTACTCAAACTATATATATGTATACTGCTTCAGGGTCGGTGCTTGTATGTTTAATTAAAAGTTCAGCTTAGCCAAGAGAACTGACCTTCCTCACGTGTGATAATTTTAGCCAAAACTTGAGTTTATAGCGCACTAAATGGCCGCACTCTGATCCAATATTCTACACTTGAGATAATCAAAATAGAAATAATGAATTCAAGGGGGCAACAATCAAGCTTAGACATAATATTAGGTGATCACAATACACACAAGAGACGCGAAGACGACCTTGACACAAAGACCGGCAACAGCTTCAGACTTCAGACTGAAACGCGCTTTTGGCCAGGTCTGCGGCTGGGCCTGGTGTTGGGTCTGGTCTGATCTGTGCCAGACCAAAGTCTAGAGCTTGGCTTCGGTTGGCTTTGTTGCCAAACCGGTTATTGCGGATGCACAATTGAATTTTAGGTAGTGTTTACACTCGGAAAAATTGGATATAAAAATTGATTTAGAAAGAATAAAATGGACTTTAGCAAGATTAGCTCTATAATTGTTAAATTAATATATAACTATAAATATATAATAATTGGAATTGTTGATTATATAAAATGTTCTCCTTCTAAAATATAATTTAATGTGAATATGTTTATATCTAATATCGAGAGCTCTAATATTGTACTTGAAATTAATTTTTTATTATTTTTAATCAGCTCTAATTTGTAGAACTTTGTTTTATTTTATTTATATATTTATTTTCTCTCAGTGTACTTACATTGGAGCAGGCAAAGCAGCAGCCCGAGGCTAACAGTTAGCGGCAGTCGTTTTGGCCAAAACATGATCAGCAGTTGGACAATTTGTGGCTTGCATTTAGCAAAGTAGAAGAAACGGGGCGTTAAGAGTTAAGAAACTGTAAAATACACACACACACACACACACGATTACAACATCTGGCTAAAATGCGGTACTTGCTGCAGTTGCCAATTCTGGCTTATTGACTCGGTTTCGGCCCGCCGAGGGTGCGTCATATGAGCCGAGGTATTTCAAATATGCCCCGAGCGCCGAGATATGCAAACTGTTTGCCTGGTGGCTTCAATAAAAAGCGTCAACAAGACACGAAAAACAGAAAATAAACTACAGAAAACGACGGCAAAAAACTGTTTGGAAATCACTCTCACTTTTGTTCAATGTGCCTTTTCTTGTTGTTTTTGGCCGTTTTTGTTGGGTTTTGTTGTGGCTTTGTTGTTTTTGTTAAGGTTTTGCCAGCAGCGTCAATGAGCTCAACGTCTTCGCTTGTTTTTTATACCCTCGCAGCGGGCATTAACATTTTGTCGGGCTATGTGAACACCCTTCTGACTATATATTCTGGATCAGCCAACAGCCGAGACTCTCATTTAGCTAGCATAGAAACAAATTATCGCTAAATGGGTATTTTTATAAAAAAGGTGTGTTTGTTTTTTTTCAAGATACAAGATACTTTATATATAAGTAACATCTTTCCATAGCACTCTCTTTAGAATAATTGAATATATTTTGTCAAATTTGTTCAATTTCGAATTTTATTTTGCCCCCAAGATTTTGAGCAAATTCACATCCTACTTTATTATATAACTTTTTTTTTTAAAACAGTTTTGTTTTCTATGAATTGCTTTACGATATAATTGTCATTTAATTTTAACAGTGGTTTAATAGTGGTCTGATACTATAAAGTTAAGCTTATATTTTATTTTTTTTATTATTTTATTTTCCCTCTAAGCCTGCAAGTGTATTTATTCTTCGGCAATCCAAAGTTTTGAATTTTTTCTTGATATAATTTTTACTTTTTTATGCGGCCTTGTGTTAAAAGTCGTTTTGTTTTCGTTTGGAATTTTGTAACTCTTATATTTAATATTTTTATAGTGTTTTCTGCTTTGTTTTTGTTTTGGAATGCCGTAACTTGTGTGCCTATATTTTTATCGGTCTTAACGTTTTGTTTTCAAAAATAATAACTATTTCCATCGTTTTCGATACAGTATAGTTTTTGTTCAGGCCGTGGTTTCATTTACACTTGGCGTCAGAAATTGTTGCTAATCAACGGCGCAAACAACGAATTTGTAAAAAAATGAAAGCGCGCGCTTCGTTCCAAGTTTGTCGGCTTTTCAGCGTTTACAATTGTTAAAAACAATTTTTGGGTTCAGTTTCGGTTTCTGTTTCGATTTCGATTTCAACTTCGTTTTTTGGCCACCAAATGCCCAGGAATGTTCGCACTTGGCACATACAAATGGGCTAATAATACCAGTATTGGGTTTACCGTTACGCTACGTTTTGTATTCGATTTTCGTTGGCCTTCGACTCGAATGTTATTTGTGCGCGCACATTTTGGCGCTGCTTCTGACAACCTGCCCGATTCGCGTCCGCGCCGTAACTGAAATGGAGAGTGGAAAAGCCGCTTGGACTTGCAACACGCGCCAAAGGCTGCGATGGAGACTCGGCTCCAAGCTCAGCTCCAGCTGGGGTGGAGCACTCGCAAGCCATCACGTAACACTGTTGTTGCTCTGCTGGCTTCGACTGCGACTGCGACGGCGACGGCGACTGCGACTGCGACTGCGACTTCAGCTTCAGTTTCGGTTTCAATTTCAGCTCGGAGACCGGCTTTGCTCCATTTACGTCAACGCCGCTGAAATTCGGCGCACTTGGCTTCACACGGGCTGGCTCGGCTCTGATCCGCTCTGCTGGGGCGTGGCACGCCTCCCGACACAAACTCGCCTTTTGGTCCCGTCTTGCGCTGACTGCGCCTGTTATTTGGGCCAGTTTTCCATAATTGAATCATTTTTTGCGTAACTGTTGGCCTCTTTATTTAGCTGATAATGATTCACTCAAAGCTTGGCATTGATGAAGTAGAAATCAAAAAAAGTTGTATTATGAAAGTTGTAAAATATAGTTGTCGATTTTTAATGGCTAAATGAGTGTGGGTAAGCACACAATTAAAATCTTAAGCCAAGTATCTAAATTAAATCTTAAATATAAAAATAAATTAAATAAAAAGATAGGCCACAATTAAAATCCTAAAGAAATGAAATATAGTATAGGAAAATATATTTATACTACTTGTAAAATTATTTGAATAGATATCTATTTACATATTTTTTTTGTCATTTATGATACCTTAATATTTTTCTCTTTTTGCCCGCTTTTCAAGTTCAATGAGCGCCCTAATTGCATGCACTTTAATAAGCTGGCATGTATATTGTTTATGCATAAGCTATTTTGCAGTACAGTGAAGCCTGCTGTGCAACGCACTGAAGCTGAAAGTTCAGATTTGCATAAGCGATAATTAAACCCACCCGAAAAAAGACGGACGCCCACTTGTGTAAAAATTAATTGTGGTTGACATTTACGTGCAAAGCTGTTTGCTTAATTGCACAAGACAACGCCTTATGCAACACACTCACACACACACACTCACACACACAACTATTTGGTCAGAAAATGTGCTGTGTCTATTGGAGCGCAGCTAATGGCCAGACTGAAGTGCATAGTTTGACAGAGTCGCAGACGCTGCGGTCAATGCATGAGTTGCAAACAATTGGCCAACAGCAGGCGGCCATAATTGTCAATGCATGGCTTGGTTATGTTTGCCTTGGCTGCTCGTAAAAGAGTTTCAAATGTTGACAATTTTACTGGCTTTGCAAATGTTAACATGTCCAAATGCGAAAGTTTTGCCGTATGAGCAGGAAAATATATCCAAATTGAAGTGAAAAGTAAAACTAAATTATTATCGAAAATCACCATATTTCATATATACTCTGTAAAAACAGAGTTTAAGTTCTTTGTGCATAAAGTGTTGCATGCTTTCAGGCTGCTGCTGTCATGCTTAACATTTGCTGTTAAGCTGCTGTAATGTTAAAGTCGCGCTTGAGCGTTCAAACGGTCAAAACCTGAGCACAAAAAGTGCTGCATACCAGTAGGCGCAGTTAGAAATTAAACATTCAAATGAAAAATATAATTTTAATTTAAGATACTATATAATTTATAATAATATCCAAAGCAATGATACTCACTCTTGAACAGTTTAAATCAACTAAATAATTTACTATTGCGACATTTAAAATAATTGATTTAACTTTATTGTTCTTATGGCCTTTTTTTTTTTTAGAGCTAATGCACTAATTGTATAATAACAAATTAAATAACTAAATTTTACATTCAACATTTATACTCATAGCTTTAATGACATTACACTTTTATAAGAAACCAATCGAATTTTGATTTATTTGTAAATAAATTATGTTAAACGAGCAGCAATTATTTTGTTATTAATATTATTATTCGTACATAAAACATATAACAATTGTTTCACAGTTCGGCGACATTTTCATTATTATTATTTAGAGTTGTTTTTATAATTACTTTTATAATTAGTTTATATTTCTGTTTTTTATTAGACTACGCACTACACTAACAATGATGTGTAAAAATAAATGTGGTTTTTTGTTCGTTTTTTGTCTTTTATCTTTAGTTTTATATGCTCATAGCATACTCAGAGTATGCTGTTCGTATTTAGAAATTCATTATTTTTTCGTACAGCTTGTTTGCCCTTGTTCTGTGGCTCGTTATTCAAACTGCAGCTGATCTCTTTTTGGATAGGTGTCGAATGTTTCACAGTTTGCTGTAGGTAACGAGGTAAAGTGCGCCTTGTTGCGAAATCGACACAGTCAATTCCAAGCTGCAAAGGGGGCCTCCTATCAATGCCACGAGAACAGCGAATGCGAGACCAGCAAATAGCCCGTTGCCACAACTATGCTGCCAATCATAATGGGAAAGCCGACTCTGCAGGGTGAAATTAAGAAGAGATTATTTCTAATAGAAAATTTTCCCTTAGTCGCTTAAATGCGAAAATATCATTGGTTAAACTTGAAGCTTTAAGTAATTAAAAAAGTAATTTAAAATTTTTACGTTTTTGCATAAACTTTTTTCCACACTTTTCCACTCTTTTTTGAGCTTTAATCTTTATATTTGCTTATTATCATTGGCTTAAAACATTTTGCTGCAGATTAAGCTTTAATGAGCTTTCGTACACAATTATTTAATCAGTTTCAAAGAGAATATGCGAGCTTTAAGCTAGACGTAAGATTAAGCCAGAGCTTCTGTGCTTTCCATATGCTTTCAATAAGCTTAAGTAGAGTTCATATGCATTTAAAATATTTTAATTTAAATTTTATAAAATTAAAATTAAAATTAAAATTATAAATTGTAAATAAAATTTCTACTCACTTGAAGAACTCGAGGAATGTGAACTTATAGCCATGTTGCTCGGCAACGCCAGCACAAACCACATTTGCCGAGGCGCCAATCAGTGTGCCATTGCCTAGTTAAATAAATAGGGAAAGTTAGGGAATTACTAGAGATCCAACTCTCCGTGCTTACCGCCAAGACAGGCGCCCAAGGCGAGTGCCCAGACCAGCGGCTGCAGAGGCAAATTCAAGGTGCTGTTCTGAGCCAGGGATATGGTGATCTTGACCATCATCGTGGTCAGCGGAATGTTGTCCACAAAGGCGGAGGCCACAGCGGAAACCTACAACAAACAGCAAATTCAAATAAAATACTATTTCAATTAGAGGTTTGCCATGCTTGCCCAAAGTATAATCAATATGGCCACCATCAAACGTCGGTCCTCGCCCACGCCCAATATGATGCCCTCGGTCATGTTGCCTATCCACTCGATCAGACCCAGTTCGGTGAGCGCCTCCATCAGTATGAACAAGGCGGCAAAGAAGAGCAGCGTGGACCACTCCACACGCGCCAAGATCGCCTCCAGATCCTCAATGTCCGCCAATATGATAAGGAATATGGCTCCCAACAGCGCGGTCCAGCCCAGGGAGAGGCGCTGCAGCTCCGGCACCGAGTGCAGAAAGAACAGACTGATCACAAAGATCAGGGCCGCGGTGCACTTGATCAGCAGCTGCTTGTTGCGGATCGGATACTGAAAGGGGAGGGAGAGAAAGGAGAGGGCAAAATAAGCTGGATTCCTATTTTATTCTTATGCGTATAAATCAAAATGATAACAAAAAACTTAATTATTAGATTATAGCTGTCCATGTCGAATCAGAAGCAGAATATATTAAATAAACTACTATAATAAACTGAAAGTTTAAATTCTATAAGATAAGATTTATAAGGAAAATAATAAGTTTGGAGGTGTAATTATGATTTATATAAACAATTTGAATAACTCTTTTGATCATGATTAAATTAACAGATCATAGACACTTAATTGTGCTTATGTACCAAAAATCAGGATCTACAGCCAATAAATATTTTACTTAATTTTATGGGAAGCATAAGAAAGTTAAATAAACTTATCTATCTGCAAATCTACAAACAAAATAAAGTATCTATTGTTTAAAAAATCGATTTTTGGTAAATGAGATAGATAACTCAGCTATCTCAATACTAAGAAATATTTTTTTAAATTTTCAATCTTTAACTTTTGAATACTCTCAGACAGAGGCTTTTAAAAAAATGGACAGACAGGTATATAAAATATACATTACATAAGTTCGGAGATGCTTTTTTTCTGACTCTTACACAGCTTTAGCTAATTGTATATGAGAAGGTATTCTAGGCATTCTTTCCCATATATAGATGACGTATTCTGAACCCACCTTCGCCTGCAGATTGGCCAAGGTCTGCTCGTAGTTGGGCGCGGGCTCGATCACGGCCGTGATGCGTTTCTTGAGGCTGCGCTTGAGGCGGTTGACCTTCTTCATGAGGGTTTGGCGGACGAGCTCCTCGTCCTTGGAGTAGGCCGAGAGGCTGGCCGCGGCGCGCTTCCAGACGTGGATCTCGTGGCGCAGCTCCTCGACCTCGGGCGAGTCCTTGAACTGGAGGTCGCTGATGTTGCGGAACTTGAAGCGCAGCTGGATGTAGGTTTGGACCATGACCAGGAGGACGCCGGGCAGCATGTGGAGCGTGAAGACGGCAAAGTTGACGCCCTGCAAGGAGACGATTGGGCGGATTGGGCGGATTAGGCGGATTAGGCTGCGGGGGGAGCAACCGTGGCTACTCACGTTCTTGGATATGTAGCTGTTGGAGGCGATGATCACGTTGGGCGGATCGCCGACGGGGGTTAGGGCGCCGCCAATGTTCGAGTAGATGACCATGCACATCAGGATGGGCACCGGATTGAGGCACATGACCTCGCAGAGCCGTATCGTGACCGGCGTCATCAGCAGGACGGTGGTCACGTTGTCCAGGAAGGAGGAGAGCACCGCCGTGAACAGGCACAGGCAGTTGATGAGCGGCCAGACGTGTCCGTTGGTGATCTTGTACGCGTAGACGGCCAGGTAGTCGAACACGCCCGTCTCCGAGAGAATGGCCACGAGTATCATCATGCCGAAGAGCAGCAGCAGCGTCTCCACATCGATCCAGCCCATAATGGTGGCCATCGAGGGACGCGAGTTGAGCGCCGCCAGAATGCCGACGGAGAGCGTGGACGCGATGATCGCGGCAAAGGTGCGATTCACGATCTCCCAGATGATCATCACGTAGAGGCCGCAGAGCACGGCGGCGGCGTAGAGGACGCCGTGCCGCTTGTAGATCGGCGACTCGTCCACGTTCAGCTGGAGCGGCAGCTCGCCCTCGATGCTGCTGCTCAGCTCGAAGCTGAGCCGCGTGCTGTTCGCCTGGGCGAGCCACGCGGGCTCGCCGGGCGCCAGCTCGAAGGTGCGCGTCTTCTTCGTGTCCTTGGTGGCGTCAATCAGCGCCGAGTAGACGACGTCCAGCTGCCACGGCTGGCTGGCGCTCTCCGCGTAGATCTCCTGCCCCTGGGCGTCGTAGTAGCTGCGCACCACCTGCACCTGGAGCACGGGCAGCGGCATGCTCTCGTTCAGCTGGAGGTCGTTCTCCTGCAGCCGGAAGGGGCCGCGCAGGCCCAGGCCAATGCGCTCCAGCGTGGCCGTCGCAATGGGAAAGACTGCGGACGGACAGAGAGACAGAGAGAAAGTGGCGAGAGTTGGAGTATTTATCAGGACTCCTTGGAGACTGGCACCCACCTCGCGCGGACCCGTTCTTGGGCACGCTGATGAGACTCAGCTGATCCACGTGCTCGTTGTTGGACATGAGGAAGGCGGTGAACACGCACCAGACCACCAGCAGCACCGATATCTTGAACCAGGTCAGGTACTTCTTGAGCTGCGAATGCGCAAGAGATCAAGTTGGCCAAATCAAGTTTCCCATATGAGCATTTTTGGGTACAATTTAACCCTGGGTTATTTTTTTATATTTTTACAATATTTAAATGCAGGCTAAATAATGTTTAAGACCTCCCTGCTTACCAAAACCGATGAAGTGTTATATAGTATTTTTTTGGGCACAATTTCAGCTTTAATTTTGATAAATAAATGGATGTCCAGACTTTAATGCAGAATTAATCATAGCCCAAATTATGAATGAAAAGTGAATCTTTTTGACTGCAGAACTAATATACGGGTTGAATTATGAACAAAGAGTCGAAATCTGCCCAAATTTGATAAAGTTATGGTACTTTAAAAATTTGTACTCATTTCTATATGGGAATTCTTGATTACAATTTCAACTTTAATTTTGATAAAAAAAAAAATTGCTGGCAATTTTGGCAACATGATTCATGACCAAAAATTGTGTTTTTGGATTTGAATGCAGAATTAATATTAAGGATTGAATTATGAACAAAGAGTCCTTCCATATCGAAATCTGCCCAAATTTGATAAAGTTATGGTACTTTAAAATTTGTACTCATACTCATACTCTATATGAATTTTTGGGAATTTTTGGGTACAATTTCAACTTTAATTTTAATAAAAAAAAAATGGCTGGATTTCAATCGGTCAAGGTGGCTATTTTGGCAACATGAATCATGACCAAAAATTGTGTTTTGGATTTGAATGCAGAATTAATATGTGGATTAAATTATGAACAAAGAGTCCTTCCTTATCGAAATCACATTTGATAATGTTAGGGTATTTTAAAATTTGTACTCATTTCTATATGGGAATTAGCATGAATCATGAGTAAAAAGTGGAATTTGTAGATTTAAAATATAAACAAAAGGTGGCTCTTCAACAAAATCTTATACTTTAAAATCTAGTTCCATCTATAGACGTTTCTGTCGTCGGAGTTAAAGTTTAGATACTTTGTAGCACTTACGCTGCTCTTGCAGTAGACCTCGTTGTCCTCGTGCTGATCCTCGTTGTTGTTCTCCAGGTCCCTAGAGGTGCGGGGGTATCACAGAAAACTGGTTGCACTAATTACGTAAATGACAATCGAATTTGACAGAACTACGAACCTGCCGTCGAGCACGTGGACCTGTCCGACCTCGTTCGTCACATTGATGCCAATCTGTGTGAAGGCGTGCAGGTCCTCGCCGTGGCCGTTGTCCGGCCGCTCCTCCTGGGTCGCATCCTCCGTGGGCAGGGGCTCCACGTCTGAAACATACGAATCAGCACATTATTCCGATGGATATCAATCGGGAGCCGTCTCTACCCGGGTGCGCAGTGGGAATGGGCGAGTATTTGTGGGTCATTTAGCTGCGGTCGCGACGACAGGACGCTGATGACTGCGTCAGGAGTTTGCTTTGGCTTCGTATTATTTCATTTTCATTTGATTAGCGTAAGTACGCACGGAAGTCCGTCTGCCACTGAGCTAAAAATATACCACAAAGTGGCCCTGAAAAAGGCGTTTAGCCATTGACCACAAGGATATGCGACAGCAATTCAATTCTCCTTTAATGGCTCAATGCGGTGCCCGGCCCAACTGGGCCTGGGTCCGTATCAGCGTATCACGGAAGCAGTAAAGGCCGTGCATTAGCATTAGCATTAGCATATTATGCTAAATCCAAAAATAGTACATCCATTAAACAATTTAAAGTGATAAACATTGTCGCAAGTTGCGCAATTCGCCGGGCGAATGGGCGAAAAAGCTGAAACCCAGACAACGAGAGAAAAGAAGAAAAACCTGAGCCTGTGCCCAATGTCAATGTCGAATTTGACGCGGACGCCGACGCCGACGCCGACACAAATCGCAATAAAAAATTCAACAATAATTACAGCAATAAAAAAAGTACCAATAAAAAAACAAAATAAAATAAAGTTGCACGTTTAGCTAGCCGAAGATTTTATACGCTTGCCAAAGAAATTGAAGAAAGTTTTATATTCAAACTTAAAAGTAATATTTAAGGCAACAAGTTTGTTAGATTGGAACTTTCGCTTTTTACTACCCGACTTTAAAGATATTTTACGTATATTTTATGATTTCAGAAACGATAATCTATTTTAGAACTAGTTATCGATAGCTTTTTATTTATTTCTAAATTTCTTGCTAAAATTCTGAACGGCTAAATCCGTCCAAAATCGATATATATCGATAGACTTTAAAATATAGAATGCCTGATTTTTAGTTATCAAAATTGTATTCTGTAACACTATTTTACTTTAAATAAAATAAAAGCGAGACTAACGTTCAAATATAAATTTTTAAAGCATCGATAAATATAGATAAAAAATATATGCTTTCTAAAATTATATTTTAGAGCTGAGTCTACTTATTTAAAATTATTTTCAAGGAGTAATAAGATACGATATAATCTTTAAGCCTGTCACAGCATATATTATCCCAATATCGATAACTCAAGGCTTCTATAATTGATTTAGGGCGGGCAGACGTACTTATATTAATAACAAAATGCAATATGTTTTGTCCCCTGCCTTACAAGTGTAAGTATCCTGTTCTAATACCCTCTGGTGGGCATAAACAGGGACACGCACAAACACACAAAGCATTTGATTTAGGACAAGGGAAATAAATGTGGGGGGCCCAAAGCCAGCAGGCAGAGGGCGGCTTTGTCCAATGGTCCAAAGACAAGCACTTACCGCCGTGAAGACGCTCGTGCTCCTGCCGGAACGAGGCAAGGCTGGGATCCTGTCGGATGCGCTCGGGCAGCGCGCGCCACACTTGTAAGGCACCTTCTGTTACTTCGCTGCATGTGTGTTGGTGTTGTTGTTGTTGTTGTTGTTGTGGTCCATAAGTTGTTCGTTTGCAGCACGTTGGGGAGCCATGAACATAAGGGAAGAAAAAGAAAACAGACGGAAAGATTTTATAAGATTACTTGACTTTAATACAAATACTCGTATAAATACAAAATTTGTTTGCTCAGGTGCATGGGCGTGGCACTTGTATGGGCCACGTGCGCCCCCCTCCCCCCCTCCCTTCGCTTTGCTCCTAACGCTTCATTCTGAGGAATTCAATAGACTGTTGAAGGTCTTTTATTGATTATATTTGAGATTTCTGCACGAAGCAACAATTTGTTAGTTCTATTTGGATTTTTGCAAAAAGCTGTCTTTAAATAGGCCCTTGGGGAGGTGGGAGTCTCCTTTTGTTTGAGCCTGGCTTATAAACGGGCAACTTCGATTGTGGTTTTAACATGCGTCCTGGCAATGCGATTGATAAGGACCCGAATAGGGATTTAGTCAGAGGATGCCATTTCAACGAAACCATTTAAATACGTTTCACTGCTAAAATGAAAGAGTTTCTCCTGCCAAGGGCTTAAAGGATGTTAAATCGAAGTAAAAAGTAAAGGCTTAAGCCAAAGGATATTCGAGTAAATATATATGGATGTGAATAATATTTGGAATAAATATATATACACCTGTCTGTCTGATCTAAGCTAGCTCATAATGCCTATTTTATAGATTTTAATTATTGTTTATTAAAATATTGTTAGCATAAGCAATTAGCTGGCTGCATTTTTAATTTATCTGCAATTGTTTTGCATTCCATTTGGCTAATTATAATATTTACAACAATTTGCACACGCTTGTAGCAAGCTAAGATGCGAAGGTCGACCTCTGCCAGCGTCAATAAAAATTCTTAGAAACATTGCAATTCTCATGCAAATTGGCAGTTGAAAGAAAATAGCAATAGAAAAGAGGCAGATAAATAAACAACCTGCCCGAGGCTAATTCAAAGTCATGGAGCCAAGAGACAAGAAATTCGCATTGCGAATGGGCTTGATTAGCTGGCACTTAATTAAGGCACGCTTTAAGGTCAGTTGTGGTCCCAGCGGAGCTGGAAAGTGGCCCAGCTGGTGAGTGGGTAAATAGGGGTATTCAATTACATTTCAAATGTGAGTTTAATGACTTTTTCAGGCAATTAGATTGTCAACACAGCTGGGTCTTTGCAAACATACATATATATCATTAGAGTCATTGCGAACGGCTGCTGGACTCAGTTATTCACAACTCACCCACCCACTCATTCACTCATTCACTCACTCACTCACTCACTCGCTCACATCACGTGCGGCTGTACAATAAATGCAATTTGTGCACTTGAGTCAAGTGGTCAGAAATCTTAATTTAGTTTATTTAAATGCCGCTTAGAAAGAGCCAGAGACTGGGCCCCAACTCATCTGCGCAAATGGAATAAGTCATAAATTATATTTAGTTAAATTTAGCTCATGAGTTTGCACGCAAAAACAAAGATAAAACCAGGCAAAAAAAAAAAAAAAATAAAACAAAACTAAAAAACCCATCAAAAGTTCCGCTGAAACTGATTCCATATGAACTTTGGATTTGATGGCGCAGATCTCTCAGAAATTTTGATGTGTTCGTACTCGTATATCCCTGTCACATCAGATCTGAGCACTCATCAGAAAGTCTGGCGACAATTTCTGACACTTTTTTGCTTGAACTTGCTAAATTATTGTTCGTGATATGTTTCTATGTATGTATATATATATAGTATATAGAGGGCAACATGTTTATTGGCTTGAATTTGTGTGTGCCATGACAAATATAGTCAAATTATAATGCACTTGGACTAAGTTAAGGATGAATGTTGTATTATTAGATATATGCTCTTATTCATTCATGCCAATCATTTAAAACTTGTTTGTGGCCCGGCCAATTTGAAATGTGTAATATTTTTAGTCTTAACTTTGTTCTTAACCTATATTAAAAGGAATTAAATGTTTAAATAGTTTTTTAAATACTATGCAGTATTCTTTTTTGATTATTTTGCACATTCCTTTATATTCAAATATCATTAGTCAAAAATCTAAGTTAAAATAATAAATCTACCCAAGCCGATAAATAATAGATGAATCAAGTCGTATCTTAAAAATGAGTTTAGCTACAATTATTTGCTTCCGTTTAGAGCTCTCTACCATTTATCTGTCAGTTAAAAAATATCAACTGGTATGCAAGTTAATCTCTAGTATATGGCTTTAAATCACATAAGTCTAGCTTTTATACGTTAACGTATCACTGTAAATAATTTATCAGTTTTAGGAATAAGACAAATTCTTGCACTTTATTCTCTTTTATCGTGACACAGATAATTCATGTTGATTGTTTACTCCTCCAATGGAACCCTCGGCAAATACTTAGTCATTGATTTTGTTGCTGAGGGCCCACTTAGGTTCGGGCCAGGTTAAGCATCGTCGAGGACCCAAACGAGTTTTCTGCACGACTGCGGTGCTAAGGACAATTCGCAACGGGGGATGGGGAGACAGAGTGGGGGCGAGAGGGGGGCGGGGCGGCACTTACTCATCCTCGTATGAGTAATCCTCGGAGCGGTTGTTGTAATTATAGGACATCTTTGACACGCTGCCAGACAGCCCTCGAGCTGCCGAGTCAAGTTTGTTGATACGATAATTATGTGACACGCACTAGGGGCACTCAAAATATGCGACCTTTTTAATGTCTATAATAATAGTAATTGTTGTTGTTACGTAAACGCATTCGCACGCAAAGCGCATTCAGAAATACCTATATTTCATTTACTAAATATTCATAAATATTATGACGAGTATTTTTGCGTATTTTATCTACTTTTTTTTTTATCTAATATGCGTTTTTAACGTTTGCTTGAAATTTTGTCGCGTGCCTCTTTGGTTTTGGATTTCAGTTCTGTTTTTTTCTCTTGCACTTTTAACATTCACTTGATTTTGGAATGCGACGCTTGGGAATTGAGACTGGCCACTGCATAGATGGGTCGCCCTCGCGGTACTAACTAGCATGCACCGTTTTTTACCCTATTTTGTAGGTTTTAATGCGCCACGAAAAGTCGCGTCGCAGTCAGCAGCCAGCGAAAAAAAAAAAATAAAATAAAATAAAACCATATGAAAAATGAAAAAAAAAAAAAACGTTCCTCATGTTCATATAAATTTCTTCTTTCTTTTTTTCTGCTCTTGCCATCTGCGCTTTGCTCATTATTCGCATTTGTGCGTTCTCTCACCCCCACTGCAAATGCAACTGCGGACTGCGGACTGCGGACTGCGAGCTGCGCGCAGAGCTCAGTCGATCTCGGCAGATCATCTGAGCATAACTGTCACTCACTGCCCATTGTCGCTCTCGCTCTCGCTCTCTCTTTCGCTGGCCCAAAACTCGAACGCTTTTTTTTTTCACTTTGTTCTTTTGCCTTTGCGTGTTTACTTTATTGCTTGTGGTTCTGTTTCTGTTTCGGTTTCTTTTTGCTATTGTCATGTGCCTCCGTTTTCATTGCTGGCGTTGGCTTATTCGCACTTCTTTCAATTACACTTGATTTATCATATTTGACAGTTACTCTGCGATGCCTTTGATAACGCATGCGATCTTCCACACCCTGCAACCATATTAGCGAGGCTATTTATAGACATAGCAGGCATTATGTCACCCTCTAAATGAGCTGTTATTATATATATTTTCTATTAGATTAATATCGGAATTTTACGCAATTTAATTTTCAAAAAAAAAAAAATAATAAAATAAACATTTTTTTTAATCTATTTTCAAAGCAGTTACCCACTACTGAGTATAAAATAGTATAGAAAATATTATTAATTTATGCATTATTCTACAATAGTAAAAAATCAATTTATAGTTTATATCGTTTGGTTATTTATATTATGTCATAAAACTAAATATAGACTTTAAAAAACAAAATATTTTCTTCTAGCTAATTTTGCATTTAATTAAGGCATAAAAATATTCATACACTAGCCTGGGATTCGAGCCCGGAGACTCATTATTCAAATTGTATTGTGAACTGCATTTGCTATTTGAATTATAGTTAATAGTTGAATATATTAAAATGCTTGTTGTGCATTAAATAATTATTCAACACTTATTATTCACATTATGAAATTCAAACTAAAGTTCTCAACATGTGTGTATTGAAATTAGCCATAATTAATATTATTCACATATCTATAAATGCTAATGTCTTAACTTATTGTTCTTTCCCGAAGTTATAGAGTATGGTTGCAACTTTGCTTTACTTGATTCACTTTAATATTTTGCGTACCTCGAGAAATTCCACTCAAGCTCAACTCTGGCGATGACAGCAAAGGGGAATCATTTACGCTTGTCAAAAAAGAACTTTTTCCGACACATATGCAGAATATTCTGCAAATCAGCTAAATTTGAACCGTTAAAAGTTGGCCACCTGAGGCGTAACGTGACGTGACGTCAAGCTGACGTCACAAACTTTAAGCGCAAAGCGTAATTCGAAACCTTTCTCAAATGCATTTGAAAATCGTGCCGAACAATGAAGTACTGCCGAGTTCCACGTGAAACCGACACCTGCGATTCTGAGTGCCCTGCTTATAACGAAAAACCCCGGCAGCACACATTATAATATTAATCCGAGCTCCGAGCAGCTCTTGCGGTTGGCCATGGCTCTATTTGTTGCAAGTGCGGCGCACACAAGAAATGTCTGTGTGCGTGTATGGTGTATAAAATGCAATTTAATTAAAATAAAATGAATGAGAGTCTCGCATTACAGCGCATCAAAAGCCGCTGTGTTGTTCTTTATGGCCAGTGCCGAAGCTTGCAAATGGAAAACTTTTTGTCGAACAACTAAAATGGTTTTATTCCACTTGTAACAGATGATCGCACGCTTTGCTAAGCAAGCTCCAGAGAGAAATGGAGGGAGCGAGAGAGAGAGAGAGAAAAAGAGAGAAGAGTGAAAGAAGAGAGTGCACTATAATGCGAACCGATTAATTGTAGCTAATTTCAACCTATTGACGTACTTTTATTTAAATTTTAAACCCCTCTCAAATTCATTTTGTATATGTATATATATTATATCCAGATACTCAATCGCAAGTGACAAGTAAGAACGTTCAGTCTAATAATTATTATACTAACTATAATTATGCACACGCACATAAAGGGGCAGTCTTTTAAATTGTTCTAAAATATTCAAAATAATTTTATTTTCAAAAATGCACATAATTTAAATGCAGAATCAAAATGCCATCAAACATGAAAATCGGGTTAGTGTTGGCAAAGTTATGGGAGTTTGAAATATGCATCTATGGATCCGAGAGCTTTACTTGTCAAAATTTTTGTCAATTCTGGCATGATTTTTGACCAAAAATTTGACCCCCTCAGAGTCACTTTTAATATTGTTTTTTATGATAATTATAAGAGTCACAATCGATTAAAAATAGAAATTCCAGATTCTAAATTTTGAAAAAAAAATTTTTTCGAAAATGAGTAAGGGGGGAGTACATGCTTTTTTTTCCAAAAATATTCAAAAAAAATTATTTTCAAAACTGCATATATTTTAAATGCAGATTCAATCTAAAGGACAAATCATGATCAAAATGCCATCAAACATGAAAATCGGTTGAGTTTTGACAAAGATATGGCAGTTTGAAGTATGGGAGCTATGAATCCGAGAGCTTTACATGTTAAATTTTTCTCAATTTTGGCATGATTTTTGACCAAAAATTTGACCCCCTCAGAATCACTTTAAATGTTGTTTTTTATGCTAATTGTGACACCTACAATCGATTAAAAATAGAAATTCCGGATTCTAAATTTTGAAAAAAAAAATTTTTCCAAAATAAGTAAGGGGGGAGTACATGCTTTTTTTCCAAAAAAATTAAAAAAAAAATTATTTTCAAAACTGCATATATTTTAAATGCAGATTCAATCTAGAGGACAAATCATGATCAAAATGCCATCAAACATGAAAATTGGTTGAGTTTTGACAAAGATATGGCAGTTTGAAGTATGGGAGCTATGAATCCGAGAGCTTTACATGTTAAAATTTTTCTCAATTTTGGCATGATTTTTGACCAAAAATTTGACCCCCTCAGAATCACTTTTAATGTTGTTTTTTATGCTAATTGTGACACCTACAATCGATTAAAAATAGAAATTCCAGGATTCTAAATTTGGAAAAAAAAAATTTTTCCAAAATAAGTAAGGGGGGGGGTACATGGTTCTTTTTGCCAAAAAATTAAAAAAAAAAATTATTTTCAAAAATGCATATATTTTAAATGTAGAATCAATATAGAGGGCAAATCAAAATGCCATCAATCATGAAAATCGGGATAGTTTTGAGAGGGAGAGGTATATTTGCAAAATCTGCAATTCATTGGTTTCACAGACTGCTCAGTTAATTTATATTATATGTAGACAGCCTAGTAAAGCTAATGCACACATATTAGTTAGAAGCCACCTCAAGTAACCCCAATGTTACTTTTTTATATATATCCTAATTTAGTTTTTAAAATACACAATTTTTATACAGGTATCTTTTTCAAAATCACGCAATTTCTTTTGCCCTCTTGCTAAATTGAATAATCATGCCCGCCCGCAAGTAATTTACCTTTGTTTTATTCGCAGGCAAGCCCTAATAGCTAAATTTGTATATTCAATGAACGAGACTAATTTTAGTCAGGCACACAAAGATATATCATATTAATATGGGTCATTGTGCGGCAGCCACGATAGCAAAAATGACAGAGTCGAAAAAAGAATATATGTGTGAAATGAGGGGGAGGGGGGAGGGTGGGAGTTGCGGGAGATGTCACGAGTCGCTTTCAATGTGACACGCTTCATTAATTTTTCAGCATTTGTGGCGAAGAAAATTGAAAGCGCCTCCAGTTTTGAGTGTATTGTGTGAATACTCGCACTGGACTTGAGCGAGTGCATTCAATAAGCCGCCAATTGGAGGGTGTGGAGGAGCAGCAAAGAACAGTTATTTTTATGTCAGTGGCAGCCTTGATAAGCATGTTAAATCTCTTGAGAGCGGTAAATTTCCATTGCTTGAAAAAGCGAAGAAACACGGCGAGTTAATTAATTGAAATTCGCGCACGCTCTGCACACAATTCAAACCCCCCCCCCCCCCCCCCCACCCATCTCGCATATCCCCCTCGACTTGCACACGTTCTTAACGACTTCATTCACCCACGTATCGAACTTTTCGAATTTTTACTGTAAAAGGAATTGCATGTAAATGCATTTTCACTAGCCTTCGCATATTGAGATATCCACTCAGCCCTCCAAGCAATATCAAATACTTGGCATAGTTAGAAATGTTTGTGAGTAGTATCTGATTTTTTATATTATACACATATTGGATTGGTTTTGATGAAAGTTGAGATACTTTCGATTTGAAATGATAATTAATAGAATTGCAACAATTATGCCGAAGAAATATTTCTTTGAAAATTAAATAACGTTTGCGAAACTTGATTCAGATACATATATATATTATATAACATAAAAAAGAAGAGAAAACCAATCATAATTTTAAAATATTTTTAAGATATTTTTAACATATATTAAATACAATTGTAGCAATAATTATATAATAAAATATTTGTGCCCAAAAATGCTATAAAACTTTTGTTCAGTTAATCACAGCCCATTTTATCCCTAGCTAAAAATATCCCTCTGTTATACTAATAACTTTCGGTAGCATACTTTTGGGGATTTGGGCGTTAAAGTAAACCAGGCAATTGTCACTGGTGGATAATTTATCTTATCTTTGTATATTTTATGATTTAACGCTTTCTTTATGTGTGTATACCTGAAATTCTTATTTAGCTTTCGGCACTCAGTTATTCATTAGTAAACCCCTTCCTTCCGCTCCGCCAACGTTTTTTGACGTGCCTTTAGAATCCGTCTAATGTGTCGGGCGGAATTCTCTAATTCCCAATTTTGGCATCAAATGTTTTAATTATGCATAACGTTTATGACACTTTCCATTACGCATTTCACACGCAACGAACAAAGCAGCGTAGTCAGGACACACACACACGCACACACACACACATTGTCAACCTTTGGCACATTCATAATCACATTTTTAATGTGCTCACAACAAGCTGCCGGGCGACAATGTAAAAATGGCGCTGGTGCCTCACTTAACTGTTGACCTTGTTGCTCGGACGAGGTCGTCATCAGCATTGTAATACCCTGCCGTAAAGGACAAACAGGGTATCACGTAGTTGAGTCAAAGTATGTGGCAGGTTGAAGGAGATATCTATATACTCTAATAAACATTTAATGTTATCGATTATATTGATGGTATGAGTTGAATTATCGATACCAATAGTACTATTAATAGTCATTGTAGTCGATAGAGTTTCTTCCAATTGTTGCTATATTTATACATTACTTTTATTTTTGTATGTTTATTATATATATTTTATTTATTTTAAATTTGACTTTGAGTAACAGAGTATCTGCCAGTTGAGCACTCTTGCTATTGCCGGCATACACAAATGATGGGCTGAGCTGTCAGTTTTGGATCATTTAGTGATGTTGACCCACATTTCGGTTAGGTTGATGGCCAAAACGTTAATGACTTATTTAAAATTAGACGCCAAGTCGCCAGATTGTGCGCAACGGGGCGTATGAGCGATGAATCCTGGCAGATATTATGCATACGCAGGGTGTGCGGCATGTCCTGGGCTCCTTCCATCGGCCATTGTCTATTAATATTGCGCTGCTTAAGCACACAGAAAGTAAATTGAAAAATAATTGCTGAATAACACGAGGCCGCAGGCAAATCATTCGTGGTCAGGTCAGGAGTCAGCAGGGAAGGCAGGAAGGGAGGATGCAACCCCAACAGCACACAAATTAATTAATGTTTGGCTTTGGCCTTGCTCCTCCCCTGACATGTCCCAACATGCTTTGAGCGGAGAAAGTTGCCAAGACAACTGGCGGCGCAAATCCCGTCGGTCCAGGAACAGATTGCACGCTTCTCTCGAGTGTTTGATTGATGAACGGTCGGATTCTTGCCACCTGAATCGCTGTCAGGCGAACTGCGCCTCGGGGGCCTTTGTAATTCAATGATGTTCTCGGTTATTCAAATGTTTTCTATATTTGTTGGCTCTGAAATCCATCAGCGAACATTTGTCAGCCTTTTGTCGGCAAACGGAAATTAAATGTTTGCCATTACTTTTGGACTCTGTCAGCCTCCCAGCGGGGCAGCCACGCCCCCCTCCCCGCGTTATGGGCCTGCGGTTGCCAGACGTGTGTGGGCGACACATGTCTTCGCCATTTACTTGAGGTAAATTAGATTGGCCATAACAAACTCCCAAATGTTTGCTGTCAGCCCACTTGGGGACCCAACGCGGAGCGTTTTCCAGCTGGGTCGAAGTCACGTGCCATCGCCTGTTCCCGGCAGATATACTATATAAATGTATATATATATGGGGTACTTGTTGGCTAGCATATAATAATTTAAAGCAGGTAAGAGTTCAGTGTGGCCGACTGGTAGATACTCTGTAATCAACTCCGTAAGAATATTCCTAATTTTATATACACATAAACATAAACAAACAAAAATCAATATTTATTTATTTTAATATATATATGTATATACCCTATTTACGCATTGACAATGAGTATAGGGTGTCACATGAGAGCAACACTTTTTTTCGGGCTGACAGCTATTAAATCCGTTTGCAGTATATTCATTAAACGTATTCGTGTAATATTGTTACATGATCCTTAATAAAATAAGTTCTAATATTAATTTATTTATATTAATGTTAGTTTACAAAAACTTGGAACTTAAGCATGATTGATGAATTTGTATTTACTCTTGCTTAGAACATTTATCGGTTTATTAATTATTATTAATAATTGATCGCTTCATTATTGTTGATAAATATACCAAGCAGTGTAATTTGGTAACATTTGTTTAATTAAACTAATTAGTTAACATGCCGCATTTATCGGTAATGACAGTTTTATCGAACATAAGGGCTATTCCCCCAACCACGCTGTCTTCTTTATTTAGAGAAACTTTGTGGGCTTGAAGCGTGAACTCACCTGGGCTGCGGAAACTTTTCGCTCTGGCCCGACGCCTGGCGCTCCAGGCAGAACTTGCCGACCTTCATGCGCATCTTGAAGGGCCAAACGTGGCGCTCAGTTTTGTGGCCAACGGCGCTGCTGCGGCGGCTGCTGCGCCTCGGGTTGGTTCTAATGGATTTCGGGCTGTGACCCACGCTGACGCCGTTGCCCAGACGAGTGTCTATGATGATGTTGTTAGTGTTGTTGTTGTCGCGGGCTCGCGTTGTCGCTTTAATTGAATTAACTGTGAGTTTTGTCCGCTGAATTGGATTTAATTTGCGCTTAGGCTTTAATTAACTAAAATCACAAATATTGTTTCAATTCGTTGCTATTGTTTATTATTTATTTGAATTACTCTCGCAAATCACATTTATTTTTGGCTTCTCTTTCTTTGATTGTTTTCGAATGTTTTTTTGGAGATTTTTGTTCGTGTGCCGCAAATTGAATTTGTCAGCCGATCTAGACCTTTCTCTTGTACATCTTGCTGGAATTTGCCTTGTCTTATATTCGTTTCATTATTTTTATTTAAATGTCAGATGTGCGCACGTTTTCTGGCGTCTTTGTGCGTCATTCGAAATGTCACTCGCATTACGAATTACTCATTTCGCATTACGCATACGACACGTTGCCTGCACTTGTGTCCACTTTGAAGCTGGTGAAGTGAGTGCATGCTCAAATATTCTGTGCCCGTCACTTGACGCTCATCATGTGGCACGCACAGACCAGAACAGAACACGAATCGACTCCAGACGTAAGCCCTGGATTAATAATGCGCTGCCAAATTAACAAAATAGTCAACAGCAATTAGACGAGGGGGCACAGCGGGTACTCGATTTTGGGGGGGCGTGGGGGGGGGCGGGTTGGGTGGCTGGGCACCCAGCGTGTCATTTCTTCGTGATGGAGCACCCCATGGCGCTCAATTGATTAGAAATCAATGAATCAATATTAATTTACGGCTTGAGCTCACTTTTCCCCCCCATTCTCAAATCAGCAAACAAACACACACACACACACACACACATATATAGGCGGCTTTCTCGTTGTTAGCACGTTTCAGTTGATCTGAAAGTTTTTATTAAACCACCCACTCACTTGTGCTCTATTACACTGGCTAACACATTGGGCAAACAGACAGAGGCCAAAGAGATAAAAAAGTTTCAATCTAAAAATGTATGCTAAGCTTTTCTTTAGGCGTTATACCAATATTGAATTATATATGAATTTAAAAATAAAATAAATATATACATATATTATACAAACAATATTTCTTATGTTGTCTTCAAAAAATATGTATCTTATCTGGATTTTACCCATTTTTTGCAATTTATAGTATCTGCTATCTGCTAGATTTGCTAACTTTTCAGATGCATTAAATAAAATTAACAATGCTAGAAAAATTTTTATTGAGGCAGTCAAATTGTGGTAAAATAATAAATGAAGAAAATAATTATCTATATTGTTTTTTGTTACTAATGAAAAAATTAAGTAAAGCTAGCAAATACTTTAAATATTTTTTTGCTAACTTTTTCCTTTTTTTTCTCTTTTTTTTTTATATGTACAAATTTGAAATTGAAAGATGTTTAATAAAGTATAAAAGTTTGCAAATTAAAAACCCTGTTCACTAGTGTTAGGCGTATGCGCCTATGTTATTGTATTAGATTTTGTGTTTGGTCACGTAGTGCGTCAATTTAGTACTCTGCTTGGTACTCAATTTGTCTAATGCGTATTAATTTTCATTTGATTATGTTGTTGCCACAACTTCACCTATGCAATAGTGTGCTCGTGTCGTCGAGTAATCTAGTAATTAGCAGCGGCCGTGCAGAAATAATTGTGCGTAGCAAAAGTAATTAAAAATGCGCAAATTGTGGACATATTTTCTGTTTTGGGAATTTCCCGAGTGGTTGGTTTCCAATTATGCAAAATAACTGACCGCACACGCGCCTGCCTGGGCTCTGATAGGGACATTAAATAGGGTCCGGGATGGACGCGAGTTTAGCGCAGGCAAGCGGATGACCCAATGACACAGCTATGTTAATCACACACACACACACAAACACACATACACACACGCAACACCCACATGTATATCTAAATATACAACAAACTCTCATGTGTGTGTATTTAGAGCATGTGTAAATTCTATGCAAATTGACTTCCCCTGAATTCCTTTCATATTAATTATGTAGCAGCTTTAATGACTTTGCGATTTTCCAAAAGTTTTGACATTTACCCAAACAATTTGTACAAAATGCAAACCACAGAAGAGGAAAGACGAAAATAATGAAACATAAAATGGAACAAAAATAAAGTTGTAGCCGCTTTGCGCCTTTGGCAATCAGTAAAAAATTTATGAAATTCGAAATGTAAGCAAAACGTGTAAAAATAAAAGACCCAAAAGTAGGGAAAAGTTTTGTTTTTTTTTTCGGGACAAGTTAGAGAAATAGAAATGAAAATGAAATGAAAGTATGTGTTTTGTCAGCACGTACACGCACATACACGCACACACAAACACGCACACACACAGACAGTCAGACATAAACACACACATTAACAATACCAACAAGTTGGTGTTGTGCTGTAGAGTAACTGACTTTAAGATATCTCCCCTTTAGTATTTGGCACAGAAAAAAGATTTATTTAACTCAGCCGAACGCAGCTTTATATATTAAGAGACATTTTTCATTTTATGCTAACTTTATGCTAGTTATTATCTGCGATTTATATTAAAGGAGATAAGATAAGAAATATTAAAATATTGAAGCTACAGGTCACAGAGGAAATAAAGAACTCTTTATCTTATTTTACTGAAAATCTTATCAGAATCTGAAGAGGATAAAATTTCTTTACTCGAAAAAAAGACTCAAATATAGTACTTAATCACATAAGTATATTAGCTATGAATATTTTATAGCTAGCTATACATTTTTTTACAAACTTGTTTCTTCTCTTCAGTAGAACTTAATCCTTTTTATATAAAGTTTAAATTATGTGTTCCTTTTATGTATTCCGATTATTAAATCAAGAATAAATCCTGCTTAATTTAAAAATATTTAAGAACTTAATATTCTAAACATTTGTTGTGTTATTTATTTCTAATACAACTAATACATATTCAATCAAATATTTATTTGGCACTTATCCCCTATAATACTTATGCAACCCCTTGCTGTCTATTTAATACCCTAACAAACAAAAAGTTGTAGAAACTTTATTGAAATTGCATGTGTTTTAATAGCTTTATGTATACACAATGTGTGTGTGTGTGTGTGTGTGTGTGTGCCTCGAGCTGCTGCCTGCCAACTTTTGTGTTGCCTACTTTTGAGCGTTGCGTAGAAAATAGTTTTTCGGCTCTTTAGTTTTCTTGTTGCTTGTTGTTATTTCTTAATAATTCTGCGTGTCTGTTTTTATCTATTGCTTATTTGCGTGGTCTACCGCTATTGACAGATACACACACACACACACAGAGCTATTAGCTCATATTAGAACAAAGGTGTGTTTTCTCGCATCGAACCTTATCGAATATATAATTAATATATTAGCTGACTCAGGGACATGGCCTAAAAACACCGTCTACTAAATTTTCAAAGAAGTTAATTAAATGTTGAGTGATTCGGCCTTGGGCAGGTGCAGTGCAGCTGCGAATGCGTCTAATATTTCACAGCATATAACCGCTAAACGTATAAATTATATAAATTAAAGACATTGAACTGCAGCTACCAGACATCGCTGATATTCCAGCACACGTTATGTGATACGACTTATTGAGAATGTGATTTATTCGATTTTCTATGTGCGGCTAATTAGCTTGATTGTAAAAAACGAGCAGAATTTATGAGGAAATTGCTATTAAACACCTAGCGCGAAGTATTCTTACATAAACAAGGTCGTACTATAATGTACAATATATCTACCCTATGGTACACCCTACCCAACTGCATGCCTCAGGCTCAATAAAGTAATTCGCAGTATTATTATTTCATTTCTTTTAAAAAATATCAGGATACAGATACTAAAATAAATATGTGAGGGTGCTAAAAATGAAGAGAATCTGTAATTAAATACCTTGAAAATGGAGCGCTCAATAATTAATTCTTGCTGTTGCCGTACTTTACATGGATGATAAAATTACAAAAAGAAGACCCTAAGTGAAAAAAGTTGTAAGTTTAATTGGAAATGCTCGACTGGGGCATACCCTACGGTGGAATATTCTAATACGTATTCAGACTTTTATGTGCGTTAACTAAGAAAAATTTGTAGTTATAGTAGATGGAGATGTATTATAGTGTGATCGGAGGAATGGAGTTACAGCTTGATTTTCAGAAGATGTCAACAGAAGTTTATTTGGAAAAAAACTTGGTATTCTTTTCTCTAAGACTTTGGGAGATAAAGAATTTTAAGATTTTTTCTGAAGATAGTATATAAGTTAATATACTGCAAAGGCCAAGTTTTCAGATTCAACAGATCCGACAAAAATTACCCGAAACCAATATACTCTTTTTTGCTTAGTCAACAGAGTATAGTTATGTTCCATATAGCTTTGTTTTTATTCGATTGTTGTTAGGAGAAGTAAGGTAAAAGATGAAGGTTTTAACTAAAGTATTGTCGTGAATAATATATAAAATATAGTAGTATTCGAAAATCTAATTACCAAATATTTAATTTATTTATTTTAAAAGCAAACGCTTTAATATAAATACTGATGTATTCGCCTAAACGTTGGCCCAGTAACACAGCGGAAATGTGAATATATTTAAGATTAGGAAAAATGTGTCTAGTTCTCTTTGCAACTTAATTACTTTTGAACGCTGACAGGGTATAATGAGCGCTAATATTTTAAATTAAAGCTGTCTGGCTCAGAGTAGGAGCAGAGATTCCAGCATACCAGAAATTAGATACCTGGCTAAAAAAAGCGACTGAACCACCCGTTGTTGCAGTTGTCGTTGCTGGCGTGCTTTAGGCGTCTTTCAAATATTGCAAAAAACAAGTTTGCGCAGTGCAACTTTTATAAACAACACAAAATAAATTATATTTACTTTATTGTATTATTGTTTCTTTGTTTTTTTTTAAATTTGTTGTAGCAAAGTTTTAGTGCTTTTTTTTTTGTGCGCGTTTTAGAAAGCGTTAATTGATTTTGTTTTTTTTTCTGTTTTTCTTTTTGTTAATTGAATTTAGATTTGTACTTTTATTTGAATTAAGGTTTTTATTTTTCTATCTGTGGCCCCGTGCTACGTTCGCTTCGAACACCGACAATGCCGTCCGATAGAAGAGCCGCACGTCCGTTTCAACCGAAAGTTGTGAACTGAATAAATCTCGGATGCTACGCGCTGTTCCGTAGTTCCCCAAGTCATGTGTGCCGCTCGGCTCTTTTGTTGTTTTCTTTTTCCATTTGTTCAGCTTGCCGTCGTTGTTTTTGTTGGCGATTGAAAGTCGCATTGAAAGCGAACGCTGTTTGATTGAAGCATTAGCGCTTTCAACTTGCCATTTGGCTTTCAATACTAGCTGTTGAATGCGTGCTCTGCGCTCTCAGCGTTTTCCAGCTCTCTCTCTCTCTCTCTCTGTGTCTCTCTTTCTCTTCGACTTGAACTTGAACGTCATGGAGGACTCTCAAAAGCCCTTAGATATACGTATACCTATATAATGTGGTCTAAGCGTGCCTATTGAGCTGTGACTAATCGGCTGCCGTTGTGATGCCTAGCATTTATTCGATTCGGGTGCATATATTTATATATCATTCATATTCAAATTGTGTTTAAATGGCCCAAGACTTTTTGGGAGCTTAAGTGTTTAATTCTTATTATGAAATTCCAAGTTCAAACTTTATTAGTTTATCAATTGACAAAGCAATTCGCCGAAAATGTTGTTCTAAAGAAATTATGAACACGCTTAAATTTATTTGTATGAAAGCATCAAAATTTAAGCTGCTCATATTAGAAGCTGCGTTGGCCGCGTGTCGTGTTTATTCTCTATTTTTTTATTAATAAAATATATATAGCATTTTTATACGCAATAGATTTCTATTTTTGTTCATATTTTGCTCACGCAATTGAATGATGTGTTATATATATATATATATTCTATTTATAGCTTATTGTTAATTAATATATCGTATCTCATTCTTTTCTTCTTTTCAGAGTTTTCAAAAAATTCACAAGTAAACAGTTTTATTCAGTTTCAAATGAAATACTGTATATATGACTATAATCGGACTTGAACCAAACCAAGCAGAGCTGAACCGAACCAATTTTTTTTATTTTTAAAAACCCATAATCACAATATGGCTTGATTTATGTGGAAACTAGCTTCACAAATTAACCTTTAAAGGTTAAAACAAACCACTGACAATTTTTTCTTCACATTTTGAGTCAATATTTAAGTCGTGCCCATCGCATTGAGTCCCTCACACGACCATCTTCCAATTCGTAAATTCGCAACAATATCCCAAACGTTGTCAAATTGACAGCAAAATGTATTCGCATTTATTTATAGACTCACAAAACGCACAAGAGCTCAAGCCTTAAATCTCAAATGCTCTAATTCCGTTCATAAGTCCCGCACAAAGCGCGTTTCTGTGGGCAGACAAAAGATAAATTTACGCAAATTTCCAAGTGAGTTTGCGTGTGTGTGTGTGTGTGTGTGTGTTTGTTGACTTTTGATGCATGCGTCTCAATTCTCTCGATTTCTTCGCATTTTCAACTCAATTCGCTCAAGTGTTATTGAATACACAAACTACTAACGCCCACAAAAGCCCACAAAAATGCGCAAAAAGTCTCTGACAATGAAATAAACACAGATATAGACTTTGGTATAGCTTAGATAGATGTCAAGAGAGATGAGTGTGTGATGTGGGAGGGGGGGAGGTACATTTGAGTACCAGGCTATCCCTGGTATCCCTGGCGTATGCGTATTATAATAACTACGATATTGTTGTACTTTATGTACCCTGTAAAAACATATTTTATAGGGTAATATCTATATTCGTGCATTCCACATCAAAACTAATCCAACTTTGTGCTCATCCCTAGCTTATGGTGTGAATAGCCTTCCATAATAAATTTTTTTTTTTAATTTTTCAGGTGGAATTCCCTTACACTGAACTGCACTTTTATTTTTAATAATTTCTTTAAGTGCAATATCTTATTTTAAAACAGAGTTTTAAAAGGTTTTATTGTTTATTCATTAGTTGAAAAGGGAAAACTTCATTTCCGACCCTAGATTTATTCATTAAATTAAAAACTATAATTTTTGCCCAGTTGTGCAGGGTATCGCCTAGTCGATCGCAGTGGATTCTTGTTGTTTTGCGATTGCCGCGTTTGTCGAGCCACGCGCTGTTTGGCACTTAAGCCGCTTTCAAGTGGAATTTACGCTCCTTTATTTTGCAATTTTCCTCGGGCCAGGGCCACTAATGAAACTGAAAGGCGCAGTAGGTGAAGTGACTGCGAAACGGTGACTGTCACAGTGACTGCGATGATTGTGTGTGTGTGTGTGAGCTCCAAGGTACTCGGTACTCGTATTTGTCATGCGATATGTGTTTGCTGGGTGCAGCTGCTAAATACTCGTGCATTCATTTGTTGACATTTGCATTCGAGTGTTTGTCCATCGAATATGCTGGAAAGTGCACTCAGCAACAGGTTGTCGAGTACGCGTTGGAAAAACAGATAATCCGCTTTTTGTTGAGGTGTTTTTTTTATAATTTATTTATTTATTTTATTGTATTTAAATTATATACGATTTCTTCAATATTTTTTTTTAATTTGTTGTTATTAACAAATTCTTGGGAAAAACCTCTAGCTTGTTTTGACTGACGGCTGTTAAGCTTGTAAAACTCATATGCGTACTTGCATTAATTTCCACTCGAAATTTTTTGGGTGCTCTGACCATCAAAACTTAAAAAAAAAACACTTATATATATACTAAATTAATTTATTTTTATTTTTTTATAATTTTATTAAAATTAATTAATTTTGTTGAAGAAAGGAATGTATCTTAAACATATATTATTAACCATTTTCAGATCTTACAAATAATCTTAATAGGTAAAAAAAAGTGTTGATAATAATTTCAGTTAAGTGCAGAATTCGTCGCGCCTTGAATAATTTATGGGCTGTTCCTATAATAGGCGCTCAGCCAACCTGTTATGACAATTTGAATTGCGTACTTATACCTATTTATTAAATTCCCACTAATTGCAATAAGTTTTCATACACAATACGCCTAGAAGTGGCGCATTTCTATATATTTATATATACTACACACCTGTACTATTGCCTCAGCCTTCGCCCACAATTGCCGCCTTCACGCCCCTCGTCGGCGTGGCAACATTGTTATATTCAGTTGACAGAAAATTCTTAGCGGAAAACCCACATGTACGTGAGCCGGAACCGGCTAGCAAAGCAGAAACCGCGTTAGCCAAGTTTCCGCAAACTGCACACGGACGTGTGGTCAGGGCCCAGGCAAAGCTGCCGCACCCACACATGGACACAATGCCAGAGCGGGCCAGGTGTAATGGCACCTGTTCATCATCGTATCGTGGTGCCGCTTTGGCTTTTCTTCTTGCTTTTGTTGTTAAGTTCTATTAAAAATTGATCACGTGGTAATTGCTTTCGCCTTATTCCCAGAGTGTGTGCGTGTGTGTGTGCGTGTGTGTGTGCGTGTGTGTGTGCGTGTGTAGCAAGCCAAACAACCTTTATGCGTGGCACTATGCTCGGAAATTGATAGCTCCGCCCAGACAAGCCCTAGATATGTCAATGCCAAGGCTAATTGTGACCTAAAAAAGGATGGAATCCGCCCGCTCGCCGAGAGCCAATAACATTCAGGACGATTTAAAAATAAAAATATATAATAATTTACTTTTTTTTTACTTGTAGAAATTAGCATTGGAATACCTAAGTATCGATTTTCACGCCAGGGGTTTTCCTCAATTTCAATTTAATCTTTCAAGCTGAAGCGATCGATTTTTTAACTAAAAATGGCCTTGAATTTTTACTGAGAATCGTTTTTGAATGCAGAATTAAAAAAGAGGTCAAACGAACAAAATGACATTCCACATAAGTTTTTGGCAAAATGATTCTGAAAGTTATGAAATTGGGTAATTTTGACCCATATATATATATAAAATAAAATATTGTGAGATTTTGGAATACATTCCAAAAAATTTAAATACTAGATATGAGCAAATATTGTGTTTTTAATTTAAGCAAACAAAAAGCCATGCAGCAGTGATATCGAATAAATTTTGGCAAAGTTATAGAACTGAAAAAAATATTTCAAGAAGATTTTAATATACATTTTAGTTAGGTTTTGGCAATGGGAAATTTGACACCTAGTTTGCATATAATCAAAAAAAATTGTACATGAGTTTTTACTCAAAATTCTGACTTTTAACTTAAATGTAGAATTCATCCACAAAAATAATAAAAATCTGTCCAGATTTGGTAAATTAATGGCTGAGGGAAATTGGTTTGGCAAAAAGTTCCATTACATAATGCTCAACATGGACTGTTTCGGCTCAGGAAGTTACTTTTTTAAAAAGCACAATAAAAACAACGTTGTTATCTTTTTCAATTAGAATTAACTGTAAGTTTTCGGCTTAGTTATCTGAACAAAGCGGAACTTTTAATTGAAATCGGGCGATGCTGCGCGATTTCGCTGAGAAGATAACGCACTCTAATGCCTAAATTGGCATTTAAATGGCACTCGAGCTGGCATTTAATTTGTTTGCCCCCTATATTTATGAATATGAGCATTATTTATAGCGCCATCAATTGTCGTGAGTGAGAGCCTCACAGTACGGCGCTTCGCCTGCTGCTTGTGCTGAATCACGTCTATTTGTTTACGGATATTTGCTGGGCGGTGCCTCCACACATATATCTCGGCTTCAAATAGACGTCGTCTTTTCTTGTTTAGCATGTTTCAATAATGCACTGATTTTAGGTAGCTAAACCTCAGAGTCGTAAACTATTCTCCGAAAACCGTTTTCAAGGCAATTGTTCGAAATTGCCCAAAAGCTAATTATCGATAATCAATCGAGACGCGGGCGATGCCTAAGTGGGCTTAATATATTCGTCGCTACTGACAGTAACTGGTTTTTTTGTGATCACTTAGGTGCACAAATAATGGGCTATTCGTGGAACGAAACGTGCTTATGCGTCGGGGGTTTTTTTTTTTGCTATTAAGAAGTGTTCAATGCAAGTTAAGGAATCATAAAACGAGCAAGAATAGTTGTTTTTGGGTTGCCGAATAATCAATACCCTTGCAATATTTGTAATTTGAATTTTTTACCAATTGCAATTATTCATATGCTCTTATACAGAAGCAGAGGAATGTCAAGTTTGATTAGGATTTGATTGAAAAAAAATATTTTATTTAATCAGCAATCAGGGTGCTGAAATATATTTCTCTAAAAAATATTCATTTTTTTACGTTTCTTCCTTTTGCAGCTATATGATAAAATTTAACAGATATTTTGGCATCCTATTGAGACTTTTGGTATCTTTAAAAATAAAAAAGTTATTTATACAACGACATTTATTAAAGAATGTATATACTTTATATTATCTTTTTAGACATTATATTAAGCACACAATTAATTTGTAATTCCTAAGAAAAGGAAAAAAAAAAACAAACGCTGGGCTGGAAAAACAAAAGAAATTGGGCCCAAGGCATAACTGTCCAAAGAAAAGTTGTGAATGGAAAAACAACAATCGCAGAGGCTTTCGTAATGCCATTTGGGCCAATTATATGCTTGGGTCGTTTAATTGAAAAACTTTTGCGGAGCAGGCAAATAAAAGTGGGCGCACGCGGCGTATACTTGATGCCACTCACCATCTGCGCCGGTGCCTGGCGTTGAAGTGCAGCCAGCGCACGAGTTCCTGCAGCTTGGAATTGCGATCCTCGTCCTCGCTGGCATCGCAGTCGTCGTCCCCGTTGGCCGCGGCGGTCGCCTCCAGGTGCAGGTGGTAGGGATCCTGCGAGTGGTCGGTGATCATGAAGGTGGGCTTCGTGTACGCATAGGGGGCGGACATTTTCGCAGGCGGGCCCTTATCGTCTCGGTGTGTGGGAAAACACTTTTCACTTGGCGCAACTTTGAGGACTCTGTTTGTCTAGCATTTTCCACTTGCCCTACTTGGATTTGCGCACTTTTCTTGACGTTTTTGCTTAGCCGTCGTCGTCGCTGGCAGGCAAATTAATTAAAATCCGTTGGCCATTTGGCACTTGGCTTGCCTTTTGGCCGACATCACACCGCGGGCGACCTCAGGCGGGCGCAAATTGATTTCGAGTGAAAGACTTGCAAGTGACATTTTTTTTTTTTTGGAAAACGCTGCTGAGCGTGGAAAGCGTGGAAAGCGGAACAAAAGTGACCAACAAGCTTTTGTTTTGCTTTTCCTTTTCGCTTTTGAATGTCTAGGTTTGTTAATCTGTGGAAGGGGGGAGGAGGGGGGGAGGGGGAGGGCTTTCGTTTGACATCCGAATTGATTGTTTTCATTTCTATTCAAGAACTTTTTCAACTAGTGGAAAGAAGGCGAGGAAAATGGCTTGACATGAGTGCCGTCCTCCATGGCCACTTAATATGTAATAATTATGTCGTAATGAATGGAATTGTGGTTGTTTCTAATTGTCATACTCTACTTCATGGAACATTATGGATTTTTGTTTTACAGATTTTTTGATAAAATATGAAACATTATAGAATTTCTCGAGAATATATATCTCACACTATATATATACTTATAATGAAATATTCCAGTTTTAGTAAATAAATTAAAAAAATTGTCTGGAATCGATAGAAACTTGGAAAAAAGCCAGGCTTTTTTATTAAAAAAAGGCTCGATGAATTTTAATTTATAATAAAGAACTTTATTTTTGAATTCAACATTTTGAACAAGTTGAACAACATAAAACAGACATTGAGAGGGGAAAAATCCAATAATGAAAATACTCGAATTTAATTAATTTCTACTACTAATCTTTATGTGATACTCTAGAGTATTTGAAAAACAAAGAAGAGACTACAATTAATCTCATTGTATATAAAAAAAAGCTTTTTAGATTACACTATAGAGTATATAGAAAATACTTGAAAAGCTTAACACGCTTTTCGGAGTATGTTCAGAGGGTCGATTGCAGATATCCAGTGAAAGTCAGCCCACTAATCCCAGCTGAAGACCACGTGGCAGAGCAACAGGTAGACGGTCATGAGGGCCACCTGAGCCAGCATCATGGGCAGCACGGTCCTCAGGTAGCGCGTGAAGGAGAGCTTGTAGCCGTGCTGCTCGGCGATGCCCGCCGCGATGACGTTGGCCGAGGCGCCGTAGAGGGTGCCGTTGCCGCCGAGGGAGGCGCCCAGGGTCAGCGCCCAGACAAGCGGCTGCAGTGGCAGGCCGAGGGATGGCTTCGCCACCAGCGAGGTGACCAGCTTCACCATCATCGCGGCCACCGGAATGCTGTCCAGCAC
The DNA here is from genome assembly GCA_035047465.1 of Drosophila sordidula. Lineage (NCBI taxonomy): Eukaryota > Metazoa > Arthropoda > Insecta > Diptera > Drosophilidae > Drosophila > Drosophila sordidula. Next base: position 3,901,220 of record JAWNPQ010000090.1, on the reverse strand, counting down.
GGACGAGGCCAGCGCCGTCGTCCACAGGATCATGCAAATGGCGACCGACAATCGGAAGCGCTCGTCCACGGCTAGAATGACGCGCTCGGTCAGCTCGCCAATGCTGAGGAGCAGGCCCAGGCGCTCCACGCACTCCATCATCACGAACATGGCGCCGAAGAAGAGCAGCGTCGTCCACTCGATGCGCTGTATGAGATGCTCCATGTCCTCCCGGTTGAGCACGATCAGCAGCAGGATGACGCCCAGCAGCGCCACCCAGCCCAGGGGCAGCGTGCGCCAGTGGGGCACCGACTGCGCCAGGAAGCAGACGACGACAAAGGCCAGCGTGCCCGCCGACTGCAGCAGCAGCTTCTTGTTCTTGATGGGGTACTGAAAGGGGGATCGGTTGTTAATTACATGAATAATATATGTATGTAGATTAAGGTATACACTAGCAGATATTATGCTGCGATCTTTACATTTTGGTTTTACTCCACACAATTTCTGACCTGAGAGGAATTTTAAAAAAATTGCATTCAACAGATTTTAACAGAATTAATTTTGTAATAAAAATTTAAATAAAATTAAAAGTTGCTCGGATATTAAGAAGGAGCTTATAACAATTATTTTACATTAATTAATCTTCCTGTTAATTTTAATCATAGCGAACTAAATTTACTTATTGTCTTAAGACAGAGTGTAATTAAAAACAGATAAATAAATAGCAAAAAAAAACAATAATTAATTAATTTTTTTAATCCAAAATTTAACTAGCGTTTAAAACCAACTAAATAATAAAATAATATATAATTAATTACAATCGTTTTTCACTAACTTTCATGATGGGATAAGCAATTTTCCAAAGTGTGTTTCATTCAACCAAAATTGGATCTACAAAGCGCTTACAATCTTACATCAGTAAGTCTGGCAATCAATCAGCCAATCGGCCAGTCAGTTCTATATAGATATGTACGCATGCTGTACCTTCTGCTTGAGCTCGTCCAGCGTGCTGGCATAGATCGCTGTGGAGGCGACGCCGCGCTGTTTGCGGCGCAGCGTCCGCTTCAGCTGCTTCACCTTCGCCTGCAGCGTGCCCCGCACCAGCTGCGCGTCCTTGGAGCAGGCGGCGACGGCGTTCAGCGCACGCTGCCACACCTTAATCTCGCGCCGCAGCTCGCCCAGCTCCTTGGGCTCGTTGAGGCGCAGCGCGTCCAGGTTGCGGTAGTAGAGGCGCAGATAGACGCAGCTCTGCAGCGCCGCCAAGATCACGCCGGGCAGCATGTGCGCCACAAAGGTCAGGAAGTTGACGCCCTGCGAAAGAAGATGTCGGAATAGCTTAAAATAAATATCGCATATTTAAACGAATTTCGACCAATGAAAAATTTGTATAATAGAAATTTCCAACTCTTTAACTAGCTTATATGTCTGACAATCACAGAATAAATATGCAGAATATATCAAGTTAATTACAAGTTTTTGTTCTTAATCGAATCGATCTGAAAATCAGAAAAATGTGAATGTGAAATGCGATCTCTAAAAGGTGATCTTAAGAATCTATAAATTATAAAAACGGTCTTAACAAATCGATCTATTAATCTCTGAAGAGAAGTCTCTTAATTTCTACGTCCTTTGAGATCACAAAATATATTCAGTAATTGTTTATAAGCTGGTCTGAGCAATCTTAAAAATATTGATCACTAGGATAATTGAAATTATATTCTCACACTCACATTCTCCACAATGAAGTGATTTGTGCCGACGATAATGCTGATGGGATCCCCGATGGGCGTTAGGGCGCCACCGATGTTGGCGTGGACGATGATGCCCATGACGACTGGGATGGGATCCAGCTGCATGACCTCGCACAGGCGGATGGCCACCGGGGTGAGCAGGAGCACGGTTGTCATGTTGTCCAGGACACTGGACACCAGGCAGGTGATCACGCAGAGGCTGTAGATCATGGGCCAGATCTTGCCGCCGGATATCTCGAAGCAGACGACGGCCAGGTAGTCGAAGACGCCCGTCTCGGTCAGGATGAGAATGAGGAGCATCATGCAGAAGAGCAGCGTGAGCAGCTCCATGTCCATCCACTGCTTGATCTCCTCCATGTTGGGCCGATCCTGGAAGACGGCCAGCGCCGTAACGGACAGCACGGAGCAGATCATGGCCACAAAGGGCCGGTCCAGCTGCTCCCACACGAGCAGGCCGTAGAAGATCAGCAGTATCAGCCCCGCCAGGATGCTGCCCGTGCACGTGTTGACTATGCGGGGATTGTAGCTCAGCTCAACGGCCAGGTCCTGCTGCGCATCCGTGTAGAGGTGCAGCCGCAGCTGGCTCTGCTTGTGGGCCAGCAGATCCTCGAGTTCGGCGCTCAGGTGAAACGTGCGATTGCGGGCCACAGCGGGCGCATGAGGCAGCTGCTCCGAGGAGACCAGTTCCAGCTGCCAGGGCTCCGAAATGTTCTGCAAGGATTGAGACAGGGGTTGGTTACAGCAAAGAGGATTTATATTTTAACTAGATCTTTTTAAAAACATTAGTTTAAGCTCTTATTTATAAAAATAAAAATACGAATTAAATTTAAATTTGTATTTAAATAATAATTATAAATAACGTAAACTTTAATATTACTAAATTTATATAAACATGTACAGAAATATTTTGGATAACAATTTTAAAATATTGTTTTAAATGTTTTGAAAAAAAAAACAAGAGTTAGGTCATGAATTTTAAATATATAAATTGAAAAAGTAATTAAGTAATTGAAAAATAATAATTATTCTGCGAGCAGTATATTAAATGTAAATATGAATTATTAAAAGCAATGTCACCTTCAAGATTTCGCTCCGATTGCTGTCCAGGCTGAGGCTGAGTTGGGGCTGCACGAACAGGAAGCTGTTGTCCTGGGTCTCGTTCTGCTCCAGGCTGTCCACGCTGAGCAGCGTGGCGGCCACCTCGAAGGCGCCGCGCAGCTTCAGGCTGAAGTCGCCCAGGGGCTTCTGCGGCAGCTGGAAAACTGGAGCGGAATGTGAGTGCAACTGTGAGAAAGGCGCTCCGGCGGCTGCACCTACTTTTGCCCATTTCGCCCGGGGGCACCTGCACGATCTTCTCGAGCAGCTGCTTCTCGCCCACGCTGATCAGCACGGCAGCGGCGACGACCCAGAAGATTAGCAGGCCGCCGCGTTTCCAGAGCTTGTCCCGCTGCAGCTGCTCCTTGGAGCGCTTGGACCGGTGGTGCAGGCGCCGGGCCTGCGCCTTGGCGTTGCCCGGCCCATTCGGCTGCGGCTCGTGGTCCGAGTGCGTGGTGGTCACCTCGTCGTCCGTGCTCCTGTCGCTCTTGTCGCAGCCGTGCCTCGTTTTGATGTCGAGGAAATCGGAGCCGGCGTAGCTGGCCGCGCGCCCGTTCCTTTCGGCGTCGGCCACGTCGGGGTCCATGCCCGGCTCCTCCTCCGCCTCCGGCTCGCTGTCGCCGGCCGTAGAGCCTACACGTTCGAATATATATGCGTATGAATAATGCATGGGCTATTTATTTTGGCACTTGACAAGGGTCGAGCGCATGTCAATTTATCGATTTGACAGCGATTAATATTCGATTAGGGCAAAGACAAATGTGTTGTCATTCTTGCGTCGAATGGATTTCGGGCTTGATCAGGATTTGAGCTAGGGCCACTAATCAAATTCGTTTGAGCTACTTTTGATTCATTGCAATCAATTTATGATCAAGGCAGCAACATTGGTTTTGACCCAAATTAGAGGGTATAGTAGTTGACCACATATGTTGTGTTCAATCTGCAATATTCTTACTCTCAACTAAATATTAATTTATAATTTTGACAAACTTTAAACTTCCATATCTTCGCTAAAACTAAGCCGATATTCATGTTTATTGGCATTTTGGTCATGATTTGTGATCTAAATTAAATCAGCATTTAAAATATATGCAGTTTTGAAAATAATTTATTTCTTAATTTTTTTTTAAAAAAAGCATGTACCCCCCCCTTACTCATTTTCGAAAATTTTTTTTTTCAAAATTTAGAATTTGAAATTTATATTTGCAATTGATTGTAGTTGTCACAATTAACATAAAAAACAATATTAAAAGTGATTCTGAGGGGGTCAAATTTTTGGTAAAAAATCATGCAAAAATCGACAAAAATTTTGACATGTAATGCCCTCGAATCCATAGCTTCCACATTTCAGACTCCCATAACTTTGGCAAAACTGACCCGATTTTCATGTTTATTGGCATTTTGGTCATGATTTGTGATCTAGATAAAACCAGCATTTAAAATATGTGCAGTTTTTTAAATAATTTTTTTTTTTAATTTTTTGGCAAAAAAAGCATGTACCCCCCCCTTATTCATTTTCGAAAAAATTTTTTTTTCAAGATTTACAATTTCAAGTTTATATTTTTAATCGATTGTGGCTGTCACAATTAGCATGAAAAACAACATTAAAACCAATTCTGAGGGGGTCAAATTTTTGGTCAAAAATCATGCAAATATTGACCAAAATTTTTACAAGTAAACCTCTCGGATCCATAGGGTGCATATTTCAAACTCCCATAACTTTGGCAAAACTGACCCGTTTGATTTGTTGTTTAATGCCATTCTGACCATGAACTGACCTCTAGATTGATTCTGCATCAAAACTTATTTAATTTTTAAAAATAATTTGTTTTGATATTTTTTGAAAAAAGTCGTCCCCTTCTACTTTTTTTGTAGCATTTTGTTCTTCGAAATTGAAAATATTTAAATTTTATTTTTAATCGATAATTAGTATAAAAAACTACTTTCAAGTGAAGTGGCAAACTTGTCTATCAAAAATCAGGTCAAATCAAGTATGAAATTGGAGGAATTTAGCCTATCCGAAGGGGTTTTATTTTAAGAAATATCTACAATATTGGTTTTTTCCCATATGATGATGTACACATGCCGCACACACACACATGCAAACACAATTAACATCTTCAGGCTGGGCACACACACAGATGCCATACAACTGTAGCTGGCGATTTATGTTTGTTCTCCACTCACCGTGAACGCGTTCGTTTTCCATTTGAAAGCTGGCCATGCTGGGATCGTGGCGAATCTCGGCCGGAAGGGCGCGCCAGACCTGAAGCGTTTGCTCACTGACCTGTGCCTTGGCCGACGCCTCTGCCTCCGCCTGGGACTGGGACTGGGACTGGGGCTGGGGCTGGACGTCCAATTGATTGGGCTTGCAGGGGCCGCGGCGCTGTAGCTCGATGTTGCTGCAGCTGCCACGCGACGGGCTGACGGGACTCAGCCGGCGCAGTGTCTCGAGCAGACCCATGCCCGAGGACTTTCCACTGGACTGGTGAACACAACTGCCTAACTGTAAATGCGCAGCACTTGGTGCTGGACCGACGACATGCTAGCGCCCCACGGCTCGAGTGGCGACTGATGCCGAGCGGCGGCCGAGCTGCGGCATTTGTGCGGCTTCGCCTCCCGAGCGTCGCATTCCAGCACATTCGAGCTCAGTTTCGCTTTCAATATTGAACGCGAGGGCCAAGCCGCAGCCCCCCGGCGCCCCACTGCCCGCCGCCGTTCCAGGACGGGTCGGCGCCTGCGCCAGAGTCCGGCGCAGTTTTTGGCATCTGTGTGTTGTGGTCGCCGCATTCGCAGCCCGCGCTTATCAACAAGTTTCCTTTGTTGTGTTCAGGCGCACAATGGGCCACTATTGTGGGCGCCACTGAACCACTTGACGGCACTCGTTAGCTGCCCGATTTATGGCGACGTGTCAACAGTTCCATAATTAAATAATTAATGCACAACTTTTTCGCCAGTCTCGAAATTGCGCATACGACATGTGTGCACATCTTACAGAGAGTGGGGAGCGGGGAGCGGGGAGCGGGTGGGGCTCACGTAGCACTCACACTAAGTGGCGGCGAAACGTGTTGCAAAACTCAAGAAATGCAATTATTAACAAAATATATAATGCCCACAGTGGTCGCTCGCAAAGACGAACGTTTCGATTTTAGATGGGATTTTAGTTTGGGAAAGTTTCCCAGTTCTAGTTAACCCTGTTTTTATACCTTTCATTCAATTTAAATATAAATAAATACCTCTATTAGAAATGGATTGAATAGGCTAAATTTATTCTTTTTTGTACTTTGGCAACCCCAATATTATACGTTTTAAACTTACTCTTAATGCTTACAGGGTATATTAATTAACTGTAGCCATTTTGCGTGACGTAGGACACCAACCTGGATTGGCAGCAGTGGTGTGGAGCCAGGCTAAGCAGTATAAGCAAATGCAACCACCTTGACTAGTTCAACACATGAACTGGGGTAAGTATAAAGAGTAGTGTCTTGGCTAAAAACATGGTAGGTTGCAGAAGATGTGCGGGTCTCCGCTAAGTTAAGTATCACGAGTAATCGTGTGTCTTGGCTAAGAACTGTGGTAAGTTTCGGAGCGGGTCTTTGCCCTAGCAGAGATTTTCCAATCTGGCACACTCATACCCTGTATTTTGTGAAAGGCAAGTTTAAAGCTAAAATGAATATATAGCTGCCACGCCCACTTAATCACTTGTGTGTAAATTAATTTCTCATTAGCAATAATTTCGCATAATTGAAAAAGCAATAGGAATAGCGAGAAGCAAGAAGCTGTGTCTCTGGCGGAGTTTGTTGACTTGGAACAGGTTTCAGACGCTGCTCGTTGGCTCATCTGCGTGGACCGTGGACGGCGGACGGCGGACGGCGGACGGCGGACACGCTCCTCCTAGAGTCGCTTTTATCAGTTGTCGCCTGAATTGACTGAATGGCCTGCCTGCGCCTGTCTGGCTGTCTGCCCGAATGCCTATAGGGCCTGGTAAATCAATGCAATTAGTGTCACATCCTCTGGACTTAATGTCTATGTTTTGTAATCGACTCTGGCGCCATTGCCATGTCCAGCGCCCATTTGAACCAGTTCTGGAATGCCTTCTAATCGCGTTAACAGAGCGCATGCAACTTCGCCCTCTGAATATTCCACGGCAAATTGTTGTTGGGCGCAGAATCGCGTCAAATTGCAACGGACTGAAGTGTTAGAATCGAACGAACGCATGAATAACCCATTGGGGCCTGTTTCCAGATAACAGTGACAATAGTACCCAGAAATAAAGCTCTTGTATGCTAAAGTTCGCTTAAAGTCTTCTCTACTCGTCGAACAAATTTATAAAAATTAAATATAAACTTTAATATTATTTTATTGCTCTTTGATTTTTACCTGAAAATCTTTAAAGATCTACGCACTGAAATTGCAAGACAAAGATAAATGAAATAAAACTAAATTAAGTTTAACAAAAATTATTTAATTTAAATTTATGAATTTTGCATGGAAATAAAGTCTTTGAGGCTTACATTTGTACTTCTACTTGAGTCAGATACTGTGCTATATTTAATTTATTTGTTGTTCAGTCTTATATTTGAAGGTTCGAATCCCAGTGTAATCTATTATAGAATTTATAGCTATTTAAAAGATACCTTGATATTTTATAACTATATGCGGTAATCATAATACTATTAAATACAAATAATGAAAATGTTTAAAGATTCGAAGCTTATGCCTGATTTAAGTACATCATTTTTGGAACATTTATCCCAGAGACTCTTTTTCGACCTGCACAGAGTATGACACAGTCGGGTGTGTTCGACAGCAGCGTTTGACTCGTTATGATATAATCTAGTTATTGGCCAACACTCACAACATTGTTGCTGTTGAGCATTTCAGAGAGTAATTTGGCATTAAATGGGTATTCGTAAGCGTCTGTTGAATATTCGTGTTTGTATTTTCCCGGCGTAACCATCTGCTATATTTAGAGCTTTTCATTCAGTTGCTGCTGCTGCAGTTATTACCGTTGCTGTTGCTGAATGCTCTGGCTCATTTGCGTTTTAATTGGCCATTTAATGGTTGGCGGAATGAGTTTTCAGTCAACAGCTAAACAGCTAAACAGCTTAAACAGCTCGACAGATGCTCTCACGGCAATGGCCCTTGGACAGGTAACGTAATTGGCAGGTGGCGCCAGCTTTTGGCAGTTGGCTCCGTACTCCTTTTGTAGTCCTTGAACCCGGGATGCTTTGGCCAAAGGCAAAGAACTTGATTTCAGCACAGCTAAGCAAATTCATTTCGCCTCGGGGCAAAACAGGAAGCAGGGACATTGGATTGAGATTAAGCACACACACACACTCACTCACATGCACACACACACACACACACACACACGCAAATAGGCACTCATTTTGCGTCTGGCTTAGAGGACATTTTCGGTCTTGGGTGCTCAATGAATGCGTTCCCAACTTCCATGCGGAGCTGCATCTTCTAGCCCCAACACACACACACACACGCACACACACACAGCTGCAGCGCCTCTTCAAACACACACACACACACACACCGCCTTTCAAACCACTTTTAATTAATCATGGTGCATTCGACTTTGATGTTTGAAAACTCTGGCCAATATGCCATTGCCAATTGCCGAGCTCCAACTTCCCCTATGCCCCTCCCCGTTTTCTGAAAAGCCTTTAACCCTATTTCAAACTCAATCTCATTTGCCAGTTCCCTTTTCTCTTTACACACTTGCAGTTTTCTGCTTTCTACTTATTGTTTCTTTTCATTTCTTTTGACTTCTTTGTCTTTTGTTGCCCTTTGACTGTTGTGGGTCTTCTCTCTCTCTCTCTCTCTCTCCCTCTCTCTCTCTCTCTCTCTTTCTCTGCGAGTTCTTTATCCTCCTAAATTTATACGGGCAAAGCTGTCATTATTGATTAAAACTTTTCTGCGTCTTCTTTCAGTCACATTTTCTTTAAATTTAATTAGAGTTTAAATTGAACACGAAATTTAAGTCCGGGTTGCCAAAGTTTAAATACATTTTATATTTATTTATTGATATTGGAGTCTGTTGTGAAGAACATATTTATTAATATACAGCACAGATTTTATATATTCAATTAAATTTCTTAAATATACAAATATCCCTCTTAGTCCTTTCTGCACAGTGTTGTCAAAGCAGTTTTTAAAACGAATCCATTTTCGATTTTTCATCGTCATCATTGCATTTTCCCCGTTTTTTCCCCGGATACGCTGACTGCGCAGTTCGTTTGAACGCTTTTTCCATTTTCTTTTTTTTTCCTTTTTTTTTTTGGGTGCCTTTCATGCGTTTTTATGCCCTTTTTGGGGCGCTGAGTTGCCGGGCATTGTTTACTTCCGTTTCCGGTTCGGAGCGCGGCATATGCAAATATTTTCAACATGATTGCATTTCTCTATTTTGATTTCTTGCCTTTGTGTTTGGCCATTCAATGGGGCACTCGCTCGCACGCCGTTGTCGATGACAAAACACTTTGATTCCAGTTAAAAGCATAATCAGTCAAATCAAATTAAATATACAATTTAAACCAAATTGAATTTGACGCGAATTTTGTTTGCTGGCAGCTGCAGTGCTAACAATTCGTGGTGTGTGTGTGTGTGTGTGCGAGTGTGTGTGTGCGAGTGTGCTTTATTCTGTGAAATACTCTTAACTTGAACGTACGAAATCCTCTTAGGTACTCTTATACCCATAAATATATTTTGTTTATATTTTCCTTTTTTAAATAAATAGAAAATCGTATACTCTTATCCTAGAAAATACCTCGTAATTTTATAAAAACTGATGGGAAAAATATGTAATTTGTTAACGATAAGTTTATATTTTCCTTTTTTAAATAAATAAAAAATTGTTTACTCTTATCCTAGAAAATACCTCGTAATTTTATAATAACACATGTGGGAAAAATATGTAATTTGTTAACGATAAGTTTGGTTTAAAATGAAAAATGCATACTTATGAATTTTAATTTAGTTTAATTTATATATATATTTATTTTTATCTTTGTGTTTAAATCTTTCTTAATGTCGTTATAGTCCAGCCCACTTTTTGACCCTATAATAATACCTATATTCTAATATTGTAATGAAATACGACCTTTCTTTTTGTCACAGTGTAGGGTATCTCTAAGTCTGTGACAAGCTCAACTTACCGCCTTGCTCCTCCGCTCGTTAAACACGTTTAAGTGTAATAAAATTAATTTGTTTATTTAACAAAATTTGCTTCGCACTTTTAACGCGTTTTTAAGCACATTTCGAGTCGTCCTTCTCTCCTCTCGCAGTCACTTGAACTAATTAACTCTAAATATTTACACATGCTGCGTGTGACCCTATCCCTTACGCTTTCCTTTACCCTTTCCCGAGGCCCCCTCCATTTTCCTTTCATTTTCTCGGCAAGCTTGTGATTTTTGTTTTTCTTTTTTTCACTTTCAACTCTTGCGATTTTGTGTTCCTGCGTCATGTAAAGACAAATGAAAACAAACTAAAGCGCACTCGACGAGAGTGACCGACTAGCAGACACCCTGTTATATACCAAAAATATAGGCTGTGCTAAAAGTAAGCAGACATTTCCTCTTTCTGCCTATAACATTAATTTATACAATATACCCGTTTTTCTAAGTTTTCCATTAGTGCAGGGTATGCACGAGAAATTTTCGTTGTTTATTCCGGACGCAAGAAGTGGGAACATCGTCCTGTCAGAGTTGTTGGCAAACTTTTTAAACGAATTTTTGTTCCTGTTGCGTGTGTTGCATTTTTAAAGGCTCTTTCGGCCACTTTGCCAAATTAATATAATAATTTTATACGTTGTGTTGTAAAGTGTAGTCGGAGGTGGGGATATGTGAGACTAATAACGTAGCATATTTATAATTTAGCAGCAGGCAAGCAGATTAAAAACTTATGTGTACAATCTATCGTTATTGAATATCGTAAATTATATTGGAAAATAACGTATACGCTCAGTATACCTATTAGTGGTACTTAAATGGGTGATACAAAAAAAGAAAGCAAAGACTAAATGTAATATTTTATAAGTTTTATTATGGCCAATACAGTAACTGTTGCAATTAGGCCCCAAAAGTATCTATTGCAGTTGCTGTGCACCAGGGGCTCAAAAAGTATCTCACAGTAGCAGTTTGGCATTTCAGACAATTAACAGAATTTATTATTAAGTAATTTGCATGTCGAGATATAATTCGCAACACTTGAGGTGTGCAAATGTTGCACTTGGCCCGCGGCCAGTTGGCGGCAAGAGAATGGACTGCAGCCCAGACGGCCGGGGAATTATCTAGAGCTGGCCAGCTACTGTGCGGCAGATAGGCGGACACAGATAAGCGTCAGATGGGAATTTTGCAATGTAAATTAGAGAGCCGAGTGAGTCGTGCTTATCGCGATGCGAAGCGTGTAAGATATGCGGGTCGAGAGATCCGACAGATGCGATAAGCATATCAAAATTGCGTTTAATGTCAACAGAACAGCCAATTGTTGTCACACACGCTTTGTTGTTAGCCATCTACTGGGTATTTAAGCTGAATTACTGATTTATTAGTTATATATATTTAAGCCTTTAAAGATATACGCCACTTGGATCTTGAGATATATGATATCTAAAATGTGTGCCACTTGTTGATATTTATTTTCAACTTTGAAAAGACTTTACTCAAATTTCCCATAATATGAGGTACTATATTTATTGTTTATTTACATTTCAAAATTGCAGACATAAATCAGAGATACTTCTTTTATTAATTATATATTTATTACTTATATATATTTATGGCTCTGAAGAGTACCCCACTTAGAACTTAAAATATATTTTCAACTTTAAAAAGACTTCACTCAAATTTTCCATAATATGAGGTACTATATTTATTGCTTATTTATATTTAAAATTCGCAGACATAAATCAACAACGTTTCTGAGATACTTCTTTTAGTAATTATATATTTATTACTTATATATATTTATGGCTTTGAAGATATAAAAAGAGTTCACTCGAATTTCCCATAAAATGAAGAACTTTATTTAATAATCAACAAAGTCTCTCAGATATTTCCATTGTTCACAAACTTTTTTTAATTTCATGAAAATATCTTACAAAGATCCTGGATTATTTCTTTTATTCACATATTTCGCAATTTATTTTGCACTCGTCCACATATAATATATATTATTAATTCGAGCAGATATTTCACACCTCCAGGCACTGGAAGCTGTTAGTTATTTAAAATGAGACAATAAGCACTTGCTTACATCAGTTTTAAACTTTAAGCAGATAGCACAACGAGGTCCTGAGCAGTGTCCATGTGTCGATGTTGTGCAAGGGAACCTAAATGGCCAGTTGAATGATGGATGCATCAGGACCAGACGTTGCCTCTCGCTCCTTTCGGTAAGTCAAACAGCTGCTGTTGCTGGGACGCATCCATCAAAAGCTAACAGTCCCTGTGGAGGAACAATGGGCACAAAGGATGCGTAGGTCCGCAGCCGCCGCTGGGCATAATGAAAGCCAACATTGTCAAAAGCCAGTTGGCCAAAAGCCTTTTGTTGTGATTTATATTGATGGAACGATAAGCTGCAGCTACCAAAAAGTCCAGCTACATGGTATATTGAGGCACTTGGCCATAATGAATTGCGGCCTCGGCTCCGGCTCCGGCTCTAAAGCCTTGAAGCTCCTTGCGGCCAATTGTCCGATATTGCTGACCAGCCAGCTGCAGGCAACAGAAAACTGTTTACCTAGTCTTTCAGCTGTGGCAGGCTTTTAACTCTACTCAATTGCTAAATTTTGGATCAACTTTGACTTTGTTGACAATTGTTTTCGCTTAAAGATTAAAACTGTTTTCTAGAACTATTCAAAATTATCTTTATTTATAGCAATGGATCTGGCATATCTTCCATTTTTTAAAAATCCCAATTATAATAAACTATTGGACCAAAAATAGGAATATTTTCATTTAGTTGTGTAATATCTTTCAGTTAGCTCTCCTTTTAATCTGTCCACTCACGTGACGGCTTTCAGTTTCGTTTTAGAAAGTCGCCGAGGTAGTATATAAAAACCATCATTTTGTTTGGCCTTTCGCTGCAAATTAAATGCGAGTTACGTCAATTTCTACAGCCTGAATATAGCTTTTTTTTTTTGGTCCGCATAATTTGCATTGCCATGCAAATTGTTGAGGTTTTTTATTTAATTGTTGAGACTATTAACTAAAACAAGACCTGCAATTGTGACTGACATTGATTGTCTGCTCGTGTGTTATTTGGCATGCTTTATGGAACCGGAAGAGCTCTGACGAATTTATTGGCGTCGTTAATACTAAACTATATATATATATAACAAGCTAGCTTTTAAAGATCCTGTAGTATAGTAATATAAATTCAAATTATTGAGGCTGTTTGGCTAATGGTTGAGACAATAACAATTTCCATAGAAGTGATGATAATTAAAAGAAATATGGAACCGGTCGTGATTTAATACATTATTTTCAACCATTTCTACCTAAGTAAACGCCCAACAAATTTCACTTGGCCAGCTCCAAAAGATCCTGAGATATGAAGCACATATTTATTGACCTTTCGCACATATTTGTGGCCATTAACATTGATTGCTTGATGACTCCATTACCATGTAGGGCATCTCCAATGTGCCATCTCAAGGGTCGTTCGTGTGTGAATTTCAATTAACAATTGAATAATTTTTATGCTCCATTTCCGCAAATGCAAATGACCCAAAATTGCGGCCCACGTTGAAAACTGCTCCAAATATTCAAATTAACCCAATTTGTCAGATGCAAATCGACCTTCAGGTTTGGGCTCGCGTCTCTGACTCACCGGCCCTATGATAATGTATATCTATTGACACCTACTCCCCCCCCCCCACTCTCCTTGCCAGTGCTCCATTAACCGAACGCAGTCGAAACCAGTTTCTCCGTCTTCTTCTGCTTCTGCCTCTTACAGATGCGCCATCGATGACATTGAAATTGCTGCTCCATGGCCCCATCACGAGTCCCATTCATGAGATGCACAACGAGTTTTTTCAGATGCCGATAAATTTAATTGGGCAGCTCTCGCAGTGGCTGTCGCTCTGTAATTTGTAAGTTTTATCAATTTATCAAGATGCGGGCCTTACGCATGTTTATGCATGTCATTAAAGTTCTTTTTTTTACATTTTTCTTTTTATCTCGTGCGTCTTTTGTTTTAAGTTTTGTTGTTTTTGGCAGCTGCTGTCAAAATATTGTCGCAAAGAGAGCTTTTTGAACGTGGGAACTACACGAGGTGGCATGAAGTTAAGTAAGTTAAGTAAGAAGCAAGTAAAAGAGTTTGAATTCAGGTGTAATGTATGGAGATCTTAAGATCAAAAGGTTAGTTTAGTGCTATTAAAAAATTCAAAAAACAAATAGTTTACAATATTTACCAAATTAAATTAATTAAAGCATGGTATATATTTAATGGTATTCTTGGTATATAAAAAATATATTCAAGAAAATTTGCACATGATTTTCGACCAACAATGATTTTTTTTTTTTTTAGATTTTAATTAATCAGCAATCAGGGTGCAGAGTACCCTTTTATCTGACTTTGTTCTATTTAATTGGCACCGTTAGTTTAGTGCTATTAATTATAATTATTATAAATTAAATTAATTAAAGTATGGTATATGGATATATTTAAATATAATTGGCGCTTAATGGTATTCTTGGCATATAAAAAATATATTCAAGAAAATTTGCACATGAAGTTCGACCAAAAATGTTGTTTTTTAATTAAAATACGAAAATGATTTAGCAACAAAGCCATCAACAAAAATACATTTCTTATGAAATTAGGTTAAAATAAATGAATTTCAAGACAATTTTCACTTGAATTGGAACCAAATATGTTGTTTTTTAATTTAAATGCAGAATTAGTCTAAAGGCCATTAACAAAAATTCAAATACAAGTTTGAGATACTTTTCATTTGAACTTTTACTTTAAGCTCTAAGCCCGATATATTATTTTAGCATTTTCTTGATAAGGAGTGCTTATCAGAATTTTTTGTAGTTTTGCTTGATGACATCTCATAAATGCTTTGCCAGATCTGTTCGAGCAATTTGGCCTATTTTAAGTGGCAGTTGAGTGCACTTTCTGGCCGCTGCTTTGGGCCAAGAAAGCAATTAATGCGCGGACTTTGTCTTAGGCATGTTAGCGTTGGCCAATGTATTTGGCCAACAACTTCAAACGGTTTTATCAATTGCGTTTATCGCATGTGCTGGCGAATTTCAGCTTTAATTGCCGCTAATTTTTCCTGGTGCTTTATTTTTGCTATTTTGAACTCTAATCACAGGCACTGCCAACAATTGCCAATTGCAATCTTCATTATGTTTATCTCGTGCATTTGCTTTTTGCAGCCTTTCATTTTGGCCGCGACCTGCCGGGCAACATAGTTTGGATTGGTTGGACCTCGGGCCAGATCAGACCAGGCCTTAACATATTTCGGTCATTTCCGCTGTTGATTTGTATACCCTGTAAACAAAGAATGTATGAAAATGGGGTATACTAGAGATGTGAAAATATCAAAATTTAATACAAAACTAAACTGAATCAATATTAATACTTTATTCTAGATAGACTCAGAGAGAATTGTAGCTAGAGATATTAGGTTTTGTATTTTAATCCTCTAATACTGAATATAGATATATCGAAAGACACGACAAATGTCTCTTTAAATTGGGTACGTAAACCCTCTAATCTATCTATAAAGAGAAATGTATAAAATGCATCAATTGACTAAAAAATTAGTTACGGAATATTTTCTGCTTCAACTAGAGATAATTCGATATACAAATTTTACTATATAGACAATTGAATTTATATGACTAACAAATGAAAAATTAAAAAAGAATTCCTGTGACAAAGCGTTTAAATACATAAAAAAAATCGGGTTAACAGGGTATCTGCTAGCCTACCCCGCAAACCATTCTAATTGTTAATTTGTTTTTAATTGCGATTGTTGAGGATTATGCAATGTGACAATTGAAACATTGTGAACACTGTAGTGGGCTCCACTTGGCACTTGCAGCTGCCCCCCCCCCCCGCTTTTCCCCCTCATCGCTTTATCAACTGTTTGCAGCATGAGGCTGATGTCATCGTTAGTCAGTTTAGTTTGGACAGCGGCTATTGCATTTATTTCTCATTTTTTGTGGTTTGTGTTTGTCTCGTCTTTCGATTTTGTGGCAGCTTTTTGCTATTTGCTTTGCATATTTGCCCCCACAGTGCCCCCCCCCCCCTTGTCGGTCCACTTGAATGCTCCGCTGCTGCATCAACTGCAGACACGGCTAAGCCCTCGCTGCCAAAAGTGAGCAGCTGCTTACCATGTGCAAAGTGCTCGAATGCGACTCGAATGTTTGCTTTGGCTGTCTTTGCGTTTGTTTTGGCCAAATTGAAACGTTTTTGGTCTGTGTGTCGCCAGCTAGGCAGAAGCCGTTGCTACATGGCGCAACCGGAGATAAGATGCTTAAGCAAGGTTGGCAAAAACTGCAGATTGCCACAACATTTTTACTAAAGTGAGAAAAAATTATTTTTATACCAAATTACATATGGGTATAAGACTTGGATGTGGGTAAAAACGACCAGACTATAATAATAAGACTAAAATGTAACATAAATATATATATTATACCATATCAGATTTTCTATTCTCATAAATAAATTATACTAAAATACAAGAGGTCTTCACCTCTTAATTTCTAGTACTCTCCTTGCTTTAACTCATTTATTATATATTATTATATTTATTGTGGCCTGTTGTGGCATGCAACATTAGCAGTGCCCAAATGACACATGCCACACGAAACATAATCCACAGATTTACATAATAAATGCAAATATTGGCATTCATATATGTTTTTAACCCAAATAGCCTCAAAAATATCGCGCATAAATTGAAATTTTAATCTGCATTCAAATGCCTTTTGATCAGCATTGAAAAACAAAAATGAAATTGCGCAGAAATTAAATTTAATGCCGCTTTACTTGTTTTTTTTTTTTAGTTGTGCAGAGAACTCGAAAAAATAGAAATACAATTTTCACGTTACATTTCAAGGTAAATAAACCGAATTAAAATAAATGTCAATTGCCATTTTGTACATTGAATTGGTACTGGCCAAAAGGTTTGGACCGCAATTGACAGATAACAAGTCCGAGTGCGAGTTTGCTCAACGAGCAGATACCCTGTGCGAAGAGCTGAAACTCAATTGTAGAATTATATTATTATTTTACCTGATTTTTTCTCAAACTTCTCCATTCTTCTTCAATTAAATTATATTGTTTTTATTAAACATGGTATTTTAGCTTACCCTGTCTCTAAAATCTGCCTGTCATATGTTAACATTTTAATACCTCTTTTTTGTTAACTCTTTTAATAGCTACAGGGTATAAATATTAAATAAAAATGTCCAAAACAAACAAACAGGCAGACATGAAAAGTGAACAGCCAGACAATCAGAGAGAAAAAAAAGGAGTGGGAAAGAGCCATAAAGAAAGCAGGAGAGAGATGTTTAAAAGCGTAAATAAAACTAGCATAAAAACAGTCGAACTTGACAGGACAACAACAAGGGAATCCAAGCCCAACCCCAAGCCAAAAGCCATTGGCAGACGCTGTCAAATCTGGCGCACTGACAATGACAACCGCAAGGGGGGTGGAGGGGGGGGGGTGGTTAGTGGACTGACAGAAAGGGGGAGAGGGGTTTTGCTGTAACAAGTTCCACAGCTAAATAAATTGTTTTTGCTACACAATTTTTTGGTGTTATGCGCGCCACTTGACTTGTAAATGGGAGCTGGCTGTGCGCACACGAACAACAACAAAAACAACAACAACGAAAATAGAAGAAGAAGCAGCCGAAGTGTAACTCCCATTGTTGACCCAGTTATGAGCCACAAAACAGTCCTCAAAACAAATAAAACGCCTGGGAATGTTCGCTAATGACAGCTGCCAGAGAGGAGCTTGGGGGGGGGGGGGGGATGGGCACAGGCGCTGAAAAGTAGACTACGCACAAATATGCTGACACAAAGGCGGAGCGGGGGGCGCATAAAAATTAAAGATATATGAACCAAATGCTGACCATAAACACACCACGAGCTCAGCTCGGAGCCAGCGTGACGCCAGCCAAAAAAAAGTTTGGCATAGAAGACGAAGAAGAAGAAAGTTTCCTTCCCGCAGGATATTTCCCTGCCCGTTCGTATATTGTGCGAAAAGCTTTTAAAGCGAGCGAACTTGCCCCGATAAGTCGACTTGGGCATAAATATGACTTTCGCCGGGCACTTAAGTAAATTTTCGCGGAAGTGGAATACATTAAACAACAGGATTAAACTAAGTGAGTGCATGAAATTGTTGCTCTGTTACGAGAGAATATTAAAATGAAATAAGAAAAATATTATATCCAACATTAATCATATCTAAGTAAATATAATGCTTAAGGAGCTCTTAGATTAATCATCAAAAGTGATCTGGCCTGCAAAACCAAAAATATTTAAATACAAATGGTAAGAAAACTACATAAAGACATAAGAACTACATATATAAACAGCCAAACCTATAAATGAACAATTAAAAATATATTTTGTACTATATTTAATATTTAAATATAAATGGTAAGAAAAATACATAAAGACATAAGAAATACATATATCACCAGCCAAACTATAAATTAACAAATAAAAATATATTTTGTACTAAAATATGATTCAAAATATTTGACAAGCTTTTCTTTTATATGTATAAAAAATATTTAACATTGGGCTAACAATATTTTTAGCACCCTTTACAACTAAATCCTCTGTACATTGTTTACTTTAATAAAAAAAAGTTGAAGGGGAGACTTTACTTTACAGTAAATTAAAGTTCCGCTTCGTTTAGGTTTGGTATTTTTATTTAATATTATTTAAAAATTATTTGCTGAATTTTTTTTATTTACTTTGCCACTATTTTCGCTGCTTACAAACTTTACTATTCAATTTAGCTCCAGCTGCTCGTTTTAAGTTCGCACATTGTTTTAATCCTTGAGGCGAACTTTATTTCAACACAAAGTTCCTTTTCGGAGTATTTCTAAACACTTGACAACTCCCCGCTGAAGTCTCAAACAGAATAAGTTTACCGCTCGCAAATATTTGGCATTATCAACAAACAAATTAATACACTTTTCGGAACAAGCCCCCACCTACCCCCAACCCCCTCCTAGAGGGACTCCCATTGAGCGGCGCTTTTGTCTATTTGTCTAGTAATTAAAAAGTATAAAACCAGCAAATTAAACGCGCCAACTGTTGAGAAACTTTTTTTTGTGTTTTTTTTTTTTTTGTTGCCCGTATTTTTTTGGCCAAACTTTTGGCACAAGCAAACAAACAGGCGTCGCGTCGCCGCACTTAATTAAATTAGAAACCGCCCAGTGCGCACAGTGGTACCACGTCTCGATGGCATGCGAAAAGTCACGCAAACCAATAATAAGCTATGCAGCGAATTTTAGCGGACTGATGACGATGCTTGGATGCCCTTTCAAATTCGAAACGTTTCGGGGAATAAATTAAATTTATTTAAATAACAATAACATAAATTTGTTTAAATAATATTTATATGAGAGAAATAGTAAGTGAACTTTCTTAGGACAAATATTTAGTTTATTTTTTTGGAATCATTGTTTATACAAAATATATTTTCTAAAAAAAAAAACAAATCAAACTTAAAAATCTTTTCAGGTATATATTAACAAAATTTTACCTTTGAAATTTCTGCGGAGTAAAAAGAACTTGAGTCCATGTCAAGCTGCTGACAAAGTTGTGTTAGCCACCAGGAAAGGGTATATTGGAAAACAGACCTCAAAGTCAACGTCGCCGGAAATCAGCAAAACTAATGCCAAAACTTTCGGAGGTGGTGCGGGGGGCGTGACAGCTGCTCGCTGGTCGTGTAAGTTGTGGGGCGTGCGTGACTGTTGGGGGAGGGGGGAAGAGCAGGGATGGGGGGTAAGTGGGTAAGTGGGTGCTCTCTAATGCTCGGAGTGTTTACTGTGGCGTAAAATGGCCAACGACGATTTTGTCTGCCAAACGAAATCTCTTAGCCTCGTCTTGCTTTCCGCGCAGGAGGCGTAGCCTGGCTGTGGGCGTGTCAGCCCAAGTTTATCAACTTAATTAGAGGCTTGATTACGTTAGATGGCGCTCATCTCTGACGTCCCGAATGGCAGCCATTAAAATTAAACGTTGGCAGGGCGCAGATTGCGGCCAAAACGTAGACGGGCGACAGGACACGGCCAGGACTTTGACATTTTAAAGCCACGAGTCGGGCAGAGTCTTATCGCCTGCACGTTGCTCGCCCAGCCGGACTCCGAACTCCGGACTCCGGACTCCGAGCTCCACAGTCTGTTATCAGCTTATGGGCTGCCATTTGGTTAGCAGCCCTTTAACTGCTGGCCATTTATCCTAGATTTGATTTATGGCGCAATTAAAAATTTGCACAAACGCGGAGGGCAGGGGGGGTGCCCCTAGTTAGGGGCGTGGCAGCTCATACGATCTGCGCATCGATGCAAAATTTATGGGAGCGCATTTATTGCCAAGCGGCGCAAAAAAATATAAATGGAACTTCCGCCTCAAACGCGACAAATGGCGAGAAAGGGAGGGACAGAGAAAGGGGTGGGGGGGGGAGGGAAGGATGACCCAAGAGATTCAAAATCTCGTTTCGATGCAATACACCCAAAAAGGCACTCGTTAAAGTGCAAGTTTTACGGGGCATGCGCGAGGGTCGCTCAATAAGTAACTGACGCCAATATTGTCAACTAATATTTTGAATAATATAAATATAGTGTAAATATAATAAATATGTTATTTGCTATTGCAAACCTTTTTCTTAGCCTAACAAATTTTTGTACATAAAAACTTTTAAAAAACCCTTTCACAATTTCGACCATCAATAAAGTCTTTTGTAATATTTGAACTACTCAGATTGTAGATTATATTATACGTAGTTGAAAACCAACAAAAAAAAATGTTGGTTGGAATAAATACCTCACAAATTGGTATAAATTGGAAATGGTTAAAACAGGGTATCAAGGATTCGTGCAAGTGTATGTCACAAGTGGAAAAAAGTATTTCCGGCCACATGAAGTATATATATTCCTAGTCAACATCAATAGCCGAAACGCTCAAAATATGTTCGAACCGATAAACGATCTCAATGTTTCTGTATATGGCACGCCGATTAAGCTTATTTCAAATTATCGTTCCTTGATATCGATAAATATGTGTTCCGGTACAAGTAGAGGCTGTGGAGGCACAAAGCTTACTCTGCACGGATCAGGAATATTTCACTTATGCATTAAATACTTAAACTATTGCGATTAAAAACATTTGTCTAATATTGTACTTTAAAAAGTATCTGAGTTCGAATTCCAGGCTAAACTATTTAAAAATGCTTTAAATAATAGCTCTTACTAAGGCAAAAGATTGATTTATAATATTCTACTTTAAATGTTTCATACGTTTCCGTTCAACTCTCTTAGGTACCCCCGCTGTGCTGCGAGTGTCGCCATTGTCAGCTGCGGCACGGATGTGCCCCTGGATGCTGCCCCCTCCCCCATTGCGATGCCCCTTGCCCTTTGCCCTTTGCCTTTAACTGGCAGCTGTTTGCCTGCACTTTGAGTAATCGCTGCCTTATGGCGGCTTTTCCACTTGGACTTGTGTCAAAAGCTCACACACACTCGCATATCTGTATAGTGTGTGTGTGTAATATTGCTGGCATCGTCAGTGCAACATGTTGCCCGTGCCATGAAATGTATATAAATTTCTTATGCGGCCTGCCAAGTCGTAAAACACGAGGTTAATGTGGTAAACGCTGTCGAGACTGCTGTTAGCCAAGTGGACCAGAGCGGGAGGGGTGGGGGGGGGGTGGGGTGGGGTATGTCAACGGGTTGGAGGGCTTGTAGTGAACATATTGTTGTCGAGGCAAACTATTAGGACTAGTAAGTGGCATTTAATGGGGTAGCACGAGTTGTGCGAGCTGTTTGCCACAGATATTTCACTGTCAGCTTTGTTGCAATTGCTGCAGCAGCTGGTGTGGGCGTGGCACAGTGCAGATAAGCACACACATACATATATACATTAATCTATTAATAATTGTGTCGCCCTGGCAAAAGTTGAACCCTTTTCGGTTTACGCCTGGCGCCTAATTAATATAAGCTGACAAATCTTTGCGACGCTTATCACCAGGCAGCCAAGAGGCGGCCAAAATCCCTAAGCCTAAGCTGCTCGAAATAAACTCCATTACAGAGGCAGCCCCCAGCCCCCCCCCTCCCCCCGCAGCCCCTCTGCTGCTGTCTATTTGATTAACATTCGCACACAAATTTGGCTCAACTTT
Organism: Drosophila sordidula; assembly: GCA_035047465.1. NCBI lineage: Eukaryota > Metazoa > Arthropoda > Insecta > Diptera > Drosophilidae > Drosophila > Drosophila sordidula. The sequence continues at coordinate 3,879,017 of JAWNPQ010000090.1, read as the reverse complement.
TATTTTCGTTGCGGGGGCTGAAATTAATTTTGGTGCGCTCTACATAAACTTCTAATTGGCAGCACATTCCGCATACGCCGCGTTGGCCCTCAACTTTGTTGCCAACAATTTTCCCTTGCCCCAACTTTGACGCTTTGTGCCCCCAGTCAAAAAGTTCTAATAGATTTTTAGTTTTTACTCATTTAGTTGATTTTAGTTTTTCGTATTTGTGGCTTTGGTTATTTTTAGCCATTTTGAACCCGAAAAACTAATCATTTGTAGTTATGACTAAAGTTGGGTTTTAAACAATTTCGGGGGAAAAACATTGTTTATTATTTATTTTGGGGTTTTCCTAAGCTAAGCCCAAAGGGCTGCCAACGGTGCGTATGAAAATGCGAATTTTAGTGGGGCGAGAAATATGAAATGTAATTATTTGTACAACATTTTTGTAAAGGGTTTAAATTACATTTTGCCCCTCTCTTATGCTTAAGATATTTAAGATAAATATATTTTTTTTATAATCTTTTACAAACGATATAGTACTCCGATCCAGCCAGATCGATGCAGAGTTTATTGAATATAGCTTTTGAATTAATAGACTAGAATACCAAATATTCGATCCGGTTCATCGACCTATATAAATTTTAAAGTCTTCAAATTGTATTTTTTAATGCGTTACACATGAGCTGACAACATGTTATTATTTGCTTATTTCTGTAAGAAATATTTATCAGCCGTTGAGCACTTTGACGCAGAAAATCAAATATTTATTTAAGCAAAAAATGAAATTCATGTCGGATTTTCAAAGAGATTTTTGCCCCGACCACATCGCACGTCACCTTGCGACCATAAATACTAACTTGTGCAATTTCGGTCAATGGCCATTGCCAGGGTTGTCACGGCAACGGGATTTGCCCGAACTCCTGCAGTGGAACTTTTGCCCTGCGGGGACAATGTCAAACGTTGGCAAATTTCAATTCGATTTGTGTAACGAGTTTTCTATAAACATTTTGCTTTTAAAGTTAGCAGCTGACAGTTCCCCGAGAGAGCGAGAGAGAGGGAGGGAGAGTGTGGGAGGGAGACATACACACATGTGCTCGCTGCAGTTCCATTTACTTTTATGGCATTGCATTCCGTTTGCAAGTGGGCTTTGGGTTGAGTTTTGGACATGTCCAAATGCGTTTCACAGTTGTTTGTCTGCTCGTGTTGTTGTTGTTGTTGTTGTTGCTGTGCACGTCGTGACATTGCCGCAATCCTGGCAGCTCATTTCGACAAATGGCCGACAGGAAGTGCACTTTTCCAGCTGACGTTTCCATGGCCAATGGGAACGGACAACTTGCCACGTGCAACGTGCAGCTTGCAACCCGCCGCTGGCATCTGGCAGCGCCATTTGGCCACACGCTGCGGCGTCTTAAAGCCAAAGCTTAAAGCTTGACGTTGACGGGCCCATATATCAGGCCTTGCCTCGTTCTCGTCACGTACTCATCAAGGGACTTGCCGATACCCTGTACCCAAGAAGTGTGTGAAAGAAGGGGGTATACTAGATGTGGGCAAGTGTAAGTGAAGTGCAGAGAAAAGCATTTTCCATTTCTGAATTCTTTATCTAATTCCCCCTTTTTTGAAATTATCGATAAGTATTACCCTTTAGTAAAAATCGATAGACATATATTTATAACTATCTAGATTATCTATATTATCAGATAGAGACTTTACGTTAAAGATTCGATAATACAGATCAAGTTTATCGATAACTTTCCCAATATACCAACAATCGATATATACCGTTATCATACCTCGAGCTTTTGTACAGAATAAAGGACCTATAAATATTTAAAGTAAAATATAAGTTAATGTATTGCATGCGCAGATCAAGTTTATCAATAACTCAACAAACTCAAGTGTCCTAAATCGATATATATCGATAGTTTACATCTGTTGTTGTGTATATAACGCAAATTATAAAAGCTGCAGGCGTCAAAATTGGTATAAAAGTTTTTCTAAATCATATGCAGAGCTAGTTAAACATTTTTCTTCGATTTTATGCGAATTATCGAAGAATAAATCGGAAGAATAACTCGCAGAATATAAGAGTTATAGACGCCATCTGAGCCATATAGCCATATGCTTTCTTATATTTAGATACTTGTGCTAAACTATATAGGCCAGTCATTTCACATACAGGGTACTTTCCAGTCGGACTCTCTCCTCCAAATCACTTTGGCTTGTTTTGCTTGTGGAAATTGTTTATTATTTTTATCGCCGGGCTCGGGCCTCGTTCAGGCTGCCGAAATTGATTGAGTTAGTTCAGCAAGTTGAGCAGCTGGTTGTTCAGTTTGGTCAGTTGGTCAGGGGCCTGTTTTTATTGACACTTTCATTGAATTATGTTTTGATATGAAATATGCCTTAGCACATAATCGCGTCTAACATGACTCAGGTTTTGCCTCCGCCGCTGCCTCTGCCGCTGGGTTCAAGTGTGGCTGACCGCTGGGCGGGCATAAATCAACTCGAATTCCTCGTGTCTCGAGTGTTTACAGGCAATTTTCGAGCAAATATTTCTCTACCAGCCACTGTCGATGTCCATTTGCACCCCCTCCCCCGGCCCATCTAAATACGCGGGGTATTTGTGTGCAATAACAATGGAAGCCACGGAAGCGTGACCCAAATATTTGTTTGATTTATTAGCTGCCTTATATTATGTGCCACGGAACAAGTTGTTGATGTGCTCAATATTTGGGTGCTTGGACTAGCTTAAGACGATTGTTATAGGTTCGGGAATTTGGCCTATTATATGGCCAAAGTACTCAATTCCTGAGTAGAACAGGCTTAATGTACTTATTTTTATTAATTAAATTAATAAAAAAACAGTTTTTATTTTTGTTACAAACACGATATAAAAAATCAACATACCTTATTAAATATACCGCACTTCGCCTTGAGATTCGAACCCTGCATATGTATTTTTTTCTTTTATATACCTGTAATTATGTTGATTAAAATTGAATAACAGCTGAAATTACCCGAAATAGTGGTATTCTCACATTTTTAGTTTTCACCCATTTTCCGTTACTAGAAATGGAATTGTCAAAGACTATAAAATATTTATTGCATAAGAAATCCCGTCCTATATTCTGTTGAACATTCAACGCGTATTTAATTTTATAGAGTATACAGCCTTCGCCTTCACCGTAAACACTTTCTCTTTATTTCGTGCATTTCTCTAAAGTGAAGTGCGACAGTTCGCACGGGTTCTGAAATGCAACTGACAGATACGAAGCAAAGGCGGGGGCAAAAACTATTTTGTGGTTAGACAAATTCTCACCTAATTTTTGGCAGCCAGGTATTTAAAGTTAAAAGTTGGAAAAGCAAACAACAACAAAAGCGAAAACCGAATGAGGTGCGCTCGCAATGAGGAAGCCAATGCCCAGCCGAAGTGCCCAATTGTATCTGAAAGATGCGCGCACGTGCAGCTGCATCTTTGGCACTTGTTTGTTGTTGTTGTTGCCGGTTGTTTATTTAGCTTGTTAGGGCCGGGGCCAAGCGAGTGCGCCCCAAAACTTTTACGGCTCTACAGTTACGTAAGTTCTGCCTTTCCTTCCAATACCCTGCATCCATTGGAAATGGTTAAAAAAAGGGTATGTGAAGATGTTAAACGCCTTAATCAGAAATACTATTTTATAGAACATATAGTATCTTATATGCATTTTACATAGAATTTTGAATACCCTTCATTGAATCAATATTTAATTTTTTTGTGGATTAATTGACTACCTAAATTAGCCAAAAACCCTAATATTCATTTTAAAATAAAAAAACTTATCATTTTTTTATAAAGTTCATTTGCGCAATTTGTATATTATTTATATTAATTTTGAAATATATATTCTCCTGTTTACCTTTCTTCGATATCTTTCCCTAATATCGATAAATATCGATGTTACGAATTTGCAATTGCATATTGGTATGTCTAATATTTCTTTTAATTTACAATACAATAAAAACTATTCAAAAGTAAATTTTACATAGTGGGGTGAAAGAGACGGCGCAGGGTATGTGCTAGTCGAGCACTACCAACAAGAGCTCTTTTGCTGGTTTTTTTTTGTTGGCTTGCAGCTGAAATCAATTTCCAAACGGTTGACTTTTGCCTTGGCCATTTCGGATTGCGGCTAATTCAATTGGCCCGGGCTAAGCCGGACAAATTCGAGGCACTTTCCCAGACGGATTTATGAGCTGGCCAAGCGTTTTGTCTCTCTTCGATTCGACAGCGATTTGTTACGCTTTTCGCAATCGGGGAAAAGTCGTCGCAATGTCAAAGCAACGGAAAAACTTGTTGCCCACACAGCGAAGACGGCAATTGTATCTTTTGCCTGTGTGTATCTGTTTGGGTATCTTTGAGATACGCCTACGCTTCAATTATTCAAATGCTCCAAGGAGCCCGCCACAGCTTTTACCGCATTTTCCCTCTGTTGGCTGAGTTTTGCATTTATTTCACTTTTCCTGTGATTCTCACTAGTTCTCGACGGTTTCTCAATGCTTTTAGCTCCGGGCTGGTAACATAAAACCCGGCCCTAATAGCGGCTAATGGATATGCAGCTGATCGCCTTTTATGTGGCGGCATCCCAGGCGGGTGAGTCAGGGGTCAGCGGTCAATCGCATGTGACCTGCGGCAAGTGTGAGCTACTTCTATTTGCTTTAGGAATTATTAAAGCAAGGCAAAAGTGAGAGCAACTAAAATACGCAAAAAAGGAAATTTAAATAAATTATATTCTATTTTTGCGCTTATTTTATTTCTAAGGGAAATAAATAGAAATGTCATGATAGTAGCTCCAAGGTGGCCTTTAACCTCTTGCCGACTACCTAAAAAAAAAGTGAGTTTAATTTATTATTTATTAGTGTTGATTGGCTGGCAATAAGTTGCTCTGCAACTTGAATCGGATACATCAGAATCTTTCCGAGCAAACACGCCGTGCCCACCTTTTTCCCAGGTGGCACTGGGGCACAGGTAAGTGGCAACTGCGGCCTGTGAGCGGCCTTTGATGCCGGTGATTAGACGCCGGACACGTTTTGCGTTTTCGGCCCGCCGACGTTGACAGGCGGCAACGTGCAGCGTGCAACTTGCAACTTGCAACTGGCAACTGGCAACTGGCAGCTGATTTATGAGCCTCTCCCGAGTCCAGTTATTAGAAATGGAGCATTGAAAATGCAGTTGCAGTTGTGTTTGCAGTTGCATAAATCAAAATCAAACACATTTGCTGGCAAATTTTGCCCGTGGCAAGTTGCAGCCGCTCGCACCAGCGCAGCACCTGCCCCACCTGCCCCACCTGCACCACCTGCCCCACCTGCCCCACTCCGCAATGTCAACAGCTGCCTGCCAAATGGAGCAGTCAAGTGATTAGCAATGAAGACATCAGCAGCAGCAACAGCAACTCTCTGATTGAAATGGCCAATAGCCAAGTTGTCGGACTCTCGTTTTGGCCATGGTAAAGCAGTTCCAACGGGCCATCCGTCAGCAGCCAAAACTGACTGCAATTAGGCCGTTTGACAGTGTTTGACAATTGCCAGAGCGAAATCAGGGTTCGAATCCAAGTCGGGTTTGCCTAAAAAAATACTCTGATTAAAACCTGTGGACCTGGTTAAATGTTGCAGGTGAACATCTATTGGGCACTAGTTTTCTTATTATTCTTTTTACTATTACTTGCCCGTGAGGATAATAAATTTCTCCTAATTGACGCTGATCAATTGAGTAATTAGAATACAAAATTGCTCATTCTTTAGAAAAGCTTTCACTCAAAACACCTAATCGTTACAAGCAAAGTTTGCAACAACAAAATGCAAACACTAAACTCAATTATACGCGCTTTTACTGCTTCCGTGCTTTGCAAATTCACAAACACCTACTTTAGTGCTCAATGGGCGCTTTTGATCCCGTTATGTGTTCAGATTTCAGGCGGTGGCTTGCGGAGAGCAAGCATGAGCGGGAGAGGTTATTTCTACTATCTGACTTTTGTATTCGGTCATTGTGCAAGGTGTGAGCAGGGCAGTTATATTAATTGCGTGCTCCAAATTGCTACTGTATTAGTGCGAACGCCGGCTTAGCGTGGGCGCGAGTTAAATGAGATGATTTAGTCTGTGCGCGTCTGCCTTATTGATCGGTCGGCCGTATCCTCCGCGGGTGTTTTTTGTGTATAAATCGGATTAGTTTGTGGGTGTGTGTCGTGTGTGTTTGTTGAACATAAATTTATCAGTGTATGAGGTTTGCACCTGCCCTTCAGGCCACCCCAGTAAGGGTATCTCACTGCTGCAATCGGATTACATGTCACTTTTTCACACAATGTTTATTGTATATCATATGAGAACAGTAATTTCCGCCCTTACAGCCATATTTAAAGTAGGTAAAATGCGTGTTTAATGTTTGCTGTTGAGTCTATTCACATAAAATTATTTTGCGCACTTGGGCGCATTTACATTTGACGACTGAGAGGGCAAGAGAGTGCAAGAAAGGCAGAGAGTGGTGAGTATTCTGAAGCTTCTCTTAAATATTCTATATGTATATATGCATACTTACCATATGTAACTGTAGCTGTATTGTAATGTGCGCTGCGCTCTTTCATTCTCTTTCACTTGACCCCCCCCTCAAACCGTGCGCCGTCATTCGAATGCAAATGTGATGCAAAAATATGCGAAATTTTCGATTTTAAACGACGCCGTTGCTGCTGCTGCTGCTGCTGCTGCCGCTGCTGCGTTTTTGTGCTCAGCTGCAGCAACGGGGCAGCAACAGCAGAAATTTATGGCGTTTGCATGTCTGAATTTATCTGCTTGTTTCACATGCAAATGCAGCGCAGTTCCAACTTCGTAAATGTTGATAAAAATAAAAAACATTTTACAGTGCCACAGTCGACATCGACGTCGACGTCGACGTCGACGTTGGCGGCAGCGGCAGCGGCCGCAGAACATGCCAACTAGGAGCACTAGAAATGCCTTTAACTGATTTTTTTTTTGTGTTCTGGCCTGTTAAACGAAACCGTGTCGGACGATGGCCAATAACAGCAGCAACAACATCAACAGTGGCAACATCAGCAGGTAGCAGGTAAAATACAGTGGTTAGAAAACGGAATAATGGCAGACAAATTCAGCTTGAGAAATATTAAACTGTTTCTTGTTTTAAATGTTTATGTAGTGGGAAAGTTTGAACCGTATTTTATTCGTGTGTATTAAAGGAAAATGTGTATATGAATTTTTGAATTTTTCCTCAAGAAAATCACTTGATTTTCGGTAAACACATGGCAGTGGAAAATTTTGACCATGTGATTTATATATATTTATTTATTATATTTATATTCTTTTCGAAAATTTGATAAAAATACTGAAAAAATTGCATGCTTTAATTTGAATACAGAATAAATTAATAGTAAATAATAATATAAAAAAAAAACGGAGTTCTCTAATTAAATGCTGAATAAAAAACTTTAAAATGTCATTTTGAGTATATTTTGAGTTTTGGGTAAAGTTATGGGAATGAGAAATTGTTACCGATATGGGAGTATTAGTATATATTTGGTATATATTTAAATAATTTGAGTTTGTATGCGGTTATTGTTATTAGAATTATTTATTTTGTTGCCATCTTCTAATTCTTTTGTGAGCCGTTTATTCTTTCATCTAAATAATTTTCAGTTGAATACATTTTCCATGATTCCTTTTCAATGCCTATTTTCGTGCCCATTGTATTGTGGCTTGTGCTAGCACATTGCTCTTTCATCATACGTGTTCATTCATAAAAATTGTATATTTATTTGCATGCACACACACACACTCACAGTCGGCCAAACAGCAGACAAACAGCCCGCAAATGGACGGACAGGGTTGCCAACATCGCATTCGCATTCGTATTCGGATTCAGATACAGATTCCGATTCGGCTTTCCACTTCTTTTACGTTTTTGTGAGTGCTTGTGTTTGTTTTGACCTTGAGCTACGTGAGAGAGCCAATCCAAGAGGGAGTATAGAGAGAGGGAAGACTCTCGGCGGGGGGTGGGGTAAAAGTGTAGTTTTGCGACTGTTTTAATATTCCTTTAAAAGCGAGAACCTACGCTGATGAGGATGCTGGCGTTGCGCGTAGAAGCAATCTCTGATCTGCGACCCCATGTGCCCCCCATGCCTGTGTGTGTGTGTGTGTTTTATCTGCGCCCATTTGAATGCTGTTTCCTTATGTTTTCAGTTTTTTGCTCTTTTGTACCCTGTACACACTGAAAATGGTGAAACAGGGGTATACTGATTTATCCGTTACCCCTAAAAATTGCTATTTATTCCAAATAAAACGATTTTCCATTTAATCCATTCAAAATAAACTAAAAAGTTACTCAATAATCCATCTGTTTTTATGGTAAGTAAAGTGTATTTGTGTGTGTGTAATGGCAGCTGGTAGCTGGCAGCTGGGTACAGGGTATCTGATAGTCGGGCACTCCCGACTCAAGCACTCTTACTTCGGTTTTTATGGCTACTCCTCATACTAGGTGGCAGTTATTTGCTGCCACCTACGTGACTAGCTGTGACTTTGATGTGGACTCTGAACTGCTGCATGGGGCGCTGCTGTGGCAACAAAGTGTGCCTGCCACGCCTCGAAGGCGTTGCCATGGGGCATGCGGCATTCAGCTAAAGGCCTTCCTATTTTCAGCTGCAAGTTGTAGGCTTAAGAGCCATAAATTGACAAAGGCAACGCAAGTTGGCCGAACTTCAACAACTGCCCGACTGACTGACTGACTGACTGAGAGATTGACTGACTGACTTGCTTTGTGGGCGGCTTTTGATGAGCTTCCATGTGGCAACTTCAACAAATTTGAGGCAAGCATTAGTCGTGATGACTCCTAATAGTCTAGCCCTGTTTTCGGGAGTGCGCATCCCATGTCAAACGGCTTTATCCAAGCCTAAGTCGCTTACTTTAATGCAAAACACTTGGCTTCTTGTTAACAAAGCCTGGAAAGCTGCATAAAATACTAAAATAGTAGACTATAAATTTCTATGAGATTTAAATAACTAAAAATATTTAAATAACATAAAGTAAGTAAAGTAAAGAAATGCGACAAATCGAATATTTTGAATTACTGCACGTCTTATTTATTTATTTATTATGATTTCTAAATTAATTATATTTTGTACTTATTTTTTGTATATCCAAGTTCTTTTAAGTATTAAAAAAAACATGAATTTTGTAAGTATTTCTGAATAATAAGAAGACATTACATCTGTTTCATTTTTCAAGCTTCGGGTTTTTATTTTCAGTTTATTTTTGTTTTGAATATTAAACATTTATTTTGCCAAAAGATCTGATATCGAGCACTTCCTTTATTTTAGTATTATGTTAGTTTTTCAATTTATTTACATTGTATTTTCGAACTTATCTTAGTTTAGTTTTTGCTGTACATTTTGAAAATGTGTTTTCTGTTATTGCTCGAACTGAAACTCATTTCTTCGGTGTTGCCAAACCGCAAATGGAATTGCTGTTTAGAACAAGTCAAGTGAATGCACTTGGCAACACTTGCGGCACGGATTTAGTGTTGGGTAGTAGCGAAACTTTCCCATGGCTGTGTGGCAAGTTCAGTGCTTGCCCCCTCAACTCGGCACAGTTGCAACCTGTTTGCTCGACACGCCCAGCACTTCCGCCTGGCGCATTTGCATCAATGCGGCGCATTGTCATAGCTGCCACATGAGGCAGGCGGGCAGGTGGGGGGCGGGCAAAGATGCACCCAAGTACAGGCAAACTGGGAGCACTAAACATTCATCTTTAAAAACCATTTTAGACGACACAAAGCGACGCGTTCTTTCTGCCAACGAATGCGGAATGGTGGCCCGGACAAAGGCGACGACCAGAAGTGGAAGACACTAAACAAAACACGCACAACAACAGCAACAACAACTATAACTACAGCACACAACAAGCGGCTTGTGGTCTGGGGCAAGACATGAGAAAAACGCGTAAAACTTTAGTCAGGACATGAAAGCGCAAGCGGAAAGGGGAGACCGGACGGGGGGGGGGGGGGAAAGGGTGTCAGGGCCGTAGAGGGTGGGGGGCGGGGGGTTAGGTGCTGCGGAAGCTGTCGCCTTGCAGTGCTGTTAACAAGGCAAAGGCAGACGCAAAGCGAGGCGCCGAGGATGGGGCCTAAACAAGGAAATTGTAACCCGACAGATAGCGCGACGCGTATAATGGCAGCCCAGCCATATTTTTCAGATTTTAACGAGGACTAGAAGAAGAAGAACACGAAGAATAACAAGTACGAGTGCTTCTATCGCGAATACACGGCCTGCAGATACCCTGTGTTGAGCGGCGGGATTTAATAGCTCGTTTAATTCCCGAGATTTGCTTAGGAAACCTTGTCTTTTATGTCAAATAAATATGATCGGTCTGTTTGCATTATGGATTGTTTTTGGAATTGGCTTATCTTCACATATTAAAAAGTCTGAGATGATAACAATTTCCAATTATATTTTAAAATTGCCGCTAACCTTCGTTGCTATATCAGCTGTTTTATATATTTCATAACATCAATAATCATGGCAGAAAACACAAATTACTCGGGGCGAATTGCAACATTTTTAGCAAATGTTAAATATGTGAGATATGTTCATAGCTCAAAATACACTCCTCTCAAATGGTACAGGGTGCACAGAGAGGAGCAAGAAGCAGCACACACATCAATGGGAAAGCATTTGTCGCAGGCCAGTCCTTTGGCGAGCTCTTCTCGCAGTTATTGTAGTTCGTTTCTCCAGTGGGCACATTGAGGGCGTGTCAGTAGCTCAGAGCGCAACATTGTGGCATGAACGGAACTGGACTGCACCGGGGGTGGGGGTGGGGGTGGGGTAGGTGTAAGGGTAAGGGCATGGGTGTGGGTGTGGGGGCTCTACTATTTGTCATAAAAGTGGCTACAAAGTGTGCCAGGTAAAAGGTAAAAGCGCAGACGCCCTTAAGCGCATGTTGTCTGGCACGCAAAGAGGCGCAGGGACACGGCGGGGCAGCCTGGAATTCCGGGACACGCCTGGTTTGATACGTGAAGTCATCGCAAGAGGTGGTTTCACTTACTTGAAAACGTACGTTAAAAGCTGAGGCTTCAGACGGCAATAAACAGAAACAAGTTTGATAAATGTACATGTATGAAAAGCTGGCTAGAAGAAATATATGAGCTCTAATATGATATACGAAAGCCCGGAGCAAAAGTGAAATTGGAATAGTTATATATGTATGCAACTATATCTATGTTTGAGAGCAGCCTTTAGGCTTGATACAGCAATCGCTAAAGTTAAGAAATTTTATAAAATTCACATATCGAAATTTTAGAATTTTTCTTCTTATTACGTTTAAGTCTTAAAATTTATTTTTCGTTTCTTCAGTACTTTAAAGTATTCTTAAAAAATCTGCTTAAATTGTTCTACCAATAATCATTTGATTCGCAATATGATATAATCTAATAATTAACGTTTTTTTCTTTAAAATTAATATTCAAATTATCGATTGTGGTATCTAAATTAAGTAGATTTTAATAATTATAATTTGTGTCTGGTTTTTGTGACCTTTTGGTAAGAGTATACTAAAGATTAAGCAGCCTGGCTCAATGCAAATGCTAGCTATTAATTACAAAAAGTGAGCAGGTATCTGCCATCTTAAGGCTCTCCTATAATCGTTCAAACTTCTTTCACAAACAGTGTTATACATATTTATATTTATATTACAAGTTAATAAGTGTAAAAATAAACTTTTTGCATTTTTAACAGCTGGTGTTGCATTAAACATTTCACAAAAGTTGGTCCTCACTTCGACAACCCCAAAACGCTGTTGAAAATTCCATTGTAAAATACTTATAAATTTCTTGGCTTTTTGTTGGCAGCGATTAAAACTTATAAATTGTGAAAACACGCATCGAACGGCAACGGCAGCCATTTCTGGGCTGCAGTTTCCCAGAGATTTTTCTTTATCGTTAAAACTAAGTAAACGTTAAACGCTTGAAAGCTGCTGTCAGGCATTGTGTCTGTCTTATCGACAAATAGAGATAAACAAATACAATATAATAAATAAAGCTGTAGAAAGAGGCGAAAAACAAAGCGGAACCAGAACAATAACAATGCCAAAAAGTAAAAGAAAAAGGAAAACATGATATTCATCAACGTCTCTTGACTTGTTTCGCCTGACTTTGGCGTTGCCTTTTGCCAATGTGGCAGCGTTTTGTTATTGTTTCGAGTACACGTTGTTGTTGTGGGCGTGGGTGCGTTGGCCGCCCGCTTTTTTGATTGATTCACATCTAACAGCAAAATTGCCAGACTCAATTAAAATTGCTAATTGATGTCGTTTTTGGGCTCTGACAAAGCCAATGGAAATGAGAGATACGTTCGCGTTGTCTCCAATTAGCCACAAGAGTCCCGAACGACAATTAATACTTCATTCTGTCTGAAGATTAGTTAAATTCTGACTCCAACTGTCAGCGTTCATTTCAAATTTAACGTTGATACTGATAGTATTTAAATACGCTGCAAAAGTAAAAATTGGCAAGAAAAGGTCTGAATGATTTCAGTAAATTTAAGAGCTTAAGAGCAACAACAGGCTTTGTAGACTTCTTAATACCCTACATTTGATTGAATTATGTGTTATCCCGGCCTTTAAATCCGCAATTTTGCAAATAATATTTTATTTTGCCAACAGATTAGTTAATTCCGATCCGAACAACATTTATTTTAAATTGAACATAACATGAATACCCTGTAAACAGAGTGCACTGAAAGGTTGTAACAATTGAAAGACACAAGTTGCGATCATATTCAGAAACGATAAAAACTGAAGTAATTTAAGTAATATATATAGAGTTTTCTATACCCTACAATTATTAACTTTAATTATATGCCTTTTAAAAATTTAATAAGCCCTATACTTCAAAACTGTATTTAAATGGGGAAAAGAGATATTAGGAAATGATTAGCTAATATTCAATACAAATGTGATAAAGATAAATTCTAAAGATCAGCACAGGGTAATCACCAGTTGAGCATTGCTTACTTAACCATATTTACTCGTTCTGTTTTTTGTTTGCTGTGTTTTTGTTTTGTTTGCAAATTGCTGTGTGTTAAATGTCAGCTCAAATATTTGTTTACCTAGCTGCTGATATTTCAGCCAACTCATTAAAGCAATTAAAAATTTGTTGCTGTTCTAGTTGTTGCTGTTGTGTTTATTTATTTTATTTTTTGTTGGGGGCTTTTCGTTAGTGGGCGTGGCACTTTTTAAATAGTTAAAACACATGAAAAAGTTGTAGAAAAGTTTCGTTTAGTATTCGCTTTTATTACAGTAGGTTTTCAGGTAGGGGGAGGGGTATTTTGCCAAGCAGCAGCCAGTTGATAGACTGGCAGGGTTGCCACCCAGCCGCAAAGTTAGCTGGGTAGACTGTTTGAGAAGTTTAGTCAACTTAATTAGCACGTTGATTATTTTTAACGCCCAATCGAGCACAGGCAATGATTTCATTAGGTGCCGGGTGCCCCTCCTATCAACCCCGCATCTCTTCCTATAGAGTGTTGCCACATGGTTGATGGCAATTTTGGCTTTCGAGTTGGTTTGCCAAGTGCAGCGTAAAGTGCGCTATGATTATTTAATTGCCGCAAAGTCTCGCAAAGTGTGTTAGGGGCGGAGTGGCGAGGCGGAAGTTGGAAGGCTGGGAGAGAGTCGTGGAAGAGTTGTAAACGTTGCCAATTAGTTGGCATATGCCAATTTGAATACTTGATGACACTTCCAGCTGCCAGTTTTAATTTACAAACATTTGAAATTACTGCAGCCAAAGTAGCGGAAGAATTTAGTTCAAGAAAGACTATATATAATACTTACTTATCATAAGTATATCTTTTGGTATTCACTTTTTGGGTAATGTAGTTTAGAGAATAGTTAAATCTGTTTTGCCAAATATTAATCTAATTACATTTATTTATTCGTATAAAATAAAATGCATTTCTTATTTGTTATTTTTAGCTATTTTAACGCTTAGAGAAATTATAATACTATATATTATTAAGTTATTATCTGCGCAAATCAGATGCTTGTAGCATTTTTTCCTTGCAGTGTCTTTTGTGAAATTCTCAACCGGTTCTAGGACCGGTTTTGTGGCCTGCTTAAGTTAAGGAACTGAATAAGAGCCTTTGTTTCTGATGCATCGATGAAATTATAAGAACAGATCACTGGATTGAGGTGATAAAAAGAAACAAGTTTAAGATATATAAAGGTATTATAAGGAGTTTAATCAGTTTGTATTCCCTTTGTCGTTTAACTTATTTTTAAGCATGTATTTAAACTTTTGATTTAATTAGTTGACATAGTTGACATTTAATGTGATATGTCTTAACAATATCTTACCTCAATTATTTCTCTCTTCACGCGACAAACTGTCGAACTGTCTTGGCTTCCATTTGGGCCATTTGTTGTCTCATTTGAGCGTCTCAAATTAAGCGTTAAATTCCACACATAATATGCGTTTTATGGCCCAAACGCATACTAGCTTTATAGCCTGCTGCACACACACTAGGCCCCCCCCCCTCCCTCGGCTCAGCCCCGCCCTCAGCCCATCTGCTGCTATCTGAAAGCCAATGTAACGCAACTTGTTTGCCTTTGAGCTTACCAGAAGCAAACAGTGTTTAACACATTCAACAGGAAAATGAAAAACTTGGCACCGAGAACAATGGGCATTTATAGAGAGGGAACGATGAGCATATCTGGGTATATATATAATAAGCCCTATCATGTCTCGTTATAATGTCTACCTAGGCGCTTAGCAGGAAAATGTTGATCGCTTGACAAATCCTATTTGCACGCTTCGCAGGAAAATCAATTTATTCCTCAATTTATCCCTGTAGGGCCTGTCCCTCGTGATTGCGTCATAAAACGTTTTTTTTTTTCGTTCTTTTCTAAAAATCTTCTTCTTTTATTGTGGCAACCCTTTTATCATTGATCATACTTACGGACTGCGACGCCGACGGCGACTGCGACTACGCTTCGATTTTTATGGACTTGCTAAGATGCATTCGCGCTTCCTGCAGGTCCCATAAAAACTACAGACGTGAAAGAACGTTGTACTTGGGTTTAAACGACTGCGCAATACCCTGTTTGCGGGGTAAAAATAAGAAAGAAATTCGAAAATTAGCGGAGATCATCAGTAATTAACTAAATAAGTAATTAATTAACTAAATAAGTAAACTTGAGCTTACAAAAATCGGCGGAGTTAATCTGATAAATATTTTTGGTTGTAAAATACATTTTGATTCAAATCTTATAATTTTCATATTAATGTAGATACAAATAAGCCTTAAAAGATCTTTAGATGGTGCTAATAATAGTAATGTATTGTTGTAAAGTAAAAATATTATTCTGTTAAATTAATAGATTTAAATGTGCGCAATATACTTTCTTTGGCTTCATAAGCAGAGTATAAAAAGGGGGCGAAATCAAAAACTCTGACTCATTGCCAGCAGCTTAACGGCAATTAGTTGGAAATTGTTGTGCGGCTACCGTTGGTGGTGGTCGCCCTAGTATTATATAGACAACAGAAGATATCTAGTTCCAGTTCCATAGAAATCGCACCCTCCCCCCTCCCCCTCAACGAAAAAAAGGAAATGTTGTCTGTGGTTAGGCGCAAGTTCTCGGGCAACATTAAAAATGATTGCAGCCGCACATTGCCTCAGTTTGATTATGCAATTTAGTTCATTTTCTTGTAGTGTATCTCAGCTGCCCACATCTGACATCAAGTGGAGGCAGCCACAGAGAAACCCATTGACAGCCATGTGGAAGGAAGCGTCGACGTTGTCGTTGTCGTTGTTTCGCTGAAGATGTTGTTTGTTTCTTTTTTTTTTTTTGGTTTTTCGGTTCTGCCGTTCAACACGTGGGCGTTGTTGCCACTTCGAGTACCCGTGTGTTGAGAGTGTTGCGGCCGTGCCTCAACATCAATCATATACACTCACGTATATACACTTGTATGTATATATACATTTATGTGCCCAATGCCAATTGTCAATTGCTAACACTCTTAGTCGCAACAACAACAGTGCAGCTGATCAAACGTCTGGCAGCAACAAAAGCCGGCAATGTCAGTGCCAACATGTGCGCCAGCTGCATTGCAACATGTTTGACGTGTAAGTAGGCCTAGCCTAGCCCAACATGTTGCGGCCAGCACAAATGTTGCTGGCCAGCTGCGCCGCGCTCTCATTTGAGCACTTGCAACATGTTGCTTTTGTAAGCGCCTAGACATGTTGCGCTCTCAGTTACAGTGCGCACAATGTCTTTAAAAATATGTTTAATTAACGTATTTATAGTACAAAATAGCAACTAAATTAAGTTAATGCTGCTGTACTGAACAACTGTTATTTATATTTGCCAGCTCACTTCACTCACAGGCTGTTCTCATTTTATTTGACACCTAATTTTTCGCAGTGTATACATGTTGTGCTCTCAACATTGCAGCGCATCAGTTCAGATTCAGTTGCCGTCGTCAGATTCAGTTGTTATCTGTAAGTCGGTTCGTGTCGGCACATGTGCGGGTTAAACGCATTTGCCCACGCATCTATTTGAACAGAGTGTTTTCTGAATTCTTTCTGATTGAGGTAAACAAAACAAACAAAGGGTCATATAATATTGCTATATGGTAATGCGTATTGCATACATGTGTAGACGCATGTCCATGAAAATTTGAGTGTGCATCTGAATCAACGGCAAGAATTCGCGCGGTTTAAAACAAGGAATATTTAGTTTGTGACTAAGATTTGTTGCAAAACAATTAGCTTAGGCATTAAAATTAAAAAAACTTAAAAATAGTTTCAACACAAAAAAAAAGGAAATTTGAAATTGAAATATTGGCAATTGTTGTGCTTTTTTGAAACATAACAAAGAAACCTTAATAAAAAAATCGTAATAACAGCAAATTAAACCAAAACCAAAAATTTAAGTGAAGAATTGAATTTTTTAATTGTTTACATACATTAAAAACGCGCAACATTGTGAAATAATAAAATATTAAAAAATAAATATACAAAAAATAAGCAAAAGTAGAAACAGCTGCAAGAAATTAATGATTTTCATTAAATCATTAAATCAAATTTGGAAAAGCGTTGAAATAAAGTGCAAAATAAATTGACAAATTGCCAATAAAAAGCAATTAATTATCGCAAAGAATTTCAATTGCGACAATTAAAAGTGCATATTCCAGAAATGTGAAACGCAATTCAAAGTGTCCAGTATTAGTGATTTATGGCCATAAAAAAGCAGAATTAACAAAAGATGATGCTTTAAGCGAATTGAGGCGAGAGGACGTGCAACAACAAAGCGAAGAAAACGAAGCCGAGTGAAATAATAAAAAAGAACAGAACAAAAGTCGAAAGAAACAAGGCGCAGATACTTGTACGGCGAGAGCGACAGCTACAGATACATCAGAGTCAGCCGCAGATACATTTGGAGATCAGCCAAAGGCGCAATGGCAATGCCTCCAGTGCGAGGCAATAGCGGCAGCAAGGGCATCTTTCCGCTGATGCTGCTGCTGCTGCTGCTCCTGGCCGACCTGGGCTACACCGAGGAGCAGCCGTATCCGCAGCCGCATCCGCAACCGCATCCGCATCGGCATGCGCACAATGCCACCACCAGCGCCCCAGCTCGGGCCAGGGCACGCAATCAGCAGCGGCTGCAGCAGCTGCAGTGGGCACAGGACACCAACGGATTGGGCCCGGGCTCGGGCCAGGAGCTGGAGCAGCGTCACCATCACTTGCGCCACGAGCAGCATCTGCGCGCCGAACTCGCCGGCAACGAGAACCGCCTGCCGCCCGTGTCGGCCCGCCAGCCCATACAGCTGGAGCTGGAGCAGCTGGCCATGATCGGCGGCGGCCGCGGACAGCAGCATCACTTGCGGCATCACAATCGCCACCATGCCACCTGGGAGCAGCGCGTCTTTCCCGAGCTGCGCCATCAGCAACATCGCCTGGCAGCAGCAGCAACAACAACCACCCCGGCAGCAACCACAGCTGCCAGCCCTTTGCAGACGGACGCACCACCACCCCTGGGCAACGGGAGCAGCAGCATCATCTCCGCGTCCTCCTCGCGCTACTTCGATCGCGATGGCATCTATCCCGCCTGGACGCAGCCACGCTCGACGCGGGCGCCCAACTGGCAGCAGCAGCTGGTGGACAGCGATGAGGACGACAGCGAGGACGATGACGACGACGAGGATGATGAGGATGCTGACGACGAGGATTACGAGGATGAGGAGGCTGCCGCCGAGCTGGCCAAGCAAATGCCGCGCTACTCGTTCTTCAGCCAGAAGCTGCCCGAGATCAGCCCCAACGAGCCGGACTACGATGCCTACGATCAGTCGGACTCGGACGCGGACGTGGCGCCCATGAGCAACAGGCATCCCAGTGTCGCCGCCGGGCGCACCAAGGCCGCCGCCAAGCGCAACATCTTCGACTGGCTCTTCAAGCCCAGCAAGGACAAGGCCCCGCCGCAGACCAGCACGGAGAGGCCCAAGGAGAGGCGCGCGGAGCTGGCCAACTCCGAGGACGCGGCCTTCTCCAACGAACAGTGGAACAAGATCGAGCACGAGCACCATCTCAAGCAGCAGCAGCACCAGAAGGAGCTGCAAGCGCTGCGCGAGAGCAACCGAAACAAAAACGCGCCGCTGATAAGAAACGCGCCCGCCACGGGCCGAGGCGCCATTGATAATGAGGTGAGTTCTGGCATTGCGCCCATTTCAACTATTGTTGCTGTTGCTTTTGTTCTTGATGATGTCATTAGACATTGTTATAAATACGCAGCGCAGATAAGTCGCATTCGCAGCATTCGCAGCATTCGCACTCGAACACGAGCTGGAGCTAACGAAATAGGCCGCAAATTGGAAGGCTTTAAAGCCGACTGGTCAGCCAGATAGACGCACACACACACACACAAACAAGCAAACAGAGACAGACAGTCAGACAAACTAATAAAGTAACATACACTCTGAGAAAAACCACGTTTAGAATGCAATTAAAAGCTGCATAAAATATGTACGAATAAATTATTCTTAAATATTAAAATTAAAGTTCTCAAATTAAGCACTAATCATTCTTAATTATACAATCGATCATATATATTGCATTATTATGAACTAAATTGTTGAACTAAGCACAAAAACTTAATGCTAGAATTTTTTACTTATAGGTTACATTAAATGTTTGCAATGGAAATACGAAATGTTTAAGATTGGAAACTATACTTGAGTTTTATATTTGGAAAATTTTAAAGTTAACAAAAATATCTTTAATTAACAATTTTTTCTCAAGTTTTCTCATATTTTGACTGAAAATAAGACTGAATATACTATATGAATTTATTATTTTCAACTTTTTCTATTTAAAAATATCGTGAATTAACAATTTCGTCTCACGTTAAGAAATTGTAAGCTCTGTCGTTATTTGAAAAGCTTTTAAAGCTCTTGGTTTTTTTCGCTGAGTGCACATTGCTTCTTGTGGCTGGTATTAAGCCCAGAATATTCTAAATTAATTTGAAAAGAATTTTAAATATATTAGTTTACTTACATTGACTTTAGTTTTTCAGGAAATGTCATTAAAGGCATTTTTTAAAACTCACACAAAATGTGTCAAAATGTTCATATGTGTAATATTTTTTCAGTTTTCTTACCTAATCTTTATTGATTTTTCTCAGTGTACGTTACTTGCATGGTACAGATGCATTTGTAGGTAAATATATGTTCGTGTATATATAGGCACTGACCATGGCTAATACCGTGTGTGTTTTGGCTTTGGTAGTAGCAGCAGCAGCAACAGCAACAGCAACAGCAGCAGCAATGGGCACCAACAACAACAACATGATAAATATTTACAGAATTTCGATAAAGGGGCAACGCTGATTTCTGAACCAGCTGTCCAATTGTTTATCCAGTTGTCTAGCTCCTGCCCGACCATGGCCCATTGCGGCTGGCTAATTGAAACTAGCAGCAGCAGCAGCAGCAGCAGCAGCAGCAACAACCACAGCAATTGCAACAATTTGTTGCATTTAATTTGCGCTTTTTGCATAGCTTTTTGTTTTGTTCGCTTTTAATTGCATTTTGTGGCGCATTTCGTTTAAATTTCATTTTCATTTTCGTTTTCGCTTTCGTTTGATGCATTTTCCGCTTTGCTCAAGTTCGTTTCGCACACCTTTTCCTAATTGCAAAGGACAAATTTAATTAGCCCCAAAACCAAACATTGTGCGGGCGGGGGAGGGGGGAGAGTAGAAGTGGGACAAGCACTGGATAAATGGCAGACAGCCAAAAGACGCGCGCGCGTTTTGCTGGCGGTTTTAGACGCCGCAAAAGAGCTCGCCAATTTTTACTGTCTGTTTTATAATACATAAAAAAAACAAAATGTACTGTGCGTGGGCATAAAAAAATAATTCTACACTTGCCAAATTAGCACTCAAATTAGAATTATTTAATTTTCATTAGGCTAAGAACTCATCTCTCCATTTGTAACATGTTTAAGGTGGAGAGGTTATTATACGATAAGAAGGATATATATATTCTTAATCAGCATTCAGTCTCTCTAGAATAAATGCGTTTTGTTGTAAAAGCAAAGTAAACTATAAATACATATCGCATATATTATATGTGTTTGTAAGGGTATTTAAGCTTTGGCATTCCAAGCCGCCTTTTTCTTTCCCTTGGGTTGAATGGCCACCCACATTGTTTGCCACTTTGTTGCCTCCACTTTGGCTGCTGACAAATTGCTGCCACTTGCCACTTGCCACATGTAAATTTTATTCGTAAATACTCGAGAAATTGCTTTCATAATTATCGCATAATTATTGCTGCATTTTGTAGCATGCCAAAAGTGAAATAAAAACAATGAAGAGCACCATAAAAGCAACTTGAATGAAATCATTGAGAATTAAAAAACGAAAAAAAAAAATACACACAACTTATTGTAAATAGCAAAATAAACAGTAGCAGCAGCAGCAGCAGCAGCTGGCGGCATGAAGCAAAACAGCTGCAACAATAACAATTACAAAGGCAACAAGAGCGTAAATTGTGAGTACATGTGTGTGCGTGTGTGGGATGAGGCAACAAAACAACAAAGAGAACGCGGCACGAGTCGCCTTTTGCGACAGGTGAAATTGGCGCTCAGCCATTGAAGCTGACAAGGCGCCCAGTGGTTGTCGCCCCCCCCCTGCCACTGCCCGGAGCCCCCGCCCCTGCTTGCCTCGAAAAGTGACACACATATTTACATATGTCTGCGGATGACGCCGCGGCGCTTTTGTTTCCTGCCCCTGCCCCCAGGCCCTGCCCCAACCAACGTTTGGCAGCCACTCGTAAAATGTATCTCGATGTTTACATAATGCATTATTTGCATGTCTCGTTGCAGCCCTTCTTGTTGTTGTTGCACTTAATTGCATGTTGGTTAAACATTTTTAAGCTTTTATTATACCCCTTAATTATTTAAAGTACAAGCGCGGTAGCTTACGTAACATAAGAAGCGAGTGTGAGGCTAAAAAGTATATATATCACAAAACAAAATATTTAAGTATACTTTCATATGTAAACAGGCCCATCTGCTTCTAGGGTATCTGCCAGGCGAGCTGTTCTTACTTAAGCCTTCCCCAGTTGGTTTAATGGTGGCCTATTTTTATTTGTTCTGTTCATTAACGCTTCAAGCGTGGTTAACCAGGGCGTATGCGTAATATGTAGCACAGATTTTTCACAGAGTATTCCAATTTTAGTTAATTACAATTACAGGCGCGCAATTAAGACTTGTAATTAATTGTGGTAGAAATTATTCCAAGAAGCTGAATAAAAATGTGGGTATGTTGATGAAGCAGAAAATGTTCAAATTTATAAAGTCTGTGTATTTTTAATACGGTATTAAACAAGCAAAATAGTACGGTAAATATTTTTCCGAAATCATTTCTTATAAAAATTTAATTCACTTTTTATTTTTAGCTTCAGCTTAAAATACATTTTTGAAATTATTTCTAAATAAATAAAATCCTTTTTATGAAAGCACAGTTTTTAGTTCTACGCTTAAAACAAATGAAAAATTGAATATTTTATGTATTTATTGTTTGGCATTGTATAAAAAAGAGAGGACAGCCATGTGTGGAGTGCCGAAGAGTGAATACACTTACATTAAAAAATAGTATGGCTAGTTAACGGATTTTGAGTCAACCTGCCGATTTTATAAAAATTAATTTTTTTTCTTTCAAAATATTAAATATTTTTTGTCGAGTATAAGCAAGATATTTGTTGAAAACAAAAATACATTTAATACATTCTAAATTATTATAAATTCTAGTATATAATATAGTGGCTATTAAGAGTTTACAAAAGTTGTATATAGGATTGAGGGACTCGAACCTGTAACCCACTTTTATAGTTATTAACTTTAACTTATTCTAGGCACTAACCAGTATATCATTAAAAAATACACTATACATATCACGTGTTAAATACATATATAATACCCCCCTCTTTTACAAGTGTGTAGAAAAAAGCAGCTTAAGCTGCATTTGTCAAATGTTGCATTGAAATCGCTCGCATAAGCCCTTAAACAGCTTGGTTGCATTTTACCTGCCAGCAAAGGCAGCAAGAACAGCAAATAGCTGGGTTTTAAACCAACAACAACTGCAAATAAGACAAAATAAATGTTTCAATTCAAATAACATTTTTTCACATTCAACTTTTTATAGTCGTTCATGAAGTGAAAAGAGTATATTCATTTTGTGCAATGTCTGTCTGAACTCAACTTTTATCGCCGAGACTTGAAACTGATGACCTCCTCTAAAGATCAAGCCACAAATTACAAAAATCGATATTTATCCAAAACTAACAATAACATTTAAGACCTTTTTAAGCTGTTATTATACTCTGAATGAGTATTGTGCAGTCGGTTACACCCGCACTGCACTGTTCTTACTTGTTTATTGCCTGTTTTTTCGCACGAAGCCTTGTCCAAAGGGTGTTGTACGAAAAATACGAGATGAAGAAAAAAAGACCAAAAGCCGCACGCAAGCAAAATATTTGCCAACATTTTGCAATGTGCAATGCAATTTGCAATGCTTTCCAATTGCTCTTCAAATGTTGTACTTGCAGCAGTTGTTGTTGTTGTTGTTGTCTTGAAAGATATCCTTCGGTTGCTGTTACGCTTCTCTTCCTGCTTTGACCTTTTCGAGCTCAGCGTCAAGCGTATCTTCATTTGCACATACACCCAAACGCACACACGAGCAGTTGCCACGCCCCCACAGCGTGCGCCACGCCCACGCTGTGCTGTCAGTTTAGCTGCAGATTTGATTGCCGCCGTTGTTGTTGTTGGCGCTTTATCATCCTCGTATTTGTAGCAAACTCGTCTCTGGCTGTGTTCATAAGCTTTTAACTGCCTTTTGTGTGCGTGGTTTGGAACCCACCCCCCCTCCCCTCTCCCCTATATGTTTGCTTTGCTGCATTTTAGCAAATGTATTTGCAGCAGCATCAACAACAGCAGGGGAACTGCAGGACAAACTGCGCTTAGTCCCCACTTCAATTGGCAAAGCGGCTCAAAGTGAAATGAAAACCAGCCACAAAGCGGCTAACAAAGTCCCAGAACATATCCAGCAAGAACAGCAGCAACAGCTACGTTTGCATTGACCTTGGGCAACTTTAACAACAGCAGCAACATTTACACGGCCCAACAGTTTCTTACAGCATATTTTATTATACCCTAGCTGAGGGTATTGTAATTTTGTCACGAATTGTGTAACGCATAATACGCGTCTTCGACTATATTAAGTATATATGTATATTCCTTATCAGTATCAATAGCTGCCTCTGTCTGTATGCAAACTAACTAATGAAAGTAAAAAGTCGTAAAATCATATCAATATTGGATTGATCAGTAGAAAAATAAAATGGATCAGTCGAAAATTAAGTTTTTATATGAAAAATGTTTTGATTTCCTAAGCAAACTCAGTCTCTCTGCTAGATATATATTAAGTAAGCTGTAAACATATATCTACTATATGCTTGCAAGGGTATTGAAATTTCCACGACCCGTAAATAGGTATTCATTCTTGTTTTATTGTCGTCAGTTGTTGTTGCTTGGCATGTTGCTGTGTCGTCTGGTGCTGCTGCTGTCGCGTTTTGATGCTGCTGCTGTTTTTTAAATACCGTGCTGTGGCTTTTAGTGTTGCTCCGGATTATCCCAGAACATTGCATGTTGCTGTTATGTTAGCTGTTGCTGTTGTCGTATTGCGTGTTGCTGTGTGTCGTGTTTGTGCTGCTGCTGCTGTTGACATTTGCTGTTTTATTTTCACCCGCATATCATGCGAAAAAGCATTTTCTTTGCTTTTATTGAGCATTCCATTTACGTATTTGCTATGCTTTCCACTGCCGCTGACTTTCATTAGCAACAGTTGCAGCTGCTATAGCAACAGCAATTCCTTTATATAACTGCTGACCCATGTTGCTGTCATATATAAATAAAGCCAAGAATAATTTTCACCAGCTTTCAATTGCACAACTTTTGGTTATTGTCTTTTTGCCTTTTGCGCTTGCCATTTTTTTTTTTCAGCCATTTTTGGCTCGAAATTGGCTGCTTGACTGGGGCTTGGGGCGGCCATAATTTATAGCTGCTTCTAAAATAAATTTCCCGAAATTACTTGCTCGCAAAAAAGCAATATAAATTCTCGCAGCTAATTGGCAACAGCCCTGTCGCCGCTCGCCTGCACTTTGGTCCCTGCTCGGGCGCCGGAGTCCCTGCTCGGGCGCCGCGACTCGTTGCCTGTTGCCAGGCGCAACGTCTTCAAGCAGCTGGATGACTTTATTAGACAAACAAGTGGCTTGGCGTAAGCTCTAAGCAGAAAACAAAAATAAGCCCACTCCAACATCAACTTGCGCCACCTACATCGCCCACATATGGTGCCAAGAAATTCTTGGAATGCCGCAAAATCTTCTGCGGCGGCTTCGTCACTTTATAAATCATGTTACATATAAATGTACATATACATATGCAAAGGGGCACACAGAGCGACGACAGTTTGTTAGTTAATCTGACAGCAAACTGTTTGTCTGACAATGGCAGAGGCACGAAATTGATATGTATCTTTGTATCTGAATGGCTTGTGTATCTGCGGGATGCATTTGCCGCAAATCAGTTTCAGCATTTGAGTCAGCTTGCATTTTACGAGCTCTGCATATATTTGTAGGGATTGCAATATTTTAGTTGAGCCAAAGCCAAAACACATGTCATGCAGATACATATATATATATATATATATACTATATATATTGTCCGCAGATGCCGACTTTGTGATAATGATTTGACGAGCTGCATTGGAATGCTTTATGCGTTGCATTTGGTTTTGGTTTGGTTTGTCTGTGATACGATTTGAGGTCAAGGTGGATGATGTATTATTACAGTTAGAACTTTCTGGCTTTCAGCGATCAGTGATCACGTGATCACGTGACAATGACATAAGGCACAATCGAGGCGCGTAAATAAAATGTTACGTGACTTGCAAGTTGAGGCGAACTGTGTGTGAAATACGCATAAAGTGCGTGCCGGGCTCTCTCTTTTTGGGTGGTGAAAACATTAACACCTTTTACACTGACCATATCGGCCCATGGTTTAGGCTTGATATATTAGCCAACATTTTTTAATGTCTATAAATTTCTTTGATATCTACTATTTTGCGGCGCTTCAACAGTTGCTTAATATTTCCTGATAGAAGAGGTGTCTTTAATGTTTTATAGATAACTGAACTTGGCAAGAATACTTTTCTACTACAAAAAATTGTTTCTTTTAAGTGAGAAGTAGATTTTTAAAACAATTTTATGAAGTTTAGAAATTATTGTCTTTTTATAAAAAAAAATTTGAAATGAAGTCCAAAGTGTAAATATTTTGATTATAGCTATCGTTAGCATTTTGATTTAAATTTTATTTCAAAATGTTCAAAGGGAAATAATCAGAAATTCTTCAGCTAATCGTTACACACAAAGTTTTTCCACTAATCGCAGCCAAAATTAAGTTCAGGCAAAATGCCTCTTGTTGCTCAAGGCCATTCCAGTATCTAATCAACTTGCAAACACACACACACACACACACACACACACCACACGCACACACCTTGGGCACATTTTGTAACCAAATATGTGCCTCCACCCTCCTCAAAAGTGCCGTTATTTCAAACGCAACGCTTTCAAGTGACAAACGGCAATAAGAAGAACAAAAGCGACAAACGACAAGCGACAAGAGACAAGCGACAAGAGACAAGCGACAAGCGACTGGAAAATAATAATATGCCTGTCAAAAAAGCCAAACAATAAATCATGACAGCAAACGCAGTGTGTGTGTGTGCGTAAGCGTGTGTGTGTTGTTGTTTTTACATGCGGTGGTCCATTTCGCAATCAGAGCCATGCCCAGCCATGCTATTCCCATGACCAAACCCCTACACTCAGAAAAATAACTAAGAATTTTGTATACAAATCAAGCAAAAAGTTTGTTAAAATGTAGTTCGAGTTCTTAACTTAAGAATAAACCTTTTTTTAAATAAAAAATTTCTTAACACAAGATATCAATACAGTTCTTAATTTAAGAAACATTTAAAACGTTTTACGTTTTTAATTATGAAAATTCTTTTAATGAGTATTTTGTACTTAGTTGTAATGTAATTTAATTTAGAATTTTAGAATATTCTATAGATCTTTTTTACTTACATAATGGATTGGGAAACTATTTTTGCTTTATTATTAAATATTTTAAGCCAAGATATGTTTCGAATTCAAGAAGAAAATGTTGTGAATTCGACTCTAGCCAGAATATAGAACGGAATTTTTCTCCAAGTGTACGCATTCCAGAAAAGCCAAATATGCTGAAGCGGGCGCAGCTGAAATTGTAACAGCGACTTTTACCAGCAACAACAAGCGCAACAGCAACATGGTGTCATGGCTGTGTTGATGTTGTTGTTGTCGTTGGCCAGTCAAAATATACCACGAAATTTAATGAAGCCCAAATAGACAAGCGAAAAGCCGAGCAGAGCCAATCAACTGTTAACTCTAAACTGTAAACTGTAAATTGTGAACTGTGGACTGTGTTGGTCAGGTGAGCTGTAAATACCTGTGATGCCATTGTTGTTGTTGTTGTTTTTGTTGCTGTATTCTAATTCATCAAGCGCAGCGCATAAATCAAACTAAAACGTCAATTGTAGTCTTTTATTGTGCGCGCTGGGGAATCAATCAAATCAAACCCGACCCAAACCTGAACTCAGACCCAATCCCAATGTCACCTGCTGTGGCTTGAATAGTTAACTCTGCAGTTGTTGCCAACTTCATTGTTTGCAGGTGAATTGCACCTGTTGTATGTTGGGTGCTTGATATTATCTCCGGGTACACAAAAAAGGTCAAAGGTTGTCCTGCGCATGCCTTCATACAATATTGATGCATGGCTCAAGGGCCAAAGATTCGTCTTGTTTTGTGATCATTAAAAATTTAACATAAATCTTGTCGCTGCCCACTCGACACACATGTGTGCATCAGCGCGTGCGTGTGTGTGTGTGTGTGCGTGCTTTGACTGGTTTCTGTGTCAAAGAGTCACACCAAATTGCGATGCCATTATATAAAGTAAAAGCCCCGATTAGACGCTGACAACAACGTGACACGCAAAACAGCCAACCGGAGAACCCAAAAACACACCCACCTGACTCTGTGCCGTGCGTGTGTCTTTCCGTGTATGTGTGTGTGTGTGTGCCCGAGTGTGTCACTGGGTATGACAAGTGTCACCCAGTTGCATATGAGTGCACAGTGGTTGCGTTTTTAGTGTATGACTGCAAAAAGATACGCGGCAGCCACTTTCAAGATGCAAAAGTATCTGCATCGACAACTGCCAAATTATATTAAATATTTTATGAAAATCTTATTTATTTTAAATATTTTTTAAGTATCTGTTTCTATTTAAATCGGTCTGGCTGTATATTTAAATTAAAGTTAACAAAGCCTTATTGTTAATTTATTTGTTAAATTGAGACATCAATATGATACAAAGAATTATGAACAACATATTTTTTGGCTCCACTTTCTCTTCGAGAGTTGTCAGCATTTGATTTAATATATGTACATAAGCTATCAGGGATAATTAATATTGTACATTACGCTTTTGTCAACTTATCGATAAATTATTGTTTTAATTTAAAACATTTTACACAGCACAATTCGCTGTGGTCTACTTTTAAATTGCATTTAAATCCAACTCGTATAGACAGTAAAATATTGATGTTAATCCATTTCACTTTGACCACACCCATTCCGCATGTGCGCCCACTATGCGCACAGTTATTGACAACCAGAGTTGTCGCAGCACTCAATTTGGCTCAGTTGGCTTAGCTCGCAATGGTTGTGCGCCAAAAATAAGGAAAATGGGAGACCGAGTGTTATGCAAATGACTGGCAAAAACGCACTTGACAGGTAAATCAATAAACATAACTCTTGCCACTGACAAGATCAACAGTGCACTTAGCCAAATGTGAGGGGTGGTGGTGGGGGGGGGGGGGGGGTGAGTTGGGCGAGTTTCTAATGCAGTTTTCGGGGAGGTCTGCACGCAGGCATTTGCATACGAATGAGTTTTTCAATTAGCTGATGACTCAATTTCGAGCTGCAGCTACCAAATGCCAAGCCATTCGATAAACATTCGATAGGTCGTCGGCGGGCACATAAATCAGCGTATGTGTCTAAATTTATGACATGCGAAACTCTTCAAACTGCAAATTGAATGCCAATGCCAGCGAAGCATCCATAAATCGTCTAATTGATTCGATTGCCTCGATTGGCACTCGATTGGCACAGACAAAGAAAAAACCAAAAGAAAAGCCCAGTAGCTGCGCTTTGTCTGCGCTCTCGGCTGGCGGGGGGTTTTCTCCTCCGGCTTTTTGGAGAGCTCCTCAAATGCCGCAGCCGAAGTCGCGTCTGCGCATTTCTGAAATGTGTCAGACAATGAAATCGTTTGGCAGCCGCAACAATGCATCAATAAATTTCATCAATATTTCATTTTTGGACATTTTGATTGTGCCGCACAGCACGTCGTAAGCATTTCTTACACAATTCAAAATTTCGGTTTTATTGATTGAAACAAAACACTTTGACACTGAGCCACCAAAAAGGTGTTTTTGTAAGCCCATAACGGTACTTCTTGGGTGCGGGACAAGCACTTGGGCTCCACCTTCCACAATTTATTACTTTCGCTTTTCATGTGTTTAATCACATTTCGTAATCCCGATTTAACAAACTATTCGAAATGAAATTCTTTTCAAGTGTTCTAATATGACATCACAAATCTCACTCAACTGGAACTTGTGCAGATGATTTAGTTCGCGCGTTTTCACTGTTGCACAGAAACAGAGCCAAGGCCAGGTCTATAAATAATACCCTTCGTTTTTTCTATGTAAAAACGCGTGTCTGTCGACCACTCACGATTCATTCGATGATTCATAATTGCCAATTGCGTGTGCTCAGGGGCCCAGGGTAAAACTTGACACCTATAAATAGCTGCAAATCAAACAAGATGCGATGTGCTCAATAATGCAGCTGGATTTTGTGTGTAAAGTTTAAAGTAATTTGAATTATGAAAACTATTTAATTAGTCTACTTAATATTGCTGAAGTTAAACCAAGATAGTCGAGGTTGCAGGCATACGAATAAGATTTAACTAAGTTCTTAATTAAATTATTCTAATTTGTATTTATGGTATATGTATTGCATTGAAGAAGACATCTATCGGAATCATAAAATATTTATATCAATAATATTATAATCAATAACATCTGTTATCTGTTTGCAAGAGTAATTAACTTTCGATTAGCGATTAGATTTACCAAACATTTCAAATGAAAATACCATTTAAAAAATACAAAATATATGTATTTATTTTCGTATACACTTGCCACAAAGTTAATGGAATTATATCATCATTATGATAATTACATGCACTTATGACCATAATTGCTTATGAGTTTTGAGTAGTTGATTGGCAACAGAAAACAAAAACAAAGAAATCTTTCAAATATCTCAAAGTCATCTGTTTATCTAAACAATAGAAGGTCGCATTGAGATAGGTCAGTGATTGGCGCTAATAAACTGAGAGCTGTGGGCTAGCTCTATAATGACTTCCCCTGCCATAACATACTGCGTTGTCCCCCCTCTTCGATTAACATTTGCGGGCTGATTTCAATTGAAGCTGTGCCCTTCGCCTGATGGAACTCAATTTGCATAGTCCAATCGGAATTCACCTGCTGAGAGTTGGCTGTCGACCCCGGCGACCCTGACGACCCCTGGGCAGCTCATAAACTAAACGGTATCCAGAGCCACAGAGTTGGCATTGTTAATCACTTCATCAACGTCGGATTGGTAAATCCGAATGCGAATCAGTCGGTGGATCTCTAGAAACTCGAGGCGCAGACAAAGCTCGTCGTCATCAAATTTTTGCGGCCTTCGTGGCCACCGGGGGGCAGCTGCAAGTTGCAAGCTGCAGTTGCAAGCTGCAGTTGCTGCTGCAGTTGCCTGCTGTCTGTCTCTGGTTTGGGGCAAGACTCTTGGAATTATGATGTGCTCGTGCTCGTCGAGTTCGAGTTCGAGTTTGCTGCGGCAACTTCCAGCCATCTAATAATTGCCAACTGCAGCCGACATGCGGGCCCCGGGGTGCCAAGGGCGGGGCAGGCAAATAAATTTGCACAGAGTTGCAAATCATTTGACTGCCGGCGACTCAACTTCCAACCGCCAGCAGACAACTCTAGTATACTTTTTATACACTCGCCGAGGGCACTTTAATTTGGTCACGAAATGTGTAACATCTGTTGATTGATGCCTACTTGGCAGTCATTTAGTTTTAAAGACTTTAGAGATGTTACATGTGTTACTAGGAGAATCAGTGTATGCTATGTTTTTATGACCTTGCTGTTATAATATTGGGTATTAAAACCTATTTAGAAAAATACTTTAAATTGTTTAATTTTGTTAAGTGCAGTTGATTAAAAAACATGATTTACAAAAATAAGCAGGAACTTTCTGTACAGAAAATCAAAAAAAAATGTAACTTTATAATGCGATTAAATAAAAATGTAGAATCAATCTAGACATCCAACCATGATCAAAATGGTAAGCATTGTGAAAATCGGTTAAGTTTTGACAAAGTTATGGAACTTTGAAATCTAGTAAGTACGGCTTGGGGAGCTTTACATGTCTAAATTTTTGTTAATTTTGGCATGATTTTTGACAGAAAAATCGACCCCCTTAGATTCACTTTTAAAGTTGCGTTTTATACTAATTTTGGTACGCGCAATCGATTAAAAATAAAATTTCGTGATTCTAAATTAAAAAAAAAAATTTTTTTTCAAAATAGGTTAGGGGGGAGTAAAGGATTTTTTTGGAAAAAAAATGAAAAAAATTTTATTTTTGAAAACTTATTTATTTTAAATGCAGAATCAATCTAGACATCCAACCATGATCAAAATGGTAAGCATTGTGAAAATCGGTTAAGTTTTGACAAAGTTATGGAACTTTGAAATCTAGTAAGTACGGCTTGGGGAGCTTTACATGTCTAAATTTTTGTTAATTTTAGCATGATTTTTGACAGAAAAATCGACCCCCTTAGATTCCCTTTTAAAGTTGCGTTTTATACTAATTTTGGTACGCGCAATCGATTAAAAATAAAATTTCGTGATTCTAAATTTAAAAAAAAAATTTTTTTTCAAAATAGGTAAGGGGGGAGTAAAGGATTTTTTTGGGAAAAAAATGAAAAAAATTTTATATTCGAAAACTTATTTATTTTAAATGCAGAATCAATCTAGACATCCAACCATGATGAAAATGGCAAGTATCATGAAAATCGGTTAAGTTTTGACAAAGTTATGGGATATAAAGTTATGAAATTTATTGAGATCTAACTATCCCTCTATCTAAATATCTATTTTAAAATTCAAATTGAATTTTTTCTATGGCAAGGGTATTCAAACTGCGGTTACACGAGTAATTGGCAATTCTTTTATGTTTCATGTTACTTTTGCACAAATATTTTTTCATTTTTCATTTTTTTGTTTATTTGTTGTTGTTGTTGTTGTTGCATTCCACGTTGTGTTTGTTTTGCGCAAAAGTTTAGCTGCCATGCGATGATGTCATATGCAAATGCATAGGCGACAGTCGCCGGACTGCCAGACAGCCGGACGGCTAATCCGTGCATTGGCCCGGCCCGAAATGACAAAGGTGATGGCAATGCTGTGGGGGTTAACTATGGGAATTGGACTGCAATCGAGTGCCATGGAATGCCGCTAAACAGTTGCCGCTGTCACATTTACCAAATACTTGATAAAAATTGTAATTTGTATTAAAATGCTTCTCTTCTTCTTCTCGTTGCAGGTGAGTTGCGAATTCGTATTTTGCGTGTGGTTGGAAAATGTCAAAAGCCAAATGATAATTGAACTAGTGAGTAACAAATTTCAGCTGTTCAACTGTTATATTATGGTTAATTGATGACTCAATATTAAAGCTGAACGAGTCAAGGTTCCGTTTTTCCCCACTTGAAGGTTGAATATTTTTAAAACTCCTTATTACTCACTTTTGGGTCATAAGGAAGCTTCTGTTAATATTTTAGCTTTCTAGTTCTAATCAATCGGTCAGGCAGGCAATCAGTTCGGTTAGGAAAAACTCTTTAAAATAAATAAATGTTTGTTTTTTAATTAGTTCCCCGTTTTCTTTACTGTGGCCTGCTCCCCTGACAACTGAACGAGTTCAGCTAGTAATTAGCCTGTTCCGTTTTTACTCCTTCGCCTTTTTAGCTGCCGAGCACTACGCAATTTGTAATGCTGCCTTCTCCCGTTTGTCCCATAGGCCGTGTCCCACCCCCAGGTTGCCTGTTTCCTGCTCCCCATTGCTGTTAACGTCTTTCTCCGTTCGCAGCACACGCCTAACGACCCATTAGTCACGTCAAATCAACACAGGCGACAGCAACAATAACAACAGCTTATACACACACACACGCACACACACTCAACCGAGAGACATTGAAATGAAGCACAGAAAAAACAATAAAGCCAAAGTGATCGTGACCAATTGTTGCTGTTGTTGCTGTTGTTGCTTTTGGTGTTGGTCAGCAACCAAGTCAAACCAACAACAACCAGAGCAAACTCGATGCCTGCAAATATTTGCCTCGTGTTGACAAACTTGTGGGCCGCACTGTAGCCTGCCGCACTTGCCCTCTGTCTGGTGCTGCCACTCCTGCCTCCTGCCCCTGCCCCTGCCCCTAGCTGGTGGCAACCTCAGTTAACCCCCAGTTGGTCCCAGAGCCTGACATTTTTGTGTGCTCTTGGCCTGCCCTGGGCAAGCAGACCAAACGCTCAGACCGTCCATCAACTGACCACAAAATGTCACTCAGCTGACGCCTCGACAAAATGTGATAGTAAACTGATGGTGGGGAGTGGCAAAGAGAGCGGGATAAGCAAATATAATCTGCATTTCCTCATTCATCAGAACAAAAGGAAGTTAATTTTCTACGAGCTCTATTATCTATCGAATAAAAAGAATTTTACGTAAAATTTTTTATAATGGAGTTTTGCATTGAAGTGTTTCAAAAGCATAGAAAATCCTTTTAAAAATAATAAAAACAAATTATTTTAGGAGATGTAAGGGCTATTTTCAGACAAGTATGCTAGAAATAATAGCTGGTACAATGTGATATATTGATAAATCTAGCTTTAGGTTAAATTTAACATTGTCATTTACTCGCAAATGCGTGATAGTTTCAGAATGTTCCAGGATATTTTTCAGTCGATTATCCAGATACTTCACCCTCTCCTTGCAAGCATCATTTGAATATTGTAATAAAACGTGACTTCGTCTGGGCTCGCAGATCCATCAGCAGCCATCGACAGGATTCACTTTGGACCGAGCACAAGATTACATTTTCTCCGTTCGTGTGTGTGTGTATTTTTACCGTTGATTTGCGTATGGGATTTGCATTTTAACATGCGACTAGCATGCCAAAATATTTGGCCATGCACGCATCTATCCCAGATATCGTATATATCGCACATATGGCCGCA
The DNA here is from genome assembly GCA_035047465.1 of Drosophila sordidula. Classification (NCBI taxonomy): domain Eukaryota; kingdom Metazoa; phylum Arthropoda; class Insecta; order Diptera; family Drosophilidae; genus Drosophila; species Drosophila sordidula. The sequence continues at coordinate 3,844,964 of JAWNPQ010000090.1, read as the reverse complement.
TTCGTAAATAAACACATTTCCGCTGCCGGTCGCAGCGACAACAAACCCGAATCCGTTTAGGGCCCGACGCTTCCGTCGACCTGACCCTGGCATTTTCGTCCTGCTGCTGCTTCTACTTGGGCTTTATGGCGTGCTGGTCTGGCTACCGTTTCTAACCAAATTGCAGCGCATCGTGTGCAGCACGCTGAAAAATGAATTTCGAGCAGATATGCCAACAACAAAAAATATAGCAAAAAAAATAAATGAAGCTTCAGCTCAACCTCTTTTACAAAAAGCTCCACACTGCCCCAAAACTCAGGCATTCGGGTTTTCTTTTTTTCGTTGCTTCTCTATCCTATGTTTTAAGAGTACTCGTGAAATTCATGCTGGGCTTGTAACACTTCTTAAAGGGGTGGGAAAATTAAAACAGAGTAAGACTTAAGTTTGAAGCTTACAGGATACTTATGTCATACTTATGTTGTATGTAATAAAAATTGCACGCCAAATAAAAAAGTTATGATGTTACATAAAAAAAACATAAAGTAATTGCGAAAAAGTCGAAAAAATAAAAAAGAAATTATAGAAATATTTCTAAAATTAAAACATGATAATATTGAACTATAGATTATAAAAAGAAAAACAAATAAATTGAAATAATTTTTCTAGCTAATATATATTATTAATCGTAAAAATAAATTCAATTTGTTGTATTATTGTAATCAGCCATAACAACACATAACAACAATTATATTTGACGACAACAATATTAGGTAGAATTTGTGTTTTGATAAAAATGATTTCATATTGTTAAGAATATGGATTTTATTAGATCCAAATCTGTTGGTAATATTTCACAGATTTGAAATATTTTGGGTTATTTTTCAAATATTATTGAAAAACTAAAAAAAAAAAGCAGAGACAAGCGAATTATTTTAAATAGAAAAATACATAAATAATATAACTAGAAAAAGATAGGGTTTAAAGTGAATTTGCTTATTAGATTTTGTATGATCTATAGAAATGAGATATCAATTGAAATTGTATAGATTTCATTTCAGAGCATTTGCAGGCGCTTTTGAATTGTTTAAAATTGTCAGACAATTTTTTTGGGTGGGTAGTGCAGTGAAATGGGTCTAGTGCATGCTCAACATGGCATCGTCCTTACTCCTGCTGCCCGCCACCCGGCACCCGCTGCCCGCTGCCCGCTGCGTCGTTTGGCCTTCAGCGGAGCAGAGCGGAGCGCCACTCGCTGCGCTCGTTCACAAGGCAAACAAACAGAAAACTGCGGCGCTGTTTGTCGCCGTTGATGGGCTGGGCAGTCGGAGGGGGCGGGGAAGCGGGCGGGCGGGCTTGGGCCAGATTTTGGCTAGGTTGGGTTTTTGCTGCGTGAACTGACTTGCCACATGTTAGACATTCTCGATGGCACGCGGTGGACAGGCAGCAGCTGCTCATCCTGCTCCACTTGCCAAATTGAGTTTTGGCCCACGACTTGGATTTATTTGCATAGTTGAGAATTTAAAGCTATGCGAGGAATTTAAGTTGGGTTTTTTGCGCACGCAAGCGTCAGGCTCAGCGAGCGTGTGTATGGGTCAGTTATTCAGTAATGGTCTAGGGTCAGGCACGGATCCAGCTCTGGCTCCAGCTCCGAGTTGAGGTCATGTCGTGCTCGTAAGCCTTTTGTGGGCAGCTTATGAGCTGCAAAGTCCTGGGAGTCCCTAATCCTCGGACCGTCAGCTGAAGTGTAAATGCCGTCATAATGCTTGTACCGACATCAGGCCTCAGCTTGACAGACCCCTCTTGGCGCTGCCCCTGCCCCTGCCCCTGCCCCTAGTCCAATATCCCCCGAGAGAGGCTTGGCACGTGCCTCGAAGGCTGCTTATTAACCGTGCAGTTGAGTGCGTGTCATGTTTCAGTTTGCTTTAATTAATTTTGCTCTGCGCTAAGTAATCTGAGTATCCCAAAACGAAGCGCGACGGCGAGAGAAATAAAAATATTGCATACGCTCTGGGGCTCTGCGTGTTACGCATACGCCGCGTGGGCTCCGTTTATATGTCAATGAATATAGTTTAATTGCTTATGCAACGACGTTGTACAACATGTAACCTATCCACAATTAATTATTATTATCCTTAAATTAAATATCCGTTAAGATTTTGGAACCAAATGCAATTTCTTAAATTAAATTGAAATGATTATTGTTACTACCCATATATCGATTTATATTCTTTATTTCGATTTATATACAGTTTGAATTAATGAGTGCAATGACTGCAAATATTTTAATTATCGATAAAAATAATAGAGCGAGTAGAAAATAAACCAAAAGAACTCTCTTCTATTGCGATTCGTCGGCGATTTGTCACGCCATCAAGTGCTAAAACTCAATTGAAAGATTGATCGCCGGCAATTTAGCGCTAAATAGTTGCGAAATTGTTCTCGAAATGGGAATTGAAGTCAGCAGCGAGCCACTGGAGTGCCACATACATATATTTTGTCAGAGTCTGTTTTATCGCCGAATGCCGGCACAAAATCAAATTGCTTTAAAGCACTTGCAGCCAACTGGTGCCGCTTCGTGTGGCACGAAGAGCGCGCCACTTGGCGAGTGCTTTGAAAACGCGTTAGCTGCATTTGCAGTGCAATTTCTGATTACATTTCAATCGCGCCAGCTCCACACGCCCGCTAGGTGGCGCCAAAAATATAGAAAAAAGGGAATATGTCAGGCAAATAAAAATCAAAAAAAAAATAAAATAGGTCACGTGCCGAGAACGCAGAATGCGGAACTCTCGAAAAATGCAAACGCAAACACTTGCAACAAAAATGTTTGACAGGCGGCACTTGTCTGTGGGCGTGGCACAAATCACAGCGCACACACAATACATGCCAAAAGAAGCAACAAAAAAGGTATATAAAATGCAGCTAGAAAATGCTGGAAAATCTATGAAAATTAAATTTCAATTGCAATTGCGACTGCATTGAAATTGAATGACTGCTTGTTCTCCACGCGAGAACTAGAGTTGGCCGCGTGCCGATTGTTTTGTAAACAAGCACGCGCCCGAAAACGTAACACGAGATTCCGCTTGTAAAAACACGTGACTGCCAATATACCAAAAAAAAAACCTATCAATTTTTTTATGTAACACATTGTCCAACTTTGTGGCACAACCATTGTTCATTAGCTTATAATACGATACTCTTATATATGTATGTATTTAGATTAAAAAAATACATATTTCAGTTTATGAAACATGTCAATAATAATTAATTATGGATTGAATTTTTGTCTATAATTTGACCTTTAATTCTTTTGACCTTTTTATTCTGCATTCACATCTAATTAATACAGAAAATAAATCTCAATAATTTTCATGGAATTAAATTTAAAATTATTATAACATTATAACAACTTTGTTCAATGTTTGGCCACTTTATAAACTTGTAAATTAAAAAAAAAACAATCAACATAAATCGAACAAAGTTTTTTATACTTTCAGTTAAGTTTTGCTTATTTATAAAATATTTTCGATGCTTTCATAGTCGAATTTAGATAAATATAAAACAAATTTCAGTTAAAGAAACCCGTTAGCAGTTTACTAATTTTATTCTTGCTTAATTTAACAAAGTTTAATTTGTTACAAGTCATGTTCTGCCTAAAAGCCGCACGTATTTTGATAAGTGTCCGTCGTGCTCGTGTTCACGCACACTGTGAACGCTAACTGTGACTGGCGAATGTAGCAGTTACTCTGCGGAGTTTTATCTTGATTTGTGGCACTGATTATTATTGTTGTTGCTGCTGTTGTTGTTGTTGTTGCTGCAGGGCTAAATTGTTCTCGCTGCGCTTCTGTTATGCATTTCAATTTGGAATGCATACAACAGCAGCTTAATTTTGCTTTAGCAGAGCCAACACGCAGTTTGGTGGCGAGTGTAAAAACAAAATTCGCATACGCCGTCTGGTACGTGCGATGATAGCGAATGCGATAGAAAGCGGACGGAAGCTGGGGGAGATGGATCGCATATGCGATTCACTAAAGGATGTGGAATGTGCTGTGCCATGCGGTGGGCGTGGCACATGGGTGGCTGTGTGATGAGTTGATTAGGTTGCCATGGATATGCTGCGTGATTCGAAAAATGATTGATGTGCATCCCGATAGCGCGGCTTGTTCGAGGGCCCTCCACTAATAGGACCCACTTGCCGCGGCGAGTTCAACTAACTAGATTTAGTTGTTGGTTCAACACTCGCAGGAAAATGGAACTGCTTTAGAATTTTAAATATGAACAAGTGTCAAAAGATTGATGACCGATTTTATTTGGAGTACAATAAGATATTCGAAAAATAATCAGATTACTAAATAACTGGCGAAATGTTGCATATGAAAATACAAAAGTCATCTAGTTATTGCCGTTTTGATTATAATTTGGCTTCTTTATTAATTCTGCATTTTAGAGTTATTAGTTTCATATTACTATGAACCAAAGTTTAAACTACCATAACTTTCTCCGTACAGAAACGAATAAATTTGAAAAGGATTTCTTCGAATATAATTATTGCTCTCTTAACCAACACTGGTCTTTCCGAAGCATATTAAATATGCCCAACTGTGTCTGCGTAAATGTTTATATATGTAGCTTATCAGAGTTATCGCCGATTTCTCTTTTCGTTAACAAACTTATCTTACTTTCTTTCTATTTCCTCGTGATCTGACACCGCTTATCCAACACTGGTCTAGTGCCCAACAGCTAAATTCTCGCACACAGAGCCGCTTCCTAATGCTGTTTGGACAATCCTTCAGTCACACCTAATACTTCCGCCCCAGTCCTCCTCCTGGCGCTGTTTATCTCTTGGCGCTTTGGTCACGTAACAAGCAGCTCATTTCCCCAGTTACCGGCGGGGGGGGGGTGGGTTTGGCGCTGAGGGGGCTGCACCTCAGCACAAATCCTGCAGCTGAATGATTTTTCCTTCAACCGGTTGTGGATAGTTGTGTGTCTGCCAGTTGCACCGCCGACTTAGCCTCCAGCCCCCAACCCCCCCCCCCCCTCCTCCGTGTGTCTGCTCCAGCTCTGCTCTAAGCGACTGCCATCGGAGCTCATTAATCAACTGGCGCTTCACACGATGCGACGACGACGACGTCGTGTTGACGTTCGCCTCGAAAACTGTCACTTCCTGGGCGTGACACAAGACACACACACACACACACACACACATGTGAGAGCTTTTGTTTGGCTTGATTAATTATTTAGCTAGTGATAAGAGTCAGTCCTCCCCCCGCACTCCTCGAAAGGCCACTGGGCGCAACTTCGTTGTCCAATTAAAACGGGAGAGGAGTGCGATAAGCCACACGCGACCATCGAGTGGCGCACTCCAGGCCAGACTTTCCATATTTGCAGCATGCCCCAAATAGTGGCAACGGCAATTGGCTGCCTTTGATGCAGCTGTCGGGCGCACTGGAGCAAGGACTAGGGGCGAGGGGTGTGGTGGAGGGGGAGGGGCGGCATTTGTGTTTCAATATAACCGTCAACACTCGTTATTGCCACTTCAGTGATGAGTTCTTCAGGGCTCCCACACACACACACACACACACACACACACACATCAGACACACACTTGAAGGCACACCAACACACACTAAGCACACACACGAGTCCGTGTCTCTATAGACACTATGCAGGCCCCAATCACCGCCCGATTGCACTTGTCTAAAATGCAGCTCACAATTTTGGTTGCCTTCGCTATCACTTTCAGGTACCCTGTAGCTGACGAATGCAGCGGTATGCTAGACTTGAGTGCCAATAAAAGTATGTGTTGGCAAGTTGCTCTTAGTAAAATGTGTTATATTTACATAATATATAGCAACTATATAATATAATATAAGTATAACAAATTTTTAAAATATTTTTTTAAAGTTATAATATGTAAGCTGCGTTCCATTCGAAGCTGTTTAGTTTAAAGCCAGATAGGAGCATTGATTAAAGTTATTTCGAAACGAATTAAATTTAAATGTAAAATTGAATCATTGAACCCCCTCTCAATTATTTAAAAAATGTATCTATTGTGGTTAAAAAGCTCTTATATACTATGCAATTATGTTTAGTATCTGATTTCATTATCCATTGTTAATATTACTTGTAACTTATATCTAAAATACCATTTCAAATTACTGAAACAATCTGTTTCTATTGCAATTTTATGTTAAATATTCTTAACTAAGGGTCTGAAACATGTTTAAGATTATATACATATAAATATGTTTCTATCTGAGTCTAATCTCTAAATTCAAATTATTTACATCTGTTCAAAATTATGTTAATTATTATTATTTATTTACTTATTATTTATTAGTTTGAGATTAGAACCTTCTCTTCGTTGTGCATCTTAATTTAATAGAATTATATATATATACGTTTGTGCGTAAAAGGCCACAGGGTACCTTATAGTCCACTATGCCCCAGCTCTAGCTCTTTTTAGACTTTTTAAGTTGTTGTTGCTGGTTGTTCGTAGCGCGCATCATTGAGCTTTGTTCAAGAACAATTCTACTACACGAGCACATGGCATATGTGTGTGTAAGTCTCCTAATGTGTGCGTGTGTGTGTGTGTGTGTGACATTGTTTGAGTGCGTTTGGGTTTTCGAGTGCCGACTCTGTATGTGACTGCAATGCAAGTTTTCGTACTCCGTCAACGTCATCATAAATGTCGCTGCTGTGGCTGCTTTTTCATTTCTTTTTTTTTTTTAAAGTGGAAGACCACAAAAAGAATACTATCAAAAAATATGTATTTCATGTAATTTTGCGTTGATTTGATTTGCTTGTGGCTTATTTTTCGTTGCATTTCCAGCATATTCCGCATTTTTCTATTATATCGAAGGAAATTGTTAGTTATGCGCAGCTCGTTCTGAACTTTTTGATAGAATTATGCACACGGGTGCATCAATTTCCTCTTAGTCGAGTTTCTGTCTACGATAAGGTAGAGATGCGTTTTCAATAACATACTTAAGGTGCCAGGTATTTTCCCAGGTAGAACATATCTCGTTTGTTTTGATTATTGCCTTTCGCTTTCCCGCTTCCGTTGCTGCTTGTCCGTTTTCCCTTTCCCCAATTTCAGCATATTTTATAATTTTCTCGCTCACTGTTCCTAACGGCCTGTCAAATAATTTCCACACTTTGCGGTATTTTTCTAGCGCTAAAAACTTTTTCGCACAATTAAGTTGGTAGCATGCGATTTGTGGGCTAGCGGGGAGCGCTTTTGTGGGCGTGTTCAGCATCTTCTTCTTCTCCTTCTGCTGCTCCACGTGGCAGACGGCGGTCGCTGTCGGCGCCGGTTGGCTGCCAACTTTGCACAGCGTTGCCGCGATAAATTTAATTTGTTTGCCAAATATTTTTACATAAACTTTCATTTAATTTTAAAGTCAAGGCTTAGCCCAGTCAAATCGCGTCTGCCGCTGAAAAGTTCTCTATAAGCTTTTCACCCAAATTTCCATCAACGAAAATTACTCGAAATATTTTGTTTGTGTTTTCTATGAGCGTTTGTGCAGAAGAGTTTAACAGCAGCTGCTTATCTTAACTGCGCAAATTTCTTAAATCAAAGGAATATTTGTGTATATTATCCGATATTTCAAGCTCCTTTAAATTTGGCAAAGTCTTTCCCAAATTGATTTTATAACTTATTATTGAAATGAAATGAAATTTAAAACGGGTTTTCGTCAATTAAATTTTATAGAAAAATTAAGTTTGTTTTTTACTTATTTATTAAAATTAAAATTAAAATTAAATTTGTTTTATTAGATTTCAAGCTCCCATAAGTTTGGCCACACTAAGCTAATTTCCATCATCGAAACCATTTTCATCATGATTTTATCTTACTACTTTTTCTTAAAGTAAATTCAAGGCCTCTATATATGTATCTAAACAGTTGCCATGTGCTTCATAGATTAAAAATCTTTACTCATTGCTGAGTTTGCTTCGTTTTATGTTGAAAACTGGGCTGTTTTATTCTCGAATCGATTTGAAAGCAACGTAATTTTCATTTAATTTCACTTAAAATGCACTCAAATTGTTTCGTTTTGTTATCGCCAAAGAAATCAATGTGTAATAAAACCGAAATGGAAAGGTGCAACAAATTGAAATGACTTGCTGGAATTGTTATTGTTGTAGGTCTTGTTGTTGTTATTGTTGTTGTGGGCTGGTTTGTTTACATTGATTGCTGGCTGATGGAGGAGAACCCAGCACAAGATGCTAAGCTGAACAACATGAATATCCTGTTTATTTTTACAACTAAAACGGACAGTCAGCAAAATGCGCCCAACTACCTGAGAGCCCAGCAGACAGACGGACGGACAGCGGCCTCAACCTGAAGCTGAGCCTGTTCGAGGTTTTTGCTTGGTTAGGCATCAAACTAATCCAATTAGTTAAACAATGGCTGGGCAGTTTCTCTCTGTTAGTGTGTGTGTGTGTGTGTGTGTGTGTGTGCCACGCCTCTATCAAGGGCAAGAGTCGAGAGCGCCTCGTTGGCCTCGTGCTAGGCATTAAAACGAAACGAAACAAAACGCATCGAATCGGATCGGATCGGATCAGTTTTTGGTCTTTGGTTTTCGGCCCGCCTTTGTGTTTTATTGTCGCTGCCCATTGTTTGGCAGCTCGATCTGTGAGCCAGGTGCCTGATCCCTCTCCTCCCTCCCTCCAGCCACTTGTCCGGCACTCAATTAAGAAGCCACAGACCATGTGCATAATCCACAGTCGGGTCCATCCATCAGACATTCGGCGTTAGCCATTTCATTTTGGCCACGTATTGTCTTATAATTGCGGACACCTCTCTATATATATCTATGCATAAGTAAGTCTTACCTAGACCTTAACTAACTCGTTCTGGGCCATTCTGTAGTCTTCGTGGCTCACGTTTGGCTTCGTTATGGTTATTGTTCGACGTGGCCGTTAACTGGAATTGGCCAAATTGTTTATGCGGCCCACAATATGGCCAACACATGCATTGTATCTATGCGAGCGGGCGATTATAATGCTCCCTGCACAACGATAGAACATTGTTTGGCTCGGCTTCGGCCTGGGCCACAATGGAGGCGTCTTTATTTGTTTGCCCTGCTGCAGCCGAGGGGTTAAATTGAGACATTTGGTTGGGCCGCAATGGGTTAAGCTGAACACAGTTGGAGGTCAGCCGGGCAAATAATGCATTTTATGGCAGCATAGAGTAGTTAAAGCTTATGGCATATTGACTTGGACAAAATTAGTTAACAAAAGTGCATTTGCTTGTGAAATTATCGGGATTCTAAACTCACAACTTTTATCTAGGTTCAACTCATTCATAAGCTTTATATTATATTATACTGTGCATAATACAGCAAAAACAAATAAAATAAAAAAGTGTTATAAAACAATATATTTCCTTACAGGTATATTTAAGTTTTGCCAGCTTTTACTCGTTTTTTATTTCATAAATCGTACAGATAGCTTCTTCTTTTTATACCTTTCTGTATCTCCATTTCACACATCTACCCAAAGAAATGTTAAATAACTGCAACATCTTGGGGCATCGTCAGCTTGCTTATGCAACAGCTGCCTGCTCATAATCGTAACCATAAAAATAAGAATAAGCTACCGTTATGCCAGATTTTACAGTCAGTTCCCCGTCTCTTTCCGCTCTTAGCTTCACACTCTCTTCACTCTTCTCTCTGCTTAGATTGTAACTCAATTACGTGACGGCGGGCGCATAAAAAATGCTCGCAATGCCCCCTTCTAAATTCCCCACATGCCCCAACAGCATTTCCATTTTTAGCTACACACACACACACACACACACACACACTCGTACACCTCCCTCCGCGCCTCCTCACCCACTGCTTGCAACTAATTGCCGGCGGCGTCGCCTTTCAACGCTGCCGCATGCCGCTTTAATAGGCTGCCAGCTCCTTTAATGAGGCTCCAGGTGTGGCGGCTGCAACTCCAATTCGATTGCCACCTCATCAGCGGCCGCGGCCACCAACTGTTGCAGTTGCAGTTGCAGTTGCAACAATCTGTGTCATTGGGTCTGGATTCTCGAGTTTATTTTGATTGAAATTTTTTAGCTGCAAATGCGCTTCTCGAGAAATGTAAATAATCTCCCCGAAAGAATGCCCCTTGTGGCAATGTTTGTGGCAACGACAGATGCGCAGCTTTTTGCATCAGGTTTCTCAGTGTAAGCGACTAGCAGTTACCCTGTAATCAACGATAAGGCATTCTCTCAGTCCCATTCCTGTTTTTTTCAGCCAGCAGCCAAGAGACAAGTGTAAACTGTGCTTGTCATGTTTTCGTATGTCACTAATCTGATCTTCATTTCTTCATTTGCACAACAATTGACCTTTGGCAGCCGCTCTGCCTTCCCCCCGGCCCGCCCCTTCGCCCACCCCGTCACCTTTCAATGTCAACTTTTCCCATGAAGCTAAAAACTAAATAAACAAATGGCAAATATTTGACTTGGAATGCTATGGTAATTCCTCCCTGCCCCATACACACACACACACACACACACTCACTCACTCATAACCGGAAATTGCGTTGTTCACCCTTTTTCCGCTGGCCTTGGGCCACACTCTGCCAGCCCGCCCGACGGACAGACAAACAGTCAGAGTCAGCTTACTCACTTTATCTTAAGTCAATTTGTTGCCCCTCATCATCTTCATTATTATCATTATTATTGTCATCAACATCATCCGCTGCTTTGTTGCTGGATTTTTGTTTAGTAAACGCTTTAGTTGGGGTTATTTTTTTCCCATTTATAATTGGACTGCGTTGAGCCGCAAGAGCGCAAAAACTGTCATAGATCAAGAGATTCCTGAACTCGGGCTTGACATTTTTATGGCCAGCTTCGCCCGCTGTGCGGCCGCACAATTAGCCGGAAACGCCCGACAGCTCCGCCACACACACACACTAAATGCCAGGGTGCTGTCTTATAGGGGTTCGTTTTGATACCCTTGCGGGGGGTAGTTTCATTTTGTCACGATATGTGTGACGTATAGAAGTCGTTTTCAACTATATAAAATATATTATATATCATTTTCGATATAGAAAACTAGGCTCTCACTTTAAATATCCTAGTCATGAAACTTTCCATAGCTCCTATGCTCCCAACATATGATAATGTGTTTATATATGTCGTACATACAAACAAAATATCACTAATTCGAACGTCCATATAAATAATATATAATAATATATATAATATATCTTAAGCACAATGGGGTTTTTCTATGCAAACACAGTTAAATATGGATATATGCCTCACAAGCTCTATGTGTCCGTAAGGGTATTTAGTCTGCGGCACTTCGAAGAAATTTGCGTTTCTATTTTCTGCTAGGGGTTGCTCTTTGCCATGGATCTCTGCGGCTGCTTCTGTATTCTGTTTTCCCTAGGCTTCTTCCTCACTTTCCGCCTTTATTCCATTTTTTTTCCTGCGCTGCACCTTTTCTGCCTTTGACTTTGGTTTCGATTTCAATTCCGATATGTCAATTATTTTGGCAGGCAACAACCCCCTACCCCTTGCCTAGGGCCCCCGCCCCTCTCTGGCCGTCCCTTGGGCTGCTTTCAATTTGATTTTTATGATTTTGCGCCGCATTTTGGTTCTGCTTCATTTGCATTTTGTATTGAAATCGTATCTGTAGCTGTAGCTGTAGCTGTATCTGTATCTGTAATTCACGTATATTTGTCTGCGGTTGCCTTTGTGGTTGCGGCAGCTGCTGTGGTTGCCCCTCCCTCGCTCCCTCCCTCCCTCCCTCTCTTCGGTCTCATTGCAAATGGCAACTTAGGCAAATTGAAAGCGGGCAAATGCGAGAACAATGGCAACAACAAAGCTAATGGCAGAGCCCTTGCTCAGGGGAGCAGCCGTTCTAGATGAGACCTTACAATCATCAGCGCCCCCTCCCCCCGCCCCCTGCACCTCCGCCTCGCCAGCTAAATTCGATTTCCATTTCAATTTCCAATTGGAAAAGTTCTTGCTGCCCGGCACATTCTTTGGAGTTATACGATCTAATTGTGGCCGCGCCTGCTGCTGACCTTGCCTATGAATATTCATCAGCATTTGCTGCCCCATGTTGCACAACGTTTGTTGTTTTGTTTTTAATGTGCCTCGGCTCGTGGCGCAGAAAATTCATTGAGAAATTCATTTTAATTAGCAGCCAAATGCACTTGGCGCCTGCTGAAGTCCGGCAACGCCGCGCACCTGTGCAAAGCGGCAACAACGCCGCGTAAAAAGAGCAGCAGACAAATGCGGCCACAATCCGCGCCTGGGTGGCCTGCTGCCTCGGCTGCCTCTGCTGCGGCTGTTGTATGTGCAACATAATAATTTGTAAACATTTATCAATTATGCAGCAACAGCGGGAGCTGCAACACCAACAACGTTGGCTACTTGCAACGCCCCAAAGATGCCCCAAGCGAACAACCGCACCGAACGACCAACTGGCCACATAAATTTTCCACATTGGCCACCAACAGGCGCAGCAGGGCGCCCCCCGCCCTCTCTCCCCCTCCCTCGCTGCCCCCGGTAGCCCTGGTGTGCAGTCGGGGCGTCGATGCGGCCCCAACACGCAATTAAGCGCAAGTGGGCAACACCTCATCAGCAGCAGGGGTAGGGCACAGGTGACGCTTAAAGACGGCTCACCCTACAGCAGGTTGCACACGGTGCTCACGTTGCACGCAGCACGCGGCCGGATCCGCCGATCAATCATAAAAAACGGCTGCGTGACTTGTTGACAAGCGCAACAATAACAACTTAATCCAAAGCGAGAGCAACAAAGTCGCAGACATGTTTATAAACACGTGTTGCCAGCAGCAACAGTTGCGCTTAAGCGCTGCGAACTAGTTCTACTGAACTACAAAACAGAAATTATTAAATAAATTGGCACTGCAATTGAAATTATTTAAAATAGGTAGATATTAAATTTATTATATGCACGTTTTTCTTTTCTTTACGAATATGTATAATATTTTTCACTTTAAAATTGATCTAGTTCACTAACGCACTCCAATTTCGACTACGTTCAGCAACAGCAACAATAATATAAATTTCTCATAATATGCTGTTACCCTAAAATTGCCTACTTCAACTAGATCACAAGATCAACAGCTGAACTAGTGTACTATAACTAACCTTAGCAACATATTGCCCAAGCTTTGTTCTGCCAAAAGAGTACCAGCAACTTGTTGCCTACGCCGTTACACTTCCATTTGCAACATGTATAAGCAGCCTGCTCATCTAAACGCCAGCAACATATGTCTCACGCACTCAAAAGTCTCTTGCTCTGGCTCTCGCTCTCGCTCGCTTTCTTTCGCTCTTGCGTTTCGCCGTAGCAACATGCGTCTGCTCTATGTGTTTATGTTGGCTGCCAATCAGCTGTTTTGTATTTTGTTGAGATTTGTTCGATGCAACCGCGCCGACTACAAACTTTCGCCGCATTCGCTTCAGTTGCTAGCCCGAAGGCGAAATCAAACGTTGTTCGAGTGCGGTCGAATGCACATCTGCCCCAAGTTCTGTGGCTGTGCGTGTGTATGTGTGTAAAAGTGCGTGTTCTAAACCTATAGCTATATCTGTATCTGTAACTGTATCTGCATCTATATTGGAAAATTGGCTAAATACTTGCAGAAATTTTCAACTGATATATAAATCACACAGTGAAACAGACAAAGGGAGAGAGAGAGAGGATCATCTGGTTGTAATGCAAATAAATTGTCAGTTCTATCAATAACAGAAATGAGCTGATGCCATTCTCTGCAACGAATTGTGAAATTCGAGACAGTTGAGTGAAACTGCCTATATCGAAACTATATCGAAAAAGCCCATATCTGAAGAATAAATGCACGGAATGCGTTCATTCAACAAGTGTATTCACGGCTCTCATTCATGAATCGCGCGTGACAAAAAACACACAAATTTGTGGTTCCTCGTGCGTTGCCTGCTGTAAATATTTCAAGAATTTATAAATTGCCGCAACAACAAAATGAGTAGATAAACTTATTTTCGGGTTAACGACGATTAAATACCCTAGCAGACATATTGAAATTGTGCGATTTATAATTTGTAGCTATCTGTGTGGTGATAATATATCTTTAAAAATTTAGGCAATTGAATGGGAATACGATTGTATTTAATAAATACAAAGTGTTTTATGCAAATACACGCTTTTCGATCCATAGCGATCGATATAGTGAACCGATCCGGATACGACATCTTTCTGTAGACATTCCCAGACAAATTTATAATACGCTGCGCAAGGGTATAAAATATCCATTAAATTATATAGGCGATTTACGCGTTATAATTGAAAAAAAGAAATAGTAAAAACGATTAATCAGCAATCGTCGTTGGCCAAGTATTTCAACGGCCTCTTCTTAGCCAACTCACGCGAAATGCAACTAAACGTATGTCTGTCTATGCTGCTCGGGCTGGGTTTTGGCCTGTGCGGCCTGGGGCTCAACGCTAATGGCCAAAACTACGACGTCCCCATGGAGAAGGTGTTGCCAGAACACTCGCAGCAACAACAACAACAACAACCACCCGCTGATGACTACAGAACGGAGCACGATAAAAGCGCAGTCGAGTTGAAAATTCTGCAGACAGAGGAGCATCAGCACCAGCATCCGCATCGACATCGACATCAGCATCAGCATCAGCAGCAGCCACTGCGCCACGGTCAGCATCATTTGCGGCATCTGGACAAATATCAGCTGGCGTGGGAGCCGCTAGAAGAGTTCGCGCCGCAGTCCCGTCATCAGCATAAATCGCAGTTACAGCCCAAGCCGGCTCCCGCAAATGCCGCAGTCGATGACATTGATTACCCCGCCGGCGGGGGTCGCGCGGGGGGGCCGGGGAGCACAGACAAGCCGCTGGCGACAGCCGCTTACACTGGCCATCACAACAGTTACCCGGCCAGGAGCGAGGGGCAAGCAGAGGGCGGTGTCGCCACCAAGTCCCAGCGGATGCAGCGCCAGCAAAGACATCGCTGGCAGAAACAACAACGCGTGCAAGAGGTGCAGGCCCTCAAGCTGGAGAGGAACGCGGCGCTGACTGACGTCGGCCCACAAAGCAATCACGTGAGTAACTGGAATTTGTGCGAGAGTATATATAAGCACAAGTGCGAGAAAGAACAGTTAGACTGAGGGTGACGCAGATTAACATTAACATTTGGTAAATGAATAAAGATATTGATTAATGATACTTAATAATATCAAATTTGACTCATATATGAATTATATTTCCTAAACGATATTGTTTATATTGTTAAGTACGATAAACAACATTAAAAAATTCTTTGCGTCCTTACACATTTTAATTCATTAATCAGGGAAATCCCTCAGGGAATGCGAATTTAAAATCTATAATTTTTGTGGAGTGAGAATAAAATAAAATTTATAGAGCATAAGAAAATGGCAGAAATAATTTTATTATACAAATCAATTTGTATAATAAAAAAAATGATTTTAGCAACAGCTGCTGATGTAATTCACTTATGAACCATTTTTGCTTCAGGTGTTAAAACTGAAAATAATATTAATGAAAATATATTTTTTAACAAAAACAGTTGTTTCGAGTTTAAATACCCTTGCAGACACATCGACTTACTTTTTCTTTTCTGCACTGAAAATGATTTAATACGATTACAATAATATTAATTAAGGCTTTATTTATTTTAATAGTTACACAAACACTTTATGTATCTCTCACATATTTCTCAATTCCGTTGCGCAGCAGTTTTGTGCATTTTGACGGTAATTCTGTGACTCAGTCGACTGGGTGTTAAATGGGGAGCGGGTGTGAATATTGAAATTGTAAAGCACATATTAATATGCTTTTAATTGATCACAGCGAATGCAGGCAGGCTCTGGCCTGGGCGTCGCTTCATAAATCTCCATTGAATCTGAACAATTATGCCGGGCAATTAATAATAAAAAGCGTGCCAAACAAACAATCAACTAATCTGCGGCTTAAGATCTACGCGCTACGTGCGATGCAATCCCAATAAAGACAAATTAATTTGTATGCCGAGTGGCAACCGAAACTTGGACTGAAACTGTGGAAACTCGCGACGCGGCGGGGCAGCGGGTGTGGGGACTGTGACTGTGACGGAAACTGTGACTGCGGGGCGCAGAACATTTTGCTTATCACTTGCTATGGATTGGGATGTGAATTAATGAACAATTAATTTCATTTAAATGTTGAAATCCGGGCAAAACGTACAAAGCATTCAAAAAAAAGAAAGAAAAGCAAGAAAAACAAAATGGAAAAAAAACTTGGTAAGAAAATACAACAAAGAAAATTAAATTCTGTTTCACAATTCTTATAAAAATAAGTCTTTTCAATGCTGAGACATGACACCATCGTTAAAAAGGTGCTTTAATCGAGCGTAAACCTCTATCAGATTCCCTGTAAGCAAACAAAATTAAATGCAGTTCTGACTAAGTTATGATATTACCCAAATTGCTGCCTTTAAAATATTTCTATGGCAATTAAAAACATTTATAAATTACACGTTTCACTAGTGGCTTAAATTATTATAATTTTGTTTGCTAGAAATGACTTAATCTGATAAAAAAATGTATTTGTGGCCAATTGACTATCAATAACTACAACTGAGATAATATCTAATACCCAATTAATTTGGTGTATTTATCCTGTTTAATTTTTTCAAATTAAGTCCAGTTTTGCTTTATGTTTGTTTATTTTCTTTTATTGTGCTTTGACTCTCATTCAAATTCCCTTCACGGAGGGGCTAATTATAATAGAGGCTAATGATCCTCGGGGAGTTGGGGAAAACACATGTACTATAAAGTGCATATATATTCCACTTTCATCTGGCTAATCTCTTTGCATTATTAACACTACATTTATATTTGGTTCGTTTGTTTTCCACTCCCCCCACAGCCCCCCTTTCCAGGCACTCTTCCCGTGGGCGAGTTTGCCTGCCCTTATCGCTTTGGCGCCGCGCCACTCAATTTTATTTGCTGCTCTAATCGAACCCGACACTTGGCACCTCCCCCGCCCCCTTTTCTCGCTAGCTAGCTAGTTGTTGCAACTTTTCGAAAGAGTCTATTGGGTTCCGCACGGGAGGGAGAAGGGGAAGGGGGGCACTTCAAACATTGCCCGCCGTTTGAAATTTTTGGCGCAAGTAAACAACGCAGCTGCATCTTCACTTGTGGCAGTGAGGGACCTGGGGCAGGGTGGGGGAGGGGTTCTATGCTGCCATTCAATTAATTCAAAGCATTAAAACAATTAAACGGCTGTGGCTTCATTGACTTGGCACACGCTTTGCACCCCTTTCGCCCCGCCCCTGCCCCCAACTGCAATGCAGCGAGGCAATTGCCTTGCCACATGAACACGCCTTGGAGCCCCTCCTCCCCCCCCACCTCCACTTTTCTATTCCCCTTCACCGAAACGTGACCCAATTTTCACACAAATTAGTGCAGCTAATTTTTAATGATGATTTTTCAGTAACGCCTCCACTTCACATCACTTGGCATTTTTCATAATTTTCATTTCCATTTTTCTCTTCGTTTTTTACGCAATTTATGAGAAGCTCCCCCCACTCCCTGCATCTCCCTGAGGCGTCTTTGCGCCGACAAATGCAATTGAAATAAACATGGAAAATGTTGTTTGGTCTGCTGTTTGGCCAGGGCGTGGGCCCTGAGGTTACCGTGGGGCAGGGGGAGCTGAGGCCGTTGCAGCAGGCCCTGCGGCAGCTGACGCCTTCATCTTTTCAAGGGTGTTGCCCAGCCCGAGAGAGAGAGAGAGCAGATCCATGGCGAACCGTGGCCGCCTCCCATCTCCATGCGTTTCAACTCATTTGCACCTAATTGTCATGCACGGGACTCTGAGAGGGGGGTGAGTAGGTGCATGCACACGGGGTACTCAATCTGGTTTCTCTGTGTAAATATATCCCTGCACTCTGAAAAAAAATCACATTCTAAATCCAAGCATAATTGGACAAATAGCTAGAAAGAATTTAATTCCCTCTTTGAATATCAAGAAAATTGTATTTTAAATATTCACGGTTACAATAATTATCAGAAGAATTTTCATATTTAAAATAAGCATTAAATATTATTAATAAAAGTACATTCTTTCTTAGTTTACGCGCTGTTTTAGGTATTTTCTCTAGAAATGTGGGAACTTCAAAAATCTACTTTAAATATAAATTCAGTTTTCAAGTTAGGAAAATTCCATCTCTTCCAAATTCAACTTATTTTAATTGCAAACTTCTTGGTATTTTCGCTGAGTGTAGCTGTGGCTGGGGCTCTATCTGCTTTGGCTAAATGCTAACTGCTAGCTGTGGGGCGGCACCAGCTGGCTGCCACATTTTTATCATTTCCTTCGCTGCCTCTCTCTCCCTTTCTCTTGCCGTATCTTTCTCTTTATCTGCACCTCTGGGCAAGTCGTTGACTTAATCTGCATTGTTTCCACTTTTTGTAGCCTTCTCTTACTATTTGCTTACGAATGTGTTCCCATTTTTGCGTCCCTGGTCAACAAGAATGAAATTTGCATAGTTTCCGGCTGCAGCGCTTTAATTTTAAGTTCAGTTAAAACTGAATCCATCAACCCCAACGCAAACTTAATTGTGAATATAAATAATGAATAATAGTAAATAATAATAGGCTTTGGAGTATAATATGTCTTCGGATCTGAATAATAATATTGTTAAAACAAAAATTTATTTAACTATATTACTAGAACTATTGGACTGACTTTAAAAATTAAATATTTCTATAAATTTATATTTAGTTTTGAAAAGAGCTTCGTGCTGTTCAAATATCACGTGATCTAACAGATATCAGCTGCATTAGCATGTCAGCAGTTCCATTTTCATTTCGCTGTATCTCTCAGCACCATCTCAACCGGGGTTTTTGTGCGCTCAGCAGGATTGCCAGGATTCCCGGGCTTCAGAGCACTTCAAGCGCTGCTAATTCTTTGTCACCTTAAATGGATAGAGTCCTGGATACAGGCAGCGCCGTTTAGCCGACAGCCAAGTCCTTTGTTGGCCAGTTGGCTCCTCCTGTCTGTCCAGCTCAGCTCAGCTATACAAAAACCAGCTCACCATGCAACCCCCACCCCCCACTCCCCCCTCCCCACGCCTTGTGTTTTGTCAACGAGTGGTATTTTTTATTTTATTTTAGTTTTCATTCAGGCAGCCCCGTTTCGCATTCGCATTTCCACAATTCTCGCAATTTTATTTCTATTTTTTTATTTAGTTTTTATTTTTGTCTGCTGTTTTTTATTTTTTTTTATTTTTTTTTTATCATTTTTCTTGTGTTTGCATTTTAAATTGCATTTGTTTTTAGCGCTCCTCTGCTTTGTGGCAGCTGCCCGCACATTTTGCTATTTATTTCAGTAGATTTCGCCTCATCTTTTTGCCGTGTCGAATTTCAATTTACCATTTTCTATTCCGTTTTCAGTTCCGTTTTCTATTCCTTTGCCGTTATTCAAATTCCGGTTGTCGTTTATCGCCTTTTGGGCAGCCCCAAAGCGCTTTTTATTACCCGCAATTTGCGCATTTTCACTTTTAGTTTTAATTAACTAAAAATTTTGTGCGACAGCCACACAACGCCAACAGCCTCCCCCTGAGCCCCTCCCCCCCTTTTGCCTTAGCTTCGGCCACCCGCTGCCCAATGGCCCAACTGCCCCATTGCTCCCCTGGGCGCTTTTCTTGCCTTTTTCTTTGTAAAATTATTTGTATACTCTTTCTAAAGAGTATGTGATATTTCCGACAGCTTAAAAAATAAATATTGGTTTGACTTAAGTCTCAGGTCTGTTTATTACTATATTCTCAAAATGTGGATAATATATGTATTTATTTACAGCCTAATAATTAAAAGAGATTTCATTATAAAAATAATAAAATCAGAAAACTACATTTAACCATAAAAGCAATCCTGACCGCTAGGGCATTGAAACTTCGGTTTGTCAAACACAACTTTCCACTTTCTTGCTTATTTTCTTTCTATTTTTTTTTCATTTTTATTTGCATTAACAGCAATTTTTACTATTTTATTTCGGCGCCCTCGTTTTGTGTGTTTAATTTGTTTTTCTGTTTCTCTGTTTTGCACACAATTTTCCGGCACATTTTCACATTTACACAGTTTTTCTTCTCGTGCTGGCCACACAATTTTAATTATTTGCAAATGGAAGGCTTGCGGGCGGCTTTTTCGGCTACTCATTGTTTATGGCCGGGTCCTTTGACAAAGGGAGCTGCCAGCGGCCTCGGGCCACACTCTCAGCCAGGCTAACAGGCTTCTTCACAGGCCTTTCGCTCGCTGGGCACAGCCGAGGGCCAAAACTGTTTTGGCCAAAAGTTCAAAGTGCAAGTTTCGGTTTTGACTCTTTTTCGTTTCTTTCGTTGCTGGCGGCTTTAATTGAACCCGAAGCCAGACACTTTTTCAATGCGCCTGCGGTTGCCACAATAGCAGCAACAACAACAAGTACAAGCGTCCTAGTCGGGAGTGCACGACTTGTACATACCCTGGATATGGTATAAGACAGTATATATTTCAAATTGCAAATCTCGAGCTAGTTTATGCAACGGAACAGAACTAAATTAACTCAGCTTCTCATCCAGCTTCTGCCTGTTACATACATATGCACAAAACCAATATACCCTTGTTAGCCCATTTACAATGGGTACAGGGTATAGGAACAGCAACAAGAACAGCAAAGTTCCCTTTGTTCTGCAAACTAATTAAACATTGCTGGAAACCGCCCGGTATACCCTGTCTACCTCTTAGCCCTCTCCCTTTACTTCTTGGCCAGGTGCCCCGATATTGTTGTTGTGTTGCCTCACTATTAATTTGTTTTTAAATCGTTTCTTCTTCTTCATTCCGCGCTCTTCTTCTTCTTGGTTTGGCTTTGTTTTCGGTTCTTAGATATTCCAATTACCAGGCACTTGGAGCCATGTCCGAGACTTGATTAATGGCCACGTGGACGTGGCTTCATTTTGATAGCCGCCTGTCCAATTGGCCGGCACATCATTTGTTCTACAACACAAATACAAACTGGCGGCCAATATCAATACACAACAACAACAGCAACAGCAACAACAACAATAAGCAAACCAAATGCGATTGGCTTTTCAATTTTCTCCCGAAAAAAGGCTTTGGCTTTCTTCTGCCCATTAATCAGTTTCAAGTTTTTCTTTCATTTTATTGTTGTTGTTGCTGTTGTTGTTATTGTTGCTGTTGTTGCTGTTGTTGCTGTTGTTGCTGTTGCTGTGTGGTCTCTTTGGCAATACAAATTAGCCGGGCCCGCCATATCAATCGGCCCGTAAGTGTTTACACGGCCAACGTGAAGCGAACTACAAACTTTGAATCCGATTTCAGGCTTCACTTCAACTCGTTGCCAAAATGCGTTTAAGCCAAGCTCAAACATGGCCCACACGAAGTGCCAGACATGAGTTTTTTGTTCAAATATTGTGTAATTGTAAGTGTTTTTTATTTTTATCTAGCAACTTGGGGGAGGGGGGGGTTATTGTGCGTGGAAGCGGCGTAAAGTTTCGTCATATGCAGTTAATTGTTATACAATCTTTTTTGTTTTTTGGTAGGTGACATTTTGGTATATGAAAAAAGTGTTAAAAGACATGAGGGAAAATGCGCCAACATAATGTCAATATATATTTAATACAGCAATTTGAAGTTCAGATGAAGTCAGCTTCTTCTTGGCCCTCTGAACCCACACTATAAATAGAAATTAAATGCGCTTATATTATAATATTTTTTTAAATACATTTATATTTAAAGGCCCAGTAGCTAGCGCTGCTAGATAACAGTTAATGAATATATTTATCTGATGCATGATAATATTAAATAAATAAATTATTAAATTATAGGAATAAAGTTTAGAATGAAGTGTTCTCAAAGCTAAGTTGGAGACCAAAGTAAAGTGTTTCACATAGTGTAGACATATTATCCAAATATTCTTTTATTTCTCTTATGTAAACACAATTATTAATTAGTAAACTGTTTAAAATTGAGTTAATAATGATATACATATTATATTTTTCCAATATACAATTCTTAATTAGTTTATCTTTTTAATTGTCCTACAAGTATATCGATTAATCGAATGACACCTTGAAAAGTGCCCCCACCCCCTTCCGCCATTCCACCCTATTAACAGAAAGTTATTGTTCTACAAAGTAGCTGCATTCCGTAATCAAAAAGTTGCATCAACAGCGGGTTCAATGGCCTGGCGAATGCCACACTTCCCTTAAACACCCCCCCCCCTCCTCCACCCTCTTTGCCTACCATGGCCACAATGGCAGCTGTTACTGCGAGTGCAAGTGGCACTTTTTACTTGTAATAAAGCCGAAGAAACAACAAAAACAACATCGACTAGGTACACAAAAGTATAAACAAAGCAATTGCCGCTGGCATAAACAAAAGACCTGCATTTAGTAATACCTGCAGCAGCCTACAAGGGAAGGGGAGGCGTGGGCACGGGTTGCGTTGGGTTGAGCGCACACAAAGTGACTCAGAGATTTTCCGACTTTTCCACTTTCCTTGTTCTACACTTCTCGGTTCATTTGACGACACACTTTGCAGGCTCTCCACTTCGGCAAGGTTGAAACTTTTGGCAATCCATTAAATATGCTCGCCCGGTTGGCTGCCGCCTAAGCAAATCTCAAATGCTGCGAAAAATACGAAAATAAAAGTCGAAAAAGTAGGAAAAAAAACATTGAAAAACAAAAGTTAATGAAGCCCAACGCGCATGTCGAGCAACCAAATGAAGCCAATCGAGATTCATGAGAGAGATTCCTCCTCCACTTGACAAAAGATTCAGCAAAAATCATGAAAATATTTCCACAGCCTTTTGCAAATGCAAAAGCGACAAATTTTTGGGCCGTTCAGTAATACAAAACTAACGATGTGAACATCATTAAAATAGAACTGAAGAGCTGTTTGAGTGCAATTGGAGCCGAGCAAAAACAAAGTACATTAATAGCTTTCTGGCTAAAAATTTATTTTAAAAATAACTTTGTGTTATTAGTATGTACATTGAAAGTAAAAAGATAAAATGAATATAAAGTGGAAATATCTGCAGCAATTTATCAGAACTTATAAAATGAATTATTAATAAGCTACTTGTTAACATATTATATTCATGTTTTGTACTTGCAACACAAAAAGTCCAGGCAAGGTTGAAATTTCTTCAATTAAAAATTACTTATTACTATTTTATATCTTTTTCGTTCATATTGGAAAAAGTAATTAAGTTATTTACTGAATTCTGGGATTTTTAAACGTAACTTACAATCTCGACATCTGAATATAACTCCAGTTGAACAACCCCTACGTTTTCCAAATCGAAACTCCCATTACACACCATTAATTTTCAAGGTTTTAAGCATATTTCACAGTTCTGTTTGACTGCCCCTATATCATATAACATGCTCGTTCCTTTAATGCTTTGTCTTTACTGCTTTACAATTCAATATTTCATCATGTATCTAACACGTAATGCACGAGCATTAGTGACAACTCATTCATTTAACATTTGCGCTGACAAAGTCGCCGAGAGAAGTCAGTTCTGGAGTGCATTCGCCCACACGGAGCGTTGCTTTTAAGATTGCGAGTATTTTAATTGACAGGCAAACTCGAAGCGAATACCCTGTCAAATCTCGCAGTGCTGCAAACTGATTGAGTATGCGGGCGGGGACCCGTACTTTAATTTCTTCGGCTGCAGATACAAATGTATCTATGTATCTATGTATCTATGGGTGTAGACAGTAGCCGTTGCCAAGTGCAGCACGCATTGAATCATTCAGAGAGTCACTCAGTCAGTCAGTCAGTCAATTATACAATGTTGCCGGCAACTGGCGACGAGTATCAAGATGATATCTATTAGATACTTAGATACTTTTTTGTATGCAGCGCAGCTAACTGAATTTATGTCAGTTTTTATGTGCGCTTCACAAGTACTGGCTGTGCGAACGAGCTTCACGATGACAACGACGATGATGATGAAGCTGTTGATGATGATGATGATGATGATGAGCACAGCTCGTCTGCCTTTGGTTGAACTTTTCGCTTGTGCCCGGGGTTAGACATATGTTGTGTGGCTGCTGTTGCTGTTGCTGTTGCTGCTTGGCTTCTTGGCCATCCGTCAGATACTTTTTTCCTCTTCTCTTGAATGCATTTGCAATCCGCTTTGGGGCGTTTGTTCGTGCTTTTAATTTGCAGCATAATTAAATCATAGCCCCGCAGCCAGCACAGACTCTCCGCACTTGTCCACAATGAGTTACGATTAAAGCCACTAAAAAATCAAAAACTGAAAGCTGAAAACTGAAAACTGAAAACTCAAAAAGCCAAATGTAAAGTGCTTTTCTGGGTCAGAATTTATGGCAGCTGCCGCTTCGATTCGTGCTAAGTAAAGTCAGCCATAAATTAGAGTTCACTGTGTGCGGACAGAGTGCCGCAGAAGAGTTCTAGCCCAAGCAACTATGCAAATCGAATGCGTAAAGCTTAACAGTGTGGCCAGCGAGCAGCTGATAGAACCAAGAAAAATGCTACAAAAGTGAGAGAATAACGATATTCAGTTTACATATTCCTCAAGCAGCTGGAAAAACCCGAATTTACGATTTGCCAAAGCAAAAGTTGAAATCAAAAGTCGATTTTCCCTTTTGATTACAAATTCTTATTCTTATTTTTCCAATTTTGCTTTGCACTTCGTTAAGAGTAGGATGTAGGCAAGGAAAGTACTAAAAAGAACTAGTGAACTACAAGTCAAATAATTGTTTACAATTATTCTTGCGCAATGTGGCAGTGATTAAATACTAGCACAAAGCGCAATAATGACTGGGCACACTAAATATTTTGTTTTTCAATTAAATAACGAAAGCAGATTAAATTTGACTTCAACTGAAACTAATTTAGGCTGACCTAAACTAATTTTAATGAATTATTATTATTACATTAGATAAATTAATTGATTAGGTTAGTTGTATATTCTTCTCGAATCGAAAATTATCTGTATTTAAGAAATATGTATTTATTTTGCTCCAGACTGAAATAAGTAATAAAAGTAGAGACCATTAAATAAGAACATCAAATGCATGTGCTCACATAAAACCCCAATTGGAGCTGCCAACCTTTAAAACCTAATTCCAATTGGACACGGCTTGCCTCATCTGACAGCTTGCATGGGCCCTCATCAGTCGCTCGTCAAATGCAGCCACGAACTCTGACCCACGATCAAGACGATCAGAAGGCCTTGGCCAGACACTTGTCACGGCCGGCCAAGCAGATTCCCCACATAATCAAGCTTCCAGTTCGTGTCGGGCCTGCGGCTGCGCCCGTTCATTAGGCGCACGCAGAGCGCCACACGCGGCAACAGGCGACAGACAGCAACAACAACAACTGCCCTTCGTCCGTCTGCGGTCTATAATTTGTTGGAAAGAAATGTCCAAATGCGCCGTGTGACACACTTCAAACTGTCAGCGATTTGATGACTGCGGCACGCCACGAAAGCCACAACAGGGGGGAAAGCAGAGGGTCAAGCAGAAATTGTGGAGGGGGCGGGGGGGGGGGGGACGCTACCCAACCCAATTAAGCAATTTGATTTGTATTCGTGGTCGCCACATGCCACACGCACAGATGAAGAGGGAAGGAGATGAAGCCCAACTCTAATCTGAGGGCCGTAAAAGCCGCAGAATTCGACACAAGCGAAGGCGAAGGCGAAAGAGTTTCATTTTTATATTGTATTTTATGATTTTTATGATCGATAATAAAAACAATTTTCACTCCGTGACTCACAGTTGACTTCTGTTTAGGGCCCCGCAGAGATAAGACGACCGACAATTGTATATGCGATATAAACAAGCCCATAATTTTGAGGCTTGTTGCTTTAAGTACAATTGAAGATAGTATCAGTCTGTCAGTCGGTCGGGCAGTCAATATTTGCATTCGTTACGCCCTTAGGCTTTTCGAGCCATTCAGAGCTCTTGTGAATATCGCGCCAAAGATTCGTGTAAACACTCGTAAATAATATGAAATACAAAAACTCAACAAGCTGCTTGAAATATTAAGCAAATATTTACAGACAATAAAAGTCAAGTCGAGGAATTACGTGTATCCGTCAGATACATTTGAAACGAAACCGAAAGTTGCGCACGACGTGGGCGTGTCCTAATTAGGCGATTGCCATTGTCTGCCCATTTGACCTTTTGTTGCTTTACAATCGATTGAAGATTTATTGACCCCTAATCGAATATGCAGTTTCTACAAATACTTAACGCATGTTGTTAACCCATTGATGCCCGCCCTTTGTCATTGGGCGCTATGGAAAATACCTACAAAAAAAAAAATAAATTAAAATAATAATAGAGAAAAGGAAAAATGAAAAGAAAACATTTGTCATGCTCTGCGGCGGCGAGCTACAAAAGAAACCGTAACGTAATACTGAACACTAAACTGCAGGGAGTAGGGTAGGGGGGAGGGGAGTAGGTGGCAAATGGAAGCTCTGCTTCTGTGGCTGCATATTTGTTAATCGATATTTAAATTGAGTCAATTTGTGAGCAGCCCCCATGAAACCGTTCTGAATTTTATTGTCAAGTCAATCGTTTACCAATTTGTTTGCTGAATTTTTCAAATACCCCGCAGCGCACAGTCTATGGGGTATATTATGTGAGCTGAGCAGTAGGCTTAGAGCAAGTAAACGTTAAAAGCTAGATACATTTTATTTTGCCAAATGTTCTAAATGGAAGCACAACGATTCTGAGAGCGAGCCAGATATTTTAATCTTATAATTGGGAATTTAAATGAATATGCAAAAGATTTTGTAAAATTTATGACATTACTAGTTCGCTTTTGACTGTATTTTTATTTTCGTTTATTTACTTTATTTGAACATAATTATATAGATTTTCTCTGATTTTGTGTTTGATTTTATGAAAACTCTTCTTTATAACAAAAATTAAATTTTCATATATTTTTAAATTATACAAATTTAATTTTATTATAATTACTATAAAATTTAGTTATAAGCTATTAACCTCAATTTTAAATATAACTTCGGCACTAGCCTAAGGTTCATGTCCACATTCTCGTTGTTCAGTTGCCTATCTGTCTTTTTGACTATTATTGGGTAGATGTTTTTGGCCCGAGATTGCTTTGGTTTTCGCTGTGGTCGTCTATCACGTGCTTTATATGTTTCTACATTCTGCCTGTGTTTCTGCGGCCAGTGCAATGCTGTGTGAGAGTGTTGAGTCAACGCCACACACACACACACACACAAACACACAGGTTTACACACACTCATTCGCACGGACACGTCTCTCAATGGGTAGGTGGACGCTGTGTTTCCCCATAAGTTCAATGCTACAACGCAGCACTTGAAATTACAAGTTGTTGTCGTTGTCGTTGTTGTTGTTCCGTTTTTTTGTTTCGATTGAAGCAGCAGCCACATCGCACGCTCTTGTCAATTGCACAGCTTGTCAAAGTTTTTCTCCTTTTGCTTTTTTGGCATTTTTTCATAGTAGTTGCTAAGTGCAGGGGAGGATGTCAAACGCCTGCCAATACAAACTCGACCCGGCTGGACTCAACTTCAATAGCCAAGAGTTCATCCAACGACTTTCAATGAGACGGGCTAGAAAGAGAAAAGGAAAGAAAAACAACAAGCTCAACAGCAATTGCAAATAAAGTACTCGAACGCGTTAGAATGCGAAAATATAGTCCAAAATGAGATGAAAACCCAATAACTAAAAATGCAGTAAAAAATCTTCGGGCTCTTGAAGTTTGAGTACCCTATCAAAATAGGTTTCTAAGCACATATTCATTTGATATTTGGAAATTGTAAATCAGTTGTGATTTCTTTGGTTAAAAAAGAAACATGCAATAATAAAAGCTGTTAAGATTTTTGTTATAAACAATGCTTATGCTAATGATATAATAAAACCAAATAAAATAAGAAAGTATTCAAAATATGACATGAAACATTTGCTTGACAAACTATATATTTTCGCTCTGTTTTAGAGATTTTAGTTTAGTTCATCAACTAAATAGCGTTTTTGAGATCAGTGTCAATATTTCTTCAAAAGAATATAAGCGCATAACTCATAAAATGTCAAATGCTTTATGGCCAATGTTCGTTTCGGCCAGCTGCAAAGTGATTCCACAGATCCATGCCAGCAAATAGATCAACTCGAGCCCTATCTGTTCCCCCAAATATCATGTCGTATAATCATATGTAATATATACATTTATGTGCTATTATCAATGATCAGTGATCATTGCTGCTCACTCGGCTGCTCATTTGCATGTTGAAATTTCCGTTCGGCAAGGCGTTGGAAATGAATGCGTCTCGCTTATCGCTTCCTATAAATTTGTCACGCTTCACACACACACACACGCACAGCAACACCCGAGTCAAAAAAATACACGAAAATTATGACATAAGCAAACAAACGGAAAATAATAAAGAAATTTTAAATGGAAAAAAAGTCATTATCAATTACGCCACTTAATTATTTTTATTGGAGCATAAAATGCTCCATTTCTCGGCGACAGAAAAAAAAACTGAAGCACACACGCTGCTGAGGAGACCGCAGACCACTTTTCTCCCCACTTCGTGCGTGTGTGTGTGTGCGTGTGTGTGTGAGTGTTGCACATGTGTCAATGATGTGCTAATTGTCGCATGCCCACTTTCGAGTGACTTTTGGTTTTGCGCCTGAACTGTGTGGCATGTTTACCCACGCCGCACTCTACCACCCCTCCCCTGGCTCCAGCCCCCCTGCATGTCTGCCACTCTGTGTCATCGGCATTTTGCATAATATTCGAGCGTTTACAGTTTTCTGAATTGGAAAATTTCTGGCCAATTTGCCGCTGGCCTGCCTTTGGGCTTGGCCCAGTCGCTGGCAATTGCGAAAAACGAAGGCGTTTCACACTTTCCCATTCACGTTGCTGTTGTAATTGACTAAAAATATATGTCAGAAATTCCCCACTTTCCTTATTTTGCACTTAATGAAAACATAAAATATTTAATAGGCATAAATATCATTTTCTTATATTTGTTAAATTTTATAGAAATTACAAAAAAATGTTAACAATTAGATGTATTACATTTGTAGTTTTTTTTATTGGCCATTTATAACTCTAAAATGTTTAACATTTATCTTTAACTTACACTCGTTTAATTTTATAGCCATGTTCATTTATTTCCCAATTATTGCTATCCACCAGATCTTCAATTTATACCAGATTAAGTGCACAAAAAATCGTATATCTGTATTTATTGTTAATTGCTTTTGACATTTTTCCAGAAATCATATCAAAAACAACAACAACATTAAATCAGCAATGTAATTAGCATTGTTCGGTTTTTTTTTGTCAATTTTCAAATATGCGCAACGCTTATTTTTTTGGCCGTTGCATTTGCTGTCATTGCTGTGGCAATTAAAAACAAGTCAGACTGCTTTAATCGAGTGTGTATGACTAGGATATGCCCTATACATAAATACCCAACCCCACACTTTATAAAAATGAATTCCTCTATACCTATATGAAAAACAAACCTAGAAACATTAGTTTTTTATAATAATTTATCGAAGTGCTCTAGTATAAGAAACTCTGTGTACCCTATTTCCAACATTTTTAATGGGTATATGGCATACAAATATATACCTGCATCGATTCGAAACACATGTGGCATGCATAATTCAATCGCACACGTTAATTGCCTTTTTGTCTTGATTAAAAAACGATTTCAACTGCTGCGTTTTTTTGCGACTTTTTTGTCTCTTTGTTTTTTGCGTTTTTTTCAGCGCTTTCGCAATAATTAAATTAAGGCCCGCAAATTGACGCCCACGCGCAGCGACAATAAAACCAAAAAAAAAAAAAAAAAAGAGTCGCAGCAACAACTAGAAAACTCAGTTGAGGCAGCGCAAAGATGTTGTTGTTTTTTTTTGCTGCAAAATGAATGCAACAATTTGTTGCCTGTCCGCAGCTTTAATGTTGCGCATTGTTTGCGTGAAAGTTGTTAATAAATTTTGATAGGACCCTGGCACGACGATCTCCTCAGTTTAATGTTATACATTACATTAAATCGCAATTAAAGTTGTAAACGTGCCACGCATTTCACTTGTCAACATTTGCGATGCGATGCGAGCAACATGCAGACAGCAACATGTTGCCAAGCGCTTGTAATGATGCAGTGAAAACGACTCGCAACAAAAACAACATCAGCAATGTTGACGTTGACAACAACAACGCCCAAGTGCGGACAGCGACGCGTCAGTTGGGGTCTATTGGATCCGTTTGGCCCGTTGATTGATGGCCCATTGGCAGAAGAAGAAGATAAAGAAGCAGCAGCAGCAGCAGCAGCTATTGTGCATACTAAGTAAATGCGGCCATGACTCAACAAGTTGCAACACCCACAAGCACAGACTGAGAGACACACACGCAATTTGTGGATTATGGTTGTGGCTGCCACTCTTCAAGTCGAGTCGAGTCTAGTCGAGTATCTGTTGGCTGTGTTTTTGCATCTGAATAACTGCTTACGATTATGTGGGGATTTGCGCAAAAACTTTTAGTGCCAATTGCAGGTAAAGTGCTGTTGTTGTTGTTATTAAAGTTTGATCAGTAAATGTTGTGGCACATTTAATAGTTATTTCCCCGGCGATTAGATGAGCTTGCAATAAGCCATTTGCATACAAATCATTTTGGGTTACTGTGTTGCAACATTTACTATTAGGGAAAGATATTGTGAGGTTTTTATGTACAATATGCGAAAATGGGGTTTGAATTGAGGGGAATAGTGCATTTAGTTGTTATTTATTCACACTCAATTATCTTTATGTGGTAATCTATATGCTATCACCTAATTATCTTGTATATGTGATTATTAATATGTGATAAGCAATATTGTATTAAGCTTAAGTATTCTCCAATAGATATAAAATCTTTTGAATAAAGTCTTTTGACAATGGAACCTACTTGAGGTTCGATTGGTTGTTTGATTTTAAGAATGATCAGCTGCCTCTTATAAGCATTAATAGTTTTCTTTTTAACTTTCCCTCACTCTGATATTATTTTTTTTATAACTATGATTCATTAGTGTTTCAACGCTTTCTGAATTATTGATATATCCCTTGCTCACAACAAATCAAAACTCAACTGTCGAGTGTACTGAGAACGCAACTGAGCTGAAATAAAAATGCAACAAATAGTGGTAACAGTCTCGTGAGTGGTTCACTTTCCACTTGTGTGAAGTGCAATGCACGTCCTGGGTGGTGGCATTCGCCAGCCCTGCAGCACTCGAAGATTAAGCACTTTACCCAGAACTTGCAATAATTGTTATGCTTGGCAGTTGGGTGCCTCGGGCGACTGGCAACATAAAAAAACTTTGCCATAAACGTGGCTTCTAAATTCCAACTAACAAGCGCCCCGCCCCCGCTTCGCCTCTCTTGCCCACTCTCCCTACCTTTGTCTCCGCTGACAATTGCAACTTTGTTTGAACCCACGTTAAAGTTTGGCGGAAAAAAACCCACAACTGCAATAATTCTAATGCTTATTTTTTTACCTTTTTCTCTACTCTATTGCAGGTAAGTGCAGCCGAGAAGTCATTAGAAGACACCAATGGGCATGTAAGTAACAGTAAAGCACCAGCACTCGAAACCACCTACATGAGCTGGCAGCCAGTCGCCTCTACTCCCTCTCCCTCTCCCTCACCCTCTCCCTCACCCTCTCTCTCTATCTCTTTCGCTCTGTGTGGTCTGTGCGAGGCTGCAATTGGCATAAGGTGAGCCACTCCTCCTGACAACTGTTGCCACTTCCGCTGCCAAATGGCAATGCATTGAACTTGCCTGACTAAGCTCTACTCTAGTCTACTCTGTGGAGAGGTAGTTGAACTCGCATTGATCCCCCACTAAACAGCAGCAGCAACAACAACAACAAGAACAACGAGTGCAACGCGGCGTCTGTTTAACGATCGTGACCAATTTGTTGGTCAAATCAACATCGACATGAGCAAATATTTACATTATACGATCGGTTCGTCTGTCTGGCACGGTCTTGACCCCTCGTCAGCCCGCCGCCTCTAAGCTTGTCAATCAATAGCAGACTCGTGTGCTTCGCATATTCAATTGAGCATTGCGAATATACACTCAGAGAAAAAAATTTGTGTTTTGAAATTCGTTAACCTGAGCAGCAAATTTATATTTCCAGAATCTTGTTAAAGTCACAAAAATCATGAAAATTCTTATAAGCATAAATAATATAATAATAATAATAATATATTGCAGCTAAACGAAAAGTTTATTTTCTTTTCTTTGTTATATTTCACACATAAATTTTAATAATACTATCTCAATCATACTAGATTTATAATCCCCTTTTTCTCACAGTGCACATATATGCAGTACACTAGTTGCTGCCGCAAATTGCAATAAAATTTGCACGAGGCGCCCCGCCGACGTGCCGCTTTTAGATTTGTTTATAGGCAAATTTGATTTGGCCTGTCTGGCAAATTAATTTGATGTCGTTGCCGACTTAATTAAATTGTTATCTAGAACTCTTGACGCTGATTTGACTATGAATTATGTGACACATTATGTGTACATTGACCAAAACTGAAGCTAAAACAAAAGCTAAAACCCCTTTGACCCACTTGCAAAGTAGCTGCCCTCAAAAAACAACAACCAAAAAACAGCTTTGAAAGCACTTTGCCAGACTTGGCCCGAGTTTATGGCATTCATTTTCAGTGCTTTCAGTGGACTTGCCACCAAAATGTGGGACAATGTTTACGTTGTTCTGTGGCTGCCTTTTTGGCCAGCAGACGCCAACCGGCCAAATAACTAGAACAATAACAAAACCTGAAAAGACAATTTATCTGCGGCGCACCAAAGTTTAGCCATGCTTGTAGGACTTTTAAATAATGTGCTCTTACCCAAATTGCATAACAAGTCTTATAAAATATTCAGAATTTAAAAACAAAACAACAATAGTTTATACACAAAAATATGAAAACTAATTTTGGATAGTGCGAGATAGAGCTAAAAACCGTTTATAATAAAAACAAGTAAAAATAATTAACTTTTAGGCTATGAACTGTGTGAAATAGTTGCTTTATCTTATTTCTATTGTAACGAAAAAGCTTCAGTTGAGAGCTTCATAAAGAGATTCTTCATAAAATGATTAAATGTAAGTATTAAAACAAATATTAAAAGCAATCTGGCAGCTATTTAAAAAGCACCACGAATGCAGAAACGTCCTTTCGTGGCTAATAACAGCATTTTAAATTAAAAAACCTATTGTAAAAAAGTTGTTACAGGCTGTATATAACAAATATTTGTGCATAAAATGTCATTTTGTGTGGCGCAGCGTGAATTTATTTGGGGCGAAAGCAATTTGGAGGACTGTCAAATGCAGTCAAATGACAAACAAAATGCCAAATGTCATCGCATCGCGTAGGCTTGAGGGCGAAGGGTTGAGAGCGTGGCCATTAAAATGACCATAAAATGCACACACAGCAGCCATAACAAAAGGGCAACAGCAAGAACAAAGCCAACAAAATTAAAACGATTGCAAACATGTTAAACATCAGCAAAAATATTTAAACAAATATTTGCGGAACATGCACAAAACATGAAGCATGGACAGACTGCCAAATGGACAAACGGACAAACGGACAGTGGGCGAAACGTGGAAATTCAATTTGTGTGCCCACAAAAACCGCACAACGGCTTTGAATTGTTCTGATTGCATTTGTTTTGACCTCCGGATAGCATTTACGAAGGGGCTACGAAAGGATTTTGCCGATTGGCCGATTAGCGATTAGTTCGAATGGCCCCACACTTTTGGCTCGCCTCTGCGAAATGCCCAATGCAAATATTGAAATATTGAGTGCAGCTCTTCTGCTGACGCTTGCAATTTAAATATGAATTTTATGTCATGCAAACATTTGCACAACAGGATTAATTATTAAATTTGATATGCGTCCGCGACTGCGATTTTTAATTACATTTTTTGTCGCTCAACTATCGCTTATTTTTTTTAAAGAGCCAGCAAACAAAACGCAGCTGTGATAATATTATAGCGCTTGTATAATGTATTAATTAACAGGCCATTATGTATGGACAATTTGACAGAACTATTTGCTGAACTGAATTTCGAATGCCAAGCGCATATCGAAATCGAATTAATTTTGAACTCAGTATATCAAGTGGGAAGGACAGCGCTCGGTTCATAAATAAATATCACTAAACATTCAAGATAAATATAAAAATAAATAAAAATCTAAATATAAATGCACTAATAGTATTAATATAAATATATATAAAAAATTATGTGCTTTTTAAAGCCAGCTTAAAAATGATAGTACAAACAAACGAAAAATATATAATGTGCATAAACATAAACAACCAAACTGATTATATCAAATTAAATAAATTAAATAGTATATTAATTTCTTTATCCCGAACTTAACTGCAATTTATAAAATCATTTTCTAATGACTACCCCAAGGGGCACATAAACAATATTCCATACCTACAAAATCTCATTTTCTCCAAATGAAATTCATCCTACAATTAAACGACCATACTCGAGATTGTAATTGAGCTACACAGAGAAAATTGAATTACTTCCCGTAAAGAGTTCTTTGTGCAAGGCAACTCCTTGCGTCTGAGAAATCCCGCAAGGCATCTTAACACCCGATACGAAACCTAATGAGATGTACACACAGTCTACCTGCCGACTGAGTATCTTCGAATTGGAGTCTCAGTTCCCAGTTCATTAGACAACATAAGGGGGGCGGCAACAACAATCGAAATACAACTACAAATGCAAAGCGAACAATCTCTCGAATGGTGAGAGAGGAAAGGAGAGGGGGAGGGGGAGAGGGACCTCACAGATACGGGTAATTGTAAGCGCGTCTATTGAATTGGGCAAACAGCAAACGGGTAAAAGGAAGCCACAAGATACATTTGGATAGTGCACACAGAAAGTTCAAAGTGCAGTTGCCTGCGTGTAGAATGCGGGAGTGGGGGACTTGTTTTGGGGGGGTTTAATGCACGATAACACGAAATAGAAGCATACTTGAAATACCGAACGAACGATAAGCCGACAACTCAAGAAGCTAATGAAGCGTGCGGCTTTGCCTGCCCTGACATGGAACCCCGAACTGGCTTTCAATTAGCCAAGTGCGGGGAGCTTATAATTTCAAGCTGCAAACCCAAAAATACATGGCTTTCAAAGTTTTTTAATTAAATTGCAATCAAACCGAACTGAAAACAAGTCACAGTAAAAGCCAGAAAGGAGCCAGGAGCTCGATCCGAAGCTGGGTTCAACTTTGTTGGCCACTTTCTGTGTAAACTATGCAGACAAACAAACGGCGCCACATGCACTTAATTGTAATGGTATGGGAGAGGGGGGGGTGGTGCAGGGGGAACCACAACAGCACCAACAGCATATCAGCCAATGAACCCTAAGCCCAGCTCGAAACCCAATTGATGCTCAGATTGATGAGAAGAAATTCTCGAGAAGTTCAGTCAACAGGCAAAAGTCAAAGCGAACATCGAAACTCAACTCGAAATGTTCTCAAATGTCGCTTTTAAAGTCCATCATCATTTATTTAAAGCTCGAAGCTGCAACGTCATGTCGCCCGATAAGCGTCTAAAGAAATGATGAGAAATTAAATAAAACACGAAATCAATAAATTGCAATGCCTTCGGGCGAATCGGAGGTGGAGATGGAGACGGGGGAGTTGCCCGCAGCACGCTACAAGCTGAAAATCTCAATAAACTGTCATTAAATATGCATATGAATATGTATATATATATATAGGATATGCAGACGAATATATATGTATATAGGATATGCGTTGATGCCACATGGCAGATATGCATGGGGAATAATGGCACTGAGCTACAAGATGAAAAAACTGCATAAATTATGTTTTCATAATACTCGTTATTGAGGATAAATGTGTGTGTGTGTGTGTGTGTTGTTCGGGTGTAGATGCCATCAAAATATCCTACAAAATAACTTATAATCGATGCAACTCTGATTAATGTTGGGGATTAAATTTGAGATTTTATAAAACGAGATTTTTATCTACAACCGTTCAGACTCACATATTTCCCATATATGGCTGTAATAGAATTACTATCGATATTTTTAAAAGCAAGCGTATGAGCTATAAACCATTGATAATGTTGTTAAACGGTAATAATAACGCTATATCGATAAACCATTCTTAATTATAACGATAAGTTATCGATAATCCCCTTGTGAAATTGTTGTTTTAACTAAAATACCCATTCTTAATTTTAACTACTTCACTTTTAAAGTTTGTTTTACAACTCAAGTTGAATGTTTGAATTCTCGAGCGGTTCGATATTTCTCATTTGCACTACTTTCCGCTCTCATTAAAAATTGCGCATGAAAAGAAATGTATCTGTATCTGGGAGAGCGTGAGTGCCCTTATGCAGGCGCTCGGTCTCAGTGCAGCGCACACGAATTTATTTATTTTCAATCAATGCTGCCACCCGCCTGGGCCTGGGCGCAACGCGTTTGCCGTTGGCTTTAGCTGCGTCTTCGACATGCTTCAACATGGTCGGCAACTTTTGTCGCCTCGTTTTCCCGCTTTGGCGTTGCGGGCGCCGCAGAGCGCGTGCCTCTGGAATATTTATGAGCTGCGTCCATCCATTGGCTCGGCCAGGGCCGCACCATCAACTGACGGAAATCGACGTTGACCCACTTGGCAGTGGCAAGGACGGGGCCACAGAGCGCTGGCCACGGGCTGGAGTGGGGGCAAGTGAAAGTCAAGAAATTAATTTCCCAGCAACTCATTAATATTAAGTGCAAAAACCCAAAAAAGGCCATCAGACTTGCACATAATGAGACGTAGCTCATTCAATGATTGTCCCCTGCTCGCCACTCCCCGCTCCCCACTCCCCTCATACTAGTCGCTTTAATTGCTGCAGCATTCATAACATAAAAAAACTGCCCCAACCTGCAGTAGGAGTTCGCTCCAAATTGAACCCAACTCGGTTCCTGCTCAAATGGCGTTTTGATTTCCGTTTCCGCTGCGTTTTCATCTAAATTGTTGCCATGTTTTGGACGAAACTCCTACACCACGCCCCCTCTTGCGCCCCACAAATATGATTTATTGTACGAAATTACAGCTAAAAAAGCTACGAAATAAATATGAACAAAAAGCAAAAGTGTTCAAATTGGGCATGCCCGCCTGCCGTTTATCTGTACCCAAGGCCGAGCTGCCTTATGATTGTAGATTTAAATGCAAAATTCATAAAGAGAATTAAACACGAACAACAAATTATACCTCAGCCAAATTGGTTCAGTTATTACAAAGTTAGCATTGTTTTAAATAATCTAGGTGTATTATTTCAGATAACATTTCAACCTGAATTTTGTCCAAAAAATATATCTCGTACCATGAACAAAAAATCATTCCTGGCTATACTTGGCATATACTTTCTTATGTTTACCCCCCTCTTATTATACTCCCTTTCTTACCCACACTCAACGTAACGAATTAGAATAATAAATAATACAAAATTGTATACACCTCAGGCCGTTAATAATTTATTATTCTATAAAGCTGAAGAGCCTTTAATTAGGTTTCTAATTGCATTATCTATATTCCATATATTTCTACATGTTATCGATAAGATAAATTAGCAACTCCGAGGCCTTTACTCTGCTTCCTAGAGTATCGCATGGCAACAACTATTTTATCGCCTTTGGCTTTTGGCTTAGCTCTATCGTCGTTTTGTATATTCTTTTTTTTTTTTTTGTATTTGTAGTTCTTTTTGTTTCGTCGGATTTCCTCTCAAATCGATAGCAGCAAATTTATGACCAGGGTTGCCATACTAAATGAATTTATGACTAGCGCTTAACGCTGCAAAAGAGTTGTGTGTGGGTGGCGAGCGGGAGGACCTGCATTTAGTGTACAGCAAAATATGCGTAACTTTGCTCCTACTGTGTGTGTGTGTGTGTTTGTGTGTGTGTGTGTTGGAAGCGCCCGCAGCAACAAGCCCGCAAAAAGTTGGCAACACTGAAAATTCATTTTGGTTTCTGGGCTTGGCTTCATCTCTCGGTATTTTTTCTCCTTTTTTATGCTGTTTTGTTCTCTGCCTAAGCACAAACTTTTTGCGGTTTCTGTTTTTCGCCTAAAAGCAGGCTTTAAACTTTGCATAACCCGCGCTGCAACCAACTGCCAGCAGAGTCAACCTCAGTCCTCAGTACGAATCCCCCACCGACGTCCACTCTCGCCTTTCCATCGCCTGCCGTCTGCAGTCGCCCCCTCCCCCCCTTTTTAGCCGCAAAGCTGCCCAGTTGCAATTTTAAATGTGAGGCGTTCATAAATTTGACACTTTTGGCTTTTTGGCCAGCTTCAGGTTGCTGCCACTGACTGCGTCTTTTGGCCACATACCGCTGCCACACAAGTTGCCAAGTATTTCTGTGGTTTTATCTATGCAAAGCAAACTTTTGGCTCTTGCTGCGGTTTTTCGCAGCGCTACTGAATTGCAAACCAGTTGAGCGAATTATCCACCAAGATGCGCAGATATTTAAGACCCAGAACGTAAGCTTGCGACGGGCGCATCATTTGGACTTTGTGTCGGGCACAATATAAATTAGCCTTGGAGCAGTTAGCAGCTGCTCTCCTTGCGGTCTCAGCTGGACACAAAACATTGCAATTTACACTGGCAAAGTTTCTTAATTAATTTCACTTTTCGAACAGCTTAGAAACATAAGTTTTCCACTGTTCACTCGGTCCAAGACTGTGGGGTGCTCAGCTCGGGACTTGCTGGATTTATTAACATAAAGTTTCGCATTAGTTGGACTATAACCATGTTTAATTGGAGCTAAAAATAAATATCTTCTTAAGTACAATGTAATTCATTATATCAGAGAAATATTCTGTCCAAGATTAAGCTTTCTTATGGGCAAATTGTATACAAATATGCGCCTGTTATTCTTTTAGCCAGATTCAATGCAATTGACAATTTAGATTTTTATATTAGATAAATTATTTTGTATAATTTTCCAATGCTTACGTATTTAATCTAAGGCACTCTGTCATTCTCTAACCAAACTTTCTAAATTAATAATTGATTGACAATTTAACTTTCTTATATTTTAGACATAATTTCCAAAAATGTCTGTCAGGGTATTTAAACTACTCAAAATATAACTTTTCCCACTTCGTCGCCTTGCTTCCTTATCCAATTACACAATAATGAGAGAGAAGTAGAAGCAAGGAAGCGTTAGAATTTTTAATCCTGTGACAGGCAGCTCAACTATCAGATGCTTATCCCTGATGACTTATGACGGAGTCCAGTTTGAATTTCGACCCCTCCTGGAAGTCCAATCATAAATAACGAAGCGCAAATCATCAGTTTTGATTCCTTGCTTTGAATTTAATTGCAAGCGCTGGCAACTCTGGCTGCAGCTGGCGCTGTTGCACATCTGTTGATGACACTTCCACTTGGTTGCATGGAAATTTATCACCTTTGACGCTGGCGCTTTGGAGCTCTTTTGAGGCAGCTGCATTAACTTTATTTACTTTGCAGCAAGCACCATAGCCATTGTCGAGGTTAGGGCTGTGAATTGGAGTGGGGGGAGGGGCCCCAGGCAGGGAGAGGGTAACTGTCTGCCTGTCTGTCGTTGCTTTCATCAAAGTTCAGCACGCGGCGTCTGCTTATTAAAAAGTCTGTGCTTCAGACACTTTGCTGTCGAGTGCTGAAATATGGCCAAGACAGCTGCCGCCCCGCCCCCGCAGCTTGTCATATTCCCGGCGTCAAGTGGCAAACGACCGTCAAGTTGATAGCTCTGCGTCGCAGCACGCTTTTATTTATTAGCTGAACCGAGGCAGATGCAGCAACAGTTGCCGATACAGAACGAAAGCGCGCACTGGCAATTGCTTCTGCTTCCTTTCCAACTCATCTATGCCGGCCCTCCCTCCACCCACTAAATTGCAATCATTTCTAGTTTGTGTGCTGCGTTTGTCGCTTTTACGTTTTGGCATCCGCATCCGCATCCGCATCCGCATTCAGCTGTGGCCTGCAACACGTTTAGCAAAGTTCCCGTTTTTGCTGCCTGCTTTGGGGCGCCTTCTGTTTTCTGTTTTTCTTGGCTTCTATTTTCTATTTTTCCGCTTTGCATGCAAATTGCGCATACGCCACGCATGACAATTGCATATTTTTATTATTTATTCGCCGCCCAACTTGGACATGCAGAAAAAATGATAAAAGTTGGCGCCAGATAGCTTCACAGATATCACAAAAGAAAAGAAAAGGACGTCAACTGCAATTGCAACTTCGAAACTGGAACCAAACTTGCGCAACTGAAAGAAAAAATAAAAAATTCCTGACTGCGCTTCGCACGAAAACTTTGAGAACAAATAAAGGCAGCGCGCGAAACTAACAAAAAGCGAACTAATGCAATGAAAATACCCTTTTCATTTAATTAATCAGAGTGCCAAAATATATTTATTTAGTTTGCATTATTTATTGCAACTGAGCTGAAGATGTTCCAAAACTACAGTATGGTATTTTATTTTATTTGTAATTATTTTAATTGTTATTTCTTTTTAAAACCGAGGAAAGCAAGAATTTGCTCTATATTAAAGAGTATTTTTATCTGCTCTTTGGATAATTAAAAAAAAAATATATATTATAGAGTGGGGAATGCAGTACAGAGGATAAAATGTAGAGTGTAGTGGAATATGCAATATAAAATGTAGAATTTAATATAATATAAAGGCTATACAAAATTATTTATAGAGTCTAGATTATAAAGATTAACGTCTATAGAAAGTTTTTGGATTTTTTTTCATCTTACTCAAATTTACTGAATTAAAATTGTAGTCATTTTCTAAATCAAATATTTAAATGAATTGATATTTGAGTTTTCTCTGTTAAATATGTTTTCCCAGCAGTTAGAGTAGTCCTGAAATTGCATACAGAATCCGTGCAATTCTGTTTGGGAATGTTCTCGTAATTGTTGTTTACTTTCAGACGCAATGTGGTGGATAAAATAACCTTTGCCTGAGCTCACCGTTCTCCTCACCCCTCCGCAGCCAACCGCTGAACTGCAAGCCCTTGTTACCTGTTTGTTTGATGCGTTTTGCAATGCATATACATTTTATTTGTGCAACTTTATAATGGCAATGAAGTTGATGTTACCACTAAACTCTCTTCCATATATGAAAAAGAGGGGGAGAGAGAGATAGAGAGAGTAAGGGAGATAGCACCAAAGACATACATAAAAGTTTGTTGTGCAAAAGTTGATGGTAAAAAGTTTTTCTTTTGAGGTAACGCATAAATTTGTATTATTTATTGTTCCTTGTTAAAGACCCGATGCTCTGTGGCTCAATCTTTGTAGTTGTCTGTGGTTGGTTTCAACTGCTGCCTGCACTTTCCAGCTGCTCTTAAAAGCGCTTTGTGGCATTGATTGCCTGCAACGTTGCACACTTATCAAAAACATATTGTTTGTTCCTCTGGTATATTGGCATTAAATGCGCCAAAAGATTTTAAAATTTCCTGCATACCTCCTTGGAAGTTTTGGTAAATTGATTGCAAGTTATCAATTATTCACTTCAATTAATTAATTCTATATTCATTCAATGAGAGCCTTTTTATGTTTTAAAAATGCACAACTGTTAAGTTGGCTGCGCCAGTTTTATTGTGTCTGTTAAGTTGGCTGCGCCTTAACCATTTAATAAATTCTTGTACTCTGTGCATTTAAATTAAACCCGTAATTCAAAGTGCTAAGAAAATCAACCAAAGTTTTGTTTAAATCTTTCAGTTTAAGTATAGAAACTGCTACTGTTCGCAGTTAAAAACAAAGATTGAAATCTGGCCAGGAAATGCAGCCTTGGTGAACCTTTGATGGAATCATTTGTAAAACCAAACACGGCGAGGCTAATTGTCGAGCATTGTCGAGCGTTGTCTCTTGTTTCGTTGCTGTTGTTTCCTGTTGTTGTTGTTGTCATTATTATTGTTGCTATTGCCCAGCGGGACCCTTTGTACCCCCAACACACCTCGCTTTGCCTCTGGCATTTGAAACTTAATTATTGCGCATACGACACGTTCGCACAGGCTCTTGCATATACATAGCCAACCCACACACCCACACACCCACACACACACACACACACCCTCACACAGCAGGCTGTTGCTGTTGTTGTTCGTTTTATTTATGAGCTGTTTCAGCTGCTGCGCAAATTTCCCAAGTGCCTGATTGCCAGCCTCGACGTCTCAGTTTAAAGAATTGTGTGCTTTTAAATTTTATCAGCTGCATGAATGTTTTATGCTTAATGTTGAATGTTGAAAGTCGCCATGTAGTTGCTGCGTCTTTGCAGCAATTTGATCCTTACACCACACAGGGGATGCATTTACATGCGCCGTAATTCAAATCGACTTCGTCCGCCGATGACCAGGCTCATTCGGCATTTGTAAAGGTGTCTCGGCCAATGGTCAAAGGTGACCCCGCCCCGCCCCCCACCCACTCGCCAGTCGCCACTCTTAACCTCTGCAACAGCAACCAGCGCATTTGTCGATGGGTTAACTGCCAGCAACAGCAACTGCTATTGGAGACCCTGGCCCCGACAAACCCCTTGACAAACAACTGCCGCCTGCAGTTCTTCCTCCTCTCAACTCTCTCCCTCGTAGCCCCCTTGTTGCACTTGTTTAAATTTAGTTAGGAGCGCCTCCATTGTCAGCTGCCCCATGCTCAACGTTCCGCCTAACGAGCCGCTCAATTTAATCAGCCTTTGTGCCGCATATTTCAAGGCAAATGAGGGGGCGGGGAGAGGGGAAAAGTGGGCGGCGATAACTGCAATGCGATGCTATTTACTTGCAACATATACATATATATAGATGTATATAACTTGTGAGTGCCACCTTTCGTATATACGTATATAAATATATATCGATAGATAAATGATTTGTGCAGCTCTTCTGGCAGCTTAAAGTTTACAATGGGCATAATAATATAAGCTTCTTAAAGTGAACAGGTCTTATTCATGCTGGAAAAATGCAAAAGAAAGAATTAAGAAATAATGAGAAGGAGAATTTATTACAATTTAATGATTAATTATTATTTAAATTCTTTTTCAATAAATATTAATTGCTTATGCTGGGTATATAAACTTAAGCTATTTATTACAAACATAATTCAGTTTGTTACCAATATTTTGTTCTTCACATTAATACCAACTGATGAATTCGCTGTCTTGGGTTGGGTTTTCTTAATATATATGTAAGTACAGCGTATTTACGATCACTTTCGCATATGTCATTCAGTTCTTGTAAGTCGCCTTATATTACCTCCATTTTATGGCCATTTCTTACGCAGTTGCAGTCGTATCGATGGCCACAAAGCGATTTGTGTCAGCTCAAGCGCTACTTCAGCAACCACATCGGAAAGGGGGGGGGGGCGGAGGGGGAGCACACTTTAATCAAATTGAATGGGCCTTAATGCCAGGCAATGTCCAGTGTGGCTGGCCGTAAAGCAAAGCTCGGCACTTCATGCCAAACAATTCCATATATTTGCGCATTAACGCCACATTGTGGTGCCAGCTTTGGGCGGGGGCAGTGGGCTTGGAGGACAAACAATGGACCATTCATAAGCCCAAGGTTGAACCGCTAAAAATCATTGAGCTACATCAAAAGAGCGCCATTGTTTTGGCTTCGGGCCACACCAAATGCTAAGCCAAATCAAATGAAATGAACATATAAAATGCCAAGACGCAAGATTTATGCCAATTGCTCTTGAGCACCTTGGTGCCCCACTCCCTCCCTTCCCCCCCCCCCTGGAGCTCCTGTGTGACTAATGAACAGACGAACAGAGTATTAAGAATTTAGCCCCCAACTCAGAGTCAAAGTCGAAGTCGCAGTCGAAGCCTCAGCTGCGGTTTTCTTTATTTTGGGCATTTCCTGAGCTTTCGACTTTTATTCAGCCATTCGGCCCATTGGCACTCGCCCACGACTCATCATCCGCCTCCGCCGCTTTGCTCGCTTTCCAACACTGCTGCGCTGCGGCTTAGCTGCCTGTTGGCCGTCTGTCTGCTCATTAATTTCGCTTAACTTCACAAATTGCCAATTGTGCGCATTGGTCAACATTTTGTTGTTGTTGCCTTCTTTATATTGTTGTTTTTGTTTTTTCCACTTTGAGTTCTCCGCAGCATTCAACATCGAGCATTGTTCTCTTTTTCTCCGCTGCTCGTATTTATTGCCTGCACTGCCAATTTGTTTTGTGTGTGGCCATTGTTATAAAATACCATCACCCAGTGAGGGTATAACGACTTTGTGAACACTTTTGGCAGTTGTGAAATATACTTTGTACATTTATAAAGTATATAAGATTGTTGAACCTCGAAGGTTGATTAGAAGATATTGAGAATATAGCGGCTATAAAATTTATAAAATTAGTCCGACAGAAAAACAATATTTATTAATTAAGTGTGGGGCATGAATAGTATTTAAATGCAGTATTTAGCAGCTCTTACTGAGAGAAAAGTGTATGCAATATTCGTTGTACTGTGCCTAGCGCTGGATTACTTGTGACCATTGTTGTTGCAATTGTTGTAACTGTTGTGCCG
This sequence comes from Drosophila sordidula, assembly GCA_035047465.1. NCBI lineage: Eukaryota > Metazoa > Arthropoda > Insecta > Diptera > Drosophilidae > Drosophila > Drosophila sordidula. Next base: position 3,800,413 of record JAWNPQ010000090.1, on the reverse strand, counting down.
ACTGTGAAAACACATGAATTCTTAGTTTATGAAGTTCTGCAGCAATTGACCGCTTCCTGCCGCCTGGCTCCGACTGCGACCAGACAGTTGATGTTTGTCTGGCACGTTACCTGAATCTCTGCATGTTATACAGCCCCCTCTCCTCTCCCCTCCCCCCCCCCTCCTCCTGCTGCTGGTTGGACAATAAATATTGTGACAAATTGCCATCACACGGCACAAATGGGGCTTTTATTTAGTGATGACTTTTATGTGTGTGCGCCACACATGGCGTATGCGTAATGTGAATACAGGCATGCCCCTGGGGCATGCCTGTTAAGCCAGGCGCAAGCTATGCTGGCACCGACATTCACATTTCCAGCTTTACAGCTTTCTGCTCCAATTCAATTAATTAACTTTAGCAACTTTTGGCCGACCAACTAACTTGGCATTAATCAAATTTCGTTCGTTCACAGAACGCGGACAACAATTATTCATCGAATCACATTGCCGGAACGTTGACGGCGCACAAGGAGAAGCTGCTGGGCACGCAGGAGGCAGTGCTCAGGTCACGTGCCCAGGAGGAGGAGGACAGGGGTAAGCACAGCCGAGTGGAACGGTCGAGGAAACGTTATTATTGGGCAATTTCTCGTTGTAGCTAAGGCCAATGCACACGTCGAAGAGGTGCGGAACGAGAACGCCTGCCACTTGCCACAGAAGCGCTGCATTCGCACCGAGCAAGATCCCTCGAAGCTCTACACTCCCCACTGCACCAGCGTCTACCGCTGTGCGGAGGACAGCGGCTGCTGCCCAGACCGCAGGGAGATCTGCGCACCGAAACGCACCGAGAAGATCGAAAAGAAATTCCATGTGAGTACTATTCAAAGTCTTTATTTTATACACAATTTCGTTGCATTGATACTATTACATATTTTTTTAAAACATTTTTTTGCCAATATAAAATATGTGAGATATGTTCTTTGTTATAGGCAAACATATTTCATATACTTTACATATTAAACAATTGCAATTTAAGACATGTTTAAAGTGGAAATTTGCTATTAGATAAGTGAGCTCATAAAATCGGGCCAGTTTAGCATATAGCTAAGAGCGATAAATTGAAATCTAAATTTTATAAAAAATATATTAGCAATTGTGAGCGTTAACATATTCTGTCTTAACATATGAGTAAAATATACAGTTGCCACACCATTTAAAATTTAATTGTTCTGCGCAAAATACACAAAAATATTAAATATATAAATAAATACACAACTTCTGTCTTATGTCTGCTAGGGTATTTAAAATTCGACTTGTCCCCTGTCGTTACTAGTCTATTTATGCTTTACCTGGTTTTTAACCACCTGCGTATGGGCCATAAAATGCATATCCGCTCGCTCCCCTATTGGTTAATTGGTAATTAAAAATTGTAATCATGTCAGATCGTCGCCAGGGGGCGCAATAATTCGGACGCACGCCTTGAAAATGTAAATAAATACAGAAACGAAATTCAGCACACAATGCATAATTACATTCTCGATTTCAACATATTGAATGCTCGTTACAACAAAGATAAAAGGGCAACAAAGACAACAACATCGTGTGGCATAAATCACCAACAAATTGAATTATCATTGCGTCATTAAAAACTCATTTCGAGGCAGAAACAACAAAAACGAAAAAATGAAAAATATAGTTAAATTTATAAAAGAAAAGGTGAAACGATATAATTATGTTGCAATATGGCGCCCTCAAGCATGACCTACGCCCCCGACGACAACAAACGCGACAGCAACGACAACAATCGGAGCAATTACAGCAGCAGCAACAACCACACGTGGGTGGAGCACACAGTTAGATAAAGGGACAGATCGAGAGGGGGGGAGACGGGAAGGTAAGAGGCAGACGACGTGCGGCAAGTAGAAGTCGCCGCGCCGAGAGGCAAACACAAAGCGAGGCACCGACTCTTGACAAATGGCTCAAACTTTCGGGAACTGTTGGGCCTGGGCTTTAAATACGTACAGCAGTTCCTCAACGTAATTGCTGTTGTGTTGTTGTTGTTGCTGTACACGAGCGAAATGATAGGGAACTAAGCAACTTTCAATCTAGAGGATAAACCATGACCAAACGTGATAAAAAAATAATAATTTTTTTTTAATAATGCATATATTTTAAATGCAAAATCAATCTTGAGGTTAAACCACAAACAAAATGCCATCCAACATAAAAATCGGTTCAGTTTTGACAAAGTTATGGTCGTTTGAAATGCGGGAGCAACGGATTCGAGAGCTTTACATGTTAAAATTTTTCTCAATTTTGGCATGATTTTTGACCAAAAATTTTACCCCCTCAGAATCACTTTTAATGTCGTTTTTTATGCTAATTGTGACACCCACAATCGATTAAAAGTAGAAATTCCGGATTCTAAATTTTGAAAAAAAAAATTTTTCCAAAATAAGTAAGGGGGGAGTACATGCTTTTTTTCCAAAAAAAATTCAAAAAAAGTGTATTTTCAAAAATGCATATATTTTAAATTCAGAAGCAATCTAGATGACTAATCATGACCAAAATGCCGTCAATCATGAAAATCGGGTTAGTTTTGACAAAGTTATGGCAGTTTGATGATATGGAAGCTATGGATCCGAGAGCCTCACATGTTAAAATTTTTCTGAATTTTGGCATGATTTTTTACCAAAAATTTGACCCCCTTAGAATTACTTTTAAAGTTGTTTTTTAGGCTAATTGTGACAACCGCAATCGATTAAAAATATAAATTTGAAATTCTAAATTTTGAAAAAAAATTTTTTTCAAAAATAAGTAAGGGGGGAGTACATGCTTTTTTCCAAAAAAATTAAAAAAAATGAATTTTCAAAAATTCATATATTTTAAATGCAGTCTCAATCAAGAGGGCAAATCATGGCCAAAATGGCATCAAACATGAAAATCGGGTCAGTTTTGCCAAAGTTATGGGAGTTTAAAATATGCATCCTATGGATCCGAGAGCTTTACTTGTCAAAATCGTTGTAAATTTTGGCATGATTCTTGACCAAAAATTTGACCCCCTCAGAATCGATTTTATTGATGTTTTTATACTAATTATGACAACCACAATCGATTAAAAATAGAAATTCCGGATTCAAAATTTTGAAAAAAAATTTTTTTTGAAAATGAGTAAGGGGGGAGTACATGCTTTTTTCAAAAAAAAATTTAAAAAAATATATTTTCTAAAATGCATATATATTAAATTTGGATGCAATCTAGATGACAAATCATGACCAAAATGCTATCAAACATGAAAATCGGTTTAGTTTTGACAAAGTTATGGCTGTTTGAAATCTGGAAATTTTTCCAAAATGAGTAAGGCTATTTTTGATCAACAATTCAAAAAAAAAAATGTATTTTTAAAAATGCTTATAATTTTAATGCAGAATCAATCTAGAGGATTAAAAATTACCAATGTGGCATTAAACGTTAAAATCGGTTCAGTTTTGACAGAGTTATGGCACTTTATTTATAATTATCGAAAATATGTGAAATGTTAATAAATAAAATATAGGTATCGATCATATATTGGTAGCTCAGAGTTGAAGCTTAGTTTTCGCAAATTTAAATGAACCCAAGGAATGCTTATGTCCAAAAAATATCTAATTCCCAAAACTTAATAATTTAGTTTTGGAAAAGTTTGGGCAGAGTGCATGCAAACCGAGTTAACCTCCAGCTGTGGCCCTTTAAAGCTGCAGAAACCCAAATTAGTCGAGCGTAGGTGTGTGTCAAGGTATGCGCACTTAGCTATGTCTGTAACCAACGCACTCACACCCCAGCCCCTCTAAAACTACCCCTGCATAACTAGCTGTCAATGTGCTCAACTGAGTGTTGAATAATTGTGAAAATCTGCAACTGTCGCCGGGTATTTGGCATAAAGTTGCCACTGAAAGTTTCGGAGTTCGGCTGACTGCCACTGCTCGCAACACGCACTGGGCATTAGGGAGTTGCAACGCCCCCCCACCCCCTTTTCGCCCCTGCTACCTGCTACCTGTTTACGTGCTGGCAAATTTGCATTTGTGGCGCACCTGCTGACGGCTGTTGGGATTTTGACTGGGCCAAATTGCATTACGCAGCGGATGTGTCACGAATTTGCAGCAGCTGTCGTCAGGTGAGACTCCCCTGCCCCTCCCCCCAACGCCCCACCCGTCCCTCGCTAACCACACTCACAAAGCGTCTCACTCATTGTTTAATAAGCAAAATTAATGTTTGCTCTGCGGCTGGGGCCTCTGACAAGCTGCTTATGCATGCGCCTTCGATGGCCCGCAGCGGTGCAGTGAATCGAGCCACATTTCGTGGCAAATTAATTAAACGCTCCGGCCTGGGCCCAGGACAACGCACAGTGGACCAGACTGGCCTTGGCGCCGCGATTTGCGATTTGCCTGTCAGCCAATTGACTTTTACTTGGCCAGGTGGGCGATGATGTCCACATGGACATCGACGCGAACTGCTCCAGTGTGGAGGCGTTGGCTTTCACGTTGCGGGCGCGCTTTTCTAGGTTCCCGTCGCCTGCTGGCTGGGTGAAAGTAACGACATCTCTGGCCGGGAGTTCGTTGCACCCAGAACCGAGGCGAAGCGTCATAAATCTCGCAACGCTTTATAACATGTGCCTGGCCGGGTCTGGCCCGGCCCGGCCTGTTGTCTGGAGTGGATCGCAGAGGGCATTGCACTCTTACCGGCCAACAATGCGGAGTGCACTTCCGCCCGCCCACCCCCCCCGAAGCTGGCTGCCATTTCTCTTGCCAGGCTTCAGCAAAATTTGCGCAACATAAATTATGTTTTGTAAGAATGTTTTTTTGATGCTGCTCGCCGGGACCCTCTCTCTCTATCTCGCTCTCTGTCTGATTCGCCCTGTGGTTGTCCTTCTCTTGCTCGTTGGCGGGGTCTCAAGCTGTTTGCCTGGCACTTGACACCTCTCAATGACAGCCGCCGAGCTGCCTCGTGGCTCGTGTGTGCAAACTTTGGCTGCCTGCAGCTGTCTCCCGGTTGTCTTCCTGCTCCTTCGCCTGCTCCTGGCCACACATTTTTGCGCTTTATGGTGACAGGCAGCAAAGCGTTTTTTATTTCGTATGTTTAAACTGGCAGATAACATTTTCGCACAAATGCAACTTTGTTGGCCCAACTCACGCAAAAAGTGACCATAAGGAATTCAGTTTTGAACATGAGACATTTTTTATATTTTTACTATTACCTTAAATCCTTAAGCCAAGTTTAATTCCTATGTAACATCTAGAGCTTTCTACAACTCCAAAAATCAACTCAATATTTTTTTTTTTTATTTATAACTATTTATAATATTATAATTAACATCTCAGAGTGTAGGGCATACAGACTTCGACTCGGCAAGAGTAATTAAACTATTTATGACTCTTGTTGCCGCCTTAAAATGTTAAAATACTTGCTTGACTCTCATAGAAGCCATCGCCCTGGCATAATTCCTGTGGTTTCGCCTAACTTTTATTGGATAATTAAGCGCTGCTACGCCGTGCTGTCTGTGGGCGTGTGTGGGCGTGTTTTCTTCTGGCTGGTTGTCTTTTTTGCCTCGCAGCTCTCGTGTGTGCATAAATCTTTGAGTCAGAACTTTTTGCCAGCGAGCACAGCATAAATATTTAAAATTAAAAGCCCTTCAATGGTTGGCGGGGTAGTGGGGGAATGGGGAGCCTGCTTATCTATGGCGCCATGTAAGTGTAACAGCAGTCATAATTAGACACAAGCAAGGGCGCCAAGAACATATCTATATAAATATGGATATGGGCAAAAGAGGTTTTATTCTTCTACCAAAGAGAAACACGTTTTCACTACTTACCTCAGCTTGGCACTTGTCGGCATATGCAGATTGACAAGTGTGCGCGCCTTGGTCTGAACTTGGCTAGAACTTATTAGCATAGATGCAATCAGCAAAGTCAATGCCAACTTTTAATGCAAACACAACAATGTTTAACAATAGAAGAGCTTTTTTTAGACATCATATACAAATATATGTAAGTCTGTATAGGTTTTCTAATTGCAAAAAATGTATCTAGGTTCGAATCCTAGACTAGTGTAAGGTTATAAAATTTTTTTTACCCATGGCTATTTATGATAATATGATTTATTTATGATAATATGACAATATGACATAACTATATTATGTACTTTAAATAGTAATAACAAAAAAATGTATATTTATATACATATATATAAAATGTACAATTTTTTTAAAATTATTTTGTCTACTTCAAACTCATTTTCGTTCGACTAAATATTTTACTTAGCAAACACAATTTGATGGAGAGAAACCCGAGCGGAAGTACAAAGTTTTTTCTTGTGTCATTTACCAGTTTAATCTTAAACTTGCTGAAGGTAGATTAAAATAAGAAATATATAGTTTGTTAACAAACTAAACTAGTAAGGTAAAGTTAAATAGACTGAACTGGCCAGGTCGCGTCAATTCCGCTTTTGTGATACTTTCTTTGCTTCACCTTGCTTTTACCAAATTTCCTCTTTAATTTGTAGCACAAAATCTGGCACTTAGGCTGTTAGTGCTGTCAAGTAGTGTAAATAGCGTAAACGCCCGCATACAATACTGAAAATTGTACTAAACATTATATGGCTGGCTTGAGTCCTTGGTCCTTGGTCCTTGGTGCTTGCTGCTTGCTGCTGGGTTGACTTGCTGCACAGGGTCCTTGAGTGCTGCGCTGGGCGCCTTCAACAAAGCAATAACTGACTAATTGCTTGAGTCCAAAGAGCGCACTTCTTGCACACACGCCAGCGACGAGTACATTTGCATATACGTATATAAATATATGTGTATATGTTTGGCTCAGGCTAACCCCAATTAGGGAGCGGGCGCCATCTTGAAAAACTGAACTCGAGCAAGAGTATTTATATGTGTTTATGGCATACACTACAAGTAGATGGCATATATCATGCTGTGGGACTCAACCACTTTGCCGCAATTTCAGATGCGGCTGTCGTTCAAATAGGAAAACACAACAACACGAAAGAAGGCAGAAAGTAACAGCAGCACTTTGCACTTCCGTTTCCGGCAATTATTCTGCTGCAGCTCTTCCAGCGACCTCAGCAGGATTTTTGCCTTCTGTGCCGGCTGCAATTTTCTTGAATTTTATGTTTTCCAAACACACACGCACACTCACATGCTTGAAAAGAGTAGGGGGGGGGGCGGTGGGCGTGTCTTTGTGCGACATGTCGAGCATGCAAAACTTTTTCAATTCGTTGCATTCAAAAATTTGCATAAACATTCCACCAAAACTTCAACCCACCTCAGCGGCCAAAAGAAAATACTTAAACTCAATTTGTGTGCTGCTTGTTTTCCAGTTTCCCCCAATTCCATATAGAAAATAGAAAAGTGTGTGTGCGTAGCTTAAAACGCTTAAAAAGCTCCCACTCAGCTCCTGGCCTTTGATCGACTGACAGTTTTCTGCTTTGATGCGTCCAATCAAAATTCAATGCTCGAAAGCCTTCGGCCTGCATCGTGAATATGTTTTTCTGTGGCCTTCAATTGTGGCCAGCAACATTTTGGACATATTTGAACAATTCGCCTGGCTGCCTCTGCCAGTCAACGCCGCCTGGCGGCTGCCGGCTGCTAACTGCCAGCTATTTGCCTAGCTTGATTAATAACCGGCCTGTAATTTTAATTAAACGAATCCAGCTTAATTTATGCAATTCATACGGCATTTCATCATTTTGCACTTGTCATGCAGCACAAGCACACAAGCTGAGACTCTCGGGGAGTTTGGCGTTTCGCAAGGCAATCGACGACAAGCGAAACAGACGCCGTTCAAGTTGTCGCCTAATGCTTGCCCGCCAGGGGCTCAGTCCGGGAGGGGTCGTCAATCTGACGGGGGGTTGAGCTTGAGTCGCCTTTTTGTTGGGGTAACATAATTGAGATACATTTAAAGTATGCTGTATTTTTTCTATTTACTTTAAATAAACCAGTTAATATAAAAATAAAATATATAAAAACTCGCTCTAAATCGGAAATTGCAATCAAATTCAAGCAAATTCTTTACTAACCATATTTTATCTTTTATTTAGAATTCTAAGAACAACCTAAAAAATGTTTTTAAATTTATTGGCTTGTTATTTTAAATAAAAAGGGCTGCCATTTGGCATATGTCAAGTCAGCCCCCCCTCATTCGAGGCTGTCGACGCCACTGACCCTCGCAAATGGCAACTGACAGCTGACAACTCATTTAGAATTACAAGAGCTATAGAAACAAGAATAACAATGACGACAAGTTTGATGAGCAGTCCGCTTAGGGAACAGTCAGTCACACACACACGCACACACACACACACACACACACACACAAACTCGAAGATACTTTAGAATAACAATCTGCATATGCAAATGTCTCTGGCATAATTAACCGGGTCATGTAGAGGACCATATTTGTGTGTGTGTGTGTGTGTAAATATAGAGCAATCGCATATTAAACCCCGATTAGCTGCGCAAGCCGAACTGACCAACTTGTGCCGTCAACTCCGTTTTGCAGGTCAAGGCCCTCAAGAGCAAGCGATCCTACACCGAGAAGCTGACCTTTGTCAACCACACCGAATGCCACTGCATCGAGCGCAGCAGCTACTACGCCGAGGGGGTCATTGCCAGCACTGCTGCCGGGGTGCCCCGCGCCACCATTCTGAGCTGCAACTGTCCACGGCACTTCGAGCGGATACTCCAGAATGACGGCCAGTGCCGCTGCGACTGCTCCTCGAGCAACTACGACTGCGAGTTCCTCAAGCGCGGCAGCGAGCACTTCTCCATGAACGATCGCAAGTGAGTGAACCAGCCGAAACCCCCGAAAATTAACCATTCTCTAAACCCCAATCCCCCCTCCCCCCTCCCCTAAGGTGCATACAGCAGGGACGCTGCAAGCCGCCCACCTGCCAGTACGGCGACTATTTAAAGAAGCACGGACGCTGCCCCAAGCACCAGGAGCAGCTGCCACATCAGCAGGTCAGCTACAATTCCCTGGGCATGTCGTAAATGGGCTCCACGAGGCATTTGGCAACGGAACCGGAACCGGAAACAAGTATTAGTATAAGATCTATTATACAAGGCGTCAAATGCAGGCGGTTGAATCGATTTTTCGAACCAAATCATTTTTTGCCCAAACCAAAGCAAAAGCGATTTCGATGCCTGGCGAGGAGTTAAGAAACAAAAAAAAAAGAAAAGAAAAACCGAAAAAAGTGAATTTAGTTGCATATCCCACACAGAACAAGAACATATATCCGCTGAATAGCTAACTAATTAGCTCTCTTACGATACATTTGTTGCCCCTAATTCAACAGATCATCTCGAATAGCTGTAAAAATATATACAACACACGATGGAAAAAACAAAATATAAAACGACTTTTAAATTAGCATTGTTCATTGCAGTTTATTAAAAAAGAAAAACAAAACTATAAGAAAAGTGAAAGTTACTTTGGCATGCCGAAGACTTAATACCCTTGCAAATATACTTATCAAGTTTGAATACAACTTTGCGATGCATTTTTGAGAATCTGAAATAGTTTTATTAAATAGTATCAAGTAACTTTTTTATCATAGTCCGATATTAATAATTTTATGCTAAATATAAAAAATTAAGTTTAATTTCCATTTCCATTTTAAGCTAATATCAAGTTTATTTATCGAAATAGATCAGATGAAAAAAATATAATCTTTATGAGAAGAAAAAGCATCCATCCATGCATGTAACACGTTTCGTCACAAACATAAAATGCCCAATGCAAGGGTATCAGTTTGAATACATACATAAATGTATAGATGATGCATGTTCTATTATTAATAAAAAAAAACTCAAAAACTCAATATTTCTATAGTTGTATGTAAGCAAAATATTCCAAAATATACCTTGACTGCGTTTTAGTTTAAATTTACTAATGTTATGTTATTTAATTATAAAAAACAAATCCAACTAACATAATTATTAGCAATTTTAATCATACTACATACGTATACATACATATATATATACATATATAGAAAAGCTAGCACTCAAAATGAATACAGCGACAAAAACAACAGCAACAAGAAACTCAAACTGCTCACAATACACTGAGAGAATAACGAATGTTATGCACTTGGTATTAAATAAATACTAACTCGTATAAATTACATATATTTTATTTCTAGTCAAAGTTTTTTGTACATGATTTGAGGCCAGCAAAATACGGCATTTAATTAAAAAGTACATATAAATCTACATATAGAGAGAATAAACATATAATCAAACAAAATGCATTAATCCGATGGACTTAACTGATATTCACTCTCTCTCTCTCTCCGACTCTTTGTCTCGTTCTCTCTCTTACAAACTCAACATATAAAACACATTATGAATTTATTATTAATTCAGAAAACCCACCAAGAACAAATACAACAACAAAGACAACAACTTTTTATTAGTACTCAAATCAAATGCAATTCATAAAAAATTCGTATGTATTTTTTGTATTTTGTTCCATATAAAATAAACTTTTAGTTGCAGCCTTATAATTGAAACGGGTTTTATTCAGTTTTATTCTACTCAAAGTTGAGTTGTGAAAATTGTAACAATTGGCAATAAATTGCAAAAGCAATTGGTGTTTTAAATGATCAATAAAAATGAATATAATTAAAATTAATTAAATTAAGTATTTAATTGTAAAATGTTTTTGTTCATTAAGTTATGTGGGGCGACAAATCCAAATACTTAAATCTATTTATTCCGAATTTCAATTGCCTGCAATCGCATAAATATTGTGACCACACAATCGCAATGCATTTCACAGAAACAGTTTGTGCACCGTATTATGAGTCCATTCAAAAATCAATTAATTTGAAAGTATTCACAATTTATGGCCAAACAAAGCGCCGTTAATGTTTCACGTGCTTAAAATGTTGCCAACATTTATTTGCCATAATTTATGAGCAATTTATTTATATTTCTTGTAATCCATACAAAAGCACACACACACATACTCGCACACACACGCACACACACACAAACACACACCTACACTTAATGCGCAATTTGACACATAAATATTTAAACATTTATGTATTGTTTATAAATGTTAAATTAGAAATATATACAACAACAACAACAAAAGGAAAATACAAAAACCAAACAATTCGAAATGATTTTATTTCTAACTTTAGCATAAATTTTAATGTATAAAAACCAAACACAGAAAATGGAAACGAATAAAAAAACACGAATAAAACACATTTAAGAACGTAAAGCAAACCATACTTATAAATAATTGAACAAATTATTATTACTATGCGAAAATCCAAATAAATATGATAAAAATAAAAACCAAAAAAAAATACATATATATTAAAACAATTGTAGTTTTCTTTACTTATAAATAAATAATTTGTATTTCAATTTGACAGCAATTTATGGAATCAAATATGGTAAATATAGCCCAACCGTCAGTGTTGGTTGGGCTACACTGTAAAAATTCACTTCAAAGAGTAGCTAACAACATTACTTTGGCTGAAATGTTCTCCACATATCTAGTTTCTATAGTTATTTACCCAGCACAAATGGGAAAATATTAATTTGCGAGCCCAACCAAGCATTAATATTGCTATAATTGCAGGTGAAATTGATGCAAAAATGCATTGCGTACCTCACCTGTCGTTAATTGCGAGTGTAACAATCACCATTAGGTGGATTCCGCTCTTGTTAACACTCTTCGCCAGGCTAATGATAGTGGCTGAGCAGCTAGGAAAGTTCTAATGAAAATGCATAACAAATGGCTTCGCTGCTAACCCATTTCCACACACACATTCACACACATAAACCGCAATGAGGAAAACAAAGCACGCAGCACACGTAGTTCACACACACACACACACACATGCTACGAAGTGGTTTTGGCATTATGATCTAAAATTTATAGAATTTATAAACATAGAGCGCCCAAAAGGGTTAACGATGGTGGCGCCCCCTGGCGGCCAAGTGGCCAAGGCAACAGCCGCAACAACCGCAACAGAGAAATTAAGCGGAGTTAGCCAGAGAGAGAGAGAGAGAGAGCGAGAGAGAGAGAGAAGGAGAGAATGGGCCTAAGATATAGACAATGATGAAATTAATTTAAGTGGAATTCGAGGACGATTTGGCAAGTGAAATCACGCGAAAATGCAAGCAAACCAAAAACGGCGCCTAGCAGTGGCCGTCAATACGCAAATGGGGGCGTGGCACTGGGAATGCTACAGCGAAAAGGATCTGTGCAGCGCGTTGCCGGCGCGCTTGCAAATTAAAACCGCACACGCACAGAGGCAGCGCCGGGGGGCGTGGCAGGACAGGCCGCACGGATATGGGGTGGGGGGCGGCGTGGGGAGGGATGGACGGCAATGATGTTTGCCATGATACGCCTGCATAATTAATTCCCATGCACACCCACAAAGGACGGGCTCCAAAAGGAGTGTGTGTGTGTGTGCGTGTGTGTGTGCAGGACGCGGAGGGAGAGCGTAAATACAGGTGGCTCTTGGCACCGTGCAGTGGAAATGCCGACAAACGGCAAATGCCGCAGCGCTTAAATTGAAACTCACACACCCGTCAACACACACACACACACACACACACACGCACACACACACCCGCTGGCAGACAGAAATTTACATAAAGCAGCAGCACCTCCCCCGCCCACAGCGCCCCTCGCGGGTTGGAGTCCATGCTAAATGCGCTTAATTTCCCGTTCGCAACTTTTTGTGCTATGCCCTAAGCAACGGCAGGAAAACACGACTTCTTCATCTAGTAAGTATTCAATATAAACTCAAAAGTTACTAAATTATGAATTTAAATTTGAAACTTAAAAAGGAAACTATTTAAAAGCTCTTTAATAAGTATTTAATAAATAGAACTGGATTCAATATATATACAGAATAAGAATAAGAGTATTCGAGGTTCGTTAAACACTTTTTCATGCAGTTTTTTTTTTGCCATTGTTGCCATTACAAAGTTGCATTTTTATGAGTCTCGTGTGTGTAAGTTGCTCCCTGTGTGTGCGTGTGTGTGCGTGGGTGTGTGCGCTAATTTCTGTTACTGCTTGCATTTGGCCAACGAATATTGCAAACATTTACAAAGAATTAAGCATTAACACAATTTGGCGCGAACGATTTGCATTTATGCGCCGCCGCCACGCAAATTTTTAATTGCATGGCGAAATCTATGCAAAATGCAGCGCAAAAAATGCAATAACAATCGCAGCAGATTTCCCAATTCAACAATAAAATTGCCAGCTTTTATGAGATATATTCCATGAAAAAACATTGCCTGTGCCACGCCTCCGTGGAATAACAGATAAGATATATTCCCGGCGAATACCAAATTGCATTAAAAGACTTTTATAAATATCTGAACTTTGATTTTTGACTGCGGTATTTTTCATATTTTGTGTTTGTACGCAAGAATTACTCAGAAAATACGTCTCAAATAGATATGCAAGAAATACAAGATATACTCACACGATATGCATGTATTGGTTCGTGTCTATGCTATTTTCTATTGTCTTTTGCAAAAATAAAACTGTTTGCATACTTTTCGAGGCTAGACAACATGTTATATTGAGTTATTATATAAGGAAATACAAAATCGCCACGTTTGCTTTTCCTAACTCCTTTCAGCAGGACCTCGAGATTTCTAGGAATGAAGGAATGTTGGCCACATTCAGAGCGACCTTGACTCAGGCGAAATGTTAAGTGGTTATGCAGTTCGGATCGTGCCGGGTCAACATTGACCTTTAGACCCACAAGTCACAACGACCCCAGTGCCCAGGCACGCAACGCAGATTCCAGGCGTGGCTGCTGCTCTTGTTCTTGTTCTCGTTGTTGTTGTTGTTGTTCCCGAATGTTGAAACATTCGCAGCATTCATAAAAGTGCGTGATTATCCTCGACAAGGCATCGGAATGGGTTTAAGGACGGGCATAGGAATGGGAATGGTAATGGAAAGAGCAATGGGCTGCAGAGAACCCAAGCGCGGGTGTGTGTGTGTATCAGTGTGTCTGTGTGTGTGCCATTGATATATGATATGGTTGTGGCGGTTCCTGCCCGCTTCGTTTTGCCCACGAGCCAACAAGGCGGCGCGTGAAGAAAAAGCTAATAAAAAATATTTACACATGCGCGCTTTTTGTTCCTGTGTGTGTGTGAGATGTGAGATACAAATGTATCTTGATGTGAAACGAGACGCGTGCGGCACAACAGAGGCAAACAAGGTGAAGAAAACACGGCTGACGGCAAGAACATTGCGCAGAGAATTGGATTAAATGCGAAATGTTTACAGCCCAGGAAAATACTGTTGTGTGCAAATGAAAGATTCAAGATTAAAGCTAATAATAAAGATAATATCTGAAAATTAATCAAACAATTCGCGCTAAAAGAAACTAAGCCAGCAGCATGCCATAAACCTAAATATTCTTTTACTCAAAACAAACACAGGGACTTAAGCTGATTTATGTGACAATGGAGGACGTATGACAAAGGGAGTAAATTACATATTTATATGACAGAGAATCAAGTGACCATGAATAAAATATATGATGAGTTAAGCTGCCCAATATTTATGACTGTGTTGGTTAGAATAATTTATTATAAGGATATTCAGTAATTGGTATATAAGTTATGCAAGACTCCTTTAATGACCTGTCTAGCTAAACGTCTTGCAAGACAAATAAAAAAAAAGTAAAACATTAATTGTAAACTTCACAAAGTAACCACAGTTGAGCTCTTACTCAGCACCAATAATTATTTGAACGATCTCATCAGCATTAAATGATCCACTGACCAGTAAAACCAAAAACCGAATTCGCATAAATTCAACGCTCTGCGGCAACCGGTTTCTGGTCCATTTTGGGCCACTTTTAACCCACATCTGGGGTTAACCGTAACGTAAAGCCATTAAAAATCCTTTTGCACACAATGTGTACTAACGTTTTAGCTATTGGCTGTTGCAGCGCCAAAGTGCCAAAGGAACGCTGCCAAACGAGCCAAAGCAAACACAGAATTTAAACCCAAACAGGCGCCGTAACCAACAACAACAACAGCAACAGCAACAACAACCTACAACCGACAACAAGCAACAACAACAGTTGCTGCTGCGAAGCGAGTGCTAATCTTATTTTTATGGTCTCGACGGACTTGGACTTGTTTTTGGTGGCTCATATCGAGTGGCAGCAAGTGCCGGGTGCGTAAATGTTCTCTCTGTGTGTGTGTGTGTGTGTGTGCGAGTGTGTCTGTGTGTGGCTGCATCTGAGCCGAGTTAAGTTATTGGCAAAGTTGTTGTTGCCGCTCGCTTGTTTGCATATTAGTCACAACGCACGCAAAAAGCCACGGCAATAACAAGACAGACAGGCCAAAATGCTGCAGTCGGGAGTGCGCGACGAGCAGATACCCAGTGCACACATTAAGCGTTTCAGCAAGAACTTACTGATGTAATAAATATTTAAATTTTTATTGTCTTTAATAATATAAATTAACAAAAATTAATTTCTAAGAAATATGATTTTTTTAAAACCCGAAAAATAATTAATGAGGCATATTAGAGATTTCAGTCAAAATGTTGTGAGTAAAATGATTCTTTTGCTTTTCGCATACCCAGCCTGCTGACAAATGGACAATATGTACAGGGTATGGTGCTGCTGACGACTCGATGTAGCTGCTCAGAGGGGGGTCAATCGGAGCGAGGAGGACGTAGAACAACACTAAATTGAGTATTAAACGAAAGAAATGATGTCGAGGCTGCACATCTGAGGCTATTAGAATTAATCAAAAGGATTTGTTAGCGCTTTGCGACCGCAGGCGGCTAGAACTAGGGAGCTGCAGCCAGAGCGGAGTGGAGGGGGAAGGGTTACAACAGATGGAGGCAGAAGTGTGGGCTGAATTGTAGGTGAACAGCTGAAGATGTTGCTCGGTTAGCTGCTGCTGTTGTTAATGGTAGATGTTGCTCTTGTTGCTGTTGTTGCTGGTGCTGGGTATCCGCTCTCTGGAGTAGCTGGCCAGAACAAGATATCGTCTGGCAGGATGCGAGTATTCGCAGTTTGCGGTTAGTTTGGTAATAAATTCGAGCTGGCTTATTGATATTTATTATTAGCCCCGGAAATTGTGCTCATGTTTGCCCATATATCGTTACGATAATGTTCCGGGCAGCCCAGGGGCGGGGTGGACGGGGGGCACCATCAAAAGCCGCCTGGCTGAGGAGTGTCGAGAGCCATTTCATGCCTTGGCTTCGCCTGGCTGCCATGAATCTAATTGATTGTATTTGTCGGGACTTAACGTTGTATGTTTTGGCTAAATGGGTCAATTGAATGACAACAGCATTTCAACGGGGTGACAACCCTAATTGATACAAATCGTGCTCGTCATAGTTGACACAGAACAGCCAAATCTAAATTCCCAGATGGTTAAAGCACAATTTCACTGCCGAATTTCAATTATTCAGCAGGGAGGTGGCAACCATTTTTGTGCGGAGAAAGGCAAGCCATAAAATTAATCGATTTGTATTAACATAATATGCAACATACAGTTTTTCCTTGTCATAAACGCTGTTCCACAAATCTGGGGCCGATGCTCAGGCAGTTAAAACCGCAAACTTATTGCCAGGCAAAGGTCTTGACCGACGTCTGGCTTTCAAAACACAAGTCTAGACTCTGGGAGCTCCCCTCGCTCCCCCCGCCCCCACCAAACGTCACTCATTTCAAAAGCTAACTATAAAAAAAAATACAAATTAAATCCGCAAAAAGCCGAATTTCAATTTCGCATTCGATTTTTCAACGTGTTTTTACAGGCTTTCAATTTCAAATGCGATAAACGACAACAACGACAACAACTGCCAATGGCTGTCAGTATAAACGCAAAAGATTGCATCAGACCCCAGAGGGACAAAGGGGACAGAGGGGGGGACGGGGCTGCGATCCGTATTCATATTCATAGTCATATTCAAGACCAAATCGATTTCGACTTCGATCCAAACGACGATCGACGACTCCGCGCTGGCATCTTGGCCTTTGGGGTCTTTGGCGCTGTACCCAGGTCTCCAGTTGCTGTTGTTGTTGTTGTTCTCTTTGTTGTTGCTGCTGCAGTGGCAATTAAATTGCGAAATAATCATTTTTATTGCTCGCTTGCCAACAAGATGATCCCCAAACCCCCGCAAATGAAATGAAAATCAATTGCGGTGCTTTTTTATACCCTGGCGAGGCGTATAAAGTATTCTGAATTTACAGGGTATATACTCCAGATCAGCAGTTCTGCTGATAGCTTGACATTTGCTCAAAACTAAATTTCAATTGAATTTAGATTGGTTGTAGGGTATATCATGTTCGTTCTGGCGCTGGTAAATCGTGCTCCTATGTTTGTTTATTTATAATTTCATTTCTTATAGACGACAGCTTGTTAATTTGGCGTTTATCCAACGCGCCCGCCGACCGTCTGGGCGTGGACAGGTCGCAATAATTGCCAATTGGCAATCGGCTTTCCCATAAAGCGATCTCTGTGCAGCGAGACGTTCATTGACCCACCAAGCCGCTGAGTGGGTGTCGTGCCATCCGAAGGCCCCCGCCAACCCACTGACTGGCGTTCGCAGTGCGCGATTTACTCGGCCGCTGCATATGGCCCATGAAAAGTAAAATGGGGCGAAAGGTTGTTAAATGATTAAGAGGCGTTGCATTACCAGGCACCCCCCCCCCCTCCACCTAGCTCCGCTGCTTGACTCGGGCGAGGTGCATTAGAAAGTTCGTGGGAAGTCTTTTCAAGTTGCTGAGCCAGAGGAGCTGGAGGAGCTGGAGAGCCGGGGGAGCTGGGGGAGGTGCGGCGTCGAGACGAACGTGCAAAAGCAGTCAAAAGTTTTTCCAAATGCTTTTCAGAAAGGAAGCGAGACGCACACACTTGCGAAACTTGAGAGGTGGTAATGAAAAGCGCTAATATCCCCAGCCAAGACTGAGTCGGGGCTTTATGTTAATTGAGGCAGTGCGTCAATGGCATTCGCCGCTCTTGGGCGGCAACTTGGCTTGCAACTTTGGGCTATGTCAACTGCGAAAGGCGCTCTGAAAAGGTGCCAACTGTTTGGCCAACTGCTCGGCGTCTGTGACTGTGGGCACACATCGTGTGGGCCGTCTTTATGGGCCACATGCTGATGGCCCACAAAAACTATTTGAGTTCGCAACTCCATCAAAGTTTATGGCACTCTAAACTTGGACTGTTTAATGTGCAAAACTGAGTTAATCAAATTGAATTCAAACAAATAATTAGTTTATGGCTTGTGTGCGGCAGGTAGAAAAGCTTTTATAGATTGGAGTTTATTCTTGACTGCATTTATTGATTGTTTACCCCATAAAGGCATTTAAACTTGGCCGTAAATAATACTCAATAAATGCAAAATTTAAATCTTTTCGCAATTTCGCATTCGATTTTTTATTATACCAGTGAAATATTTATTATGGCCGTGGAAAAGAAAACTATTAACATAAATTTTGACCCAAAAAATCGGTTAATCTGCAGGTCAAATCATAAACCGTTTTGGCAAAGTTATAACTGTG
Organism: Drosophila sordidula; assembly: GCA_035047465.1. Classification (NCBI taxonomy): domain Eukaryota; kingdom Metazoa; phylum Arthropoda; class Insecta; order Diptera; family Drosophilidae; genus Drosophila; species Drosophila sordidula. The sequence continues at coordinate 3,781,867 of JAWNPQ010000090.1, read as the reverse complement.
GGAACTTTAACTTTAACTGTTTGGAATTTTTAATTTAAACATGAATTTTGCTCCAAAAATAATCTAAAGGTTAAACCATAAACATAAAGGCATTCCGCATGAAAATTAATTTGATGTCGGCTCAGTTATCGCATTATTTCTATATATTTGCCTGAAATTGCACTATGGGTTATATTATAGTTTTAATTAAATTATTTCTGTAGAACTATTTCGTCGAAAATAGATGCCAAATACTTAAAACAAAATTGATTACGCTAGTACCGAAAATAATTTCCCCACACGAAATCGGTGCTATATCGACAAATTGGGGCCCGTCATTTTCGTTTGCATAAAACATCAGACAAACTGTGCTAATAATTTTTTTCAATTTTTTTTTTTTTGCTTTTCTCGCTGGTTTCATTTTGGCTTTTTTCATGGCAGCTTCTAGTGGGCGCCGTTGGTTGCCAATTTGGCGACAGAGTCTGCCACGCGAGGCAGCTGCAACAAGTGCGACAATTTGTTGATTAATGGGCTTTATTTTTGGCCTGCCACAGTCGGCCAACTACAGAGAGCAGAAGCCAGGCCGGCTGCCAGCTGGCTGCCAAAGGAGCGGTAGAAACGGTAGCCCACAAGATTTGTCGCGCTCGAAATTGGGTCAAGCTATCCGCTGGGAATCTTGAATCTTGGCGCTGCCGCCAGTTCAAAGTTCTGCCACGACCCGGATATGGGCAGACAAATAGAAAAATGTCACGCCAAGGCACTGCGAACCCAAAGCCCAAGCCCAAGCCCAAACCCAAACCCAAGGCACAGCGATGCCATCAAAGGCGCGCCCTTGTCCGCCTGGGCCCGACTCTGGAGTAATCGACGCTGTCGTCGTCGTCTGCCGACTGCGTTCGCCTTGGAGCCACTTTCAGCGATCGTGTGCAGTGCTCCAAACCAGAGATGGGAGATGGGAGAAAGATGAAAAAAGATACAGATTAAAACTAAACTTTACCAGCCAACAGTTTTGTACTTTTTCGGATGACAAAAAATAATATATTTCATATTGGACAGTCTGAATAAACTACTTAAACTTCCTCTAAAATTAATATAAAAGTTTTTATATTTTTTAAAATTAACTTTTCATTAAAAAAAAGTTTAACTTTTTAAATTTGATAAATTTTAGATGCAAATTAAATTGGAGAACAAATTATGAAATTTTTTTTTTATTTTTATTTTTTTAATTTTGTATTTATTTAAACAAGTTTTCTGCTACCTTAGTGGCAACTTAATCTAGTTTTACAATGAAAAATTTAAATCCAACATTCTTCTTACCACATTTCACTGTAGAGTTGGCTATTTCCTCATCTATCGATTTCCCGATAGAATGGCGTGCAACTATCGCCGATCGGTGCCATCGCTAGATCGTATCTTGCCCCGGGCATCTCAGTTGCATTTGTCTTGGACTGCGGCATTGTGTGTGCACAATGTTCAGTTGTTGTTTGGCTGTTGTTTCTCTTGCTCGTCTTCTGTTGTTGTTGTTGTTTGCCAAACATGCCAGCAGATCGTACAACACGCTCCGACAACGTGTACCTGGATAATAATTATCTTTTATCAGCGCAACGCCTCAAGTTATGCTGCGCTTTTTGGCGGCCCGCGCTTATCGCCGCGCATATCTCCTGCCAGCGCGAGTTCGAGTTCAAGTTCAGGCTGCGTGGGGTCCAGTTGCCAGTTGCCGACTGCCCGCTACAGTGATCACTCGCAAAAACAGTCGGATGTAGGACGAAAACAATTAAAAGAATACGAAGAATACAAAACAAGAATACAAAACAAATATTTTATTTTTACATATTTTTTTTTTTTTTCTTAAATTTTGCAATTGACCTCGAAAAAACATTAATTTTAAATACAGAGTTTTTCTTTATAAAAAACACTAATTCACAAATTAGAAATGACTCTCGTTCGTCTATGCGAGCGACCACTGTACCCACTTAGGATCCACGCTGCAGCAGCCCTGCTTGTAGTTGTTTGTAGTTAAAAACCGTAACGCTCCACACGTGAGGCAGACAATGAAACCGCTTCGTTATGAAACCCCCAAAAAACCCTATTTGCGGCTTAGTTGAAAATGTGGGGCGGGGGGATTCGCTCGGCATTTGTTGTGCTTGCGTGTGTACGTGCGTGTGTAGCTGCTGATAAGCACGTGCTCAAGTCGCACAGGTAGCCGCCTCGGCTGGTTCACTCTGGAACTAGTCCCAGTTCAGGTAGCCACAAAAGCGGAGACGAGGTCGGCGTTTGATTGATTAAACACACAAAGCACACGACAGCTGATGCACTTAGTGCAACCCCCCCCTCCCCCCTCTCCCCTTCCACCTACCCCACCCTTGTGCCAATTAGTGTTACTTGTTGAATTGTTGGATCCCCTTCCCCCACCCTGCCCCCTCCCGCTGCACTGCGATTTCCCAAGCGCAGGCAATTTTCTGTGTCAAACAGCCAAAAATTGTCGTGTTGTTTTCGAGGTGTTTTGCTTAATTGCCTGGGGCCAATGGGGCATTATTACCGGTTGACCTTAGCTGGCGTTTGTTGCCTCATCTGCATATGTGACTGCAGGGGCGTGGCGACGGGGGCGGGTGAGAGCTTCGATTATGAAACTCGCTGTTTGCATTTTTTGCACATAAATTGCTGCGACTTTGACTATTTCAAATGTTTCAACTGTTATTTTTCTTTATCTCGGGGATTTGTTGTTCCTCTTGTTGTTGTTGTTGTTGGTCGCCCAAAGCGTCGCGTGTCTGCCAAACAAGAGGAAAAATGAGACGGAGTCTGGAGGCCCGGCCCGGCCCGGCCCGGCCCGGCCCGGCTTAGCTGGGCTCGTGGAAAATATGACTTTTATGCAAATTGCTTTGTGAATTTGCGATATTTGCCGTTTGGCAGTCTGTGCGCTGGTTTCGCCACCCCCCCCCCAACGCCCCTCCCCCACAATCCCCTCGTTTTCGACTCGTTTTGCAGTTATTGTAAACCAATTTGGCAACGTGATTCGTATTTTGTCTCTTTGGCTGTTACTTCTTGAGCCATTTGAGCACCGTTTATTAGCCAAAATGGGCGTTACTTTTATTGGCCCATTGTCGGAAGTGTGAAAAAAGTCCCCGACACTTGGCGGCCAGTTCACACGTTGCCTGCGCCGTCGTCTCTGGGCCTCGGTCAACAACGTTTGTTTTTGTTTGCTTCGAAAATTCTGATCCCAAAGGCAGAAGTGAGTGTTTGCCTGCGTTTTCATGTTCCTTTTCGATATTTGTTCCTTAACGCGCAGCCATTTACAAGTCGTCAAAATTATCAATTTGTCTTCTAATTTGTGTACAGCTAACGTTCACATATTGTTTAAAAAGTCTTTTAAAAAGTATTCAAATTCGGCTAAGAAATGTTGAAGTTTTAAAAGAATAATATTTAAAGCAAGGTTTGAACCGAACGAGATCGATAATAAACCGCAAATTGAACCAAAATAGCAGAACCTAAGCCCGAACCAAACCAAGTTAATGAAAATTTGTTACAGATATCCAAATATAAAAAAAAATTACTTTCTTTATAATAAACAAAGAATAACATATTTTCCCTTTAAATTTGATTGTGACACAGCGAGGCTTCAAATAAAACAGGGATAACCATATGAATTTATTTATCTATGAATTAAGAAAAAGGAAATTATAAATATAATTTCAGTCCTTATTTAATAGCCCACTCTCTCGCCCTTTCTCTCTTAATTTTAAAGCCATACCAAGTACAACTTGACTTGGCAATGAGTTATTCGCATTTAAGTGGAATTATCATTTTCTCTTTCTTTTTTTTTTTGCATTAGAAATCAATCGCTGGCATCGGAAGCGCGGCTTCTCGAATTGGAGCAGCGGCACAGTTCAGTCAGTTATCAGCGGTCAAGAAAATGCCGGCAATCTGTGGAAAACTATTTGAGACAAATTCTAAATTTAGAATATTGCAGCAACTGATGTCACTGCCTGGGTTGGAAGCCTATAAATAAATGCTGGGGAAAGTGAAAACAGTTTAAACATATTCCCGTTTAAGCCACCAATCATATCAAAGCAGTTAGCGCTGTGACCCATTTGAGTGCCCAAATGCGAAGCTTTTGATCATAAAACAAATTAGCACTTGCGCCTGCTGCCAAAGTGGCCAAAACAAAGCAATTCATTAGATTTAATTTCATTATTTGTGATTTGAATTCATTTCGCTTTGAGTGTGGCCCACGCAAACCGCAGAAGTGCCCGACGCGCTCGAGCCAAAAACTGGCGCAGACATTAAATAGACGACAACGACGACATAAAGTCTCGAAATGCAGCCCCCCCCCCCCTGCTGTCCCCCGCCCCGTTCATCACACGCCCCACTGCAATGTTGGCAACTTGTTACGCACTCTGCCTCCGCCTCGGAGACCCAATTGAATGGGACCCGGGCCCGCTCCGGCCCCGACATGCATCATCATTAACAATCGTTGTCGTTGTTTTTATTGTTGTTGCTGCCGCTGCTATCGCTGTTGTCGCCAATGTTGTCTCTAATGTTGCGGTCGCCGGCATGTCTATGTCTCCATTTTTTGCCTCTATTTTGCCAAAACTATTTATTTACTCGCGTCTCTCACAATCATTTTCCTCGGGTATTGCGACTTTCCCAAGCAGCTGCACACTAAATAATTCGAAGGTTCAAAAAACGAAGTCTTATTAAAAAATTACATTTTCAAAAAAATCCCTTATCTATATATTTTTAATTTTTCATTTAAAAAACTCAAGTCTTTCAAGCTGAAACTACTTTTATATATATTCAAATATATTATATGTATTCAAATCTGCTTCCAGACTTGTAAGTCTTAAGTGCAGTTGAGTTTTTTTCTGTTTATCTGGCATTGTTAACCGTAAGCTCCAGTAGTATATTTGTAATGGGGCAACAGTTTATAATTGAATTATTATTCACTCTTTGAATACATACGCGATTCCTAGAGAAAAATAACTACGCAGATTATAAATTATGCATAGCTCTCAACCTCTTGGCAATAAACACTCAGAGAAAAGCTGATATGAAATTCAATGTATACCAGCTCTTGATTATTCACTTTATGGCTCCATTTAATTAAATGCTGTGTAAACTAGTTCATATCTCAATGGCAGATATTGCCCGGCAATTCTTTTTACTTTTATTCTTAGGGCTCCTTTACTTGATAAAAAAATAGACTCTTTTGTTTAAAGTCCATGTCATGACTTCAATTTAAGAGTGTTTTCATTTCGGCTCAGTCAAGTTTGGCATCGACAATTTGTTTACTTTAGCTGCCAGTTTTTGCATTGGCCGTTCGTCTATTTCGGGCCAACATTTCTTGGCAGCGTTTCTGGGCCGGTTTCTTTTCGAGGCCCAGCTGTTTGCCGGCTGTTGCCTGCTTCTTGTGGCCCCCTATTTTGTTTTTGCATCCGTATCTGAATTGAGTTTTACCTTTGCTGCCCAGCAATTTGTCTTGGCCACGTTTTAATCCTTGCTCGCTTAGCGCTTGACCAACGTGGCCAATAAATTTGGGCTCCTTAACTGCCCCAGAGCCGATAATTTGTTTATTGTTCGCCCATTGACAATTTTACGGCCAGAATGGCCTTTGAGCCGCTTTTTTTTTTTTTATTTGTTGCTGCTCCATTTTTTCGCATTTCTTGCGCTAGAAAAGTGAAAAGCGGTTCGAGGCAAAGTGCAAATCATGGTACTCTCGATTTTCACACGTCTCGGAGATCGCTGGCAGCCAGAAACCGAATGGATCCGTGACAGCATTCAGTTTGTGTAAACAAATACATGACCCGGAGCAGGAGTGGGGATAGGGGGAGTGGCGGGGGCAGGGGCAGGGGCAGGGGCAGGGGCAGGGGCAGGGTGCAGACACAGCGACACTTCCACTTTCACTAATTGACAATTCTGTAGCTCAATTGGAAAAAACAAAAAACCGCAGACACCAAACAGACAAACAACAACAACAACAACGGCGTGGAACGTGCAATAGTTAGTAAATGCAGCTAGAGAGAGAGAGCGAGAGAGAGAGAGAGATGGGGGCATTTACACTTGACGCCCCCACAAAAGCAGCGCCAAACTGGGTTAAGCGGCGGCCTTATCGCCAAGCGCACGTTGTTCAACAGATTGAGAGACAAATCGAGTCGGGAAGTGATCAATAATGCCAGCTCATGGCGATCGCAGCTAACAGAAAGCAGACAAACAATCTTCAACTTGGATATCAAACTTAGATATCTATATTATTTCCTATTATTATTATTCTAACTATTATCCAATCTATATATAATACTTTATCGCACGCTCTGAATCAAGGTATGACAACTCTACTCGAGCAAACATTCCTCTGTACACGCACACACACACACACACACACACACGCACGCACACCACAAATTGAACCATAAAAAATGTGATTTTGGGAGCTGCAGCTGAAGCTGAGGCGGGCGTGACTAATGCATAAAAGCATGTCAAACAATTAGGGGAAACACATTAATCAATGTTAGCCCGGGATCGCGCAAAACGCCCAATAAACACAGATACGAGCTGGCATATGGCGTATATATAACCGACCAATATCCATAAAAAGATGCTCGCTGAGTGCAGCCGATCAAAACAAAAGTTGGCAGGCTCTGAAACACAATAAGAGATCTGGAATTTATATAAATGCATATGTGGAATATATAAAAACCGAATGCAACAAAGCTCACACAAAGTTGAGATGTTGCAGGTGGGCGGGGGTGCAAATTACTGGCGACGCATGCAAATTTCCGCTTGTGGGCGTTGCCACAGATAAGTGGCAAGGGGTGGGGGGAGGGGGGCAGGGCTGTGGTTATGTCATACCATTCGCAGCACTTCTGGCCAAAAACCAGGAGAGAAAAAGCGCAGACCGAACGCATTTTTGGTTGATTGCCGCGGCTCGCGCAACTGTCACGCCCACAACGGGCAGGGGGCAGGGGGGGGCGCTCAACAAAGTGTCAGAATTTTGTTGCTTGATTATTTTTGCAGAAAAGGGTTGCAGCATGGCCCGCCTGACAGATTGACTGGTAGTTGAGAGCTGGTGTCCATCAGCGGACACGCGACTCGACTGCGGAGCTGCCAGAGCCGAGAAAAGTGCCCGACCGGCGGACAGATCTGGGCATGTGTATTAGTTGGGGGCCTCGCAGCCACTTGACAAGATCATTAATAAGATTTATGCGCTATTAGCCAAAGCAGCCAAAGGCCATAAATAAACTACGAGCAGAACTCGCCGAGAACTCGCCGTGCCCCAAGATCGCTCGCCGAACGAGGCGACAACAAACCCGTTGACAGACGCATGCCCCACTAACTGGCTCCCATCTGGCTGGAGTTCAGTGGCAAATGCAGCACTCGCAGCACACTGAGCCAAATCAACGACACCTACATGGGCATACGAGCCCGGCCAATTCCAAGGAAGGAATAGCTCAGGGAAATTTCACTTCATAATTTCCAGCAGTAATATTAATTATATTGTATTATATTTCGAGTGCCAGTTTAAATTGGATGGATGGTAAAATACAAATTCCACAGAGAATAAAAACAAAGAAGAAGAAAAAACAATTTCCAAAAGATTTTGAAATAATTGGACCCAAAGGTATTCTTGATTCGCAATTGTTACAGTTTAAAGTAATATTCGGGCAAATGGCCTAAGCTTATTTTTTCTCTGTGCATAATTACGTACGTACATTTATATATCATACGTCATATGAGGCATACGTACGTCATTCGTGGCATTTCCACGGCCATGAACTGAAGCTGAGGCTTTTCAGAGACAGTCGCCGAGCTGGCGAATCGCCGCTTATCAATTGTTTGTGTAATTAGCTTTTAAATGTGATTTTAATAGCTGCGGAATCAAAGACAGAAATAGCTCCACACTTGTTGCACACATAGGAACTATTTTTTTTAAGCTGATAAAAAAATGAATTCAACATTTGGGCTGCAATGCCGAAGTATAGTATAAATATTATTCATTTGCTATTTCATCATAATAGGCAATTTTCTTATAGAGAGATTGACCGACTGGCTGATTGACTGACTGATTGACTGACTGCACAGTGACAGTTGACCAATATCATCATATGATTTTTCAAGTAAATAACTCGTATTTAGTTTATATAAATGCAAGAAAAAGTATGTTACATCTCAATTAAATAGTTGAGTTTGACATTAATGGATTCTCGAGTTTCCAATGCTGCAGCTGGAGAGAGAAATTGAGAGGGAGTGCGAGCGAGACAGAGACAAAGTGGCTGCCAGCACATGTCAAACAAGGAAATCAAAAGTCCGTGCTGCAAGTTTATGAACAGCCATAAACTTGCAGCGCAAACTTTTTGATTTTCTAGCCAAGCGGCAAGTGTTATTGACTGTTTACGTTGTTGTAGTTGTTGTTAATGTCGCTGGCTACCCCACATGCTAATCAGATAGAGCAAATACAAAGCATGCGTGTGTGTGTGTGAGTGTATGTTTGTGTGTCGCATATCGCCGGCGTTGCATATTTGCACAGCAAAATACTTGGGAGCCGTATAAATAAATCACTTTAATTGTCGCCTTTAGATAACGATGGCGGCCGCAGTGCGTGCACTTCTATGAGGTGAAATCACACACACACGCACACTGAGAGAGAGAGAGAGAGAGGAGGGCGACAGATGAGATCAGCATATCAATAACTATAAATAAATATGACACGCTGCACATTTCGGGCGCGTGACTCACGCGCAAAGCGGCATTTGAGCGGCATTTCTGCATCTGCAGCAAATGAAACCAAAGCAGAGCAGCGCAGCGCAGCGCAGCGTAAAGCAAAGTCTCAGTAGCCGGTCATAATTAACAATGGTGATTCACACGCACACGCACACATACACAGGCAGACAGACAGGCAGTGTTAAAGAGAGAGCACAGCGAGAGCGAGCGCTGCGAATGCAAAGCAAGTCCTCGCACACCCACTCTCTCGGCGCACGCACGCAAGCCGCTGGCCGGGCACAAGCATGCTTGCGCACACACACACAGGCCCCCCCACGCAACGCAGCGATCGTCGCGGCCGAAGAGCGCACGAGCGAACGAGCGAACGAGCGTAAGAGAGAGAGAGTCCGCGCGCGAAGCTTTTGCGCTGTTGCGGCTGCTGGCTCGACTGCGGCTGCGGCTGCCCTCAGATAGAAAAGAACTGCCGGCGTGTTAACATCGTCGCCTCTCGCGTGTCCCCGACAACGAGAAACTAATTGAACGCGTCTACGCGAATTTTGAATGTTTAGAAAAGTGAAGTCAAGTGTGCGAAATTCGAGTGAAACCCAAGCAGTCAAAATACGATCGCGAAGCAAAAAAAACGCATAGATCATAAAAATATTTTTAGTTACGTTTAACAAATGCCAATTTGACAGCCGGTTCAGTACGCACACATATTTACATATATACATAAGTATATCTATGTCTATATATTGATGGCAGACAGCAAATAATTTTTTTTTTTTCAACAATAATAAAAAATCACTTTGTTCGCTCTCAGCAGCAGCTGCTGAACAAAACGGGACGTACGCCAATACAAAAAAAAAAGGAGGAGGAGCACTAAAAAAAAAAGAACTGAAATGCCAACAAAATATTTAGCAAGGTTTTAAAATTAAACAGAAATTTGTGCGAGTGTCGTCTAAAAATAAAATAAAACGAAACAATATTTCAGCAAGATTTATAATTGAGACATTTGAGAAATGTTTTAGGACAGCCGCAGGCAGCGAAAAATACTCCAGACTCGAGTCGAAATTCCAGTTGAGTGATTCATAGAGCAGATAAAAGCGTAGATAAGAAGAAGCATGTCGAGAATGTGGCATCTCTTGGGCCTGTTCTGGCTGCTCCTGGGCGCCAAGGCATGGAAACTGGAGCACGCTCTGGGCGCCCACAGACCGAACCTGACTGAACACACGCCCAAGAAACTCTACGATGAGTACAAGATCGATAACGAAAACGACGACGATGACGATTACTACAGCGATAGCGATAGCTATCAGAGATTCGCAGCAAATCACGGCGGGGCAGCGGCAGCTCCGCCGCGCCCCCAGGCACAGCCGCTGGGCGGGCGGCGCGCCAACGCATGGAAACTGGCGCTGGACGCATCCAACGAGCTCTACCAAGAGTATAAAAGCGATAACGACTATGCGCCCCGCTCTCGGATATTCGCAGCAAATCATCGATCGGCAGCCGCAGCCCCGCCGCTGCCCCACACCCCGGAGCTGAGGCGCGTGGCACGCGAGCCGCAGCATTTGGGGCACGACAATCGCTTGGATGGCAGCGCCGCCTTTGATGAGGTGAGTGTTATTCTCTGCCGCTTCGTAGAACCCATAAAAATCATCGTTCTTATCTCTGTGTGCACCTCTATAAAAGTGTGTGTGTGTGTGGGTGTGTGGGTGGGTGTGTGCGAGTGTGTGCTTGCCTTTGTGTGCTGCCAGAGTGCAGCATACGCTGCGTGGGTCGCCTGAAAATATATTCAATTGCTCTTGCAAATGCATTCGATAACTAATTTGATAATTTTGCGAGTGCGAATTTTACAGCTCTTGAAATTTTTTATATATTTACGAGTCGTTATATAATTCTACATGACTCTATGACCAAAAAATAATATTGCATAACTTATGTACATATGCATATGTTATATATATTTTCTATAACAAATCTGTTTCTCATGTACTTGTCATTTTTTTGCATCTCAAAGATCTTTTTATACACAAAAACTATTGTATATCTCAAAGATACTTTTGTACAAATTAATTTGGTTGCAAATATATTTTTATGCTTTTCTTTAAACGGCAAAAAATATTTGATTTAATCTGTTGTTTTTATTTGTATCTAAAGAGTTTACTTGAGTCTCGTGCTAATTGATGTATTAAGCAAACATTTGTATCTCAAAGATATATATTTCTTAAATTCGTAAAGTATTTTTTTTTTTAATGAAACTAAAATCTTGAAAAGCGCATTTGTATTTGTCATTTGATAAATTTATTGAGCAACCCATTTGGGGGCAGGTTTTGCGCAGATGCGCCGCGTTAGAATTGAATGCCTCACCTTGAACCTCAGCAACATGACATGAATGGGCGAATGAGCGAACGAGCGAATGAACGAAAAAACGAATGTGAGTGCTGTGAGTGTACTGTGAGTGTATGACTAACCCTGAGTCCGCAACGTGCTGATCTTAGGCAGATATTCCAGAGGATCCACTGGAGCGCAGGCCACCCAGCTGCAGCAGCGGCAGTTACTCAATGCTGGAACGCCTGGCAATTATGAAACGTGTTGCAGCAGCAGCAGCAGCCAATTTGGTTAACAAGCCAATTTGGCTTGAATGCCGCTCATAAATTGCACGATCGCCTCGCCAGTGAGTCCATGCAGCATGCAGTTGCTGATCCTGCCTCAAAATAAGCAGAAAAAAGAGATCGCCTCTCGATCGGTTTCACTTTCTGGCCTGTAATTGGGCCAAGCGGCCCGACAAAGAGAGAGAACCCGAACCTGACTCTGACTCTGAACCTGTCTTTTTTCTTGTTGTTTAGCTCCAGCTGTGTAGTTGACGTTTACTGATAAGCGTCAGATCAGCGGCCTTTCAGGGCGACGCTCTTCACTTTCCGTTATGGTGGCCCTCTAATTGAGTTGATTGACGTGCGGAGCCAACAATTGGCTGACATGTTGTAACATTTGTCGCCTCATCATGCAAACCAGCTCCAATTGCCCCAGCGATGTACTTTACGTAACCAATCGATTAACGCGATCACCACTCGATCACTGACTCAGCCAACAACTCTGCTCCCTGCAAATATAATTCTAATTCAGCTATTTGTTCTGAATATGACTTATATATTCCTATATATAGCAAATAATTCAAGCTAAGCTAATTCAAGGGCTGCAAAAATGACTCATGCCGAAGTGTTTGCAAATACGTCATCAGTCAAAGTAATTGTGATAACATCTACATAAAGCTAATTACGCATTTCACATATACTAATTTATAAATTTATACATAATTTTAATAAAAAAATTTACCAATTTTGATATAGTGCACTTTCGTTTGTATAGAAGACTATTTAATCGTATGTTTACTATGTAAACGTGCCCCATTTATTTTCTCTTAGTAAATTATAATTATTTTAGATAAAGAGTTTATTGAACAAAAAATAAGACTATGAAGAACACATCTAGGGCTCTTGTCATACAAATATAAAATATAAAAATAAATATGAGACCGTGTAAAGAGGGGATTTCCAGCGAATTCGATTATCAGCGCAATGTGAACTGTAAATCTGCGGCCAAGTAAATGTATCTGTATCTGTATCTCTGGTATTGCAGCTTATCTTTTGAGACGCAGGCAAGACGGTGGCACCCACCTTAACACCCCACACACACACACACACCCCCCCCCCCCCCTTGCAACATGCAAATATTATTGCCAAGGCCAGCTGCTGCTGCAGAGAGTCAAGTGCAGTCGAGCGGTAGTAAAAGCTTATGAACCCACCTGCCCCCCATCGGCCCCCACCCCTGTGAGGCCTGACCTTTAGCAGGAATTTAATACCGAGTCGTTGTCCTTGCTGTTCCCGTTGCTGTTGTTGCAATGTCCTCGTTGGCATTCAATCAGAGCACTTGTTTCGTTCTGCCTGCTTTATTATTGCTGTTTACTTTGCACGCATTCCGTTTGCATAACTGCCACAGAGCAGAGTGCAATAAAAAGCCAGTGGCTTGAGCAGAGAGTGCACGACTGACAGTTACCCTGGGTAAAATGGTCTAATGTAGTCTTTACAAAAGTATATATATAGTATAAATAAATTAAATATATTATATGTAGAGCAAAAAGATAATGCAAATCTTTTGCGAAGGGTATATAAGTTTCGCATACCGATTTGCATGCTCCAGCCTTTACAGCTTTAGCTGAGCTCAGACAGACAGCTTGACTAATCTCTTAATCGAATCGAATCGAATCGAGCATACAAGTGCCAGACTTGAATATACCCTATTGCGTTCGACTTTCAAGAGGTGCAATTGTAACGCAATGACAATCAACTTGAAATATTTCTCATCCTTTTTCCTATATATTGCACGGAAATAATTGCGCATTCTTTCGAGAGAGCAGAAAGAGAACGCCCCCAAAGAACAATTGCATTAGTCAGAGGGTTTTGGATCTTCGCTGATTGCGTGGCTCCTCCAAGGGTCAAGAGGGTTATCTGCGGAGCGCTCGCTAATTCACAAGCTTTCCAATGCCAAAGCGTGCGAGCTTATCAGCAGCTTGTCACAGGGCCTCGTAGCACGGGCCTCTGAAGCTTTGCCAGCATTTGTGTTCTATAAGCTAATTCCGAGTCCGCCAGTGGGTCAATAAAAAGGCAACAACAACAAACGGATTCATCAATCGTAAAATTCATTTGCAATTAAGTAGCTTTGTGAACCGGCTCATAAACTGTAGATATTAATTGCCTCAATTATTTATCGGGCTAATTGACAGAGCTCTCGACGGGTGCAGAGTGGATTATTTCTGTAGGAGCCCATATTTATTTAAAATCGACTGGACATTGATGATGTTCGGCGATAATTTTTCTGATTTTCGCACAAATAAGTCACGCACAGGGAAAATACTTAGGGAATACACATATCGATTTCGGTAGTATTATTTATAATTAGCATAACAAATTTTAAAATTCCTTGAAAAGAATGCTTTTATGAAAATCATATATACATATGTATACATATAGATAGATTTTATTATTTTATTATTTAATAAATTCAAGAATTTATTTCATATTAAGCATATATTTATTGCTTTCCATTGAATTGCGTTTTCGTTGCGTACTATTTTCTTTTCTTTTTATTTAGCAAATTTAAAATTCAAAAAGATTTCTTAATTTCTTGAAAGACTTTTGGTTTGATTGGATGTGCAAAAAAATTTATATAAAATTCGCAGTTTTTCTCTGAGCGTAAATATAAGTAAGACAAAACAAAGCCTTAAAAACAAAGCAAAATGTAAATGACTTAAATAAAATATGCTTTGTGTGGCAGAAAGAAGCAAGTGTAGAGACCCTAACCTCAAATTAAGATAAATATATTTTGTAAATGGCAGAAATACCTAAGGCTATTAAGATAAACAGTTAGCCGCAGTGCAGTAATGCAATTGCAAGCCTTTTCTCCAGCGCAAGCTCTTACGGTAGAGTCGCATTTGGCAAATGGCATCGATTGGTAAATCGATTGCAGCATCGATTTGTGATCTGGCTGCCCAATTCTTGGCCGAGGTCCGAGATGCCCGCGCACTAATGGTAAGCTCTTAAGCCGGAGACCCGCCAGAGTTGGGCCACTGGCTGCTCCTCTCCGGCTGCCCATCGCCGGGGCCAAAAATCTTTAAAGTATTACCTTGATTTATTGGCATTATTTATATGCTATTGCGCTAGGCCAGCGCTGTCATAGCGCGCGCTAATGACAGGCAAATCGGCTTATGACATAATAGCTAACGCTCGGCCATTTACAAACATACATATATATTTTGGGGTCTATACGCTCCGGGCGTGATTTATAGGCCAGTCGAAAATGCGGAAGCCCGAAATTTATATGGCAAATCTATAAAGTTTTATATTATTAATAAATGCACGTCTTGTTTTAGTCTTAATGAACGAGGAAAACCGAACGCTTTATAATAAATAATAAAGAAAACTAAAAAGAAAACGAAAACTGCATATGTGAGAGGAAGGAAAAGGCGAACGGGAACAGGGGAACTGTCAAGCCAAAAAAAAAAAAACGAAAAAATCGAAAAAAGTGTCGCCAGCACAATAAATTTTGTGTTTGGCGTTGTTGAAAGTTGTTGGCATTTGGAAAATCTTATTTGACTGCTGCCGTACACAATTTACTGCCCCGGAGTGTTTGTTGGCCGCATTTTGATTGATCGTCGACTTGTTGGCCATTAAAACTGGCGCGCCAAGAGTCGCGCAATTAAACACCCAGAAGCAAATGAATATTGTAAAGCTGACGACACTTGCATACTCTTCTTAAGAGCCATTTGTAGAGTATACTATCTATATGCATTAAAATAAAAACTTTATTACCCCTGTAGCTGCAGCTCTTGATATAATTTCTTTTGAAATTTATATTCTTGTATAATAAAAGTGTCCACATTTTGATAGGCACATTAAATTTCTGCTTTTAAATAAAAACTTTCACTTTCCGCAAGAATTTTTAATGTACTGAAATTCGCGCTAAAAATCAACCCGTTAACTGAAAAGTGTTTTAAAAGAGTTTCTACCTTCTTAAAAAAAAATGGGTCAGGGTATTCAAACGCCGGCTACCTTACCCTACTGCAGTTACAGGCCTCATCACATTCCTGAGCTACCCGCTTTGGGCTCTCAAACAGAACAAATTCAAGCAAATTGCAAAAGTCAATTTGCGCGAGGACCGTTGCCCAAGATACACACACACACACACACTCGCACCCAATCTCTTATGCAATCTCGATCGGGATCACAGTGTGTGTGTGTGTGTGTTGCGTGTTGTGTGGGCGTTGCAATTAGAAGAGCTGCGTCATGTTCTTCCACAGAGGTTCGACGTCTCGACGGGGCAATCGCTCAATTCGATCGCAATATAACTGCATAGGAGAGCGTGTGTGTGTGTGTGTGTGTGTGTCTGGGTCTGTATCAGTTCATCAGCTGTGTGCTGAGGGGCCACATTTCCGGCATGTTTATAATGCTGCTAATGTTGCTGCTGGCACTCCAGCAACATGTTGCAGCAACATTTCCATTTGGCTTAATTGGAAGCGCCTCAAGCGGTTCTCAGGCAACTGGCAACTGGCAACGGGCAACTGCAACGCGCATCATTGTCGTCATCCTCGTCAGCCGCTGTCATTGACATTGGCTGATGTTGCCTTTTATGGCCCACAGGCGGCGCTTTTGTGCTCGCTTTCTTCGGCGCACCGCCAGCCCCCGCTGCCGGCTGCTTTCGTTTTCGCATTCGCCAAAGCAAACAAATAAAATTGTCATAATAAACAGCCCGAATGGAAGGGGCGAAGGGGCACGCATCCATTTCCATTCGCTCGTTAAAATTAAAAAGCATTTTACGCACTCGCCCCGCACACAACGCGGCCTCTCACAATTTCCACCGGAGAGCAAAATTGTGTTCAAATGTTGAAATGTTCAGAAAATTGTAATTTCTTTTAATGCGCGTAGTTTCAATTAAGTTATAAAAAATATATAAAAAAAATACCAAATATATGCACACTAAATGCAAAATTGTTGAATTTTTACTTTTCTTTAATTACTTAAGTTTTATGGCCAGTGCCACAAAGCAGCAGCAGCAGCAGCAGCAGCAGCGGCAGCGGCAGCAACTGTTGCTGCTGCCAACCAGTCCACAGTCTAATTGGCACTTTTATGTCAAAATGAAACACAAAAAAAAAAACAGACAAAAAAGCAACAATTTATAAGCATTTCACATTACGCATTCGCCATGTGGCACGAAATGCGTGTGTGTGTGTTTGTCTGGGCCATGTTTACAATTTCTAAATGAATATATTGAGGCGAAATGTTTCGTTTCTGCCTTTTTTTTTTAAAACACTGCGCTTTTCTATGCCTAGCTTTTAGCCAAATTGCAACATTTCCAGTTGGCACAAAGAAGTCAAAACACAAATGAAGAAAACAAGCAGGAAAAATGTGCCTAATTAAAAGCGCCGCACTTTGCATACCCTGCTTTTGAAAAATATTCGACGCGGACAACTAGTACATATTGCTTAAATGAAGAGCATTTACAAGTATTAGTGCTCTAGACAATAAATTCCGACTAGAAAATACCCTGTAGCCACTGTAGAAAATATATTCTGAAATTTCCAGGGCTGAAAGATGCCAATCAAATGTCAATTTGAAATCAATTTGAAAAAAACTTTATAAGAAAAATATAATTTATGTTATAGCTGTAGAATTAAAATGCTATGTAAAAATCTGTATAAAATTCTCCCCTTTATAAAAAGCCTCTTTTTAGGCCGCAGTTGGCTTTTCATATGAGCGGATAATCAAGAAAGACTCAGCGAGTTTCGGGATCGGGATATGTGCTGAATATGTACAGAAATATTTAGACACACACACACACACGCACACCTTTTCACACACTTGCTGTTGGCCTGTTTGTTGTGCTCTCTTTTCGCATAAACAAATATTGAAGCGACTTTTGTGTTTATTTGCACAGTTGGCGGCGAATTTGCCGCGTTATTGAATCCCCGGTAGACGAGAGGGGGTGGGGAGAGGGAGGGGGGAGAAGAGGGAGGTGTGTGCCAGCTACTGTTTAGCATGCTCAGCCGTCGGCACGCCCCCCACTTGACCACAGGCGCGGCCCCTGGGCGAACTCCTGGCCCGGCTGGGCAGGAGGATCGTAAAAATGAAAACAGTTCGGGGCCCGAGCTATTTGCATTTGGCTCATAACTCTTTTGATTGCAAATAAACCCCGGACGGGACGGGTTTTATTCTCGGTTGTTGCTGCTGCTGCTGCTGCTGCTGCTGCTGGTGGTATTGTTGGTGTTACCTTCTGGCCGTGCTCGTAAAAAGGCCAGACGCGAGTCGCACCCACGCCAGGAATCCAGCTGAGCCCTGTCCCGGGCATCCTTCAAAGCGGGGGCACCCAGAGAGCAATAGAGGAGAGTGCGGGGCATATGCAAATGAAGTTTGTTTTTATTGTTTGGTCCCCAACAGCAACAACAACAACTGTATTCGAATACTGTCAACCGGCAGACACTTAATGGGTTTTTTCATCTGCCACGGCGAGGGCATGCCGGGGCAATGGGAACGTCACTGGGTTTCGGAATGGGCCTGTCATGGCTGAGCATGCGTAATGAAGCTTAAGTAGAACTGGTTGTAAAAACTGCCGAAGCGCATAAAAGAACATGAAAAGGTGTTGTACGATGAGCTCCGCCGCCAGAAGCCTAACGAACCCGAGGAGCTGCCGCCAAGCGGATGCTCGGAGCGGCCGCTGGAGATGAGCTAAGCGGCCGAGTGTGGGCTAATATGCCACAAAAAAGTCTAGACCGCGCCACTAGACAATGCGCCAAGTTTGATGAGAGGCCAACGCCAAGTGCCAGCAAACAAATTGCACTATGAGAATTGCAGAGAAAGGCGCGCAAGGGAACAATTTGCTGGTAATTGAGTTTCTTGTATGAGCACAAACTTGTGGCTAGGTGGAAAATATATTATTCAGATGGAAAACTTTGGATATTTTCCAGATTTTTACTTCGTAAAACTTTAAGTTGCAAATGCAAAGATTTTTGAACATCCCAGGAGAAAAGCAAATGCTTTTTCGTGCCAACTCAAAAAGCGCTGATACCGAAATGGCTTTCTTATAAAAGTTCAGCAGGTGCAAAAAAGAGGAGCAAAGACAAACCGCGAACTGGCGTCCGCTGCACAGGACAGGCACGCCCACCCACCCGCCATCACATTACCATTTCCCAGGACGTTGGCCATTTCACTTAACGCCTTGCCGACTGGGTTATGCGATACATGTCTCTGTCCGTGCCGGGCCCGGCCAAGTCTTGCCCTGCCTTGCCAAGGAGCCTGCCAACGAGCGCCATTTTTCTTACATGCACACTTCATTTATTACCGCCCCCCGCCCCCCCCCCGCGGCCACGCCTTCGCTGGCTGCGTATGGCATTATGTGTCAGTTATATGCATGTCGTTAGTTTTCATGACACTCGGGTCCAGTGCGCAAGGAGCGAGAAGTCCTTTGTTGAAAATCAATATCTGAGTGCAAAAATTGTTAAAGTTTGTCCACTTTATCCATATATATCGTATATGTATGTATATGTGTGTGCGCGTGTTCGCTGCTCTTTGAGCTGTAAGTGATAGCATTCCGCCTGCTCTCAGGTGTTGCATTTTATGCTGTTGTTGTTCTGTGTGAAATACCCTGTAGTCCAGTTTGAAAATAAAACTTGGCAGAAGCTTTCCTTGCATCGATTCGATTTTTAATCACTGCTCATATATGCAGCCTGTAAATACAGGGTATCGCCTCGTCGCGCACTCTTCACGAACAGCGTTGTGTTGTTGTTTTTTGCGGCCTGCCATGCAATTTCCTACACCTTTGTTTGCGCGTGTTAAAAATCTGTTAAATCACAAATTGTTGCGTAAAACAAGCCACACACGCACACGCACACACACTCCCACACACACACACACACACACACAAAATGCACAGCATAAATCATATGCACAAATTCAATTAAATTTTTCCCTTTTGCATACTCACCACACACACCTCACACACACACGCACAACCATAAAACATGACGTTGTAAATATTGTTGCCTATTGTGCGGGGCGTGTCAATCGCAGGATAAACGCGTCAATTGAGGGGGGCTGTGGGGCACATGTTGAATTTTCTTTAAATTGCTTAAATTGCCGTAAATCGAATTGTTTGTTTTCCTTCTTCAATTTGATTTCAGTCCCATGAAAAACATTTGCAATATTATCGAAACTTCAATTAGGCAACAATATTGAAGATAAACATTGGAAATTAAATATGGATAAAAAGTAAATCAAAAAAAGGAAATGGTGTCGGAGATGTTATTTCGTAACACCATAAAAATAAAATGAAAATATATGTTTTCTGTGACTCTCAATGTATGTCAACCCTCTCGTTTTCCACCCAACACAACCCAATAAGTGGGAATAGTTGGGAATTGCCACAGCTCGTAAATCTGTGCTCTTAGCTGGCACTTGAGGTGGCTTGTTTATGGAAAAACAGCGTGAATGAGAAATAGTTTTGGCCCAATATATCACCTTTATGTGCCACGAGCCTATGAATCCATTTGGAAATTACAGCGCCAAATATTTTGATTTATTTCGTTGGAAAATTCGCTTTTCGGTCTCCTGAGTTGTAAAGAACTGAATGATCTATTAAACAACAAAGTATTCCCATATGCATGGCGGTTGTGGTTGCATTCAGCTTGTCTTTCTCATGCATTACACAATTTGCTTTGCATGTGGCTAGCTTTTTTCCTTTTTTTTTTTTGGTTTTATTTCTTTTCAATAAATATTCGCAATATTGTAAATGTTTCATGTTGATTTCATGCTCCCAAACATATTGAAATAGTGCAATAATAATGAAAGGCGCGATGCAAAGTGGCAGAAACAGGAAAAAAAAATGTATAAAGTGAAGTCGACCCGCGAGATACCCTATAACTATTATTTTCAATATGAAGAAATTGAAATTTTGAAATTTTGAAAGCAAATTAATAATCTATGTAAACTACAATTTATGTAAAGAGTATATAGTATATAGTATATAGTATATAATATAAAAATTAAAATTTTTTCATATTAATAAGCTCAAGCACCAAGCAATCCCCCCATCCCCCCTGTGTGTGGGGTATAACTTTATGTTCATATACCACGTGCGTACATGCTATATGACTTTACGTGGTCGGGCCATGGAAATTGCATAAGTAAATAAAACCAGTAAGAACGATACAGTCGGGCGTAACCGACAGCGCCATACTCTTTCACAGTGTTATAAGGAGCTAAACAAATTGAGTATATACGGTTCAGTTTTGACAAAGTTATGAACGTTTCAAATGTGGGAGCTATGGCTCAGAGAGCTTTACATTGCAAAATGTTTTCAAAATGTGCCCAAGTCCAATATGCTCTTTTCACTGCGCTAGCTAGTGTATAAGCCCATTTTATATGTTGCAGAGAGGGGGGTGGGGTCAACACCAAGAGCCGCGTGCAGCATTTCGATGCCACTTTGCGGGAGTCGTATTTCAATTTCAATTTCACTGCTGATATTCGTTCCACTTCACATTGCAGGAGGGCTACCAATCGGATCAGGCGCCCGGCGTGCTGACCGCCCAGAAGGAGCAGGAAGTGGGCAGCCCGGACCGGGTGCAGAAGACTCTTCGCCGCTACCAGTCGAGGAACCTAACTTTGGGTGAGCAAACGATATATTTGTGGGCGCCACAATGGCCGGGGATATCTGGCTGTACGGTCGCCGGAATTCTTCGATTCTTGGTGCGCGTAAATATTGCCCAGTAAATAGCTCAGCCTGGGGGCGCCTGGGGCACATGATCATCACGTTCGGGCCATAAAAAAGGCGAAATGCAAAATCCTAAACAAACGCCAACTTTGTTGGCATTCCTTCCGAGCTAAACACATTGTCGGAATCGTCTTCTTCTTGTTATTTATGGCCGTGTCGGCTGCGCTCGCCCGGGGCCTGTCTGGGCTGCTGGGGTCTGTCTAATGCCCCGGCACGTGACTGGAAGCCGAAAGATAATGAAACATCGCCAGCCAAAGGGCAGCATCCAGTTGAGTCAAAAAAAAACCAGAGACACTTTCTAAATGACCGTGGAACGCACCAAGAAACATGCTTCCTCTTTCTCTTCTTTCTTCTACTCTTTTTGCCTTTTTCATGCCTCACCCAAAACTCAGCCAAATACCAGACATTTTCTCTATCTATCTATCTCGCTCCCACTGCTTTTTCCCTCTCACTCCCTCTGCACTTTCGTTGCAATTAAAACAAGTTAACTTGTCAACATTGTTGTAGTTGTTTCGTTTTTTTTTCTGCTACTCTACTCAAAGATCTACTCTAGCCACAGGCGAAGACTTTCTGGTATATCATTAGGTTTGTATATATTCTTCAAGTGATATGCAAAAGATAATATCGTGGAAAGCTGTTGCGAAATTATTAAAAAGGAAAGAAAGAGCTGCGACTGTCCTTGTTGTTCAGTTAAAAGAAAACAAATTGGAATTCCTGGTTCGAACCGGTTTCGTTCTTGCTTTAAAATTAAAATTAAAAGAGAATGTAAAACTTCTGTTCCTTGACCTGGACAGTATTAACTAAGTATTCAACTGCCACCTTCTGGACAAGCATGCAAGCTGAATAAATTGAAGTACCCTGTCTAGAAAGAATGCTGGAATACATAAACATACCTAAACATTGGTTTCAAACAAGAGCTTCAGGTATTTAGGAAAAGAACATACATTTGAAGCAAAAACCCATTGATTTATGGTCCCTGCCTGCTCTTTCTTCTAACTAATTAAGCCTGTTTCTTAGACAGTAGAAAGTGTATTTAATTTTCGTATTCGAGTGCTTCTCTCCAGCGCTTGTTATTGCTGCTGCTGCTGTGGTATTTCAGACTTGTGCTGATCTTACCAATTACTTCATTAAAAGCCTGCGACTATCGGGCATGCCAGCAGCAGCAGCAACAACAACAACATCAATCCTCAAGCCTGAGGCATTGACAATGAAATGTGAGCTCATCGCGTGTATCTTTTACGTTGCCACTTCCATTCGGCTGGAAAATTGCCGTTTAAAGCGCGTGAAAATTGTTTTTTTTTTTCTTAGTAAGACCCTATGCCCATTAAAAGCGTATGAAAGGGTATACTAGATTTGGCATTCGGTATTATGTCTTTATTCGAGTATAGGCATTATTTAATTAAACATTGCTTAACTTGAGTTAAAAGTACAAAAAAAAGTTACAAAAACTAACATTAAAAAACTTTGTGCTTCCATTAACAACATTTAAAATATATTTGAAGTATGAATATTTGTGATGAGTATAATGTACTGAATTCAAGAAGTTTGTTCCGATTTAGGCTGAATGATTAGAATGATTCATACTTTATTTAAGACAATTCAAGAACAAAATGATCCTGAAATGTTAATAATAAATTGTGTCGACTTCTATATCGCTCGCACTTGGAAGTTTTCCTCAGAGTATATACTTCATAACTAAGTACAGGTCAGCCGCTAGTCGAGCACTCTCGTCTAGAGTATTCTTGCTTGGCTTTTTTCAATTTTTGTTGTAAACCGTTAAGCGCGTGTGGACAGCAGCGACGTCACCGCAAATGAAAGTGTGTCACTAAGCCTGGGAAATTGTTAACTGATATGGCTTGATGTTGTTGTTGTTGTTGCTGCTGCTGCTGCTGGGGCTGTGGTTGGGCTTACCGGCAGCGCTTTAAATGCGTAATGATGCAACAATTTTCTTATCACATTTTTGTTGTCATTGTCAGCGAATAAGTTGAAAGTCGACTCTTGGCTGTGGCTCTTGGCTCTTGGCTCCTCGAATCGATTCCTATAAATTGACTTCTGTTTATTGGCATTTGCCAAGCGACATGTTTGCTTATTAACCGTTATCTAAAATGTTTGCTCAACGCCGTTCCTGCCGCGGCTGATTCAATTATTGTGCATGCAATTTTCATATACTACTCCATTCCATCGGCATGCCTTGGGATTACATAGAGCTTTAGCCGTTCTACAAAGGCATTCGCTGCTTGTTTGATTTGCCGGCATAACTCCCATTACGAACTTATGCCGGGCTAAAATCGAACTCTAAATTAACGGAGGTTAACTACCTCGGTTATGCTTTAATGCACAGTTTAAAATCCCTATCAGATAAATACATATAAACTGCATATTGACACTCGATCCCATACATATATTTTGCATTTACATTAATAGATTGGCTGCCATTAATTTATTGAATGCCACAACCTCCAATAAATATTTATCACAAAATTGTATTTTGTATGCATATTTCATAGTACTTTTTAATAGAGTTTCACGCGTTTCTCGCGCGTTTTTAACCGCGGTGCAGTGAACCTAATTAGAGCTCGCCAATGAACCTTTCAATACCATTCGCTGTACGTGGGTGTGTGTGTGTGTGTCTGTAATCCAGGTGATTTATCAATTTGCAACGCGCGCGTTTTTTGTCGCACGCGTTTTTTGTTTGCCCCAACTGCAATTTGAGCGCCGCTCGCTGCATATTAAATGCATACCCTTTCCGAGGGCGTTTTCGCTACGTCATGGTCTAAGTCGACTCCTTGTCCTTGTGACAGGTGAATATATCTTCCGATATAAATCTATGTCAGAAACAATTACGAGCTCTTGTCCGCAAGGGTATTTCCAATTCGGCGCTCTGCTAACTTTCTGCTATTGCTTCTCTGATCAGCGCCAGTTTTGCACCTTTATTGCCCGAACGTTGCTTGCGTTAAATGTTGCTGCTGTTGTAATGTTGTTGTTGTCGCCAAAAGCAATAAAATACGTGGCGCAGAAATTTTTGCGTACGCAACTTTTTTACCACCGTCGCTTTCAACGCCGGCCTCGTTGTTGCAGCCAATAAAGTCGTAAAGTCGCAAGTGCAAACAAAGCAACAGATGTAAACACAAATTGACGCCCGCCCACCCACAGACCCACAGGAGCCGCCACCCAGAGTCGGGGGCAGCATCAGTGCCACCGGCCAGCGGTAAGATGCATGCCGCACTCTGGCAGACACGTGCACACACATACGAATGCGCGAATCATCACGATTGAATCATCAACGTGGCAGACAACACGGCAACAGCCTCCGACTTCGACTCCGACTCCGACTACGACTACGACTCCGACTCAGCCCAGCCCGGCAATAGGCAACTCCGCCAGCACCATGAATTATTCAGTGTGCCCAATTTGTTATTGCCCCAACGGCCTTCTTCGTTCCCAGCAGCAGCTGCTGCCTTTGAACTTGCCCCCTCCCCTCGAACGGGTGAAGTCATTCGCAAATTGCGGCACTTAGCCGTGACCGAGACGTTGCATGCAACGCCCACAAGCCCATAAAGTCATTAGTCAGCTATAAAATGCAACTGCAACTGAATTCGTATGCCCCAAGAGGCAACAACTTCTTGGGAAGGCCATAATAAGACATGTGTAGAGATAGGGATTGAGATAGAGAGAGATACAGGGATTTAGAGATATATATAAATAGACATAGATATAGATATATATATATATAGATATAGAGATGTAGAGATATAGAAATATAGAGATATGGAGATATGGAGATGTAGAGATATGGAGATATGGATATGTAGAGATATAGAGATACAAAGATATAGAGATATACATAAATAGACATAGGTATAGATATATATAGATAGATATATAGAGATATAGAGATGTAGAGATATAGATATATAGAGATACAAAGATATAGAGATATAGATATATATATAGACAGATATATAGAGATGTAGAGAGATATTTATATAAATAGACATATAGAGATATAGATATATAGAGATACAGTGATATAGAGATATACATGAATAGACATAGATATAGATATATAGAGATATAGAGATGTAGAGATATAGAAATATAGAGATATGGAGATGTAGCGATATAGAGATATGGATATGTAGACATATAAAGATATAGATATATAGAGATATAGAGATGTAGAGATATAGAGATAAAGATATATAGAGATTCAGAGATATAGAGATAGAAATATAGATATAGATTTCTTAATTTACCCGACATCGTCTTCACTTTTCCAGAATACCTGGCCACCCAGAACGTGAACCGCATGCACAACGAGAACCTCTGCAAGTTCCCGCAGGAGCGGATCATCCTGGTGAACAAGGAGACCTCGAAGGTCTACTCGCCGCGGATCGCGAAGCTGCATCGGTGCGATGAGAACAGCAGCTGCTGCCTGGACTCGCTGGTGTGGACGGTGAAGAACAAGACGACCGTGGACATGGCCTTCTGGGTCTTCTCGGTGTACACCGGCCAGACCCAGGCCCAGATGCTGTCGCTGACCAACCACACCGAGTGCCACTGCGTCAGCCGGGGCGCGCAGCGGCGCAAGCGCAGCTCGCAGTGCCAGTGCCCCAAGCACTTCAGCAACTTCGGGGTGCAGCAGGGTGGCGCCCCGGCCAGCTGCCGCTGCGACTGCCACCTCAGCCACAGGACGTGTCAGCGCATGAAGAACGGCGAGGAGGGCTTCGCCCTCTCCGAGCTCAGGTCAGTCAGTCAGTCAGCCAGCCAGGTCGTCTCAGGAGCTAAACTCCCGCCCCCAACCTCCTTCCTCTTGCAGGTGCATCCGGCACAACGAGTGCAGTCCGCCCATCTGCAACTACGGCATCTTCAACTTGGACACCGGCCGCTGTCCGCGCCCCACGCACGCGCAGCAGCGCCAGCTGGGCTTCGGCTAAGCCGCCGCTGCCCAGCGGCGGCCGCTGCTCCTCCAGGAGAAGCCCGCAATCCAGAACTGTGTATACATTTCACTATGCTACGTACATACTTTAACTTCCTACACAAGCGAACAAACGGTCGGTCAGTATTTAGAATACGGACTAGAGGTCTTTAAATCATATTCATGGCCTTGAATAGCTTAAACATTTGAATAATACTACATAATAATACTACTACATGGCTAGAAACGCAAAAAAAAATATTGTCGGTTCGCGTCTTGAACCTTTTCTTCAGTCGAACCGGTTCATTTCAGTGTTCCGCTCATATGAACATTTGTTGTTTTTTGACTTGCTCTAATTAGGAATATATTTTCATTCAGTCTCTATATGCTAGAGAGATGTGCAAAGGAAACTCACATAATTTAAACACTATTATTTAGCTTTTAAGGCGCTTGAGATGATAAATAGCTAACAAAGAAGAAATACCTTATAGAAGGTTCCTTTCATCTAAAGTCAGCTGAACTCGAGTTCACATTGTGTAAATTTAATTTATGAAAATTGATCATTCTTTCGGGTTAAGTTATTTTAAAGGCACTGCTTCAAAGCACATTTTCGAAGCCGAGCAAAAAGTATTGAAACGCACTAACATTCAATTGTACTTAAGATCCGTGTTTAAGTTGCGACTATAACTGATATGACGCATATGTAATATTACGCTATATATTAAAGGATACAGCTAGTCAGCGATCGGAGGGGACTTCTCATTGATTACGGGGTATATCGGTCCAGGCGTCTGTTCAGCCAAAGCGCCGCCCAGCCGACCAGGCCCAGTCCGCCGTAGACAACGAGCCGGACGTCCAGTAGATGGCGCTGCCAGAGATTCAGCTGCCTGGCGCTGCCCGACAGGTGCTCGGCGCCCTTGTGCCTCAGCACGTACTCCAGCCAATAGGCGGCCAGGTCGCTGGCGCTTAAGGGCCGGTCCCGATACAGCGCCGAGTCCCGCTGGACGCTCCGCTTGAATTGGGGCTCAGTCAGCAGCCTGCGCATGGCCCCCAGCAGCTCCACTTGGCCCACCCGGCGCGTGTCCAGGGTCAGGCCCCAGCCCTTGGCCTCCATCCGGCGCAGATTCGGGCGCTGGTCGCCGCGCAGCGGCAACCCCACCAAAGGCACCCCCCAGTAGAGCGCCTCGCTGAGGCTCCCCTTGCCGCCGTGCGTGACGAAGAGCCGGGCGAGCGGCTGCGCCAGCAGCTGCGCCTGTGGCCACCACGCGGCCAGCTTGATGTGCGCGTGCGCCGCGCCGATCGCGCTGCCGTTGCTGCCGTCGTAGGTCCAGTAGACATCGTAGTCCGCCAGCTGGGCGAAGGCCTCCACAAAGCTGCGCTCCAGCTGGTCGGGCGCCCTGCGCCAGCTGAACCGCGTGCCCAGGCTGACAATGATGAAGGGCCGCGTGGCCGAGCCCCCGTTTAGCGTCCAGTTCGCGGCCGGCGTCTGCTCCAGCACCACGCCGCCCACGTCCAGCATGCCGGGCAGCAGTGGGGCAATGGGTCCCTCGCTGATCATGTGGTGATTGTTCAGGGCCAGCACCACCCGACGCCGCATGGCCTCGAAGCTAGGGTAGCGCGGTGGCGGGAAGTGCGTGCTGGCGAAAGGGAAACAGAGGTGAGTCACAGTTTAAGGGCAGAATCATAGTTGGGAACCCAAGGAAGTTGGTTTCCTCTACTTTTTTGACGTAGGAAACAGTAGAAACAGACGGACAGACAGGTTGGAAGTGATCTTATCTAAAGCAAGTAAGGGGGTCGAGTCGGGAGCGCCCGACTAGGGGATACCCTGAACCCTGTGTTCACACACATTTCAACCACCTTGCGCACACATACACAAAAACACACACAGACAAACTCACGCAGTAGGCCCCAGGAAGGCAACTAAATTCGTGAATAACTAAGAGCATGATCTTGATCTTACTACGGAATAAGAGTATTCAAATCTATGTACAAATCAAAGCCCAAGTCTGTAGTATTTGAATTGCGTTTTTTTTTAAAATGGGGCGAGTGGGGGGAGGTATCCAAATATTCATAAGCTGCGTATGCTTCATATTGAACCAAATTTGGGGGCTCTAGCTCTTATAGTCTAGGAGATGTGCTAAGAAAACTAAAACAAAACGGGGGTTTAGATCGATTTTAATCGATATTAATGAAACGATGCAAAATAGCGACAAAAAATGATAAACTCGTATTGCGTATTGAATTACAGAATCTATATTCGTTTAGTTAGAGTCTCAGCTTTTGTAGTTTCCGAGAACGCTGCGTTCATACAGACGGACAGACGGAGAGATCAAGAATATATATACTTTATATGGGCTCTGAGATGCCTCCTTCTCCCTGTTACACACATTTGCACAAAACCGTTATACCCTTTCTACCCATTTTGAATGGGTTCAGGCTATAAACAGAATACCCATAGACTTTGACATTAGTTGGGCTTACTTGACCTCATCCCCTCCGGCTAGGAGTCTGCCCGGCTCACCTGTAAATGCGCTCCATGACGCGCCTGGCGAGCAGCTCCGAGCACTTCTCCCACAGGCCGAGCACCCAGCCGGCGGGGCCCGTGCGCTGGCGGCTGTCGTAGGGCTGGGGCACATACCAGCGCTCCTCGGGGTTGCCCAGCAGGCTGTGCACGAAGCCGATGGGCTGCTGCGTGCTGATGACGGCCACGGGGCAGGCGAAGTGCGCGGCCACGCCCAGCAGCTGCTCGTTGAAGTGGTAGCCCAGCAGCAGCAGGTCGTAGGGCGCGCTGGGCGTGGCGCGCATAAATTCCCGCCAGGCGGGCTGCAGCAGCAGCCCGCCGGAGAGCTCCAGGCGCTCCAGCGTCCACTGCAGACGGCTCACGAAGTTGGCACCGGCCTCGGGGGGCGGCTGGCGCTCGGCCGGCGGCTGCCAGGGCACCAGAAAGTGCGTCACATTCGCCGTTGGCCAGTCCGCCGCCAGCGGCAACGTGGTGACCAGGGTCAGCTGGTGGCCACGCTGCAGCAGCACGCGTGCCACCGCCAGGTGGACGAGCAGCTGCGACCGATGCACATTCACGAACACGCCGAGCACGTGGCTGGCCCCGACCGCGGCTGTCCAGCCCACGAGCAGCACAAGTGGATAGCCGACCGCCCAGTTCATAACTGAGCGCCCGCACATCAACCGCCCATTAGCCCAGGCCGGGCCAATCCATCAAGCTGATAACGAGCCGCAATTTGGTTACACAACCGAAACCAAAGCGAAAAATGAGCATGCATAGAAACAAATGCAATGGCAAA
Organism: Drosophila sordidula; assembly: GCA_035047465.1. Classification (NCBI taxonomy): domain Eukaryota; kingdom Metazoa; phylum Arthropoda; class Insecta; order Diptera; family Drosophilidae; genus Drosophila; species Drosophila sordidula. Next base: position 3,752,665 of record JAWNPQ010000090.1, on the reverse strand, counting down.
AACCCTCAAAGCAAAATGAGTAATGAGTATTTTTTGTTGCTTTTTCCTCGAGAAATACGTTTGAATTTACACTCACATGTATTTAAAATACACAGGGTGTCCCCAAGTCGGGCACTTGTTTTATTTCATATGTTTTCATATTTCATATTTCTCAGCCAGTTTAACTCTAGAATCGATAGCATTGCAATTTTTGAATGCCAATCGACAGTCCTCATCCGTAAGAGTCCAAAAATGCAAATCTTTCCAATATCTAACTTTTCTTTACCATAAATATGGAGATATTAGCTCTAGTAGTAAGCTTTAAATGACCATATCTCGGCCTAATGTGCTCCGATCTTGGAAAGATATACCTCTTTCGACTCATATAAGTCTAAAGAATCGATCGCCATTCAAAATTTTTCGTTTTCAAATTTTCGCGATTTTGGCAAAAATTGTGATATTACCATTTTTGTCAAATTTGGTCAAAATTTAGAACCGATATTTTTGAATGCCAATCGATAGTCCAAATCTCTACGAGTGCAGAAAGGTATATCATTCATATAAATGACCTTAATTGCCTGAGATATGCGGGTTTTAAATTTGTAAATGATAACTCGATCAAATAAAGTCAGATCTTGGAAAGAAACCATTTTAGATTCAAGCGTTATAAGTATTGGCCATTATTTAAAGAATTAAACAACTATTTTATTGAAATTCTGATTTTAATTCTGGCATTAATAGCTGATATGTATTTAATAAAGAAATAACTATACATATCATAGTATTTTTTAATCAGTCTGCGCTATTTCCAGTTGACGTTTATTATTTCCAAAGTTTATACCGTAAAATAAACTCCATAGCATTTATGATATATTGTATTGAATTATAATATTTGTTTGGTATTTTGATGAAGAAGTCCCCATAAAGTTTCTTCAAAATCAAGCTTAAATATCTGTTCCCAAACTTATTCCCACCTCAATTACCTCAATTCAAGTTAAAGCCAAAATATTGTCCATATTATTTGAGATTTAGTTCTTATGCCATTATTTTCTTTGGCATTTTGGAGAAGAAGTCCTCGTGAAAGTCCTTCAAGATCAGCCTAAACCTGTCCGCCTGCTGCCCCAACAGGACCTTATACTCGTCCCCCTCGTTGTCGAGCATTTCGCCCGCCTCGCCCAGCGTCTGGAGATAGTGCAGCCAGTTGGGCTCCAGGTCGACGATCTGCTGGCGCGTCGCCTCCGCCAGGGGAACCCTGTACTTGTGCAGCAGCACAAACAGCTCCAGCATGGGCGTGAATCTGGTCTGCTTGAGGGACACGGCCCCGACGAGGCGCTCGAACAGCTGGTTGGCCGCGAGGGATTCGCTGTGCGTGCGGGGCACACGCATCACCTTGCGCTCATTGCGTTCCATATAGCGATAGACAGCTGTAGCGGAGGGAGTCAAATCAAAAGGGAATCGGATAGCGTGCAGATACCTACACTGTATTAGGCCCGTTGCATGGTCCAGCAAGATCTTCATGTTCAGCGCCTGCCACTTCTCAATCCAGTCGAGCAGCGTGGTCTTGATGGGATTCTGATTGATGAGCACGAAGTGCACGTGCGAAATGGCGTCCACGAAGGTGATGTCGTCGGCCAGCGAGCTGTAGTGCTCGATGCCGCCCTCGAAGACGCCGGCTGTCTTGGCGCTGGCCAGCAGCCGCTGGGTGAACGCCGGCTCCGTCAGCTCCCAGAGCGCATGGTACTGCTGCCAGTGGCCGACATACGCGTCGATCTTCGCCTGCTGCCGGGCAATCTCCGCCTCGATGCTGCGCACCAGCTCCGAGCAGTCGCCGTCCTCGCGAAACACTTTGGCAAAGTTCGGACGACGCTGCGCCTTCGGCAGCTTCAGCTTGTGGCCCAGCCGGGGAAACTGATCCACCAGGCTCTGCATGCGGTCGACAATGCCGCGCAGCACGGCGCCCACTGTCCGCATGTCCGGCGTGAACACCACCTGCGAGTCCCGCACATCGGACTCCACGACCAGAATGGGCGCGGGCGCCATGTCCTCCTCGCGGCGCAGCGCATCCCGCAGCACCTCCAGCGAGCCGCGAGTGCAGGTCAGCAAAGCGCTGGCCAGCATATCATCCAGGACATTCACATACTGGTGCCACTCGCCCGCCAGCTACAAGGATCGAGGGAAATTTTAATTAGCGCTCAATGAAATTTAATGCAAATGAAAATCAACTATTTGCTGGTTTATTCCTTCTCTAGAACTACAATTAATGTCTTTTGTTTATGTACAAATTTACTCCTTAAATACAAATTTTGATTTGCGAACGATCTTTAGTCTTAAGTGCTTTTAACTCTCCGATATCAGACTACAAATAGCCGGGATATAAAACTAAAACCCGCATATCTCAGGCAAATAAGGTCATATATATGAATGATATACATTTTTAGACTCGTATAGATCTGGACTATCGATTGGCATTCAAAAATATCGGTTCTAAATTTTGACCAAATTTGACAAAAATGGTAAGGGGTCATATTACAATTTTTGCCAAAATCGCGAAAATTTTAAAATGAAAAGTTTTGAATGGTGATCGATTCTTTAGACTTATATGAGTCGAAAGAGGTATATGTTTCCAAGATCGGATGACATTTGGCCGAGATATGGTCATTTAAAGCTTACTACTAGAGCTAATATCTGCGTATTTGGGGTAAAAAAAAGGACTCGCTCTTAAAAATTCCAATTCGAAATGTTGACCAATTTTAACTAAAATTGATCCGACTTCCCTGATTTATTTTAATTTTAAATAATCTCGAAATGAGTTTTGACTTTGAATTATATAAAATAATATAGAATATAAATATAGTGTGCGGAGAACTCACCTCATCCTTGACATCGTCGAACTCAAAGGACACGGCCAGCATGAGCTCGGCGATGGTGTTGTAGTACTGGCGCAACGCACTGTTGCCGCTGCTCAGGCAGCGGCTCAGCTGCTGCTCGAAGGCGGCGATGTCGACGGCGCCGCCGAAGCTCAGCCGGAGCAGGGAGGTGTCGCAGATGCGCTCGCAGCTGCGCACAATCCGGCGGTTGGCGCGCTTGTAGATCTGGACGACCTGGCGCAGTTCCTCGACGTGCGCCACGCACTCCTCCAGCCAGGCCGTGTAGCCCTCGCTCGGGTCCGCAATGGCGCCGTAGCTCAGCTTGTGGACGCCGGGCGCCAGCTGGCGATCGCAGGCCTGGATCAGCGGCCGGAACAGCCTGCGCTCGCGCGGCGTCAGGGCGTTCATCAGCCGGTTGTAGTCGAGGCACAGCTGCAGCACGCTGCTGCACACGAACCGGAGCGTCTCGTGGCGCTCGTAGATCCGGCGCACGGGCGCCGGCAGCCCGAAGCCCAGGCGCTCGAAGTGCGCGGCCTGCTCGCAGACCTGCAGCACGGCGGCGTCGATGTTGCACTGCAGCGGGCACCGGGGCTGCTTGCCGCGCTGCAGCAGGTAGCGGTCCAGCCGCTGGCCGAGATTGGGGCCGCAGCGGGCGTACAGCTGCTGCCAGTCCGCGTGGGCGACGCGCATCTGGCGCTCGAAGTCCGTCCGGAGCAGCTCGAACTTGGCGAGCATCGCGCCGGCCAGCGGCACGGCGGGCAGCCAGGCGGCGCTGCTCCGGGCCAGGCGGTCGCGCAGCCACGTCAGGTGCTCCAGGTTGATGCGGTAGGCGAGCGCCCGCGCGACGTGCGGCGGCAGCCAGGACTCGTGCTGGCGCCGGCGCAGCTGCAGCAGCTGGCGCGTGGTCGTGTCCATCTCCTGGCCGAAGAGCCGCCAGACGCGGCCCACCTGCCGCAGGTAGCACTTGCGCAGCGCGGCGTGGTGCGAGTAGTAGAGCATCACGTTGAGCGCCTCCAGGCCCTCCTCCACGTTGCAGACGCGCCGGAACACGTTGGCGATGAGCCGCTGCTGCGTCTCCTCCAGGCGCTGCACGCCGCGCCGGTAGCCGGCCATCAGCTCGTACCACTCGCCGCGGTGCACGTTCAGCAGCAGCTGCTTGCTGGCGCCGCTGCGCAGCAGCTCCAGCTGCGCCAGGAACTGGCGCTCCACGCCCACGGCGATCTGCTCCAGCTGCTCGCCGCTCGTTCCGCTGAACTGCGTCTGCGCGATGGTCTCGTTCTCGTCGAGGCGCCCGAACACGATCATCGCCTCGCAGATGTCCTTGAGGTCGCCGAGGCGCTCCATGAACGCGTCCACATGATTGAATATGACGCCCAGCTCCAGCTGCCAGCCGACGTTGGCCTGCATCTGGCGCAGGTGCTCCTTGTAGGCCAGACAGCAGTCCAGCGAGAGCTCGCACATCCGGATGCCGAAGCGCGGCCGTCCCGCGAGTATCTCGTCGAGATTGAGCTGATCCGTGCAGTACTGGATGATCTGGTTGCTCAGGCTGCGAAAGAGCGTGGCGATCCGCTCGGCGCTCGCGTAGTGCTCCGAGTGCGTCCAGATGAAGCGCAGCAGGTGCATGATGTGCGGCAGCAGCGGCGAGACGGCCGCCGGCGTCGGCGCCTCCGCGATCCTGGCGCAGGGCGCCACCAGCAGGTGCAGGTACTTGATGTTGGCCGTGGCCCGGCTCTGCTCCAGCTGCGCCGCCCCCAGCAGCTCCTCGACCTGGGGCATGTGCACCGACTGCCACTGCCGCAGCACCGTGAACACGCGCTGCACGTCGAACTGCCCCAGCTGCGAGTTCAGGCCCTGCAGCACCTCCACTGAAATGGTTTTCAACCTAGTCTAATTACGTAAATCTTAATCTTGATCGAAATGCATTACACTAAGTATAAAATAATATGCAAACTAAATAAGAAATGTTTTTAAGTTCAATTTAACTCTGGTTTCCAATAATGTTCATAAATTAAAAATCAAATAAAACACGAGGGTTCGAATCCCAGGCTGGGAAAGCATATAGTTTTTGAGTAAAACTGAAAATTAAATAATAAATTATTTTTAACGTTTAGCTAAACTATTGTCTTAGCTAATGCTCATAAGTTAAGGAAGAAAATAATAAAAATCGCATCAATATACAAATTAATTAATGTTGACTTTTTTTTAAGTTTAGCCAAACTCTTTGAATTCCTCCTCACAGGGATAAGTTAAAGATTATTATAAAATAGTTACTTTAAAAAACAATACTAAAAATTAAATAATAATTTGTTTTTAACTTTTAGCTAAACTTTTTGTTTTTGATAAATTAAATAAATATACAAATTAATTAAAATTGATTTTTTATAAGTTCAGGCAAAGTCTTTGAATTGCTCCTCACAGCGATAAGTTAAAGCTTACAATAATAGCAATAATTACTTTAATAAATAATAGTAAAAATTAACTAATAAATTGTCGTTTTTAACTTTTAGCTTAACTTTTTGCTTTTGATAAATTAAATAAATATAAAAATTAATTAAAATTAATTTTTTATAAGTTCAGGCAAACTCTTTGAATTTCTCCTCACAGCGATAAGTTAAAGTTCACTATTACAATAATAACAATAATTACTTTAAAAAATAATACTAAAAATAAAATAATAAATTGTTTTTAACGTTTAGCTTAACTTTTTGCTTTTGATAAATTAAATAAATATAAAAATTAATTAAAATTGACTTTTTTATAAGTTCAATCAAACTCTTTGAATTTCTCCTCACAGCGATAAGTTAAAGCTTACTATTACAATAATAACAATAATTACTTTTAAAAATAATACTAAAAATTATATAAATTGTTTTTAACTTTTAGCTAAACTTTTTGCTTTTCATAAATTAAATAAATATAAAAATTAATTAAAATTAATTTCATAAAGTACAGGCAAACTCTTTGAATTTCTCCTCACAGCGATACTCCCAGAACTCGAACTCGTCGTTAACCGTGGCCAGCTCGTTGGGGGCCATCAGCGTGCGGTCGGCCAGGACGGCGCGTATCTGGGTAGTCCAGTAGACGGCGATGCTTTCCAGGTTCTTGAACAGCGGCCTGTCGCAGGCGATTTGCTCGCCGCCAATCTGGTGCAGCACGAAGGGCACGTAGAGCGACGATATGCCAGCAATCTTGGCGTTCATCGCGAACAGAAAGGCAAGCAACTTGTCGAGGCTGGCGCAGAAGCGGGCGCGCACAGTTTCGTTCCAGTCTTTGTAGTTGCGAAAGATGGGCGCATAGAAGCGCTCCAGCAGGCGCATCAAGCAGCCGTCGACGTCGCTGTGTATGGTGCCAAAGTGAATCTCGTCGTGGAAGCCGTCGACGGTGAATATCTCGTTGGGCTCGCCGCGGAAAAAATAGCTAATGTCGTCCATTGGCGCCGTGGGAAAGCCCAGATAGGCGGTGAGGGTGTTGTCCGCGTAGAAAACTGTCAGCAGCGGCTCGTTGACCTCGAGCAGCCAGCGGCGTATGATATCCAGCGACTCCTCGTGCCAATCCCGCTGATTCAGCGAGTAGAGCGTGGTCATGCGCTGTATGTACTCAACCAGTTGATTCAGATCTTCGTCACTATACGCCGGACGCGGTGTGGGCGGTCGAATCTCCTCCTGCTTCACCTCCACCTTGCGCTCTGATTGGAATTAGATTACCAAAAGCGTATACAATTATAATTACTATTTACCCTCATCATCGGATAAATCCGAATCGGTTAGCTGCTCATCTTCCACAGCGCTGGAGGATGTCATTTTGTAGTTTTCACTTGAAATTTGCCCAAAACACACGAAAATAAAACAACGCAATGTTTCTATGGTAGCTGCTCTTCAAGCAGCCGTTAAGGCAGCTGATGAAACGGGGCATTTTACAACACTGCGATGCCAGCGACAATGCCTATCGATATATCGATAAAGCATTGTTTGCGTATCGAAGCCAGAATCAATTTCAAAGCGGCAATTCACTCGCGTTTTCTTTATCCACCAAATGCAAATAAACAAGAGAAAAAAAACATGAGCAACAACAACGCAGCCATTGAGCAGGTCTGCCAGACCGCCAATTCACTGTTCCCGGAGCTGAACATGCGCGCCAACGAGCTGTCGCATCCCACAGAAGCGTTTGTGACCAAGGTGCTGATACACTATTTGCGATCCTTTGGAATTCGCATGGAAGCGCCGTATAGCATTGACAGCGACGCCAAGGATACGTCCAGAGAGAAGCGCCTGTTCCTGGCCAAGCTGTGCCGCCAAGTGGAGCGCATCTTGCAAATATCCTTTCCGGGCAAAACCTTCACCTACATTGACATCATCGAGCCAAGTATGAGGAAAATACGTAAAACGAATTTTAAATATAGCAAGCTCTCTAATTCCAGCTGCCAAAAAGACGTCGAGCACCCTGGACGTACTGTTCAACTACAGATGCTTCTACAAAATGCAGAAAAAGGAGATCATCTCGCCCATCGTGGAACGGCACATGGAGCGGCAGGCGCTGAGCGCGACAATCGCAGCCAAGCGCAACGAACTGGAGCAGAGCAAACAGCGGGCAGCCCAGATGAAGATTGAGGTAGCCAAATCGGAGGCCAACATTGGCAAGTTGCGCGAGGAGCTGCCCCAGGCGCAGGCGGAGCTCGAGGAACTATCCAAGGTCCTGAGGCAGAAACAGGCTGAACAGGAGCTGCAGGAGGAGCGCCTGGCAGAATTAACCAGCCAGGTGAACCAATTCAAGCAGCTGGTGGTGCAGGACAGCGATGTGGCAAATGTTAAAACGTAGGTGGATACCATAAAGTACCTAGACACTGATTTCCTCATCTCGCTGTTTAACAGGCAAACGGAACAGATAGTGGCCAACATAGAAGCCAGCAAACTGGAGAAGGAAAAGCTGGAGGAGCTCTTCAAGGAGAGGCGCGTGGAAATCGAGGCCAACCAGCTGCTGAGCGACGAGATCGAGAAGGCCATGAAGATACTCTCGCCGGAGCTACTCGATAATTACAAAGAGCAGCTAAGGCACACAGAACGCATGGAGAAGAAGCACGCTTCGCTGGAGTCCAAGCATCAGGCGCTGCTGGCCACAAACGAGAAACAAAAGCAACAATTCGAGCAGTGTGAGGAGGAACTGAAGACACTCAAACTGCAGTACGATCAGGACGCGCAAGTGCCCAAGCAAAAGATCGCCGAACAGGAAGCCTACATCGAGCAGCAAACCGGCGCCGTGGAGGAGTTCGAGCAGCGCAAGAACATGCTGCAGGTGCAGATTGACGAGGAGCTGCTGACGGCGGAGCACGCGAGAGTTTTCTTAACTAAACTGTTTCGTGAACACGCAAATTAGACTTAATACATATGCATTTGTTTATTTCTAAATTTCAACTGTTTACGCTCATTGTGTGGTTAGGTACGAACGGAGGCCGAATCAGGTATCCATCTTCTTGCTCTCGAGATGCGCCTTCAGCTGTTGGCTGAAATCATCCTCCACGTTGTCGTCGTCCCAATTGTCCTCCCACACGTTCGGCTCCTCCACATCGTCGGCCACGCGAAAATCTGCAATGCGAAGCGCCATTCAAGCAATGGGGGGAAAAAAAACACGGCAACAACAAAATTCTCACCTTCAGCGGGAAACTCTTCGAACTCGTCGTCCTCCTCCAGCAGGCCCAAGTCTTCGCTCTTTTGGTTTGACTCCTCCTTGTCCTTATCCTTTTCTTTGTCGGGCGCAGACATTTTCTGTTTGTGTGTGTTTCTTAAAGCTGAATTTCAATTGTTCAACAATTTGACGCTTAGTCCAAATGATGCCGAGTCATTTATCTAGAGGTGAACACGGCCAACATATCGATATACCGATACCTGAGTGTTAAGTAACGATTAAAATCTGACGGCAGCGCTGCCACATCGGAAGAAAAATTCACGCGCGCTAGCCGATTGCTTTTTAAAGTATGCATTTATTAATTTTCTTTTATAACATTTTGACTTTTGTGGCTATTTGACTTTCAAGCTAATAGGGTTATTGAGCAGTTGAAATGTACGTAACGTTAACATTTATAATAAATAGTTTGTGGTATGCTTTTGATTTATTGCATGTTCGTATTTTGCTTTGTTGCATTGGCTATTGTTTTCAGTTGGATTTTCGCTTGCCAAAACGGTTGTATCTCTTTCACTTTTAGCTTATTGTAAAAATTTTGTATGCCAAAATATATCTACATATGTATTAATATAGATTTGTATCGTTTGTATTTGTTTCTGTTTAAGTATACTACTTTTATAAAGGAATAAAACACCATACATTTGATTAATTTTTATACCATTTTGAACTTATTGTTCGATTTGTGTTTTTGTTTTGTTTTGTTTCAATTTGGGTATTGTTTTCTCTTTAATGGGCTTCATCGCTCTCTCTTTTCTCTGTTTCTGCTCAATATATTATTCATCACAGACGCACAACGCACAAAAAAAAAAAAAAATGCAATGCAATTATTATCATCATTTAACAATTTGTTTACAAGCTCCATTTTGCTTAAACTGGACGCTGACCTCTTTAGAAAATGTCATGTCCTCGACTGCGTATAACTGATTATAAGTTTTCTTTTTTTTCTTTTCTCAGATAACATATTTAATTTTATAATACTAATAAGTGCTGCTTTTCGAAAGTTCAATAAATAATATAACTTTTTTCGCACAGCTGGTGCTGGTATTTGATCAAGTATTTAAAAAGTGCATGCCGCGTCCCTTCCCTTTAAGTTGCACGGCCCTTGTATGTGTGTGTGTGTGTGTGTATTAAGTGTATTGATAAATATTTGTATCTGGTAAGTGTATTATTTTATAAGTATTTAGTACATAGTATCTGAAAGCTTTCTAGAAAAAACAGTTTATCACATATAGAGAGGAAGTGTTAAATATGTTTTCTGTTGCGTTAATAAATGTTCTATGTTGCGGTTGTGTTTCGATATAGTATCTGTTTAGACTTTAGATTGAATAGAACTACAAACATGCATGTATACATCTGTAAATTAAATTAAATTAAACAACTTAGCCTCATAAAATGCATAAAGTAGTTGTGGTAAGAACATACATACATTCACTCTTTCATTATTTCCATTTTATACATATTTCAATTTTCAAGGAGAGCACCAATAAAGTTACGCTTGAGCTTAAGCAAAAACATATAGATATATATAGATATATATGCATATACCAAGGTTTTGTCGGGAAACGAGTTGCATTAATAAATACGACAAACAAAAAGTAGGGAAATGTTTCAACAGGTTACACAATTCAATTACAATTCAGTAAATCCTAGCACAAATAGCGAGTGGGGCACTCGTCGCTCTTTACTCGCTATGTGCGCTGGGCATCTTTATAAATAGTTGAGAGCTTTGTGGGTGTGGGTGTGTGAGTGTTTGTGTCTCTTTTTAAAACGCTAAGCGTTCTCTAACGGTTTGTTACGCGCTTACGAACTACATAAATACACATCAAACATCAAAAATATTGATAATAAAGGATTAATGTTAAAACGTGCGCCAATCGAGCGTCGACACACGCTGATAAAAGCCGCTAACGAGCGCAACGAGTAAAGGCGCGCAGCAAGGGAAAGCTCGCGCTGATTGAAATTGCAGCGAGCGTTTTACTCGTTGCGTCCGAAAGCTAACTTTACAGTATACGATACACATACACACATATATATATATATATATATAATAATTACAAACAACAAATTACTACACGTTCCTTTGAACTGTTTTACTCGCGTCTTGTGCGCTTCGGCCGCGAGGGCGCCATCGAATCCGCCGACGAGGTGCTCGTCGCGTTGCCACCGCCAACGCCGCCGCCGCCGCCCTCTGTCGAGGCTATGGCCGTGATGGTGGCCGATATGGTCGCCGGCTGTCGGCTGTCTGCCACGCCGCGCACCTTGCGCGAGGCCACCGACTGGGCGGTCACCTGGAGCGAGATGGCGTGCGTGTTGAGCTTCTCGGCCAGCAGCAGGTCCTTCAGGCCCTTCATCTTCTGGCTGTACAGGGTGATCACCGGACGTTTCAGCATTATCTCAAACGGATCGTAGTCGTCGACAACGGGCGTGCTGGTCGCCTGCTCCGCGTGGCTGCTCTCCTCCAATTTAGCGTCTTTGTGCTGCTGCTGCTGCTGCGTTTCGTTGGCGCTGCTAGCCTCACTGGGCGGCGACTGCGCCGAGCTGTTGCTGCCGCCGCCGCCGCCGTTGCTTGTTGTTGTAGCCTCCTTGTCAGCATTGCTGCTGCTTGTGTCGTTGTTGTTGTTGTGCGCTGCCTCGCTGGACGTCGTCTGCTCTGCTGCTGACTGTTGCTTCTGGTCAGCAAAGGGCTGCCCACCGCCCTGCAGCAAAAAATCGGGGTTCAGTATCTTCTCGCCACAAGCGGCTGTCAGATCCGCCAAAGTTGTCGGAAGCTCCGATTTGGGCTTCTGTAAAGCGGCATAAAAAGAGGGCATTAGCTCCAACAAGAAATGAACAAATAACAAATAATGAACAAGAATAAATATGCACCAAATATGTGTAAAAGAATATTGCCCAAATGGAACAATAGTAAATTGGCTCCAAGAGCTCAATTGAGAATTAATTAAATCTATCTAACTCAATTCAATTAAATCTATTACAATTCATTAAAATAAATTCATTTCTGACAATAAAACATATATGACTATTTTAGGAAATTTTTGATCTATGCTTATCTCTATTTCCCGTTGTTAATAATTCCGCATAATGCGAAATTTATAAAAGAGAAAACTTGTAACTTTTAGAATTAGAATTAGAATTAGAATTATATATTTTCTTCTGTCATAAACACAATCCTTCTTTAACCTTTCATTTGGGATAAGTTAAGCCAGCTGAGGAGTTTGTTAACCAGGTCATCTGGCAACTCTTACCTCATCCTTTTTGACAACCGTGTTGTTATTGTTGTTGACGCCCTCCAAATGCAACGTTGCCTCCGCAGTTGCTGCCGCTGCCGCTGCTGCTGCGGCTGCCTTTTTAGCCTCCAGTGCGGCCGCCTGCTCGGCCTCCAGATCCTCGGGCAGTTTGATGACCACCTGGGAGCGAATGTCGTAGTCGAACTTGGTGATGTTGGTGACCAGCGGCTTGGCCCAGCCAATGTGCAGGATGGGCGTCAGGCTGTCCTCCTCCCACTGGCAGATGCCGTCGTAGAAGCGCAGCAGGTTGGCAAACACCTCCGAGTCGCGGAGGATGCTGCGCGCCGAGTGGCCCGAGCTCTCGGTTTTCATGACATAGGGTATCAGCTCGTTGGCAATGTCCAGCAGCTCCTTGTAGATCTCCTCGTCGTCGCGGCACTGATACGTGTACAGCCGTATCACGTCCGCCGCATTCGCCCAGGCGGCGAACGCCTCCCGGTACTTGATCAGGCGGTTGTAGTAGTTGCCCTGAAAGATGTGCGGATAGACGTGGTGGTTGTGGTAGTGGGTGCGCGAGGACTCGATCGCCTCGCGGAAGAGCTGCTCGCAGCTGATGGTGCGGTGCGTGCGATTGATCTCCTCCAGCTCGCCGAGCAGGCCCAGCGCCATCGGGTAGCGCTTCAGGTGACCGAGATCGTAGAGCAGCCAGAGCAGCTGCTGCTGCAGCTCGGCGACCTCGACGCAATCGCTGTTCGCGCTCAGCGAGATGTTGAGGGCCACGCAGATGGCGGCCACCTCCGTGCCGCGCTCGCAGACGACAGCGAGGCCGCCGAGGTAGAGCCAGGAGCCGGACTCGATGCCGGCGCTGATGTCCTGGCCGCGCTTGTCCTCGCTGCCCTTGCCGTGCCAGGTCACCTCGATGCTCTCCACATGCTTCTGCCCGAACACCACCCAGGCGTGATCCTCGGAGATGGCCAGGCGGACGTCGCGGTAGCCCAGCAGCTGACACCCGGCGGTGGTGGCCAGCGCGACCCCAAAGCAGTCCAGCTTGTTGCCCGACAGGTAGCTGTAGAGATTCTGCAGGTGGGCCCGGTCCTTGTAGCTGCTGCGTATCAGCGAGTTCCAGATGACGTCCGAGACCTTCTTGATGACCTCCCGCGTCGCCTGGCGATGCGGCTTCGGCTTCTCCACCACCGACAATATGGTCTGGAATTTCTTGTACAGCCCGGCAATTAGCTCGTGTGTGACCACGGGAAAGGGCACGCTGTTGCCCATGATGACGTCACTGCCGCCACCTGAAAAGTGTAATTAACAAAGCGATTAATTGGCAATCCAATTAAATAATAAAAGTGTCCATAGTTAATTGTATTCCAAATCGCGTAATCGCCAATAATCTTAAATTCGCTTCGTTGTTTTCTAAATTGTGATAAACATTTCTATAGTATGCTCTAAAAAGTATGCTAGGGTATTTTTTCTTATATTTACAAAAGTTATTCAAATAGTTATTCAAAATAATAGCGTGCAGCGTTTTAAAATGAATTGCTTTCTACCATACAATGAGATTTAAACTGAATAATAGTTAATCAAATAAGAACTTTGCAGACAGTAGTAGCCGCCACGCAATACTCCTTCACAGTCTATCTGCATTTTACGCCATTTTCTAAAAAAATGTATTTTAAATAATTCATATATTTTTAATATAGAATTCAACTAGAGGATAAAACACAAACAAAATGCCTACAAACATGAAAATCGGTTCAGTTTTGACAAAGTTATGGGCGTTTGAAATGCGGGAGCAACGGATCCGGGAGCCTTACATGTCAAAATTGTTGTAAATTTAGGCATGATTTTTGACCAAAAATTTGACCCGCTCAAAATCGGTTTTAATGTTGTTTTTTCTGCTAATTGTGACAACCACAATCGATTAAAAATATAAATTTGAAATTCAAAATTTTGAAAAAAAAATAAGTAAGGGGGGAGTACATGCTTTTTTTGCAAAAAAATTTAAAAAAAATTTATTTTCAATAATGCATATATTTTAAATGCAGTCTCAATCTAGAGGGCAAATCATGACCAAAATGACATCAAACATGAAAATCGGGCCAGTTTTGGCAAAGTTATGGGAGTTTAAAATATGCATCCTATGGATCCGGGAGCTTTACATGTCCAAATTTTTGTAAATTTTGGCATGATTTTTGACCAAAAATTTGACCCCCTCAAAATCGGTTTTAATGTTGTTTTTTCTGCTAATTGTGACAACCACAATCGATTAAAAATATAAATTTGCAATTCTAAATTTAGAAAAAAAAATTTTTCGCAAATAAGTAAGGAAAGAGTACATGCTTTTTTCCAAAAAAATTGAAAAAAAATGTATTTTCAAAAATGCATATATTTTAAATGCAGTCTCAATTTAGAGGGTAAATCATGACCAAAATGACATCAAACATGAAAATCAGGTCAGTTTTGCCAAAGTTATGGGAGTTTTAAATATGGGAGGTACAGATCCGAGAGCTTTAAATATATACTCTATATATAGTATCTTCTAAGCTGCAACTCTCTAGCTGCAATAGCAGGGAAAATAATATATTCTGTTCACTTCGTAAACGAGTATAAAAATAATAGTGAAAATAGTAACAAATAATGAAAAAACAAATTATATTTTTATTTTTTTTAAATGGAAAAATTAAAATGTAGTTCAAATTTTAGACACACTATTTGTAATACCTTTAAGATAATTGGGGAACTTTGTGGGACTCGGAAGAGTAGCAGATAGAGAGCATGAATAGCGGGCCACTCACCTGGGGCCGCCTGGGCTGCCTGCGCCGCTTGGGCCGCCTCGCCCGTGGTCAGCGAGAGCTCGATGTAGCCGACGACGATGGAGAGCAGGGTCAGGTCGGGCTCGACGGCGCTGGTGAGGGCGCGGCGGAACAGATTGACCACGTCCGCCGTCGACTTGAGCGGAAAGAGGCTCGCGTCGATGATGCCGTTGAGCGCCATGCAGGGACTGGCGCTGGCGCTGCGCGTGACCGTCGACATGGCTGCGAAGGATTTGCTGTTTCTTTGAATTGCTTCTGGTTCTTCTGCCGCTTAGCACTGGCCGCAGGCGCTGTTGCATGCACACTGGACTTGCACTTCCACTCGGTAGCAGTAGCAGTACAGCCAGACACTTTGTTGCTGCAACATTTGAGGGGCGCTGCTGCAGGCTGGACGGCGGGGGCGGGGGCGGGGGCGGGTGGTGTGTGCTGCAATGGACGCCACAAGTTGACAAACAACTTTTTTACTTTCCACCTTGTTTGCGCGCACTGTTTGCCCTTTTTTGTGTTTTTGTAGCTGCTTTTTTTTCCTTTTTTCCTTTTTTTTTTTTTTTTTTTTTTTTGTGAGTAGGCCTCTCTTCTTGTGTTGCTTTGTCGCGTTTCTGTGTGCGTGCGTGCGTGTGTGTGTGTGTGTGTGTGCACTTATTCTTGAGCAGGATTTTTATGCACTCCGTGGCGCTGCATTTTTTTAGTGCAATTTGTTTGCTTTTACCTTTTACCTCTCACTGCTGTGCGTGTGTGTGTGTATGCGTGCGTCGTGTCGTTCAATTGCACTGACACTTCGTTAATTTTGTCGTGCAGTTCGTTGTTGTTGTTGTTGTAGCAGTTGTCGCTGTTGTTGCTGTTGTTGCTGCTATTAAATATCCTGTCGTCGCCTCGCACTCGTTTGCACACGTCAGCAGCAACGGCAGCGTCGACGGCGACAGCGGCCGCAGCAGCGCTTCAAGTTTGGCAGGTGCGTAGCGTTCAGCAGCAGCGACTGCGGCAGCGGCGACCGCAGCACCAGCAGCTGAAATTGCGTAGCGTTGCCTTATTGCGTAGCATCGAAAGTAGCGCGCGCGCCTCGCCTCCCCCGCCCACACACGTGCTGCGTATGCCACGGAATTTGCGTCGTTTCTCTTCGCTATTCAATTGCTGTTGCATGCACTTAATTTATGCCCGTCGTTTTGCACGATTTTCTGCTTAATTTTCGCACATTTGTTTGTTGTGGAACGAAAAAAAAACCTGTGTGCGTCGACTGTTTGTTGTTGCCGCTGCTTTATTATTGTTGGCATTCTGCTTTGGCCAGCCCGACGCGTTTTGGCATTTTTTCGCGTTATTTGCCTTTACGCCACGCGCACTTCCCAACACTGGCGCAGCGTTGCCACCAGCAATCGTCAGAACTGCGCAAATAGTGACTGCGACTGATGTCAGCACCCGGTATTGTTTATAGTCGCCTCATGCTGGATGATATTTTTACCTGCACACATATATAACTTAACAGACTGAATTTGCTCACGCTGTTGGTTGGCTTATATCCAGTTACTCTCACGCAGTCACAGTTACCCGCCACTTGCTCATCTCTGATTGGCGTGCACTTCAAAAATACAAATGCCGGATTTTCTGGACTTCAACTGCTGCAAGACCATCGACTGCAAGCAGGGAGCCGTGCGCGCCGTGCGTTATAATGGTAATACCTGGACACAGGACTCGATGTCATTATACTAAGTTGTCCCCTTTTCAGTTGACGGGAGCTACTGCATGAGCTGCGGCTCGGACAAAAAGGTGAAGCTCTGGAATCCGGCCTCGGGCCTGCTGCTGAAGACCTACGGCGGACATGCGGACGAGGTGACCGACGCGGCGGGCAGCTGCGACAGCAGCTACATCGTCTCCGCCAGCCTGGACAAGAGCATCATCTACTGGGACGTCTCCACAGGTGAGTCGGCCAGGTGTCCCAAAACAGTTGCCACTATACGGTATACTCTCCCGGCCAGGCACCCCGGTGCGTCGACTGCGCAGCCATGCCGGCGGCGTGCGCTGCGTGTGCTTCAACGAGGACTCCTCCATAGCGATATCCGGCGGACGGGACAATGCGGTCATGTGCTGGGACATACGCACCCGGCGCCTGGATCCGGTGCAGGTGATGAAGGAGGCGCGCGATTGCATCACCGCCGTGCTCACCAACGAGCACAAGATATTCGCCGCCTCGCTGGACGGCTGCGTGCGCCACTACGACATCCGCGTGGGCGAGCTGACCTGCGACAAGATCGGCCAGCCGGTCACGTATCTGGCGCAGACGCGCGACGAGCAGTGCCTGCTGGCCGGCTGCCAGGACAGCGTCGTGCGCCTGCTCGACTGCGAGTCGGGCGGCTTGCTCGCCGAGTACAAGGGCCACCAGGCCGACGACTATCACATCGAGTGCGGCATTCTGGCCAACGATGCGCACATCGTGGCCGGCTCCAGTGCGGGCGACGCCTACGTCTGGGATCTGCTCGAGGCGAAGGTTCTGCAGCGCATTCGCATAAGTAAACCAATTTGGGATTATGCCAAAAGTTCGATTGCTTAACGGATGTCCTTCTATTGCAGGCGACAATGGCGGCGTGGTGCATTCCGTGGCCACGCATCCCAAGCGACAGGAGCTGCTGTTCGCCCGGCGTAGGGACATGTACGTCTTCTCAGCGGACGTGCAGATCGAGGAGGAGCAACTGTAGCCATAGCAGTAGCTAAATTAATCTACTTCGAGCTAAGTTTAGCAGCTAAGATTAGAATAAGACCAGCTGTATTTATAGGATTATATGGATTATAAGGATTATAGAATTATATGCACCAATATTCCGTTGTTATTTCCACCTCCTACCATAAACGATGGGAGGTCGTTCATAAGTGGGGCTATTTAAATTTATGAGGCTTACATCCTCTGTATTTGAAATAAACCAAACCATTTGGAAATAAAAAGGTTCGGCTCGGTTTATGATCGCCTGCATTTTCTGGAGACTATTCCGGTTCAAGGCTGATTTTGAAAATATTGGAACCAATTTGGATATTCTGGAAATCCGAGCTAAAAGGCTATTTATTTATTAATTTTTATATATTTAAATTTAAATACCTTTAAGATACATATACTCTCCAATGTCCAATTTCAACAATAAAAAGCGCAAATTGCATTTCTTTGAGGGGAAAAGGAAAAACCATTTATTTGACATAATTTTTTGTTTTCGTATTTTTTTTGTTTTTTTTTTTTCGTTTTTGTAATTATTTAATGTATTTTGTTGTTGTTTATATAGAGCATGAATGTACGTAGTAATATGTTGGTTTTTATGTATGATCTGGCTTGTATAATGCATAAACAGGTTGTTTTTGTTGCTGTTTTAACGGTAAATCTGTTGGCCTGCCACGCGCGCCTCTTCTTCATCTTTCATATGCCAAAATGCCCGATGCATGTGCAAGTGCGATCGTGTGTGTGTGTGTGTGTGTGTGTGTGCGAGCGAGTGCGTCGTGTGCTGTATGTGTATGGGTGGAGCGCCGCTCTCTCCATCATTCTCAAACTCTCTCTCCGTTGTGGGGCCTAAAGCCGATGCCACGCTGCGCTGTCGTGCGAGAGCGCTGCCCGTTGGCTCTCCCAAAGCGAACACTTGGTGTCTTCTTGGGCCAGACAAAAGCTGACTGCTCTGCGTGCGCGCAGCGTTCCAGCGGCTTAGCAGAGAGAGCTGCAGGCAGTCTACACTCTCTCTTCGACGTATTCACACGCACACGCACGCACGCACACAGGCACACACACACACACACCCACAGACTCACACATGCATGGGGCGTTCGTTAGATGCGCTTGCAGCGGCCATTCTCTCAATTCTGCAATTCTTCAAACTTTCAACTCTGAACTCGCGATGTACTTATGTACTAAAGCATATTACATACATGTAATATATTTATTTATTATTTTTTTCCTCTTGTTTATGTATGTACGCATATATATATATATATTTAGTTGTATGTATGTGTGTGTGTATTTATGGATTTATATATGCATATATGTTAATTTTAATGTACTCGTATTTAGTAGTAATATTATGTAATGTTGCGTTAGCTTATGTCGTGTGTATGTGTTTATAAGTATATATATATATATATAATTATATATTTATATATATATTTATATATGTATGTGTGTAGTTTATATAATAAACGATTCTCTCACTTCTCACCACGCACTCTCTCTTATAACTAGTTATACAATCAACAAAAACTCAAGTTCCATTCCAAAATTTTTCGCATTTTCACAATTTTCTTTTTTTTTTGTTTTTTCTTTTTTTTTTTTTGTTTTTGGGCAAAAGGAAAAATACAATAAAATATTTTTTTTTATAATAATAATATATATGTGTGTGTATATATATGTAAATTTAAAATTAATTAAATAATAGAAAATAATTTAAAAAAGTAAAAATTAATGCGATGGTGTTTATAGAGTTCAGCATGCTCATTATATATATATTATACATATATATATATTCTATATAGCATGTACCATATTTGTTTTAATAATTATATATATATTTTTTTACGTTTTTTTTTTTTAGTTTTTGTGGCTTATCGAATACATTTTTTAATTTTGCTTAATTTGCTGTATTTTTATGTTTAAGTATGTGTGTTGTGTGTATATGTGTGTGTGTTGTAATAAACAGAAAATCATAAAATTTTATGTCTATTTTCTTTTTGTACTCTGTTTTGTTGTTACTGCCTGTTGTTTGTTTTTCGTTTCTTTTCACATTTACTTAAACAATAAATGAACAAATTCTCGTTTTTCGTTTTTTTTTTTTTTTTTTTTTTTTTTACAGTGGCTATGTAAGTTTTGTTTTTGCATATGGAAAATGTATTAAATTAGTTTTAAAAAAATAAAAAAAACAATTTACGAGCTGACTGCACAAAATTCTTTTTACTAATTTTATACAATTGCCTTTTCTTTTTTCTGTTTGCCTGTTTGTTTGTTTTCTTTATCATGTTTCTGTTGCAACAGTTAGTTAACAGCGCGAGCTTCTGGCGAGCTCAATGCCGCTTTACAGCTCTGTTAAACCAGTGCTGTTGCCTAACATTGCTGCGCCGCTTATTAGTGAAAAGTGTAGGAGTTGCTGCCGCTGCCGTTGCCGCTGCTGCTGCTGTTACTGTTATGTTATTGCGAGCGCCTTTAATACTAGCTCGTGTTGTTGCCGCTTCAATGAGTAGAGGGGCGCTGCTGCTGCTGCTGCTGCTGCTGCTGCTGTTGTTGTTAATGCTAATGCTGTTGCTGCAGCTGGGCAATCAGGAGGACGGCAGCTGCTTGGCCACAATGACGCCGGGCCGGCACTGCTTGTGGGACGTCGTGATGGTGACGGGCTGGTGACTCGTCGCCACGCCCCCCGCCGTTGTCGCGCTGCTGGTCTGCACTTTGAATATGGCTGTGGGCGTGATGCCGCCGGCGCCCGCATCCTTGGTCGCCTTGGTCGTGATGATCACCTGCTTGCTGCCCTTCAGCTGGAGGAACGGCTGCAGCTCGGCCAGCGTCGCGTGCTGCTTGCCCGTGGTGAGGGCGAGCGGCGCATCCTGCGCCAGCCGATGTCCTGTCACGGTCGTGCTTATCAGCTTGTGATGCGTCTGGTGTTGCTGCTGATGCTGTTGATTCTGCTGCTGGTGCGACTGCTGATGCGACTGCTGATGCGACTGCTGATGATGCTGCTGCTGCTGCTGCTGCTGCTGCTGCTGATGCGACTGCTGATGGTGCTGCTGATGGTGCTGCTGCTGCTGATAGTGCTGCTGCAGCTTGTGCTGCTGATCGCCGTCGGCGAAGAGATGATCGCCCTCCAGGTGCCGGATGGCCTCCACAATGGTCTCCAGATTCTGGCGGGAGCGCGTGAAGACGGCCGTGGCGCCCATCATGGTCGGCTGGTCGAGCTTCTCCGTTTTGACCTTGACGATCTTCTCGTTGATGCGCTCCACCTCCACCTTGGGCGTGGCCTTGATCGCCGCCTGCAGGATGGGCGTGCTCATGCCCTCGGCGTAGGCCTTGGCGATGGCGTTGACGTTCACCTCGTTCTCGGACTCCGTCGAGCTGTTCGAGGACAGGATGACCTCCTCGTGCACCTGATCCTCGTTGATGATCTCGGCGCCCACGTCCGACTCGAGCTCCTCAATGCTGGAGCAGACGACCACCTGCTGCTGGCCGGTCATCTCGTCGATCTCCACGTAGGAGACGGTGCCGCCCAGCTCCTCCAGCTCGTCGGCGCGCACAAAGTTGTCCGTGTGCTCGATGACCTCGCGCGGAATGTAGGCGCCGCTGCTGTTGGCCGCCGCAGCGACCGCGGTGCCCGGCGGCGCCGTGGCCACGCTGTACAGCTGCCGCTTGATCATCTGCAGCTCGTCCTCGTGCAGGCGGCGCAGGCTGCGCTCCTTCTCCAGCTGTTTCTTCAGCTCGAGCATCTCCTTGGCCGCGATTATGCTCGCGTTGTTCAGCTTGCTGGCCCCGCCCACCGCCGCTCCGCCGCCCCCGCCCGCCGAGAGCAGCGTCATCGGCTCCGGCGACATCGAGCCGAGGCCCTCGTCGGAGCTGTCGCTGATCGTCTGCATGTTGATCACGTTGTCCGTCAGCTTGCGCTTCTTGATCGCCACGGCGCTGGCGCCGCCGCCGTTGTTGTTGTTGTTGCTATTCGATTCGTTCGCGTTGCTGTTGTTGTAGTTGTCGCCCGAGCCGCCACCTCCCCCGCCGCCATTCGCCTCGTGCTCGCCCACCTGACGCTTCAGTTCGCTGTTCTGCGTCAGCAGCTGTGTCTTCTGGTTCTCCAGGTCCACAATATATTGGAAGGTCTGTTGCAATATGGCCGCCTGCAAGCGCGAGAAAAGGGAACATTAGTAAATATTTAAGAGTTTCGTATTTGCATATAATATTATATTTAATGAATTTCAATTTGTATTAAAAGCTAATTTTGCCGTTTAGATAAATTTGTAGAAAATTTAAATTGCGTCTTTATTTAAATGACTTCAATCTAACTCATTTTGTAGATCTATGGAGTGTTAAAACTGAAACATTAAGAAAGATAAAAGTTAAACATAAAACACATCAGCAATATCAAATTTTTTAATTTAATAAAACTACCTATAGAAATGAAAGGCCAGAACTGTTTTAAGAAATGGTTTTTTTTCATTCAATCCTCTTCAAATGACTTTTTAAATGTATTAATCTATTGGAAAATGGGTTGCATTTTGGAGAATAGCTATACGCTAGTTCAAAGAGAGTCCTAATTTATATTATAGTATATAACTTAACAGATCTACACAGAAAGAAATTTGCAAAATCAACTCAAGTTTGTCCCTCGTGTAAACACAGTAACTCACACACACACACACACGCATATAGGTTTGCACATGTACATACACCAACAACATCGTCTGCAGTTCACAATGAAACTCATTCACAAGACGCCGCAGAGCGAAGCACAGCATAATTGCCAAAGAGCACAAGCGAGAGCGAGCACTTTGATAATTACCGCAAATGAATGCACGCATACATGCACAGATGCAAATGCCTATGCGAGTAAATAAGTGTTCGTGTTGTTGCTTCAATTTGCATTGGTAGTGAAGCGCTTATAGTAAATAGCGTAGTAAAGCCTGTTGATGTTGTTGTTGTTGGCTTCTGTTATGCTGTTGTTGTGTTTTGTTGTGTTGCCGTCTTGGCCGAAAGGTGAAGGAACTTGTGTCCTTCAAAATGCGCGCGTTCTCGATACAAACAACACTCACACATACACATTTGCAAATGCATAAATAAATACATGCACGCGTATTTACTCAGCATACTTGCATCTGTATGCGTGTGTGTGAAGCGCATGCAAAAGCTGATTTTATTCACATTTTTGCACATATTTCACATGTTTGCGCGTGGGCCACGCATAACGGTGAAAACTGGCATAGAAAGCAGCCAATTGCGTAGGCGACAAAAATGCAGGCAAAAACGCAAACTCTGCCAACACCCAAAAAGAATGCAAGCAGCTGCGGAGAGCAAAGCAGAAACAAAAATTAAAAAATGAAATAAGAAAAAAGAGCGCCAGGCTGAGCTGAGCTGAGCTGCAGCAGACGCCGACCGCAGCAGCATCATGGCAAAGGAATGCGAGAAGCTTTGTGGAAATTCTTTTGCTGTTGCTTTGGGTTTGATTAAAAAATAATAAATCTCTGTTGTGGTTGCTGGAGCCATAAAACTTGTTTCACATTTTACTGGACGCAGCCGCCGACATCGTCGCTTGTTGTCGGAGGTCACTACAACAACAACAACAGCAACAGCAACAACTAGTGCTCGACACCGGCTACACACACAGCTGCTGCTGCTCTTTCTCTGTCTCTGTCCCTCTCTCTCGCTCAATGCACAGCTGTCTGGGCAGACACCGTAGCTGTTACGTTGTTTTGATATGTTTGGGGACATAGTAAAACCAATAGAGAGCGCGAGTGCGAGAGCGAGAGAGCGATGCAGTACAGTTTTCTCAGCTTTGACTGTGATAAAAATCAGCGACGGCATTGCAATGTCGCGCGCATATTTTATTAAAAAAAAAAAAATAATAATAATAAAGCACATTTCAGCATTTTTTCTATGTTAATTTATTCTATTCAATTTGTTGCTGCTGTTGTGTGCGCCCAAAGGCCGTTCATTGACTTTAGCTCGTGCTTTGTTGTTGTTGTTGTTGTTGTTGCTGGCTTGCATGGGAAACATATTGGAAACAGAGCTAGCTGCACTGGAAAGCTGCAGCTGTAAGAATTAGCAAGAAGCGTAAGATAAATTACTCCAAATTAAAAACTTATTATAATGGACTCAAAAAGTTTCTAGCTAAAGAATTTACAGTTTTTTCCAATTCCTTTGAGTGCTTAAAACCAAATAGAACGTATTCCGTTTAGCATCCAATCACGCTTTCTATCATTATGCCAATTTGAATTTTCGAACAATCTAGTTCTCAAACTTGAGTGTTAAATCCAATCAGAAAGCTTTTAACTAAAATCAAATTTAGCTTCGCATCGCGTTCTTATTGGATTTGGATATTCACGAGTCCCACACATCATATGGCGACTGCAGGGAGACCCGGCCTTTGCTAATAAGAAAATGTCGTCGTCATATCTACGACGCAGTCAGAAAATGCCGGCAAAAATCTATACACAAATCGCCCCAAGCGCAAAAAAAAAGCAATCAACGACAGCCGCAAAAGCCACAGCTGTACTGTAAACATACACACACACACACATACATTACATATGCTATTCATCAGTATGTGTTGGTGTGAGTGTAAACAAAAAGCCGATCAAACGCGCGCGAGACACTCGTTGTTCCAACAAGAATCCCAGCCAACGCGTTCGAGCAACCAACCAACGAACCAACCAGACAGTCAACCAACAAGCAAGGCGGCAGCGGCAGCAGCAGCAGCAGCAGCACAAACAAACGGCTGCGCAGGCAGCGTTTTTGCGGCGACTGTACTTTTTTCCAACACGGCCGCCGCTACGAAAACACACCACCAAGCGCAGGCAGGCAGCAGCGCAACAGTTCCAATACGAAAAGTTTTTCAATATTCGCCGGCGTTTCGTAGCCACCGTCACAAATGTTGCTAGCGTGCTGCGCTCTCTTAGTCACACATACAGTCGCACACAGTCTGTGAGAGCGAGAGAGTGGGAGCGTGCCTTCGTTAAGTCTCGTTGCCATTTCGTTTCGTTGCGCTTGAAACGGAAATGGTACTGCAGCAGCAGTAGCGAAAAAACATGTGGACTCAAGCTTTTTCAGCTTTTGCTCGCTCGCTCTCGCTCTTGCTGCTGAGCAGCTAAGGCGTCAAAGTAAACACGTGTGTTGTTCTCTTAAGGTTTCCAGTCGCTTCCAATACGAATTGGAAACGACAGTGACGCGCGCTCTCTGTCGCTCTCAACAGCGGCAATACGAAACGTGTGTATGTACAGCAGCAGCAGCAGCAGCAGCTGACTTGATGCTGCTGCTCTCTTGTTGTCTGCTTCGTTTCTATAAATGGCGCGGCGTCTGACAACGGGGCGGCCTCTTTCAGTTGCTGTTCTGTTTCGGTTTCTTTGGCCCTACATACACTACACTACAATTTTTTGATTGAATAAAATGCATAAAAATAGCAAAAATGCTTGCAATGAGCCCGCCAACTGCTGATTCGTCATCAGCTGAGTTGGCAGTTCAGCGTTAACTGTAAACTACATACGTATGTGTATGTATGTGTGCCTGTGTAGTAAGTGGGCGCGCCCAGGCTCTGCTCGGGTGGTCGGGTGGGTGGTCCACACTACCACCCAAAAAGCTAAGCACCCCCCACCCCACTTTGCTCGGGCAGCTGTGTGGCCTACGTGCGTAGACGCACAGCACAACATCGAAAACTTGTAGTAAAAATATACAATCAAAATAAAAATCTATTTATTCAGACAGATTTCAGTTGCAACAGAGTATTTATGAATTAGTTCGATAGTGCTATATTTGCTCAAAATATGCATTTAAAAACAAACGGTACCTAGTTCAGTTTTGTCTTATCATTGCATTTGCTTTTGTCTATTGCGTCGCACGTTTTGTTGGCGGCAAACAATTAGCGCTGTGTTTGTTCTCGCTGCTTATCTCTTCGCTCTGCCGGCCAACGACAGGTGCTAGTGCGAGAACGAACGTGTGTGTGTGTGTGTGTGTGTGTGTACATGTACATGCACATGTATGTGTGCGCTCTTCTTGCAGGGTAGCAGGCGGACCCAGCAAAGAAAACAAGTCAGCTGACATTAAAATTGTAGTTTCATTGCTGCTCTCGATGCTGTTTTTTGGTGGGTCTCTCTCTTGCCTTTGCTGTTCCTCTTCGTCTTCTGCTTTTTCGCGCTGTGGTCTTCTTTTCATTTGGCAAACAAAAACGCGTGTTTTGCGGTTCATTAGCATTTTTCATAGCGCTTAGCTTCTGCATGCCGAATGTTTGCTAAAATTAGCAACACACACAAATACATGTACATATGTATACATATGCTTGCATGTGTATTTACAAACATAACGGAATTTGAGAAGGCCGCACACGTTGCAGCTTCAGCTTATTTTTGCAAAATACAAACTCATTTTCGCTGCTTTTTGGCAATACACAGACACACACACACACACACACACACACACACACGCGCACGTGTGTGTCAAAGATATGCGCAAACAAAAAAACAGCTGCGGCTACCCAGCGCTGCCGGCATTGATGCTCACACACACACGCACACAGACACAGCACCCACAGCTCTTGGTTCGCTCGCACTCGCTCTTTCGCACTCAGCTGGTGTGCGCCCACAACAATGGGCGCCAAACATGTGTTTTCTACACACTCACACTAGTAGATAATGGGTGACAACATCGCCAGAGTGAGAGCGAGAGCGAGAGCGAGAGCGAAGGAGGGTCGCCTGGTGGCTGGCGAATGCTTGCATTTCAACTATTTTTAAATTATGTATTCCATTATTTTTACAGTCACCGTTATCTGCGGCGCTGCGCTGCAAATTAGCAGAAATGCCGTCATCGAAAGTAAATCGTGGCAGAGAGATTACGCGGCGGCACAAGTCGAGGTCAGTTGGGGTCTCAATTGCCAGTGTGTATGTGTGTGTGTTGCCCAGCCTTAGCCTCAGTGCAAAACAGCTGTCGGGTCTGGCAACGATCACAAAATAATTTTAAATATAAACATTTCATTTCTTTCTTCGTTTCGTTTTTTATTTTGTGTGCCAAACGAATTTTGCGTTTTGAGCTAATTTTTAACGAGTCGCCGGCGCCGCCGAAAGCAGCTGCTTTTGCCAGGTTGACTCATAAATACATTACATACATACACACATACTTCTGTATGGTCTATATATAGCACAGCATATTTAATTATTGCCTGTTTACGCTAACCCAATTCATTTCAAACACGTGCTATGCTGCTTTGTTTATTTTTTTATAGTTCTGTTCAAGGCGAAACTCGTAAAAGCAACTTTTTTAACTGTCGCCCAACATTTCAGACTTAACGGCAAAAGTGTACTGCAATCCTGCAATACCTAAGACAGTGTTGCATAGCGACAGGCGACCAAAGAAATGCGTGGCCAGACTTTGCCTTTTACTGTTGTCGTCACTCGCGCTTTCAGCTTCAGCGTCAGCTTCATTAAAATTCCATTACAAAAGGTCAATAAAACGTTGAACCAAGCAACAACAACAACAACAACAACAACAACAACAACAGACATAGGCAAAAGCTCATGGTCAACGAAAGCATTTAATTAGCATACGAGAGCGAAAAAGAACAAAAAAAAACTATTATATGTGCACACTGTGCTCACGCGAGAAAGGTTGAAAGCGTGTTGAAAACGATTTGAATTTGAATAGAGTGAAGACAACAACAACAACAATAGCGCGATGAAAGCACGAAAGCAACAACAGCAACCAGAGCCGTGTTTTTATTTTTTTTTTTGTGAATGCCGGCAAAGTTGTTGTCAAATTCCAATGCAAAGAGCAGCGCGCAACGTCAACGCTGCTGCTGACCCTCAAACACACACACACACACGCACACGCACACACATATAGAGCAGATCAGCTGATCGAATTTCATGCCTACAGATAAAAATACAAGCAAAAGCAACAAAGCGCGCGCGCTTGCGTGTGTGTGTGTGCGTGTGACTTCACACCCAAGACAGCTGTTTTAATTAACCCAAATAAAAATAAATATAAAACAACAGCAACGCAGCAGTCAGCGACGTCTCACTGCATTTGTTACAAAAATATATGTGCAATTACAGCGAAAATGAAATGAAATATAAACACAAAGCAGACGAGCGAATGACGACAGCCTCCAAGCAGTGAGCTGTCTGCAGTTGCTCTCAAACCGCGCTCGCACACAATGCCCGTCCAACTGCGGCTGTTGTTGTTGTTGTTGTTTTTGTTTCTGTTGTCGCAACGACGCAATTGGGAAAGCTGAGCTTTTTGCCGGTCAACCTTGTTATTGCTTGACCAGCTGAGCCACCGTCGCTGCCGCCGACGTCGACGTCAACGTCGCTGCGTGCGCGTCTGTGTGTAAATTGCGCAGCAAAAATGCCGGTTGACTTTTGGTATTAAATCACAAAACAAAATACTTGTGATATTTGCCGTTTGGTTTTCTTTGTGTTTCCCATTGTTATAGCTGTAAATAAAGCACTTTGCTTGCGTTGGATTATTCTGCCGAAATCAGCTGTTGCTGATTCATTGATTTCGCCGCCACTGTCAACACTGGCCCCTGGCTGCAGGCGAAAACGGAACGGAACGGAACTAACATACAGATGAGCTGTGCAATTCACATAGACCGCCTTTCCCATTTGGCGCTGTTAATGACTTTTTTTGCCGCAGCTGATGCAGTTGCAGTCGCTGCCATTGATAAAAAAAAAAAAAAAATCAAAAAAAACAAGCACCGTTACAACGCAACACAGTCATTAAATCCGGCGAGACGGCATTCCATGTAATCAACAGCAGCAGCAGCAACAACAACAACAACAATAAACTAGCCGAAAGCTCTGCTTGAAAGCCTGCAATTGACAACGGCGACGATCTTGAAGCGCCGCCAGACGCGACAGCGCAGCCAACGACCGACCGACATTTTTGCAAACACAACAACACACACACACAGGCACACTTGTCTGCCCGCTGTCTGTCTGTATCTATGTGTGTGTGTGTGTGTGTAAAGAAAACCCACAAAGTAATTGATCCATTGCACTTATGCTTTGCTAGGCCGCCGTTACTGTTGTTGTTGTTGTTGTTGTTGTTGCCTTGCAGCTTTCTCTCTGTGCGCTCTCTGCTTTCCGCTATTGCATTCTTTCTTGCGAAAGTGCCGCCATTCGCTGCTGCTGCTGCCGCCGGTCTCGATAAGTTATCGCGTTGTCCGCCTGCAACACTCTGTGCATAAGCGTTTTCCAACACCACCCACGTAACCCACCACACTTAAAGTAATTGAGCGATTACACGCATATATAAATTAAATATTAAATAAAGTATATGTATTTTCTTGATTACATTCCGCATTCAACTGTATATAGTCTTATTTTTTTTTATATATATCCTATATCCTAAAGCTGCTCTAGGAAGTATGGATAAAATTTTAAGTTTTTGTATGAAAACTTTTACGTTTTTTTCCTACACCTAAATCATATAGCTTATAATGCTAACCTATAGCTCACATAGAAATAATTATTCAAAAATTATGTTCTTTTCTGATCTAAATTGAATTTAAAATGCAAGCAGCATGCTATATCATATAGTTCTAATGGAAACAACTGACGAAAGTTGGGTATTTTGAAGAACTTATCACTCTAAGTATAGCTGCAAGGCTACTCTATTCTATTTTATTGGACGCCACACATGCCAAAGTTAACTCTTCTTGATTTTAATTAACCCCGAGGTGGGGCATCAAATGATTTTGGATTGCCAACGCAGCTGCATTAATTGCGTTTTGTGGCCAAAGATAATGCCGCACACTTCCAGCACGCACCGAGTGGGCGGCAAAGGGCAGGGGTCATTGCTAGAGCGAGACGGAGCGCTTTACTACGAACTGCGAGCAATCGCAATTAAGTGTGTAGCTACAGTTATAATGCGCCATATACTGCACATGTAACGGCACCTAGCTGACATATAACGGCGCTCTATGTACACATTTATAATATATATATATATATATATATATATATAGATGTGGTTGGGTGTTGGCGCATCCCGACCAGCAGCTGAGCTGCAATCCCGCGCAAAGCAAAGGTTGCCCGATGCCAATGGCCTAGTGCACTGTTTACACCCCGCCCCCGCCCCCGCCCCCGCCACCGCCCCTCCTCCGTTGGCGTGTCGTCACACGCCACGCCTTTTGGCCGTAATCGAGCTGCAGACCAAAAATGTGGCTTCGCCGGGCCAAAACCGAGCGAGCAGCAGACGTCGCGACTGCCCATTGCGCAGCTGCGGCATCAAAAAGCTGAACGCCCAATTCCTCGACGGGAGTTGGGGCCGTCATCCAGTTACCCCCGCCCCCCGGCCAACCCACCTGCCGCCGCCTGTCACTTTCCAGTCACAAACAATCGTCATCGGCCAAACAGCTGCCTACCAGGCGCCAGGCAGGCGCCAACATTTCAACGTTTCGGCAACAAAATGGCAATGAAACAAGCGACTCCGCCGCCCCCTCCCGGCCTCCCAGCCCCACCCCCACCGCCTGTACTGCGGCCATGTGAGAGAACGTTGCTCTCAGCTGTGCCAGCGGTGTGAGGGGGGCCCAGCAAACGGGACTTTTGGGCCTGGCCGCACACAATGTTTTGGTTTGAGTCTGTGCGCCAACTACAGTGAGGCCTGAATAGAGGGGATAATTCGCTGGTAGTGTTACAAAGGTAAGGAACTATTATTAAGCCCAATTATATTTTTAGTTTCATTTCATAATAAACTAAAAATTAAATAAACTTTCTTGTGAAACATTTGTAATTATGGCTGTCTTCATTGGCCAGTGCTGCCTATGGCTCTGGCAGCCCTTGGCTTCTAATTCGAGTTCGGGAGTGCTGCCCAATCGGGGGTTGTTGGCGCTTTTGGCGCGCACTGGAAGCCCGCAAGACAATGGATCGATATTTTTGGAGCTACGACGTAAATTGTGCGTGCGTGTGTGCGTTGAGAAAAAATTCCAGTAAGGCGGGCTTAGGGGAAAGGGGGGGGCGGGGGACAGCAACCCCAAATCCGTCAACACTTTAATGTAGGTTAGTTCAGCTGCAAAACGTTCAGCGCGTAAACTGTACGCAATTCTGCACTGCACTTTGCACTTTGGCGCCACCTAGCGAGCAAGTTCAATGACCCGCCTCAACGAGTAAATCACAGACTACTTGGCACAGTCGCCCACCCGCCTGCCAGTGTGTACATAACCGTTATATACGCCCTGGCACATGCATGCGCACACATGCAGCTTTTACATATGTGTGTTTGTGTGTGTGTGTGTGTTCATAACTGTCAATGGCGCAGCGGCTAGTCTCGGCTGTCGTCGTCGTCGTCGCTGCTGCTTTCTGCAGCGCTGCAATTTTTCGCACTTTTGTGTCAACCGAAAGCTCTGCATGCGTGTGTGTGTGTGTGAGTGTGTGTGTCTGAGCTGCATTCGTCGTGCGACCTGATTCCGATTCCATTCGTTTGTCGTCAGTTTGTTTTCGTTTTAGGCCTAGTCTCAGCCACCAGCACCCTCTCTCTCTCTCTCCCTCTCCCATCGTCTTTCCCTTGGCTAACGGCGCTTACTCCAAGTTGGTCAAGCCAAACTATTGCTATCTCGCTCGCACGCAAAACTACTACATACTACAATGTTTACTATGTGTGATAAACGCATCGCAAAAGAAGAGCGCAAAAAATCCATAAACTACTTGCAGCAGGGCGCACCCACCCACCTTCCTCGGTCTCTCCCTCCCCCTCGCACCAACTGGCGCACGTCATGACTGTTATACGCCCATTATGTCATTCATCAAGGCACGGCGCAGTCGACGTCGCTGCTGGCGCCGCTGCTTTACCCTTCTTGCTCTTTCCTTTTTCTTTTTCTTTTTCTTTTTTTTGCGTGCGCGTGTCATTTTCCTTTTCCTTTGCGCGTGTCGTAAAGTAACGTATTTTTAATATTTACGCGTCTGTCTTCCTGTTTACATTGTTATGTGCCCCCACCTCCGACTCTGCGCTTTAACTCCTTCTATTGACACACACGAGCTGTCGTCTTGTTGTTGTTTATGCTGCGCGTTTTTTAGCACATTTTTTGCTGCACTTTTTGCTCCGACTTTGATTTATGTTTTGCGAGTTTTGTTTGACATTTTTCAATTAGCAATAAATAAAAGCGCAAAAAGGACAACAAGTCTCGATAACAGTGTTGCAAAATGCCCCATTTTCGGCCCTTGCCAAAGAGAATGTTGTTGTCTAGCAGCAGACACATAAATTGAAAGCAAAAGAAAGTATGCACATAAAATAAATATGTTTTTTCTCCTCATCTTTTTTCTTTTAATATGACATCTTGTTGATTTACAGCCGTCTGCAGCTTAGCCAAGACACACACCCCCCACACACACACACACACACTTACACTCACACTCATTCGAGAGATGTCGCCGCAGCCGCCACAACAAATCGATGCTCGTCTCAAGGTGAAAAAACCATAAATACACTCAACACAAATGCGTGGGCATGCAAAAAAAAAGAAATAAAAGCCTAAAACGGTAGCAGCCGCTACTAAAAGAAGAAGAAGAACAACAACAGGGTGACGCTAAAAAAGGTTGCCATATCAACGACACTGGAAAAGGGACCTTCATGTGTCAAGTGGCGCTGCGCTGCTGACGTCGCTGCTGACGTCGCCGCTGGCGTGCACACAAAAAGCACAATCCAGCGAAGTTGGGAAAGTTTTAGCAAATTGACTGCAGCGTGAGTGAGAGAGACAGAGCTAAGGAGCGCTGCAGTGTGCGTGTGCGTGTGTGCGTGTGTGTGTGAATGGCAATTTGTCAACACAAGCCAAGGCTCAGTGTTGTAAACTGCGTTGTTTATATGGCTGTTGTTGTTGTTGTTGTTGCGCCTGCGGTAATGTAATTGGAGGACAGGACAGACTGAAAATCGAGCGAGGTGTTGAAGCGTAAATGGATAACAAAACAAATGCCAATAAATGTGCACTTAAGCATGCGAGTGTGTGATAAAGTGTGCACATGTAATCCAATTAGCAAACTATGGGAGCAACTGTTTTCCGTATACCCTTGCCGAGGTAATTATCATATTCTCACGAGATTTGCAACGCAACTACTACATAAGCAATATGATAGCCTGTTAGGGCATTCAATATTCGGCACTTACCTTGCTCAACTTTTCGCCCTCGTGTCGCGGCAGGAGCGAGCGTAAGCTCTGGAAGCCGGCGTTGATGCTCTGCATGCGTCGGCGCTCGTTGCTGTTGGCTATTTCGCGTCTCATGCGCTTCTCGGGATCGGCGGCGGGCTTACCGCTCGGGGAGCTGCCCCCGTCCCCCAGGCCGCCGCCTCCCCCGCCGTCCTTTGTTGTATTCGATGCGCTCATGTTCGATTGGCGTCGCTGCGAGCTGGTTGTAACCTGATGCGACGGCTCCGTTGTGTACTCAATGTGATACGTGTTCTCGCCGCCGGAATCTTCTAGTTGTAATCTGCAAAGAAAACAGCAGAGATTAGAATACCTTTGAATAGTAGCAGTAAATAGTTGGGAATATTTATGGCACAAAACCAATTAACTTTTACACACGCACGCAGACAAAGGCGCTGAAAATTCATTCATTCATTCATAAATTTACAATTCCATTCAATTCAGTTTTAGTTTAACCGCACACACACACACACATCGGGCAGCGACAGCGACGGCGACGGCGACAGCGCTGCCCAAAGCATCAATACAACGAACAAAAATTTACAAATAATAACAAATACAAAAACTGCAGCAGCATAAAAATGTGAGCGCAAGAGCGTGAGAGAGCGAGAGAGCAAGAGTGTGGGAGAGAGTTTTGAGTGACGCTCACAGCTGTCAAATATGGCTGTTGTTGTTGTTGCTGCTGGGAGTCTTGGATTAAAGTCGAATTTATGCTGCTGCACAGCAAATAGCATAAGAATTTCAAACCGGTTCTACAACAAAAACAAAAAACAACACACACACACACACACATGCTCTTAAATTTTCAGTTGTGCGGCTTATGAAAAGCATTTTCTCAAAACATATGAGAGCGCAAGAGAGCGTCCCTCTCTGTGTATCTGTGTGTGTAAAGTTGCAACACTGCATTCCAGCAACAATACAACAACAACAGCGATAGAAAATCTTAGACGTCGTCTGGTTGCATTGGTTTATTTTTAGCAACATGCCATTACCATCCATAACAAAGGTCGTTCTCCGCAGCATGTTGTTGGTTGTGGATTTGATACCCTAACAAAATGACTGGCTGGGTATGATCAATGGCATCAGTTACGGGTAATCATTTAAATATATTGCAGGAGTTTGCTTTAATTTGTCTCTTCTTTGAATTTATAGAATACAATGCAATTGCAGAGTATTTTATAGTCGCATAGCACTGACACTCATACATTCTTCAGCTAGAAGTTGCCAAACTTGGCTAAGCGGATGTTGCTGCACTTGCTGCCACTGTTATTGTTGTTGCTGCTGCTGCTGCTCTGGAATTTCTATTTGCCAACAGCAGCAAAAGGCAAAAGCCACAAAATGCGGCGGCTGCAGCTGCTGCATAAATGTTGAATGAAGCTCGAGTCAAGTAGAAAATATTTGAGGCACGCGTGGTGACAAGCAAAAGTGCGCATGTATTCACATATATACAAGTATGTGTATATTTCTAGATGTAAATTTGTGCATATGTTATTGCAATTTGTTGTTGTTGTTGTTGTCGTGCAGACACGCAAGCAACAGCTGTTGCGCTTAATTTACATACGCAGCAGAGCAGCTAAAAATAGCGATCATGTTAAATTAACAGCATTAAAACTTCACACGCACACAGGGTGTTAATTGTTTACATTACATTTAACAGCCGCGGCGGCGTCTGCTGTAATTACAATAACATTTTGGAGCGCTGTAGGCGAATTCGTTTTCTTTTTATCGCATTTGTAAATGCAAATTGCAATTTACACACATTTTTTTTTTCGCATTTCACTAGCAGCCGCATTAGCAAAAATAACAAAAACAAGAACACATAACACACAACAGCTGCTGCTGCTGCTGCCCGGGGGCCGACTCTGCTGCTGCCCCAAAGTTCAATGTAGTTCATTGGCCACTTTTCGCCAAGCAACCAACACACACACACACACACACACACAGCTAAACAGAACAGACAAAGCCGAAGTCACGAGTGCCGCCGAGTTGTTGTTGTTGCTGCAGCGCTGCACATAAATCGTATGCATGTACATGTGTATGTATATATGTACATGCATCTATATATATATATATATATATTTATATATACATATATACATTTATGTTTGTGTAGTGTAGCGTAGTGTTGTGTACGTTTATTGGGTCAACGCTTACGTCATCATTTTTGCCTGGAATTTGTCGACGGCAAAAATTGTTGCCGATTGCATTTGCAGGTGAAGCAGCCGCAAAGAGCCAACATTTTTAATTCATAAAGATAAACACGAATTATATAATAGCCAATACATATATTTAAATTGGTCTTTAGAGAATTGACCTCGGATGGGAATAGCAAAGGTAAATGTTGTAAGCCTGAAATTGTTAGATTAGTCATTTATTTTTAAATAACATATAATAAACAAAGACCAGTTTCTAGACTCAAAAAAAAAGTTACAAATTTCTTGTTTTCCATTTTATTTTATTTTATACGCAACCTACGTCCTTCTGGCCTTCTGCTGTAATCTTACAATGGAATATAACTTTTATTTTATTTTTTATAATTAGAATAAAAAGAATTTTCTATCTAAAATAAAATCGAATGAAAAATTTAATTGCAACAAAAATTCAAAATTTAATTGTACAAATTTGGGAAAATTTAAATAAATGTAGATTTTGCCTTAGTGTATTAATAATATAATACTATCAATAAAAAGGTTTTTTGTGTGCAAACAATTCCCTAAGCAGGACAAAAAAGGTATCCTCTCATGCGAAGTTTTACTGTATTTACTTGCAGTTCGGAGTACTTAACTTTTTTACTACCCACATCTATATGGAGGAGTACAAAGAGTTTAGTGTTGATTTAGCATTGATCAAGTCCATAAGCCACCCACTTTCATCCTCATTTTATAGGGTCACATTTTTATGATGGAAAGCATGATGGCCCATGGGAAAGGGTGGAAGCAACTGTTGCACTAAAAAGCAGACATCATTTTATGCGCAGTCACGTACTGAATACATATTCATGTGTATGTGTAGCGTAGTAAATGCTAAAAAGAAAGAAGAAGCAATTGGCAAAATGCGCAGTAAAACGCAATAAACTTTGCCACTTGCGTAATGTGCAGCAACAGAAACGACATTAGCGCAACAAAGTAGCATAAACAAATAAAAAAAAAACATTTAGAATTAGCCCCCATACTCACCCTCTCCCCTTCCCACACACACACACACACACACACACACAAGTCAATGTGTGCGTCGGCCTTTTGGCGCCACATTTGCAATAAAAATATAAACAGAGAACAGACTGCAAAAGCGCCGTTGCAATTGAATGGGCCAGACGAGAGAGCGGGTGACACATAACGGTTACATAAGCACACACACACACACACACGTGCGAGCGCCCATGAGGTAATCCGAGATGAATATGTGCCAGGTGCAGGCAGCAGGAGACTTGAAGGGGGAGGGGGCGAGCGACAAGTGCGGGCCAAATGATGTCTTTGCATGTTGCTCAACACGCGTATGTGACAAAAACAACAGCTGTTGAGCGAATTAGCCGAGACACAAAAAAGCGTACACGCACACATACAGGCATATAGCGTTTGTACAGTCACAGCTGACGCTGGCGTTAATCTTTAATAAATTTGCAAGTCAAACTATTTGTGGTACACACACACACACACACACGAAAAACAATCATGTGTTTTCCATCAAGAATTCAACTAAACCAATTGCTGCGGCTTCTTTCACTCTTTCACCCCACTCTCTCTCTCGTTCGCTCGTGCACCCCAGTCTCACTCTCACTCTCACTCTCAGGCAGACGACGCGCAGGTTGCCCATAATAAAAATGCCGCATGCAAAAACGCAATGGAAATTGAAACACAGCAAGACGAGAAACGTTTGACATGTGAAACAGCCATCGCCCAAAAATTTGCGCAGCAGCTTTTATCTTTGCGCTTTGCATGTGTGTATGTGTATTGTTTTCTTATTGGCAAATTTTGTTGCTTTTTTTTTTTTCTCGCATATTTCGCCGCTACGCTCCGCCGTTGTGTCAGTTGCGTCGGCGTTGACAGCGGCTTTTTATGTATACGCTTTTTTTTTCAATGAAACGTGTGTAGTAGTAGTAAAAAGCGCTGTGTGGCGGCATCTGTACTTTTGCAAAGTTCCCCTTATTAAATGCACACACACACACGCCCACTCTCTCGCTCCGGCTCTCTCACTCGTCTACTCGCAGCGCCATATTGTCAAAGGAGCAACAAGCTTTTGAGTGCAACGCAAACACTCATTCACTCCCTTGCTCACTCACTCACTCG
Organism: Drosophila sordidula; assembly: GCA_035047465.1. Taxonomy (NCBI): domain Eukaryota; kingdom Metazoa; phylum Arthropoda; class Insecta; order Diptera; family Drosophilidae; genus Drosophila; species Drosophila sordidula. Next base: position 3,715,990 of record JAWNPQ010000090.1, on the reverse strand, counting down.
CAACTTGGGCTTATGTACTTAGCCAGCAACAACAGATAAGACTGCATGCAGAAACACACACACACACACACGCACACAAATACACAGCTAAATGAGCGAATTTATAAGCGTGGCGCTGGCAGCTGACGCCGCAGTCGCCGCCTTCCAGTGTGTGGGGAAAACGGAAATGACGCCACACACACATACACGCATACACAATGTGTGAGAGCATGTGCAACGCTGTGGAGACTTTTAGCCAAGCCACTTGCCGGGCAGCTGTTGTTGCAAACTACTTTTCGAAAAGCCATTTCCTCTTTTTTGGCATAAAATTCTCAATATTCAATAATAATATTTCCATTTGGGAATTTACCATGAATAGACGAAAAAGGAAAATTGTAAAAAAAAAAACCTGTCAGCTGTTTTTTTCAGAACTGCTCGATTTACAGTGTTGATAAAAGTTAGTTGGTTATACAGTTATACAATACAAACATATGGCAAATATGCCAGCCTTTTTGATAAGGCACTCACACACACACACACACGAAACCTTGAAGCGCTCAGCTGCCAGCGGGTGAAGGAGAGACTAGCCGATAGGTTTCTTTTGCGTCACACTCTCCCTCTCTTTCTCAGTGTGAACATATGCTGGGCTGCTGTTAAAAACAGCTAGGCGGCTGATAAGAAGCTGACAAAAAACCATATGATTTTGATAAATAAAAATGTTTATATACATATATGCATAAATAAATAAAGAGCCGGCGCAACTTTCGCCGCAAGCAACAAAAAAAAGCAGAATTCGCAAATAATAACAATAGAAAACTGTACATTTCTACGCTCTCCCGTTCACACACACACACACGCAGCCATTTACATTCTCTTTCTTTCATTTCAATTTTTACAAATTCATTTGCTGCTCATTTGTTGCTGTTGTCTGCCTGTGTAATGTGAATGTGTGTGTATCTTGCTCGCTCAGGTAGCCGCAGTCGCTGCCATATGATGATTATAGCAATATACCGGTACAGCTGATTTCGCCGCAACTAGCGTAAACTCGCTGTAGATTAGACAACGCGTCATGATAAGCAGCAGCGCAGCTGTTTCGTGCGAGAACGAGAGAGAAGCAGCAGCAGCAGCAGCAGCCACTGCGGCAGATCGCAAGCCGCGTGCAATTTAATTACTTTTTTTCCACGCAATATCAAGTTTATATGAGTGTGTGTGGACTATTTTGGACGCCAGTGTAAGCTCAGGCTGGAATAGATGCGAGAAAACAGCCGTTTTTCAAATATGTCGAGTGTAAAACGTAAAAACGGGGGGAAGAGAACAGGCACCAAAAGCAAACAAAATGTAAAAAAAAAAAAAGTAGCGTCACCTTTTTCCAGCGAGACACTCGCACAACGAAACGAAACGGGTAGAATAAGCGGGAATGGTTTGGAAATGGAATGGAATGTCTGTCCATATGTGTGCGTGCGTCTCTTTTGCCTGCATTGGTGGTGGTGTTTTTATGCCGCGTTTGTTTTGTGCGGCAAAACAGGCGGCAAAATTATACGTTTACTTGCGCTGCAGGCGAGAGCGAGAAAGGGCAACAGACAAGGAGCAACGAAAATAATCAATAATTTGCGTGATAAAAAAGAGGAAGAACAAAAAAATACAAGCGCAATTTGTTTATTTCATGTTTATTCCATGGTTGCAAGAAAACAAAATTTTATAAGGGTAATTCTTATTTTTTCGGTTTCTTATTTTTAATTGTTGTTCCCACTTACTGTAATTCTTCATCCAATTCCTCGGCACTGTTGTATTCGGCGTTTTCCAAAATGACTTCCTCCGTTTTAATGGCCAACGGTACTGAAGACATCTTTTATTTTATGTGTGTTTTATTTGTTTGTTTTTGTTGTCGCAAATTGCGCGCACTTCTATTTGAAAGTAACTGTTGTTCGTTAGAGCAGGACACGTGCTACTCTTGCTCTTGTTTTGCTTTATATATTTGCAGCCCGTAGTTGTTGTTGTTGTTCTTCTTCTTCTTCGTGTTCGCCTTCTGTTTTTCACCTGGTCTGCTCGCACACACACACATGCACAAAACGCGCAATCGATCGTTGACTTTTTGCTATGTGTGTGTTGTCGCCGTCAGCTGGTCTTCTGTCTGCCTCCTCTTCTTCTTCGGCTGCCTTCAGCTGCTTTTGTTTAGCGGCAAATTGTTAGGCATACACACAAGCACAGACAGCTCTCTCAAACTTGCACACACACACGCACACTTCGAAACAGCAGGCGGCGTGCCGTAAAATTAATCGCGACGATGTTGTTGTTTTTGCTTCTGAAAAGCACAAACACTGGAAGTTTTCACAAGCTTGTGCAAAATGATTATTTGCTGTGTTGTTGTTTTTGCAATTTTATTTTGCTACAGCACTTTGGCGTGTACGTACACACACACACACAAACACTGATAGAAAGATATATATATATATATGCACAAAATGGTTGCACTGTACGTAGACCGCGTTTTTACACAAGACGTCCGCGACGCACGTCTGCTCGGTTCAAAAATTCAACGCAAAATAACAGCTGTTAAAGCTTGCCAGTGTGGCCGAATTGGACAAACGAGAATAAACCGATTGTGCTAACAGAATATACTAAATGCACAAGGCATCAACATTTGTTTGAGCAAACAATAATTTAGCTCGAGTTATATGCATACCAAAAAACAAAATTAATTATTATTTTAATTATTTACAAATATTTCAGAGCATTGTTGATGGTAACATTTAATAAAATTCAAATTGCAATTTGTAAATTTGGCTGTGTGACCATCGTGTTTGAAAATGTAACGTTTAAATACTAATGCGCGGCGAATGTTGCGCTGTTAATTAACATAGCAGTGCTCTTAGCTGTTAAGTTAACAATCAAAAGAGAACACTTTGAAAGGGAGCGAAGCCGAAGTGGCTAAATAGAAATATGTTAAAATAGCGAAATGTGATTATTGGCGAATTTGAATTTGAATATAAAATATTTTTTGCATATTGCAATAATTTTAAAAGTACTATACAATTTTATTAATTATAATACCAATTGGCCGTTAGCACAAAATTCAAATAGTCAAATCTGAGGTGTGACCAGAGAAAAAGAATAAATATTATATACTAAAGAGACTTATTGCGCCGATTTTTACTTGGTGCTCTTCGCCTGTTAAGTATACATTATGAGATTCACACAGTGAGCGAGATTCTGTTAACTGTCATTTGCGCTCCGAGAGTATTTTCTGTTAAACCACGATTGGGAGAGTCAATCGTGCCTACGCTCCCAATGTGAGCGAGTCGGCAGTGTTGCAAAGCGTGTGCTGAGACTAGTATGCAGCTGGCATCTTGGAGTATTTATTTGTTTTCCACACAGCCGGTCGGACATCGTTGCACTTGCACTCAAACACACAAATTAGCTCGATAATTGAATTAAACACTTGACCAAAATGTCGGCAGCGTCCAACCAATGGGAACTCGTCTCCAAGTCGCGCAAGCAAAAGAACCTGGAGAAGAAAGTGAGCGATCACACGGAACAGAAGCGAATTGCCGCCCAGCTGCCCAAGCTGGAAGAGCTGAGTACGCGATTAGATTAGCCCAACAACTGGCCCAATTACCCCCATTTTGTTACTCTCTTCTTCTCTTCGCCAACGCAGTGCCAACGCAGCAATATCGCAGCTTGTTCGGCAGCGGCAGCGGCGGCAGCAGCAGCAGCAGCAGCAGCAACAACAATAACAACAACAAAACGCATTCGCCTGCCAAATCCACCTCGAGCCTCGCATCCGCCTCCTCCTCCAAAGGCAAATCGCCGCGCAAAACAAATGCGAATGCCACGAAACCAGCTGCGGCGGACGCGGCGAAAAAGCCGGCGAAACAGACGGTGCCGGCGAAACCCAAAACCCTCGAACTGGCCATGAAGCAAATAACGCCCGACGATTTCGCCGCGCAGCTGGCGCAGGTGAAGATCAGCTGTCCTGGCTCCGAGCTGCGCTGGCTGAGCAATGTAAGAGAATTGTGACAAATAAGTTGTTCGCATACACAGCAGGTGGCTGTTGCCCGGCTTTGCCCGGCCACAGTTATTACATTACATTAAGTAAAAATCCTTTTATATATATCAGATCACCAGCTATCTGAATGGCGCCCTGGCCTACCAGTGCGATCCGACGTTCTCCGGCCGTAGTGCGCAGTATCCGAGTAATTTGGCGAGCGCGGGGCTGAAGCAGGCGATTCTGGAGTTTCTGCGCGGGGTGGGAGAGACCAATCTGGAGTACTTTTTCTACTCGCTGCTGGACAGCATGGCCACGGAGATGAACGGCGGCCAGACCGTGGTGGGGTACAAGTTCGTGCTGCAGCTGATTGGGCAGCACTGGCCGAGCATTTGCTCGCGGAACATGGCCAAGACGGCGCTGCTGCGCAACTCCTACCAGAACCGGAGCAACATCTGCCTGAGCATCCTCTGGGCCATCGGCCAAGGCGGCCACAAGTCCCTCACCGAGGGCGTCAAGGTCTGGCAGAACCTGATGCTGCCCAACCTCGAGCTGAAGAGCTTCACCAAGTTCGTCGTCGAGCACATCGAGCGCGTGCTGCACGCGGCCGCGGCACGCAGCTCGGAGACGCTGCAGATCAACCAGCAGGAGTTCTTCGCCTGCTACAACGCCCTCAACGCTCCCTACAACAACTTCGCCAAGGAGCTGCAGCAGAGTCTCAAGCGCAGCGCCGCGCAGCTGCTGGTGAGTATCGATAACGATAACGATAACAATTACAAAGGGGTCTGCTGACCTAAAAAAGGGGAAGAAACTCGGTGCGGTTGTAAACCAAACTATGAAAGTTCGATTTATGTTTAGGTTCGCCTTTTTATACCCTGTTTCCGTTGAAACAGGCAAAGGCAAAGGCATCATCGACCTTATAAAATATATCTATTCCCAATCAGGACGTCCAGCTGAGTCCTTTGCCATGTCCGTCTGAAATTTAGAATTTAGTCGACAACTTCCGCTTAAAAGACTCCAACTTGTTCTGGTTTTTAGCCTTGCAATTAAAAATTTCGATTAACGATAACGATAACGATTGTCTGGTTGCAGCAACGGTACATTGCCAGCCCCGTGAAGCAGGCGAACATCTTCCTGACGCTGCTGCGCGAGATAAACCCCACCAACAAGCAGCGCACGGAGATCGAGGGCTGCATCAGCTGCCTGCTGAGCAGCGGGGCGGACGACTGCTTCAAGGTTTGGCGCATGAACTACAAGAAGCAGCAGCTGCCCAGCCTGCTGCTGCTGCAGGCCATTGGTAGGACTCTTTGCCACTTGGCCTCAACTTTTTGCTGAAGTAAATTTTCGTTTTAGACAACGATTGGACGGACTCCACCAAGCTTTTGGCTAAGTCGCAGACCTATCACGATTTTCTGCAGGATGTGCGCAATCTGAACGCCGAACTGCAAGCGGGCAAACGCAAGGAAATCTACGTCGATGAGCTGCAAACCGTTTTGAAGGTTGGTATTCATTTGAATTTCAACTGTTAGTTGCTGCTTACGTCAAGCTCCACCGCATTACGGCACGAGGCGCAGCTGGTCACACTGCGCTGTGCGGCACAGCTGTTGGCGAGTGCGCGCAACTTGTGAATGGTCAGACGCCATTGTGTACACGTTGCGCGCTGATTGTCAGTTAATTGCACGTAGCTGCACAACAAAAAAGTATTTTTCAACGCGCTGCCAACGCAATCCTAGTTAACAAACAGAACGAAAAAAGAAACAATTTCCAATTGGAATTTGCAAATGTGTTAGAAGTAATTCGCGCCAAGTCGTAGGCATAACAAAAGCTGCTTTGCTCAAGTGTGTGTGGGAAAAAGCCAAAAGACGCTGACGTCGCCGTCGCAGCCGCTGCTTGCGTCGCATTTGCCGGGCGCCTAATTTCTCTTTTTCTAAGTTTGCAGTGCGTTTAACTAAGCGCGTGTTTGTGTCTGTGTGTGTGTGTGTGCATTTAGTAACTGTGTGCGTGTGCATTTTTTTGTTTTTTCGTATGGCGTTGCCATGCGGGCTGACCACTTTTTGCCGCTAATTAATTTGTGAGTGTGTGTGTGTGTGTGTGTGTTGCGCTTATCGCACGCAGCAGCAGCAGCTATTTATGATCATCTAGCGTCGCTTTTCGTATGGATGATGTGTTATAGCTGCGATTGGCTGTTCGTACCCCGCTTCCCCCTACTCCTCTCTACACACCCTTGTTGATTGTGCGCAGCTCATACCATTTTGATTTTTTTTTCTTACTTTTTTTTTTTTGTCTGCTGAGATAACAATGCTCGCGCGAGGCTGCTGCAGGCTCTGGCTGGCCAATGTCTGTGGTGCCGAAGAAGAAGAGCAGCCAAACGACTAACAACAAGTTTTCTTCTTTTTTTTTTTGTGCTTGGCCATTTTCTTGCACGTGGCGTGATTTTGAGTCTTTTCGTTTTACTTTTTCACCTGCTACGTTGTCAATTTGCGTTTTCTTAGTGTGTTTTTAATGTGCAAATTTTCTATTTTTTTTTTTATTTCTTTTTGTAGCACCTTTTAACCGCTACAAAGAGCTTGCGGTGTGTAAAGTTCATTCAACTTGTTTGATTATCAACAGTTGTTGTTGTTGGCTTGGCCTCTATTACATACATGTCTACACACATGCATGCGGGTGTGTGCGTGTGTAAATACATCCACATGTATTGGGCTTTCTTAAAAAAAAAACAATATCAAAGCTTATCAAATTTGCACGCTGCCGACTTCGTTGGCTCTCGCCCTCTCCCTCTCCCTCTCTCTCTCTCTCTTTTGCTCTTGCTCTGCCGCTCAGCTGATGACGCGTCATCATATTTTTGTGCCCTTGTGACGTATGCAGCTGTCGCCGCTGATTTTTTTTATTTTTCCCCTCGTCGCTTTATCTTCTGCGCCGTTTGCCCATCGCATTCGTCAAGTCTGTCTCAAGCTGCGCGCTACGTGCGAATTTATTGTGCATTAGTTTAATTGCGCCCCTTGACTCCTCTAAGCTCTTCTTTAATTGCGATTCGAGGGAGCTTTTGCGAAGCTTAGTTGCAACTTTTGTCTCGTTCTCGCGCGCTTACTTTTAACACAATTGCAGTTGAAACGAAGACTCGACGCATTTACATTTATTGTTCATATTTTGTTTTTTTTTTTGTTTTGCGACAACAGTTATTGAAATACTCGCAGCTAAGCGGTTTAGTTGAAATTAAAAAAGCAATACATATATACAATTATGGCTCAGGTTAAACCGAAACAAAGCAAACAGGGCAAACAAGCGCCTGCTGCCAAAAAGGTAACATGTCCAGCACCCCCATACCCTGCAATGCCCAACACTTTGAAAGCTTTTAACCTATGACTTTCTCTCTCCCTCTCTCTCTTTCCCACTAGAACGTGCAGGAGAAGAGCAGCGCACAACAGAAAAAGAACAAACAGAATGCGTCGCAGAAGAAGAAATGCGGCTGCTGCAAATGGGCGCTGGGCAGCATTTTCATTGTGGCCTTGATCGTCGGCTCCCTCTGCTACGACACGGAGGTGAACGGCAAGGGCATCTTCGAGAAGTCCGCCACCGGCAAGCTGCTGAAGAACGCTGGTGTCCTGCCCCACGTACAGCGCGGCTGGTACGTGACCATGGGCGCCAGCGCCCGCGGCTACAAGTGGGCCGAACAGCACGTCCCGCCCTACGCCGAGCCGGCGATCAAGACCAGCGTCGATGTCTGGAAGGTCGCCCGCAATGCCGGCTGCAACGCCTACGCGAACGGGCTGAGCTACTGGCGCACCAAGTGGCCGGCGGTTGCCAAATTTGTGAGTAGCTGACGTCATTCCGTTAACTGTTTTTTTTTTTTGGTTTGGAAAGTTATCTTGTTCGATTTGCCAAGCATCTCTGTTTCATTGCGACTCGCTAACCGGTTTGCTCTAACCTTTCGCCTCTCTCTCTGCTTCTTCTCGCGCTCGCCACAGATCGATCAATATGTGCCCAATTTCTCGCACAAACTGGAGGCCTTTGCTGCGGGCGCCAAGGACTTGGCCGTCAACAGCTACGACAAATCTGCCACGATCATCAAGGAGAAGGTGCTGGTGTAAGTGGTCCTTGTGCTCTTTCAATTGGCATACCCTAGTTGTACGCTTGCAGTGGGTATTTTGACTTGTATAGAGGAATCTTCGAATCGAATTTATACTGTATTTATTAGTTGAAAGAGTCCGTTTGTCTGTTTCTATGCCTCATATAGTTACCATAGCAAATATTTGATTTAAAAATTTAATTATTTTCAAAATTAAGCAACATTTTATAGGAATTTTAAATATAGTCAGCTAATAGGTGCATAAGTAACCTTCCATATTATATAGCTAACATAAGAACAATCAAAAATTAAGTCTCTGTATGATATAGTGTTATAGAAAAACTTACCATCTTCCATCCACACATCTGCAAGGGTATATCAATCTTCGGCCCTCCGATGAAGTCTATACTGCTGATATTAATCGGATTACTTTTACCGTTCGCAGTGGTCGCTTCTCACCGGAGAACATTAATCAGGCGCTGAACCAGACGCGCAACGCCGCGCTCGAGGTCTACAGTCAGTTTCACAAAAAGGTGGACGCATATGCCAAGCTCAAATGATTCTAAGCGTCCGGCACGTTTAGCAACAACTTCAGCAACAGCATAAACAACAACAACAAAAACAACATCAGCAGCAGCAACAACAACAACGCGTCATAGTCAAACAGTTTAGAGCAAAAACCCACTTAAATGCAATTTTAATTCGGCATATAGGAAAAACGAAACGAAAGTAAAGAAAGTAACAGCAAATGTTCTCCCCTCAACACCACCCGCCCCCTCGCGCCCCACTCATCAGTGAAGTCATTTTGCACATGTTTTTTGGGGCCAAGGGGCAGCAACAACACGTTTGCTGTACTTAATTAAAATCATAATTATACATACATTTACAATTAGTAAATTAAACACATAATCAGCATTTAGTTGTAAAGTGAGAAAAAAAAAACAAAAAAAAAAAAAACAATTGTATATCTTGTAAATGAGCTCGCGAAATATTTTGTAAATTTTTCCACAAGTCAGGGAAAAATAAAATCCAGTTTCACAAATACCTCGCGAGTTTCGATCAACGAATTTTAATTTCGCAATAAACAATTAATTATGAGAATAATTTTTTAAATATGTATTTAAAATTTTTCACAAATTTTTCAAATGCATTTTTCGGGTACGGCGCGCAAATAAATAAATTAAGAACCCAACAACAACTAACATTTCCAATTGCATTTCACAGCAAAAAAAAAAAAAAATATATATATATAAATAAATAAATAAATTAAATATATGAGAAGAAAGGAATAAATTAATAAAGTTAAAAGAATTTAGCCACTTAGATATTTAAAGGTTTCTTTTTAATATTTATCATATGTAGTTATTGTGTGCATGCGAATTTTAAGCATTTTCTCAAAAAAAGACTTTCGATGTTTTTAGTCAGTTTTATACATATATTATATATACATATTTCTCAATTGCGATTTCAATTTTTAATTCCATTTGTAAGTTTAACGAATTGAAGGATTTTTGCATAAATAAACAAAGTTGAAGTAAAAAATAATACAAAAGTCTTGAGTTTGATAACATTTGTTGTTGTTGTAATAGCGGGTTATTTTTTTGCCAGTGCTTCAGTGCTCTCGTAAACAAACCAGAGAGCACTAAAGAATATCAAATAGAGTTTTGTTGTTGCATCCTTTGGTAAATTTGCTGTGTTTGAATTTGCTTTTGCATCTTTCCTCAACTCATGCCCGCCATAAATATACCTGTATTAACCGATTGGACTCTGAATTTAGTTCTGTATTCTTTAGTGCTCTCTGGCCAGTACCTTTTTGGGATATTTTAGTACTCAGCTTGCGTTGGGGCAGAGAGAACTAAAATTTTTTATTTTAGTTCTCTCTGGTTAGGGGTACGTTGAGTTTGCTGTGCATTAACATTACCAGTGCATGTTAAATTAACCGAAATGGGTTAGACAACAGTAACAGCTCCTCAATTCCCCTAAAATTCATGGGATGCTATATACATAGATAGAAGAAGTATTTGAGGAGTAAGTCAAATGATCAGGGCCTAAAGAGATAAGTAAGGCAGGTGGGCCAACGTAGTAAAGAAAGCTTTTAAAGATATTGTAAACTTGTTTATGATACTTGATATTAATTTATTAAGCTCGGCTACCATAAAAATCTTGACTTGCTCTCCAATTATATTTGTTTAAAATCTGTTATGAGGTAATATAATAGATTTGAAATAATTCATAGTCAAAATTTAACGGCCACTGTTAAAGCAATGTGAATAAAATTTGCTGCCAAGCTTTTAGCAGAGCATCTACAGGCATAACGTCATGGGCAATTATAAACTTTTTGTATTAGGTTTATAGGCTAACATAACAGAACTTTTTACGACAGCAGTTTTACAAGCAACATAACATAACCACAAAAGCAGTCTAGAAAAGTTCAATTCTTTACAGCATCTGAATGAAATAATGATGATCTATAGTTAAAAATGACAAAAAGGGGAGCACAGTAGATAAGCTGAATAGAGATCTTTATAAGCACTAAACTTCTCTTTTGATTACGATATTTTCATAATAATATAAAATTTACCATTCAAGTTGATTATATAAAAGTTCAATCGTTCGATTCATATTAATATCAGTTTCGACCAATAGAAACTCAGGCGTGCATAACAGAAAATGGTTGCTGCTTCAAATCAATGCCAGAGAGAACTAAAATAAACTTTAGTTCTCTCTGTCAATGCTTTTATGCTGTTAACTAACAGCGCTGTTGCTAACATAGAGTAGCTAGCAGGGACACCGGCTTGAAGTAACAGTAGGTAAATTACATAAATAGCGACCCCTCTTCCAATTCGCCGCATTGACGTTTTCGGAGTTGCCGAACGCCGCCCCAGCTGTGGGTGGTTGGGCGGTTGCTGGCACGATTCGGCTGGCTGTTGGCCGAGTCCGTTCGAGGAGTCGGCAAGGAACGTGGAAAAGCTTTGCGCTTTCGTGCAGTCCCAAACGAATGTTAATTCGCGTCGCACGTGTCTCGGATGCAACGTGTCCTGTGGTCCACAGTGTCGTGTGTCGGTACGCCGTGCGCCTCGTCCTTTCTTGGCGAGCAGATTGAGTGCATTTTTGATCAGCAAAAGCCGCCGCCAACGTCGCCGTCGCCGTGAAGCGAAAGTGCAAGGAAAGCGTTTAAATTGATGCGATTTGTGCCAATTGTGCAGGCAGCAAGTGAAAGTCGGATGCCGAATATTTCGATTGTGCAACGTTCAAACGTGTAGCGGAACAGTGTGGCCAGCCGTGTGTTTGAGTGTGCAAAACAAATAAAGCGCAAAAACAGCTGTTTCGTGCGAACCGCCCCCCCAAAAAAAAGCAACAATGTAGTGGCACATGTCGCTGGACATTTAAGGGATCTGCAATTGAACTCCATGTAAGTACTGCATGTACAGTGAAAATGCCACTAACGAACAGCTGCCGGTGAATTAATTTATTACCCACAATTTGCTTTAATTGTAAGAATAGCACTTAAAAATGAAATAGACAAAAGTAATCTTAAAAAAAAATATAATGAATTTTTCTATCTATTTTAAATATTGTCTCCTGTATTTTCATCATCTCTGTGCTATATTCTAGACAACAAAATTGTGTTTCCGCTCTAGAGAGTTATCACTGTACATGTCATACGCGGGCACTTGTCTCTTTTTATCCCCAATCGTAACCACTGCAATTTCTCTAGCCCCGACCCCAAATGGAGGGAGAACCACAGCACGTACACGGCTCATTTGACTTGCAACTATCCAAGTCGGGCCCCCCGCTCCGATCCCCCTCGCTCAACTCTATATCCTGTTTGTACCTGACCTCCCTCTATTTTCACATATAAATCAAAGTAAAATATTTATTTCACATCGGAAATGAACTCAGACAAGCGACGTGATTTAATGCTAATCGAAAATGCATTTGTTACTACTTTGGTTTTTGCAATTTTTCGCTTCAAAAAAAAAAAAAAAAAAAAAGAAACGGATAAGAAAAAATACGTACTACAGATACTCCTGGATGTACACAGATATATATTTCTCTTGAGTTGGGTTGTTTGTGCGGATCTTTGGCAACTTTGTCTCAAAAGCACGACAGCCGAAAAGTTGGGGGGGGGGGGGGGGGGGAAAGAGCCCATTTCTGTCTGCTTCCGTTTCCCTTTTCCCTTTGCTCTTTTTCGTGTTTTTTTGTATTTTTTTCGGTTTTTTTTTCTTGGTTCGTATCGAAGTTCACGCTGGGATTGAAAGTTTCCCCAAGTTACTTTTAACTTATCTGCTTTTGATTTCGTTTGCTGTTCGCTGTGTTTGGTATCTGCTTTTAACGCCAAGCGGGCACATCCTTGATGAGCGCGTGTCCACGTCCACGTCCATGTCCATGTCCCATGCCTGGACAAGTGAGCCGGATTCCTGCGCTGAGTGATTTGTTGATACTGTCGATATTTTTTAGTGAGTGACAAACGATGTTTGTTATTCGTTTTCCGTGTTCACGGTCCTAACCGCTGAGTGACTTTTTTCCACTCTTTTCTGACAGCTAATCTCATTTTCGAGATTTAATCGAAAAAGCTTCAAATGATGGGACTTATTTCAAAGTGTCTCTTTCTAGCTGAATTTGTAGCTAATGTTAACATTAAACTGATTCAGGCCCGAAAGGGCGGAAAGGATTAATTCTAGTCGGGTTGTTGACGGTTAAAATTAAAAAGAAATAATAATATCATCCTCTAGCTAGGTACTATCAAGGTGATGATCAAGAAGAGTATCAATAAAATAGCTAATAAAATATAAAAAAAGGGGTGTTGAAGGTAACTAATTAATAAATAATAAACTAATTGATAAAATGAAACTCAAATCCAGTACATTTCTTATATTTAAAGCTTTAAGTAATCCAAGAAATATTGGGAAATGTGAATGTCAAATATAATTACTGTCCTTGTGGCCCTTTAAGAGGAACAAGTGCTAGGATACAATATCCTCGACGCTCACTTGACCTGTCTGCACTTTCCATGCGCTGCTCATTATACAGTGCCCCAGATTGTAGACGCACACGCTCGCAAGCTAATCCCACTCGAACGACGCTCATCTGGGATTTGGCTTCTTTTTACTGCGTATTCGATTTTCAAAAAGAAAATGTTTATTTTTCCTCGGCAAATAGCAATAAAAAACAAAAAAAACATTTCCATTGATGTTGGCCAGCAATAATTTATGCTAATGCTTAGGAACACTTTTTTGATGCACAAGCTGTAATTAATTTATCAAAATGTTTAAGGACACTTGTGAAGTTTTTTTTTTGGTATTTTTCTGAAAGCGCTGAAAATGGAAACATCGAAAGCCGCAAAAGGCGGAAATTGGCCACAAAAATCAGATAGCAATGGAATTCTGAGTTGCGGGAAAACTTGAAACAATTTTCATTGGGTTGGAAAATGTCTGCGGAATGCCAAGGCGCAAGTGAAAACATTTGGCAAGCCGCTGGCGGTATCGTTATTGTTGCAAAGGCGACGCGGCGCCTTGGCAGCCACTTGTATCCTGTTGCCAGGACACCAACAAAGGGGCAGTGGGTGTGGCGTGTATGCTGTGCGGGGAGCAGCGTGTTAGGGGGAAGCCAGCAATTAATTAGACGCCGCTGAAAACAATAACAAAAGATGAGCTTGTCGCTCATTAATCTTATGACCTCATAAACACCACAAAGGACACATGTCACCGGGCTTAAAGTAGTTCGACAGGACACGGACAAGGACAAGGACACGGACACGGACACGGACACGGACAAGGACACGGACACGGACATGGGCAACGCACAGCTCAACGGTCACCCACTCGTCATTTCTCACGTGCTTTGAATTGAATTTCGGTTTTATTTCTGCGTTTCTCTCTATCCCTATGTTCGCTGCCAATTGAAAGTGGCCCAAAAAGGGGTATATCGAGCAATGCACTTGGATGTAACAGGCAGAAAAAGACATCTTTGATCAGAAGCTATTGTTGATCAGCGCCAATATTTATTGATACCGATTCTAATCGGTTCGTGTTAGCCATTCCCGTCTGTCCATCAGTCAGCAAAGTTGGTAAATAAGATTTTTTATTTTTTATTTTTTGATACCTTCCACAAAATTGAAGAAATCACTTTTATAAAATATATAGCCTGATTATTCATGTTGGCTATATATATAAATTTCAATGCTTTCTTTAAGCCCAAAAAAATTATAAAGATCGGTTTCTAAAGACAAGAGTTATTAAAGAATAAAATTTCCATTGCCTGGGGAAGAAAGAGTCGTTGTCTGTATATATATTTCTGCGTGTGGCCACAGGGTAACTGCTAGTCGGACACACTCTCGACTAGAGCACTCTATTTGTTTTTTTTTTTTTTTTTTTTTTGGTTAGCTTTTGCGGCTACCTGGCGCCAGACTGTTGTCCAGGTGATTAATGTGCAGACGTGGCTTGTTTAATTAACTTGTATTTACACACACACACACACACACACACACAGGCACTCAACTCGACTCACACTCACAGCCACTTTTGGCCGAATGATACCCTAATGGCCAACACTTGTTAACTGAAAGCGCAGAGATTTCATTTGGGCTTGTTTTCTTCGTCGGGCTTTGGCTTATAGCGTATAAATAAAGGTCAGGGGCTTGCGGTTGAACCGAGTGTAAATGAATACACTCACTGGACAGCCTAAGGGTGTGTGAGTTATGCCCGGAAAATGCTGTCTCACTTGCCAAGCAACTAATTTAATAAGGTGATTACAACTGTCATGAGTTGCTCTATTTATGAGGGCCTAAAATAAAAGGATTGTTGAAGCTGAAAATCAGAAGAGAACTACGAGTATTTATGTGGACACACATACAAAAGTAAACTAGTTGGACTTTAGAGCTGCATATAAGTGTTATTGTTTGATTTATGGAGCACAAGTTTCCATTATTTAGGATTAAGTAGCTATATGCCAATAAATTATGCAACAATGGCAAAACACACTCAGGGGCACATTTTCACATGATATGCATTAATAATTCCCAACTGGTTTAAACACGGAAACACGTTAAAAACCAAAAATCGCTTTGCATACGAAATAAAAGTAAAAATAAAAGTAAAATTCGCATACTGAATACACTGAACCGTTATCAAAAACTGTTGAGCGAAATTTGCATATTGATGACGTTCTTCGGGCTCCTTTCACTTTGTTATAATTAAGCCGAAAGTTTGTTTAAACTTCATTTGCCGGCAACTTTTAGAAAATTTCATTAAATTAGCATCGAGCTGCTGCTGTTGCATAATTGGGGGCAACTTTAATGCTGCTCCACGGCCACAATTTAATGCAGCATTATGATCCGGTCGGGTACGATATGTGTACCGATTATGGCTTACAGTTTATTTCATATATATATATATAAATATGCATTATTATAATTTTCCTTTACAGCTGGACAAATTTCACACTCTTTTAACAATGTTTGAAGTACTTAATTTTCCTTTGTATTATTGTTTTTTACACACAGGCAAAAAGAATATCCTTGTATCTTAATTAAATATTTGTATTGAATTTAATGAGTATTTCTGTGGTTTTATTTTATACACTGCCCACAGAGCGAAGTAGAGCATATAGGTTTCTATTTGTTACTAACACAGAAAGTTCCTTGACAATTTTTGTAAAATTTGCCTAATAAAGTTGTGAGCTTAAACGATTAGATTGTTAGATTTATAGTTGAACTATAGCCAAAGCCAGGGTATTGCATAGTCGAGCAGCGCTTCAATTGTGGCTGTGTCAATGTTTGAGCTGCCCACATATGTTCGCCATAATGGTCTGATTATTTTGCACTCTTTGTTAAATAATGATGTATTTCTTTGCTTTCGAACGTTATCTGTTTATGTAAAATGCGAACGTAAACAATTACATAAATATAAACAAAACGGAGGGCACACAAGTGTGTATAGTTTTAACAAAGTATATAGACACCAGTGTCTGAGGCTGGGGTTCAATGGGGGTCGAGCATTGATTGCTCATCGTCATAAGCACGAAATGACCAAAAATCCAATTAAAATGTTAATTTTTGCGAAAACAATAACAAACAATGAAATTTTCTGCCTGCTGCATTAATTTACAGCATCAACACAAAAGTGCAAACCCGGGGCCAAAGCACAAGCTGACCTTACCATATCCCATGTTACACACAACACAACTACACACACACACGCACACACACACACCAACAAGCTGGCCGCTGGTGTGAGATAATCACGGCATTTAAATACTTACATATTACCAATGCGGCTCTCAGGGCTATTATAATTGTGGCTGTAGTTGTTACACTTGTTGTTGTTGTTGTTGTTGTCGTTGTTGTTGTAATTGTGTAATGAGCTGTTTGGACGTTGGGCGCCAATCAAACAATGCGTCAACTGCACATGAAATTAACACGAGAGCTGCGACCAAGCCCAAACAGTTAATTGTTATTTGAGCAGTAACGGTAATTTGTAAGCGGGAATCGGTAATCGGTAATCGGTGTAATCGTTATTAGCGATTTCCTCTGACTGTCAGCTATTTAAATTTTAAAGAATTTACAAATTGGGTTTTATTCTTGTAGAATTCATAAATTATTTTTTATTTTCTTATTATTATTATTTTAAATTTGAGCATGAGTCTGTTTGAATTATATTTATATGTAAAATTTTAGCTTTATGCGAAGAATAAAACTGAATGTAAATTTCCCAACGGCAGCCTGTCAAGCTAGACGCAAATTTTATTTTACCATTTTGCTTTTTTATATACATATAAAAAAGACAACAATCATATTTCAAAACAAAGGGGAAGGCTGTCAAAAAAGGTTGACTCCAGTGGGCGTGGCCAAATAAGTGTTAACACCTTATCTAACCAAGATTATCCGAGGTTTGAAGTCTCTCAAACTCTTTTCACTTAGATATATATTCAAAAACGAGATTTTATGATTTTTAAAGCATGAGTTAAAGTCTTGTATAAAAAGCATAAACTAGATGGGTAAATAACTCATTTGCAGCATGATTATAAATTTAATTAACTTTAATTACAATCTGTTAAGCCGACGCTCAAATACTCCAGGCAAAGTCCTCTCTGACCCATTGGCGCAAATTTGTGTATAAATAAGTAAGTGCTAAGGTACATATTTTATTGTTTGCAGTTAGTGTCATATTTTGATGTAATTATTATTGATATAAGCCACTATGCGAAATAATTTGCAAATGTTCATAGCATACTTTTGTGCTGCTCGACAGCCGCAATTTAGTTGATTGGCTAAGAAATTTGATTCGACTGAAACTTGCTGGTTAAACTTTGTGTTGAATTAATTACCTAAATTGATTGTTTATTCTTGTGCTCCAATTGCAGAGCAACAAGCAAAGTGCAACAAGCAACGTGCAACGTGCAACGTGCAGCGTACAACGTGCAACGTGCGATGAGCTGCTCGCCTGCTGGCAGCTGTTAAATCATGTGAAACTAAACCAGTGCAAACCGAAAGCAGCAACCGAGCAATACCAACAACAACAGCAACAACAACAACAGAGCATTAACCTAATGCATCAAATGCCTCTAATCAAGCTCGACTGAAACAATAAGGACAAATAATTAAACCAAACAAGGCCGCAACTGTAGCAAGGATCATGGCCAGAATGGCCAAGTGTGTAAAGCTGCTGCTCCTGGCGCTGCTGCAGACAGCGCTGCTCGCAATGATAAATGCAACAAC
The DNA here is from genome assembly GCA_035047465.1 of Drosophila sordidula. NCBI lineage: Eukaryota > Metazoa > Arthropoda > Insecta > Diptera > Drosophilidae > Drosophila > Drosophila sordidula. The sequence continues at coordinate 3,698,242 of JAWNPQ010000090.1, read as the reverse complement.
GATGAAGGCAACTTTAATTGCAGCTGCTGCAGCAACGGCAACGGCAACTGCAACTGCAACTGCAACGGAGCGACAGCCCGAGGCGATTCCCCAGCCAGCAGAGCAGCGCATTAAGTCAATATGTAAGTACACAAACAACATGTTCGCATATCCTTTTATATACATCTATAAACTATATATATAATTTATATTTATATATAAGCACACCATATTTGACTTTCATTTGTCCTGTGCGGCAGCATTGTTTGCTTTTGTCTGCAGGTTATTGCGATTATTTCCATAAGTAGGCAACATGTTGTGGCAGCTGCCCTATTAATCCTCTAACTACTTGCAACATCAACATTGCCTGCAGCTGCCACAATTGAAATTATCAACATAAGTTTAGCCTGCTGATTGATTTAATTACTTATGCGCATAGCTAAATAAAGACAAATTTAATGCCCATAGACTATGATTTATACGAATCTACATACAAAGTATCCTCAATATAGAAAGTTATTTATTCAAAGTTTAATCACAATAATTAACTGGATTTATCATTTAACTTGACAGTTGAAACGATTACATTTAAGAATTCCAATCGGATTATAATGCAGAATCAATCTAGTAGCTTAACAAAGTTATCTGACTTTGAAATCTACTGATTCGGAAACTTTATATGCTTAAACTTTTAAGGAGTAAAGGATTTTTCTTCGAGAAAAAATCAAAAAAAATTTATTTCTAAAACCGAAGTTTATTTAAATGCAGAATCATTCTAGAGGTCAACCCATGATCAAAATGGTAAACATCATTAAAATCGGTTCAGTTTTGTCAAAGTTATGGGACTTTGAAATCTCGTAAGTACGGCTTAGGGAAATTTTTGTAAATTTTGGCATGATTTTTGACAGAAAAATCGAAATCGAAAATCGAATCACTTTTAAAGTTGCATTTTATACTAATTTTAATACCCTCAATCGATTACAAATAAAATTTCGCGAATCTAAATAAAAAAAAAAATTTTTTCTAAAATAGGTAAGGGGGGAGTAAAGGATTTTTTTCAAAAAAAAAAAAAAAAAATGTATTTTTAAAAACGAATTTTAATTAAATGCAGAATCGTTATAGAGGGAAAACCATGGTCAAAATGGTAAACATCGTGAAAATCGGTTAAGTTTTGACAAAGTTATGGGGTTTTGAAATCTAGTAAGTACAGCTTAGGGAGCTTTACATGTCTACATTTTTGTAAATTTTGGCATGATTTTTGACAGAAAAATCGACCACCTCAGAATCACTTTTAAAGTTGCGTTTTATACTAATTTTGGTACCCGCAATCGATTAAAAATAAAATTTCGCGAATCTAAATTCAAAAAAAAAATTTTTTCCCAAAATAGGTAAGGGGGGAGTAAAGGATTTTTTTCAAAAAAATCAAAAAAAAAATTTATTTTTAAAAACGCATTTTATTTAAATGCAGAATTATTCTAGATGTCAACCCATGGTCAAAATGGTAAACATCATGAAAATCGGTTCAGTTTTGACAAAGTTATCGGGTTTTGAAATCTAGTAAGTACAGCTTAGGGAGCTTTACATGTCTAAATTTTTGTAAATTTTGGCATGATTTTTGACAGAAAAATGGACCCCCTCAGAAATACTTTTAAAGTTGCGTTTTATACTAATTTTGGTACCCGCAATCGATTAAAAATAAAATTTCGCGAATCTAAATTAAAAAAAAAATTTTTTTTTACAAAATAAGTAAGGGGGGAGTAAAGGATTTTTTTTCAAAAAAAAAAAAAATAATCAAAAAAAATTTATTTTTAAAAAAAAATTTTATTTAAATGTAGAATCATTCTGGAGGTCAAAACATGACCAAAATGGTAAACATCATAAAAATCGGTTAAGTTTTGACAACGTCGCATATCATTATAGTTTTGTACATTTTAAATGCTCTTATTGAAAATTAGTTTATGTGCTCTTACACGCTCCTATAGCATATCAGTTTATTCAGTTACTTTGCAGCTGCTGGGCTTACGATGAAATGGATTTTCTCTTGGACGCGCATAATATCAAATCAAATATGAATGACGCACGCTTTTCACAGGGCTGTCAATGGCACACACACACATACTTATACACTGACACCCAAAAACGTTGTTTATATGAAATCAGGCATTCAGTTTGCTTATCATATCAGCCAGACAAACAGACAGACAGACAGACAATTGCCAGCCAGCCGGATCCAAAGTGCAGCCTCCTGTGGAACAGACTGAACAAGAACAATATGAAATATTGCGTTATCATAAAGAACGAGCGAGCCTCGAGAGAATGTAATGCAAGGTACATTATTGTGTATATAAGGCTTGTGTACACTGTAATAAAGTTTTGTGCCGGGCTAAAGGGCAGGTTTTTGCTAAATCAAATATAATTCATACGCAGCGTTGGACGCTTTGTTAATTTATGGCCAAGTTTTTTGCTGCTGTGCCGTGCCGTTTAATGCAGTAAACGGCTAAATCAATTATGGCCTGACGGAAGAGTAGGCAAAAAGGAAGAAGGAAAGCGAAAGCAAATAAGTAGGCAAAAGAATAAAATCTACTTAGCACATGTAGGACCTTAATTAAATCATGTTACAGCAGCGGCAGCGGTTGCCGCTCGAGCCAAGCCGAGCTAGAGAGAACAGAGCGTACGTCCTTCATGTCCTGACATACACATAACTCAGAGGCAGCCTCCTGTCTGTTGGGGGGCTGCCGCTGCCAGCTGCGGCTGCGGTGGCGGCTTTAACGCTCCAAGAGCCAAAGCCAACGCGACAAGGACTCGCTTTTATGATTATTATCATTATTACTGTACAGACCTGTTGTTGTTGTTGTTGTTGTACTCATTCTCATTCTCGTTCTCATTTTGTTTCCCCATTCGCATTGTTGTTGCAGCTCGTTGTATTCTTATTGTTATGTTCCACAATTTGCCAGTCGCTGAAATACAAAAAATACAAAAAATAAAGTGAAACAAAAATACAACAACAACAAATCTGACGGCAAGTGTCGAACACGTGCCCCACACACCCACACAAACACACACACAACAACACACACAGCTCGCTGTAAAATACTAATTTAAACAAACAGCAAAAAAAAACATCAAAAAATATAAAAAAAAATCTGAAATGTGTCCCAAGTCTTTAATTCAACTCGCGCCTTAATTGAATTTTTATTATTTTTACAATTCTGCGACAATTGTTTCGCATTTATTTTTTTGTTTTTGTTTTTTGTTGCTCGCTCTCTGTAAAAAATGTAAATATAATAAAAAAAAACTAAGATTTGTAGTAAATGTTTTTGCTTATTTTTGAACTATTTATTTTTATTTCACCCTCCATTTAGAATTAAAAAAAAACATCATTTTGTCAGCAAGTTTGAAGGTTGTGTCTAAAAAGCACAAGGGAAAAATTTGTTGGACTCGATTTAAACAAATCAAATTTAAAAAAGAAAGTAAAATCGAAACGAACGAACATTTTATAAAAATATATGGAAATAAATTGGAAACTGGCTTCCAGATTTTTATATTTTTCATTTTTCATTTTATTTATTATTTGGTATTTTTATCGTTATGCATTAAAAAAATCTTTTATTAATAGAGATGAAGCTCAATTTATGAGTAAAGTTCGTTTTACTTTTCTTCTATTTATTTACACCCCCTTGGCGATATAATTTTGCCATCTCTTCCAGACAACTTTCTTTAAAGCTTATTTATCTGCTCCTAATGGAATAATATAACAATATTTGAACGTAAATATGCATAGACGTTCATTAACCTTGCAGAATTCGTATACAGTAACAAATAAGTTAATTAGATTTTCATACATATCGAAAAAGGTTTGAGTTTGCTTAAATATGTCTGCGTCTGATGTCCCGGAGTCTCGAACTTAGCGCAGGTTGCTGCCCCGACTGGGATTAGGGCCAAGATTTTGATAGACTCCTGGATGCTGGCTGTCATATTAATTTACAGTTGTCGCGGGCAGAAAAAGTGCCGGGAGTTCCCCTAAAGCTGCTGTTGCTTTTAAATTTGACAGCGTTGTTTGGTTCTGTTTGTGGCACTGTTGTCATAGATATGCCACAAGGGTTATCAGCTTTGACGCAGCCAGCTTGTCTGGCAAGACTTAAAGCATACACTCAGGCACACACACACACGCACACCCACTTGTATATCTGTGAGTATTACTTGAGATGCGTGTAAATTTTGAGCAGGCAGCTCGACAAACCTCTAGCACAAATCCTAGCAAAGTTTTGCACTTAGGTGACGGGGGGAGCGACCAAGGGGGGAGGGGGGAGGGGTACTCAACGTATCTACAACATTTCATTCGCTGATTTATTTAGTGGCTCTCATTCCACTTGCGCTCGTTGCATTTTCTAAAATATTGTTAACATTTTTATGGCCCTGAGTTGAAATTAGCTTGTTGGCAGCAGCTTAAGCTGAACTAAAATTTATACACAAATGCGCATAAATCACTTTTCGGGTCGCCTTCAACCCACTGTGCGCTCTTCAGCGCTGGCATTTTGTATTACGTATACGCAGCGTGTTGTTAATTTTATGTTGCTTTAAGTAGCTGACATATTTTATGGCAGCCAGCGAGATAGAAAAAGGGGACGCAAGGGGCTCGGCTTAAGTAATGTAAAAGCAACTAATTTGCGTGAATGTGGTTTACGGCTGGCCAACTTCTTGGCATTGAATTGAAAGTAATGGTTGACTAACTGTTGAATTGCGCACTGAAACAATATTTAAAGTTATTAATAACTCTGTGTAAAGCAGACACTCGAAGTCCGCTTAAAGGCCAGCAAAAGAAAGAAAGTCCAACGTGAATGAAAAGCAAATTTTAATCTGAATATTGGTTGAAATGAAAATGGAATTAAATGAAAAGTTGAAGTTCAATTAAAATTTAAATTGAACATTGATTAAATGTCAGTAAAAGTACATTTAAAAATGGTATAAAAATGCAAAAAAAAAAAAAATTAATTACTGAGAGTGATTTAAATGTTTAAGAAATGAAATTAAAAGAATGAATAAAACGAATATTGAATATAATAATGTTGAATTAAGATTGGTTTGTTGATATATTCACAGTTGTCTTCATATATGACTTACATATTTCATGAGAAAGTTATAGAAACCAAGTGAATAAAAAAGTAACTTAATATATATAGCATAATGTGGGACTTAAATAATTAATTTAATTAGAAATAGAATTAACTGAAGTAAATTAAAATTGTATATAAAAAGCATGTGAATGGCTGCCCAGCTTTATTTCTATATGAAGCCTGTCAGCGTTCGCAACATTGAAAGTATTTATTTAAGCTGCTGAAAGTGTGTTGCAAAAGGACGCTGAAGTGGCGCTTGAGTCGCTGTTCAGGTACGAAAGGACATGCTTTTTGTTGTTGCTTTTTCTTTAGCGCGAACTGCGGCAGCTGAGGGCAGCTGCACTTTGACTTTTGGCCCACTCGGTCAATACCTTCTGGCCCCAGGCGGAGCGCATATATTGACACGCCTGTGTCAGCTGGCGGCTTGATGAGGGCAAGGTCTTTGCCAAAAAGCTGCCAGCATGTGCGCGTCGTGGCACTTATCCAGGAGCTGCTGCATATCTCCGGGACACGACTCTGCGGCCCCAAAAAGCAGACAGAAGTCGAGCGCAGTGCCAGTTGGAAAGTCAACAATGCAGTTCCGCTGACAAGGATTCGCCTGCTCCAGTGACACATAAAGCTGCCAGCTCAAGCCTGGGCCAAGTCATAAGTACAGACAATGAGCCACGCCCAGTGCCAACGCCCCCGTGCGATGGGCAACGTTGCGTAAATGAACTCAAACTTGAAGTTGATGCGCTTCAAAGCGGACAAGGAGAAGGACATCCGAGGGGCGGGAGTGCGGGCGAACAGGAAAACAAGATCGTAAAATAATTTTATTACCCGCCAGCCTGGCCGCACAATTAAACTTGCCAAAGGGCCCCTCAGGCCCCTCTTCCCAGCCGTGAGTTCACCGACTTTTCCTGGCAATTTTTATATAATCAACGAAAAAAGTATGAAAAACATTCCAGTCGGGTGTTGCCAACTGAGCCATACTCAATAAGAAGTCTTGTATAAATATTTGGTTTATTCACTCTCAAACTGTAAGTTGTAGGCAGTTTCCTTCAAACTGTGATTTTGAGCTTATTAATACAAAACCAATATGCTCGCTTTCGTCGCGTAAGCAGGGCATGCAAATTAAATGGCAGTGGAAAAAAGAAAACACGAATGCAAAACGTGCGCAGCCATTTGTCGTGGCAATTAAAAAGTTTAGATTATTTTGTAACAATATAATGGGCGTAGGCACTGCGCGGTGGGCATGGCCATTATATTGACTTGATGACAAGGTAAAAGCTGCCGCAGCTTCTAAAGCCCCCAATTCATAAATTGCATAAAAATGACTGAAGAGAGAGAGTGGGGCCATTAAAAGCGGAAGCCTCCAAAGGGTTATATCAAAATTTTAATGATATTTAATTTTATTAATGAAGACAAAGTGCCCAGCAGCTGCGCTCAGCTGGCTCCGTTGGCTCAGTTGGCTTACCAAGCAAGCACAATTTCAAACCATAATGCGGCCAATTAAAACTGCACAAAAATTAATGAGCTAACTAACGTGGCTTAATTGTCATTATTGCTGCTGCCGACGGCGCTGCTGGTGATATCATTGCCGCTCTCAATCGTTGAATCGCTCAATCATTGGACAATTTAAAATTGGCCATAAAAAATTGGCCTTATTAAAAGCTGATCATTAAAATTATATGTGCTGCATATATAAAGTATTTTTAAAATGTCTCGTTATTCTTGAAGTTTGCCAAACAATAATCCAACTCTGAGAAATATTGGCAAGTCTATTGAAAACAAATTTGTAATTAACTTAACATGTTGTATTTATTCGCAATATATATTTATTTCTAGCTCAAGTCCTCGTTAGATGAAAATATTTAAATTTTATTTGATTTGCGACAAATTAAAGATGTAAGTCTATTGGGTGCATGGTCCCATAATAGCTCATCAGAATAAATTTCTTTGCAGCAAAGATACTTAAGGCTGACTTGGCGATACCCTGTAGCAAATGTATATATATATATATCGATATATAAATGTATATATAAAACATTCAAACACGGCCTAATCGACAGCTGACCAAGAAACAAGTATTATATTATTTTACATGTAACTGCAAAACTTTTTCGTCCTGTTTGGCTCCGTTAAATGGGCACAGGGTATATAAGTCCAGGCAACTGTTCCAGTCTGCTGGCTTTTCGGGCCAGCTCGGCTGATAAAGCCAATGGCCTCAGCTTGGGACACTTTTTGTGCTGTCGCAATTTAATAAACATAAATTTCATTTAAACAATACAAAACGACAACAACAACAGCAATTACATGTGTGTGTGTGTGTGTGTGTGCGAGTGTGCGTGTATATACTATGCATATGGGCACGTAATTTTATTTTATATTGTTGCTCACATTTCGGGCGGCGACTTTTTTGGCCTGGTCCAACTTTTTGTCGCCGGCACGTCCCGGGCCCAAGAGGACCCGCCGCTGCCACAGGACTCGCCAGGACTCGCCAGGACGCGCCAGTTGAGAGACGCTGGCGAGACGCACTCTGCTGTGGCAGCGGGCACCCCTAAAAGGATATAAGGAAATCATATAAATACGAGCTCATAAAAATCATGACAGCATGTCCTTTGCCTCGGCTACACACAGGCAGCGGTTATTGTCCTGCATATGCTAGCCTACTCTTTTCATTTATATTTTATTTTATATATTTCGCTTGGCTTTTTTACTGTTCTCTGGCTGGGTGTTATGAATTGTTTTACATATACTTTAAATATGCGGCATATGTTTTTGGCGGTCGCCGCTTTGAATATTTACATGCATTTCCCGTTCATTCTGCGGCATTTCCATTGTCTGCCACAAATTACTTTTGCACTGCGGCAGCTGCTTTGCCGCCTTTAAATGTGGCCAAGTTTCATTGCGATTACACGAGTCTGCGGCGTTTTCGGGGCTCCACATTTGACAAAGGATTCAGTTCAACAATTGCTAATAATATAATTGAAAAAGGTGACCCAAACATAATTTAATGCAATTATGAGCAATTGCAGCATTCACCTTTAACCCGACTGAAGAGCACTCAAATATGATTAAAAAAAAACAATGAAAGAATTATAAATATTCTTTATTGCAGCAATTTTAACAGTAGATAGAACTTAGTAACTATATTTGACGCAAATAATGTTCTATGTTTCTGATGTGCTTGATCTATATGAGAGAAATTAAATGATTCAGGGCATTTCAGTCCACACTAAGTCTTATGACTTTTAATCAAAACTTGCGCTTTGAATAGTTGAGCTCTGGGTCAACGACCTCAACAACTGCTAGAAATAGCTAAGTGCTTGGCCTTTAATTTGCATTTCCGATAGGTAAATAAAACGAGGCTCTTTTTCTTCGAAACAAAATACAGAAATATAAATAACAGAAATATGCTTATATCAAATTCAAGCCCAATGAAGCTAAAATGAAAAATATCTATTACCTGACACTGATTATATGCCAGCAATGGTATTTCCTTCCTTAAGCCCAGAGCGTTGAATGGCTTTCGCAGAATTTGAAAATTACCTTTGTATTCTATCGAATTAAACCGACCCGATGGGCGTGGTCACAGCTAGCGGTAAACGGCACCGGTGCAAAGGTGCCGCAGGTCTTTAACCTCTGTATCCAACGTGTTGTTCATCCACAGAATCAGATCACCCATTTCTAATCTATACGGCATATTTTCTTTGAAGATAATTAACTTTTAAGGAGAAAATATAATTAGATTAAGGTGAATACCGTTCGTAGACCAGAAATGATTCTCAACGAATAAAAAAGAGTTTAAAGTTTAAAGCTCTAGGTTTACTTTTCTAGACAAATTAACAGGTGACGAGATTGCTGCACTAGAAGATACCCTGTCAGCTCAGCGACCCCATTTAAACTTTCTTGTATACTTTTTGTTTGCCCTATAATATGTAAAGAAAATGTTGTTAAAAAGTTCAATATTTAAATAAATAAATCAAGATTTAAGCTACAAAGCTCCCATTGAATTATGTTTTATTCTAAGTGTAAAATATATTTATCCTACTGATGATTGTCAATTGAATTTACGAGTTTATAAAACATTTAGGCAATTGCCAAACATTTGCGTAATTGGATAAGTTTTTGGGGTCACTTTGCTGTGAATTTTTGCCCGAATCGAATATGCAAAGCACAGCAAAAATATGAAAAGGAATGCAATCAAAATATTGTTGTAGGGCCATGGCCAGAATTAGAGACACCGACGTAGAACGTGTGCAACAAGAACAAATGGCAGTTGCACATGCGGCAGCAGTAGAAATAACTGGGAAACGATTGTGTGTGTGTGTGTGTGTGAGTGTGTGTTTGAGTGTGTATTGGGGCAGATGCTGTTGGCTCCTTTGGGAAATGCGGCACGTGCTTCTTTTGCAGATGTGCCGCAAAGTATGCAAACATTTTTAATTAGTTGCCGCAACGGCTGCTGCAATATTGTTGTTGTTGCTTATGGATAGGGATATGCATATTACGCATACGCAGCGTTGAACGCTGATAATTTGTTAATTAAGTTTGAATTGCAATTTGATTTGGTGTTTATTGTATGGCAAGAGCGAGACAGAGAGAGAGAGAGAGTGAGTGGGTGGTAAATCAACCACATACATGATTTATGCCAAAATGCGTTTTCAATGATGTTGGCAAAGCAGCAAAAGCAAATGCCGGGCGAAAAAGTTACGCTTGAATGTACAAATAATGATTTGCCTGCTGGGCGGCTACGGGGTGGGCGGATAGTGGGCTGATGCCTGGGTTATGTGTGCGCTCAACTGAAATAATAGTAAGTCATAAATTTTGCGCGCTACGACTAAATTTAATTTTAGTTGGCCAGCCGCAGTGCCAACTCTCGGAGACCAACTTCCCAATCACCGTTCATAAACTTTGCTCTTGTTTTATGTTTTGTTTTTTATACACCCCCCCCCCCCTCGCTCACATTTTAGGTAGCAGCGAAAAATTATGGCAGGCCATTGTACCCATGCGGTGTGTTTTTCCTGTTGTTGGTGTTGGTGTTGATGTTGTTGTGTGTTTTATGTGCGGCAAGCGTAATCTGTAACAAATCTTTCGCCTGCAAAAAAACATTAGCCTTACGACGCATAAAAGTTGACATACATATGCTATATATATATTTAGAGAAGTGCAGGCTAAAGCAAAGCAAATACGTGTACATAAATAAATACGAATACGTATAAATTGATGCGAGAGTCGCACGAAAATTGTGACAGCTAATTAAAGGGAAGGAATAGAAAATATTAAAATGGCTAGATTTATAATTTTTCAATGAATATAATATAAATTGTACTGTAGTTAAAGTATCAAAATATTGTTAATATCATGGCTAGAAACCCAAAAATAATTTCGGTTGTTTGGTTCACGTAATAATATAAATTAATGAATATAATATAAATATATGCTGTAGAAAAAATATCAAAATTATTATAATCATGGCTAGAAACCCAAAAATAATTTCGATACTTTGGTTCACGGTTTAAACCTAAGTCACGCCTTTATGATCGGTTCATGAACTTGATTTTCCACATTAACGAACCCTCCCTTTGAGCAAATGTTTTAGTGCAAGGTTCGGTTAATGATGGTAAAAAAAATTAATTGGCTTTGAACCGGTTCAATTCAAAATTAATTACTTTTATTAATATTGCTAATTTTTTTTTTTTTTTTATTATTATTCTTTAGGTTGTTATTAATAATTCAATAAACTTTATTATTCTGAACCTAATCTTCTTGTTTATACCTTCAATATTATTATTATTTTTATACAAACGATATCGATGAGTCAAGAGTTGGTTGCGACCCTCGTATGTCAATGCGAAAATAAGCACAAACTCAAACAAAATGCCCTGGCGCTTATATAATTTTTGGGGCTGACACTGCAGGGCGCGACTGACTGAGACTGAGAGAAAGACAGAGAGAGCGAGAGAGAGAGAGAGAGAGAGGGGGAAGCGTGTAAGCTACAAAGCCTTTTTGTTAGATTTATTTCCGTTTTCGCCACTTTTGTTTGTAACTTTTTCTGTGTTTTTTTTCCGCTTGTTTGTTTGTTTATTTGTTTGTTCGTCTGTTGGTTTGTTGGTTCGTTTGTAGTTTGATATGTAATGCTATGCATGTCCTCGAGGGGGTCTCGGATGGGGGTCGTGACATTTTCTACATGCATGCGGGCAATGTTCGAATTGTTGTCGCTTCATGAAGTATTCAATTTTTCATTGGATCCTGCGTGTGATTGTCGCCGAGTGTGTAAATTGAACCGAATGAATAAATAAATTAAAATTCAGTTTGTTGAAACTTTTCAGTCGCCGAGCGATGCGCGAATGAAATGCTATAAGAAGTAAAAAAAAAGAGTGTTAGGCTTACACCGGTGACATAATGGCGAAAAGTCGGGTAATATATAAAGATTAGTACGAAAGAGGCAGTAAAGTAAAGAAAGAAGGTAAAGAAAGAAAAACCAGGGGTTGAAATATATAGCTAACAACTGACATTACCATACCAATAAAAGCTATGAATAATTTATTGAATTCGAAAGTTGATGGAAAAATATTCCGTAGCAAAAGGTTGGCAAAGGGCTTTAAATTGAAGAACTGAGATAAGTCAAAATGACATAATATAGAATAATTAAATCAATAAGAATAAGAAAAAGGAGAAATCATCTAGAGACAAGAAATAAAGTTGTATTTGTCTTAAAAATATATAAACTACACTCAACGTATTAAACGAATTTAATTATTAATTTCTCTGCTTTCTGCACTTTCTTCACTTTCTTAGTCCTCACAATTTACTTGAAGTTTACACCCGAACTTTTTTACTCGTAAATTCTCGCTGTTATTCCGCAATATTACAGCATAATTAAGCTGCATTCGCTGCTGCTCTGCTGCTATTTGTAGAACACATGACCTTACCCTAAAAAAAGAAAAGCAAAAAACTGATTAAATTTATTGCTGTAGTCGGCTAGGAAATACCCTGTATGCGGAATGCAATTTTACGATATTTATTGTTATGAATTTGTGGAAGCATAAACAGAAAAGTCTTTCAATTAATTTGTGTAGTGAATTGTAGGGTATGCGGGGTATGCCTATACAAACAGTAGTTTCAGGTGTTGAATGAAAAATAAAAAAATATATATCTTGTAAGTGTCAACACGTCTGTTTCAGCCTGTTGCACAGTTTAACACCATTTTTGAGTAGAGGGTATAAAAATGGCTCCAAGTGGTAATTAAAAATTCGCTCGCCAGCCAAAAGTCGCACCGAAAAAAATTTAAAAAAAATTGTTATTATGCCGTAGTGCTGCTGTGTCAAGACAAGCTCTAATAAGCTCTCTTACACACACACATACACACTGATGCGCACACACAGACAGATACGGATGTAACTAGCGCACATTGCCTTGCACATTACGTATACGCAGCGTTTACAAATGAAGCTGCCAGCAGAGAGCTAGATGAGAAGAGTGATAAAATGAGCATGTGAAAGTAAGATAGATATATAAAACAACACATATATTAACAAGCTGACTGTCAACGATATTGCACACTAGCACACACACACAGTCTAAAGCTCGTATAAACTAACACAAACTTCTGCTACCGTGATTGTTGCCAGCTGATAAAGAAAGAGTGGGCGGCGGGGAATGTAAGTGTGTGGGGGAGTGGGGGGTGGGGGGTGGGGGATGTGTGAGACAACAATTTCGCTAAATTACAAACAATGCTTATTTGTTGTTTATCTGTGTAAAGTATCTCTCTACTCTGATACTCTCTCGGGGCCTGTGGGGCATGTGGCATGTGGCATGCGCCAAGTGGCAGGTGGCGCTGCCTTGCGTAATTGAGTTGATAAAACGCTCGGGCGCATTGTTGTAATTTGGATAATGCATGCAAAGTTAATTACCTCGGGGAAACTTGGTAATTAGAAATGTGATTGAACGCGCCGCGCCGCACAATGCCGCTGACACCAGCCGCAGCCGCAGCCGCAACCCCGCGCGCAATTTGCAACACTGCTCTCGCTGGCATGCTACATAAATCAACCCCGCAGTATGAGCCGTCACACGGTCACCTGTCAACTTCTGTAGCCATTTGTAATTTTTCTATTTGACAAATTGTAGCAGAGGTCTAAACCAAGGCCGAATTCCAATCAAAAATAATATTCATTTTATGTAAATGTGTGCAAAAGTTCCAGCCTCGACATTGATCAAGAATTGCATTTGTCAAACGATCAACTTTTGTATTAAAATTTCGACTGATATTTGCTATATTTTCATTATAAGGGATATTTTAGTTAGAAATTGCAAATAGACATGCAAACAAAGTAAGTTATGTTTTCTTATAAATTATAAATTAAGCAAATCAAAGTGCGTACCTTGACACTTGCAACTTGACCACAAGGTTCACTAACCCCAACTAAAGGTGAGGCCTTTAGGTAACCATGGCTAAAACACATTAAGTACAATTATTATTGCTGCCATTGACTCTGCAGACATTTTCAATTAGCAGCCAAAAAGTTGTCTAAAACCGTTGACATTTCGACATTACACGCCCACCTGCCCCTCCCCCCCCGACGGCTATTGCAATTTGCAAACGTAAATTGAATTTCAATCAAGGAAACTTTGCAGACGACAATAATGTATTTTGTTTATTGGGGGCGTGTCTAGTCAAGCCATGAAGAACTTGCTTCCAACATATTGGTATAATGCCAAGAAGTTAAAGATAATGACTTTAGCTGCTCATAAACTGCCAATCGTATACAAACAAGAATATTCGTAGTATAAGACAAACAAGAGAAATATCTTTTATTGCCTTTTTTTTAAATTAATTAATTTTTTATAGAGTAAAGAGCTGTAGCATATTTCCTAGCATAAACTTTTGATTTCAAAAATTGTCGTCTTAGAAATTATTTGGAGGTAAATGTTTACCCAATTATTCAGGCTTAAATTATAACCTCATTTCCAAAAAGAAAAAATTTCAACAAATCCATTTAAAATAGTATTTAGTACACAATTTGTTTTCGTCCGAGTTATTCATTATTCATAAAATAAAACTATTTATAATCAAATTTATTGAAGCATTATTCATTCGACACCAATTTAGCAGGAAATTGTTTACTAAAAACTATGTGCAACATTTGCATACAAATGCCCAAAAATTTGTTTGTCCTCAAACAAAGTTTATTCATGAAGAATTTCATATTGATTTTCAAAGTTTAGCATTTTTGGCCAGGCAAATGCTGTTTATATTATATGTATTTTATTTTTATTTCTATTTCTATATATTTGTATTGCGTATGAAAAGTTATTTTTGGTATATTAAGCAGAAATATTTTGTAGATTGCTAGAAACTATTTTTCGACTTAATTTACCATTCAGACTCAGTCAGAGGCACAACACACAACACTTATAAACTCATCGGAATTAAACAAATCTGAATATTTTATACGCTCGTGAGCATTTCTGCACTTAGTCATATGCATTGCCTGGCCGCAAACAAGTTTACGCAAAGTATTCGAGCCGAGACCTGCGTAACACCCAACACCCTTTCTATATATGAACGCATTTGAAAAACTTTTCGGTTATATTGTAAAGCCAAAAGAGGCAATAACTTTTCCACTTGCAAAACGTTTTTCGCAACTTTCGATACGATTGAATTTGTAAGTGTTGAGGGAACAACTAAGACTGATGTCTGCTGGGTTAGGTTGGGCGGATATATGGCCCAGTCATGTTACAGGCTTAAAGGTAATAATTGTACTTTAAGTTATCTTTTGCGTGCAACATATGCTTTAGATGTATTGAAAGTATGCTTACAAGATTTCCATAGTTTTTGGTAGTTAATTACTGACAGTTATAAATTTACATCTTAACTTTTGTGTTCATTATTTTATGCCCACATAAAAACAATTTATATGTGAACAACAAGGAAATAAAATTTGCTTTATTGCGCCGAAGATAAAATACACTTACTTTTTAACAAAAAGACCAATCGATTTGGTTGCTGTTAATGATCTAAAATACGCACTCTGTGTCAGAATTATAATACCCTCTATAAGTGTATACAAATACAAACCACAAATAAACAAAACCAAAATCAGTTGAAAAGTTCAACAAATTTTATGCTGGAGTCAGATACCATCGCATGGCATTGTTTTATGGCCATTTCTATATGTGCTGGCGCAGTGGCTGAGTTGTCATAGATTATGCATCCGATTGTGCGAAACAAGGGGGGGGGGTGGGGCGGGGGGGGGGGGATGGGGTCGTGTGGGCTATCAGGGGCGCATTGGGTCAATGAGAATATGCAGACAGAAGTGACGCCAAAAGTTTTTCGATAGCCGAAACTTAAGTGCCGGCGACTGGCAACGAGTTGGCAGCCCCGCTATCTACCTAGCCGTGGCTTTTGCTCTCTCCCTTGCACTCTCTGTCTCTCTGTCTCTCTCTCTCTCTCATTCGCACTGCTTGGTTTTGTTTGAGTTTTGTGCGCCTGCAAGCCAAAAAGTTTTGGGGACCGGCCATAAATTTACTGCAGCTCCTTTTTCTTTCATGCTCTGAATGGTTTGTTTGCTCTTAGTTCTTTTCCCTTCAGCGCTACTTTATGATAATTATTTGGTCCAAATGTATATATATATACGTATAGGTATACGTATATTGTATTGTTGCCCCATGCCTGCACTCCAATTTAATTAGTTAGTGCGCCTTAAAGTATGCCATCAAATTGCCGCATTGCTCGTGACGCGATTTCTAATTACAAATTTAGAAATTTCCAACGCCAAATTCGCAACTTGTAATTCGCAGCTGCATTGTGCTTGGACCGTGTGCCGCGTGCCACTTCAGTTTCGTTTGTGCCCCATTTTCATTTTTGCCTGCTGCCTGCCGCCTGCTGTCCTATGCAGTTGTTCCTTCTGCTGCCTGCCGACTGTCGACTGAGCCTGTCTTGCCTTTTGATTGACGCTTGACGCTTGCTGCCAATTCTTACCAAAAAGCACGCCTGCCTGCCATTCGCTGGTATTTCGGCTTTGTGCCCTTTGGGGCAATCAATTAAGAAAAGTTTTCCTTTGTTATATTTTTTTTTTGCTTGCATTTTCTTTTGGAAAATTGCTGTAAGAGAACTGTTGCACGCCTTGCAGCAGGCGAGCAGGTAACGTGCTTTAGCGCATGTTGCCGCTTCGCAGAACAGTTTAATTGTTAGCAGTTATGCAAACTGTTATACAGTTGAACTTGCAAATAAACGTTTTCTGAAATTGCATCAGAGTGTTAACACTGTTTTTTTTTTTTTTTAAATACTGCTTTAAAAGTTCTTATACAAAATTACATTTTAAGCTACAATTGGCTATTAAATCGTTTAATTAAAATTGTTATAAAATTTGTAAAGAACCCTTTAAGCTACATTTTATAGAAACTGCTAAGCAAACACCTTCTCTTACGAATTTTAACTTTAATTTAGTTCTTTTAAAAATTGTTACGAAAACGGCTGAACAAACTGTTAAAGCTCTTATACAAATTGTTGCGAAAACTGCTTCTCAATTTTCGCCGCTTTTCTCTAGGGAAACAATTCACCCAAAGCACTTTTGTTTTTGCAATGTTTGCTTAACAGAAGTTTGACTAGGACTTGCCGCAAAAATGGCAAGACTTAAGTATTATAATTTGTAATATTTTTCGTGGTAAGCATGTATGCAAAGGATATAAATGCATCATCATTAAACTTAAAGCTGCTGAAATGTTTCCCAACTACAGTCAGGGGCAGAGCGCCCAGCTGCACATTCAATTTGCTGGCAGAGTCGGCGCTGTCTTTGGGAGAATGCACCCGAGAAAGTTTTTGCATATTTTCTTGCTGCTGGATGCCATGGCCTTCAATGTGGCTGTAAATTATCTGCAAGGCTGCAATTGTTTGCCAAATAGTTTGTTAGCTGTTTCGCTTGCCAGCAAATGCCACAAAGCATTTATCATAACAGGTGAAGGCGGAGCGAGGGGGCGATGTCTCCATGGTGGCGAAGCCGCTGCTCAAGAGTCTCAGCTCTCAGCTCGCAGCTTGGAGCACTGAAGCTCAAGCACTCAGTGTAATTGAGCGGCACTTAGAAAATATGCGGCTCATTAGCTGCAGGCCCAAAGGTGTTCGTGTTGGGGCCCCCGATGGGTTCGACAGTCAGAAAGACAACTTACACAGACACTTATATATGCGAGCAGTTTGAGTAAACACACGAATGCACACACACGCACAACCAAACACACACAAACACACATAAGCTGAGTGAACTTAACGCTTGACTGATTTCTTTGGCCTCAAACAAAATTGGCACGCGCCTCTCAGCAGCCAGGCAAGGAAACGCTCTAGGGTCGCAGCAGATACTGAGGGGCGGGTTGGCGGCTAAATAAAAATGATTTCCAGCAACATGTTTTTGCGGCTGCTGCTGCTGCTGCTCCTCTTGTTGCCGCACGCTTAGATATCCCATCTACTGTTTATATGAGGCTACGTGCCGCA
This sequence comes from Drosophila sordidula, assembly GCA_035047465.1. Classification (NCBI taxonomy): domain Eukaryota; kingdom Metazoa; phylum Arthropoda; class Insecta; order Diptera; family Drosophilidae; genus Drosophila; species Drosophila sordidula. The sequence continues at coordinate 3,680,683 of JAWNPQ010000090.1, read as the reverse complement.
GCTTGTTGCCCGGTTCCCCCCCCGGTTGCCATTGGCCCCTTCCCATTGCGCTGCCAGCTTGTCAGTGTTTGTGTTTGGGCTTTGGTCTGGGCTCAAGTTTTGTTACGTGCCTGGCTTAATTTCGAGCCAACACGCCCGCCAGCTGGCTGCCTTAACTCATTGGGTTCCGATTACAGGGCGTATACGTAATATAGCCAAAGTTTCCTGCTGCACATCAAGTTCGCTGCATTGCCGCACTGCCCCTTTGTTCAGTTCGGTGGCTGCAACAAGTTGTGAACCAAGGCCAAATTCTGAAGGTACGCACAAACGCACACACACACACACACACACACACAGCCGCAAGCACACGCCAAGAAAACAACTTTAAGCTCAAGTTACGCTTCGCTTGGTTGCTCATACGCAACGTTAGCCAGCTCCATAATTTCACTTTTGGCGCCTGGCATTTCAATGCCGCAATGTTGCATTGTAGGCGTTTTCACTTATCATCGATATCCAACAATTTCCATGCACACAAGTGTGAGCGAGTGTGTGTGTGTGTGTGTGTGTATGCCAAAAAATTCAAGCTCTTCTGTTCGTGGAATTTGTGCAAAAACACATTTCATTGTTTCCACCCATTTCGAATTGGAAATTTTGAGATTTTCCATTGCGCAATGTATTCAGGATTTTCATTTATGGCGTGGCGCATTTGCCAGACCAGTTATTCTCTAGTTTCCACACACACACACACACACACACACAATGCTACCCATTTAGGCTATGGCTCGATGAAGCATTAAATATTTTCATTGATGCAGTTTTAAGCGCCTTACGGCCTAAATGCGTTAACGTATTTTCAGTTTGCCATGTTTGTTTCAATTTCAGTTTTCAATACTGCCAGTAAATGCAAATGTGTGTGTAATTGGAGTGTTTGTGCAGCACTAACGAGCTGGGCCTCGATTGGCATTTTATTTATATGCTCTTTTTAGATCACATATGACGCATAATTGTTTTCGCATTATCATTTTTAAAAACCTTTGCTTTATGTAAATCTGGGTATCCCCTATTCAATGCTCCTTAATATTCAACTAATGAGCATTTTATGCTACCCTTTAGTCAACTTTAAATTTTCTATTTTGCTTAAATTGTCTTTCATTCTTTCTGCAGCGTCCAGTTTATTTGTTCTCCCTCTCGCTCTCTCTCGCTCCGTCCCTTTTGCGACCGCTTCATCTTTTCATTACTCTGCTGCCAGCATCAATTTGGTAAACTCACCAGCAACAATCTCCAGCGCATAAAACGCGCATTAGCAAACTATTAGTCAAATCCCCAAGGTGCCATTTACCATGTCCAAAGCTGTCGTTCTCGCCTTCTCACTCGACCTCTCTCTCTCTCTCTCTCTCTCTCTCTCTCTTGCATCTACGTGCAGCGTGTGCCATTTGCAATGTAATTTGTGATGCCTAATAAAATGCCAAAATACTCAGTAAAAATAAATAAATAAAAAAAATGTGCATAAATTATAAGACAGCAGCCGTTGCCGACCGAAAGTGTGACAAATTACGCATACGCCCCCTCGTCGTTCAACCCGCCCCACGCAAAACTGTGGAGCACCACAAAGTACCAAAGCGACCACAGACCACCAGCAAAAAAACAGAGAAAAAAAAACAACAACAAGCGTGAATTTTATTTCGCCAAAAGACAAAACGACGACGACGGCGAATAATTTAATTTGCTTTTAATTTTCGCTTACAAACTTTTAGGCGCAGTTGCTTAATCTTATTCTTGCTCTGTGCATCCAGTTGTATAAGTTTCTGTGTGTGTGTGTGTGTATCTGTGGCATAGCTGATGCGCATTTAATTGTGCGCTATTTTTTGTTAGACCAGCAAATTAAGAAAAATGCGTTGAATTCATCCCACGCTTTTTAGAGAGAGAGGCAGATATAAACGGCGAAAATGGGAGAGAGAAAAAAGAAACTAAGAGAGAGCAAAAAAGTTTTTACCATAGGTTGATCGGGTATGCACAATTCATTAAAAACTAACATATTTTTGAAATAGTTTGAATTCAAACTCATAAAAAAAACATAACTATTTGAAAACATTTTGTAAATATAATATTTTATTGAAACAATAACTTTTCTAGCATCCAAATAGTTCAATGTTGCGCATTCTTAGCTACCTTGTTGCACACTTGAAAAAGGTATTACGAATTTTGTAGCCATTGTGTAACACTTCAACAAGAAGCATTAATTAGAGCCAAATTTACGTTATACACTAAAATAAATAAATATACCTAACTTAATATGCAAAATAGCAGCTTATAGAAAGAAATTTACAAATGTTATTTTCCCCTTTATTTCCAAATTTATATTTTTTAATTATATAATTATTATATAAATTTTTTAAATTTAAAAATTATAGCAATAAGAAAAGGTATTTAAGCTTCTGCATCGCAATCAGAAGAGTTGCTTACCGTTTTACTTGGCTGCGTTGTGTTTGTGTCATAACTTTGACTGTTTTGTTCGGCTCAGTTCAGTTCAGTTCAGTTGGATTTAGTTTTGTGCCGTTCTTTTGTGCCATTTGTTTGCTTAGCGACTTGGCTTGTGTTTATTTTGTCATGAAAACAATTTTTCGCCGAGCTGCTGCTTTGTTCTGGCATTGTTTCTCAGTGCGCTCTGATTGAAATTAAACGCATTTGAAGAGGCGGCCAACAAAATGTTGCCATAGTTCAAGTGCCTACTGCCTCGCATTGTTTTCCATTCCTAGCAAATTATGCGACACAAAATGATTCCGTTTATATACACAAATATAAACTGTACGGAATTGTTGTGTCCGGGATTTGTGCTAATTTGACGAACATTTGTGCGCTCTCAAGCGCCAATAAATTAACGGAAATTGTTATAATTAATATGAGTGCCATGAAAAGTGGACAACATTTGTTTTCATTATGTTTAGAATTTCAGCTATAAAATATATCCAAGTAGGCAAATTGTTGCCAAATCACTTTGCTGCGCATAAAATGAGTGCCAACATTAATATATACTATAAATAAGAGATTGGTCTTCTTGCTATATAAGCTGATATTTTAATATGCATAAGTGGTTCAGAAAATAATTTAGGACCTACTTAAAGCCTGAAAATTTGCTCATAATTAAATGTATTATAATATTAAAGTATAATTTATTCTTTAGGATAATAAGCTGCAATAAAGAATCACATTGAAATAAAAAAAAAATATATATATATATATTAAAGTATAAATATATTTTTCAGATTTTTTAAATTTCAAAAAACGACAAACGAAAATGTATTTTCTATAAATTGGAAGTGCCAGTAATTTTGTTGTAGGCTTACTTTAAACTTCTCGTATAGCATCCATATATAATTATCTTGTTTCAGAACAGACTCTTGCGTTAAACTATTTGTGAAGGCTGCTGTTAATGCGATTTGAACGTCCGCTCGACAAATTTGCCAAATTCGAATATCACATAAAATTTGAAATGCCAACGTTCCGTGCAGATGACAATAGGGCCTAACAACTGGACTCGGACTCTGCGAACTGCAAAATGGTGCCGGGCAGTAATTAAATGCAAATTAAAAATAGTCAATAGAGTTGTTGAGGCCAGATGCGGATGCACAGCGCCACATCGAATATTTGGTGGCCGAAGAGTTGACTTATATGCACTGTGATGAACTGTCGTTCAATGCACGAGCGAAATAATGGCCCGATATGTATTATGATTACCATACGAAATGGCCATTAGCCAGCTGAAAGCGGACGCATTGCGTACTTGGCCAAGACCGGCATTGTTGCCCGACAGAGCGCACACACACACACATCAGGTGGTCTGTCTGGCATTCTTATTAGTTTATGCCATTTTGCTCCTGGATGCCGTGACGTGCTCGCACATGAGGCTAATCGAAAGAGACAATGGAGAACTATGGGAACTTTTGAATAGAGGGAAGCTCAAGTAGAGGTTGGAATAGAGCATACATCAGCACCAGGGTAAATATGCAACGGACAACGGACAATGCAAAATCTGAAAGAGACGGACTAAATATGGCAGAGAAATCTGAATGTCCGTTTCAGCTCACGGCAACAACAAGTTCGAGAGCGAATACCAAATGTGATGGATTTTTAAATCTAGAAGAGTTCCGGAACTCCATTTGCGTGCTTTATGCTATTATTTATCCTATATGAATACAAGAATTGCTAAGAAAAATATATATTGGTATATCCGATGAACTTTCAAGTTTGAATTCGGTTTGGTAAATTGCGAAAAAATGCCTGTAGTAGAACTTCAATTGGAGTTTCTACTGTTATGTTCTATTTTGTCTCAATTAGGCACTCAGAAAAGCTGGATATTCAAATGTAACTTTTCAATTATATGTGTACACAAAGCATAAACATTGCATTCATAGCCCACTTCAATCAGGTCCGCCATAAAACATTCGTCCACGTGCCTCGACAACGCGAGAGTTGGACAACCACTGGCCATATGTGCTCGTACATAAACACATTGGCCAATATACGAGGTTGAAATGCATCCAAAGCAAAGCACAAACCCAAAAACTGTTGACCCAACGGCCGGCCACAAAGTGGATGATGCAGTATGAGGCGTTTGTATAAATTGCAGTATTCGATGGCCAATGCGACCGGCAAAACTGTAAGAGAACAAAACCAACGGATTGGAAAAGTGCGCCTGACACAAACACAAACACACACACACACACACACACACACACACAAGCACACACAGTCCGCGCACCCAGACTCAGATAGAGCAACACATATGCTTCCCGTGCTGGCCTAGAAAAACCGAGCACAATATAAAATGCCAAAAATGTGAAAGAGCACGTAAAACGTAAAGTGTTGGTTATACCCTTTAGCCATAAAGTGTGTAAAAGGGATATCAGCTTATACGCTTCAGGCTAACCCTTTCTGTTGGTCTTATGCTGTCAAAGCAATTTTATAGGGTATGTCTGCATGTTGGGCTCTATAAAACGATCTATCTCTGAGTATAAGAAAAGTATGTAACTGACCCAACTTATTTTTGTAATTTACTATTATTAGTTTTAGCTATATCGAAAAGGAAACCTATATTTATGGCGTTAGGGTATGTCCTGGCCGAATACTCTCAGCTGGCACATTGCTACTTGTTTTTACAGGAATTTGTGCTGCAGAATGTCCATTATTGGAAATAAAACAATTGACAGCAATGAGGCTGAGGATGGCATGACCTCGCTGATCCCAATATATGCTGGCTGAGAACATAAGCGCTGCGGTATTCCCTATGCCAGTCGCCAGCTCCCACCGCACAGTTCCCAGTTCCCCGCTCCCCGCCCGTTCTTGTTGTGTGCGATTAGTTAAGCTGCGCAAAATAATGACAGCTGACGAGGCTTACCGCAGCGCTGCCAAAGGTGCTGCACCGTGGGCGACTCCAGAGAGAGAGAGAGGGAGAGAGCGGGGGAGGGATTAATTGAGTGATGAGTGGGAGCTGTCGACTGGATAATGGATACTGGCAGCTATCTCATAACACTTCAATTTGAGCGCAGCACGTCCGATGTCGCTTAATGGCCAATCCAAGCTGAACACGGCCATCGCATATCGAATGTTTATTCAACTGTTAAGACCGCTTTCTGTCAGTTATACTTATGCGTATCGCTTGGCTACGCCCTTGAATATGTACCCGATTGAGCCAAAGTACTTGGCGATTTACAGTTATGATCTTAGGCAGCGCAATAAGCTTTTATCTGGCCGTGCCTCGTGTTCTTCTGTTATTGTTATGTAGATTTAAAGCAATCAGCTTATGTCATGCTAACTGACTCCAGTTGCAGCCAGCAATTGTTTGGCTGTCAATAGTTGACAGACGAGAGATGTTTTGTATCTCAAAAATGTAACTAAGAAATGAATCTCATCTTAAAGAAACAGGTTCTAGACATCACCTATCTTACGGATACTTGTGTATCTTAGAGATATTTTTTTCCTCTATACCTTGTATACCTTCCCATCTCCCAGGTGATACTTTTGCATGTTAGAAACATTGCTTTTCTGTATCTTAGAGATACTAGTTTGTCGTATTCTACAGATACTTTCGTATCTTGCACATGTTTCGCAGTGGAATACCGAAAGAGAATTTATACTACTTGATTGAAACGAAATACAGAACATTTGAAACTATAAGAATTTTAAGGAGTTAAGCTAAAGCTTAAAAGCTAGACCTTCCAGTATGGCTCATAAGGTGGTTCATCGGCTGCATGCACCTTCTTTTCAATGCGTTTAATATCTAAGAGACGCATGCGCACGGGTATCTTGGGCTCTCGCAGTGACTTAATCTTTGGTTTTGGATCATTTTTGTCTTCGTTAACGGTTGGTCGTTTGCAGCTCTGGACAATATTCTGTATGATCGAGCTATCGCAGGCCAGCGACTTGAAGGAGATGTATTCATCAGTGAATATCACTTGGTATTTGATTCGCTTCTCGTACTGCTTCATAAGGACGAGTTCATCGTTGGTTATGCAGGTGGTGCCCAGATGCTTGAACGTGTCCTTGTTGAAGCAGTGCAGCTTACTCTGGAAGTTTGGTTTGGAAGTGGGGGCCACGAGTAAAATCAGTTTTTTAAGCTCCTCCTGTCCGGTAATTTGACGTAGCAATGGCTCGAGCACTCCCTGCACCTCGTCGCCGCTCTCGAGGTTCCCGTAGCGCGGGGAAATTGATCGTCTAACGGGTCCACGTGATTCATTATATAAACTGACCCAGCGACCCATAAGAACGAGATCCATATTATTGTCTGTCATGTTTGGGACTATTTCCGAAAAGTTTTGGGTAGAATTTTCGTTTAAATCGATCATTAAAAAAATGTACAAAAATAAAAAAAAAAACAAAATGTAGAGTGCTTTAAAACCGACTGTAATGTTTAGAGAAATGAAAATTGAATGTTCTAAAACTAAGCCCTTATGATGTGACATGATTTTCAAATATAGTCGGCTGTCTTTGATGTGTTTATTTTGTGCTTTTGTCTTTCGATATAGTTATCGAAGTATTTAACTCGAGGAATTTTCTCTGTCTCTGGCACAATTGTGTGGGAATCACATATATTGTCAATCAGAAAGCAGTCCCAGCGGTGGGTCATATTCAATTTGATTCAATCAATATTCAATAACAGAACTTCTTAGAGAGGGCATTGTAATTTTATTATCAAATCTGTGCCATGTGAGCAAACAAACTTAGCAATTAGGTCTACATGCTTCTAAGTTATATATAATCGGTCAAAGATGAATTAGATATATAGCACACATCTTCTATATGCATATGTTTATGCACTTCTAAGATAACGCTTTTTTCTACATATATTTTATTAAATACCGTTTATTGATTTATATGTGCAAGGGTATTTAATCTATCACAGCCCAAAGCTGACAATTGTATTTGATTGAACAATTAAATTTTAAATGCCTGTTTAGTCTAAGGTTTTTGCAATTGATTGACAGTTGGACAAAGTGCACAAAGTGAAGCGACTTTTGTGTGATATGTTAATTATGAGCTATAGATACGTTATCCTTTGATTTGTGCAAAAAGGTAATCAGCTCTTTTGGGCACAAGGTTGAAAGTTAAAAATAAGCTTTTGATGTGTTTAGTCTTTAAATCGACACAAATGAGCTCTCAGAGGTATTCAGTGGTGTTGGAGAAAGTTTCGAGGTAAAACCTAAAACAAACAAAACCTAATAGGTTTTGCCATCAACTTAACACCTTAACATAAGTTCAAAGGTGGTTTAAAAGCTATGCAGATATGGTTTAAAAGTGATTTAGGAAAGCTTAAAAGTACATTTATCAATCACTTAGGACATTTGAATATGGATATATATGTTTAGAATTAAGTTAACGTATGAGTTGAATCCTTGAAGCGGTTCAAAGAGAGTTCAAGCAGCTCTCACATGTTTCAAAGCGATTTAAGAGTAGTTCAGTAGTGGTTTTTGCCACTATTACAGCCAAGTTATGAAGTTAAAAAGCTAAAAATCAGCTTCAAGTCAAGTCCATGGCGAATACAAAGCCAAGTGCTACGTACAAGTTTCTCAAGTAGGCAAGAGAGGAGAGCGCCTAGGTGACTAAGAGAACTTGGCGTGACTTACACCAAACGATATATTCAGCATATGGCAATTTGTCAAGCAGTTAGGCGGCTGCGGGACTTGCTTTAAATCGCCACCGTCTGCATTTGGCTTATAAAAGGCTTGTGGCCAGTCTGGCCAGCTGCCAGTTAAGTGTTGCAGCGTCGAGCGACAATTCCGTTGGCTGTCACGGAGTCACACCGAGAGGCCAAGACGCGTTGCCCTCGGGCTGGCCAACTGCTGTCTGACTGGCTACGTGCCGAGAACCTGTCGCCGCAAGAGTATCCTTTATCGCATGTCCGCGCCTGACAAACGAGACATCGAGCATTACTTCAGAGAGCACACTCATTTATCTGCCACCAACTTTTTCAGTCACCCACGCCAACAGCGAACAAGTGTTTTGTGATTGTGACTAAATCCATTGCTCATCATCGCATTTGGCCCACTTTGCTTTTGGCTATTTAAACTAGCCGTGAGCAATGCGGGCAGCTGCATTGGCTGTCCGTCGGTCGTCATGAATCGTTCGGCAGCTAATTTTCTGGAATACATCGAAAGCCTAATTGTGCAGGAGTGCTTGGCCAGTGGACAGGCACCAGCCCGATCGACCGGCATCAGCGGCATACGCATTTGGATTTCGGAGAGCAATGGCCTGACTCGCAGCTGCGTGCTGCCCGGACCGCCGTATATCCCGAAAGAGTCCGGCGAGAAATGTGACAAGGGTTTCAGGTTTTACGGTTGGGGCTTTCTGCTGCGCAAGTGTGTGGAGAAAGTGCAGAATTTCTTCAAAAAATTAACAGATAAATGGAAGCGAAAGCCGACAAATTAACGTTAAATCTAATAATAAAACAAAGGCAGTCAAAATGGAAACTACGAATAATTTGTGATAATAATATATAATTTGAATTTTCTTTTCAATAATGTTTCTTATATAGAAACGATCCTCAAGTTCGAAAAGCCGTCAAATATTACTGAATTAAACAAATTTAATTAAAAGTAAACCACGTTTAAAACCTTCTTGTATCGAATTTTCGGAGCTAGCCAGAACATAACTCAAATTTATCATAATCTTATGCTGCTATTAAAGCTTATAATAAATTTAATGTATTTAATTCTTCCGGTTGAATTAATAAATAACTGATAAAAATTGTATGTCATGATTTTCATGACAATAATCCTTACCATATGCTGAAAATTTATACAAATTTTCTTTTAACGGAACTTTTAACCATAAAAGTTCAGCACATATAAACGCGATTTTTCTTTTTGTTTGGACATCTGCTTAAAACAAATGAAGCGCATTCAAGCCGTAAACATTTGTTAAATGTATCGATGGTAATTTTCATAAATTCAATGCTCTGTCAATTAAATAAATGAAAATAATTTACGCTGACTCAGGGCAAAAGTGGAACCCGAACAACTTAATTTTCGGCCAACAATATACAGCTAATGAAAATATATTACCCCAAAATAAAGGAGGGAAGGGAGAGAGAGAGGACCAGCTAACAATGAAAGGAAAATCGAAAACCGAGAACCGAAACGAGCTATAACTTCATTAGGCGCACTGAAGCGACAAGCTATGCGATATATCTGACAAGTTGAGTACTTATAAAATGAGAAATATCTTTTAAAACTTGGGATGAGCTGGAAAGAGACGCAGAGAGGGACAGAAAGGGGAAGAGGAAGCTGGTTCGTGCAGATATTTTACGCAGTATAATCAATAAAAAACGCTAAACACAAACATAAATAAAAGGGATATGCGAATGCGGCACGAATTTATTAGCCATCAGAAAACCGAATCGGAAGAAAGAAGTTGTATATACATAGTATAGCTAGTTGTGTGTGTGTGTGTGTGTGTGTGTTGGCATCGTCAATGGCAGAAAAATGATAAAAATAAATAAAAGTCTGCTGGGTCCGTTGAAGCGTGGGACGCGTAAACAGTTCAAGGACTTGCCTGGCCGCATGATTTATTTACTTTCGACTGTCTTTCTTTCTATACTGATGAGCTGCCTCATATGGCCGAGCGTGTGTGTGTGTGTGTGTGTGTGTGTGTGTGGGTGTATAGTGCGGTTCAATTGCCGCTTAAGTGAGGGCACATTCCAAGACGTTTTATTGGCTACGTGCAACAGCGCAAACAAATTTACATGACACTGAACTCTGCCGCTCAGAGCTTACCTGTGAGAGTTCCATTCCAATGGCAATTTGAGGCGCATTATTGAAAGATTGATGAAATTTTTCGACCGTCGGAACTGTGTGCGGCACTCGACTGACTTTCCGGCTATCGAGCGGACTTCCAAGATAAATGACTTGAGTTCCTTTTGCCGGCCTTGGCTAAAAGTTATTGCGGTCTGTGCGGCGCTTATAATGAATAATGAAAGATTTGCTGCCTTTTTTGTATACCCTGTAAGCACTGAAAATGGGTAAGAAAAGGGTATAATGGTTTTGTGGAACAGTATTTAATATAATATATAATTTTAAATCAATGTTTTTTTTTTATAAAAATAATAATATGATAATATTGGACATAATAGAAGCTAGAAACTTTATATTTGTTTTGCGGTTCTCTTGTAGCACGCACAGTTCAAGAGTATATAACGAGTACAGAGTACCTACTAGTCGGACACACCCGACTGCAGCACATTTACTTGTGTTTCGAACGTTTTATTGTCGGGCGCAAACAATAAAATGCCCTGACCATTGCCTAAAACTGTTTCGGCTACCTCCGTCCCCCCCCCCCCACGACCACCCCTCACAATCTTCTGGACTATCATGTGAGAAAAGCATTGAGCGGTATTCACACTTTGATTTCGTGGTTCAGTTTATGTGCGGCTATGTATTAATGGCTTTTATAACGCTTCCTGCTGGCCCCCCACATATATCTTGTTCTGGGCTGCTCATTTTTTTTGTTTTTTTTGAGGGTGTGTTTTGGGTGTTTGACCAATTTGACTGTCAGCAACTTCTTTTGATACCAAATATTGGCCAAAAATGTTTCTCTTACTACTTGCATATATATATGTGAGTGTGTGTGTGAATATATATTTATTGCTCGGGGCTCTTTTGATTGAATGCCGCTCATAATTGCAGCTTTTGGTTCATTTCATGTTGGCATCTCTTTGATATGTGGCCATATTTTGGTTTCGCTTCCGATTTGGGTTTCGGTGCCTTGACAAATGCTTTGCATTGATTGCTGCTTCGGGCCCAAATTGCTGCGGCTTTGTCTCTGCGTGTGGTTTCACTTTTAAGTGAGCGTATTGGAAAGAATTTCCCAAAAACAAAAAAATTAAACCTTATACATAGTCGCATTGTGGGTCGTGTGTTCAATTGCGTAGAGAGATTTCCTGTGGGCTGGCTGGGTCTATATATAATGACTGGATAATTAAGCCGCAAAGTTAGGCTTCGTGTGGGAATATAAATCGAATCAAGACGTCTCACCGAATTTCCCGATTGTTTTCAAATTTAAAGGACTTTAAACTGGCATTTAAAATACTTTTAAGGCTTAAGCATTTAAAATACTTTTAGAAACGTATTCCAATAACGGTAAATAACGGTGCGATATATTAGTAGATGGATATTTCGCTATTTATACTGATCAACAACTTCAACTTAGGGCCGTCTCAACGAAGTCACTTAATTCCCTAATTATATTTAAATTCTTTTAGTTAACGACCTAATTTTTTCTGCTCTAATAATAGTCAAAACCTATGTCGGAAACGCATAACTTACCATACAACAAACACAAAAGTGACTGTAAATGTAAAGAATAATATTGCATATTGCATATTGCCCCATTTTAAAATCAATTTTACTCTAATTGAATTTTATCTCCACTTTCTTAGTGCACCAAATAGTACAAGAGAACCCATTCTCTTCTAATCCGTTTGGCTTTTCTGTTGCCTTCAGTTGCCATTTTTTTTGTGGTTTTCCTTATGTGTGTGTTTTCCTTATTAGCTGAGTGTGTGTGTGGTTGTGTGTGTCTGCTGCCAATTAGATGGTAACAATTTGGCCAAATTACTACATTGTCAGATGGGCGGACTTGGTGAAGAGAGCCTTTTGGGGCTTGGTCGACAAACTATTTACGGCTGTCAGGCGTTGAAGGCGACTGGAGGTCCTGTTTTGGTGCGGGTGAAGGGGGCGAGGGGCTGTAGTTTGACATGTGGAAATTGTTTGAAAATTTCATTGCTTTCCACGCTCGCCAGGTGTCCAATGTCACAGGCCTCCCTTGGAGGCGCCTGTGGACATTTCAGTGTTGTTTTATTTTGGGTTTTTTTCTGGTTTTTTTTTTTTTGGTGTTTTGATATTTTTAATTAAACGCACGGCCAAAAGGCTTTTTGTGTCCCTTATTTTCGTGTTTAATAAATTAAGCCATTTTATTTCATTTTCCGTTGGACGCTGTTGCCAGGCGGCTCTCTCTCTCTTTCTCTTTCAAGCTAGCTCTGTCTCTGTCACTTTCGCTTTTATTGTTGCTACCTGTCGGCGTTGCCATTGTATAAGTAAAACCTGTGGCTCATTAAGACGACTACGTGAGCAGTTAGCAGGCGTGTAAGAGGGCGTCAACGTGGGCGCCGAGGGCAGGGGGCGGGGCAATATTGGTTGGGGGCACGTGTTGCTTTTGTGGCATTGTTTACGTTTTCGGCTGCGCGTTCTTTTTTTTTTTTTTTGCTCGTTGATTTCGTTCGTTGCCGTTGTCTTGGAGAATTTCTCTTTGTGGCATCGAAGCTTTTGTGCTTTTCGAGACTTGCCTAATGGCTGCCTGTTCTTCTTCGTCTGCCTCCTCTTTTTCTACCTCCCATCATTATTGTTGTTGCTGCTACCTGCTTTGTTACCGCTGCTCTTATTATTGTAATGTCTGTGTGAACTGCACAAAGTTTTTGTATAATTTGCTCGTTTTGTTGATATTTTTGTTGCGCCTCCTTGTTGTTGTTGTCGTTTTAAAATTAATATAATAAAATTTGGTATTTGTATTTATCTTGGCCTGGTACCGCCGCCAGGCAAAATTTTTTAATTAAAACCCATGTCGAACATATTTATTTTTGTTGTGCTAACAAATGAATTGCATCAAGCCACACACACACACATATATACGTATATATGTATATATATTGAAATATATAATGTGATTGCCGTCGCAGCAATCCCACAAAATGCACACACAAAAAGTAAATCTACATATTTATGAGTGTTGGAAATTATGGCCACATGTCCGCACATGTCGTCCAATGTGACTTCCGTTTCCGTTTCCGCTACTCGTTGCGACATGAGAAAACTTTTAGCATTTCTTTTATTTTCGCTTTTGCTGCGCCTCTCTGGGCTCCTTTGTGCACGCCCCTCAATGAAATTATTTCAAATGTAAGCTGCCTTTTTTCCTATTTTTTTTATATTTCTTTTGTTTTTGCCTTAGTTTTGTTAGTTTTTCTGTTAACCCTTGAGCTGCCAAAGCTATAGTTTTACAGTTACAGCCACAGCGCAAAATGTTAGTGCAGCTTCATTTGCTGCTCAGTGTAAAACTGAGTAAAAAGTAGATTATTTTTGAGATTTTAATTTTGCCTCTGCTGGAATCTTATGTTAATTATATTCATGCATATTGATTCTATGATTACCAATGTTCAGGTCTTTTCTCCTTTCTCATGAAGCTTAAATTCAGACCTTGACATGTCTCTTTCTCTTTAGTCTGACTGCTGAGTCAGTTGTTGTTTTTTATATACAAAACCAATTAAGTTTTGTTTATTTGTCTGTGATCACCTGTTTGTTGTTTATATGAAAATTCCACTGTTGATATTTTATACTTGCATTCTTTTCCTGAACGCTGCGACAGTTTGCTTTTGCAAAAATATAATAACTAAGGAAAATAGTTAGTTGAGTTAACTTTTGATTTTCTTGCCTGAAATGACACCTAAAAATAAACTTTACAAAAAATTCGACCAAAAACCAGGGCTCATTAATGTAATGGAAAATCGGGTTCGAACCGTGAACCGAACCGTTGTCAAGCTTGTGGTTTTTAGAGACATAATTTAAATTTAATTACTGGTTTAGCTGGTTTTACTAAAGTCACATTCCTGCATTCCTTCGCAGACATGGCAAGGCAAATATGTTTCTACCGAGGTGAGCTCCTTCTGTTTCGTGCTCTTGGGCTTTGTGTACGAATCATTTTAGTTGGCTGTTTTCAGAAATTCTAGTGCACATCTTAATAAAATGCCAGTGCTTGGCATTGTCGTTGTTGTTGCTGTTGTTGTTACAATAAGTATGTATTTGTATTAGCCGTAAGGGTTACATGAACTCTGCTCTACAAGAAGCGGCAACAAAAGGAGAAGCGCTAAAGAATTTACTGTTGACATTTTTAAGCAGGCGCAGCGAATAGAACGAAGCCGGGGCGAATACGGGCAGAGGAGACTGTAAAAAGCCTTTTGTTGTGCGCTGTAATTGTTGTTGTTGTTATTTGCAGCCACTACAATTATGATTACACACACACACACACACACACATAGCTACACATTCCGATGGCGTGTGTGCGTGTTGAAATGGAGCCCATGTTAAAAGGGTTGCCACAAGCATAATAAGCATCATGCCTTACTATGACTGCGGCTACTACTGTGACTGTGCCAGCAAAAAGTATGCGCACACATGTACACCGTGCAACGTATTCCCTGGCTGGCTAATTGCGGCAACGCCTTTTTGTCGCACTGTTGTGACATTTCAAACGCCATGGCAAGAGCTGAAATGAAAACCAGTTGCCCTGCCGTCCCCCCAAACCCCCCCCCTCCCTTGCCCTAGCCATTTTTCTAGTTGTTCTCTCTGTCTATGGCGTTTGTTGTTTTTGTTGTGGCCCTTCTCTTCACCTCTGGCTGCCCAGTTACTTAGAGTTTGCTGTTGACTGCTTTGTTGCCTCAATGGATTTTGTGGACCGGGCTCCTTGGCTGCTCACTTTTGGCCACTTTTCATTACGTTTTTATTAACGCAATTATTCTATGGCCTTTAAGCCTGAATTTTCCTGCACGTTAATTGTGCGCGCGTGTGTAAAACGCATTTGTTGTGCATTTTTAAGTAATAAAATAATTAAATTATTATTTATGGCGGCCCAACATGCAGTCGCCGCCGTTGTCCAAGCTCTATGTGCTCCATTTAATGATGATTTGTTGGGCCGGGCGATGCGGACATATGCTGAACTATGACCTTACGTCTATAACCATAAATTCACGCCCACAGCGGGTGTCTAGATAATTTCTTTTATTTGCTCTTTTTTGCTCCCATTTTTATCTCACAATTCCCTTCGTATCGATGCCCAACTCAGCGTGAGAATTGAGAAAATGGCGAAAATATCAAACTATGTACATAAAAAAGCAATTTGTAAGTATATATATATATTTATGTGCGAAGAGAATAGAGCTTACAATAATGTACCAGATATTTTAATTTACTATCTCAACTATAACACAATTTTATTTGGTTAAGGAAAAAATTCTTTTATTATTTTTAAAGCCAACAGAAGATATATATTATATATAGATATATATATTGATATATATTTATTCTAATTTTTAAATAAGTATTTTATTTTTTTATATTGAAAAAAATATAGAAGCGAACTTTAAAAATAAATACCAAAGTATTTCTGTAAGAAAAACAAGAACCCAACAGTCACAGCGAAAAAGTAATATTTTACTATTTAATCATAATTTATACTCATATAACATTCATTTGGCAATCGCATCACACAGAACACGCATTATTCTTCTTCAGGCCACTGCAACCGCTGTCTTTTTGCGGCTAAAACTATTTTATGGCACTGTCAGTTCATCTTTTGTGCAGTTAGAGACGCTGGCTTTATGTCTGACTTATTGGTGGAAAGTTCTCTGGCAGACCGGACAGAAAAACGCATGTGGGCAGCACTTTGTGGGGGCTGTGGGGTCTTTGAAAATATTGCACCCAACTGAACGAAATAAAATATTATTTTACTGCCTGACGATAGCTGCAATAGATTTCTCTCCTATGAATAGTTGCTGAAAGCCAAGTTATTTATTTAGTACATGCAATTCAGAAATAAAGCGAGCGGCAAATTGTTAGCATACTACAGCAATAACGCAAGGAAATTGTGAGAAAATGAGAAATTGTTTGGGGTACTTAAGAGGAGATTAGTTGTTGAAAACAACACAAAATTTAGATTACGTTTAAGTGTTTGCTAACAAGTTTTCATATCCTCATGGAATGGGAATTCAAAATGCAAATGAGAGTTGCACGTATATTTTAAATACATAACTTTAGTTTACTAATTAACTTCCCCGTGAGCGTAATAAATATTCGTTTGTTCTATCTATTTGCTAAAGTGAAGCAGCAGTTAGTTCTGCGCAAATTTTTAGTCAATATTAAATGAATTTCATAGGAATTTCACAAAAATATTTTAAACTTATGCCTTTAAGGATATTCAACATTTCGGGCATCGCTTTAAATATTACGCATACGCCACATTGTTAATAAATTGCCAAAATTATAGACACAAGCGTGCGGGGCGAACCGAGAAACAAAACTACAAAACAAGGAAAATCAAAAAAAAAAAAAAGGGCAAGAAAGCCCCTAAAAAATTTTGAAGTGGCAACAGCTGAGGCATCAACGGTCGGCCGAGTGCTTGCCGCTGAGTGGCAACGCCTGCCGGCGACGGCATCTTAATAAATTTCCCGAGCAACACTTTGGCGTTATTAATACTTGAGTGAATGGGTCGAAACGGCGAGGCACGCACCTAAAAACCGCTAACCAAGCGGCGCCACGGCCAACGGGGAGGCGGGGGGAACGGGGGAACGGTAGACGTTGCTTAATTACGCGCTTTGCCCACCAGGGGCCTTGCATGTGTGCGTGACAGGACGTGAAGCCGCCGTGGCAGAGCGCGTTTACTCCGATAATTAATTGAGGCAGCATTTCTGCAGCTATTTCCGCCTGATATCTCAAGCAGCTAGTTTAAAGTTGCCCCAAAACATTCGGCCATAAAATTCGATTACACAATTAATTGGTAGCAGAGCCAGGCGGGAGCAGGAATTGAGTTAAGGGGCACATGTCAACATGTTAGGCAACTATGCTTAATTAAACAAATTCCAGAAGTCGCTCTACCTTTTTTGCATGCGTCGTGCAACGCAATTTTAATGAAGCGTCTTGTTAGCTCCGTTCTGTTCGAGCTGGTTCCGTTCAATTCGATTCGGTTCGGTTCAGTTCGGCAGCTTGGCATTCCTACAGGCGCCTGGGCCAATTTGCTTAAACATTCTTCAAATAAAGAAAAAAATATATAAGCGGTTTTCTTCTTATGCTCGACTAGAAGATACCTCTGCAACATTTTTAGCCAAATCAGAAAAAAGCCAAGAATTTTGAAATGAAGTCAAGAACAAGTGTTGCCAATCTTCTCTTCACAGCAAAATTGCTATATCAGTAACTTTTTCCAGATATTTGCCAAAATTGGTTGAGGTGGAATTTTCTTATCTGTAATAAACTATTTTTTTCCAGACTGGCAATCGATAATTATCGATGTTGGATATACGATGAAAGTTCTCGATAATCTGATCTGAGAATATATAATCCTAAGACAGTCAAAACTTTCTCTCTGTGCCTGCACATTTCAATATGGCCTTCCTTGCCATTGCTTACAGGGTATTTAAAGTTACGCACTCTTGTCTAATGATGTCTACGCTCAAGTCGTGCATAAGCCACATGGACACGCCACTTGGTGGCACCTGTAGGCAGTGATGCGGACTGTGCACCGGGTTCCCAGCATACCAACACACACACACACACACACACACACACATTGTCGTTGCCTGTCAGGGCAATAATCCAAGCAGCTTCCGACATGTTAAGTCATTTTGTGGACGCACACACACGCCGCACTGCCACGCCCTGTTGCTTGTTTATTTGGTTGTTAAGTAATACGCCTGGCATTCAAATGGCCTGGCCTCAGCCTCAGCTCGTTGCGGCATCAGTTGAAATTAATTTCTAGACAACGTACAAAGGCAATGTCCTGGCTATGTCCTGTGTCCTGGGGCTTGGGCCCTTTGACTGCAGGTTTTTCAGGGCGTTCGGCGGTAAATTTAAATGCCCGACATTAATTCTCAGCTAAGGCTAGACAGACAGCTTGGATGAGTGTAGCCGGTACAGTGAAGCAACGCCAAGCTAGCCAGCAGCTGAGTTGCCGTTTAAAGCGCTTTATTCAGACTCTATTCAATTGTCATTTTCGTCGTATTCACAGGAGCACTCCTGCAGCTCGGGCTCATAGACCAGGCCGCGAAATTCACAAAAGATCTTAAATATCAACTGCTCCTTCTTCTCGTAGTAGTCATCGGCATTGCGATCCAAGGCATCCACCTCGGCCTTGTAGTTCAACAGCTGCTGGCGCATGCGCAGCGTCTCCTCGTCGCAATTGAAGCTATCGTCCGGATGCGGATCCAGCGTCAGCAGCGACAGCATAAACGACAAATACAGCTGGAATTTCCAAAGCTATCAGCAGTTCGATTGGCTGTGATCATCCATCCGTGCGGCGGCGGCATTACTCACCTCCTTCTTCAGCGGCACCCCCTCGTGCGTCAATATGTTCTCATCGTGGGCGTTCTCCACGGCATACGTGATGTCCATCTTGTGCCTCAGCTCGAACGATTCAGCGGGTGCGGCTGCCGGTTGGCGACTGTTGCTGATCGTCGCAGGCTTTTCATATTTTATTCTACTGTTTATGTTTACATTATGCGTTACGAGCGTGTGTGTGTGTGTGAGGGTTTAGGCTGAGTTCTGATTATTATACCCTGTACTCGTCTAACTCACTAACATGGCTATAGCGGTATAGCTATTACAAGTCTTTGCTTTAATTAAACTTTAATATTTTATACACATTGATAGCTAGGGTATTTAATCTTCGGCAATCTTAAGATAATCCTATTTGCAATTTTGATTCCTATTTCTGGGGTATACTTAAATGGCTTGCCATCATAATTTTGGGATTTAAATTTGATTTACTGGCTTAGAGAGAGCCAAAAGTGTCAGAGAAAATGTGCACAAATTCGAATAGAAATTTACAGCGAGTGCAACTAAAAAGAAACTTAATAAAAGTGTTTCCTTTATCTGTGCTTAACCCAACAGATAAATGACAAAGATAAATGCTAATAACAAATGAAAATTCGTTTAAGAATTAGAAACACAAGCCGCAAGAAAAACGCACAGAAAGTAACAGCTTGAGTACAAAGAGATCGTGTGACAAGCAGACAGAACAGAAAATAGCACAACTGTGACCAGGGAACAGTGAGCAGGGCATCGGGAACAGAAATGGGCATTAAAGTCAAGTTGGTGCAGTAAAAAGTAAATAAAATTGACACCCGCACAAAAGGGAGAAACATAAACCGAAAAGAGTGTAAACAAACAACAAGCGGCGCTTAGGCAAATAAACATTGCGCGGAGAGGATGGTAACCGCAGACAGGCCAAAGCGAATGCATAGCACACACGAAAAGAACAAGCGAGTGCGAGCGAGAGCGGGAGCGGAGCGAGCAACAGAGATAGAGCAGGGGGAATGAAATGCGAGATGCGTTGCGGCCAACTAAAGTGGAACTGCCAGCTGCAATGCTAAAAATGCTCGGGCTCGCAATTTCTGCTGCTTCTTCTTCTCTCTTTTTTTTTTTTTATGAATTTTACATTTTGTTTATATGTATTTTTATGGAGATTATATGCAGAGAATGTTTCGCCAGAGCAGCGGCACACACTCTGCCTGCGCGAGCGAGACGGGGCGCGTGGGAGAGTGGGAGAATGTCTCTGCGAGCACGTGCAGCACAGGTTGCATAAAATGGCGGCGTCAAATGTGCAAAGTAATAAAATTTAAGTGCCGGATATTGAAAAAGCTCGTACTGATTCCCCCGGCTAATGTTAGTAAATATTTCAAAAAAAAAATAATCCTAGAAAGAATGTGAAATGTAACTGAGGTTGCCCAAAGATTAAAGTGTTGTTTCTGTTTAGCAAACATATTATAGTGTTGTCCATAAAATTTATTTAAGCAACAAAATTCAGTTTACGCATTTTATTACAAAAATAAAGACATTTTTATTCACAAGCTTTACGTTTCTACTACTTATGACTTCATCTACATGAATATAAAATCGGTTTCTTTATTGCTAAAAATAAACGAGAAAGAACAGCCGTGACAGAATTATAATACTCTCTGCAAGGGTATACAAATATTGATTTTGCTAGGAACTAACATAAAAACTGTTGACGTCACACACACACACACACACACACACACACACGTGCGTGGGCGAGAAAAATGGAAGAAAGCGGCAAAAACAATTTTCGAACGCTTACCAAAAAACGCTTTAAGCAAAAGCTGACGTGGGAGTTGTTCGATAAGATCGCTGAATAGCGTAAAGTCGGTTTCCCGCTGTGCTGCAACAAATAATGAAATTGGTTCGCTTGCAGCTAGCTTACTTTGTAGCTTTGTTAGATAAGGAGACATCAAATAATAAAAACATTAGAATGTTTACTTCTCCGAATTATTTTGATTACACTCCACAAAGTAGATCAAGGTGAAAATGCACTTCAAATACTATTTGCTTTGGCAATGTGAATATTGTAATTGAACTCAAGTTGTGCCATGAATCACATTTCAAATCGCTAAGCGATGTCACCATTAAACGGCGGCTGCAAATAAATTTAATTAAGCAATCAATGTCTTAATTAAAACGGCAAGTGCCGGCAAAGGCAAAGGCGAAGGCGAAGGCGAGGCGTTTCAGATGCCACAGCCAGAGGCAGAATCGGAGGCGGAGCATGAGTAATGAATTTTGGTGTTGTCATGTAAATAAGCAGATGCCAGATCGAGAATACCGGGTGCCACATACCAACGCATAATGTACATGTGTGTGTGTGTGTGTGTGTGTGCGTGGGAGTCAAGGGTGACAGCGCGCAGACGGCGACGACAACGTCGTATCGAAAATGAAGGAAATGAAATAAATCAAGACTCATTAAACCGCAGAAGGAGCTGGGAAAAACCACAACACGGCAGCTGCCACGGCAATCTTGTGCGTCTGAGTGTGCAAGTGTGTGTGTGTGTCGCATCTGTGTCTGCGCCTGTGTAAGTGCGTTTAGGTTATGTCAGCGCGCGCTAAAGCAAAGTTGACAGTTGTTGTCAACTTAATCATCGTCAACACCCACCCACACACACAGACACACTCACACGCACACTTGCTTAGATTACTTATGCATTGACAAATACTTATCTACAAGCAGCGGCAAGTTGAACTTAATTTCTAGCGATAAGCATAACTCGACATATTGCCAGCTCATTATGCGACTCTTTCTCTACGCACACACATATGTGCGTATATATATATACATATATCAGGCTATATATCTATTATGACAACGCCATTTTGGCGTCAACTTCCGTCTGTTCAGCGTCTTTTGTTGCTGTTCCTGCTGCTGCTTAATAATAGCAAATTACACAAGTAATTAGTCACGCATTTAATTATTATTTATGGGCTTCTAGCTCGCTCAACATATGTGTGTGTGTGTGCGTGTGTGTATCTGTTGTGAAGTTTTTCTATCTAGCTTTGTGTTTGCGGCAGCTATTTTTCTGCTTGTAATTATCTACTTGAATGCCTGTTCTCGGCTTTGATAATATATACATGCGTCAATAGATAAACGTTAATCTGTTTATGGCTTATGAAAATATTCTTAGGACATTTGTGTGAGGGCCCCAGTTACAAGCGGTAGTTGGGCAGCTGTCAAATTATTGAAGTTAATTTGCGGAATTCTGGAGAATTCCTTATTTATTTAATAGTAGGATTAAGCGGTTAAAAAGATCTATTAAATTATAAAATGTTTACCTTGGTATTTTTTTTTTCTTTGGCGTACATTTTTGATAAAGAATTTTTTCCGAAAAAAATATTTATTGAAATGCAGAATCATTGTAGAGGTCAAAACATGATCAAAATGGTAAACATCATGAAAATCGGTTCAGTTTTGACAAAGTTATGGGGCTTTGAAATCTCGTAAGTACGGCTTAGGGAGCTTTACATGTCTAAATTTTTGTACATTTTGGCATGATTTTTGACAGAAAAATCGACCACCTCAGAATCACTTTTAAAGTGGCATTTTATACTAATTTTAGTACGCGCAATCGATTAAAAATAAAATTCCGCGATTCTAAATTAAAAAAAAAAAATATTTTCCAAAATTAATAAGGGGGGAGTAAAGGATATTTTTCCAAAAAAAATCCATAAAAATTTATTTTTTAAAACGAATTTAATTTAAATGTGGAATCATTCTGGAGGTCAAAACATGACTAAAATGGTAAACATCATGAAAATCGGTTCAGTTTTGACAAAGTTATGGGGCTTTGAAATCTCGTAAGTACGGCTTAGGGAGCTTTACATGTCTAAATTTTTGTTAATTTTGGCATGATTTTTGACAGAAAAATCGACCACCTCAGAATCACTTTTAAAGTGGCATTTTATACTAATTTTGGTACCCGCAATCGATTAAAAAAAAAATTTTGCGATTTAAAATTAAAAAAAAAAATTTTTTCCCAAAATAAGTAAGGGGGGAGTAAAGGATATTTTTCCAAAAAAAATCCATAAAAATGTATTTTTCAAAACGAATTTAATTTAAATGTGGAATCATTCTGGAGGTCAAAACATGATCAAAATGGTAAACATCATGAAAATCGGTTCAGTTTTCACAAAGTTATGGGGCTTTGAAATCTTGTAAGTACGGCTTAGGGAGCTTTACATGTCTAAATTTTTGTAAATTTTGGCATGATTTTTGACAGAAAAATCGACCACCTCAGAATCACTTTTAAAGGTGGATTTTATACTAATTTTGGTACGCGCAATCGATTAAAAATAAAATTCCGCGATTCTAAATTTAAAAAAAAAAATATTTTCCAAAATTAATAAGGGGGGAGTAAAGGATATTTTTCCAAAAAAAATCCATAAAAATTTATTTTTTAAAACGAATTTAATTTAAATGTGGAATCATTCTGGAGGTCAAAACATGACTTTGAAATCTCGTAAGTACGGCTTAGGGAACTTTACATGTCTAAATTTTTGTTAATTTTGGGATGATTTTTGACAGAAAAATCGACCACCTCAAAATCACTTCTAAAGTGGCATTTTATACTAATTTTGGTACGCGCAATCCATTAAAAATAAAATTCCGCGATTCTAAATTTAAAAAAAAAAATTTTTTTCCAAAATAAGTAAGCGGGGAGTAAAGGATTTTTTTGCAAAAAAAATCAAAAATAAATTTATTTTTCAAAACGAATTTTATTTAAATGCGGAATCATTCTAGAGATTAAAACATGATCAAAATGGTAACCATTATGAAAATAGGTTCAGTTTTGACAATGTTATGGGAATTTGAATCCAGCGAGTGAGGATTTCAAAACTTTACGTTCCTTTACTAAAAAATAATAATTTGACATCACCACCTATCGATTAAAAATAAAATTGGTATATTCTGAATTTGCAATTTAGAAAGGGGACTGAATGAATAGAAAATGAATCCATAGTAAGGATTATACAAATTTTCTGAAATTGATTGAATAAAGATATCAAATCAAATTAAGGACCTAACAGTTTTGTACATTTTACACAAAGTTGAAGTGGTATAAAAACGAATAGCAATTGAACACCCGCTAATTGCATTTAATATGGTATGATTTTGAAAGTTTTTTTCATGTTTCAAATGGCTAACCAATTAATTATATGTGCTCAATTTTTTCTGACAAATTGATGTATGCGAGCGCCCAGCTGTTGCCAATTAGGTTAAAGTTCGCTTTGGGTCCGGTTTGGCTCTGGCCAAAAACTCCGTCACGTACTTGAGCAAAAACTTTCATCGATTAAAAAGTTTTGTGCCCAAAGTATTATCAGCTCTTTGTAATATGCTACTTGTTGTTGGAGTTGTTGTTGATTTTTTTTCTCTTTGTGTTGGCATAAAGCTGCCGGTGACAGCTGGGGCAAGTTTTCAAAAGCATATTAGATTATTTGTTTGTTGCATAATAATTGGGTAAAGCAGCAGGGAAATTGAAATGCCAGATCGCACGAGCCACTGCTACCAGAAAATCAAATCAGCCAACTGCGGCGAGCACACAAACGTCTTGGCCAAAAGCGAAACGAAATGAATTGAAACCAAACCCAAGCAAACAACGATTGACGATTGACGACTGGCATTGGATTTGGATTTCGATTTGGTTTCGGCATCAAGCACATCAGACATCAGACGGGCATCAGCAATCAGTGGGACGAGTCTCCGTCTGCTGCTGATTGGCTGGCAACGATTGCTTCTAAGTTGTTTATTGGAGCGTGTGGTAATTAGCATAACCTAAAAGAAATTGTGGCGGAAACAACAAAGCGTTGCCAAGATTAGACGCAATTTGCTTAATGCTCAAACTTTTAATCACTCATACGCTCCGTGGCGCCCGCAACGAGCAAAAACTTGAGGCAGCAAAAACTCACTTTCAGTCCAAGTTAAATATATAGTAAACAAAGTGACTTGCGAAATGAAATAAGTGTAAATATAAAAAAAAGAAACAAACAGAGAAAAAAACAAAAATTCAACAGCACTAATACACACACACACACACTCGCACACTCCATTTACAAATGCGCACTCAAATATGTATGTATGCGCATCTGATTAAACATGAGTGTGTGTTGATGGGTGTGTGTGCATGTGTGTGTCAGTGTGTGTGTCAGCTGTGTGTGAGATGCTTGGTAATCCCCCAAAGCGGGACTCCTTCGAGCAGCAGCGGCCAGAAAATTTCTGCTTCGTCTTAATCTTGAGTTTAATTTCTGCTTTGACTTTTGCGGCGCAACACACACACACACACACACACACACACACACACACACATAGCAGCCACCATACACACTCACACGCATACAAAAATTCAACTTTTAATGCATATTTTTCTGAGACTTCTTTTTAACACCCTGCACAGAGCGTGTCCAAAGGGGTATGCAAAAATGTGACGAAATATGTTCCAACTTTGCAAATATATATACATTTTTTTTGTGGAAGATAAGAAAGCGATAAGAAAAAGCTTTGCTTTGTCTTCTACATCGTTATATTTTCTATAGAGTATCTTGCAGTCAACCATTCTATAATGCATAACATCTACTTGTTTGTTGGCGGCTTCTTTCAGTTGGCCAAATACGACGACTACAATGTAAGCTTTAGGGCGTTAGAATGCGACAGTGTGTGTAACTGGCGACCTATTTGCCTAAACACACTCACACACACACACACACACCCGCAGACACTCACGCCCACCGCTTATTAACTCTCACTGGCTCGGCTTGGCTTGGTTGGCTGGCTGCCTCTCATAACACATTAGCGAAAGTGAAAGCCTCCATAACGACTGCTCCCAGTTGATTTTAATTTGCTGTGCGTGTCTGTGTCACACTGTGCGCTCTTAAGGCCATAAATTTATATTAGTTGGCCCGGAAAGCCGGAGCTAACGCCAGCCTCAGCGCGATGCAGACGAAGATGACGCTGGAAGACGCTGGCTGCTAGATGTTAGTTGATGCTGGCGATGAGCCTGCTTATGCCTCTTATTTGCTCATATATGTTTATTTGGATTGTTAAATATTTTAGGCCTCTGAGTTAGATGAAAGTGCAAATGAAAATGAAAGTGGAACAAGAAAGTAGAGAAAATCGATCGCCAAGAAATTAACAGCATTTGTATAATGAGCTTACTTTTAAGTATAATCCATGCCTTAATGCTAAAAGTACTACAAAATAGTTTTTCAACTAAAAATAAGATTCAGAGTGCGCTTCAGCTTTTAAGCTGCAAGATAAAAAAAGGAGAACAATTAATTTTTTCTCTTGTTTATTTTAGTTTAAATTGAGAAAGTCCAACAAAATTGAACAGCAAGCTATTCTTATGTCCAATCAATTGAATATTAATTATAAATCATCTGGACTACAATATTCAAGCGTAATATCAATATTTTGCGCAGAGCCTTGTAAAATGTCAAAGGTCGTTGCCAAAATATTCAATTTGATTTCATTAGCCATGCATGCCAGAAAATATTCGCATTTTCGTACATTTCTTGTTGTATTTTTGATGCCCCGGGGGCGTCTGTGAAATTTGATATAATCTTGGCACATTACAGCGATATAAATGGAAAGTTGACAACATTGATTTGACTGCCGCCCATTGAGGAAGCATTCAACCAAGGATTGAAGCTAAATCTAGCTGAGCTGCTTGGCTCAAACAGTTGGACACATTTGAATTTCATTTGCCCAGCTTACACATGGCTGCATAAATATTTACGACTATTAGTTGAGAGTACTTTAAAGTTTTTCAATTTGCCTCGCAAACGCATTTGCATATCGATGGCGAGGGCTACCCCCAACAAGAGAACAAAAGCACCAAAAATACTGAAACACAGAAAAAAAATACAATTAAAATAAATTTTACAAAACGTTTGCACTTTTTTATGCATGCTTTTCGAAGTTGCTTTAAATATTTTATGCTAAATCTATGTAAAAACATTTTGCTGCATGAATTGAGTCAACAAAATGCAAATTAATTCGTTTCTCACCCCCTCCCCGTCCTTCACTCGGTCTCGCTAAACCCCAGCTGAGGTTGACTATGGCCCACAAAACCTGCCAAACGGGCTTGTAAATCAAGACCCTTATTCTAGGCACAACAACAACAACAGCAACAACGGAAACTGCTCGTCTTTTGCACGTAGCCCATCATTATGTGAACCTCTCTCAAACCTCTCGCCTGACTGCCTTTATCCCAGCCCAACCATGCCCTGCTCTCTGTGTGTGTGTGTTTATGTTATTTATTTATTATTTATGTAGCTCAACTAAACGTTTTGCCACAAAAATTATAGCATAATATGTCAAAAAGCAGAGCAGGCCTGTGCTTTAAATAATAACAAAGGATAGTCGTCTTTGTCACGATGTAACCTGTATACACTTTCCAGGCATTATATATTCCCGATCTTCTGCTAAGATCTTGGTATCTTGGTAAAACTTGGCAAATGATTTTGGCGAATTAATAGATCACTATTCCTGCCTATTTTGCATTATGTACCATATAATATAAATACATTTTCAGTTTTTTTTTCCAAGAAAGAGAAGACTCAAAAGGTGCCATCCATTGGATCTCTCTACCAGGTTCCTACAGTAATTTTTAAAATAACCTTCTCCTATAACATAAATCTTACATAAGTATCACCCACCATCAATCGTTCTTTCCCCGAAATATAAAACTAGATTAAGTTGCCACTAAGGTAGCAGAAAACTTGTTTAAATAAATATACAAAATTAAAAAAAAAAAAAAAAAAGTTTGGTTTTATGTGAAGAAATATTTGTATTTATGAGACTTTCTAAATGTTCATAACAAAATCTCCATCAATTTAACTTAGCTATGCGTTTTGTATTCGCTTTAAATCTATTCGAAACACTTAGCCAACATTAAGAACATATTTCCACACATTTGCCGTGCGTTGCAACTTTTATGAGCTAGTTGTGTGGCTCTGGTCTATTGATATTACGTATACGTAACGCGCGCGGTCCACAAGCACTGCTAAGCCGCAGCCCAAACTCTATAAATTCTAAAGCCGCTATTAGCCAGGACTTAGTAGCTATAGCCAGCCTCATAAATTCAGCGCTCAGTGCCAACAACAAAGTGGATTCTTGTTTTCTTCTTCTTTATTTATATTTATTTTTTTTTTTTTTTGCCTTTGCCGCTGTTATGAATTTAAATGTGACGAACGAGCGAGCGCTGGAAAGGAGAGTCAACAGGCGCTGTCCAGTTCCAACGGGGGGTCAAATTGTTATGCAATACACGAGTCGCTTCACCTTAAATCATTTGCCGCATCATTTAAAGCGTGGGGCAGTCAGCAGCGCTTGCCTCCGCCAACTTTGGTGGCACGCATAATTTTTTTTTTTTTTGTTTTTTTGTGGTCTTTTTTTTAGCTTTGTGCGCGTATTGGAAAAGTTTTCGAGCCTGATGCGAGTAGTTTTGAATGCGAGTTATGAAACCACTTAGCTGGCAGCTAAGGGTGCGCAGACGCTCGCTAAAAGTCCATTGTAAATGGCTAAAGTTGAAAAATGAAAATAAACTAGAAAAAAAAAAAAATGAGAAAAAAGAGAAATTGAAAGAAGTTATGCAAAAGTCGAGAGGTGGCTTTTAAATCATCGACTGTCAGCGGCACAAGACGCACACTCACACACACGCTCGCACGCACACCTGAGCAGTGAAAAAATAAAATGAAATCAAATTTATGTTGTGTATATATAGATTGTATATTGACTTTGGCGCTAAATAATGGCTAGCAATTTGTAGAGCCTACTTTTTGCTTGGCCTGCAGACAATGAAATATACTTGGGCAAACACATGCCCCAAATTGCTGCACGTGTGTGCGTGTGTGTGTGTGTGTGGCCCTAAGCACCATCATCAGTTACAAGTGTGAACAATAAATTGTCATCAGCTTTTGAGACGCAGACTTTGCTTTTGCTTCTTCTTCAATTTATGGCGGATTTTCAATTTGTATGCCCCGCGACCAATTCACACGCTCAATTCAGACTTCAGGCAGCACCACCCCCACCCTATGCCCCTGTGAAACGCAGGCTCCACTTACGTTGTTGCCTGACGACGCACATAAGTATGTTTAACGAAAAAAAACAAGTAAAAGTGCTCTAGTCGAGAGTGTTGCACCTAAAGATACCCTGCAAGCGGCTTCGAGCTGTACTGTAGGATATATCGAGATAAAAACGTTCTGCCCATAAGATAACTTACATGTTTCCTACCTTATATAAACTTTAAACTCGAAAATTTCGTATAGACAGCCATGGCTGGATTAACTCGGCGATAGATGCTGATCAATATTGTATATAATTTATGAGGTTGAAGTTGCCTGCTTTTGCCGTTTTTATGCCTTTACACTTATACCCATTTTCACTGCATACAGGGTATTAAAACAACACACTTCCGCCCAACGGCGGTGAAAAAACAGCATGTGAAGTTTTCTTTGCGTTTTCATTTTCATTTTGTTGTTGTTGTTGTTGTTGTTTGCCTTGTCGCTGACATTTATTGCGCACATTCGTTGCCATTGATTTTTTATGCGTTTTTGAAGTAGTTCACTTGGCGACGCTCATAAGTAGGCAACGTTATTTTTTTCAATTTCTCTCTATATTATTCGATTTTCGTCAGTTTTTTTATTTTTTCTCCCAGCACAGACAGTGATTATCATGTGTGTGTGTTAGTGCGTGCGTGTGTGTGTGTGGCACACATTTGGCACTAATGTTGTTGCTGTTGCGAAGTGTATTTTAATATGGTTTACTCTGTGCCGGAAAGTTAATAAAGTTTGTTGTTGTTTGTCAACGCAAAAGTTTCGACATTATTGACAGGCAATGGCATATGAGATTTATGGCAACACTATGAATTTTGTATGACTTTTGAGTGCCGCCAGAAATTGCGTTTTTACTATATTAAAGTTATTTCGACAAATTACGATATACTATAGATAGATGCCTCAGAGTAATTGAAAAAAATGTGAGAGCAAGGGGGTTCTAAATAAATTTGTTAAATAAGCTATTTCTTTTACCAAAACTCGACTTGAAGAAAGACAACAAAAATAATTCTTTAACATTTCAATACCATGATACTAATTTTACATAAATTTCTATAAAAGTTAAAAACTGAAAGCTAGCTATTAAATATTGATATATATCGCAAGAATCATTTATTCAGCTCTAAATTGTAAATTTAATTTATTGTTGTGAAAAATTTCGAGCTGGTAATCGGAACATTCAATGTATGAGTTATGTATCTGGAGCCGAGCAGCTGTATTAAATAAATTTTGTAGCTTTTCAAATATTCAAGTTGCTGTTAGATTTTAAGTCAACACTGGGCGGATGCAAAACACCATGTCAATGAACGGCGAGGATGCCATTAATCTTCGTGTTACATCGAGCTGCAGCAAGGGAGTTGCTGCTGCTGTTGCTGCTGCTGCTGCTGCTGTCATGTAGCAGCAGCACTTGCAAACAGCCCTCGGCTTATGTTGCAGTTATGTTGACTCGGTGCGCCAAGTGGAGCTTCAGTTTCGAGTGGCTGCAACACGTGATATTCGAGAAATTGTGCGCCTATCATAACCATCTGGAGAGCAGTCTATTTGAGTAGGTTTTTAGCGCCTTGAGCTATTTGCCTGGCCACAACAATTTCTATGAACCCAAGTCTGAAGTGTACGTTATATCGGGCATTGGCCGTTTGGTCACTGGCTAAAACTGTATGCTGTTTTGTATGCTGACCCACAAGCCGGCAATCCGGCGACCGAAGGCCCTCGGGGGTTTAGCTTATGTTCCCGCAGCCGGCATCTTCACAACAAGCCTGAGACGCCTTTTGATATGCAAAATAAAATTGTGCACAACGATTTTAATAAATATTCCCCACACACCCACAAGTGACGATGCGAGGACACGACACCGAGAACGCCAACGAAAGCGACGGAGACGTCGTCGATGCTGAGGATGAGCTTATTGAATTTTTCAGAAGCCTTTCTCTGCCTTAGCTTAGAGGGTCTGGTGTTGTTTTCGGTTTCTCGTACAGGCTTAAATGCTTAAAGCCAAATGCTTTTAAAGTGCTTAGGTTTTCATGAATATCTCATAAGAAAATTGCATGTTGCATGCGGATTGTCTACATGTGTGTGTGTGTGTGTGTGTGTGTTTGTTTGTCCCTAGGTGAAATATTTTTAATATCCTCTGCAAATAGTTTTAGGTTGTCAAAATGTTTAATAATCTCTAAATATGTAGTCTCAAGCAAAGCTTATAACTTGAGCAGTAATTGTATTCTCTTTGAGAAAATATGTTCGCTACAATATACATAAGTCATATTAAGCCTTCTAGCATTACTTTAAAATCAAGTGACCCAAATTGGATGCTATTTAAAATGAAGCTTAAATATCTCTGTCGTTCAACAATTATATTTTAATGTTCTCTGAGAACATTGTCAGCGTCTGATGTAGATGCTTTATGTTAAGCCATCTTTTGTTTATTTTATGCCAAGGGTTGTGGGCTGTGACCCCACGTTGAGCGCCAGACAATAAAAACAAACCTTAAAATAGCTTTGTATATTGATACATTTTGTATCACTGGCATTTTTTCTCTTCCCTTTACATTCCATTTTATCCTATTAGACACGCTTTCGACATTCCATTAGAATTAATCTTTGAAAATATGTGCTTTCTATTAAACTTTCGAGCGTTCAAAATTAATAAAACTTCAGATATTGCCAAAAATAATATGGCTATCCGCTTAGTGCCTCGCATATGTAGTAAGCCGGCTTTATTTCTGTCACATTACATCAATTGTGGCGCTCTCACAAACAATTTTGCACCCTATTGCCGCACAGACACTCAACTGTGACAACAAATCAGCTGCAAATCCTTAAAGCAGCTTAATATTCACACCTAACCAGCTAACCATATTTTGAGCCACCAACAAGGCAAGCATTCGAATTCCTGCTCTTCTGAGGGAAGGCAACCAAAACAATATAATGCCAAGGTCAATCAGCGGCTTACTGAAGGAAACCACTTGACTTTTATTCGGATTTTATTTGCATTTGATGAACCCTTTTGAAAAAAATGTATATATATATATACTTTGCTTTTTTATGCGCACCACTGCAGTTAAGTTTATGATAAATAACCTGCGAGCGAAAGGCCGCTTGAGAAAATTGTGCAACGGGGCAGAAAGTTTATAGGCGCATCACCCAAAATAAAAAAAACACATGAAAAAACAAACAAAATATGTATGTATAAAAAAAAAACACTCACAAAAAGCAAAAGTCAAAAAGCAACCATAAACCGCAGCAAACGGGCAGCTAACCAGCCAACCAGCTAACCAAACCAACCAGTCATTAAGCCCGCCTCCCTGCTCTCCAA
The DNA here is from genome assembly GCA_035047465.1 of Drosophila sordidula. Classification (NCBI taxonomy): domain Eukaryota; kingdom Metazoa; phylum Arthropoda; class Insecta; order Diptera; family Drosophilidae; genus Drosophila; species Drosophila sordidula. Next base: position 3,648,701 of record JAWNPQ010000090.1, on the reverse strand, counting down.
TCTGAAAGCATCAACCTCTCCCGACCACAATCTCCACTCTGCCACGTTATCATCAAAAGCAACAACAACAACAACAACAAGAACAACGAAAAAAGTCGATCGTTAAATCAAAAAGGCGCATTCGAGTGCCTGCAACATCATTAGTTGCAGTTCATACACACTCAAGCGCAAGTTATGGCGCAGATAGCTACCCTTAACCAATCCCCTTGGGTCCACCACAACACCACCAACCGCCCAGCCCCTCCCCCCGCCGACAGTTGCTCTCGCGCGCACTTTTTGTGTGAGGTGTCCAAATTAAATTTGCATCAGTTGCTCGACGAGCATCTAAATGATGCCAAAAAATATGAGTGTGCGCGCGTGTGTGCAAGTGTGAGTCTGTGGGTGTGTGTGTGTGTGTGTGTGTGTGGCCGTGTGTGTCTGCAGCATAAAGCCAAACAACAACAACAAGTGCAATACTCACTTTGGCGCTTTTGCATGTTGCTTTTTTCGGTGTGTAGTTAACTTTTTATATACCCTGTACAAAGGAATTGTTAAAAAGGGTAGCGCTGTTTAATGTTTTAGTAAGTCAGGTTGTCTATAGTAGTTTTTTTCATCTATAAATAAAGGCTAAATAAATAAATGGTCTTATCGGAAATTTCAAAAATTTTAACATTTACTTTACATTGAGAAATAACATTTTGTTAAGTTTTTCCAGGCAGCAATCTTCATGGTAAATATTTTTTATTAAGAAATTATTGTCAAATTTATCCACATGTTAACTACCACGAACATTACCATGAACATGATAAGTTTTCCTTTAATATTTCGATTTTTCACGAATTAATATCGATAAGAAGTTAATATAAGTACTAATAGGTATCTTTTAGTACTCAATTTTGGAAGGTACTCTAGAAACGTTTGCCAGCGGATGTGTGCATGTGTCTCTGGCAGTCCCCCCTCTCCGCCGTTTTCCGTGTGTGTGGGCACTTAAATAATTTAGATTTTTGTGTCTAACATGCACAAGTGCCACAACGGCCTAAAAGATTCAAGTGCAGCAGCAGCTGCCAAAGTGAGTGACCCAGTTAGATAGTCGGGGCGTGATAGGGCGGGCTGTTGCCGCTATGGAGTGAGAAACTCCGTGGCAACGAGCTAAATTGAGGAGCAGCCGCGTACGCTGAATTATAAGTGTCGCCAACCTGGGACTGCGACCAACTGGCACGCTGTCAGACTGCGAGTCTCAGGTCTGACATTATGCGCTCATTAAAATGTCAAATAAATTCAAATGCAAAAATATGCATTTTACTTTGGAATGCCAAAGGATATTCGCACGACAGCGACACAACTAACAAGTGTTGCACTTGAAAAAGGATAATGCATGCACGGATATTCCAGTCACAGGAATTTGTGTGCGGTCGGGCGTGCTTAATGTGTGCACATTATGTTTATGAATGCACGTGTCTGTGTGTGAAGTGTGAACTTTGAACTTTGGTAAACGGTCAATGAAAAGCGGGGATTATTTCAACAGACTGAATAAATTAATTTTTTTTTAAGTTGGCATGAAAATTATGAAAACGACACGTTTTGTGAGAATAAATATAGAATAAATATATGTATTATTATATGTTAACTAAAATGTAATAAAACACGATTTTTGCTTTTAAATTTATAAAAAAAAAACACATCATTAATTTAATTTATTGACAGACATTTTTTGTCATTGTGGCAAAAATGGATTCAAATTGCAATTATTTTATTAACAATTTTTTTTGTATTCACATTCAAAATTGATAAAAGCTGAAATATTTTTTTCTTAAATATATATATGCATAAACGTACTCTTTAAACCGTAGTCTAGAATTTAACAACAACCAAAACTGCTGACGAAAATAATAATATTTCATTCGTCATGTAACTTCGCTCTTTAAAAAAAAAAAAAAAACTTATATAAAGTACTAGCCAATAATTGGGCCATGTTGAAAGTTGTTGAAATTGAAAATTGAAAATGTTTAGGAAGCTTGAAGAACACACTTAATTAAAACAAGTAAATAGTTTACTTAAAGGTGAGATATTGCGCGATAAAACTTAAGAAATATTTTGTATTTTCACACGAATATTATAAAATGATTCTTCATTAAAATCCTTCGAATCGAAATATTAAACACGACTGTTAATATTAAATGGGATCTGCAAGTAAGCTGCAGCTGTTAAACATTTCAGGAACACATAATTTTTTATACTCTTGGATTTTAAAATTATTTCATCCAACACACCCAAAAAAAAAAAGTAACTGTTCTTTTTTCGCCTGGCACGTTCTCTATTGCACTCATTAACTGTAATTTCAGAGTTGTCAAATTTTTTATCACTCTGGGCAAATGCGTGAACGGAATGCGAAGAGCCCTCGCGACAGCGGCCGCTGACTTGGTTTATGTGCACTTCCGGCCACAAGCGGCCATTAAAGCGCTCGTTTATTTTAATTAAAAACAATTTCCGTTGTTTAGCCGAGTTGTGGCCGAGAGCAGAGCACAGGAAATCATTCGATTGTTGGTCGACAATGCTCTTTATAATTATTATAACGACCATTTTCCGCACGTCATTTCGAGCCAAGGCAACTGCTGTATTCTATTGGCCCATTGTCTTAAAGTCATGTCAGTCTGCCGTATTTGAGATATGTGAAAGAAGATCTGAAGTACGCACACCCACACATGCGTATGCACTTCAGCCATTTGACTTTTCTCACATGTGCTCAAGTGCTGATAGAGAGTCCACCTCTTGTGTCTGTGCATTGAGTGGCATTTAATTAATTTGCTCTTGAATGCAATGGGCTTTTTATACCCTTTTGTTTGGGGCCCAGTGTTTTTTTTCCCGTCAGCTTTAAGTGGTTTCTCTGTGTGGCACATCGCTTGGCCTAAGCTGTAAATGAAGTTTTAGCTTTCCAACGATATCCGACGACGACGGCCTTTCGGACGGCAATTCAATCAACAATTGCAGCATTTGCTTATTCAATTCTTGCTTCTCAGTTTTCCAGTTTTTCAACTTTTGCACTCTCTGTTTCACTTTGATTGCAGCTGCCAGCCTCATAGACAACGACTTGTTGCCCTCCATTGCGGCTGTGGACGATGTTTACATCGCCTCTTTGGTCCATGGCCACAACCACAATGGCAACGGGAACGGCAACGGCAATGGCAACCACCACATGCACCACAACAATGTGGCACAGTTCGACAATGCACTGGATGAGCAAATGGTGGATGAGCAAGTGGATGAGACAACTTATCCGCCGCCGGTCTTTGACTTCGGCATGCCCCGGAATATAACGGCCCGGACAGGACACACGGCAGCCATCAATTGCCGCGTGGAGAATTTACGCGATAAATCGGTGAGTCAAGTGGGCGCTTTAGTTGGCCCCGTTTGTTGTGGCCCCGTTGTGGCCCCGTTGTGGCCGCTTATCTTAAAATGGTTTTCCTTTAGATTTATTTTTATGCACTTTTAACTATCGCTCAGGCAAATATTGACCTTGCCTGCTGCGACTAGTCAAGCTGAAAATCAAGTTACCGCCAAAGTCGCCAAAGTTTTTCTTTTTCACTTTTTTTTTCGTTTTTTTTTTAAATTTTTTTCTTTTCTTTTGCAAGTTTGTTCAGCTACTCGTATCGTTTTCCGGTTCCGCATTCATTGTCCTCGCCATCATCTCTCATCTGCTCTTTAGGTCATTTTCTTACTTGAATGACAGAGTTTCAGCGACGTGGTCCTTTGGCCCTCTGTCCGCTGTTCTTAGCCCCCCCCTTCCTGTTTACTGCTGCTTTGTCAGTCCATTGGCAATCGCCACCCTGGAAAAAAGTTTAGTTTATGGTTTTGCATTGTGTTTCATCTTTTTTTCTTTTTTTTTTGTCCGAGATCCCTTGCTTTATTTTTAATTTTGTTTTGTGTATGTATTGATTGCTCCGCTGCTTCATCAACTTTAAAGTTTATTGCTCTGCGTTTTTCTGTTTCCTTTCACAACTGTTCACTTTGTTCTCTTTCATTTTATTTTTTGTGGCTTTGACAGGTCGCTCTTCAGTTAAGCTTGTCTGCAATTGCCGTGAAAAGTGGAAATGCCTTTGCCGTGAATAGAAATGAATGCCAATCAATTCATTTCGCCAAATGAGTTTCCTTTCGCTCAATTCCATGAAAAATTGCCTTTTTCCTTATGTATTTAAATTTAAAGAAGTGGGGTGCCGAATACTAAATACTCTTGCAAATATAAACCACACTTTATTAAACTTAACATTTTTGTTTTCTTTCAAGAATTCCCGTTATACATTATGTAGCAAAATTATAGAAGGTATCATAATTTGTTCACATAAAAGTATTTAAATTAAAAGTGCTTAAATTGCTTAAACAAAGACTCTTTATTTAGAAGGTTTTCAATGAAATTTAAAAAGGGTTGCTTGAACTGTAAGTGACAGCTGAATATAAATAAAAACTTGAGTTTAAATTGGCTTCACAATTTCAATTTAAAGACTTTTTTACGAGTTACAAATACTTTAAAAATATTTAAGCTATTTTTAACATCAACTAGTCATACACAACATTTGGAGTATTTTGTCTTAAAGAGCTTAGAGCAGAAGATGGGCATTCAAAGTTTAACAGAAATTTCTTCTGCAACATTTCATCTACTTTATCGAGTAAGTTTCACAGAGCCCCTGTATCATTAATATGAACCAGTTGCAAGGTCAGTTTGTAGAAAGTTTTCAGCTTAACCTGAATGAATTTTTGGCATCTGTTTTGCTGCCACTCTCCACCACTTTGCACTTTGCCTGAGCCGTTTCCGAGAGAGCGGTCTCTAAATCTATCATTGCGAATGCTGCTGCTTTCCATAGCTTTGCCTTTTTTCACCTTGCTGCAAATCCAGTTGCCCCAAAACTGATGCACAGACCCATCAGAGTAGTCCGGCGCACCTAGAGCCCCTCATCATCATCCATTCCCACTCAGAGCGAGATTTAGTGGCACCTTTCTTTTTGTTCTGCCTTCATTTTTTTTTTTTTGAGGCAGGTGAGTTTAGCTGAGGTAAGGTGGGAGGCTTTTGTTTCCTTTTGCCACTTTGACACTTTTAGTTTCGGCTTCAGTTTTGCCTGTTTTATTTTGATATTTTTTTCTGTTTTTTTTTTTTGTTTTGTTCGTCTCATCTCTTTGGAGCAACGAAAAGTTTTGGTTGCCTGCGGCAGGCTGGCAGATTACTTTTTGGCTGCTTTTGGGGCTATAGCCACCATTTTTCGAAGGCTTTGGCAACTTTAAGCCGCTGACATTTTGGGCACGCACTTCATCGCCGCCATTCGTCCTGCTGCCGTGTCCTGGATTTCGCTGCAGGTCTCTCGCAAATCGCTTTGTCTGCCGCTGCTGCTATATTTGCAAAAGTTTTTAGTTTCTTTTTCCCCATTTTTTTTTTTTTTTTTTTTTTTTTTTTGGTAGAGCGCTTAGTTCATTTTGTCGTTTGGTTTATTAAATTTTCTATCTTTATTTCGGCCAGGTCCCTTTCGCTGGGCCAAAGCAATTTTTAAAATTGACTTAAGCCCTCATTGTCCTTTTGTCTCTGTTTCACTAAATGTTTGTGTGCGTGTGCGTCTGCGTGGGTGTTTTTGTCTATTTGCAGGTATCCTGGATAAGGAAACGCGATTTGCACATTCTGACTGCAGGCATTCTGACCTACACTTCTGATGAGCGCTTCAAGGTGCGTATACGTAATCTACTTATTGCCCTATCTCGCCCTGCCACCCCATCTCCCCATCTAGCTCTCTCTTTCTGCCTCTGTCTGACTTATTAAATGGCCATGGGGCCTCCTGGCCATTTGTAAGCCAAGTCAGCTTAATTGCGTATGCATTTCGGTGCTCCTGGGCTGCCAACTTGTATGCATTGATTAAATTTGCCCCGGGACACCATTGCCCATACACTCAGTGGCAGGCTCGCCTAACCCTAGCCCCAGTCCCAGCTTCTGGCCCCATCTCTAGTTGCCTTAACGATTTATCTATGCATTTTGCTTGCAGGTCGTACGCACCGCCGACTCTAAGGATTGGACATTGCATGTGAAATATGCGCAGCCACGTGACAGCGGCATCTACGAGTGTCAGGTGAACACGGAGCCCAAGATTTCGATGGCATTTCGCTTGAATGTCATAGGTGAGTTAACCCAAACGCTGCACCCCCAAATCTCCTTACCTTACGTAATAAACGCCCATCGAGTTCTTACGCAGTTGTCAACGAGTTTGTCGTCGCTGCCAGTTCGCACGACTGCCATTTCGCAACTGTCGTGTACACTACCCAGTCAGGGGGGGGGGGGTTACAGTCTTTTAAATTGCCCACAAACTTTGTTAGCTGCATACGAACTTTACATGAAGTTTTCGTAGCACATGCGTCATGTTGCGACATCAGTTCACAGAGCAGCGTCCTGCTTTGTAGCATAAGCAATATCTACATCTGGAAATATACATATACATATGCTTGAAAGCTTTTTTTATGGGCTAGCCATAAAAATGTATGCATTAAATTTAAAGAGACCTTCAGACATTTTCTGTCAATAGCAAATACATCATTATATTGATACAAAAATGAAGAAACATAAATGTTCATAAATATTCCAGAAGATTTTAATTTGTTTGCTGAGCAGATATTAAAATTCTCATTTTTATTGAAGAAATTGGTTAAAATTCGTATGGTAAGCACTTTTGTAAACATTCGCCTTTAAAATTTGTGCTGAGCGCATCCACAATCAGTTAAAAACAAAGTCTTGCGCTTTAAAATTAAATATAAAAAGAAGAATATTTATACAAAAAAAAAAAAAAATAAATAAATAAATATTTTGAAAAACAAATTTAATTTAAATGCAGAATCAATCTAGAGGTCAAAACATGACAAAAATGGCAAACCTAATGAAAATCGGTTGAGTTTTGACAAAGTTATGGGGCTTTGAAATCTAGTAAGTACGGCTTAGGGAACTTTACATGTCTAAATTTTTGTTAATTTTGGCATGATTTTTGACAGAAAAATCGACCACCTCAAAATCACTTTTAAAGCTTCATTTTATACTAATTTTGGTACGCGCAATCGATTAAAAATAAAATTCCGCGATTCTAAATTTAAAAAAAAAAATATTTTCCAAAATAAGTAAGGGGGGAGTAAAGGTAATTTTTTGAAAAAAAATTCAAAAAAATGTATTTTTCAAAACGAATTTAATTTAAATGTAGAATCATTCTATAGGTCAAACCAATTTTGGTACGCGCAATCAATTAAAAATAAAATTCCGCGATTCTAAATTTCAAAAAAAAAAATATTTTTCAAAATAGGTAAGGGGGGAGTAAAGGATTTTTTTTCACAAAAAATCCAAAAAAAATTATTTTTAAAAACGAATTTAATTTAAATGTAGAATCATTCTGGAGGTCAAAACATGACCAAAATGGTAAACATCACGAAAATCAGTTGAGTTTTTACAAAGTTATGGGGCTTTAAAATCTTGGAAATATAGATTCGGGAACTTCACATGTTTTAAGTTTTTGTCAATTTCGGCATTGATATTGACAGCAAATAAGATCCCAATATTTGCTACACCATTTTCGCTATGAGAATAATTGTTTTGAGAGTGTTTCAGGTTATTATTAAATGCAATTTGTTGCCTGTTGTGTGAATTATATTAAACCAATTATTTTGGGCTTGCCATATTGACTGCCACTTCTTGAATTTACAGAGCACTTGGCAAATCGTGGAATAGGCCATAAATTATCGTTTATCCAGATAAGTTGGCAAGTTAATGTGGGTCAACGCAATGGAGTGGCTAGATCAAGTGCGTTTTATCTACGAAATATACATATATTTGGTACTTATATATGTATATATATATCTATATATGCAGGCAACAATTATCTTTTGTTTTTCCTAACTGTGTTTTTCCCAACTCTTCTCCACGTTTTGCATGCAAACGCAATTTGCATTTAAATTCAATACTAAATTCATATGGTAGCTGTAATACACACCAGCCAACAGAGACGAGGGCGTGGCCCCGAGGGCGTTGCGCCGTCTGTGTGTGCGAGTGTTACAGTGTGTGTGTGTGTGTGGGGGGAAGGGGGGAAATCCTTTGAGGTGTTTTTTGCACGTTTACACTGCGCTCCCATTCCATTGTTTTGGCATTTTACAAGTTTTCTACAATGGATTTCCGTTGCGTCTCAACTTCAAGGCGTTGCCTCCTGTGTGTGCTTAAGCTGCGCGTGTGTGTGTGTGTTTGCTTGTTTGTAATAAATTGTTACACAATAGCATGCACGTTCATGTTTCATTCATGCACATAAAATTGATTTCAAACTTTTTTTTTTGCGCTTAGCCAACTTTTGGTCCAACGTCATCATGTGCGAAGGCAAAGTTTTGCTTATTTATTTATTTTGATTATAGTTTTCTCTCGTTTTGGTGGAGAAAGTTAATTGAAATTATTGAATAGTTTGCCGTCGGATTGCTCAGCTTGTATCTGCACATTTAAGGTTGTTTGTTCGCTGTGATTGGTTTAGTTTGCTTTTGATTCGTTTTGATTCGAATAGATTCAGTGCGAGCCGCTTGTGTATTCCCCCATGTGTATTCAATCGTTAACTTGACCACTTTTGGCCCTTGGGAGCCATTCATGTGATTCAATTATCTAAAAATGTTGAGTTCTTGCGAATTCTCAATATTGAAAGCGTTGAGTTGTTGTGTGAAATTTAGCGCACATATCCTGCCCGACTAGACAGAAACAGGAAGAGCAACAGCAACAGCAACAGCTGACTGCATCTTGGGATTTGCAACTACAAATTGGCTGCCAGGAGCCACCTGACTTTATTTATAACAAACTCAGGCAAAATGGCGCAAATCTCATCAACAGCTATAAACTGAAATCAACGCTGTCGCTTCCTGTTGCCCCATTGCATCCGTTGCACTTGCAACCTGCACCAAAATTACTAAGAAAAAAAAAGAAAAAATCCAACCCGACAAACTCCATTCCCTTTCCTTCGCCCTGAACAGGGTCTTGCGCCGGCGACGGAAAGTCGCCGCAAATGCCAAGAAGAAAAATTTATGCAAATGATTTGAAAAAATGCTCAGCGCAGATTTTTTTTCGTTGGCTTCTGGAGTTGGCGGCGTGATAAAATATTCCGTCACCGGTTGTACGCACCCAAACACGAACAGGAAGATTTCTCACTCTCGAAAACCGGCAAAATTCTTGTCGAGCGAATGCAAACAAATTATATTTTACATTTAAGCTGGATATGCTCTACATAAAAGTCACAACAAAAAATACTGCTATAAATCTTGCGAGAGAGTCACAATGTTTGTACTAGTATAAATCTTTAAATCTAACTTGCGGCACAATGTTAAGAGCTGGATTATTTAGAATTTGCAATTGAAATTAAACAATAGAAAGTCAGCTTATATTGTGGGAAGTTTCTAAAGCAGTAAGTATATTAAATGTGAATTCTAATGACATAAAGCTGAAAAATAAAGAAAGGATATGTATTTTAACAGCAAGTTTTTTATTTCGATTTTTATGGTATACAAAATTGTTTTGTATAAAGTTTACTGTAAAATAATTCCATAAATTCGAATTAAATCGTATTGAATGCAGTTTTAAAAGTTTATTTATATTTTTTTTAATTTTAATAAAATGTATTTAATTGACTAAAATCAGAAACTATTAAAACTCGTTGTTGTTTTTACGTGACAAAAGCTAATTTGAGTGCGCATTTAAATGATTTTCACTTGCTTAACTCTTGACCATTATTTGGGTCAGTTTCTGTTTGAATATCAATATATTTTTAGATGCAAGTATCTACTACTAAAATCTGGTCCATAAAGAGAAACCCTCAAAGCTCTTAACATTCAGGTGGCCATTATGTGAAGAGACAATTTCGGGGAATTGTTTGTGTCTGGCCTTTGTGTTATCAATGGCTGTCCATAACAGGCACATAATCATAATAAAAAACAACTGAGAGTGCTTTAAGACGGTGTTGCGCGACTAGCACATACTCTCTATGCAGAACTTCTTAATTAAATAAATTGATTGATTTTGAGTTTGTAGAACAATATAGCGAAGCCTTTTGCGATAAGATATACAATATCAATTTAGCTCAATTAGCTAGAGTAGACAAAATCGGATCAGATTCAGCCAGTAAGCCTCATTTCAGCCACTGTGCGAACAGGGTATGCAGAAAATAAAACCTAAATGAAATGGCAAAACTAACACATAAAAATTTGTAACCACAAAGCCTAAAATATTTGGTTGGGCCTGGTTTTGGGATTGTGTTCGCCACTGTTTGACTATTGTGGGCAAGGCGGGTGGGGTAGGAGGGGCGGGGGGTGGGGCGTATCATTGACCCATTGTTTGGTGGGCGTGGCAGGGCCAATGAAGCCGTTGCCTGGCACAATTCTTGTTGCTGTCGCGCATTTTACACACATTTTAAGTGTTCTTCACCAGTTGTTATTGTACTGGGACAACACACACACACACAGACACTGGGTCGTGGAGAGGGAGGGGGGGGGGTGGGTTAGTTCCAAGGGCAGCCCCATGTGTGAGTGCGTATCATGAACGGAACCATTATGTTCACAGCGTTGCGTTGATGGTTGTTGCCTCCCTGCGTGGCTTTCTAATATTGGCCATGATTTTGGGGGCGAGATAAGTTGTTGTTTTTGCTGTTGTTGTTGACTGCTGCTGCTGCTGCTGCCAGTTGGCAGTTGCCAGCTGCCGCAGACAGAGACAAATGCGCGGCATAAACGCGTCTCCTCGTCGACCCGTTGCCACTCATAGGCACTGCAAATTGGTTTAATGTTTTTTCGTGCGTCCACCGACAGTTTGGCCAACAGCAGCCAGTCAACAAAGTCAAATGTTGACGTTGTTAATGATGTGCAGAGGAGTTGAAACTGAGGCTGGCAGTAGCCGTAACCAACAGCCAACAACCAACAGCCAGCAGCCAGCAGCCAGCAGCCAGTAAAGCCGATTTTAGTGCACAGTAAACATAAACAACAAAACAGGCAATGTTGCTTAGAAGACTAGTTAGTTAACTTGATAATAGCTTAGCCCCCAAGCGGAGCCCAGCTTATTGACGCCAATTGACAGCGGAAAGAACTTGAAGTAGTAATCGATATGGTGATGTAAATACACATTATCCTCTTGCTGTGTATTTTATAATACTATACAGAAATGCCAAGAGGATTTGGGAAGCTCTGCGTTGTTACAATTGAATAATGAGATAATTCTATTTTTAATAAAAAAAGCTTGTAGTCTAATACTCTACTTAAATTTTAATTAGCATAAACAATCTTATTTTCCCTTGCATTAGAAACTCTCTTCACAATACAGAAAACAATTTAACTTCACCAATGTCAGTTCTTCCGATAGCAATCGATATTCCACCTGAAACTATGCCACAGAATGTGCAAAATCTAACTGAAATCTCGCACCGATTGCCAGCTACACGAGGCCTGTTCAATTTAAAGGAATTTTGTGCGTTCGCATAGCGTCACGTAGCCAGGTGGGCCTGGGGGGTGGAGGGCTTGTCTATTGAACCAGTTCAAGCTGCTTATTAACAGGTCGCAAACGTTCCCAGACTCCGAGGGTGGGGATGCGATGGTGGTGGTGCATCTTTGATTCATCGCGTGTAATTGTGGATGATCTGTTGAATTGTCGCCATACCAATGAAATGTGCGTTGTTGCCTGCGGTTAGCCACATGCTTAACGGTCCTTACCATGGTGGGGTGGGGGTGGCTTTTCGAGTGGGCGAGCGCCTTGAAGTGCTATTAATCAATTTTGCGCACGTTCCATTTGCCATTGCAGTGACGCCGCCAGATGCCAAAGCGATTATAGCCGGTCCATCGGATTTGTACGTCAAAGTGGGCAGCGTCATAACGCTCACATGCCACGTAAAACAGCCGGCCACGGCGGCTCAGGACATTGGGCCAATTTACTGGTATCGCGGCCCCTACATTTTAACGCCCTTTGTGGCGCATCCGAACGATGCAGCCATCGACTTGCAGCGCATCTCAATGGAATCAACGCTTGCCGAGAAGCTGCAAAGCAGGTGAGCACCATCATCATCATCATCATCATCATCGAGCTTGGTCTCTTACATTAGACTGTGATCAAGTATCAAAGGTATTCACACGCTGGACTAAACTGGCCATGTGTGGGTGTGTTTGGGTTTAGGTGCTCGTGTTCGTTTCCAGCTCAATAGCTGACTCTGGCATTTTGCACTTTGATCAATGAAGTTGAATTCATGTGGCAGCTGATTGGCTCAATCCGGAATGCTGCAGCTGGCCATGTTGCACGATTCCTTAAAGCTATTTCACATTGCCCTTCCACTTTCTTGCTTTAATGTTGCAGATTGCGGATTGCCAACGCACAGCTGCTGGATACGGGCAACTACACGTGCATGCCGACGACAGCTGAGGCGGCCAGCGTTGTGGTCAATGTCATTAACGGTAAGTGGCCTGCCCGCCAGCGTCGACAGCAGCAGCAGCAGTGGCAACTTCTCATCTTTTCCATTTTCTCAGACGAAAGCCCAGCGGCGATGCAGAAGAGCGGCGGCAATGGCAGCCGCCTCCGGTGTAGCCTCAACCTGAACCTCGCCCTGGCACTGGCCGTCAGCGCCGCAGTGCGATGGCTGCGCTGGCTCCTTGGCGCCGCCAGGCTATTTTTAGTGCATATCAGTTATGATGTCAGGCAGTCAATGAACAGCATCAGGCAGCAGCGACCACTGACGTCATGATAATTAAGTGAAACAAATACAGAACTCTTGTAAATAATTATATTGATAGTTAAAGGATAATTTCAACAGTGGGCAACGGTTGCGGTCAAATGTCAAATGATATGCAAATTAGTGTTAATTTTATGCGTAGCGTAAAAAAAATATAAAAATTATGTAACAATAACTAAAATGACAAAAACGACGATAGCTAATAAGCGAAAAAGAGAAAATACATACACTCCATTCAAAAATGTGGGAAAAAAATAGAAATTATGCTGCTAACGGATTAATTATAAATGTAATTGCAATGTGTAAAATTACTGGTTCGCATTAATTGATGTATTCAATTTAGTTTAACACCTTTCCTTGCACCACGCTACCTAAAAAAAAAAAAAAAAAAAAAAACAAAACAAAACAAAAAAATCACAAATGCGAAAAATATAATTAACTAATAGCCATAATGAAAATACATGAATTAATAACAATGTTAATTTTTATGTGTAAATACATTCCATTTAATTTACGACATTTTGCGTTAACTCAATTAACTAATTGATAAACAATTCTCATTTGCAAAGAAAACATAAACATAAACAGCTAAACAACAATTTAAACTAATACAAAATAAACTCTCGTAAATGTCAGTAAAACTAACCATAAAAGCAAACTATATAATTGTAATATAAGCTAAAGTAAACATTTATAACAAAGATGAATAAAAAATAAAACAAAAATGACAACTGCACACACACATTGACACATTGAAACGTTTATAGTTTTCAAAACTTTTGCAAAGCATAACAAATTGGAACAAAATGTAACTCGAGTCATTTAGACACCATAAGAATCACTTCTCTACAGCAACGAGAACTACAATAAATTACTTTGATTAAAGAAATTACAAAACAAAGTGCTTAAACAATTGTTTTTTATTATTTTTGCCAGCTTCACGACGAGGGAAAACACTGGGAGTAGGATATTTTGCAAAAGAATGACAGTTGAGCAAATAGAGCAGGAAAAGTTGAAGTTGTCTTCAGAGTGCATATACTTATATAATTATTTTGTCCAGCTAAATGTTACTCTATGATATTTCATATTTCCCCTATTTTTGCAGATTTACTTTTTAATTTAGCCACAGGTGCTTTTTTATTTATGTGTATATATATTATAATCATATAATTTTCAGCCAATTTATTTCACACATATTTAATGAACCAATTTGGATTTGCAGGGATTATTAGTTTATACAAACTTAATAATTCAATTGTATAAAGCAATAAATTAAAATGTTTCCAAACTAAACCAACAAATCAGGTCTAGCTGTTCAAAGGGTTTTTTTCTGCAATATGAATATCCTGGCAATAAGAATATATAAATTATACCAGACTACTGCAAAAAGTTTAGCATGTTAACATTTGGATTTTTCGAGTTGCTTTTATATTTTTCCGGGACATCAATCTCTTGTCCAGATAAGCTCCACGGTAGCCGTGAAACGTCTTCTGTGGCACGAACTTGCTGCAACTGTTGGAATTCTTTTGTGAGCTGATTCTGAGACGGCAACTCCACGCATAGCTGACAAATGCAGCTTGCATAGCATTGAGTTCGGTGAGAGTCGTGTTTAGAATGCAATTTGATGGCAAGGTGGCTGCATTTCAGAACTGAAACTGTCGAGTCTGCAGTGAATGGACCCGGATAAGAAGTTAGGTAAGTGGAATCGGATTAAAGTCCGAGACAGAAGGTGCTTCATAATTTCTAATAGCTCACCAAATATAAGCCGCACCATTGAAATAATCATACAACTTTTATGCGAACTAATTGCTTTGGACTTTTCGCATAGTTATAACTTTTGTGTTTTTTTTTTTACACCAAAAAATGTACTTTTTGCGTAGACTCAAAGTTTTGCACGCGCTATTTTAATTAAATTTCGGTGCCTGTATCCATTAATAAACGCGCTGTAATTTGTAATTATTACAGCTTGGCGCAATGATGTAACACGGCAAGGATTAAGGCCATTCGGGCAAGCGGGCACGCTATTTGTTTTTGTTTGACAATTAAATCAATAAATTGTTAATATTGCCCGACAACTAATTTAATTCCATTTCATTTCGCGTCCGAACATGAAAATTAAAGTAAAGAACGCGCGTAAGCGAAATCGTTTCGAATTAAGCGCTTCAGATAAACCCAACGACTAGTCATTAATTCGCACTGCCACGGCCCAAGCAGAGGCGCTCAGCGCGTATACGTAATATGTGTGCGGGGTGTTATTTGGCCCTTAGGGGCCGCAAGGCGCAAAGTGCTCGCTCGGCCGGACCCCAAGCTCACAGCTGCGGTCAACTTATACGGACTGTTGATGACGACCCCACCACTGCCCTGCCACGCCCCCCCTAGCCCCTTGTGGCGTTAGTGGGCAACAAAGCGCAACGCTGTCTAATTTCGGGTCTTGGGCTTGCGGAGCGTATGAGTGATGCCTGTGTGAGCGTGTGCGATTTTGTGTGATTGTGTGCTGGTGTGCGGTCGCATAATTACTCGCAGTTGAGTTGTTTAAATGAAATCATAAATTATATGCACACGCGTCACTGTTTCGCTTAATTGTGGGCATATATTTTACAGGCGAGCAATTTAACCGATTGATAAATGTTTTCATTTTTAGCCAGTTGCAATTTGTTGCCCTTAAATGCAATTTAGTTCGGCCTAATGCGGCGGACAGATGCTCACTGAAGCGCAATAACAGCATTTAATTTAATTGTATTTTTAAATATAGAATAGAAGGTGGAATACATTTCATATAATAAATCTCTTGTATCTATTTATTTTAATCTCCAAGATCTGCTAAAAGAAACAAAACATGTAATGTATATATATTGAAAATAAAGTGTAATATATTTTTATTAATTACAAGTCCGTTATTAAGAGTATATATTTTTTCTAAGGGCTAGAAGGGCATTGCAATTTTAAATTGGTTAGGTTAACAGTTTCTAAATACATCATATATTTAAAACAATAATTATTCCATTTTCTTAGGACAGAAAATATTAAACTTTATTTTACTTATATTCAATCTTTCATAGGATATGTGTTTTTGTTGTCGCCAAGCAAAAGTTTTTGTTAATATTGGCCTGCAGCAGTTGCTGGCGCCGGAAAGGTATGCAAAGCTATTCAAGTTGTGAACTGGCGATTAACTGTGCAGAGTTGGGTAAACTATTTAAAAGATTCCAAAATGATAGCCAAATAAAGTTGACAGTTAATTAGACCGCTGCCAGTGCGACCATGATGATGATAATCATCATCATCATCATCATCATCAACAGCATTCTACATCAACGTCGTCACATGCCGTGAGGGGCTGCAATTAAAATTGGAAAATAGTTTCGTGCGAGAGAAGTTTTCACATTTTTGGAGCGCATGTAGAGCGCTTCAATTCTTGCTTAATTTTGTGCATGGCTGTCGACTGTCGACTGTCGACTCGCCGACTGTTGTTGGCGTTGCCATATTTTGTAAACTGTCGCGCGCGAGCTCGCCAGATAAATTGACCCATTAACACAGCGAGGCAAAAGTTGCCCGTGCCGCAGTTTATTTCCATTTGCCAACGCAAAATGGCTGCCGTTCTTGTCATCGTTGTCTACCGTTGTTGCCGCTGCTATTATTATGCCTTTTATTATTGCTGTTGTGCGTTGTTGTTATTGTTGTTGTTTATTTATGCCGCCAACTTGACGCAGCCATTGAAAAATCTCCGCGGGCCAACAACAGCAACTGAAAGAGCGAGCGAGCGAGCGAGCGAGAGAACGACTGAAAAATGCAACTGGAGTCGTGTCCATGGCACCTGGTTAAAACTTGGAGACGTCATCGTCATCGCCAACGTTGACGCTGGCCAGGCCAAACTGTTGTGCAATTTAAAAATCAGCAAAAGGGCGTTTGTGGGCGTGCTCGCATTGTTTTATATGCGGGCGTAAGCATCAGAAGTTTAATTGTTATACCCTGTAAGCAAACAAGTGTTGTGAAAGGGTTTGTATGGAACACACGGGAGGCACAATTGGAAATTCGTAGGCCAATAACTGAATTGGTAGTAGAAAATATACCGTAGTAAAACAAGCCAAATCAAGAGGGAAAAATTAAAGCCCCTCCAGGCTGAAATCCATTTCCGGTAAAACATTTCGTGTCAACATATTTCCTCTTCTGTTTCTGCTTACTATTTGACAAATTGTGATTAAGTAGGCACCAGGCAAATAAACTTGTTACAGCTTGTGCAAATACAAATACAAATATAATTGATCTAGGAAAACGAAAAGATTCTGTAGGCAATTTAGTATTATATCTTTGTTGTATTATCTGCGAGAATGTGAGCAATACAAATAAAAGTACATGTTCTAAAGGTATTTTCTGCCAAAGGAAAGTCTTTAATTAATTTAATTAATTATTTCTTGGTGCTATTAAATCTCTTGGTATCGTGAGTAAAGGATATTTGACAGTTGTGCATAGCCGACAAGTGCTAACATTTTATGGCTTTTTGCTCATTTTGAGGGGCAAAACTAAAATTCATATTGTAATTTGGCCACACAAAACAAAATGCAATGCAAAAAGGCAGCTCATAAAAAGTTTTTTTTTTTATCGTTTTAAAGTTGTGCGCAATTTGGTGCAAAAGTTAATTAAACGCCGCAAGCGGGCCGCAAGTGGGCGTGGCAAGTCGCCGTTGAGTCACTTTTATAAATAAATCTTGAAATGTTTTGCCAGCGCTTTTGTATACTTTTGTTCGTACTACCCGTTGTTGTTGTTGTTGTTGCTGCTGTTGCTGTGTTTGTTTGTCCGTCTGTTTCTTGGGCGCCCAGCGAAGCGTGCTGTTAATCAAAGCCTCGTTGTAGTTGTTGCATGCGTGCAAATGGCGCAGATACAAATCACGTATTGTTTAGCTTTCAGGATTAAGTTAACAACAACTTGGGTCTGCGTGTGCGGGAGAGCGAGAGAGCATGCTTAGCAGCCATAACGAGCCATTAGCCGTAAAGTATGCTATGAAAATTTGCATATCATGTGGCATTTAGATTTAAACTTATTAATATGATAGCCCAACAATTACCAATGCAAATTGCTGGCCCTATAAGCCACATGTGTAGTTGGCCTCATCAAGCATCAAGGATTTGACACCATAATGTCACACACATACACACGCAACGGAGTCGAGAGTCGTAATTCAGTAAACCACAACATGGCCGAAAAGGAGACAACTTGAAAACGTCCCAAAAAGTTTTCTGGACGCTGCGCAGCGAGCCGGCAAATGCAGACAGAGCCTGGTGCCATTTAATCTAATCTGCGTCAAATGAAATAAATTAATCCCCGACCCGATGCCAGGCCGATGCCCAAAAAAGCAGTTGTTATTGTTGTTCTTTGCGAGGCTTTGTTGTTGGGACTGTTTAACTTTTACCACTAATTAAGTGCTTACACGAAGATTTCCGCATAAATGGCCGAACGGAACGGAACGAGCACACAGCAAATGCCCCGGCACCAATTCAAAAGAGAGAAAAAAGGAAAGGAAAGCGAGAGAGACGGGAAGCTGTCGAGTTGTGTGTCCTGCTGAAGCATTGAAAAAAGTGTTGGCGTTTAATTATAAATTTACACGTTTGACCAGAAAAGAGCAAGTTTGCTAAAAAGGATAGACACGTCAGCAGCACACACACACACACACACGCACCCTCGTACAGCCCAACACAGCAACCCTTACACACTTAAGCACACACATGTGCTTAAGCGCTTACACCCAGTAACCCCAGTAATAGGCAAAGGGTATATAATGAAATTGTGCTGAGGTATGTAACAAGCGTTGAAAGGATGTCCAGGGCTGAGCGGCGCTTGCTATATGATTATTCCTAATAGTAGCCCCCAGATCTCTGCGTCTGTGAGAGCTGTATATAGAAATTTTAATTCTGAGGGGCCATAGGGTATATGCTATGCATAAGTTTAAGTGATTGATGTTGATTGACATGCCCAAAGATACGCCAGAAAGAGTTAAAGACTCTCAGATATAAGAAATTGCAAAAGTTGGCAATACAAAATTGGATTAGTTGGCCATTGATTCATTTTTATAAATTATTTGCTAAATAAAGTAAGATGATTGATATTGATTGACATATAGTATTCGAGAAGCAAATGTACATAACATATAGTATTTTATGTTGATTGGTAACATGATTTCAAATAAGTTACCTCTATATAAGTTAAGTCTTTTAAACAATATTCAAGACAGCAAAAAGTGTTAAAACTGAAAGCAGGAGCGGCTTCTTTAAGATATAACTTAGCGGCTTCTTTAAGATATAACTTATACAAGATAAATTCACTTGTTAGAAACATTTTTTAGCAAGAGTTGAGAAATATTTTACGAGCTTAAAGTCCATTCACAAGGTATTTGGTAGCCAGCCATGCTGCGCTAGAATACACTAATAGTTTTCTTCCTTTTTTTGGTCTATTCTCTGCGCACTTTTGCATTAAGCGTAGCCAGGGCCGTTTGAGGTGCTGTTACCGGACCCGGGCACGTTTGATGTGTCCTGTTTGTTTGTCCGCCTTGGCTGGCATGCATAAATAAAGCTATGGGTCTATTTGCACGCCGGTGGGCGAGGGCGTTGGCGTTGGCGTGGGCGTGGTCGTGGTCGGGCTGCCCTGTTTTTACGCACGTTGGCAAATAAATTTGTTAAAGCCCAAATGAAATATGTTTATGCAAAACACAAAACCAAACAACGAGTTGAGTTGGGGGCGGGGCAATTTGCTGGCATTTAATATTCACTTAAATAAAACATTTGACATGTGTGCCCCATAATCGTTTACTAGAAAATAACTTTTCGCCTTGGTCAGCAACAACGGTGGGACAGCTGGACGCCGGGCGGTGGTGTGTTGGATGTTTTTGAAAACTGCTGTTGCAGCTCATTAAAACTGTCGGCATTTAAATTAAATTTTAAACAGGCAAACAGAATGGTTCAGTGTTTGATTTATTTGCGGTAATCAAATGATGGCCGGCAACAAAAGCAACAAATTCGCACACCATTCCATTGAAACATTCATTCAAAATGAATGTCATTCGGCCAAATATTTACACACAGTTACGCATGTAAAAGAGTTCACGCTATTTGTATACAATTATTTGAAAAACTTTTATTGAAATTAAAAGCATTTTAATTGGACTTTATGGAGTTTTAGCTATAGTTCAGAGTTAAGCATAGTGCTGGAAACATCATTAAAGTTAATTAATTTCCAAATATTTACCAACATTTTTTAAATGTTTTGGAAAACAAAAATGTTTTGTTATTTATGCTTAAAAAATTATTTGAAATATTGCTTTGCATTATATAAATATGATGAATAACAAGCAAAAGTACATATATATTTTTTAAGATATTATATTAGTAGAATATTATCATCAACCTAATATTGCAAAATATATAGGTATAACAGAATATCTTTAAAATTATGGAGACCAATTTTATAATTGTCATAAAAATTCTAAGATAAATTCAAAATTCAAATATTTTTCGGTGAATTGCTGTTTTGTGGCTGGATGATTGTTTTCGTTATGCATTTTCCTAACTGATTTCTGGCTAATTACGCTCACAGTTGAAGACGTAAAACTTTTGCTGGCCGCAAGGGGGCGACCGCAATGCCATCATTATAGAAGCCATTAAATGCGCATTGTAGAAGTTTTACGCTTAATTATTTTCTATCAAAACGATGCTGGGAACAGGGCCACCTACATACCTACTGAGCCAACCCAATCGAAATGCTGACTGAAAAAGAAAACAATGCGCACAATTTGACATGCAGGCTTCGTGACATTGACAGGGAGGGAAGAGACGAGGGGGACAGCGGGACGAGGCCAATTATCCTTATGAAATATGCATGCGACTGCGGCTCATTATGAAATCAACGCAAATTGAATTATATGCCCGATGCCCCGATGCTCCAAGTATCTAAACCGACTGCGACTATTGTTGTTGTCAATTGTTGCGTTTATTTTGTTTGCTTTCCTGTTTGCTGTTTACCAAGCGCGCATTTCCCTTTTCTTTTTAATGCCTAAGACGAATTTAAAGCAACGGTGAATTGAATTTTTAAAGCGGTACCCTATTTCCGGCGGAAATGGAGAGCTTGTCAGTTGTAGATGCCAAGCGAAACGAATCGATTGTGATTATTTCGAAAAGGTAACAATTTATAGCACCTGTTTATTTATTAGCATAGAGAAAGAGAGTGTGAGAGAGAGAGAGAGGGACTCTAAAGGGTAAGTAGCTAAGGAAGAGGCAGGCTTTAATGTGACTGATGCGGTCGCTGCTTGTACTATCTGCCTGGCTGGCTGGCGTTGTCAACTCGTCAGGCATTGATGCATTCACTGTCAGTCAGTTTGTCACGCGTTCGCATTGAAAAGTGAAAAATCATGGGTGCTGCATCAGTTACAATCACAACAACAACAACAGCGGCAGCAGGAAAATATGACAAGTAAAGAGATTCGCATGATAAATGACGCATAAAGCGACACAAAGCCGCCAACAAAGGCGAGCAGCAGAAACAAATGTATGTGAGCCAAAGATGAAAGACCAAAACCGAAACCAAAGCCCAAACCAAAGACGCAGACCAAGACCAAGATGATGATGGGGCACGTAGTCGCGAATGAAGATTTATGAGCATCCGAAAGGCATTCGACATATGCATGCATACATTCACACATTATAACTCACACACATTGTATGTGTGTGCGTGTATCTATGCGCGCCTTTTGATAGTTTACAACTCATTAGAACTCACTTCATTTAGCCGGCAGCCGGGCGAAGAAGGCATGAGTTGCCAGCATAATTGCTATAGTTAGACGTATGCAATAGCTCTTCAGTTTCAGCTTGCAAATGGCATTACTCATACGCCACGTTGTGCTAAAAACTTTGCCAGCGCAAAAAAAAAAGAAAAAATAAGGGAGGAACAGTCAACTTTGCGTTGCGGACGTCGAAATACCCTTGCAGACATATGGACAACGTTATTACTAACTTTGTTTTCATACAAAAATGTAAACAAAATAGCAGCTATTTGATGATTGCGATGTATTAAAAACTAAACTGTTATGCATACAAAAATTACTATTTTCGACGATCTTATGTTAGCTATCACTTCACGTACTTCATGACAAAATTATGCTACCCTTTGCTAGTGTATTAACAGTTAACAGTTCATGTTTTGTGCTGTTTCATTGTTTCAATTCTGCGAACTTCAGCTTTAGGGCTTTAAAGTGCAAAACATATTTGTCTATTAAACAGAGGATGGAAACATTTAAATCAAACACAGAAATGAAAAAGCCGACTCAAAGGAAAAAGGTCAAAATTATGTAATTGAATTTTTCTGTTGGGGTTTTTTAATTTCTGTGGGTAACAACAAGGTACGCAACCGCACCGGCTGTTGGCCCGATGACAGAAGGCTACAGCACCATCAGTTGCCTGCAAAGTATGACGAGAGAGGGGGTAAGGGGAAGGGGAATGGGGGCTGGGGTGAGTGGGCCGCCAGGTGAACACATCCTTTGTGCTGCCTTTGTCGTTGCTTTAATGGAGTTGTTGAAATGAAATGAGCCGCATTTAGCAGGCATAACGAGCCGAAGCTACAGCTGCACATGGTCGAGCTCATTATCATTGAGCGGGGGCTTTGTTGTTGCCATCATTAGGACAGGTTAGAACAGGAGGCGGGCGGCTCAGCTCATTGAGGCCAACGTTTAATGGGCCATCAATGCGCACTGCAGCTAATTAATAAAAACGCTAAGCAAGTGCCGAAAATCAAATGAGTTCGCATCCTCTAATGCTTTAGCCCGACGAAAGCCAATAAAGCGCGAACGTATTCGACGGAATCTCGCGCTACTGGAACTGGATGCTGAACAAAATTGCTTCATTATGGAGCTTAACAAGTTTTTAAATTTGCTTAAATACTTAAGAGCGCTATTGCCCTGCTGCCCTGCTGCCGGTCTGCCGGTCTGCCATCCGCAGCAGCAGCAGCTGAAATGGAATAAAAAATGTCATCGCAGTTCTTGGTGAACTCTAAGCCGTTGCTCGGATGTGATGGTCGAGTGCTGCTTTTGAAAAAGTTACCTTAATCCTTAATTTAATCCGAAACGAATTTCATGCTGAGATTTGACTGCGCGCCCGGCGAACTGTCTGACAGTCGAACGGATCCGGCTGTTGCCCAACGGTGGCAATTTTTAACTGAATTAACATTTGGGGATTTCGTATTTATACGTTCAACACAAGGCACATAATGGAATTGTGCTGTAAGTGCACCCCAGCAATTTTATGGGCTCAGAGTGTGGGCAGTCGAAAAAATACAGGGTTACAAAAAAATCAGATATCAAATGCCTGCAAGTATGCTGATTCCAAATATAAATTAAGCTTAATATTTAATAAATACTAAATTAAATTTTTAAACTTCAGCTGATATTCAATAAAAAATAAAAAAAAAAATATAAAACTTAAATTTTGTGTCAGTTGGAAAAGCTTTACTAACTCGAGATTATTATTTTACTTTTCCTCATTCTAAACATAATAATTATGTAATTTGAATGGTAAGCACTTTACTTACTCGATGTTTTCATGCGCTTTCTAAATTTCTTCTTTCTTTCTTCTTCCCTTGAAAAAGACTTAAAATCTTATAGCAATGTTATGTAATCAGTTAATGCGCATCATGCCTGAAAGAAAAAATTCCAATTATTTGATATGTAAACGAATTTCAGTTTTTGTTTTTTTATTTTGACCAGCTATGTGACAATGAGCAACCACTCGTATACCTTTATCAGACAATTTTCAGCTGCATTTCATGCAATTTCCCCGTACATTTATTTATATAGCCTGTCACATTTACGGCGGCGCGAAAAAAGAGCCTCCAATTGGCCAACTGCTGTAACATGGGGCAACTACATGGATAGGTCGGAAAGTAACGTGCAGCGCGTTATTAAATAATATAACGGTGCAATTTACGCTCGATTGGATGCACCAGCAGGCCGCAGCCTCCCGTTCGAGGTTGGCGGAGCCTTCATTTTGTGGGCATCGCGAATGCAATTTCAAGCAGATGAAGAAAAGACCCTTAAAAAAATAAGCGCCGATAATGAAAATGTCGAACTGGAAAAAAATAGCTAACAAGCAATCCGATTGTGTGTGCGGGAGGCGGGATGACGGGACGGTGTCTATGGTGCGAAAAACGCGAAATCAATTTTCTGTGAAATGTTGCGTAAAAAAAATTGCTCCATAAAAATGGGAACAAACACAGTTTAGCAGATCGCAGTTTATATATATATATATATATTTTTTTTTTCGTTGCCTTGTATATGGTATTTGTTTTTTCTTTTTATAATGTTAACAAAAATATTTATGAAATAATGATAAATAATTGTGTATTCTAAAAAAAGTGACAGCAAAAAATTTGTTGGATAAATTTAAAAAATTGTTTTCAATAATAACCATTAATAATGGCGATATGTTAAAATGTGTATATAAGTAAATAAATAAAAGAGAAAGGAACAGAAAAAATGTTTTAAAAAGAATTGGTTCAGAGAGGAATATAAAAAACAGATTTTTTGGTAAGCATAAAATGACACGAATTAGAAAAATTATTTTAATAACAAATTGATTTTTATGAAAATCACATAAAAAGGGAGGGCAACAAAGAAAAAGAGACTCCACGATTTGGAGAATAAAAGAGAAACAGAACGTAAGAAGGATACCTAATAAAAGAAAATATATATAATATATAATATATATATATATATTTATATATATATAAAATGATGAAGAGTGCCAGTTTTGAAATTCATTAAAAATGATTATGAAATATGGAAAAGTCTTTATTATTTAAAAAAAAGGTAAGACTTGTATTGATTATTTTGAATTGCTTGCTTTATTGAAAGATTTGATAATTTCTTTCAGTTATTTTTTAAATTTTGATTGAGTTGCATATTTCTTGAATAGATGTTTGAATTGATAAAATTATCACTCTTTTATGGTGGTTGATACGGTGGAGGTGGTATAGTCTGAGGCTGTCGTTCCAGAAGTGGTTGTTGGTCCAGCAGTGGTTGTTGGTTCGAGACCAGCGCCAGCACAAGCTCCATTTTGTTTAATATAGGCCGTGACACCAGAATCGTCGGCACAGCCCTGCTCGCCTTCGTTAAAGTAGTAGCCGGATGGACAAGTCGTGACGGCGCCATTGACACCTTTGTTGCAGTAGTAGTAGGTGCTGCAGTACTTGCTGTCGACAGCATTCACGAACGGGTTGCTGGCGTCCTGGCAGCGATTGCAGCCCGCAACTGGGGTAGCCAGCTGGCGTGCAACACACGATTTAGCACCCACATCATAGTACTGGCCAGTGGAGCAACTCTTCGGGACGAAGCTGTTGCCGTTGCAGAAGAAGTAGCTGCCACAAATCGTAGGATCCGCCTGGGTATCGCCGAGGGTCGAACAGGTAGCGGGAACTGGATTAGCAACAACACGGTCGCAATTGTTGCCAGTGTTGTAGCCGCAGGCGCCAGCCGAAACAACAAATGCCTACAAATGGGGCAGAGTTTGAATATATATATATATATATATATATATATAACTTAGATTTGCATCTCTTGAACAAGGAGGGACACTTACACTCGTCGCGCATTTGGCTGAGGTCAGACGGCCATTCGGGTAGCAATAGTTGTAGGTCTGGCAATCAGTGGTGGAGCCAAAGTAGATGCTGGGCGGCATCACATCGCAGATATTGGCCAGATTGGTGCCATCGGTGTCGCTGGTGGTGCTGTCGCACGAGCCGTAGTCGCACGCCTGACTGGACTGGTTGAAGACCAGCGTGCCACAAGTGCCGCGGCCGGCGTTAACAGCGCCCTCGCAATAGATCCATTCATTGCAGGTGCCCGCAACTGGGATCCAATTGTTGCCGGTTTTGCCCTCGCAGGGATTCGCCAGGCCATAGTAGCAATCGACCTGAGACGAGGGACTGCACGTTTGCGCCTTATAGTTGTACGAGTAGCCTGTCTGGCAGGAGGTCTTAACGGGTCCGCTGGCTGTGCAAACGTAGTAATAGTCACAGGACTCCAAGCTGCCCAGTTGGGTGCCAACCTTCACGGTGGTACAAACACCGGTCACATTGTAGTTGCCCTCCATAACAACGGCCATGGAGCTGCCCACGGCCAGGCTCAGGATGCACGCCAAAAGGTAAATGCCTGCAATGCGATGCAATAACGAGTTGTGTGATCCCTCTCCAATTGAGTTTTATCCTGTTCGCCAACTTACCAGACATGTTGCTCTTCCAAATGCTGTGGTATACTGTTGAATGGTTTAGTTAACACTGAATGAACTCCCAACCCAGCGCAGTCTTTTATAGTGTATCCACTTGGGGCACATGACGCATGGATAAACGCACGATTCGCCAGGGAGCAAAGAAAAACAATACGCACAAAAAGAACATTTGCGGAAACAATTTTTTAATTTTATTTAATTCAATTATGTTCGAACAACCGCTCGCTACCTGTTAACCAATTCCAATTAAACTTATCTGGCACTTATCTTTCGTTCAGTCGCCAACTGATCGGCCCAACAGAGTTCTTTGCCAGAGCTGCTTTCGATAACGAAACTAACAAATTCTTGTTATTTTCTTCTTTTTTTTTTTTATCACGAATAAGGTTGATTTCCTTTTCAATTTTCAAGCGTATTGAACAAAAGTGCTCTTCGAGGCTTGCTTTACATATTTTAGCATAAGACGAGGATTCAATTGAGAGAACCGGAAAAGAATACAGCGGAAATGTTACAACAGGTGGATTGATAAATTGAGAAAGCACACTTTAAACAGAAAAGAAACAATTGTTCGACATTTTTCTCGATCTATTTAGCTTATCCTTAAATTAATATGTTAATCTAGATTAAATCTAGTTGGTTTAATATTTGGAATCTTATTCTCGTTAAGCAAATTTTCTATCTAAACCGAATTAATAAAATATACATTTGTGTTATTTATTTTACGTTTTGATGTGATATTTTTAAAGAAAATTAAAATGTATTTATGATAAAACAAACCTTGGTTTAATTAAATTAATAATATACATAATAAATTAATATATCTTTATAATTTATTACCCCATTAGTATGATTATTTTGCCACGAAAGGAATAAAGTCTTACAGGGTATATTATTTTTGTTTTTAAAAATATCTGATTCAAACTTGGCAATTTTGAGTTTAACTCAAAAAGTTAGCTTATGTATTTTTCAACGGCCGCTATAAGTCAAGGGTTCTTTTATTTGTGCTCTGGTTAAATGTTGCTTTTATTTGTTAGTTATTTGTTTAATTGACAAAGAAACGGCTCCCTCCCTTACGCCGCCCCCTTTGGGCAACATTTGAGGCTAATAGCCGGCATCGCCAGCAGCGCGTTTGCAATTAAATGCAACTAAATCACAACGAATAAAACAATTTCGCAATAAACAGCTGCTTAACGGCAGCTGCTGCAGTTGGCGCAGTTGCCGGGCCGTGGCTCGGCTCAGTTGTTGCCGCGTTGTTGCGCCATGCGGAGCACAAAAGCGTCTTGGCTACTGCTGCTGGTTGGGCATTTGTTCGTACTACTGGCCAGCGGGGTCTGGGCGGAGTCCAGCAATTGGACCGAGCAGGTGGAGCTGGAGCTGCAGCGCCAGCCAAACAAGTTGGCCTACTGTCGAGCACTGCAGCGCCTCCAGCTGCAGTACGAGCTGCCCAGCTGCGTCCAGATTCTGGAGGATGAGCTGACAACGACCGGAGAGCTGCTGATGGACTCGGAGCAGCGCTGCTGGCTGGGCTGGGAGCTGTTTGGCAGACGTTGTCGCAAACGTGCCTAGATGCGGATCAAGTGATCTATTGAACTATTGTACTTGGATGAACTCAACAAATGAAGCACAACAAATTGTAAATCTGCGACTTTTAACGCTTTCTGGGGAAAAATCAGACACACACGCACACACACACACACTCCGGCTGGTCTCACACACTTGACAACTGTTTGACATATTTCTGGCCCAACTAACTGACTAACCGACTTACAGCAGCTGTCATACAACTATTCTGAAGGCTTATTATATATAATTATTCGACATACTTATGGAGAAATGTGAGGGAGTTAACCCTAATCAGAGCCGGGTAACGTGGCATCCACAAACAAGGCCCATTTACATCCTCAGTTTGCGTTGATGTTTGTGACAAAGTCTAACACTGCGTATACGCGATGTCCATGCAAAATGCACGTGTGTGTGTGCTGCGAACGGGCATAAAGTCAAGGCAAAACAACGCCATTTGCTGTTTATCAAACTTCCGTATGCGAAAAATTGTTCAACAAAAGTCAATCAACATCCGGCGCCATTTTACGTGCTCTTCATCTTTTTTCACACCCTTGCTGAGGGTATTATAATTTTTGGTTCGAATGTGCAACGGATAAGCACTGTGAAGTACATATATATATACATATATATTATGTATATATAATATAGCGGCCCTTGCGGTAAAATGTGTTTTTGTTTCATAAGTATGTATTATATATTATATATAATACAAATATCGAACCACTACATATAGTTAGTTGGTAGGAACAATCAGGTCTAAAAACACAGGCAACTCTTGCAACCGAACATCTTCGATATGTCTGCAAGGGTATTTAATCTTTGGCATCCGAAGATACTGGTCTTTCAGGTTTTTTTTTTTGTTATGTTCTGTTTGTGGGCGCTGCGGCCATTGTTGTTGCCAGTGTTGTTGTTGTTATTACTGCTGTCATGCCGGGCGCTGTTTGTTAGTCTTGGCATTGTGGTAGTTGTTCCATCATTGTTTCCTTTCATGTTCTGTATGCTCCTTCGCATTGGGCCATCAACGCCAGCGTTGCCGTCAATCACTTGCCACAACAACAACGACAAAGCCAGCAACAACAATGTCGCTCATCCGATACAGCAACAACAACAGCGTGAAATGCAAAGCAGCTACCTGGCGAAGGCGATTCGACACGTGTTCAAGTTGATTCCAATATCAGCAACTGGATGAGACATAAATTGCGGTTTTTTAATTGTTTACCGAGTGAAATATGAGCGCCAACAATAAAAACGCAATTCAGCTTGAGAGAACTCGCCAACATATATATATTATATGCGACTTTGTTTCTGCATTTAGATATCCATTTCATCAAATCGCTTTCAATGCATAACGCCCACAAATACACCGCATGTCTTCTTCTTAGCGAAACAGTGTTGCACAACGCACAAAGCGGCATTCGATGACAAGTTCTTAGCCCGCAAACTAATTGAATTCAATGGCATGGTCTTGCATTGACAAGCGGGCCGCGTATTTATTCGAGTGGCAAACCAGCGCAAGCGTTCGAAATTAAATCGAATGCAGGCGCATTCGGAATAGTTGAAAAATGTGGCAAAAGCTCAAACCGAAAGCAGAAAACAAATGCGGCCAACCAACTGGCTTAAGGGTAAGTTGAGCCCGAAAACTTTGCAATTGGCGGGCGCAGAGGGGGCGGGGCCGCATTTCACTGCCGATTGCCCAAACAAAGTAGCGGCGAACAGAAACAGTTGCAGGTGTGCTGACAGACGGCGAACAGACGACAGACACACGTGCGCCCCGAAAAACATTTGATGCAACATTATCTGCAGTGACATCCGCTTTTTTGGCTGCTGCGCAAAGTTTATGCGCCCAGCCAGCTTTGGCTCGAATTCCAGCTGCACCTGGCCGCCACCTCCTTCGGCTGTGCCCGGCTCCTCCGATCCTAACGAAGCGGAACGGCGAACAGTTACGCAAAATTGCCAACGACTGCGCATTGTTACGCGCCACGTGGCCGTACAAAGTTGGCCCGTGTTTGTTGTACCTCATGCCCCTTGCCCCCCCCCCCCCGCCCCCCTTTGAATGCTGGTGCAGCATCCAACGAAAGTTTTATTGGCCAAAGTGCAGTCGCTGGCAACGCTGCTTAAAACTTGACCCACAAAAGTTGCCAGCTATTAGAAAAACTTTGCCAATAAGCATGCGTAAGATAGCTCAAGACTCAACATCGCCAATCGCCCCCAGACCCTTACGCTTTAGATAGTGCCAGTCGCCTCGTGGCAAAGTACTTGGCCAGTGTCAACATCATAAGCACTGCGAGCACTGAAATTGAATCACAAACTTCTGATAATTATGCTTCGCACAACTTTAATACGATAAATAAAAAATGAACAAATATTTCGACAGAAAATAGTCAAAACAAAATTGTTGTACCCTCTGCAAGGTTATAAATAGTAAACCGATAATACGGTTATCTTTTGGTAACAGACGCAATAATTTTAGCTCAATGAAAGTCTTATCAGCTGCTAGATTAGTCTTCTGTGTGTTTGTATTTGTTTATATGTACTTAATTATATATAATTACCTGACATTACAGAGTCCGTATAATGTATTTGAAAACCACAGCTATTCAAGTCTCTGTTATTTATGCAAAATAAACAGTCAAGTGAAGGTATATCAAAAAATTCCCAGAAGCTTTTAATTGCTTCAACAAATTTAACTTCGATTTCCTAAACAGATGTTTTGTTTTTATTTTCACATTTTCGTAAATATTGTATGAAAAACACGCTCACTGATGGGGATTTTAATTTGCAAATCTGTTGCTTTGGCAGGCGAGTAAATATTATCCTAGCCAAATCATTTTTTTGTGCTTCTGTTTGCCAATTCCTTAGCGAGTACGTGAGTATCATATTTGGAGTACAGCAATTGGCTTGAAAATTGAATGCATACAGCATTTCAAAAGTGCGTAACGCACACATTCACGTATTTATGCTTATGCAAATATGTTTACATACGAATGCCTGGGCATGTATATGCTTTTTAAGTTCTACTTATGGGCGTATTATATGCATAGGCTTCCGTTTGGACCTGAAGTGAAGCCTGCAGCCAACGGTATTGCTGATAAAATGACTTTTTTAAACTCCGTGTACGCATATCTAATTATATATACCTGTACTGTTTTGTTAATTATGTATACATATATAATTATATATACCTCTATTGGTTTTTTCGCTTTAAGATTCCGACACCTTCTTCCTGCCCTGACTATTTGCGCTATTTCACTATGCTAAAAATTTGAAATCCCGCTTTTCATTTTATGTATTACAAGGATCTAGTTTTATTTCACCAAGCTGTCTAGAGAACATGGCACTTGTTATTTGCTAACTAAATATTCGTCATTCTAAAATTTACAGTTCATTAGTCAAAAATTAAATTTTGTACATTGGTACCTTCATATTTATATTTTTTAAAAAAAAATGGCGTAAGTTAAGAGTTGGTACAGATGACACTAGTTGCAGATAATAATCTGAGTGCCTTTGCCACAGTGAACCAGACTACAAGCCGGGTATGGAACCATATCCAGAACAAGATGAGCGTAAAATGTTTTGCAAGTTCCATTACAAGGGAGTACTCATCATACTGATTCCACTGTTATTTTGTCCAATTCTTCTCTGGGACGCCGTTCTGGTAAGCTCTCAATTGACAAGTGGTAATCGAGTACTGGACTTCACAGATTCATTTCTTTCCTAGCCTGCCCGCATGTTATTTTTAACAATATGCATTTATTTATATTATATACTAAATCTTATGTCGCAGGGAGCGGTTGCTTTTCTTTTTATAGTTTTCATACCAATCTGTGGTATCACGGTAGGTCAGCGGTTTAATGTTTGTCAAAATTATCTCACTAAATAATTTCTTTCAGGATTCTAAAAAAATTTGCGTAGCTCATTATTCGGATATAATATTCTCCACATATGGGGCAATCTTTTTGGGAATTATGATGGATACGTCAAAGCTAAGCGAACGTCTGGGCATGATAATGATCGGTATCTGTGGCACAAATATTAGAAAGTATGCAGAAAAACAAGAAGCGCGTTCTATACAATGACACCTATTGATAATACCTGGCATTTGTGATCAGTGTATATCCTACATTTACACACATATGCCATATATTATCCATCATCAGGGCTTATTGTTTCCAACTGTTTTTGGATGTCATCCAATATTTTCTGTTTTGCATCGATTTTAATGAATTCTCTCCGCAGACTGCAAATTGCGTTTATGCTCGTGAGCATGGGCACATCAATTTTGGTTTGCAACACATTTGCGGCTGCCTTTTGGATGAAGGTCGCGCAGGCGGTTGTCGCGGAATATAGCAATGTGAGTATGGTTCGAGTCTTGGATTTATTTTATTGCTCCAACTTCCTTTCAGTCCGGCGTATTGACACCCACTTCAGAAGAGGAGCCGTATGAGCGGCAATCGTAAGTCGATCACAAGTTTCTGTTTTTCAGTACCCTTTATTTTATTTTTCTGTTTCTCTTTTGGTAGTAAGCCGTATCCATCATTACCCGTAGTTGGCATTTATCTTTCGGTGGCCTACTCATCCACAATTGGCAGTATGGTCTCGTTTTTTCAGGAACCCAATAGTACGATTTTTAATTTGTGAGTATATTTTACCTATCTAAACTCTTCCCATTGAATATGTGGAGAAAAGGTATGAGGGTGTCCTGCAAATGTCTGTAACTATAAATCACATATATTCTTGGCCAGCATCGATAGCCTCCTCGATCTACCTAAAGCTAAAGCTAGAGCTTGAGGCACCAAATTCAATATGTATGTTTGACATACAAAAATGAGAGCTTTCCATACGAATTTAATATTTCTCTTCAAATTTTCATGCTAATTAAATTGTTTGTCGGCTTTTTGTGAAGACAGTCTTATTTCCTGAGATCCCATACTACAGTGTATATCCTGTACCCAATGAAAATTACCTCTTTCTGGTTGTTACGTACATTTGCACAAAATCAGGGTATACAAATTTCTATGTAAAACTTATACGCGCTCTCACATTTTTTTTATCAGGGGTATGATAATGAGTCTAAGCAGCATGTTGGCAGTATACGCCCTCCCCTTGATTCTCGGTCTAATGATCATTTTCCTGTGGATAAATATCGTATTTTTTGGATTGATTTGGGGCACCGTAAAAGAAGATCTGAAGGCAGCCGCAGCTGCCAGTGATTCCGTGAAGCAGGCCATGAAAGACAAGAAGGACAAATTGGGACCATGGACCATTCATTCTATTCTCGCGTTAATCTTTATCATTTGTGGAGTAATTTTATTAGTGACTCGACGACCAATTTTTGCAGAGGGATGGTCCTACGATATTAGGACGAACTGTGGCAGCTCGGTGGTTCTCATGCTGATATGTATTCTCGTCTTTGGAGTAGCAGCTAATTATTTGTTCTGCCGGTATTACTGCTGCAAGAAGCCAGAGAAGGAGGGGACCGCTCCTGCTCTGGTCGGCTGGAAGGCAGTTAACACAAATACGCCTTGGGGCCACATTTTTATGTTGACCGCCGGCTATGGTTTTATGACGGGTTATAAGGATTCCAAATTGATGGCCTTACTGCACGGAAAGCTTTTCACAAGTGATTACGGCACAGGCATGTCACTCATCATTGGCTCACTGTTGGGTACCCTATTAACTAGTATGGCACCTGCAACAATTGTGGCATCAACCACGGTGAAGCCAATGATCTCGGCGGTGGGTAATCTTTAACTGTAGATACATTCATTTCTCAAATCAATGATACCTGTATAGCCTACCACATCAGAAGATAGTGCATATGCTCTTATCGTTCCATATGTCGCCTGTCTTCACAATCAATTCCTTCTGCCGGTCAGCACTCCTGCCAATACCATTATCGCCGGCTGGGGCAACGTTCGGCCGTATCAGTTTGTGAGTGTTTGGATATATTTATTGATACTCTGTTCATAACATGACTTAGGAGGAACAGCTATTTTCGGATTGAAGATAGTGCAGACACATTTGTCATTTTTTTTTACGTGAACCCAATTTCGAACCCATTGTTAAAGTGATTTGGTGATGATTAACTAACGGGAAGATTTGGGTTTTGCATTCTGTGTTATTTTCCGTTTGTCTCTCCGTATCGCTGCAGTTTTATGCGTCGCCCTAGACTTCAGATATGTACCCATGTATATCCCACTTCATTCAGAAATCTATTAGATCGCATATTTGCGAAGTGGATGTTATCACTGCAATAATTAAGATTGATTTTGACTGTTTTTCCACTGTGAACAGAGTATTGCGCAGTCGGTAGCAGCCAACTGCGACGTGCTTACTTTTTATACTCGTTCACGAAGTTAAACTAGTATATTAGTTTTGTGCAATGTCCGTCATGCTGTCCGTCCGTCTGTATGAACGCAATATTTTTCGACGCTATTGAAGATAGACTTGAAACTTGGCATATATACTTGTAGTTATCTGCTTCAGACAAAGTGTTAAGATTTTTGTGCCACGCCCACTGGGAGGCTGGCAAATCGATAATTTGTCGATACACCTCAAATCGCAAATCGATTAAAGTTGAATATATTCCACAATATTAAAGTTAGAGCCAAATTTGGTATGTAGATAGCTGGTGATCTCCTCCACAAAATGCGGCCCTGGTTTCCCGGCCACGCCCACTAGAACGCCCCCCAGCGCCCCCGCCCTAAAAAATCGGAAATGGCTATATCTCCCACAGTTTTAAAGCTAGAGTCACCAAATTTTGAATATATATTACTGGTAAGGTCCCCCAAACACTCCGGCAATTTTGGAGCTAGAGGCACAAAATTTTCTAGAAAGTGTTTGTGTGACCTTCTCATAATGTTGGCCAGGCCCAGCCCCTACGAAATATAAAAATTCTATATTTTTTTCAAAATAACAATAATAATTTCCGTGTACTGTGAACGAGTATTACGCAGTCGGTTACGTCCGACTGCAACGTACTTACTTGCTTAATTATCTATTTGCTCCACAGATGCTGGGTGGTATTGTACCTGTCCTATTCATGATAATATTTATTGCCATAGGCGTTAAGCTTTTCGGAGAGAAAGCTTTTGTTTATTTGTTAACGAGATATTATTAAATATTTTTAAGGCAAAATTTTCTAGTGGTAATGTAGAGAGCCGAACAAAGAAAATGAAATAAATTGAGTAACCCTTGTAATCTGACTTGGTAATTTCAAAAATGACTCTCGTACACCTATTTCATCACTAAAATAAAGATTGCCGATAACTAACATACTACGAACTCATATTTATCGATAGTCGCTTAAATTAGTCAAACATAACAAACTCATATATCAAATTTTACGTAGGTTGCCGCGCTGCGACAGCCGGTGGCAGACCAGACATCAATCTGGCCCAGATCCAGTTGCCTCTTGTGTTAACTTGGGATTTTTTTTTTTTGCCGAAATGGCGCAGGCTGCATTGTGTCGACGAAAAACAGTCGTAAAACTAAGCAAATCTGACCCGGCACTCTGTCTGACTGACTGATGGGTAGTAGCCCTAGTAGCTGAGTCGCAGAATACAGCCAAAAGCTGAAAACAGTGCAACCTCGTTAGTTTAGACACTTGCCAATACGAACAAAGAGGTAATACGGTGTTATTATACCGCGAACCCGTTGAAAATATGTAAAAATGGCTTGTACCTAGATTTGAATGCTCCTCTTAGGTTCTGAAAATTTCAAAAAGATTCGTGTATTTAGTTTCCGCAGTGGGGGCCAAGCACACGGGTTGAAACGTATGTAAAGACAGCCCGGAGGCCTGTTTATGCTAACCAAACCTTTTCACTTTGTATATTCCAAATTTAAAAATTTTTGTGAAAAAAGTGGATTTCTCAGAAAAATTTTAACAATTTTAAATTGTAAATTAAGAGCTAAGAAACTAAGGCAGAATCCTGAAGAGAATTATAGCTTATAATAAAATTAAGCTAAGCGTAAATATTAAATGACTTAAATTCAAGTTCTAACCGTCTTTAGCCTACAGGTGCATATCTAAACTTTGTTTTCCCTACATTTTAATTTATTTTATTTTTTCTTTACCCCAGTTAACCGGCCAAATCGTTATTTTGAACTTTACTGTACCGTGGCTGTCTGTGCACAGGTGCGCAGCGAGCCTGTCAGAAATCCCGTTGACTTGGCCAAAAAATTCATTTCAGTTGAAATCTGCAACAATTGAAAGCCAGTGAAATGTTAATGGTGCTTAAAGCTGTAGCTCCTTGCCAAGCACTTTAATGAAAGTCCAACGGGCAGGACGAATATTCATGTTGGAGCTCGTGCAACGCTTTTAACCAAATTACACAGTTTCGCATTTAGGGTAATCCCCGCCAGGACATTCGCACCTAATTCGCATTGTTGTAAATCCAAGCATTGCCCACGAAAGTGTTCGCACTAAATAATTCATTTGTTAATTTAGACATACCCATCCCCCCCGCCCTCCCAACCACCCCGGCGGTGCAGAAACGTGGTGCGGGGCTGCCATAGAGGCGGCTGTATTTTGTGTACTTTTGGCTTAGTGGCGCCGCTAGACGGTTAAAGCAAACCACCAGCTGCCCGGGCCAGGCCGACTGGCTGGCTGGTTGGTTGGTTGGTGAACTGTTGGCCATTTGTGGCCGCATTTATATTCAAGCTATTCAATTATTAAATTCGTCGCGCAGCACTTCATGAATATTCATGGCGCTCACGACAATCGAAAATTTGCCTTTTAATTGTTTTGTTTTGTTTGGTTTGGTTTAGTTTTTGTTTCGGCTGCAGCTAACGGTCAACAGGTCATCCAAATATTATTTGTCAATACTTTTTGCATGACCATGCAACACTTTATTTAATTTCTGAACAGCTTGAAAATGTTTGAGTGTGCATTCATAATAAAATATTTGCGTAATTTACAACATTTATTTGATTGAATATTTTCCCTTGCAATAAACCCAATTAAATTAATTTCCGATTTATAGTTTCTATAACAATTATAGCCAAAAAAGGTTTTGTTGCAATAATTCTTAGCCAAATATATACTCGAAAATTACAGCAGTACTAAATTTGGAAATATTCAACAATATTAATAAAAAAAACATTTTTATTCTTCAGTTTTTTTTACACTCATTTAACTAAATATACATACTTATATTTAATATAATTTTTTTACGCTGATGAAATTTGATATTTTGATGGATTTTGAGCAAAAGTAATTTTATCTAAAGCTTTAATATTATTTAAAAATCATTCAAGCATCATAAGGCCTGGGCTGGGGCAAAATTTAAATTTCTAATGTAATCATAATAAGCTCAAAATATTTCTTGTGAAATTTCAAATTAACCTGCTAAGACACCTCCATAAGCTGTGCCACTTTTTTATTATCTCTTTGGCGCTTTAAACAAAATACATATATAAGAGTGAATGAAAAAAAAAAAGGAGAAAAAAAATCAATTCACCCACCAATTGTCAATTTCATTCTATTTTGCCCTCTAGCCATTCTCGCCAACCCAACAGCCAAAGAAAAAAGAGAATGTAATATGGATATACATACATACATACACACATAAGTAAGTATATTCAAATGTTATGCACACCCTAAGCTGATTTTCCACGCTGGCAAATGCCTACCGCACCCGTAGTGGCTTCCCAGTGGCTTCCCAGCGACTGGCAATGTGCCCAGCTCGGAGCTCATTATCCCTTTTGACATCTGCGCAGATTTCGCACAGTCGAATTGACAAAATTGTACAGGTATTTCACATTGACAGAATGTGCTCAGCTGTGTGTGTGCCGGGCATGAAATTTAATTTGTGGCATACCATTAAACGGGCCAGGCTTAGCCCGACCCTATACCTAGATATGGCTTAAAAATAGTCCACTTCCAAGCCCACCTCATCTGCCCACGCTGTTGCCTTATCTTTTGACTTGGCTGCAAAATCATTTGCAAACAATTAATTCAGCCGTTGTACAACGAAATGCACTTGGGCGTCCCAGTTGAGAGAGAGTGTGTGTGTGTGGGCGTGCACATAAAAGATGCCATTCAAAGAGACACATGTTGTTGCCATGGCTCCAGCATGTCAGCTCTATTAAATGTACTAATGACTGACAGACAGCCAAAGCCGAGTTGGGAGCCATGAAACGAGCAGCGCACATTTAATACGCAAACCAGGTAGCGGGAGCTAAGCGAGATTTTAGACTAGTCACATCAGCGGATGGCACGAAAGTCTCCACGAGATCTACTTTCAAATTGAAACAAACAACGGGTAAGCGTGAGGCAGAGGTGGGTTGCCTAGGATATACCCTCTACTTAGATCGTTAATCATTCGATAATTTATGCATATCCTTTAAAACTTTTTATTTATTTTTATATAAACTTGTATAGGCTAATATATATATGCTGTCATATGTCATAATCTCTGTTAATTGCTTTCAATCAAACAAGAATATGTATACTTTATGGAATCAGGGATGACTCTTTTTAAACATTTACATTATATCCCTTTTACCTATGTGTAATATTTATAGGGTATCAGATGTAACAGTTACCTTAGAGCTCTGAGAGATCAAATACGCTTTGAGCAATTCAAAAACGTTGCAGCTATAAACGAACGTAAGCCGATTAACATCAAATTTGTAACAGTTGGGTGAGTGTGATTAAGAAAACTGTAAGCCTAAAGGAATTCTTATAAAATTAATCTACAGGTTAGGCCGATTTTAATCAATAACTTCCTGAAAAGGAGTTGCCTTTT
Source organism: Drosophila sordidula (assembly GCA_035047465.1). Classification (NCBI taxonomy): domain Eukaryota; kingdom Metazoa; phylum Arthropoda; class Insecta; order Diptera; family Drosophilidae; genus Drosophila; species Drosophila sordidula. The sequence goes on along the minus strand of JAWNPQ010000090.1, from coordinate 3,610,427 downwards.
ATCAAAGAATAGTTGCATATCGTCTCATTTCCCATCATTTATCGAGTATTTATACAAATTATAAATACCTAATGGCTTAAGGAATATTGCTTTCGTGACGTCTCGACTCGCATGGCTTAAATTAAATACCCTCTGGAAGGTTGTACGAACGACCGGCATTCAAATGAGGTCCACAAAGGCCATGCAAACTCCTGGAAGTTGTATCGCAATGTTACGTATGCGCAGCGTATAAATAAATCATTTTGTATGCCTTTATCCTGGCGCTCCTGTTCTACGGCAATGTCGCAGGCCAGCTGCAGAGTTGCCAGCTTCTTGCTATATAATTAAAAAAGATTCGTTTATATGGTTGTGGTGTTACTTCTTTTTTTTTTAATATATTTTTCTTTATTTTTTGTAATTATTTTTATTGCTTTGTATGTTTGTCTGTTTGCAATGTGACAACATGGAGCGCAGGGACGTATCCGCAATATTAAGTATACGAAACGTGGGCTCTGCGCGTCATTTGTCAATGCGTCGTATGCGTAATATCGTAATGTGTTTTTAAATTTGGCAAGGTGGCCCGGCTTAGTTACGGCTCACTAGGCGTATGCGCAATTTTGTGCTAGGCTTACGCGTAAGGCCCGATAAGCCATTTAGCCTAGCTAATTGATTTGTTTGCCTGGCACTCTGTAATTGTGGCTGCCGTATCTGCTGCTGACGACTCCGGCCGCTGACTGCTAGCACTGTGCTGACTGATTACATGGCTGCTGACACATTGGGGTCTCCCGGAAACTGGAACAGCCTCAGCCCGCACACAATGCATATACCCTGGCAGACGACAGTTGGCTGACAGTCGCACAACTTTTTTAAAAAATGCATTCAAATAGCAGCGAACAGTGCACAGTGAGTGTAATAAGTAAGCGCGCTGTCAAAATATTCACGCCAGCAACTAAGCAAATGACTGTCCATTGTCTGTTACTTCGCCGGCCTCTTAAATATGTATGAATACGATGAAAACGGGCATGAATACTTGCCTAAGTATGACAAATCTCTTGTCTTCTGACGTTTTTCTCTTTTTTTTTTTTTACCGGTTTCTATTTATATATTTTTTTCTTCTTTTAGTTGTTGTCTTCGTTTGCATTGTTTGGCTTGGACGGGCCCTGGGGACTTTAAGATAACAGAAATGTCTTTGGCTGCACTAACAAAAGCAGCCTGCGTGTAAGCCGGGCCAACATGTGAGAAAATGCTGCCCAGCAGGCAGACCTGGCACATTTACCATGGACAGTTTCTTCTTGTAGTCAATAAACTAAGGTATTCCTTATAGATATACCCAGTGGCCATAAAAAGAATTTGCTAAATGCGAAGAGGGTATATATGTTTCTATAAAGTGTGTAAGCTTATTCTTGAATATTATAAGTCACAATAAGAGCTTGGATTATTATTTAACTGCAACAAAACATAATTTTACTCTTTGTGCCCAAATATATATTACGCGAGAGCCTTTAGGTTTGCATCAAAAAACAACTCAAAAAATCTATTAACAATTAAAGAAAATAAATAAATAGGGTATTTTTCAGTAAAAAACTCTCAATTCGTGCACTTTTATTGGTAGTATGTGTGATCAAAAAATAATATTCTCCGGCATTTCCTAAAGAGCAGCTGTTGAATTTCATATGGCGTAAAAGTCAGAATAAAGTTTAAAAAAAAAAAATGGATGTCAGGACTGCGGAAAATCAATGTCCGACAATCACATAAGTGTCCACATTAATTTAATTCATAATGAGCAATAATAATAACAATACTGATAATGTCAGATGCCCGACATTTGTCAGCGTTAACAACAGCAACAAAAATATGCAAATGAGTGTGAAAAAAATTAATAAACAAACGAAATGCCAAACGGAAATGTAAAAAAAAATGTAATAAAAAAACTAATAAAATTAAAGCGATTAAAGCGCTTTATAAGTGCACAAAGAATGACCGCCCCGTCGCGCAACTGCCCACAATTATAACAAATTTACGCAATTTATTTCAAATATGATAAAAACTGCCAATGAAATTACACCGAGCACCTTTTTTTTAATACTATTACAGGGGGTATTACAAATTGGATTCCCGAATTACAAGTTTTAATATGAATACATAAAAAAGGCAATTATAATTATATTAAGTTCTATTTTATCCTCTTGTGAATTAAATATGAAGTGTTTGTGTAACTGTGGCTACGCAAAGTTTTCGGTTTACAATCAGATGTGCAAACATTATTCGGTGGCAACACTTCGCGCCTGGGGTTGTGTCAAATATTTATCTGAATACAAAGTTTTAATAGACTAATAAGTAAGACAGCAGGATAAAGGAGAATTCAAATGCTGGGCAATAAGTTAAGTTAAGAGCATTGAAGAAACTACCTCTGACTGAACAAGCAGCCAGCTTATTATCAGTTAAAGTTTGGTTAGAATGTTTAAAATCTTGTTCTTGATCTACGATAGCTATAATTCCGATTACCGCAGGTAGTTTTTCTGCATTCTTTTTTTTTATACAATTGCCAAGCAGAATGAAATGCGACCCGAATCAAAATTCATTTGCCATTTACAGTTTGAAGCATAGCCGGAAATCGGGCAGCCGTGACGCCATCTTTCAAAATGGCCGCTTGTGCTCTCTTTTTTTCTCGTTCTGTTGTATTTGTTGTTTTTGGGCTATTCTCTGTCTCCCTCTGGTGATTAGCTGTCACGAATTGTGGCGAAAAAAACAAAAATGAATTATTGCCGCGCTGTGTACAAAATGTTGACATAGATTCAAATTATTTGTAACAAAATCAACGAACTGTGGCGACGCCTCCCACGCCCACAGCGCCCGCAGCCTCAAGAAGCGTCGCTGATTTGATTAGCTTGAATATTTCTTAAGAGGGCAGCGAGAGGAAAGCGAGCGTGCAAAAGAGTTTCATCTTAAATTGCCAGTTGAGTTGTTCAGCACGTCTTAACTATTTATTACAGCCACAAAAACAACAACTACGCTGAGAACTGTGCAAATAATTTGTGCAATTAATAAACTTTTGTGCCGGCAACTATTGCTTGTAGCTCATTTAGTCTGAAGGCCACTTCAAATGCTCTTGGCCATCATTTATGTACAATCTCAGGACTGTGACTGGGCCAATGTTATTGTCATCAGCCCTGGTCACATAATTATGCGACCCGTATAGAGGAATAGTTTTTGTTTTCTATTCAATTCACAGCATATTGCCAAGGATCCGGAATATAATGAACAATAGGGGCAGGCTTAGTTCTGTGCTGTTTACTCCTGTGCTTTGTGCCATTTGGCTTGTTTACTTTTGGTTCGATTGCTGTTTGGTCCTTGACTCCTGCTCCCCATTGTGCGCCATTGACTCATAATCGAGAATGGCTTCCTTCAGGTTACGGATTTGTTTCCATGCCATTGCACAGGCTCTCGGCTTGGGTCTTGGCTTTGTTTATGACCGTGTATAGACTTTAATTCGGGTAATTTTTGTTAATTTTTGTTGAGGTTTTTTTTTCTCATGCCCACAACTTTGCTCGTTAAACAAAGGCCACAAAAAACAAGCGGTTCAAATGACAACAGCTTTTTTTTTTTTTTTTTTTTTTTTTTAAAGAAAGGTAATGTCAAGTAAACCCCATCAGCTTGTGCTCCATCTATCTCCGGCCGCTTCTCGTGCCCGTCGCACCACTTGTGGCATTAATTTTTGCTGTGTAAGCAGATAAATTGCAAAACGCTTCAAAGATGATGAAAGTCATGGACATTAAAATGGATACCGCGTCGTTTGCTCAACTCAACTTTGCAGTCAACACCGGAGGAGTCTATCAAAGCAAATTTAAACAGTTCATAAATTGAGAAGCTCACGCATTCGCTTACTTATAAAGCGTTTGTAAATATTGAAAATTTTAAGCAAAGCACGGTTTTAGCTACCTGGAATATGTTGGCCTTAACTAAGTAGAGGGCGATTATAAGCATTATAAGGTTTTTTTCTTAAAATAAAATTTAAAATTGTTTCATCAGTCTTTTTCCTTATGATGTGGTTTAGGATAGTTTGTTAATTAAAGATTTACCTCACAGTAAGTTTATATACAATTGTCATTGCTCATCTGTGGCTTTTAGGCTTAAATACACGCCTGAGGAACAATCAGAATGTCCTCAAATATTCATAATTGACGCCTGCAGCAACATCTGGTCGACGGGGCGTATTAGTAATATTAACTGCGGCAACAAAGGAGTCGGGAGTCAGCCGTCAGGAGTCATCTAATTACGTCTAATTGCTGCAAGCGCCGCAGGCGGCAACACACATTAGCTAATTCGACCGGGCGTGGAGCTTGAGCTGACACTTGAAGCTTTGAGCTGGAATGGGAACTTCAAATTTCGAATACATGTGCACATCTTGATGTGTGGATGTGTGTGAATAATATTCATCCTGAGGTACTGTCCGCTTGTGGTATCTGGTTACTCGTGTTCGACCATTCGACCAATCTGGTGGCCGAGCATTTGGGCCTTAAACGGATTAACATACGGCGCGGCAAGTTAGCCAACGGCGCCGTCAAGTTGACCACGTTTTTGGACAGCCAGCTGGTGCCATGCTGTACTGGCAGCGCTGTCGGGTCAGCCAGGTGTAAACTGGTGGGTGATTTCGTTAGACTCGTGAGTTAAATAGCATGCACGACCGCTTCCGCGTTTTGTGAACCCAATGCAGAAGCTGCAAAGCAGTAATAATTGTAATTACATCAATTACAAATAAATAACGACCGAAATTACATAAAAATACTTTAACATTACCAAGCGCTCAATTCGAAATTGAAGTTTTTTGAAGATGGCAGCAAATAATTGGCTGCAATAGAACTATCGAAAGAAATGGCTAGCGACAGAAGTTCATGCTAGTCAGTGTTGTAAAGTGGAAAATAATGTTTGCTTCCCAGAGCTGCCAAGCAATTCACGAGTAGAAATAAAAAACTAATAAAAATAAATCAGAGAAAATAAAATGAGAAAGAACAGTTGCCCTTGGAGGGGTGAAGATTAAATACCCTTGCAAACGTCCTGTATATCTATAGTAAACTGGCTTTCACGTAAAAAGATAAAACCATTTGCAGGGGTATACCAATTTCGGATTTGAAAATATGTTTTTAATATTTGCTTTAAGAGAAAGCTCTATTTTTATTCCCGAGTACAGCCTTCCGTTCGCAGATCAATTGATTTCTGAGGAACCAAAAAAAAAAAAACAATAGTTTGCCTTTCTGTTTTTGTCTTGTTCAGTGTTTGACAACGTTCCAAGCGAAATCACTTCAAATATTAAATAAAGTGCTCTGATTTTTAAAAAATGTTTCTCTCTTTATGGTCGGCGGTAAATCCTTTGATCCCTTGGACACCCGAGCCTCTAGCCTTGCTGATAATTATGATTATAATCATAGGCTACCTGGAGGTCGCCACATTCACAGAAAGCTCGAATTTGGTGGATGACCTTTATCTAATATTCGATGTTGTGATTATTTTTCTCCTGCTGATTTTGACCTGGTGCCGGATGATTTCGTTAATGCTGTCGTGACCCGGCGATCGAGTGCCAACCCAAGAAACAATCCAACCTGCAGCGCTTGCTGCTCTTTCACGCATTTGGCTGAGCTGCAACTTTGTGGTTTGGTGGCGCGAGGTACAAAATATGCGTTGGCCTCGGGAGAAACTTGGGGAAATGCTTTCGAGTACCCTTGTAGAGCACATCTTTTTCTTCTTCGGTATCTAAAAAACAACTGTTCTGTTTTTTAGGTAATGGTCTGCTGGGTTTCCGTTGCAAGTTCATGGAGTCTGCTGTGGCGTGCCAACGGCCAGGTGAAGTGGTCTTTTATGTTCGGCTGGAACGGTCTGACATTTAGTTTTCCCAAGATAAGTTCAATGCTCTGCTGCTCGGTCCGGGGAAATGGTCCATGGATGTTAGCATTTAACGGCCAAGCGTCTCTTCATTAATATAACGAACGCGTAGAAGCTTAACAACAACAATAACTTTCAACACGTGCTTCAATTGAAGTCGGATTAATATCTAAAAGTCATTAAGCATTACGACCCAAAGTCGCCGTTTTTTTGCTTTTGCTTTTTTCTAAGCGTCGGATGGCTTGTTTAAAGATTTACATACATTAACGCATAGGCCCGCCTGCGGCCGCCCGGTGAAACTATACAAATACTTGAGCTGCCTGTTGGTGATACCCTGTACACATTAAAAAACGAGCAAAAGTAACGGTATTATGCAGTTCTGCGGGTGAAATGAGCCTAAAGTATATAAAATGTAATATATTAGGATAATATTTATAATAATATAATAATTATATAATTATCTGTTTGTTATTTTTTAGTAAAAATCTCATTCTGAAAAAGACTCAAATTATGCTAGAATGCAAGTATGCGAATGTTGTAGCAACATAGAGCTGGTTACAGGGTATCTCATAGAATAAATTTATTTGCGTCTTGTTGCCTGTACCCTAGCCATGATGATGATAGGGTATTGCCTAGTCCATCCACCATCGACTTACCGGCTTTTCTGTGTCGCTACCTTTGGCCATTTACTTTTTATGCCAAGCACCTGGCTCCTGATGAGCACTCGAACGGACTTTGATTCGTTGTCTGTTTCTTTATTTTGTTCCATTTTGTTGTGTTTCGTTTTGTTGCGCTTTCTTGTTGCGTAAATTATTGAAAAGTCTCGAGCAGTAGCACTCGGCGCTTAAGCGGATTTACCTTACACACCCCACACTCCACACTCCACACTTCAAGCAGCCCCTCCACGTCTCCAGTTCGGGCTTAAGAGAACAGGACGGCAACAGGAAGAGCAGGCAATGCGGCGTGTGAAATGCAACAGCATGAGGCACAAGTCAGCGGCGAAGTGGGCGGGTTAAAAGGCCCAATGCAGCCGTTAATGAGTTTTTGGCACAATGGCGCTGCGTTGGGTATGCATTTAACAACCGCAGCGAAGCGCTGAGCCGAGCCATGTCGAGAAGAGGCCAACGCTGACCTTCGCTCCTGACTTAAAAGCCATTTGCATAAGCGCCGCCATCTCCATGTGAGTGCCCGGGCAAAAGATGTCCTCGTCCTGCTGCTGGGGACCACCAGCTGGCCATTGGCGACTCGCGGCTGGTGCCTGTGCTTTTGTTTATCCATTTGACGTGACTTGTAAGCTTGTCTGGATTGGGTTGCCTTAATTAAAAATCGACAGCGATTTATTGACCAAGCGTAAATGCAATTGACAGCGTGATAAGCAAATAAACAACCGCAACAACAGCGAGACCATTTTAACTTAAGCTTGAGGCAGACAACACTAAAGCTTGCCAAGTTGGCTTTCCGCTCTTAAAGCTAAATTAATCGTATTTTGTAAACTCCACTTAAGCTCATTAAAAGTTCCAAGTAGTGTTGTAAAACTTCAATAATTTATTGATTTTATGCCAGTCTTAATAGAGCAAATTTATAAGTGCTGCTTTTCGGTAAAAAGTCGAAATTAAAATCCTCTTAGCTGTTTATATTCTTTCACAAAGCAGCACTTTAAGTGTGAACAGCTTTTTTAAATGCACATTTGCACAACACGAATTGCGCCTTTTTATGTTCAGTTACACAACACTTCTTATCGAACAATTACACAGCACTAATTGCTGTTTTGAGTGCATAACTTTCTACTTTAAAGCGTAGGATTAATCCAAAGCTTTCGTATTATTCAGTTCGTGTCATTCAGCCTGGGCCAACATTATCCCCAAATATTATTATCGTTTCTTGGGGACGCAGTGACCCTGCAATCCGCAGAGCTGGTTCAAGAAGTGCGCCCTTTTGCGCAGAATGAATGGAAAAAGGACTTGTCATAAAAGTGCAGCTATGTAATTTTCTAAATGAAAGCCGAGGAGCAGCCAAAAACAAAAAAAAAAAAAAACAAGAGTAAAAAAGAAAATGTATTAAAATGCAGGCCACCGCAAAAACAACAACAATAACAGAACAACAAAATTCTAAACAGAACGCAATTTTCACAAGTTGTATTAAAAATTCGTAAAGGGGAACAACAATAAAAGAGAGAAAAAATAAATAAAATAGAATGACAAACGGTTTGCTCAACAAGAAATATGCAAATGCAAATCTCCGTCGGTGGCGGCAGCAGTGCCGGATTATAAGGGCCGAAGTGCGCGGGCGTGACACGTGGCGTATGAGCAACAACATTGCGCATACGTATGCAAATGTGTTTAATTAAAATGGTGCAACAACATGCAAGCTTCTGAGTATGCTTGCGAGTGTGCGTGTGTTTAACGGTTAATGCACATAGCAACATTTCGCATTTGCATAAGTAAAGCAAACTAAATACGCGCTGAATTGCGCAAGTGCGAGAGAATGCAAAGCACACAGCAGCTGCACAGCCGACCCCGCACAATAAAATCCGCCTCAAACCGAGCTTCGCTGAGAAGCTGAAACTGCGTCTCCATGGGCAAGTCCCCGGATGAGTATTTAAATCTATTTACCTGGGTCGTAGGCTGAACTGACTCTGCCGTTACAGATAAGAGTAATCAAATAGTCGTAAAGTTCGAGGGTGTGTATAATTAATTTGCCAGAGCCAGTGAGAACAAACCACACGAATTGAAATTGAGAGCTGACAAAACTTTGGCAAGCATTAAGATAGCAACTATGAGCACTATTTTCCCATGTTCCGAAAATGCTGATCGCCGAAGAGCTGCAAAATGAAATATAAGCACACGGAAAATGCCAAGGCATATGACGTTAAATAATTTATACATTTATTTTCTTAGCATTTTCTTAGCGTTTGGACTGTTATACATATGAGTGATGTAGTACTCAGATTGTCAAAAATGTGACAGAGCGACTGTCATACGACTGGGCATATTAGCTTTCTGGAAAGTATGTAAATTACTTATATGCAATTATTATACTATTATATAAATTATGTTTCTTTTACTGCCATACTTATTATTATACTAATTATTCTACTATACACATAAAGATGTGTTATTCAAACTGTCAAAATTTGTTTGCAAATTTGCAAAAACTGTTATACGTCAAATCATTTTAGATTTCTTGCTAAGGAGAGTCCTTAGGACTGTTATACTATTGTCTTACGTGCAATTGTCTGCAAGAGTGTTACCTGTACCTGTAGTAAACTGAAATGAACTGTTAAACTGTTACAGTAACTGTTAAGCTGGCGCTTGTAGTTGTCATCACACTTGTAAGACTTTTCATTTAATTTTCTTTTGAATTCATTTAACTTTAAGCGCTTTGCTGCCACTCAATGTAAATGGGCTGAATCTAGGCGATTTCATTTTGGGGAACTCGAAAATTTGTGTGTTTGTCTAATCCATGCGATTTGGTTTGCTTGCATGTAACTTTGGCTTTAACAAGTTTTGACTTGAGCATTTAAATTCAACTTCAAGGCTAAGAGACACACGTACGAAATGAAATGAAATGAAATTCATTTGGGAGCCGCAGCAGCGACAGCGTCGCATTACGTAAAAGCGCTTTTACGGCTACATTTGCAGCACTGGCACACACACGCAGACACACACACACACATACATCCACATATGCTCACGTACAAGCAGTTGCCGTCAGTTTGTGCCTCTCTTTGTGGCACTTGGACCCCAAAATCTAGACAACACTCTCGGTTCAGCTAACAGGTTGAGCGTAGCCGACAAATGGCGCAGACAATAAAGCTTACCCAGAGGTTTGTGCAACTCCTGTTTATGGCTTGAATATATATTTTCGTATTCATTTTTTCCTTTTTATTTTATTTCATATAATTTTTTTGTTGTTGTCTGGCATTTGCCAATAAACTCAAATGCCGGCTTATTTTTGCGGTTTGTCAGTAAACGGCTTTACACTCATAGAATTTCTTTGAGCGTCTTTTGTATTTAAAATGCAAGCGAAAATCGCATTTTCACCGTTCAATAATAATGCCAGTTTGTAGGGTTATTAAAATGTCATATAAGCGTTTTACGCTGACTTTGACTTTGGCGTCGAGTTACGCATATGTTTTTTTATATATACATTCTTTTTTGATTTTCTTTATTTTGGTTGTCACGATATTTTCTGGCTTTTTCTCGCGCGTGGAATTTGTTTTTGCAGGCGCCAAAATGTCAGCGACACGTATTCTAACAGCAGCAATTTATCATAAATATGCGCACATATACATACATATATGCATATCTATATGTATGAGTGTATAAAAACACACACACACACACACACATATGTGGCATATAAATCTAGCGCTTGTTTCGCCGCCTCGCGCTGGCGACCTTAGCGAGCACCCCAGCGGTCGCCTTTTGTTTTTATGTCGCTGTCAGCGTTCGTTTAATTCAACATTAGCGCCTAGCGGCAGGTCCGAGCCAGCCTCCGGTTAGTGTATTTGGTGTATGTTTTTTTCTTCCTTTACGTATTTGAGTGTGTGTGTGTGTGTGTGTGCGTGTGTGTGTGCGTACGACTGCGTGTGTGCACATGCGACTGTTGCCATCATCGCCAACGCCGTACGTTCTTTTGTATGCCCCATGGTCGTTTTCATTTTCACACGCTTTTATTCCCGCTTTTCTCTGGCTCGCATTTTTTCTCGTTTTTAAATTGTCAAACTGTCAAATAAATTACACCAAAAAAAGCATACACAAAAAAACTGCTTCAATCGCCGTGTTGCGCCCTTTGTATCGCATGAATATGTAGACTATATACATATATGTAAACATATATACACATATATACAATATATATTATATTATAATATGCCTATTCTCTTGTGGCCTGTTTTGATTGTTGTGGCATATTAAATTGCGAATTTACACGTTTGGGTGTTGGCCGCAGGACTGCGTTTTGAAAGCTGTCAAACACACGTCCCACGTTGTTTGTTGTTCATAGTCGAGAAAGTGTTATACGAAATCTAATAAAACTGTTATATCATAATCAAAACAGTCATACTTTTAATAAACATCTTACATACTGTAATTATATGTACACACATAGCGATATCTCATGTGTTATATAGTCTCTTGTAGCATATAAAAACTGTTATACTGTCAGTAAACTGCACCCTATTAATTTTGTAGCTCGAAAAACTTTTTTATTGGCACATTTGCCGTTTCCATTTTTTAACATCATTATATGGTAAATTTGACATTATGTTTATACTCCCGGCAACATATAAACCGGTATATAAAGTGTTATACAGACTATTATACAGCAACGAAAACTGTTAAACTGTCCGTAAATCGCGTTCCCCATTAGTTTGATGGCTACCAGAACTTCTATGGTGCAGTCAAATTGGATAGCTTGGGTTTTAAACTTGATCGTTTAGCAGGAAAATATCAGGCGAGTACTTACTTTATGCATAGCTGGAATCGAGACAAATACACACGCACACAGCCGCAGACACGCACACACACACGAGCGCGCCGACAGGCATACAAGAGCGCAAGCAATAAAGTCTTGGCCAAAAAGTCAAGCGGATTTTGGCTTGGCAAAGTTTGTCTATGGCAAAAGCCGCTTAGCCTAGTTAAATAAAAGTGTTAGCGAGAGCTCACACACACAAACACACGCAGACATCCCCATACATATATATGTGTTGTTTAAATGTGTGCACAGCTTTAAGCTTGCACCTCTGAATTTTAAGTGCGCCACTTGCACTTCAAGCAGCAAATGGTTTTCAAATCGCAAAGGTGATTTGCCATTATTAAATGATTTCGATGAATTTCAGCCCTTTGTGCTATATATACACTCACACCTGACAAACACACACACACACACACACAGCTACGGCACAGTTTACAGTTTTTGGAGCGAATCCCATTAGGTAGACCATCGGCGGCTGTTGTTTATTTATGGCAGCTGCGTCTTGCCACATTTTGTTGGCTTGTGCTGCGCGTTGTGTTGCATGTTTTTGTTTTAACAAGGCATTTAAATATTTAAAAAGGCCTCAAAACCTATGCGGCACCCAACCATAAATATGCAATGAGGTTTTCAGTTTGAGTTTTTATGTGGCCAGTGCTGACAAGCTGCTTCCCCGGCAGCTGCCCGTCCGTCCGTCCGCCCCACAATCCATGCGGCGCCACGCAACATTTTTCAATCAGTGAATTTTGATGACTTTTTAACTAATGCCCAAAAGCCGCCGCCGTGTCGGGGCTAAATGTGCAGGTTAATTAGCAACAGCTGCTGGCCCGTTCCTAACTGGCGAGTTTCATTAGACGTCGATTAAATTTGGAAAACTGGACCAGCTCGCTCGACTTTTCGCATACACGCTCGAATGGATTTGAATGAAACTCCCATCTACGCAAGTCGTAAAAAGTTTAACGTGTTCTTTAAGCATCAAGCCACAGTGAAGTTTGACTCCAACTCCGGAATCTGTTACAAAAAAAGTTCAAAATTGTTACACGGCAAATGACACGCGCTGTCATCTTTTTATACCCTGTACTCTGTGAAAATGTCCGTTAGTGTGAAAGTATCAATCTGAAATTTGAAATATATATGTTTTCTTGCATATAATATGCAGCACAGAAGTATAAAGTTCTTTTCATTGCATCGCTTCATTTTCTTAATATCGACAATTATCGGTTTAACAACGAGGTTTTTCTTGAACATATTTTGGATATTATAAGATTTAGTGCCAGCAAAAGCTTGCAAAGTGTGAAGCTTATATTACAGCAGCTTGTAGCTGGGTACAGGGTATCTGCAAGTCGGACACTTCCGACTAGCAGTACTCTTGTTTGTTTCGCCTTCTTGTTTGGCCTTTACTCTCTATATAGCATATGCCCATCTCTGTCGCACTGTGTGTTAATCTGTTGAAATTTGCGTTTTAATAGAAATCTGTGTGCGACATTGTGTGTGTGTGTGTGTGTGTGTGTGTGTGTGTGTGTGTGTGTGGGTGTGTGTGTGTGTGATGGGCAATGCTTATTTGTGATATTTTTGGGCGAACTTTTGTCAGAAGGCCGCAGCGCGTGGCTGTATAAAAATGCTTATTGCTTTTAAGTACGTGATTTTGCTTTTGGAATTTTTACGCATTTTTTACTCCTCTGTGTGAACGTGTGTGTGTGTGCGTGTGTGTGTGCGGCAGATGCATTAAACGTATTGGTTTTTACGATTGACAAGACATATGGACAGAAACGTGAATATAATTTAATTAATATAATGGATACCAACGTTGCCCCAGGAGCCAACTGCAGTGGCAAAAAAAACTACACACAAAGGCACAGCAGAATTTTGGGGCAGTATTAAAAACTTTCCGTTTTAAAGCCTACAAAGGCAACCTCAACAATGAAAACGGCGGTAAAAAAAAAAAAACTAAAAAGAAGAATATACCAAAAATGTCAACTGTTGTTCAGACAGCAGTACCATAAATTCAGCTCATGCAATGTGGCTTAAAGATCAAAGTGTTGGCTGGAATGTGAAAATCCTTAACTGATATGTTGATATGGTCCCGATACGATATTCTCAACTCAATATTGGTGAACCGACAGGAAGATGAACTCTTGTGCAAACTGTTATATGCAGCAAAACTGTTATAACCATACGCAAATATTTAATCTTCTATTCAATGGATTTTACAAATGCTGCATAGCTTCATTTCCTCAAGCCAAATGCAAATATGTGCTCGACAAAAATCTATTTGCCCATTGACTAGTCAGTTAGTAAAAGCCAAAAGATACATAAGGAAAATAAACTGGTAGGTTCTTTTCTTTTCCTTTTTAAAAAAAAAAAAATTATTTTTTCCGTTCCTAGTGCATGCTGTTGTTGTGGCGAAATTGAGCGCAACAGAGTTGACACAGCAACTGGGAAATGAACACGTCAAGCGACGGTGAAGGAAATTTGCATGCAGTCAGGTCTAATGGACAAATAAGCTGAAGGAATCATTCAATTGTGAAAATGGAAATTTCAGATTTGTGATAAATACCGGGCACAAAGACCCACAACAAAAAGCGAACAAACGAAACAAACTGCATATTCAATTTACTGGCTTTGTAAGCATGAATACTCATATTTATTCAGTTCTTTTATTATGTGTTTTTTTTTTGTTGCTATTGCCTGAAGCTTAGGCATAACAGATAAAGCTATCCTATAAGCATAACAATAAAAGGAACCGAACCGAAGCGAGGCAGGAAAAACGTTTTAAATTTCATTTGCTGTTAATGCGCCTCCACTCAAAATTCATTTTACAACTTTGTCACAAACTTTGGCAAATGCTACAACTTCACCACACACACACATACACGCACACACAGCAAACATTTGGCTGACAAATATTGAAGCATACCTTATGGCTTCGGAAGATGTCAAGCGGCAAAGCTGATTTGCAGCACTCGTAGCTGCCAACTGGAGTAGCAGCAAGAGCAGCTGCTTAATAAAAAAAATATACGGACACAAATATGTTGAAGCTACTCCTGGCACATACATAACTCATCATCAAGCGCAATTTGTGTTTAACAACCGTTGGTAATCTTTATTGGATGTCGAGCTTTCGCCTGTCTCCCTCGCTCTTTTTATCTCTACCTCGTCGGCCTGTGTGCAGATTGTGTGCACCTAAGACATCCATTGCACTCGCTCTCTAAAGTTATCTACGTCAAGTGTCAGGACAAAGGACACACACCCACACACACACACACATACTTTGTGACATATGCAAAGCTTGCACTTGCCCTCTTCTTCTTCTACTACTTCTTCTAGGCGACTCGTTGAAGATTTTTTTAGTGACAACGAAAGTGTAATTGAGTGCCACACAACAGACAATTCGAATACTTGCCACACACACCCAGGCACACACACACCCGTAACAAGAACAACAATAAAAACAATCATAAAACAAGTAAGAGCGCTTAGGCCGAATGTGCTCGACTAGCAGTTAGCCTGCAGCAAACTTTGGCGTCTCTAGCTAAGTTTAAATAGCCGAGGTTAAAAACCTAATCGATATTTTTCAATTATTTTTCAAACTGAATTCGCTGCTGATCAGGAACATTGACACTTTATGGTGTTAGAGAAGTTTTCTGCTGCCCCTTAAATACATACAAAACAAGTATACCCTCTTTGGCCAATGAATACAGGGTATACAAAATTGTTCAAGCAAATTGCCATGGCCTGAGCGCCGACCGTGCCGCTTGTCCGTTCCTGCGACCCGTGTCTGGGCTGGCTTCCGTTTCATTCCGTTTCGTTTCATGCCATTATGAGTTGTTCTATTTGATTTTTCATTTCCGCTCGCACTCGTTGCCATTGCTCGTGCCAGGGGGAGGCGGGGGAGCAGCGGCTCCAGCAACATGTGCATTGTGTTGGATTTGTAGCCTTTGGGCTGTAGGACGACGAAGGAGCAGCAGCAGAAGGACTCAGCCATAGTTGGACAGGTTGCACATGACAAGCGCAAAAGTTTTCGAGTGCTGCATCTGCTGAGGAGGTGGGGGGTGGGGGGAAACGGGGGGGATCGGGCGGGTGCGGAGCGGGTAATCGAGCACGACAGCATTTGCCATTAAGTTGAGTTAAGGCTCTTGAGTGTGACGCCTTTGTTTTTTCGGGGGCATGGGCCAAGAGGAACGGCTTTTAATTAAAATGCCTCGCATACTTTAAGGCGCGTCTCCGGGCTTCATGCACGAGCATTCTCCCAGCTGGCAAGCGGCAGGCAAACGACCTCAAAGGAACCAACGGCTGTCAGCGGCGCGGGGAGCTACTTTGTTCATATATTGATTAACGGTTTGTGCAACAGTCTGGTTGGGGGCTTTGGGTGGGCGGTTGCCGGTAATATGAAATAAAAACTTCCGTTTCAATACTTATGTTAAAAGCCGTTATGCATGTGTGGGGAGAAAACACAAAGACGGCTTGAAAAAGTTGGTAAAAACTTTCGTTGTTTGTGAATTATTAAATTATTAATTGAATGCAAACGAGCTGTGTACACAAACACACTTACATATAATCATATTTGATGTACCATGTGTACAATAATGGCCTATATAACAGTTATTACGATATCTATGTATTTTATCGCCAATTAAAGGCACACGCACCCGATAATCATTTGCTATTTATATGAAAGAAATCAGGGCAAAACGCACTTTCTATATAATCTTTAAATGTGTGTGTGGGATCTGGGGTATTCTTTTGTAATACAACTACTCTTTACGTCACAGAACACATAGGCTGGTTAATAAATGGAAAATTCGCAGAAAAGCATTTCAGTTACTGTATGAATAAGTATTCAGAAAAAATGGTCATGTTTTCATATTTTTTCTGTTTTTATTCATTTTTATTATTATTATATTGAAGCGTTACATGACATGCGTAAGCTGACTTAATTTTGCTTAATAATTGAAGCAACAGAACTTTGTTCAGATTCATGTCGGAGCTTTTTCGAGTAAAAGTCATATGCAATGAATTTAAAATTTCATCAATTTTGTATATTTTTAGCTGCTAGTCACATTTTTCGCCTGCATCTGTCCATGATGCCAATCAATTGTAAATATATAACCCTGAAGCGAAGCGCTTTATGTTGACAGCTTAATTAGCACGCACCAAAGCATACAAATATCGGCTTACAATACACACAAGCGTACGCACACACACGCACACACATCCACACTAATTGATTTCTGGCATTTGCGGCCTTACGTACTCGCAAAACGCATATTTTAACTGCGCCTCCGAATGGCCATGATTTCGGTTTGATTTGCATGGCAAATGTAATGAGAAGCCCCAAAAACTGACAAATTTAATGCGGTACTATTAATTTACACCAAGGGGGGGCCTGCAACAATGTGAGGTCAGCATGTGGCATAATATGAATGCTAATTCAAATGCATTTATTGCAACTATGCGGATTTTAAAGCTCAGCCAACCACAAAAACATCAACAACAAGTTCAAAAGTCTGCCGTGAGAATGGACGACTATCGGATACTCTGAGCGATGTAATGACATTTAGTTTTATAAACCTTAGGCTAGAGATATCAATACTCTTCCTGAAAGTGATGTATGCAAAAGAAGGATAACTGTTTTAAGTACCTGGTTTGACTTTCTAATTAATTAAGTAGGGTATAACAGTTAAAAGAGCTGTTTTTCAGAGCACTTCAGAGTACCCAGCTCAGTCGTTATTCAACAAGAATTAGCTCATGAAATCGGAACAAATGGGGTTACAGATCGTTATTTGTTTATTTTAGGAAAAAGGAGCAACTTATGGAAAACTAATTATAAACTCGATCAGTGTTTATATATACGAAAATCTATTCAAATTTTAGAGTACCTCGTTGTTAAAAAATCTTTAAAAATGACACGTTAATACAATCAGAAAATATATATATATATATCAGAAAATATTTAGAGTGACCAGCTCTCACATTTTGCAAACATCTCAAAGATGCTTTTGTCTACCTTTACCTAGTATATATATGTAACAATTCCCTTTTCACAGAGTACCATTTGGTAAAGAGTATTAAAACATATAGCTAAAAGCAAATGACAACAATAACTTAGTTTGGCTAAAAGCTTGTGCAAACGCTAATTGAGTTTACCATGCGGATGCTGCATGATAGCTGCGCACTGGCCAGGCTTAAATTGATGCGCCCGAGCCCGAGCCCTTGCACATTCAAAGCGCGAATTTGGTAAAGTTTTGAACGAAAAATGCAAAACTGCTGACGAACTTGTCACGCGCAATCAGCGAGCGTGGTAAGTGTTCTAACCACGCCCCTGTAACCCCGCACCATCCCCACTTCTCTAACTCTGTACACCCACATCCATGAATTATGAAACATTCTGTTTTTGGTACCTACAACTGCACGCTCTTTTCAAGGTCTTCCACTTGTCATCTTTAATGAAATTCGCCTCTTTCGGGTTAGTGGATTATCTGACAGTTGTCAAAGGCACTGCTGACCCTGTTTCTCTCTCGCTCGCATCTCCATCCCTCTGTCCACGCAGCTGTCAATTGTGTTTTTAATTAAACTGCTACGGAGAGTGAAAATGTGAACAGTCCAGTAATTGGGAACAAATATATTCGTAAATATTCTTTGATTAAAAATAGAAAAAAAATGCATTAATTCACTACAATTATTTCATCAAAAATAAATTAAAAGAAAAAAATTCAAACACCATTTAATTAAAAGTGTTAATCACATTCTTGCACTTGACCGCAAAATGTATTGGGAGGAGTGTGTCCGCGTGTGTAGCTAAAAATTAAAATTGATTAATAGCATTGTTTTTGGAAGCAATTTATCGCACAAGCCAACAATTGGTCAGCCTTTTAATTGATTTTAAAAACCGAATGCATTAATTCAACACGTCCTTCAAAAAAAATGTAGCCAGGATCACGTCAGTGACAACAGTTGTACGGTTTTTATGTTGAACACTACAGGCCTCCAATTACTGAGGAAAACGCTGAGCGAAAAACGCGAGCAGAAAAAAAAAACTGCAAATGCTAAACAGAGCTATGCTCTGTAATCAGATATACCTTACTAGTAATTTACTGTTAGTTATTAGCTTTTAAATGTTTTCTGTGAAGTGAGATTTTGAAGATTTTTGAAAATTAATTAGAAATAGTTTGGATGTCTCTGTTTGGACGTGGATCTGAAATTACCCGTCTATAGCCATGTTAAAGGTATAGGGTATAAATACTAAATATGGCGGCGATGGCAACGTTCAATAAAACCATTTTGTGACCAATGCAAAAATATCAAATTCTCGTGTTTGCATGCTCAACTTTTTTGCATTTTTTTGTGGCCTTTAAAAATCTTTCACTTTGATGAGGGTCACAGTGTGTGCTGCTCGTGTGTGTGTTTGTTTGAGCTTTGCGTGTATGTTAAATTCCACATGGTTCGAATATTTGTCAAACAAATTGGTTAGATATTAGTGTACATATGTACAAACGCTTGAAAAGTTTATATTTGTCTTTTTAAATTTTGCTAATTTCCACAAGTTCACATACAGTTTTTTGTAGCTTGCCACATGCCGCATACCACATGCAACATGTGTGTTTGCTATTTGAATTCGAATTACCCTGTTAATAGATTGTAATGCGCTTAAAATTGAATTTACATACATTGCAAATATGCAGGTAAAGCGGCAAAATCAATGTAGGTAGTCCAAATGCTGGTATATGCATATGTACTTTTCTGCACCACTGTTGCGTTGGTTTTTAGCTAAATGCTCTAATTAACATTCTCCAATTGAGTTAGAATATTTGACAGAAACAGCAAGGTAACTGCGAAAATGCGTATTTAATGAAAATCTCTGACAAATTTAATATATTTATTTTAGGTGTGACATTTTATTGGTATTTAAATTTTATTGGTATCAAATAATTAAATGTATATTGATCAATTAATATAGGTATATGTGTAACTAGTACAATTTACAGAGCATAATTCGATTAACTTTGTGTTGCCTTTATTTAGAGTTAGTTTGAATATTTAAAAAAAACATTAGAGCCTTCTTTAATATATATATTTATATATTTTTCAAGTACTTGTTTCTACAGCTATATAACAGACCTTGCAAGGGTATTCAAATCTGTAATGCTATCTCTAAGAAAATATTTGTTTTTATAAGCCAAACAATAGATTCAGCGGGCAAAAGGCCTACTGATGAAGATTTTTTGTGGCACAATTCGAATGTAATTGAAATTGAATTCAGCTCAATCGAAAGGTCAGTTTACAATTAAGAAAAGGGCGTTGAGTTCGATGAAAATATAATTTACTTTTTTATTTATATTGCGCTGCATTCACTTTTACCTCCCACTTTTCCTTTCGTTCGGTCTCTGTATGAAAAATTGCAATTAAAACTACTTTTGCACTCGACCGAACTAACGACTTTATTATCCGACACTCGTTTCCGTTCACGGTGAGTAAATATACAGCATTGTAATCTTGTTAGGGCATTATATCCCGCTTGGCCGTAATGATGATGTGCAGTTTGCCGGGGCTCAAACTTTTACGAGCCAGCGCAAATACGCAACGTGAAAGCTACGCAGCACTCATACGCTCGGTGGTACCGCATAAACTACGGGCAAGAGTGCTGCGGCACGTGTGTATATTTTTAATTATGCGGGCACACAGTGTAAACTAGCCGTGAATTTTTGAAGAGAGCGACGGCGGCAGCACGAACTAAGTTATTAA
Source organism: Drosophila sordidula (assembly GCA_035047465.1). Lineage (NCBI taxonomy): Eukaryota > Metazoa > Arthropoda > Insecta > Diptera > Drosophilidae > Drosophila > Drosophila sordidula. The sequence continues at coordinate 3,590,354 of JAWNPQ010000090.1, read as the reverse complement.
AAACAACTCAACTGCAGTGTAAATATTTGCCGAACAAAGCGAGAGTCAAGCAATCGCCGAGGCCAACAATGGGTGACCCAATCTCTGGCTGACCATCTTTTGATGGTAGAGTTGTTCAGGCAAATTACCAGGCGATTTGCATGGCGATAGGCAGAACTCAAGGATTCCTCGGATTCAGGGATTCAAGGACTCGTGAATGCCCACCACCCGCGGCGACTGTTGCTTCGCACTAGTATTGTATTAAAAATTACAAAAAAAAAAAAAAAAAAAAAAAGAGAAGAAATGATAGCAAGGAACACGAGTTGTAATGCCTTGTAAAGAGCCACAAATCCTTTATGTAATCCGGCTTTGTGCCATGCCGTTGATAACCTAAAAGTGTGCAAAGCCGATGAAGCTATAAAAAATGTTTGTGAACTACGACAACTACATGGAATACGAGTGGGGGAGGGTCAATCGTGGAATGGGCGGATGTTAGAAAATTGCTTAATTTTCGCAGCGGGCAAACAAAAACGAATGAAATAAACCTGAATATAACTCGCAAAGCAAATTCAGCCCCGGGAAAAATCATTATATGGCTCATTTGTTTGCGCCTCTTCAAGAGCTGCTTATTATATTCTGATTATTTTTGGCACGCGTGTAGCCCAACAAGCCACAATACACAATACAAGACAAAGTCGAGAGTAGTCGACAAACATAATACCCTGTGCTCAGAAAACTATATACATTAAATAAAAGGAAATGTAGCAACCAATAAAATATTACTGAATACGTTAAAATGTCATATAAACTTTAATTAATTTAAAATTACTCAAAATTATATGAATCCAGCTCTTAGTCTCTTTATATTTAGTAGTGCATACTCACATACACTTTATTTGCAGGGTAGGTAAGTAAAACACAAAAAAAAGGAAATTGTTAACAGACTTTCCTCAGTTGTCTAGCGGCTCGTTGTAAACAAATTCATAAATATACATACATACCTACCGCAAGACCGAATGCTACGGTCAGGCCTAAAAAATGGCCTATGCCTGCTTTTCGCATAATTTTTTCATTTAATTTCCTATGGCTGTGTGTGCATGTGATTGTGTGTGTGTGTGTGTATGTCTGCCTGTGTGTGTGTGTGTGTATGTCTGCCTGTGTGTGTGTGTGTGTTCGTCCATCGTGGCACTGCTCGTTTGGCCTGCTTTGTCCATAATGAGATATCTCTATTTTTCTTTTGTTTCATTTTACTTTTGTATTTTTTTTTGCGTTTTCTTTTTATATTATTTTTTTTTCCCCAGCTCAACTGTCCGTCGTTTTTCTTATTATTGTGTGTGTGTGTTGTTTTTGCATTCGGCAAATGCCTTGGGGAAATTCGTGCAGCGCAAAAAATCTTTGGGCTCAAACAGCAATGAAGCCGTCGACGTGGCCTTATTAATTAGACCACGCGCCCCGAGTTTATTTTTTGTTGTTCTCCACCAGATCTTCACTTAGTGCAGAACTCTTAACCCCCGCCCCAGTGTCCACCCCTCTCACTTTCAGTACTTTGAAAGGACACAGTTTTAGGTAATTTAAATTCATTGCAATTTTCGGCCGTTTCGAGCGTCATTTGCATATGAATGCCAATAGCAGCAGCCCTGCAAAATGTGAGCCAGAAAAAAGGGGACAGTTAAGTGAAAAGCCCAGGGAACGGTCATGACCATCATATTTAATAATAAGAACGCTAAGCATCCTCAATCAGCAGCGAAAATTGCGGGGTATATAATAGTTACTTACATAAAGCGGCTACGAAATTCAAATAGGTTTAGTTAATCAACAGCTATAACTTTTAGAACCTATTATCGCCTAGAAAAATTAATATCCAAAACATATTTACAATTTTGTAATTTCCCAATTTAAATTTTTAATTAGCAAGAAGGCCCCGTTAATAGTGAATAAAACAAAATGTGATTGCAAAGAACCTTATAAAAGCAAATGTTTTTCAAAGAGATAAGAACGAAATACTTGTAGGTGTACTAGAATTTTCTATAATTTTTTTTTATCTTTTTATTTACAAGCGTGGAATCCAAAAGGCACCGAATACTCTGAAGACAGGAACCACTCGAGCTCACAGAGACATGAGGTAAAAGCCTGATTATAACTAAAAACTTATTAATTCAAAATGCCAAAAAGAAAAAAAAAATAAAATGAGGCAATCAATGTTGGAAGAAGTTACAAATCAGGTGAGGTGGGGGGGGGGGGGTGGGCTTGAATTGAATATTTGAGAATTTGATCCGAAATGAGCGCGACGCGAGAGATGAAGATTGCAACGAAAATTTGTTCAGTATAGATTCAGTCCAAAGTCAGTTCATAAATCTCCTCTTAGGATGTTGCAGCTTCTGCTGCGGCTGCCTCCTCGTTGACTTTTGCAATTTCCTTTTCGATAGTCATCTTTAGCTTCTGCAAGTCGATGTCCATATAGATTTTGCGCTCATACTTGGCGGCCAATTTGTCAATGGTACTGCTTAGGTGCTGCTTGAATACGGCCAGCACATCGTTCTCGGTGGGACCGGCCGTCAGGTGGCCGCTCAGGCAGCGCTGGAACTCATCCTCGGCCAGTGCCTCGGCCAGTTTGTCCTCAATGTTGTCCTGTTGCTTGCGAATTTGAGTGATCTCAGTCTCCAATTGGGACTTCTCGCGGTTGAGCGTCTCATAGTTGAATATCTTCATTTTCAGCTCTTGGGTTAATATTACGCCGGGATTGATTTGACGGGCAAAAAGTCGTGGCTGTTGAAACATTGCAGGCGAACAGTTTGTTCAGCGATTTCCTCGCAAATCAGTTATATATAAATATATATATAATATTAATAAAGAATTTTGAGTGTGAATCTTTTGCTTGACGGGTAGCAGTAAATTTATTTTTCTACAAAGAATTATTTCAACGACTCGAACTTACTTCTCTAGGTTGAAAGGCCTGCCTGGCCCAGAGAATTTAATACATATATTGTAGACGAATGAACTCGCATCGAGCTCTGAAGCTCTATGTTCGACTTAAATCTCCATTAATGGTACGCAATGCCAATGCGAATGAAATTAAAGCCGCAGCAATCTCATTTCCGCACATTTTTCACGCAGACAACACACACACACACACATACAAACATTAAGAGAGATAGAGAGACAGAGAGAGTGAGCGCGAAAGAGATGTTGCAAATTAAATTGCGTATACGCACAGTTGCCGCTGCGGTAACTGCGGCCACGTCAACGCGTGTGTGTTGACTCTATCGTTAAGTGCATAAATTGAATAATGCGTAGCATCTGCAGCGTCAACTCTGCTCGATAGAGTTGCCAGATCGCACTGTTTGCGCTTTAAATTTATTGAATTTCCTCTTTTGGCCATACTAGCGGTCAGCGTTAGCAGGAAAATGCCCCACATAAACCATTATTTTATTACTTTATCTATCGCACTGCCCGCTGGCCATTTCCAGTTGCAGCTGGCCGCAAATTTACCAAAATGTAGTTAGCGCTTCACTTTGCCATAAGCCAACCTATTTGATAAGTGCATATAGAGAGTTGAGATAGTTTTTATGGGCTAGCAAACTGCGATCGTTTGTCTTTTGGTCAGCGCATTCAATCAAAGTTATTTGAATGCTGTCGAGCGAAAAGCAAATGAATGCATTTAACAAGTTGTTGCAACTTGCTGCAGCTTAGCACACAACTTAATTTACATATATACCCAGAGTTCTGACTGGCGGCAAGACCAAATAAACGCAAGCTAAAACTTTTATTGACATTGCCGGACCACAAAAAGAGGAATAGATGGGGCGGGAGGAGCGGGCGGTCAGCCAGCTGCAGTGCGTATACGTAATATACTTCTTGTAACTTACTTTGTTTTGGGTTAAGCATTAATGCCAAAGACTCTTCTATTTCTGTAAGCACTTGTTGGAGGGAATTGCTTGCATTTTATATATTGCTTACAGAGAGCCACCGGCTGTACTTTAATTAATTAAATTGTATCGGCCAATACCCTTTTCAGACACGACGAGTCTAGCTTTGACTGACCAGTCTACCGTCTGTAGTCAAACAGACAGCTGAGACAATTGCAAATGCAAATTATGCTGCCATGAGTATTTGGCCAATCGCCAGTCGCTGACAAGCTGCTTCTGTCATAGCCAAGCTGTACCCACACTACATATATATTTATATATATATACTATGGCCGCCCTTTGTCCACCGAGCCGAAAGTCACGCACTTTTCAGTACACTCAGAGAAAAATGCCGTTCGCAATTTACATACAAAAGGTATAAAATCGACAAGTCTTGTAGTTTATAAAAGCTCAACGGTTTTGATTAATTTTTTTTTTTTTTGACTGTACGTTTATTTATTGGCTACCGTGTTTTTTGCTTAACAACTCTAGCCTGATTGCCTTCTCACCGAATCAGTGGGCAATTTCACTCTCTAAGGTAATCAGTACGAATTATGGCAGCCTTGTTTAAAGCGCTTTAAATTGTAAGTAAAAGTGTGGTCTCTGTAAAGTACTCAATATTGGTGGCCTATCGAAGGCCTAAATAAGTCAGTTCCAAAAGTTTACATATTGAATAAATTTGAATTTTTTTTTAAATAGACAAAAATCATAGAATTTTTTAGATTATATACAGCATTAGGAGTATAATTGTAAATTGTTTAAATTTTTTAAATGAAATTTACAATTTACATTTAAATTGCATTTTATCTCTGTGCACATTCAATTTCATTTCTTTAATAAAGCACAAACAATGCAATCAAATTTTCTAATCAGTTAATCGCTTAAGCAAAACATAACTAAAATTAATTTCAATATCATAAATCGCATTTGAGCGTCAAGTGACACTGAGTGAATAAATGGCAATGCAATCGTTCAATTATTTTGAGAAGCTGCTAATAAAGCACTTAGGATAGACACTCAAAGCTGCTCATCAATAACAATTGCAAGCCGCAACTTTAACTAATTTTCTCAACGAGCAGCCACTCCGAAAACACGACGCAAAATTTCAAAATTTTGAAGGTCGACTTCCTTAGCCACTCAACCCCCTTTGATTATGATAAATGGCCACTGCTAGCATATTTCACAATGTGCTGAAAAATAGAATGAAGCGATAATGAGGTGTTATTAATATCATCTTGCGACTTATTTAGTGACAAACAATGGAGGACCGTGAGAAATTATGCAAAGTTGGACGCGACATTGACGACGAGACCATCGCAGTCTCGAAGTAAGAGAGAGAGACTTAACCCGTTTTGGGTCTTGGGGAGCATAAAAAATAAGCCAGCACAGGACGCTCTTCAAAGTGTCAAGAAAACAAATGACGGTCAATTTCTTGTGTTTATTTTGTATTTTTTATTTTAGGCCAAAGCGTCTGTTGGCCATACACCAAATATATATATATATATATATATATATAATATATACTGGCCAAGTGTTTGGTTGCCGAGTGGCAAGTGTTAAACTTTTCGTATACGCAACACTGGCTCTGCTGCCATTTGACAAGGCCGAAGGACGCAGGACTCAGCGAAGCTTGAGGCAAATATCCATCTACGACAGGTTGGAAACTCGAGAACATAAAAGGGATTTCGGGTTGAGCGTATCAAAAGCACAAAAGAATAAAATGAAGCTTATTAAAACGAAAGGCAAGTATTAGATTTACGTAGATGCGGTCTCATCATAAAAAAAATACATATACAATGTATGTGTATATACTTATTTTTAAACCAATATTCCAAATAAAAAAAGCCCAAGAGTGGGCTTTAATTTGTTTTTTGACGCTGTTGCCAAGCAGCGGATTTCTTATATTTACATTTCTTAACAATTTGCCCAGCGGATCTAATAACAAAAATTAATACACATAGATAATGGGCTTCTGGTTTGCCACGTTTTATATAATTTTAGCTATTCTTCCTACAGCCGTCTCTCTTAGAGTCTTTCGGGGCGCGTGTGTAATCTGCTTAGTGTCATTTAATTGCGAGACCAACTTTAATTAGCTAATCAACAATTTATGCATCATTAATTATGTTAAGAGGCTCTTGTAATTTCTCACCAGGCGAAATGTGCTGTAGAAAATACAAGCATATATATTTAGATATTTATTCAATCTGGCAAATTATTTTGGCACGCGCCTGGCAATAGAGTAATAAAAACTTCATTTAAATAAGGCCATATCTTTAATAAAATATTTTCAATTTAGTTTAAAATTTGCTTTCATTTTTATGTGTTTATTTGTTGGTGGCTGATAGCTGGTGCTATTATTCGATTTGATACAAAGGCAAAAATTGCTGTTGAGGCTCGGCTTTTCACATGAACAAATAATACACCATCATTTTTTATATGGTTTCCAACAGGAAAATTATGTTCAAGTCAGCAGTGAAAAATTTGTTTTCCATGAAATAAAACGAACAATAAATAAATCCGAGAAATCTTGGAAAGGAGGCTGCCTATATTAAAATGAAAGAAAATGAGTCTTTTATAAGTTTGCACAAATATCCCTGAGAACAAGTTTGATAAGATGAAAAACAAAGAAGTTCCTAACAACCGTTTTTCCCAATTATTCATTCTTCCTGTCGAACCCTGTCAAACTGTTAACTTACGTCATAAAACGTAACTGGTGTTAAAAAAAAATCACCTTTATAGCGCTGAGTGAGTTTGTCAGTTGGAAAAAAAAGATTTGTTTGTATATATATTAAAGTAGACTACTTTTAGATAAATGACTGTAAAACATTTTAAACTAATAGCAATTCGAGAATTGAAAGGAATTTGCGAGAAGTGCAACTGAGTGTAACCAGAATTTATTTCATGATCACACTTTGCTGACACAAACCGAAAACTGAAGTGGAAAATGTTTATAGAAAAAATATACACATGTATGGCAAAAGCTTGAAAATTAATTAAACTCCCTGTCAATTCAGGCCAAGGCCCAAAATGTTCTATTGCAAAAACGTTCTAGGCCTTTTCAATTTGCCTGCCAAGCACAAATGGCAACCTGACTGAGACGCGCTGAGCCGGCACAAGCATACAAAAATGGCAATAAAATATGGTCAGTGTGATAAGCACGATAAGGAAACTATGCCAGAGTCCGGCTCCGGCTAAATGTGTGCCAGCGCAAGCAGCAAATGCGGAAATAAAAAGAATAGCACAGTGGGAATAAAAACCCACAGCAACCGTTACATAAATCAAAACAAATTGCAAAGAATTGCGCACAACAAAAACATAAAAAAACAAAATGGTAACTAAAAATGGTATTAAAATAGATGCGCTGACAATAAAGATGGCGCAACAATGGACTCTGCGAGGTGAACCGATGGCACCTACTACTCATCAGCCCTAACCCCGCCAAATGGCGAATGCCCAATGCCCAATGCAGGGCGGCGGTTCAACGACACGCAGCGGAGGTGGCGACGAGGGGGGTTGGCTAATGCAGGGGTGGGCGGTGGAACGTCGTTGGGCTCATAATGTTGCTCAATCATGTAAAACATGGGCAATTAGCAGCGAGACAGCGCAGAAGGCACCCAAAGATAATGCATTGCGCTCAGCTGGGAGCTGGCAGATGTGCACGGTCTGTGTGGGCGTGGCTGGCAGTCAATTGAACGCCATTTCCATTTGGATTTTGCAGGCATATTGAATTTCACTTTGGTAATTTACGTAATTGCGCAACAGAATTATGCGGTACTACGAGGATGGGGGGGATCCGTGGACAGAGACGAAGTAGCCACATACATAATTGCAATTATTATTAGTTGTTGCTGCTGCTTCTTCTTCTTCTCGTTCTTCTTGTTGTTGTTGCACTTCGTGCTGTCGGCGTGCGAACGTCTGCCATCCTCGCTTCAAATGTGTTGCATGGTCTAATTTAGAGGCAGGCAGCTCGAGAAAGAGCATTAAGACTTGAGTGTGTGCTATGCATGTGCCCTACTATATAATTGCAATGCGGAAAATTGAGGTGAAAGACAGTTGGCCAAATGCCTTACAAGGGTTAGCTAGGAGTTTACGTTTGTCTGCGATAATTGAAGTTAAAGCTTAGACAGCAAATTAATTTGTGGAGCATTCAGAAGGCTCTATATTTAATTTGACACAGCTGTCAAAACTTGGCGCCATGATTCAAATAAAACCCAACATAAGATTTGACAACATATATTGTCAATACTACTTTATTGGCCAATTAGTCAGTAAGTCAATCAGTCAGTACATTTTTTTTTTATAAACATAGCATCATCAGCTGTCAACGATTTATACCAAATTAAAAAGTTCTCGATTATAACAGTTCTAAGAATGTTTATACTAAAAATAAAATAAAAGTTATGGAGCAACAAGTACATAGCAACCAGTTTATTTTGAAAAAGCTTTTCTCAGCCTTTTCCCAGAACCTCAACTGATTGCTACCACTGAAAAGAAAACATGCACAATTTCAAGATACTGCCTTGATATTATGTACACACTTGTCCAACTACAAGTGTTCCGAGAAATTCCTAATAATAGAAAACATACAATACAAGCAGAGTTAAAGCAAGAAACGACATACTTGCAACATGTTTATCTAAGAGGTTTTTTTTCACAATTTCATAATAGCAGATAAGATAGAATAACCCTGAACTCAGGAAAATACATTTCTGTATCACGCTCAAACATTTGTAGCTTGATTAATGCCGCAAGCATATTCAATTGATGAATACATAAAAATAAAGAAGAAAAAACAAAATCAATACACGATTATCTATTATATATGTTCATTCCACCATTGATATCTTGTGCAGCCATTGCAATGGAAATAAAGAAATGAATGCTAGTTGTATGCTCGAGAGATAAGCTGATTTATGTGCACATATTTGCTTAAACCATCATAACTTTAAGTAGCCAGTACTTATGCTCAATTCCCCACCCCTCCCCAACCGCTGCTCGACACTTATGCTTACACAACATTGTCAAGAGAGAAAACAAATCGCTGCCATCAGTTCTGGGCGCAATGTTTAAAGAGCGTTTTAAAATTCAGCACCGCAAACGGCAGCGTATGCTGCGCCCTGTTCCTATTGTTCTTGTAGTCCTTGCTGCTTTTGTTATACCCTGTATGCACAGAGAAAGGGTATTTTACAGAAAGGGTATTTTACATTTTAATCTGTGATTATTTTTAACTACTTCCAACACCCTATTCAATTACTAGGCAATTGCAGTTAATAGTAGAAATCGAATAGTAAGGGTATAGGGTATCTTCTAATTGAGCACCGCGAACTAACGCAGACGAACTTGTTGTTGCCCTTGCTGCGATTGTTGTTATTGTTCCTGTTGCTGTTGTTGGATGGCATGTCTGTATATTATTTCATACGCACGCTGCTTAAGCATGGCAATAAATTTTGCGAAAATTTTCATATGCGTCGTCAACAAATGCGCCAACAGAAACGCAAAGCGCACGCAGACCTCGACGGTGCCACGCGCACACGCCTCCACCCCCCACAAACTCCAGCCCCGACCCCAAGCCGTGGCCCCGCGCAGCAGGCGACGCGCCCACATCACGCGCTACTGCGGTTACACAGGCAATGAAGCATGCTTCAAGGCGGCGGCGGCGAGGGGGTGGGGAGGGGGTGGGGAGGGGGACCAGCGACCGACCAACCGAAATGTAGCTGACGTAAAAACTGCCCCGCACTCTTGGCTTTCTTTCTTTGCAGCCGCTTCTTGCGTCTCTTGCTTTGTTGTTGGCGTGCTCGCTTCTGGTTTTTTTTTAATTTTCAATTTAAGCGCTCAACATGTTGCATGCCACATGAGTCTGGCGTTTTGCAACCAAAACCATTTAGTGACAAATTAAGTGCGCTCATATACGTGTTAATTTCCAAATGCGGCAAAATTTGTACACACATAAATAGGTACATGTGTATTGGGAAATTACGCATACGCCGCGTGCGACGCAACAGTGAAAGAGCGCAAAAAGTGAAGCTTAACGCAATTTATTAAACATTCGCGCACAAATTGTTTATTTTGTTGCCAGGTTTATGGCCAGCGCCAAATGCTCAATGATCAAGAGCCGACGCCATCGCAGCCGGAGCCCGAGCCGGAGCCCAATTTATGAGCCCAACAATCGCTGCCCCATTTCGTGCTCAGGTTCAGGTTTAAGTGTCGCGTTTTATGCGACAACAAAAACAATTCGTGCCGCTTATTCGGACATTGTAGTTGTTGCCCCCCCCCCCCCCCCCCATCCCTGCAATTTTATTGACAATGTGGCAAATGCGGCAATCGCATTAAAATACAGACGCGAGTGCATTATGACTTAATTTTTATGCGACATGTTCATAACTTTTATGTGCTGCCAAAAGGTGCAATAAACACCCGACAACATTTACCCCCTCATCAAGTATTACACGTAATTGGCCACTTCAACCGGTTGCCCGGCAGTCACGTCGCACTGTCTGCCCGTTGCCCCTGGCGCCTGTTACCACTTGGCGGCTTCATTAGGCAGCCATCACAAGTTGTTGGCGGTTTCTGCGAGTGCAACCAAAAAGCGAATATGTTGCGTTAACAGCTGCTGCAGACATTTAAGCCATGCCAGTGCCAGCCACAAATTGCATTTCATTTCGAGCCAACATTTCTCCGAGCAACCGTAACACCAAATATCAAACTAAAGTAACATATTACATGCATAAACTGTTTCCGAATTCAATTTCAACACTGATTTCATCTGTGAAAAAATTAAAACAAATATGAAAAACGAATTTTATTTAAATGCAGAATCAATCTAGAGGTCAAAACATGACCAAAATGGTAAACATGATAAAAATCAGTTGAGTTTTGACAAAGTTATGGGACTTTGAAATCTAGTAAGTACGGCTTAGGGAACTTTACATGTCTAAATTTTTGTTAATTTTGGCATGATTTTTGACAGAAAAATCGACCACCTCAGAATCAATTTTAAAGTTGCATTTTATACTAATTTTGGTACGCGCAATCGATTAAAAATAAAATTTCGCGATTCTAAATTTGAAAAAAAAAATTTTTTTCCAAAATAAGTAAGGGGGGAGTAAAGGATTTTTTCGGAAAAAAAATCCAAAAAAATTTATTTTCAAAAACGAATTTCATTTAAATGAAGAATCGTTCAAGAGGTCAAACCATGGTCAAAATGGTAAACATCATGAAAATCGGTTGAGTTTTGACAAAGTTATGGGGCTTTGAAATCTAGTAAGTACGGCTTAGGGAACTTTACATGTCTAAACTTTTTTAATTTTGGCATGATTTTTGACAGAAAAATCGACCACCTCAGAATCAATTTTAAAGTTGCATTTTATACTAATTTTGGTACGCGCAATCGATTAAAAATAAAATTTCGCGATTCTAAATTTGAAAAAAAAAATTTTTTTCCAAAATAAGTAAGGGGGAGTAAAGGATTTTTTTTGGAAAAAAATTCAAAAAAATTTATTTTCAAAAACGAACTTAATTTAAATGTAGAATCATTGTAGAGGTCCTATCATGACTAAAATGGTAAATATCATGGAAATCGGTTCAGTTTTGACAAAGTTATGCCTGTTTTTTTTTTTTTATTAGGTCAAAAAAGTATTTTATCGAACAACTTTGACTTTTATACGTACTACAATTAAGTAGAATTTGATTTTCGGAACATTTCACTTTTGCAAGAACAAATGAGAACTGCAAACAAATGAGAAACTGTTGTACATGTGTAAATGGTCACCGGGCGAGAGATTGGTCTAAAATTTCTTGACCACAATGGCCACAGGACATGTTTCACTTTCGCACAGACAATGTAACATAAATATGCAGCAGTCGGTATGTATATATGTATATTCATTCTTATGTATTTTTAGTGAAATCCAAAACTATATTATGCCGCTACTGGCTTCTAGCTGCTGGCCACACTCCGAGCATGGAAACTTGAAACGTTGCACTTGGCGGAGAGCAAACAGCGCAGCTGCCCTCACCAAAATGGGGGGTTATGGGTGGGGGTAAAGGAGTTGCGACTGTCGACTCAGACAAAGGCAGACACAATTCGGTCTAGAGTCAACTGACCGGACCAGTCGGACCAAGTCCGACTAAGTCACGTCACGAACGTCAGAGGATGCTCATTGTTTGCAGACGTAAGTAAATGTACATAAAATTTATTTCAGCTCATGTGTTCAGAGTGAATGGGTGTAGGGGGGGGCAAGTCATGGAAATATATGCAGATGTGACCAGTTTCTTGGCTTTGCCCTTTTGTTTTGCAATAAACATATAAGATTTTATATGCGACCATCGCAGAACCAAGAACCATAACAGAAACGACAGCGACGACCATTTATATATTCTCTCAATCAATCGAAAATCGAAGCAAATGCAGCGCATTTGCCAAATTCAATTTGTGTCGGGCGAATTTTTATGTAGAAAGCTTTAAAGCGTTGCAAACTTCGGAGGAATATTGATGTCCTACAGCACACTAAAGAGATTGATAAGGAGCTTACACAGTTTTCTCGCAAACATATTCTGTAGATTTATATATATATATATTAAAGCTGACAAGCAGCTTCTGGACAAGCTGCACAAATACGAAGATTTGTTTGTCCGTATTGCATGATGGATGATACTTACATATATAAATTTATATGCCAGATTTAAAATGTATTCAATGTTTCAATAAAACTGATAATATTAATAGCTATTCAGGCGTGTCAGTTTTTTTTTTTTTATAAATTATGATGTATTTGGACAAATCAATGTTTAAAAGTATACAAGTTTTTTCTTGACTTTTGGCAGCATTCTGGTTGTAGGTGCAGGATCAATATGCTGTCCAGCGTGAGAAAGGACGTCGTAGGTGCAACCGTTTACTTTGATGTATTTTACTGAACTAAAACTAAAAAGTAAAGTAAAAACTAACTACCGTAATGGCAATATGAATATTAGACTGGACCCAAGTAAGTGAACTTTTGCATTGCAAATAAAGTTCGATTAATAAAAGGGAGCTTGCCCCAATATCCCGGCCCGATTGAAAGACGCAGAGATTCTTAACACGGCGAGCTTGTGAACTGGTCGTCGAATGATTTCCCTGGGGGTTCGAATATCAACTACTCGAATTCGCTGATCTAGTCCAGAAACTCTAGCCGTAACGCGTCCCATTGTCGTGTATAAGAACCAAGCCAGAGACACTGTAATCGGTTAACCAGCGTCGCCAAAAGTGTTGCCTGATGCCACTAACTATATCCAAGAGACTTATTTCAGCAAGGGACGTGAGAAAGTGTATGGGATTGGAAATACAACTACAAGCAACTAGATGCCCTATTTACTGAAGTATACATATGTATTGCGTATCATTACGATTTCAGTGCTGCATACGCGTCGTATGCGCAATATTACTTAGTAGCTTTTCTAAACTTATGCAAATGCCGAGGCCGGGACCAAAAGCAAACAGAAAACAAGCAAAAACTAAAAGTAATAAAAAATGCTAATTTTATGTTATTGTTGCTGATTCCCTCACTTTGACTTTGCCGTGATGTCTTTCGTTTTTTTTGTCCGCTTTTGTGCTTGTTTCTCTTTTTTTTGCTTTTAAATTGTCGCCGTCATCATTCGTCGTTGTCTTTTGCTCGCTTTTATCTTTGGCACAAAACAGGAAATGATTTATGCAAAATGGCCGACGCGCAACTAATTTAAACTTACCCCAGACACACACACACAACACGCACACACATGAGTAGTTCGCTGACACGCCCAAACCCGGGCAACATAAAAAGCAGGGCGCAGTATTTGCAACGTTTTTGCTCGCCTTTTTCCTTTTTCGGCCAGTCATTTGAGCTCATATCCTTTGGCTTATTGAAACTTCCGTCGCCGGATATTGAACGCCTTATTTATGCGGCACAGCTTGACTCACGCTTTCCGTATACGTCTTCAACCATTAAAGCACACTTTGGGGCATTTCGCTGATTCGCCTCCGGCGCACTTCAGCTAATTGCCTAATTGTAGCTTAATAAAAAATCAAAATCGCATTACATTTTCAGATCAGGCAACCCACAACATCGAAAAATAAAGTAAGAATAAGAGGCAATCAAATTGATTGTATTTGATGGCTGGCCTCAGTCCCTTACGCCTCCATCCCCTTGGCCAAACAAAGCCCTAGGCATGAGCCATAAATCTTGAGCGCACTTGGCTTCCCCATCTCTATCTCGCTCTCTCTCTCTCTCTCTCTCCCTCTTGCCCCTGCTCGGCTACCCACAAGGCCACCTGCGATGGCAGCTGCAATCGCCTGAGTGTCCTGCGAGTGCCTGCGAGTGTTTGGCATGTCCAAAATGCACTGCGAATAATAGAAAGAAAAGAAATGCACGAAAAGGAATGCTTACTATGTGCAGAAGCTAGAAGCAGCGACATATTTATGCTCTATCCCATGGCAACACTTTCCAACGGATTACCACATAGGATGCTCTCTCCGCCCCCCCTCCAAGAAAATAAAAAAAAAAACATAACAAAACGAATCAATTTCGATCAACTTTAAAAATGAAAGACTTACAAGAATCCTGGATTGGGCTTAGGGAAATTTGAAAGCAAAGATTATAATATTAAAGTGAAGAATTACTTTGAGATACATACACAAATTTATAATTATTTATAATACTCTACATAATTCTCCATATCATATCTGTTGGATTTGACCCTATATAACTTATACAAAAACATTTTTAATAAAACAACATATACCATTTATTATAGTAAACCAAAATTTTAATGAAATATATATTAACCATAAGTAAGCAACCCAAACCATCAAAACTCATATATCCCATAGTTAGCCTCTTAAGTTACTCAAAAAATAATAATACTCTATTCTAATCTCTAAACCGAAAATAATGCAACTAAAAGCAGAATGAAGGAATCTAGTTGTTCTGTGCTCAGGTCTTCCCCGCACATCCCTTCCCCCCTTGTCAGGCATTTTGCTTGGCTGGTTTTGGTTGCCGGGTGCATTAAAAATAAACGACTGTGGCCAGCGCTCAATTTGGAATGAAATTGGCGCAAATACCAAAAATTTATACAATGGCAAATGCAGCACAGGCAAAAAAAAAAAAAAAAGAAGAAAATAAAGAAAAGTAAAAGAAAAAAAAAGAAAAACAGGCAAAAAAAAGGAAATAAAAGTGAAAAGAAAAACACACACAAAAAAGCAGAAAGCAGCAGAGCACAAATTGAAAAGCCATACAAATCAAATTGCGTGGGTGTGTGCGGTAAGTTTATTTAAGCGTGTGTGTGTGTGTGTGTGTGTGTGTGTGTGCAAGCGAGTGTGCTTTTGTGGGTTATATAATTTATAAGCGGCCATCAGGAGTGCTCATTATGTGGCACAAAATAAGTAAGTGGCACTCGTTTATACACAAAGTAAACAACGTGCCAAAATGCCTGACAATGTTCGCTGTGCCTCGCTGTAGCCCCGCCCCCACTCTCCCCGCCCTCTTTCTGTGTGGGAAAATGCATAAAACTGACCAGCACGCCGGGGCCATAAATGAACCTTGAAGCACTCACATATCTCTCATATGGCACTTAAGTTTGTTGCCATGCTCGATTTTATATGGCACACCCTACCATTCCCCATCGCACCCCCTCGATCCCCCGCTGCTCTACCTTATTCCATTGTCTCTTGCTCGATAATGCAATCAATTTGCCTGCCCCGTTTGTTATCTCAATTTCTGCTACACTCACAAGGCCCGAGCCACGGGACACAGGGTTCATAGGGCTCATGGCACAAAGCATTCCTATAATTCTGGTTATTTTACCAGGGCCACGCACAGGGCTGGCAAGCAACTTGTGGCGGACTTTAATGGATTATACATTTGATTGGAGGTAAAAGCGATTTATAAAGAAACTTATCGTGGAGCATTATGATAAATATCTCAGACAGCAGATATTTAGGAAATATTTGATTGAAAAATAATTATTTTAAATATTTAAATTGAATAAAAGAGGTTTAAGGTTCAGTTCCGGGCACAAAGCGATGAAATCCCCCAAATTGATTGCCACAACCGTAATTTAAATCTTACTGCACACATATATCTATGTACTTTTTTGAGCAATTTCGAAATCGATTTGGAGTCCTGCTCTGAAGGAATTGCCACTCGGTGAATATCTCAAAGCATTGCTGCATAAATTATTACCAATGCCAAGTGGAAGTTAATAGACTTTTCGCTTTTCCTAATGCAAATAAAAGACAGTGTCGGGAGCACTGGGGTGTGCGGCAAGGCCATTACAAAATCAAAGAAGGAAATGCAAAGAATTTCGCGCAAAATTTAATTACCGACAGCGCTGAACTGAGCTCTAGCGGAACTGCATCAAAAGATGCGCCCGACAGGACCTTCCGACGCGTCAGGAGCTGGTGGCGCAGTCAAGAGTGCGACCGACTGTAGTTTGGTTTGTTTATGCATATTTCAGCAGGCGAGGCTGTACATTAACAGTAGCAGCAGCAGCAGGAGCACCATCAGCAGCAGCAGCAGCAGCAGCTATTGTTGCTGCTGCAGATGTGCAAACATAGCGTCCAATGCGCTGCCCTAATGACCCTTCGACGCGGCCCGCCGTTTGACCTTATGCCGCGCTTTTAACAAACTTCAAACACAACCCAACGGCAAACCCGTTTGCATATTCATTGGTCAGTCCATACTTCAGTCCCAGTTCCACTTTAAGCCCAATTCCAATGCCAGTCTTGCTTTGTGCGAAAATATTCTGAGTACTTTGAACAATTCATTAATTTACATTACAAGGGTTGTAGAATTTCGCAGAGCTTGAAACGCATTTGGTATCGCAGATAACAAACAACACTGCAAAACAAACTCGCAATGCAAATTTGAGTGCGTATTCCTTAAATTTAAGTAGAGCTTGAGTTTCGCGCTGAATCTCCTAGCCTGCTATAAAAAAATGTATTTACTTTACTTTTAAATGCAACAAAAAAATAAAAATATCTGGATGGCATACGGGGCGAGGTAGGTTTTTGTTTTTTCAGGCTTAGCTTCCTTGCTCATCTTGGAAAGTTTGGTGTAGAGGTTAGTTCACACTTTTAACCTAACTATGAAACTTTTTTGGTCAGAAGTTCAAACTTCAATTCTGCACTTAAAAAGACAAATATCTGTGAAATCTAGGCGTTGAACTTGCCAAAAAGTAAATTCCTAACAAAAACATGTGAGAAAGAATTCCCATTTCGAACTATGCTATAATTGAGACCCAAATTTCAACAATCATTTATTGATATTGATCGCAAACACACACACACGCACACTGGTAGCCTCATGCAATCATGTGAAGCAATTTCCTTTTGCATTTTGCATAGAGTGTAGCAGCATTTTGGGGGCGGAGCACACAATTTGCAGCTGAGCCGAAAAGTGTGCTACAACTTTTTGATTTATATAGAGATTGATGCAGAGGTGTTTTAGCACATCAGCACACAAATTAAGCAGAAAATAACAATAACTACAACAACGACAGCAGCTAGCAGTGAAAATGAAAACTCATGATGGTCATCATTTCAAGCTAAATGCTTCGCCCATTGCCCGGTAATTGCCAACAAGAACAACAAACAACAACGAGCAACAACAACAACAAACGAGCAAGCATAACAAATGCCTTTGCTTTCTGCTGTCTGCGCTGTTCTTTGCAATTTTCCATTTGCAGTGTTTAATGGAAAAATCAAGCCATCAGTTTTTCAGCTGCCCATAGTGCTTATGTTTTCCCAGATGCGGCCCCCTCCACGCTTTACTCCCCCCCGCCCCCACAACGTTGCTGTCTGCTAATTGCAATAACAATTGCAATGCACTAACTGAATCTGAAAGCAAGAACTAGGCCATAGCCGAACATGGCCAGCGCCCCTCCGTCCCACCGCCCCCTTTGGCGAGGGATAACAAGCAGGGTGCAAATTTTACAAATTATAATCGTCATTTGTCATGATGCTGCTCAGCAAGGACTCGGGTGTGGCCGCCCAGCCGCCTCGCCGCCCCGTCTTGGTCTCTACTAGGACAGGCCTTCACCCACATCGCATTTTTATTGACACATTGAAATGACAAGGGACGCAGACAGACAGAGAGAGTGCGAGAGAGAGAGAGAGAGAGGGATAGCAACAAGGACAGCGACAGCAGCAGTCAGGCCTGATGATGTGGAGGACTAAGAAAACTGAATTAGCAATTCACTTAAGCTCCATTTCTGGCCCTAATCTCTCAGGCACGTCGCCTGCAACGGGCTCCAAAGATTTCCAGGCCGGGCCGGCATTTTTGCAGCGTATCAAATAGCATTCCGCCAAATGCATCACGCATTGTCATGCTCAGATCCTCGACGCTTCCAATGTCGCAGTACGCCATGAGACCGTTGGCCAGCAGCGGCTCACAGGACGTGCCCGGCACCAGGTGCGGCTCGTAACGGTAGATGGCCACACAGAGACGCAGCTGCTGGCGTTGCAGCAACAGCGGAATCATCGCTCGCCAATTAACTTGCGTCAGGTCCAAGTCATCGTTCAGTTGCTCCAACAGCTCATTGTACTCCAAGTCTTCGGCGATCTTTACAAATTCCAGCTGAAGGCCTCGGCAAAGGCAGCTAAGTATCAACAACTTGAGGCAGGCATAAGCCATGGCAAACTATTTCGTATTTGAATTGGGAACGATTTCTTTATATTTTCTTAATTTTCTGTAATATTTTTATGCCGGGATTAAAGCCGCGTTTGTACGAATCAAAGCTTGCAAACAAACTGCCAACTGTCTCGGACAACTACGTGCCTATAAGCTCGAGAATCGGGAACGATTTTCCAGTCTGGTAGAATTGAAATCGGTTTGCTGACGTCTGGCCAAACACGATCAATGTAAACAACTGCGTCAGTAAAGCTTAATTTTATATAAAAGCAAAGCAAGACAATTGTTTATCACACATAGTATTATTTAAAAAATAATAATTTAAATTATTTGCAATTTTTTTGAAATAGACATAGATTAAATACACTCGTTGTTCAATCTTGCGCCATTTCCATTATAATTAAGTTAGAAAAGTTTGCCAGCTAAAATGCAATTTCATGTTCCAAAACAAATCTATTGTAGACTTTATTTGGTAGTCGAATTTTTGTATCTGAATATGCGTTGCAGCAATGCGAATGTTTAATGTTTAACTTGGTTTTAATTTCTAGCTGCCAGACATGCTACGTGACTTTCGGGCGGTTTCAAATGCAGCACGTGGCATGCCGCTGCGGCATGGCAAACTTTTATTTGTCCAACGCTGACGCTCAATTGCCAGCGACGTCAATGTTTGAGAATCTAGAAAATCTAAAGCTTTTTTAAATACAATTTATATAAAAATGATATTCCAAAATAAAATATTTTTTTTTTTTTTGCACGATTGAATCAATTACAAATATTAATTGTGTAAATACAGTTGAAAAACTTATATGCTTATTCAGAAAAATAAATAAACACCAAGAGCATTATAAAAAATATTCAATAATAAGAATACTACTCTTTAATAAATAATATAAATATTCAACTAATGGAAAAAATCTTTGAAAATGTTGATTTCTATTTATTGATCCTAAAATAATATTAGCTAATATTATATCACGTGTTTTTTATCCCATTTGAAATGTTTACGATTATTGCTGACAGGTTTCATTATATATTTATGAAAAAGTGCACTCAATATGCATTTCATATCATTTAATTTTCAATTCAGGAGGAAATTTATATTTATCCAATTTTAAATAAACGTGAATAATTGAGCAGCAAAAATCATGACCAAAACGCGCCGATATTGTGCCAAATATAATGAAAATAAGACAAATAATGGTCTGCATTCATTTTTTTCGAATGGAAATGAAACATTTTTGCAAACGCCAGCAACAGCTGCAAAATAATATTTGCATAGATTTTTATTTTTCGTCCCATAAATCGTTGGGAAAAAGTCAAACTAATAAATGTCAGAAGGACATGCAGAGACGCATTACACAACTAATTGGAGTTGTAGCTGGGATATGGCCGGGATCAGGATAGGGCGGCAGCTGTTGCCTGTTGTCGGCCAGCCCGAAAGGGGCGAGACGTGCCAGCCAAATCAAAAAAAAAAAAAAAAAACAGAAAAAACAAGTAAGGCAAACGATATGTAAAAAGCAGACGAACATTTAAATTATAATTTTTTAATAATAATAAAACGAACAAAGCTGCAAATTCAGCTGCCGACATTGTGCGGTTGCAAAAGCGGTTAGGAAGGGTCACTGGAGCGGTACGTGTAGTGGTGTTCGCCATCCACAAAATGGCGCAGCGGCCATTTGCCGTTGGCCGGAAACAAATTACAGCAAACAATTTAAAAAATGTTTGCAAACAAACAAGGGCAACAACAAGCACAGGAACAAGCACAACAACAAAAATAAACTACACACAAAAAGCAGCAGGCAGACGGAAACGTTATCTAGGCAATGAAAGAGACAGACGGACGGACGGACGGGCGGACAGACGGGCGGACAGACGGTCGGACAGACGGTCGGACATACTATGGGACGCTTGGCCAAACAGCAGCGCCCAAGATAAAAGTCCCTTTTCAGTGCCAGAGACTCTCTCCCGGCACTTGTCCTGGCCAGTTCCTGCTGCTGCCGCCACTCCAGTTCCTCCTCCTTCATGATATCCGTTCGCTATTGCGGCGCTGCTTTTAACCTTTTCGTTTCACTTAGTTAAGCAAAAAATGAAATTTTTATTGCCAAAATGCATAAATGAATAGAAAATAGTTACACAAACCAAAACAGCACAAAACCCACAGCAGAACTGAGCACCAGTCAGGACAGTCCGCCCAGGTCTGGACACATTCTGTACCTGCACCTGCACCTGCAGCTCGCTGTGAATACAGTTTTTTCTGCTGCCCTCTGCGCTATTTTTAGACTCTCAAAGCGTGCTGGGAGCCACACCTAAGCAAAACGTTAACCTCAGCACTAAATCTGAACTCGTCTAATAACTTGAACTGCTTGCTTGTTTTTTCATAATTTTGTTATTACTCTAGCAAGTGTTGCTAAAACTTTGTTATGCGGTTCGTAACAAATACAGCCAGCATTAGGAATAACTAATAACTTGAACTGCTGGTTTGTTTCTCCCAAATTTTTATGCCAAGCTAGCAAAGGGTTACTAGAACTAGTCATGAGCATTGCAACAACCAGAACCATCAGTTAAATTTAAATTTTTGTTTATAAATGGAAAGACTCAGTAATCTGAATATGCAAATTGAACTTAATCAGATAAATCAATAAAAATAATTTACATTAAATGAATATGAATAGACTTATATTCTAAATTGAGGAAAGTAAATTATCTTTTTATATACTCATTAAAATATTTTCTAAACAGTATTCAGTAGGGTATTTATGCTTCTGCTTTGTCCGACGGCTTGTTTCATTCTAGCTATTGCTGTTTGCTTTGGCTCGTTTGTGAAGCTAGCCAAATTTTGATGACCTGCTATGATTTAGACATTAGCTGAGGAGGGCGAGGGAGAAGAGTAGCAACTGAAGCTGCAGCCTAGCCTCCAATCAGGCTCCTGGCTACTTGCTACACTCACGCAACCCCCTCACCCTCATACACATGCGTAACTTTTTGTAACATTTCAATTAACAAATAATAAACAAGCTGGCAACAAAAAGCGCCTAAAAACAACCGAAACTTGGACTGCTAACAACAAGAACGGAGAAAAAAAAACTTGTTTCGAAAGCAAATCAGAAAGTCATCAGAGTGCCAAAAATAGGCAAAACGCTTCGAAGCCCATTTGCATTTGAGGCCAATGAAGAGTTAGGTCCAAAGAAAAGTTCAACCCGGCTACAAGCCTTACAGCCTGTCAGCCTTCTCACATTGCCGGCGCACTTTAAAAGTAATTTATCCTTTTTACACACTGTTCACAATGTGCCAAACGAGTATATTGGTTGTGTGCAGAGTTCACCTGTTATTAACGTGATGAAAATCGCAGAAATCAATATTATCTAAAGTTACACTTTATAAGCTGAGCTAACAGTCTCAGAGTAACCAAAAATAAGCCATTCAACCTGTTTTCACCATTTTTACACTGGGAACGGAGCATGGCGCAGTTGCGTAAACCCGAGTGTAATGTAAATGTTTTTTGTTTGTTTTTTTTTTTTTGTGTCCGATTCCAGGACTCAACATGCCATTTGCATAAAACTTGCATGTGCCTCAAGTCCCGTTGGCATAAAACCCACTTTGTTGGCAGCTGCACCAAAAACTGCAGCTGCCTGTTGTTGTTGTTGTTGTTGCTGTTGTTGTTGTTGTTGTTGCCGGCATTGTTAATTGCAGCGCTGCTTACGGGTAAGTTTTCAATAATGCGGAAAGCATGTAGCCAGAAAATTCCTTTTGTGCATCAATCTCTAATGACTTTTCTTTGTTCTAGCCGAAAAAAGAAAGGAAAGAATTTGTGTCAATTTGAGAACTTACTTAGCCAAAGTGCCAGCCAAGTTAGCGTGTAAATATGCTTAACGCTTCACATCGAGGATGAGCTGCACTTGAGTGAAAGTTTTATTGAACCACTAAGCACATACACCACATCCCACTATCGTCTTGTGGCGTGGGTTACAGAATGATGAATGAAAAAAAGTGAAAGCGTAAATGGAACAAAGAACTTTTCAGCTACTTGACATTATTTATAGCGTTTACAAGTGAGGGGGGCGAGACAGAATATTGCAGTGGAGTTACTTATCGCCATAATTAGCTTGTAATGATGGCTTTATACCCTTGCTATTGCTTCTGATTCTGCTGCGCCTTTTGTCTTTCATTCACTTTCAGTTTGATTGGCTTATCTCTGGCTCCCCTCTGTTTTATCATACATTAATTAATGTTCCAATGCACAGTCAATACGCACTCAATCATGGCAAAATTCCGTTTGGCTATAAGCAAATACAAATGAATTCAGCACTCAAGACGTCCACCACTGATAAAAAAGGCATGCTGAATTTCGAATACCCTATGCTCAGAGAAAAAAACCATTCTGAATTCCATTCCATACGGAATGTTCATATTTGAATTAAGTACAGGAATTCTTGTACTTAAAATAAATTGTAAACATCTTTAATAGAATACAACTTTTCTTGGATTAAGTTCCATGTAAAAAAGTTTCAAATCAAGTTTCCATTTAATTTCCATTTCAACCACTTTCATAATTTAAATTAAAGCAAATTCTTAGCTTTATCTGTGACTATAAATGTCACTTTAGAAAGTTTTCACTGAGGGAAGAAAAACTCTTTATACCGAAGGTGATCCCACTGACAAAATCATTCAGCTCTTAATAGTAGACAAGCTAATAAAATCGAATATGCCATATCAAATGTTAGGATATAATTTATACCCACATCAATTGAACGCACGATTTGCACTTGCAGCTGGGGCTAAATAACTGAACGTAGACGCTTGGGAGAACGTCAAGGACTTCTAGTTAACACACCCATAGATACACACTCTTACACACATAAGTGCAGAACTGCATGTGCGTATTTGTTTGCGTTGCGCGTGAATGAGCCAATGAGTGATTGGAAAACTGTGAATGATTGAAGGCTTTGTTTGAGTGTAATTTAATTAAACAAATCAAAGTGCTGAGTGTGAGTGTGAGTGTGAGTGTGGTGTGGTGTGTGTTCAGGGGGTGTCAAGTGAGTATTTTTTTTTTCCCTGTTAATTGAAAATGTGTTCAGCGAACGCGAACAAATAGCTGGAAGGCGGGAGGAGGGCAGCCTGACAAGCGTTTTGCTCGTGCGCTTATTCATTGCCTTAAATAATTAACAGCCTTTTGCACGCTTCCACATGATTTTTTTTAATTGTGTGGTAGAGATATGCAGATTGTTGTGTATTTGCGCAATCGCTTTTGTATTTAATTTATTTGCAAATTTGTACAAAATTCTAAAAAAATATAAACATATTGTTGCCAGCTTTTTGGGGCAGCGACGCGCATAAAGCCAAATATATTAAATGGATTTTGGGCACTCTTCCTTTTTTTAAATGTTGTTAGACTTGTTTGGTTTTGTAATACACTTGCAGAGGGTATTCTAGTATCCGATAATCTAACACATTAAAGAAAATGTTTATTTTTAAGGTATACAATTATATCAGTCGAAAATTAATTTTTCAATAAATTGTATATACGCAAAATATCACCAAGATTGAACTACTGTGAAATATAACCTTTTGGAACAAGCGGTCAATGTTTTTTTTATATATATAGCACATCGTCTAAATATGTCTGCAAGGGTATTAAATCTACGGCAATCTAAAGATAACTGTTCTTTCTCGTTTTTTATTTATTTTGTGTGCGACAATACATTTTAAAACACGTGCGCATTTAATTCTAACACAAATGGGAGTACAAATAATTACCATACTTTATGGCATTTTTATGTTAATTGAAAGAATTTTATGATTTATTTAGTTTTTACATTGGTTCAATGCGTATTAACACATTCGATTATTTATTGCTTATTTTAAGCCAAATGGAATGTAGGTAAAAATTTATGGCTTATTTTAATTCAGGCTGATTAATCAGCTGTATTTCATATGCAAAACTATTTTTAATGGTTTCCAAATAAACTACTCACCGCCGGAAATTGAGATTTGAACGTAGTTTGTGTTGCATAGAAATGAGCTGTAAATAGTTTAAATAAACATTTTAAATACATTGCAATTGAAACAAAGAAATTGCCAATCAGAAAGAACTCGAATAATTTTGTAAGAAACACTTGGTAGAAATAAATTCTCATGGTAGAAATAAATCCAATTGTTGTCATTTCGTGCATATTTAATTATTAGCTCTTATCCGAAAGATAAACGCATTTACCACAGCATTTACGTGCTGAAAATTATTGAAGTAAATAACTATAAATATGCACATTTGTATATTATTTTAACCGTATAATAGCCTTGAAAACAGACGCTTAACCTTAATCGTAGCAATTAAAATGTGAGCAAAACGATAAATTCGCAAACAGCGAAAACCACAAAATGCGAAATGCCAAATGCAAAATGCAAAATGCAAAATGCCAAATGCGAAATGTAAAATGCAAAATGCATTTTCATGCAATAATTTTTGCTTATGTTAAGCAACTAAATAAACCCTTTAAAACAAGTGTTAAATATTAAATGTCATTGCAAAAACAATTCCATTACACATTTTTATGCAAGCTAATGGCCGTCACATTCCAAAATGGCGCTGCATCCGGAGACAAAATGGCGAATGCAACGAGAAGCGGGAACAGGGCAGCGTGACCTTGCGCAAATAGAAAGGCAATAATAAATGGTCCTTCAGCGAGTTCCTCTGCCAACAACACATGCTGAAAGAATCTTTGGCATATAAAAAAAGTTTAACAGAATAGTTATAATACAGCTCAAGAAAATGTTTACCTTAGAAAGTCAGAATTGCCTTCTTTTATTAGCTATAACTGCACCTTTATGTATACCCCTTTAGCATTCATTTCATGGTTGCAGGGTATCGAAATGCGAAATTGGCTTAAATTGACAGCTTAAAGTGCAGTTGGCCATTGTGAAGGCTAACGAAACGTAAGAAAGTTAAGAAAGAAATCAGTTATGTTCCCTAACCTCAGGTTCTCGCCGTAAACTTTTTCTTCTATGACATTTCTGAGCTTTAAAAACTTTGCCAACTGTTTTTCAACTAGAAGAAAAAAGAAAATCAAAATCAAAAACTAAAAAAATCACAAACTATTTGCGACTTATCGCCAAAAAATGGGCCATTGAATAAATATCACAAGCAAATGGCCATAAATATTTCTGATCGGCTTTTCATTTCTACTTTTTTCTATTCTTTCGTCGTTATTTGTATTGTTTTTTTTTTTTGCAGCCACATTTTTTTTTATGGTGCTTTGGGCACGGTTTTGCACATGGCGCAAAAAAATACTTATTTTCAGAGAGATGCGAGACACGTTAAAATCATTTATGCCGCTTAAAAAGCCACAAATGTCGGCTGGTACCCCGGGTACCAACCCGAGCTATACGGGCAGCCAGGCGACCGGGCGACCGGGCACCCGGCCATCCGGCCATTGGGGCCAATGTTGACAGCTGAGCAGCGTGGATTTTTGTTTTGCAAAGGGATTTGCACGGCTGTAAAGCGAGAGCTGAAAAGTGCGAGCACAATACTCGTACATAACGTATAACGTATACGCCGCGTATACTTTTACGACGATAGAAAACGCGACGCGCAGCTTTACGATGCCCGCATCATTTGATTTTATTGCAAATGGGCCAAAGAGCGTCTCGCTAGTGTCAAAAAAAAAAACGAACAAACCAAAAATAATAAAGAAAATCAAAAAACACAAAATATCTTCGAAGACTTAATACCCTCGGAGACATATTAGAGTTAAGATAGAGTTAAATATGTTGTCCCAAAAAAATTAAATTTTCAATCTATTCTTAAGACAGCTATATTATAAGAATCATAGGAGCCCTCACAATTGTCAAGTTTGCATGGAATATCTTATAAAAAAAAAAAGTTTCGTATGAAAATTCTTTTTTTTCTTATTGAGGCTCTATGATATTGTTATCCGAACTGGCCAACTTTGATATTTACAACGTAAAGACGAAAGTGTCATAAGGATAGTTTTCAAATTGAGTCTTTTCTGTTGACTTCTCTTTTGATACTGATCAAGAACAGGTCGTCTCCTTCTATGCCTTACACACACAATACTCCCGGAAAGGATGTAAAGGGAAAGAAACTTTTTTATTTTTTTTTTCCCCCAGCTTTACGATGCGGTTCGGTTCGGTGGCGTATGAGCAACGTGGCCCTGTCCTTGAGCCAGTTGCGCCCTTTGTTTGTGATTAATGCGATGATTCCGACAATGCCGCGAATGCAGCCAAGCGCAGCACGTCAAATGCAAATAACCGGCGGGCTGAATATAATCAAATCGAAATGGCAACAACATCAAAGTTGACGGCAACGGAAACTGCAGCAATGAAACAAAACACAACACAGCCTAAAGGCTGCAAGTGTGCGAGTGTGCGAGTGTGTGTGCGTGTGTGCCAAGGCCAGACAAATCAATTAAATTATGAAATTCCTATGCCGTTCTTCACAATTCGCACAGGTGCTCAACTCACTCTTCTTCCTTTTCAACCATTGTGAGGTTTAACAAACATTTTCATGTTTTTCCTTTTTATTGACATTTTCTATTTGTCGCCGGACAGCTCGGCCAGGCCGACAGCCAGACTGCCTAGACATACCAACACTTTGACAGGTTATTTCTATGGAATTTTTACGCATATTCACAAAGTTTCCATGCTTTTCCATGTCACATTAGCATGTGCCAAATATGCGTGAAAATGGCATAAGAAAATGCATTTGCAGTTAAGGTGTGTGCAGAAAAATGTCGAAATTTGACTTTTTGTTGAAGAAAAAATTGTCGAAAAAATTGAATAAGCAAACTATATATTGGCATTGTCGGTTTTTGTCAAATGATGGGAGTGAAATAGAAAGAGCGATTAAAGAACGAGAAAGATAGAGAGACGGACAGAGAGAGCAACAAGAAGACAAAACGCAACTACGGCTACTTTTAATTCTGACTTAAGCATAGGTTTTTAGACCACAGAATATTTATCAATAATTATTGATTACGGTTGGAAAGATTCTGTCTACGTGTTAAAAGCATATTGATGCGTTTATTTGCTTACTTTGATCAGATTATATTGTTACTTTGACCATGAGACCTGTTGCTGTGGCACATGTTTCTGCTCAAGGGCCAATTTATAGCCGAAAAGTTAGGATTCAGAGTATGCAACTGATAATCAGTAGCAACAGCGACGTTTTTTAATATTTACAGTTGACAACTTAAACGTTTAACACAATGCACAATAAGAAAAACGCGCGCGGTTGTAGACTTCACTATCATATGCAGCCCTGCAGATATACACTAATCGTCGATAGCTGTGGCGGCGCACGATAAACGCACGACGCGATCGATAAACATATTCAAAAGCAAACAAGCTATTAGCAAAAACAACAAACAGTATTTATATTGTGTTTTGTGGTGGTGAGTATTTGCTACATCGTTAAATTTATCGATGAAAATATGAATATGACATGGTAAGTGTACAAACTCAAAGCAGAGCAAACGAGCGGCCCTGAAAAACAAAACTACTGTAAGATAATTGTAAACTGCATAGCAAATTTTCACGAGTATTTCGTCGTCATAGTTTTTTTTGGGAACCTTATTGTTGTGATTTAAACACCTGGATAATATCGATTGGTTGGTCACAGTAATAAATAGTATTGACCAGCTTAGTATATAAAGAACAGCCCATGACCGCGGCAAGAGGGGGTAAGCACCAACAGAAAAATTAAATTCAAATCTTGAACGTTGTTCGCGCCATCTGTCGCAGCAAACAGCTGTTCGCGTGAACAAACAACTCGAATCAACCCTGTTTTTGTCTTGTTTTCTGCCTTGCCCAGGATTTACTTATTTGTAATCCGAACCGAAGTGGAAATATAGCCCATTGGCAGTGTTACAATGTCAGTTTGCACGGCCGATGAGATAGCAGAGAAGCGGCGCATTGCACTATCCAAGCTGCAAGCGAAGAAAGCCCAAGCGCCGTCCTTAAATGCAAATTCAAATGCAAATCGAGCAACAAGTGCTTCAGAGCAACTGGGCGCCAAGTCGGCGTCCAACTTTTACAGATCGCCACCGCAAAGCAACGCACAAACTAGCGCTAAGAACAACACCCAAAACAAGAGCTCATCTTTTCTGAATGCGCTCAAGGCCATTAAAACGACCAGTGCGCGGGAACTGGGCCGCGCGACAGCTCATCCGTATCAGCGGCCGAACGGCGCACAGAAGCCCCAGCTGTCCCTCAGTCCGGAGAAGGAGAAGCCAGCGCTAGCGTCCGTGTTTGTGAAGTCCGTCACCTGCCGCACATATATGATAAGCGCCCAGCGCTTCGCCGTCGAAAGTTCCGGCTACCACGAGAAGCTGATTGAAGTATTCAAAAATATGCCCAGCAAATCGTACGACAGCCAGACGCGCATCTGGGACTTTGACCTCAAGGACTACCAGCTGCTGCAGCAGCATGTGGGCGACCTCAAGCCGCACGTGGTGATCGGCACCATTCCAAAGAAAATCATGGACATATGCAAGCAGCCGCCGAAGCCGCTGGAGCGCAGCGTCCTGGCCTCCATTGAAGGCAAGCTGGCGCAGATGCTGATGCCCTTTCAGGAGGAGGGCGTGTGGTGAGCGGACTCACATATAGCTAGTGGTCTACAAATTGTCTCATTCGTTTATCTGCTCAGTTTTGGCATTGCGCATCAGGGCCGTGTCATGATCTGTGATGAGATGGGCCTGGGTAAGACGTACCAGGCGCTGGCCGTTGCCGACTATTTCAAGGAGGATTGGCCCCTGCTCATCTGCACCACGGCCAGCACACGCGACGCCTGGGCGCGGCACATTGCCGAGCTGCTGCCGTCGGTGCCCATACACGGTGTCCAGGTGCTGGCCAACAATCAGTACGTGGGCGATGCCAAGGTCCTCATTACCAGCTACAACATGATGGAGCGCTACATGGACAAGCTGCTGCAGCGCAAGTTCGGCTTCATCATCTACGACGAGTCGCACACACTGAAGAATGGCAAGGCCAAGTGCACCGCGGTGGCCAAGCGGCTGGCGGATCAGGCCAAGCGCGTTATTCTCTTGTCCGGCACGCCGGCTCTATCCCGTCCGCTCGAGCTGTTCACGCAGCTCCAGCTAGTCGACGGTCGCTTCATGAGCTTCATGGAGTTCAGTGAGTGAACTGGATGTGGGCTTTATTTAAAAGAATTATAATATTTCTGTTTGTAGCCTCGCGCTATTGTGATGGCAAGCAGTCGCACTTTGGCTGGGATGCCAATGGCCAATCGAATTTGGATGAACTCAAGGTGATTCTCACGCTCAAATACATGCTGAGGCGCACCAAGGCCGAGGTGTTGCCGCAGCTGGCCGAGAAGAATCGGTAGGTGGACGAAATTACTTCGATTTCCATTTTATATTCCTTTGCGCCTGCAGTGAAACAGTTGTGCTCGATCCCGCGCTGGTTTGGAGCAATGATGAGGCAATGAACTCTTGCAAAGATCTCAACACAGAGCTGCAAATGGCCAAGGGCAAATCTCGCGAGGAAGTCCTCCTGCGCTTCTATGCGCGCACAGCGGAGGTCAAGACACGAGCTGTGTGGTAAATCTTGAAAGTTTTCTCCTCGAACTCTACAACAAGTCTACTCACACTGCAGCGCCTACCTGAAGACCCTGGTTAAGGAGAAGATCAAGTTCATCATCTTTGCCCATCATCGCGTGATGATGAATGCCATTAGCGACTGCTTGACCGCACTGCGGGTGCAGTACATACGCATCGATGGCCAGACGCGCAGCGACCTCAGAGCCGACTACGTCGACAGCTTTCAAAAGAAGAGCAGCTGCAAGGCGGCGGTGCTCTCGCTCAAGGCCTGCAACTCGGGCATCACGCTGACCGCAGCCGAGATGATTGTGTTCGCCGAGCTCGACTGGAATCCGAGCGTAGGTTGGCATTTATTAAGGATGTGTGTGTGTTCATGTTGTGCCTGTTTCTTGCAGACCCTGGCGCAGGCCGAGAGTCGCGCCCATCGCATTGGCCAGACCAAGCCCGTGATGTGTCGCTATCTTATGGCCAATCAAACGGCGGATGACACCATTTGGAACATGCTGAAGAACAAGCAGGAGGTGCTGAGCAAAGTGGGCATCTTTGCGGAGAATCTGCAGCATGCCACGCACACAGCCGCGCCTACTTCGGTAAATTTCTGGCTCGACTTTGACTAATTGTATTTTGTTTAATTGTTTTTATTTTCCCTCTTTATGCAGTCGCGGAAAATTGAAGAGTTTTTTACACCAACCAAATCAGCTGGCCCGTCGGAGTCGGGCCTATCGCCTGCTCCAGCCAAGGTGGGCACAATGGAGCAGTATTTCTCGCCGGTGCCGGCACCGGCCACAACCGCAGCTGGCAGCGACAAGGAGCAGCCTGCTATGGATACCGATCAGGATATAGCCGCCTTCTTCAACGACGATGATGACGACGCATTTAAGGATTTGGTTTTTTGATTGTTACGCTATCTTTTATATATTTTGCTAGATTCTCATTGTTTAATTTTAAGAATACATGAAAAGTTTGTAAAATTTGTTTGTATAAGATATATAATATATTTGAGCTAGCTGATATTTATGTAAGCAACTCTTTGTACACTTGTTGAATATAAGGCGATATTGTCAGGAAAACGTGTATAATGTAATATTCTCGATCAGAAACAACAGTCAGTTAAAATATATATGTACATTTTAGGGTATTTAATATTCGACACCAGCTAGACAACTATTCGTTCTGCAAACCAAGGTCTAAGCGCCTAGGACGGTTGGAGAACTTCGCCACTGTTTGTTTGAGGAGTTGCCGACTTGAACCTTGACCTCTGCGCATGCCTCGCGGCAAAGGGGATTCGAACTGTGGCCGAGCTGTGAGTGCCTTGGCAACAGTTCAAACAATAGTCGAGAAAACTTTTTGAATTGACTCAAAACAATAAGATAAACAAATAAACATAGGCATGGATAGCTCATCGGGCGACAATGCCGAGCTCTTGGGCGATGAGGAGGAGCAGGGCCACGAGGACGTTTGCGCATCGTTTTTCCAGGACGTGATTACCCTAGAGTGGGTCTGGCCAGTCTAGCCACACACAGAGATAATATTGACGCTTCCTTCCTTCCTTCTTTCTTTCGCAGTCACTCCTTTGGCTACGATTGCAAGCGGCTGTTCAACCTGGTCCTGGTGGACGACGACACGCTGATCTTTGCGTCCGGCAACTTCCTGCACTACTTCAGCATCAAGAGGCGCGAGGTCACCTTCCGGGAGACGGTCTTTGGCTGTGGCGTTGGCTTCATAACGGTGCGTTTGTTTTTGTTTTTGTTTTTTTTTTTAAATTCCTTCAGTTCGCTTTGAATCCTTGCAGAAAAACGAACGGCCCGAGTTCCAGAATCTGTTCACCGTGGGCGAGAACGGTCCGAAGCCGACGATCTTCATCTATGAGTATCCCTCGCACGATGTGCGCGTCAAGCTGACGAACGCGGCCAAGAGCTGCTTCACGGCGGGCTCCTACAACGCCAGCGGCGAGCTGTTCGCCTCGCAGGCCGGCTACCCGGACTTCATCATCACCATCTGGCGCTGGGAGCGAGCGGAGGTGGTGCTGCGCGCCAAATCCTTCCAGAGCAACATACTCTTCGTCCACTTCTCGGAGCACAATCCGATACTGTTGTGCTCCTCGGGACTGAGCCACATCAAGTTCTGGAAGATGGCCAACACGTTCACGGGCCTGAAGCTGAAGGGCGACCTGGGACGGTTCGGGAAGACGGACTTCAGCGATATCTATGCGATGTATATGCTGCCCGACGAGAACGTCATCTCCGGCTGCGACTGGGGCAACATGCTGCTGTGGGAGGCGGGGCTCATCAAGTTCGAGGTGTGCCGCAAGGGACGCAAGCCCTGCCACCTGAAGCCCATCACGCGGATAACGATGCGCAACGGCGAGGTGACCACCGTCGGCATGGACGGTTATGTGCGCGTCTGGTATTGGGAGACCGTCGATCTGGCCGATCCGCCCGAGGATGATCTGTTCGTCGAAATCGATCCCATCTATGAGTTCAAGATCT
The DNA here is from genome assembly GCA_035047465.1 of Drosophila sordidula. NCBI lineage: Eukaryota > Metazoa > Arthropoda > Insecta > Diptera > Drosophilidae > Drosophila > Drosophila sordidula. The sequence goes on along the minus strand of JAWNPQ010000090.1, from coordinate 3,557,769 downwards.
CCAATGTTGAGCTCCGTGCGATGCAGAAGATCCGGCCGTTCGATGAGTCGGATTTCGGGTACTATGCACAGGATGGCGGCGGTGGGATCTGGTTCTGTGACATCAACACCTACGATGTGCCCCGGCCGCCCAAGCAGCTCTATTCGTGCGTGGGCGGACGCGTTCTGGCCGCCCAAATGTCGCCCGTTTCGCCACATTTGCTGGCCATGTCCGAGACAGGGAAGATCTTCGTCTACGAGTTCGAGCAGAAGAAGCTGATCCTGGAGAAACAGTTCGCGGCCAACGGCGTCGACATCCTCTGGCTGGACACGCAGATCTCCAGCCTGGGCACCGAGCTGGTCGCCGGCTTCGAGGACGGCATCCTGCGCCAGCTCTTCCTCGATCTCAGCGTGCCCGCCAAGGCCACCGTTCACCTGGTGCGCGCCTATAAGGCGCACACGGCGCCCATCACCCGGCTGAGCGTGAATCCGCTGAGCACGCTCCTGGTCACCGGAGCGGCCGACATGAGCATGTTCATCTATCGCATGACCAGCGACGAGGAGCGGCTGGTGCTGCTCGAGCCGCTCGGTTTCATCGAGTTCAAGGCGGTGCCCAACTGCTTCTACTGGAACGTGGAGGAGCCGGCGGTGGTCCTGATCGGCTGCATGAGCGGCGAGGTCTACGAGTATATCATACGCAGCGATGTCACCGAGGAGGAGACCTATCTATCCTACAACATCACCGATCCGGAGCGTATGCGCAGCACACGGTTCGTTTCGGTGAAGAGTCGGATTCGGCGCGAGCTGCGCCGCGAGATGATCAAGAAGCGGAAGGAGAAGAAGAAGGAGCGCAAGATGCGCGAAATCGAGAAGCTGAAGCAGGCCAATCCGGGCCTGCAGATCGACATGGAGAGCGCCCTGGCCGACTCGGAGCCGGACGAGGAGGAGGAACCGCTCCACATACCCGCCGTGCCCAATCGCGTCATCTGGCTGCGCTACACGAACCGCGACACCATCTGGCTATCGATGGCCGGCTACGACGCCGGCTACGTCTACGAGCTGGACTTTGAGAGTCCCGAGCCGAAGATCTGCACGCTGATCACCGACGCCGACGACATCGAAATACACTCCTACTTCATAGTGTAGGTACTGGTTTGGGGGGGGAGTGGGTTCCTTAACCGATCTGACCTGCTGCTGCTTCCTCTTCCGCAGCGAGGACTTCATGATGTTTGGCCTGATGAACGGCAGCCTGCGCATCAATCACATTAATCCCGAGGACTTCACGGACCTGGCCGACTATCGCGTCTATCCGATGCACGACGCCATCAAGGGCATCATTCCGTGCATCATGAGCAGCTACGATGGCGAACGCGTGGTCTCCGTTGGCTACGACGGCAACGTCTTCCTCTACAAGTGGAACGGACCGAAGGTGCTACGGAATGCGCTGAGGCCGCAGCTGCCGGCGCTGCCGAGCCCGCGTGCGGTCGAGGACATACTCGATCCGGAGACACCCTCGTTGGAGCAGGAGAAGATCAACGCGGAGCTGAAGCGGCAGCAGGAGGCAGCCGAGGCGCACGATCGCGACGTTCTGGCCAAGATTGGCGCCCTGCAGAGCGTTTACTTTGAGATTGTCAAGCGCAACGAGGAGCTGCCGCGGGGCCTGCGCGTTCCCGACAAGGACCTGCTCCTCGATCCGCGCATCACGCAGCAAATACGCGACGAGCTCCAGGCCGAGCTGGACGACGTGCGCGAGGATCTGGCCTACGATCTGGAGTTTGCCCAGGTCGGCCATGAGAAGCTCTACAATCACTTTCTCAAGAACCTGGATCACGTGCCCTTCACGATTATTCCCCTATGGTGAGTGGGTTGGCATCCCAGGATCGGGCGTAGCTCAGCTGATCTCGTCCTTTTGCAGTGCCCAAATCGATCCCTTGGCCACCTTCCGGCTGCAGACCCTGGGCGAGGAGTTCGAGCAGATCAAGCGCGACATTCAGGAACGCCTCAAGATGGAAAAGGATATGCGGTAAGCGGACTACAAAATGATAGGCTTAGGTCCCCATCTTCTTGTTATCGAAGTCGAGTAAACACATAATCCCAATCTCTTGCCACACAACCAAGCAGCAGAGAGAGCGACGACCTCGTGCCGGAGCAGGTGGAAGTGTAAGAGAATCCCACTGAATCTTAAACTAAGAAGCACTTCCCATTCCTTTTTTGGTTTCTTTTCATTTATAGGGTATATAAACTTCAGTGCGATACCTTTTTTGATCAGTACATCCTCGTTGCTTCTAAAATTATATCTATCCTTTTTTCCTGCATTCCTGTAAAGGAAATGAAAAGAGAAAATTTTATAAATTTTCATTTAAAATTCTAATGGACATATAATGATAGCATTATATGTGATAAAATACCATATAATTTATAATGTAAATTTTCTTTTTTAAATTTATTTCTTAATTTTCTACTGTCGTATAATAAGAATTTTATATTTTCATATTTCTAAGCAAGGAATGTTCTTTTCTCTTTCTTTTCAAAGTTTTCCAATATCTTTTATTTAGATTTTTATACCCTGAACCCATTGAAAATGGTCCCTCTCTTTTTTGGTTTCTTTTCATTAATAGGGTATATCAGTATATCCTCTCGTTGCTTCTAAAATTAAAATGTAGCCCTATTGTTATCCTTTTTTCCTGTATTCCAGTAAAGGAAATGAAAAGAGAAAATTTTATAAATTTTCATTTAAAATTCGAATGGACTCGTCTATCATTATATGTGATAAAATACCGTATAATTTATAATGTAAATTTTATTTTTTAAATTTATTTCTTCATTTTTTTACAGTCATATTTTAAGAATTTTTTATTTTCATGTTCTCTTTGTTTTCAAAGCTTCCCGATATCTTTTCTATAGATTTTTATACCCTGAACCCATTGAAAATGGTCCCTCTGTGTCAGCACTCTCTTTTCTGGTTTCTCTTCATTTATAGGGTATATAAACTTCTAAAATTATAATGCAGCCCTGTTGCTATCTCTTTTTCCTGCATTCCTTTAAAGGAAATGAAAAAAAAAGATTTTATATATTTTGATTTAAAATTCTAATGGACTCATCTATCATTATATGTGATAAAATACCATATAATTAATAATTAAAATTACATTTTTTAAATTTATTTCTTCATTTTCTTATAGTCGTATAATAAGAATTTTCTATTCATGTTTATATTTCTCAGCAAGGAATATTCTTTTGGACTTTTCACTATTTTTTATCTTTAGTAGTTTCAAGAGGATTAGTTTTCTATGGCACTTTTTTCTTCTTCTTGCACTTAATAATCTATCCCTATCCCTATTCCAATTCTTTTGAAAATGAATAATAAATTTTTGTAGTTTTGAAGGAGAACTAACTTTCCATAGATTATATATATTCTTGATCTAAGTTGATACATGCCTGAATGCTCTTCTGGTAATTCTTGGTTTATTTTTTCACCATTAGTATTACTCTGCACAAACCTTCCTGTGGGAGCATCTGCCCAGTCTAATTGTTTTCCACCTTTAGCCTGACCGAAGTAATTTGCGACGAGGAGAAGGAGGACTCGATCAGCGGGCCGCCGCCGGAGACGTTCTTCTTCGGGCGGGACCCGCAGACGATCACGCCCAGGTTCAGCAGGAAGATGATGCGCCTGCTGCACCGTTACCGCAACCGGCAGCTGTACGAGGTGCGCCGGATCTTCGACTGGGACCGGCTGGAGCGCCAGAAGCCCGATCCGAACCGCAATCATCCGGACGACGATGCTCGGATCGCGGCCGCCATGCGCAGCCTGGGCGACTACAAGCTCAAGATTGGCGCCGACTACGAGCCGAAGACGACGGACACGCTGACGACCAAGTACATTGAGATCGTGGAGTGCCGGGAGAGATATTTCGATCTGCTCGACGGGTACAATCAGCGCGTTATGATGCTGCGCGACCGGAAGAAGGATCTGATGGAGTTCATACAGAAGCGGCGCGAGCGCCTGGAGCGGATCCATCAGTATTTGCCCGAGGTGAACCGCATCCAGATACGGGAGATCAACGAGATCGACATGGAGCTGGAGTACCCGGAGCTGAATCTCATCGAGCACTGTCAGCCCGGCTGCGGTGTCGAGGTCGACGACATACTCTATCTGGAGCAGAGCGTCGAGGACATCATCGCCTCCAAGCTGCCGCAGACGACGCTGGACAGCATCAGTCTGTACGAAATGGAGGCGATGGACAGCCCCGATCTGCACGAGGTGACCAAGTTCAAGGCGCTGCAGATCAGCAAGCTGGACTCGTACCTGCCCGAGGAGGAGCTGATCGAGTTCATTGAGCAGCTGCCGGCGGTCAGCGAGCCGGCCTACTTTGAGCCCGACGAGGAGGACAATGCGCCGATGATGCAGGAGGTGCGGCATCGCTGGCTCCGCCTCCTGGCCGTCGAGCAGCTGCACATCATGGCCGAGATCGACGAGGAGATCCGGCTGTTCGATCTCAGTCTGGCCAAGATACAGGAGCAGCGGTTCCTTGTCAAAATGGACGCCGAGTTTCTCGCCGCCTATATGATCACGCTCAACCAGGAGCTGTACATACTGCGCGACAGCGAGGAGATCGAGTCGCAGCTGCTCCAGAACGCCAAGCAGGCGATGAGCACGCGCAACGAGCTCCAGATTGTGATAAACGCGACCAACCGGCAGCTGGAGGAGCTGCGCAAGAGCATCGAGCGGATCAACGAGCAGATCGCCAACCTCCAGCAGACCTTCCAGCTGACGGTGAAGGGCCACAAGTTCTTCGACTTTCTGCGGCGCATCTTCAAGAAGAAGTGGCGGCCGCCGAAGCGCGTGCGGGGCGACGACGAGGAGTCCTCGTCCTCGTCCTCGTCGTCGTCGTCGAGCGAGGACGAGGGCGCCGACGCGCAGAGCGTCGACTCCCTCGACATGACCACCATCCGGCTCGACGAGACCACCTGTCCGCTCGGCCTCGAGCGCACGCTCTACGAGTGGGCCTTCTCCATGCGCTCCGACCGGCACGCCCTCGAGCGCACCCTGGCCGACAGCCACCGGGACGTGGAGCGCAAGCGGCGCGAGATCGCCGAGATGCAGACCAAGATGAAGTACCACGAGGAGGTCTATCAGCGCGAGAAGAACACGCTGCTCGAGTTTCGGGTATGAATACCCGATTCAGGCTAATCATGTCCGTCTGTCAGGCATTTGCGATTAGCGCCAAATCGATAAATATCGATTATATATTATCGATTTCAAATGTAGCAAATTTAGCGAGTAGTTTCACATTTGGTTTGCTTTCATATCATGAGTTATGTTCCACGTTCACCCGAAATCGATAATTATCGATCAGTTTGGAAAACAGTAAGAAGAGCTGAAATGCCAATTTCAACACTTTACTCTTTGTAAAGCTTTCGCAGTTGTAATTCATTTCAACATCGATAAATATCGATATCAAGAGTACATTCACTGATTTATACATATATATATATATTCCTTATCCATATATATATTCCATATCAAACAGTAAGAGGAGCTAAATATGCCAAATTCAATCCTTTACTCTTTGTAAAGCTTTCGCAGATGTAATTCATTTCAACATCGATAAATATCGATCTGGGCAATTGGTTTTTTGGACATAACGCAGAGATTATAAGAGCTAGAAACACCAAATTTGGCAAGTGGGCTCTCCTAGAGTACCTTCACTGATTTACACATATATATATATATATTCCATATCCGATCTGCAGCGCAATAGGCAGCACGAGATCAACAAGGTGCAGATCAGCACGGTGCTGCGCATGGATCAGCTGCAGCACTTCTACGAGGGCGAGGACTACCGGGATGTCTCGCAGGCGATTCTGTTCGACGCGGACATTCTGGTCGACCTGCGCAACCGCGCCGAGAAGCTGCACGAGGAGACGCTGGCCACGCGGCGCTGGCATCGCATCAACTTCATCCATCTGCGTCGCATGAACCGGGACATCAAGTTCATGCGCTTCGAGATAACGCGGCTCGAGGAGGAGATCAAGCAGGCCATGATGAGGCGCTTCGGGCTGATCATCAACCTCGATGAGCTGGAGGAGGAGGTGCTGCGGCGCTACATCTTCGAGCTGGAGACGACGGCGGAGGACGAGATGAGCTCGCTCGAGAAGGAGTTGAAGGAGAGGCAGGTGAGTTGACAGGCAGTTTAACTGGGAGCCATGCTTGACAATAGGTTAAATTAGATGAAGCTGTTGACAGGCAGTTAAATTTATTTATTAATGAGATTGCGGCTAACATGAGAATACAATATCATTGTTATGGTTTAACTACAGGTTAAAGTGCTTGTCACGTGAGGCGTAGTATCTGTGTAGACCCGCTGTGAAGTTTTTGACTTTTTTTAACTACCTGTTAAAGTGATTGTCAAGCAAAACAGACAAGCCATACTTTAGCTTTAGCTTTGTAGGTAGAGACAGGTGAGTTGACGGGCAGTTTAACTGAATCCCATGCTTGGCAAGAAATTAAATTAGATGAAGCTGTTAGTTGACAGGCAGTTAAATTTATTTATTTATAAGATTGCGGCTAACATGAGAATACAATATCCTTGTTTATAGTTTGACCACAGGTTAAGGTGCTTGTCAAGTGAGGCGTAGTATCTGTGTAGACACGCTGTTAAGTTTTCGTCTTTTTTTAACTACCTGTTAAAATGATTGTCAAGCAAAACAGACAAGCATACTTTAGATTTAGCTTTGTACGTAGAGACAGGTGAGTTGACAGGCAGTTCAACTGAAGCCCATGCCTGACAATAGTTTAAATTAGATCAAGCTGTTAGTTGACAGGCAGTTAAATTTGTTATCTTTTTCCCTAAGATTGCGGCTAACATGAGAAAAATAAATCCTTATTATGGTTTGACCACAGGTTAAAGTGCTTGTCAAGAAAAACCTAGTATCAGTAGACACGCTGTTAAGTGTTTGGCTTTCTTTTTAACTACCTGTTAAAGTGCCTGTCAAGCAGGCTTGGCTTTGCAGGAAGTTTTCGAGTCTATTTCGACAACATGTCAAAGTGCTTGTCAATATTGTCAATATTTAATATTTAGCTGGAGCTGTCCCGCTGCGAGGAGGAGCTGGTGCAGGAGATGCAGAACAACACGGAGAAGGTGAACATACAGACGGTGCTCCGGGACCAGAAGAACGTCCTGGACGTCGTCCTGGACGTGCAGGAGCGCAACTACAACAAGTGGGCCAATCCGCAGGTGCTCAACCTGAGCTACGACATCGAGAAGCTGATGGGCGTGGACAACCAGCTGCTGCAGCAGATCGAGGTGCGTACAACCCGTTGCTCCACCGAGCCCAAGTCCAATCCGTGTCCACCCCCTTCCCGCAGTGCCTGGAGCGGGAGATCTGCACGCTGCGGCTCAAGGCCAAGCCGCTGCAGATCAACGAGCTGGAGCCGCCACCGGACGACGTGCCCGGCGTGCTGCTGCCGCTGGAGTCGGACGGCGAGATCTGCCCGGCGATCCTGAACGTGGAGGCGTACATGCTGCCGCCCATGCCGGACGACTTTATCATGGATCGCGTGCACACGCTCGTCCAGAAGAGCTTCAATCAGTTCCTCGGTCGGCACACGACCGCGGAGAACGTGCGCAAGTTCGCCCAGCGGTCGTCGCTGTATCTGTGCCAGGCGGCGTACAGCTTCCAGGGCCGCTATACGGATCGCATAGCCGAGTGCATCACGGATCATCTGCAGACCATTGTGCCCAAAAAGTACTTCATACACATCAGCGCCGACGATCTGCGCAAGCTCTTCAACGAGGTGATCGCCGTGTTCGACTACGAGCGCTCCGACGTGAACACGGAGGAGCTAATCTCGGGCATCTTCGAGCACGCCAAGGAAGCGCTGTGCGCCCGCGGCGTCTGCGAGGTGGTCAACCGCACCCAGTACATGGTCCTGCAGATGTTCAAGGAGCTGATCGAGGTGCTGCCCCTGGAGGAGTTCCAGGCGGACGAGACGCTGCGCATCATTGTCGACATCCTGGAACGCGAGCCGATGGCCGATCCGCGGGCCATCAACGTCGAGGAGCTGATCACCAGCACGCTGAAGCACGCCCAGGAGAACCTGCTCGACGGGATCACGGCGCTCCCGCTGCGCACGCTGGGCAACGCCATCCAGAGGGATCTGCTCAAGCGGCGCCAGTTCAAGCTTCCCAACTGCCAGTCCCCCCTCGCCGTGCGCATCGCCAGCAAGAAGCCCGCCATGGGCTCGGGACTGCCCTTCTAGGCTAGATCTCGCCCTTTTCTATTTCTTTGTGACCATAACAATATAAAGCTTGAGAATGCAGAAAGTGCGTTTGGGATTCTTGGAAAGCTCAGATTTAGAAATTTTCTCGAGTTTGACCAGGGGTTAAACTGCGTGTCAACATGAACAGACAGGCTCTTCTTTTGATATGTTAACTTGTGCTTGTCAAGCTTTATCATAAAGTTGTTATATTTTATGCGGAATAATTTTATTTAAAAAGTTGCTGTATAATTTGACATGTTGAAGTGCTTGTCAAAACTGAAAGACATACATTTTGCCTATTTAAAGAAGACCTATGTTATTTGATAAGATTAGTTTAGTGCATAATTTTGATCACAAGTCAAAGTGCTTGTCAAATTCAACAGACAATAATACTCTTTTGTTTATTCTATTTACTGCTTCGTAGTACTTGTTAGTTGACAAGCAGAAAAGTTCCAGCTGCAGTTTGACTACATGTTAAACTGCTGGCCAAGATAGAGGCATAGTAGGCTATATAAGTTGACAAGCAGTTCAATTTTAGTTAAATTTCTACATGTTTAACTGCTTGTCAAGAAAATTCGAGCTGGCATTCACTTGGTGCTACTTTATAGTAAGCTATTTAACTACTTGCTAAAGTGCTTGTCAACCCAAACAGGCTTACGTCTAGACTAGACCTGGACACGGACTATTTTATTTGTTCGACCATAACAATATATAGCTTGAGAATGCAGAAAGTGCGTTTGGGATTCTTGGAAAGCTCAGATTTAGAAATTTTCTCGAGTTTGACCAGGGGTTAAACTGCGTGTCAACATGAACAGACAGGCTCTTCTTTTGACATGTTAACTTGTGCTTGTCAAGCTTTATCATAAAGTTGTTATATTTTATGCTGAATAATTTTATTTAAAAAGTTGCTGTATAATTTGACATGCTGAAGTGCTTGTCAAAACTGAAAGACATAAATTTTGCCTATTTAAAGAAGACCTATGTTATTTGATAAGATTAGTTTAGTGCATAATTTTGATCACAAGTCAAAGTGCTTGTCAAATTCAACAGACAATAATACTCTTTTGTTTATTATATTTACTGCTTCGTAGTACTTGTTAGTTGACAAGCAGAAAAGTTCCAGCTGCAGTTTGACTACATGTTAAACTGCTGGCCAAGATAGAGGCATAGTAGGCTATATAAGTTGACAAGCAGTTCAATTTTAGTTTTATTTCCACATGTTTAACTGCTTGTCAAGAAAATTCGAGCTGGCATTCACTTGGTGCTACTTTATAGTAAGCTATTTAACTACTTGTTAAAGTGCTTGTCAACCCAAACAGGCTAACGTCTAGACTAGACCTGGACACGGACTATTTTATTTGTTCGACCATAACAATATATAGCTTGAGAATGCATTAAGTGGATTTCGGTTCGGGATTCACTCGAGTCGACGCTTCACCGCGTTAATTTTAAGCGGCAGCAGCTCGAGCATCTCGCGCACGACCCCAATCTCGCCGTGCAGCTGCTCGGCGGCCGCCTTGTGGAGCGCGCAGGCGTCGCTGAAGCGCTTGTAAAAGGTGAGGCACTGGCCGAGGTGCTCCAGCTGCTGCTGCGGATGGGGGCTGATCAGCTTGTAGTAGAGCCGGCCGATGTGGAAGTGGGCGTAGAGCATGGTGCGCTCCTCCTCGGTGTCCATGTTGGGGCGCCACTGCTGGCTGTCGCCGGCGGGCGTTGCCAGGTAGGACTTCACATAGCTCTCGAAGTGCTTGATGGCCTTCAGGCAGGCCTGGTTGACCTTCTTGATCTCGTCCGGCGTGGGCGACGCCGTCAGCTTCATGCTGTCCAGGCGCACGTCCAGCACGGCGGCGTGGGCGGTGCCCGCCACGTACCAGCACTCGCGGCAGATCTTCAAATAGAAGCCCGGATCGAGCAACTCCAGCAGATCCTCCAGGTATTTGGCGCGTCGCTTCTGCATCTTGGCCTGATTCTCGGGCTGCTCCTCGAAGAAGGCAATGTGCTCGTACGCCTCGGCATAGTCCTGAATGATCTTCGCATATTCCGTGGCCTCGGTCTCCGCCTTGTAGTAGTCCTTGGCCACGTCCAGCCACTCGTTGACGAAGTGAAACACCAGCTTGGCATCGTCGAAGGTCAGACAGTAGTCGCAGCTGATGCGGCTCTCGCAGGCGGTCAGCTCGAGGTCGACGAAGCGATAGTCCTCCTCGTCGACCAAGGCCAGCTGCTTGGTGGCCTTGGCCAGGCGCTGTGTCGTCTCCGCCTCCTCGTCGTCGTCGCGCAGCAGCCGCTCCTTGGACGACTGCAGCAGCAGCAGTCCGTACTTGGCCCAGCAGCGGGCCACGTCCGCGTAGCGATGCTTGAACGTTTCCGAGATGTCCGCGCGCTGCTGCTCGCTCAGCTCCGGCTTCAGCATGGTCACCTCGTGCTCGGCCATGATGACGGTGGCGGCGGCCAGATGATGGCGCGCCTCCTTGAACCGCTCCTGGCCGATGTAGTACTGCGACAGCGTCGCAGTGTTCAGCGCAAAGTCGATCGCATCGTAGGACTTGTACTGCAGCTGGCGGTGCAGCGTGCGGTGGCAGCACCGGGCCGACTTCTCCGGCTCGCCGAGGTGGCCGTACATCTGGGCCAGGTAGAAGCAGCAGAGCGTGTAGAGGCTCTCCAGCTCCTGATCGCCCCGGGCCGATTGCAGCTCATCGGGCGGACTGTACAGATCGACCATGGTCAGCGCCGTCTGGCCGCTGGCCCGGAACTCCTCGTAGCACTTGTCGGCCTGCAGCAGCAGCTCGGCGGCCCGCTTGTAGTCCTGTCTGGAGGCCATCACAATGCTCAGCTCGTTGACGGCGCCCACGAACGCAACGATGCCCTGCGGCCGCTGCTTGTGCGCCTCCACCAGACTCAGGCAGCGGTCCAGCATCTGCTCGCCCTCGGACACCTCTTCCGTGTAGATGTGGATGCGGCCCAAGTCACGGCAGACGAAGCCCAGCATCGCCTTGTAGCACAGCTCCTCTTCGCCGCCGTCCGCCTCGTCCGCGCGCACAGACACCAGCTGGTCGTCCAGCAGCTTCTTCAAATCGAGGAGCACGTCCCGCGCCTTGTAGTGGGAGCTGTAGGGATCTGTGGGCGGATCGGAGCGGCTGTCGTGGTCGACCAGCTGGGTGGCCCGCTCGTACAGCTCCTTGTAGTCGCCGAGCACTTCCTTTGGAATTACCATGTTGTACGTTTTAAATAAATAAAGCTAATAAATTTTGAAATTTTCAATTTTTGATTAGATTTGACTCATTTTTTTCGTTTTTTTATATTAGCTAAATTGCAGCGGTCATTCGACTAGTTGCCAGCAGCTGGTCACATTGTAATCGCTAACTTGTGGCGGCCAACCGATAAGTTGTGAACAGTTGGTCACACTTTAATAGCTAAATTTTATAGCCCGATTCCACTGCCTCCAACATTCTTACATTATTAAGGAAAAAGCGCGCTTTTTACGCCACAAAATGATCATCCCACAAGTCGAATAATACGGTCTGGTAGTATGGGAGAACGTACAAACAACACTTTTCATTTAAATTATATTTGAGCATCTGGTCACATTTCGGTATTCATCGTTAACGTTTCGATATTTCGAATGGTATTCACCAACACTAGCAGCGATAGTATACAGCTGTCAGCGATTTATATATATTTTGCTGTAAACATCCAACTCGAGCGAAAAAATAAACAAATAATTAGACAATGGCTTCTGATGGAGAGGATATGGATGTAACGCCCGCCGAGAGCGAAGTTTCTGCAGCGGAAACTGAAACAGAGACGGAGGAAGCACAGCTGCCGGAACTGCAAACGGATGAAGAGAGCTTGGACGTGGAAGCTGTGCCCGCGTCCAGCGACGAGGCGGACATGGAGGAGCTGCTGGGCCAACTGGAGGATTACACGCCTACGGTGCCCGATGCCCTTACACTGCGCATTTTGAATAGCGTAAGTGTAGTCGGGGAATTTTAGAATAAATATATTTTATAAATGAAACCAATTCCAGTCTGGCTTTGGATCCGTCGACCCTCGTATCGTGCGCATAATTTCTGTCTCGGCCCAAAAGTTTATCTCTGACATTGCAAACGATGCTTTGCAGCACTGCAAAACGCGTACAACAAACATTCAGCACTCCAGTGGCCATAGCTCCAGCAAGGTAAATATAATTAAATATTAAACATTAGCAGAGTCAATAATCGCTTTTATTGCAGGACAAGAAAAACCCAAAAGATCGCAAATACACTTTGGCCATGGAGGATTTGGTGCCAGCCCTGGCAGATCACGGCATAACAATGCGTAAACCGCAATACTTTGTTTAGATTCAAATTACTTTTTCTTAATATACCAAAATACATACATTTAAAATAAACAATATTTCCTAAGTAACAATTACCTATTTGTATGCACGCCTTAACAGTTACATATATCGGTTACAGCATTGCAGCAGCCCTGCATAATCAAAATCAAACAAGTTGATTGTTGCCTATCGATGGCACAGCTGTTCAGTGGCAAGAAGAAGCACAAGATGGGAGTGTTTTCGTTGCGAGTGATATTTAATTCCTTTGTTATTTACGCGCTAAATAGTTGCAATTAATTGCTGAAAATAACTGAAAACGCGTAATCAACGAATCGCGCGTTCAAAAAATATAAAGGCAAACGCGGTGCTTCCATGCAAACGGGCGAAAACTGTAAACGAAAATTGAGACAACGACGACCTCCAATACAAACTGGGAAAAATCGAACTTTGTGCGCGGGTGTGCGTGTGTGTGTGCGTATGTGTGCTTGTGTGTGCGTGTGTGTGTGTGTGTGTGAAAGTGTAATTTGAAGTAAGAAAATCAAATGTGCAAAGCTGCCAATGCACTCGTGTGGCCCAAAATGCAGTGTATATTTACGAATTGATTTTCGCAGAGTGCAAAATAATTGAAATGCGGCAAGCTGCGATAATTTAATAAACGAGCCAACAACAACGTCCAACGCGCCCCGCAACCGCCCAGCACCACCCCACGAGCAAACCGAAATCGCAAAATGGACTTTGAGGAAACGAGCGACAATGGATTCCCGCTTGGGTTCCCCGACGTGGGCACCTGGAATCGCACCCACAACGTGCCGCTGGAGAACATGAAAATCGATGCGCCCATGGTACAAATACACACACATATATATATACATGTATACGCACTCTGGTTAATTATGGTATGCACTGGGTCGTGATTCAGGCGAGGACAGCTTTATCATCGCAACGTCGAACGTTGCGCGCCTAATCTTCCCGCTGCCCGCTGCCCCTTGACTCCCTCTTGCCCACTATTAACCGCCATCATTCCGGGGCCTTATCTAGCAATTATTGCTCTTTGGTCATTGACACACACTCGTTGACAATGTCTACCCGAGACGGAGAATGGGTTTGTTATTCGATAACGTTGAGCTTACTAATATCGATAAGACTTCGATAGTCGAATGTACGCTTGTAAATGTTTTCTTCATTCATTTTTGCAGAACTACGACTCGATAACAATTCTATAAATATCTACTTTCGATAACTAATAAGCACATGTCGCTAATATATCGAATATTAGAACTCGATTACTTATCGACAAGTATCGATATTCGATTGTCAAGTCAATTAGTCTGCATTGCTAGTAAATAGGGTCGAATGGAAGATTTTAGTACTTTATTTAGATTAAACTTGATAACTTATCGATAAATATCGATCTGCATATATTTTCATATCTATTTCATGCTGATCGATAGACACTCCAAGGAAAGTAAAGAGCTAACTTGTTAGCTCTCGTTTGTATCGCTTATTGATCAAATTATTTTGATAAACAATTGAATTTTGTTCAATTTACGCAACCATCAAACAATTGTAACTCGATTATAATTCGATAAATATCGATCACTTTAGTTATAAAACAGATAACTAGACAACTTTTCGAAAAGTATCGATAAAAAGCGAATTGGTTTTTAGTTAAAAACCATTATATAACTATGTAATTAGCTAACTGATCGAAAAATATCGATAACTATTCGATAGACAAAAAGCGTATGGGTTGTTGGTAATGGAAAAAAGAATATATGCTCAATTTGCAGTTTTGTAATTTTTGATTTATAAGGTTTGCGCAAGACATTCGATAACTAATCGATAACCATATATTCGCATATTTTCGATAACTTTGTCCATTCGTAACTTGTCCTTTTTAGCCAACTTTCCACACCAACCATGAGAGGTAAAACGTAAACATATTCAATATCTTTATTGAAAATTGATGTGAACATAGCAATATAACACAAACATTCATTCGTAACGAACATTTTAATCGGACAACCTTTTGTTTTTACTGATATGAACAAACGCTCAAAATTATTTTAAATACGGACAGATTTCAGTTAATAATCTGTTTTCGCGGTCTCTTGACGTCGCAATCGCCAACAAAATAAAACAGACAAAAAGAGCGCAATCTTTTCAATATATATATTTCGATCATAATCCTTCTGCACCTAGCGGCTAAGATAAAATTTTAGTTAACCACAAAACCCAATCGCAAACCCATTTCCAATCGCACCCCTAACACATAATGCACACATTGAGAGTCCTAATGCGATGCCTGAAAGAAGGAAAGGTTTTCCAGAGCCAGGCGTGCATGAAGACGACACGTCGCTTCACGAGCAGCAGCAGCCTGCCGAACTTTATACTGGTCGATACGGAAGAGCAGGAGGATGTGGAGGCGGAGGAGGATCTAGGAATACATCCGATATATCCGATATTGGGAAATCGTTGCTCTGATTTGTTTTATATGCCGCAGAGCGTGGGTCCCGCCTATCAGGATCTGTTCACCACCGCCGATATGTTCGATATGAGCAAATATCACGATTCGATTGCCTGGAACGACATCAAGCCAATCCGGGGGCAGGTGGTGCGCTGCCCGAAGCTGTTGTTGCCCCACATGAAACGCCTCTTCACCATACCCTGCGCCAAGATCAAGGATCCGAGCAATTTTAGCATATTCAATCTGTATTTTGACAGCGACGTGAACAGCGCCATCAAGGCCTTCGTCCTGATCGCCTCCCAGTATTCTGTGGAGTTCATGCAGGATGGCTACTGGGCGGACTTTGTCAACCCGTTCACGGGTCGCGGCTATTTTCGTCCGGCTGCTCGGCGCAGCCTGGTCAGCCAGGAGGCTCGCTGCCTGGGCCACAATATGCTGTTCAAGGAAATCCACGGCTGCACAGTTATCAAGGAGGCCAAAAAGTGCACCTTCGCTGGCGCCATTTTCAGTGATGTGCCCGTCGATTATTTCGACTAAACCGGATCCCTGCCAGACCTCTTTACACTCTATTCTAAACTGTTGTGTGTCTGCCTCCTTACGGCAAAAGATTCCTTGTCTACATTAAAGTTCATTAAGAGTTTGTCCAAATATGTGCATATATGTGTTCAATAAATCGGTTGACCGACAATGTCTGGGAAAATTAATCAAGTAGTTACTTATTTTGGAACTGTACGATTCAATACTATAAGATGTATTCATTTATATAAATTCATAACAATATATTTGGTTTCGCCTTTGAAAGTGAATCCACCTCAGGTTGGTTTGAATTTTGTTTACTTTGCACATTGTCTGGTCCACACTTTCTGTTTCCTTATCGCCAGGTATTCAAGACTTGTGACTAATCAAAGTGTTGCGAATACTCATAGAAATGTGAGTAACAAGAGTAACAAAAGCTGTGTGTACACAAATCTACCAGCTGAATACAATTATACATCTTATATATATATATATATATTCATTGGGAATGTTTGAAAGGGGGTTTACTCATTTGTGCCTATTAAGTAAATAAATTCTTGCTCAGCATCAGAAGCCGAGTCGACATAGTCATGTCCGTCTGTCTGTCTGTCGATAATTCGCGCTGCGTTCCTGAAATCGATAAGTATCGCCAATATCATATTTCCTCAAGTATATATCGGAGATTATAAGAGCTAGAGACTTAAAACTTAGAATATCTGTATAACATAAGCAAATACACATTTTCATTTCAAATTATCTAGAACCCGTCCTGTTTATCTGAAATCGATAAAAATCGTTATTTTTCTCAACTTTTTTTTTTAGTGTATATTTATATATATATATCGATTTTAAGACAATGTTTTCTTAGCACATCTCGGACATCCTTGATTTAAATTTGAATACCACATTTAGTGTAAAATCGGGGCAGGGTATCTGCCAGTCGGGCACTTCCGCCGAGATCGCACTAAGTTGGTTTTTAACTGCCCCGCTTGGGGTCACAAAACAATTGCACTTTAAGCGTTTGCCACACAAGCAGAGTTGATTTAATACCCGCTTACGATCCACCTTTGATATTTGGCTACAGATATGGCTGCTCTGCTCGCTGCTGACCACCATCACCTGGGTGACGTACAACAACTTCTACAACTCGCGCGTGGTGGGCATGCTGATCACGAAGATTGCGAATCGATGGTTCATAAAGGGCGCCTACTTCAAGATTGGGTCCGTGGCCATGAATCCCCTGGCCGGTAAGATCATGTTTCGGGACTTCGTCTACATCACCTACGACTACACGATGCGCGTCCAGGATGGCTACTTTATATTCCGCTGGTGGCGCTCCTACGTGCCCAAGGACGTGTCCGAGGGTAAGGACTGAGCAGGATTAATAAAAAAATCCAATTAAACTAAACTTTATGCCTTTGCAGATCTCTCGCACTCGGACACGCGTCTCTCGGTGCAGCTGAACGGCTACGAGCTGCACATTTACAATCGCTCCGATCTGTACGATAAGCTGGAGAAGACCTTCGGCCTGGAGCCGTCGCTGCTGATACCCACGGATGTGGTGAGCACCGAGGAGCGCAACAAGCTGAAGGAGCACAACATGAACCTGGAGAACGCGCGGCAGAGCAAGCGCGTGAATAGCGTCAAGAACTCGGAGGCCATGCAGGCGACGACCTGGCGGGATTTGATACCCGTTATTAAAATCGACATCAGCTCCGGCCGCTTTGTCTTTGGCAATCGATTGACGCCCACGACGCTGTCCATTTCCATGGAGGAGGCCCACTGCACGTATAGCACCAAGCCGGCGGTCTGTCGACTCGATCATTTCATGCACTTTGTCAAGGCGAAGGTGGAGAACGCCAAGGTGCTCTTCTGTCCCAGTCCCAAGTACACGGGCCTCATCGATGAGCCGCCCCGTTATATGGGCGAGGGTTTTGTAGTGATGATGTCCAATCAAATGGACCTCTATTTCTACATGGACGAGCCGGGCGTGGTGCCCGAGGAGCCCGTTCAGATCGTGCTCGCCAATGGCGATGTCGTGGAGCCCTCGCCGCCCGTCTGGGGCATCAACGCCCACTGCCTGAAAGGCACCGACTTCAGCTACGGCCCCTGGGCGGACCGCCAGCGCGATCATCTCTACAGATACTTCTATCCATCCGACTGGAAGGAGGCCGAGGTCACGCCCACACCGCAGCCGGGCGAACTGCGCAGCTATCAGTCGTTCGATGTGACGCTGTGCGTGCTGAACGAGGCGACCATCGATATACTCTTCTCCAAGGAGAAGGAGACGAATGCCATGCACATCACCGTCGGTCCCGCCTCGTACGTGGAGGTGACCATACCCTGGATAACGCTGGCCGACGGCTATACGTCCAAGATCCAGGGCCAGCTGTTTCACGTGGAGGCCACCACGTCGCTGCAGTACCGCAGTCTCGCCGAGTTCGAGTCCCTCGAGTACAAGGTGCGCATCCACTATCCGACCAAGTGGAATGCGCCGCAGGACTGGAACATCTCGCTGGCCGGCTGCAAGACGAGCGCGTTCATTGTGTACAAGCACAAGTGCTTCTTCCAGGACCTCATCGAGGACTGGGCCAACAAGGCACGGCCGGACATCCTCAGCTTTGTGCCGTACACGTGCAACTTCAACATCCGGCTGAACGAGTTCGAGATACTCATGCTGTGCAACGAATACAACTGGATCGACTGCAGCAGCGCCAACCAGGAGAACAACCATTTGGGCTTCTGCGGCGACGTCTTCGAGATGAGCTTCGCGCTGCCCTTCGATGATTTCCTGCCCAAGACTGTGACGCTCAAGTTCTGGATACACGGCGAAGGCCTCGACTTGAGCATCTACGTGCCGGAGGTCTCCTCGGTGCGACCCATTGTGCTAGCGATAGACGAGAACGCAAGACTGTTGACCCGCGAGGGCAAGCTGATCCGTCGGCCCGAGCTCTATACGAAAAAGTGGCGCAAGATCTGCCAGCGGAGCGCCGGCTGGATCGATTGCTGGGCGGTGCCCATACTGGCGCTGTCCATACAGTATGTGTATCATCCGGTGCCGCCGCTGGGACCCGATCCGCAGGCGGACATCACGACGCCCGAGAAGGAGGAGATCCTGCTCAGTCCGATGCGCATACCCAAGGTGCGCAAGTCCCCAGTCAGCGGCAGCTGGCAGCAGGCACAGCAGGCGGAGCTGCTCCAGAATAGATTCGATCCGGGCACCCTGGCCGCGGATCATGTGACCGTCGAGCTGGAAATCGGCAGCTCCGTGCTGATGGCCTATGGCAATGTGCTGCGAAATTTTATTAGCCTCAAGGAGAACATCTTCGGCGAGGATCAGAGCTTCACGGACATGGAGCAGTCGAATGTTAGTCTGAAGCAGGAGGCTGGCGCGGCGCCCAATCCCAAGGATCAGCTGCTGGCCAAGGAGAAGGAGCTGGCGAACAAGTCCATATCGGAGACAACGGCGCCGGAGGAGAAGCGCAAACCTTTCGATCCGCGCCTCTATCGGCCCCTGGAGGTCATGGTGTCGGTCATCGTACACGACATCCAGGCGCACGTGATGAAGAACTGCAATCCGGACGATCCGCCGTGCCCGGTGGTGCTGATCGAACGCTTCGGCTTCGAGATGAACAAGCGCTACCACGAGACGACGCTCCAGGTGCTCGTCAGCCCCTCCTATCTGCTCACCTCGGACACGCTGCAGCGCCAGCAGCGCGAGAAGCACATCCAGCAGGGCCACCTGCTGCTCTCGGCGGTGCAGGTGCGCGGCCACGCCATGTTCAGCAGCGAGGGTCGCGCCCTGGACGAGGATACGCTCGAGTACTCGTGGCTGGTCGAGGTGCAGCTGGGCAAGCTGACCGGCAAGTTGACCCTGCCGCAGCTGGTGAATGTGGTCACCGGACTGGAGACGCTCGTGCTGCTCGCCATCGATCCGGAGAACTGCCTGAAGTCGCCGAAGACCGTGCGCAATTGTCATCACGGTGTGCCCAGCAATCTGTGCCCGCACACCAAGGAGGAGAACAAATACAAGTGCCCCTCCTCCGAGGACATCAAGTACAAGATGACACGCGTCTCTGTGGACGCCGTGGACGTCTATCTCATCGAGAGCGGCACGGCGCTGCACGCCTGGATCTCGCCCATACGGCTGGCCAACTGCAATCTGCACGGCCAGCGCGTCAAGTCCGGCATCTCGGGCCTGCTGCCGTCCATCCTGGTGCGCCTGTTCATGCTGCACGCGGGCAACGCGCCCAACAGCAGCTACAACACCAACACCACGGGCAGCAATCGTTCCGGCAAGCTGCGACGCGCCGATCAGGACTCGCTCAAGTCGCAGGACGTGCCCGGCGGCGCCCACTTTGGCGCCCACAAGGCCGGCAAGCGCAGCTCCAACTCCTTCTCGCAGCGTCGCGACTCGCGCGAGGATCCCGCCCGCTCCAAACTGCGCGACAACTTTGCCGAGCCGCACGCGTCCGCCAAGCGCACGCCCGAGGTGGCGGAGCTCTGCGAGAACTGGGTGGAGGTGGGCTGCACCTCGCTGGGCCCCATCCTGCTCGAGGGCGCCTCCGCGCTGCCCATTCCCGACCACGAGCTGCATCTCGTGCAGCACAAGTAAGCTTCCATTTTGAGGATGATTTGATTTTGTCACTACGTGTGTAACGTATAGAAGGAGTATATATTTACCCGAGCTGAACTGCCGTGTCGATATCGAATCCATCTGTCCGTCTATCTGTTTCTAAGCCAATTGGTTTCTCCATTTAAAAGCAATCTTCATGACACTTTGCATACATGCAGCCTTTTTTTGAAAGCAGTGCAAATGTCGAAGCCGGTCGGATCGGACCAATATATCAGCTGCCATAGGAACGATCGGTCCAAAACTACGTTTTTGTATAACAAACTTGTCTGTTTTTTAGATATCCTAACCAAACTTCGTAATTGAAAGGAGTTCGATGTTGCTAACATATTAAACAAATTTGATTGGCATCACATAATTTTACTATATAACTCTCATAGTTAGAATCAATTGAAAAATGAATTTTTGTATGAAAGCTCGTTATATTTTTTTGAGATATCCCAACCAAACTTCGCAATTGAAATGATGCTCCTTTTCTATCTGGTGGTTTTCTACACTATATCAAATAGCTCCTATAGGAACAGTCGGTCGAAAAATTATATTTTGTATGAAGAACTTTTTTTCTCAAGAAAGCAATTATAATTGCTTATGTATATTTAATTGCTAATATATTATAATTGCTCATAATTATTAGCGTGCCTATGCTCCTAAAAACATCCCATTAAAATAATGTAGCCTTAGATAAGAACAATTAATTTTGTTGTCTGCAATGTTCGGCACTCCGAATATATTTGTTTCTTTCCAGTTCTAATTGTCTTTCATTCTTCGCAGCTTTCTGCGCGAGCACGATGCCAAGTTCAAGCGGCTGTGGTTCCTGTGGTCCAGCAACGGCAGCGCGCTCGGCTCGGGCGCGGAGACTTCGCGCTGCGGCTGCATCGGCGGCTGCGCCTTCTTCGGCAGCAATCGCAATGGCCAAAAGTTCTTCAAGCCGACGGCGCAGGATGTGCACGACAACTACAACATTGCGCGCTATTTGTGAGTAGGAGAGAGTTACCTCAAAGTACCTTAGCTCACTTTCGTGCTTTCCAACAGCATCATCAACAACAACAAGGACTTTGGCTTCGGCGAGAGCATTCTGCATCAGGGTCAACTGGTCTTCCACACGCCGCCGTACAGCTTGCACTGCGTCTCGCTCTACGACTCGGCGGACTTCAACGGCAAGGGCAAGCTGTACAGGCCGGCCGTGGAGCTGCGCAATGGCAGCCTGAAGAAGTCGGAGCTGTGCCCGCTGCCCGACGGCGCCAAGTTCAAAATAGGCGGCGGCGCCGTGGACAAACCGGAGCTGAGCAGCAGCCGGAACAAGTCCCGCGAGAGCATCGGCTCGCCGAATACGCTCGAGCGACGCAGCAAACGGTATACGTGCACACGGCAGACCTCCGTGGAGGTGCCTTATGCACGTCTGCTGGACAGTCCCTCCAAGAAGCTGCAGCTGCAGCACGAGTCCCTGGAGAGCGGCAATGCCAGCAGCAGCAGCCACCGACGTGGCTCCGACTCGCACCGGCTGCGCGTGTCGCCGCCCAAGACGAGCATCTCGGACTCAAGACTGACCGGCGAGGTGGCGCTGGACGACGAGCACGAGGTAAATGCCAGCTTAAAGCGTTTATTTAATGCAACCTCTTCATATCTGAGCTGATCTTTGCAGATGCCCGATGAGATGTCGCACTCGGCGCCGCATTCGCATCCGCTGGAATTTGAAATCGCGGACATTGTGCTGCACGCTGGGGATCAGCTGCCGCGCGAGGTGCAGCGCACCATATCGCTGACCTCGGAGAATCCCTCAGAGATGTTCTTCTCCGCCGAGGAGGACATCTCCAATGTGATGTCCCAGCGCGGCTCGATGAAGCAGCGCAGCAACAACGGCTCCATCATATTGTCGGGCAGAAAACGTTTTTCCTCGGATTTGAGGTGGGTTTAACGGAATTTATAGCTCTCTATATGAAGTTAATCTCCATCTCTTGCAGCATTGGCGCACAGAACGAGAACGGCAGCCACACGCTGCCCACCTATCGCAGCGATCTGGAGATCCATGCGCCCGAGAACAACAAGACGCTGCCCAAGCGGCCGCAGAGCACCACAGAACTGGTAAAAACAATCGAGCAAAAGGCTACAAATTTATTTCCCTCTCTCTATGTTAGGTCTTTACGTATTTTATTATACATATTCTATATACCATATAAACACATTGAAGATGTACCGCTTTTGAGGCCTAGTTTATGTTTCACTTTCACAAAATACGAATAAAAATCAGTTCAGTTCTGAAATTCTTGCCTAGAACTTGTGCAGAACTCTGTCATATCGTGCATGTTTATCTAAGTATCTCTAAGAACTATTTCTCTCTCTTAACTCTATATAACTATTATATATGCTATATAAAAAAATCCACACCTAAATTCTATTCCTCTCCACAAACTCAAACTTTCGATTCATCCAAAACTATATAAAAAACTAATTCAAAAAATAAATAAATAAAAAAAAAAAAAACTCATCCAGAACGAAGACGCGAGACGCATTCACGGTCTTGCCACACCTATAAGAAAATTAACAAATATCTCATCACGACCCGAGTACCGACATTTTTTTCACGATGTGAGTAGTTCTTAGCAACAGCAAACCAAACTACAAAAAAAAAGTACAATTAAAAATCTTAATTAAATCTTTAACTAACACGTAGCGCAACTAAATTTAAATATTTGTTTCTTAATTATCAAATCTTAATGTAACCTCTTTAAATTTGTTGAGTATAGTTTTGGTATATTAAACAGAACACAAAAACCTATTTAATTTCGGAATGCCGAAGCTCTTATATCCTTGCTAAATTATATCTTCAACCGAGCAAATTAAAATTTTAATTCTTAAAAAACTTTTAAATATATAATAAATAATTTGGGAGCCAACTCTATGCAAGGGTATACAAAATGTTGCCTGCATGTCTCGAATTTTGCATGCCACTTGGAGCTAGTCTAAGTTTACTGATTTCTAGTTTAGCTTTAAGTATGAACTTCTCAATTAACACATTCACATCAATTTGCTGCACTTTCTTATCGGCAACTTGTGCTTGCGCCACTTGGTACTCTATCATTTGTAGATTTTTCAATATATTTCCTGATGTTAGTTTACTAATTCGTTAATTTTACTCTGCATTTCACAGGCGGATTCCCGTGGCTCCTCTTCGGGCACACCCTCGCTGTCCTCGAACTCGTTCATCTCGGCCATGTCGTCGCAGGAGGATGTGGCGCTGGTCAATCTGCACCAGCAGGTCAATCGGCCCATCATCGACTCTCCGCTGCTGATGGCCAGCTATTTGAACCACTTGTCGCAGGTGAAGTGCTTCAATTGGAATGGCTGCTCGTTTCCGCTCGGACCCGATGTCTTCTCCACGCCGCTCTTCCACGAGAACGAGGACGGCGGCCTGACCTACATTGGCAGCAAAATGCTGCCGCATTTCGACCTGTACTCGTGCTGGCGTGAGATCAAAGTGGTGCCTCGGTACGAGAACAGCACCGGCAGCAACAGCTCGGCCACCTTTCTGGGTGGGCCCAAATCGCATCCCTGGGATCCCAGTGTGCTGCTCAAGGAGGAGGAGTCCGACAAGACCACAAATGGCTTCGACGATGGCGAGTTCATGAGTCTCCAGTCGGAGGGCGGTGCGGCTTGCACTTCGGTGGTGGCCAGGCTGAAGGGACAGCTGAATGTTTTCCTAACGCCGTTGTTGCTGGAGGGCTTGCAACGGTGAGTTCAATATTTATTATATTTATTCCTTCTATTTATTATTTACTTTTACAAGGCATGTTTAAGTTACAGCCTAATGGTAACCAAATTAAAATGCACGCAATGCAACAAATTTATTCGCATATGCTTAGAAAATATATATATACACCTAATATATATACACACACACACACACACGCACACACATGCCGGTGAATTAAACAAATGGAATAACTATGAAAACTTAACTTCGTTTGACGCGAAAATGTGCGCGATTCGCCTGGCGAATGGCCATGTTGAGGCTGCTCTGGCTGCTCTGGTCACGTGGAAAGGAGTCCATCAGCTTCTTTAGATAGCTTTCGTTAGCATTCTGAGTCGAGTCTTTAATTGTCTGTTCCAATTAATTGATCAGCACTTACCTCGGGTGCATCGTCTGTTTTCCTGCTGTCCCGCTTGATCCGCTTCGACTGCAGCTGATTCTGGCTGGGATTCCGTTCGTTAGACTGCTGAAAGGACTCATAGTTGAGCATCTCGCTGTGCTCCTTGTCTGAGCGCAGCTGATTCTCGCCCGGCTCGTTTTCGCTCCGAATGATGCCCTCATCGGTTTGGATTAAATAGCGCAAGGGTTCGCGTGCATTTTTCTCAATGAAACTGCAAAATTTAACGGTAACAGGAACGTGTGTTGGCATTGTGTAGTTTTTTTTGATGTGGTTGTGCATGTGAGTTGGTTGTGCTGTGATTCGTATGTGTATTTATGCGGCCAACCTGTCGCCATCATTGGCTGCCATATCATTGGCCAGCTGCAGTGGCTCCGCGGCCTCGAGCTCATCGCCGCCTCTTTCCTGGGCCGCTACTGGCGCCGCATTCAGCTGCAGGTTCTCGTCCAAGGCCGCGCCGTCCGCCTCCTCGACCTGGTTATAGTCCTCGGCCTTGTCCTGTTTCGCTCGCTGTTCGTGCGCCACGCGTGCCAGCTGATGCCGCTCGTAGGGCATCTCGAGTTCGGCTTGCTTGGGCTCCTCTTCGTTCTGCTGCGGCTGCCCTTCGTCCTCGGCCACTTTGTCCTGGCCCCAGGAGCTGCCCAGTTTTGGTAGCTCCTTGAAGTCGTTTAGATTTGTAGCTGCATCCGCGTTCGATAGCTTGCCGTAGTCCATGTTGAACGTCTCCGGCAGGATATCGTCCTTGCCATTCCAGCCGTCCAGCTGTTTGTGCAGCTTTTGGGATTCGTCGCGATGCGCCTGGGCCGCCAGCCGCTCGAGGCTATCCATATTGCTGGGCTCCTGGTCCATGCCCATATCCGAGAAATCCTGCACGCTTGAACGCTGCTTGGAACGCTGCTGGATGCGCTGCAGGCACATCGTGTCCTCCGGATCGCATTCCTCGAACCCTTTGCCTTTCGCTTTGGAGTCGTATTTGGCAGTATCGATATTTATGTCCAGGAAACCGTCCAAGGACTTGCACGCTGTGGTGGCACACCTTCTGGTGGTTGCGGTGCAGCGTCTTGTGGTCGGTCGCTTGCACTTGGGCCGCTCGGTGCACTGGTCCCTCTCCTTGTCGGCATCGTCCTCGTCGTGGCAGCCATCGTCGACCGATTGCTTGCCCGAGCTCAGGGCAGCCTCCGTATCCTCCTCTGCCGGCTCCATGTCGTCGTAGTGCTGTTTCTTGGCTGCCCTATGGTGTCCCCTAAGGCTTGCTTGCTTTGAAAGGAGTAAGTTATGGATGGGCTGTATCTTATCCTTGTTCCCCTAACTACACACCCTCTAAGTCGAATGGTCCATGGCCGGCATCGTCCAACAGCTTGTTCAGCGCATTCAGATCGTCCAGCGATAAACCGTTCAGTGTGGACTCCACCTCGGCATCGGTGAGGCCATTTGTCAGATCGGGATAATCGGCCGGATCGAGGCCCGTATTCTGTACGGACTTCACTGGAGCTTCCTGCATGTTTAAGCGCTTAGCCTCACGTGACCTGGAGGAGTCTTCTCTACGTACCATCGGATACGCTGCCATGAGCGACAGCCAGCACGAAAGCAGAGTGAAACGCAGTAGAAACATTTTTTGAAACTTACGGAATTTAAATTTATATATTATCTTAGTCTGATCGAACGACAATGTTTGAGTTTTGACTGCTTAGCTTGGATACGGAGAAATTATCTGAAGTTTAATGTCAAAGCTGCTTAGAATTGAACAACTGTGATTGCTCCCAAATCGAATACAGAGTAGGAAACTAATTTAAAGTGATAAGACTATGCTTTACTTATTGCTTCTCGCTGTGCTTTCTGCTTATCGTTTCTAGCTTCTAGTTGGGGTTTCTCTCAAAGCTTCTCGCATCGTTTTTTCCTACTATTCATTTTCCCATACTTATTCCCGCAACTCGCTTTACTTCTCTTATAAATTTTAGTCTCACTTAGGGTTAGGCTTCTCTCTTTATTTATTTACGTATTTATGCAAGTACTTCTAAAATAATTGATTTTCTCCCTTGCAGAATGGTGGAGGCAGCTGTGCCAACGATCCAGTCGATGCACCTGCTCTCGGTGGTCAACTTTATACACGCCTCGTGCATAGCCAAGGTGAAGAACGACAATATACTCAAACGGGATCAGAGCCTTAGCTACTGGTCGCAGGTGCACTCGAATTCGAAACGCTCGACCACCGAGCGCCACTTGCAGGGACCCGGGGACTCGTTTCTGAGCGATGTCTATGAGGAGAGCATATCGACAAAGACCCAGGGCCTGATTGTGCTGCCCAAGGTGAGCATCACCATGCTGCAGTCGTCCATTGTGGAGGAGATCATATCCGTGGCAGCGCTGGACAATGTGCAGGTGAGAGGGCAAACAAACACTCATTTCAATTTGAATAACCATTCACGAATATTCCCCTCTTTTTGCAGGATCTCAGCTGCGTCTCGCTGCTCACGTTCTACATGGAGGGCATCTCCACCAAGTTCCACTTGGGCAAGACGACGCGCGCCTCCATGCACAACGTCTACATACAGCAGACGGTGCAGTCGGGCAGCAGCCACAAGAAGGGCGGCATCATGAAGGGCACTCGAGCGCTGCTCGCGCATCTCTCCTCGCAGACGCGACCCGACAATGTCCAGGGCGAGCCCATACTCATCGAGACGTCCGAAAAGCAGCTGGAGGAGCTGGTCATAACGCTGGACATTGGACGGGCCCATGCGCAGCTGCGCCGCCTCAAGACCGAGGGCCAGTCGTGCGCACCCGAGACGCCCGTCATTGTCACTGCCATACCGGAGCACAAGAGCAAGGTGCTCTTCGAGTGCCTCAAGATGCCCGAGAGCACGGGCATCGAGAGCATCGGCTACATCATGTTCGAGTGCGGGCTGGAGGGCGTGGGTGTCAAGATCGTGAAGCGTTCGCACTTTGAGAAGTCGGAGAACAGCAAGGAGGAGCTGGCCGAGATGACGGCCGGTGCAGAGGGCGTGGCGGCCGGTGGCGGCGGATTCAATCTCAACGAGCTCGTGGTGACGTCGGCCGGCGAAGCCGCTGTGACGACTGCAGATGCCAGTGGCGCCACTTCCAAGGCGGAGGCAGCTTGGCGCTTGATCACCAAGAAGCCACCGACACCCAAAACGCCCAAGGAGAAGTTCCAGCATGCCCTGGACAATATCATTGTCAGCGATAGCACTGGCGCCGAGCACGGACGCAAAACGACACCCCGACAGCCGGCGGATGAGGATGTGGAAAAGGGAGCTGGGAGCACGAGCCAAACGGCAGGCGCCCAGAAGCAGAGCGGCGCCGGCAATGCCGCCAAAGATGGCTACGACAAGGCGCTCGCGAATGTGAAGGGCTCCGACAAGACATCCTCCTGCGTCATTGAGCTCAAGTCCGTGTGGTTCAACTTTGCGGCGCCGCCGTGCGTGCCCATCACGCGCAAAATCGATTTGACGCGCCTGGACTGGAATCTGCTGAGCACCGCCTCGCCGGCCATAACCGCCTGGATGAATCCCAGCAATCGCCTGGCCATGAAAATTGTCTCGCTGCTGAAGGTGCTGCACACGCGCCAAACGGCGGTCGCCGCCTGCCTCATGGCCGACGCCATGGAGAACGAGAAGATACAGCGCAATCCAAAGATTAAGAAGGTGCGTGTTTGTCATTTATTTATGATATACGATAACTGCATACTCTCCCTTCTATAGAGTCGCTATGCCAACAACTACACGCTGCTGTCGAAGACGCTGCAGGAGGATCCCAGCTGTCAGCTGTGCTACATCATGCAGAAGCTGGTGCTGGACGAGGGCGTTCAGCGCATCGAGCAAATCTTCAAGCATGGCGAGGTGCCGCATCTGAATACACTGCGACAGGTGCGACCCAGTGGAGTGAAATGTTAGATGAATGTATCTATAATCGCTTCTTTCGAACAGGGCATCATTGTGCTGAGTCGTCAGTGGAAGAACACCTTGTACAATCCGATATTGTTTGAGCATCAGTATAAGAATAAGCTGGCGCGACCCATCAATGTGACATTCTCGTTCCCGCAGAACGAGGAGGAGTGCGAGGCGGATGAGTGTGAAGGTGATGTTGAAATGGGCGCCTATGCCGGCGTCGGCGAGAATCCGGAAGAGAGTGAGAATGCTTTATTACTTGGGCAAACACAGCATCATCGAACTCACATTGGTATTCCTTTGATTAACGCTGCTCAGCTGCAACTGCAGTTAACTCCTTTTGTTATAACTAATATATATATATATATAGATATAGGCGACGTTTTTTTTTTTATGTTTATTTTTATACTTTCGTTTTTTATGCACGTTTGTGTTGTTAACTTTTGCGTGTCGTCAAAAGCTGTGCAGGAGATGCCCCTTAAGTGCAGACATACTTCAAGCACTTGACTGGCATTTCTTGCTTAGCTTGAAATGATTTCTTTACCTCTGCTGTTTCTTCTGCAACTTTTGCAACTATCCCTACTTGACTTTCCTATTGACTTTTCCATATCTTCAACATATATTTACTGTTCAAAATGCTTTACGTGTTCATGACTTCATATTGTTTGATGCTTTGCGTTTGCATTATGTACTCAAATATTCAATGTTACTCAACTTTCCTTTCTGGCTATAAACTATCCAATCTTATTTAGGCTTTCAATACTTTGTGCAGTGTGCTTAATAGTTGTATCGCACTTTTCTTTTACTTCTATCCGTGTGGACAATTCCGGAGTTAAAATGTACTATGATTTTGTTTATATATATATATACTTAATCACTATATAGTTTAAATAGAGATAAATAGCAAAAATCTTCTATATGTCTAGAACTTTTATAAATTTCCCTTGTCTTTTAATGCCTGGAAATGTCCATATATATGTTGCAAAATGCAATCCAAATATTTCGCATACTGCACTTGACTAAATTCCGTTCTGATCTCTAACTCTACTTGAGTGCAAAATTGTTTCAATTGTTTTTCTAAGAATAGTGTGCACTTACTTAAACTTGTACCTTTCGATATCTAGATAATACACAATACGGCGGCATGTCCTACACCCATGAGACTCCACACCATGGACCTGCATCCCAGCGATCCACTTCGACGTCGCCCAACATACACCACACGCGTCGCGGGTAAGTTCTGGACCAGCTTTTTATCAATTGCTTTGTGCTTTCGCATGTGTCGTTAATTAATGCCGCTGCCTGTGTATGTGTTTTTCTTTTCATAATCCTTTAAAAACCACCCATTACATCTATATGATTATGAATGTGCACCTGAACGTCTTGTTTGCGCTTTTCAGTTTGAGCAAAGTGCACAGCAAAGCCTCGAATTATTCACATGGCAATTCGTCTCGTTCCAGCATACAAATGCTGCCCATTATCTCGGGTCTGGTGGAGAAGCAAGCGCCAGAGTTCGGTAAGTTTTGCAAATAAATATGCCTCAAAATAAATATATATATAATCCGTCTACCCCGCTTAGAGTACGGCGCCTTGCAGGAGGGTTCGCTGAGCTCGACGAACTCCGTGAACAAATTTTGGCTGGGCGGTGAGAGTCACAAGGAGGACTTGTACTTCTGGATGGCCAAGCAGCAGGATAACAATAAGAAGAAGGAGCATGCCGCCGAAAAGGAGCATGCCCGTCCCGCGCCGCCCAAGCTGCCTGGCCAGACGCACACGCGCAGCGCCATCATGCAGGACTCCATTAAGCTCCTCGATGCGCATCTCATCTTCGAGCCGCTGCTCACCTGTCTGGGCGTAATGCCCCAGCAAATGATCAACAAATTCTCGAATGCGGACATCTCTTCGCTGGAAAACTTTGGCACCAATCTCTCCCTCATCGGCACCTTTGACTCCATACGCGTCGACATCGTGGTCAGCGAGGCGGGCGACAAGAAGAACAACACCAGCGCCAAGTCCACGAAGCTCAGCAAGAAGGCGAATGGCGGACGCGCTTCCATAATGATGGACACGCCGCTGTTTCTGTGCGAGCGCGTCGGCGTCGAGCTGGAGGTGCTTAAGATGTCCGACGGCATGGTGGATCAGGCGCGCCAGAATGTCATCTACATGTCGCGCCGCCAGCTCAAGAAGCACACGAGCACCGTGATCAACCTCAGCCTCAATGTGCGCTTCATCTCGCAGCAGGTCAACATGCCGCTGCTGCGGCTGCTCCATCAGATCTGCAACATGTATCAGAACGTCAAGGATGCGCAGAACGAGTTCCACGAGCATCCCGAGCTGAGCAAGAAGAGTCAGACCAAGGACGAGTGTAGTTTGGGTAAGTTATTCCTTTTTATATCTAGGGAGCTCTACCGATTACACTCGTTCATGAAATGGAATGGGTACATTAAATTTGTGGAATGTCCGTCCGTCTGTCTGTACGAACGCATAGCTAGACTCTTGAAAATTAGAATATCTACTCGTATATACCCGCATTTTTTTATTTACACCCACTGGAGGCATGAGAATTAGCGAAAATCAGTTTTAAATGTGGATAGATTCAATTCAATTAAAGCTCTATGATCCACAGCTCCCATATCTCAAACTCCCATAACTTTGTGAAAACTGAACCGATTTTCAAGCTTGAAGGCATTTTGGTCTTGTTTTATTCTCTAGATTGATTCAGCATTTAAAAAATATGTATTATTGAAAAAAAAATTTTTTTTAATTTTTTTGAAAAAAAAGCATGTACCCCCCCCTTACTCATTTTCAAAAAATTTTTTTTTTCAAAATTTAAATATGCAAATTTACCATTTTAATCGATTGTGGTGGTCACAATTAGTATAAAAAACAACATTAAAACCGATTCTGAGGGGGTCAAAGTGTTGGTCAAAAATCATGCAAAAATTAACAAAAATTTTGACATGTAAAGCTCTCGTATTCATAGCTCGCATATTTCAAACGGCCGTAACTTGGCCAAAACTGAACCGATTTTCAAGTTTGAAGGCATTTTGGTCTTGTTTTATTCTCTAGATTGATTCAGCATTTAAAAAATATGCATTATTGAAAATAATTTTTTTTTTTTAATTTTTTGGAAAAAAAGCATGTACCCCCCCCTTACTCATTTTCAAAAAAATTTTTTTTTCAAAATTTAAATATGCAAATTTACCATTTTAATCGATTGTGGTGGTCACAATTAGTATAAAAAACAACATTAAAACCGATTCTGAGGGGGTCAAAGTTTTGGTCAAAAATCATGCAAAAATTAACAAAAATTTTGACATGTAAAGCTCTCGTATTCATAGCTCGCATATTTCAAACGGCCGTAACTTGGCCAAAACTGAACCGATTTTCAAGTTTGAAGGCATTTTGGTCTTGTTTTATTCTCTAGATTGATTCAGCATTTAAAAAATATGCATTATTGAAAATAATTTTTTTTTTTAATTTTTTGGAAAAAAAGCATGTTTTCAAAAAAATTTTTTTTTCAAAATTTAAATATGCAAATTTACCATTTTAATCGATTGTGGTGGTCACAATTAGTATAAAAAACAACTTTAAAACCGATTCTGAGAGGGTCAATTTTTTTGTCAAAAATCATGCAAAAATTCACAAAAATTTTAACATATAAACCTCTCGGACAAATACCTCGTATATTTTAAACGGCCATAACTTTGTCAAAACTGAACCGATTTTCATGTTTGATGGCATTTTTTTCATGATTTGTCCTCTCTTTGATTCCGCATTTAAAAAATATGCATTATTGAAAATAATTTTTTTTTTAATTTTTTGGAAAAAAAAGCATGTACCCCCCCTTACTCATTTTCAAAATTTTTTTTTTCAAAATTTAAATCTGCAAATTTACATTTTTATTCGATTGTGGCTATCACAATTAGCATAAAAAACTACAATCTAGCCAATTCTGAAGGTGTCAAATTTTTTGTCAAAAATCATGCAAAAAATGAGATAAATTTTCACATGTAAAGCTCTCGGATCCATAGCTCTTTTAACTTAAACGGCCATAACTTTGTCAAAACTGAACCGATTTTCAAGTTTGATTGCATTTCGGTCATGATTTACCCACTAGATTGATGCTTTATTTAAAATAGATCCATAAAAAATAATTTTTTTTTTAATGTTTGGTTTAAATGAGTTTAAATGTTAGCTGTGCTATTTGCAAATTTGCTAGACAATTTTCGACTTTTAAGCTGCAATTGTTAACGAGTATTGCGCAGTCGGTTACACTCGACTGCATCATTGTTTTAACAGCCAGTTGAAATCTTTACTCAATCGATTCTTTATCTGCACAGCCTCGGAGCCCACGGATCTGCTGGCCTACGCTTCGGTTGCGGAACGCTTTGCGGATGAGCGCTACGACAAGTTCAACGAGACCATGCCCACGATGCCGGCGACGCGTGGCCGTGGCAGCGGGCTGGCGCCCATCATACAGCTAACGCCCTCGCCGAACGCCAAGAATCGGCCGCAGAGCTTCGCGCAGAAGCTGCGCTCCACGGGCAAATCGGTCAAGGGCAAGCTGGGCTACACCAATCTGAACGAGTCGAGCTCGTCGCCGCTGCGCGACAGTCCGACGATGTCCCTCAACGACCAGCACATACTGAAGCTGGCGACGGAGTCGAAGGCGTCGCTGAACGGCGGCTGTGCGACCAGCGTCAGCGGGGACTACAACAACACGCTGACCAAGTCGGGCATGGCGCCGCTGCCGCTGCCGCCGCTGCTGGAGACGCCCAACTGCTGGAAGACCATCTACCATCTGCTGGAGCTGTACGGCACCATGCCGGAGACCAAGACGGTGGTGCAGCGCAGCTCGCTGAACGAGCACAAGAAGCCGCCGGCGAGCTTTGGCAACAACGACGACGACGATCTGACCAGCGCGCCGACGCCGCTGCCGCAGCACCGCGAGATGCATCTGCTCGACGGCGTGCCGCAGGAGCGTACGCGCCTCATTGTCTTCGGCGTGGCCAAGATACACAAGACACGGCTGCTGGCCACGCTGTCCGGGCTGAAGCTCGAGTCGGAGATCACCACGCTGAACAGCACGGCCACCTGGCGCAAGAAGGCGCGCCCCGTCTCCCTCGAGTGCTCGCTCACCGGCCAGGTGGGACGCGCCATGATTGTGCTGCTCGAGGGCGTGGCGCCCAGTCAGCAGTGAGTACTAGAAAACTTAGCCTGAAGGATTCTCTTTTAATCCCTTTTAATCCCCCCCCGCACAGAACCGTCGTCAAGGTGACCGTGGGCAAGAGCCAGACCCTTTACTCGAGCCTCTCGAAGCGCGGCAAGGACAAGAACAGCGGCCTGTTGTCCATCGGGCCCGTCAACATTGACATCCCCCAGCATCCGGTGGCGCTGCACGGCATGATGACGCGCAGTTCGAAGCAGCTGTCGTCGACGCTGCAGGAGCTGCGCGTCAAGCGCAACTCGGGCCGCTCCACGCTGCGCTCGCACACCGCCGAGGAGCCGGAGTCGCCGTTTCACGCACGCAACTCGGGCGGCGCCGCCAGCGGCGGTGGCACTGCCAGCGAGATGCGCGAGCGCACCGTCTCCGGCGGCGCCCAGCAGCAGCCGCAGCTGACGGCCCGGCGAGCGGCCCGCCTGGTCCAGTCCAAGCCGGCGACAACGCACCAGAACGGCCTGCTCCAGCCGCTGGTCATGCAGTTCAACGTCCTCCTGCAAAGCCTGTCCATCAACGCGGCGCTGCTGCCCTCGCTGCAGGCGCAGTACCGCATGAACCACGTCAGCTCCATGGGCGTCACGGGGCAGCGCGCCAAGTTCGTCATCGATCTGCCCACGCACACGCTGAGCTTCAACACCAAGATACAGGTGGGTTGTCTATAGTATATATAATCTCGGAAAATGGGGGAAACCGTTTAAAAAAACAATTTGTAAATTTTCTGTTATTCATCCGACCGGCTTGCCAAACTCACTTTCCCGGGTATATTCAAAATTTCAACAATGATTGTTTTATTATACCCTGAACCCATTAAAAATGGGTAAAAAGGCTATAATGGTTTTATGCAAATGTATGTAACAGGGAGAAGGAAGCATCTCAGACCCCATAAAGTATGTATATATCTAGCCCTGTCCGTCTGTCCGTCCGTTTGTCCGTCTGTATGAACGCAGCGTTCTCGGAAAGTACAAAAGCTAGAGACTCAAACTAAACGATTATAGTTTCTGTAATTCAATACGCAATAGGAGTTTGTCATTTTTAATATATCGATAAAAATCGATCTAAACCTCTGTTTTTTTTAGTTTTCTTAGCATATCTCCTAGACTATAAGAGCTAGAGCCCCCAAATTTGGTTCGGCATATGCGCGTATAGCATATGCAGCTTATGAATATTTTCGGATTTTTTATACCTTCCCCCACTCGCCCCATTTTTAAAAAAAAAAACGCAATTCAAATTCTACAGACTTGGGCTTTGGTTTGTTATGTACAAAGATTTGACTACTCTTATTACGTAGTAAAAATTTCAGATCATGCTCTTAGTTTAAAAGTTATTCACGCGTTTCCTTCATGGGGCCCAAGCGCAGCGGCTGAGAAACGCACAGCTTGCGGCGTGAGTTTGTCTGTGTGTGTGTGTGTGTTTGTATATGTGTGTACGAATGCAAGGGGGTTGAAATG
Organism: Drosophila sordidula; assembly: GCA_035047465.1. Taxonomy (NCBI): domain Eukaryota; kingdom Metazoa; phylum Arthropoda; class Insecta; order Diptera; family Drosophilidae; genus Drosophila; species Drosophila sordidula. The sequence continues at coordinate 3,522,881 of JAWNPQ010000090.1, read as the reverse complement.
TATGTGAACACAGCTTAGCTGAAAACTCTACTCAAAGATTAAAATTAGTTAGATTGGGACTGGAGTACTAAGTACTAGCCTGGGATTAAACAGGACAATAAATTGCCAATCAGTTTTGTGCCATTTTGGCTTTGCGTCTTTTCACTCCCCTAATGATAGAAATAGTTGTGATTTCTCAAATGGGCTGCAACAAGAAAGTTAATTCCTTTGCTGCTTGCAGAACGAAATGAATCTTCCGTCGGAGGCGTGCATTGGACTGCCGCCCGTGCATGTGCTGGCGGAGTATATACCGGACAATCGGCAGGAGCACACGGAGAGCGTTGAGGGCATTGTGCTGCGCCAGGGCGGCTATGTGAACGCCAGCGCCGAGATCGGCGAGTTCGAGCGCTGCCTGACCACCGATCTGCTCAACCATCTGGTCTTCGTGCAGAAGGTCTTCATGCGCGAGATCAACGAGGTGCTGCAGAAGGTCTACGGCGGCGAGAAGCCCGTGCCCCTGTGGACGGAGGACAGCGGCGACAGCGCCAGCGTCCAGGAGTCGACGCTGAAGCGCATACTCTTCTCGATCAACATATCGATGAAGCGCATCCAGCTGACGGCGACCACGCCGTGCTCGTCGGCGGTGCGCTTCGAGACGGGCACACTGGAGCTGCAGCTGTCGAATCGTGTCAAAAATCTGGGCGATCTGAGCAATCGCAAGCTGTTCTTCAAGGCGCACATCGACTTCAATCTGTCGCTGGGGCAGATCATCAGGAACGTGATATTCGACGAGGCGGAACCAGAGTTCCAGCAATATGCCTTTTTCCATACGACCATCGGTCTGCGTAACGCCTTCCAGGATGAGCTGCCCAACGAGGACAAGGAGCTCATATTGCTGACGCTGAAGCGTCCCCTGGTCTACGTACAGCCGATAGCCGTGGACAAGGCCATATTGGTCTGGCTGAACTACAAGAACGCCTACGAGTACTGGGCCGAGAAGCGTGCCAATCTCTGCTACGAGCACACGCCCCACACCACCCAACAGGTGTTCGATCGCGTCGCCTTCGGCCAGATAGCCAGCTCGAATCTGTCCACGCTGTTCCTGCAGCTAACCGTCGAGGATATGGGCATCTGTCTGCCCCTAAAGCAGGCCAATCCCGTGGTGAGTGCAACTTACCTAAACTTTCTAGACAAATCCCTAATCTCCTCCTTATTGTCCGACAGTCGTACGGCTCCCGTTCGTATCAGGACTTCGATGCCAAGGGCGCTGTGGTCATCACGCTGGAGAACACCATCATCTCGGCCTGCAATTCGGGCTCGCTGGTGTCGAAGGGCAAGTTCCAGGGCTTGTGCCTGCGCTTTGCCGACGACTTTGAGACCAATCTCGACGACTGGAAGCCCGGCGGCGGCGAGTCGATCATGAACGTGTGCGTCGTCTCCGAGGGCACCTTCGAGGTCTGCTCGCGGACGACGGCGGCCAAGAAGGGCGAGAACGCCAAGTGGCTGCTGAATGTCAAATGGCAAATGGAGGGCGTCGACATCCATCTGGATGTGAACATTGGCAAGCAGCTCTCCTCGCTGGGCCACACGCTCACCATGCTGACGGGCTTCGAGGAGGACGAAACGCAAATGGAGTCGCCCGACAGCGACGAGGGCGACCAGAGCAGCCGGGACACGTACGTCCGTCGGCGCGGCGAGTTCGACAATCTGCCGGCGTTCGTGTTCGATCCGAACATCGACTCGAAGAAGCGCTCGTTCATGATGGAGAAGGAGATGGCCGAGCAGCTGAAGATCATCAACGATCTGCGCACGCTGGGCGCCTCCCACAACACGGTCGCCCACGAGGAGCGCCGCCTGCAGGAGCTGCAGGCCATCTGCTACAAGTACTTCCGGCGCGACATGATCCAGAAGTGGAAGCGACCCTCGCTGCGGCGCTCCCTGAAGAACTACAGTCGCTCCCACTCGTACATCGGCAGCGGCGGCGTCGCGGGCGCTCCGGGCGCCAGCATGGCGGTGCGCGAGCTGCCGCTGGACAATGGCAGCCACAGCTATGCGGGCCGGCGTCTGGACACGATCGCCTCCAACGATGAGATCTCCAGCCTGCAGAGCACGCCCGCCTCGTGCCATTCGCGCAGCGCGTCGCTGAAGACGGGCGTCGGCCGCGTCACCTTCACGGACGCGATGCGGCAGACGTCGCTGCCGAATGCGGACACCGACACGGAGACCGGCGACAACGAGCCGGACTGGCGCAGCGGCGTCCAGGGCGACTGCACGCCCAGCGAAATGGACGTCGACGGCACCTCCGTTGAGATGCGGCGCAAGCATGCGCACGCCCACGCCCAGAAACAGCAGACGGAGCCGAACATTGACTTCGAGCTGGACGTCAAGGTGCTGGTCAATTCCGGCAAGTGCGTCCTGCACACCAAGGACAATCACAGCGGCGAGGAGCGCGCCGGCTACGGCGGTGGCGGCGTCGCCGCCGCCAGCGTGAAGACGCACAAGCGCGAGCGCAGCATTGGCAACGACTGGGGCAGTCCGACGCCGTCGCGCCGGCAGCGGGACAAGAGCAAGCTGCGCTTCAATGCCGCCGCGCACAATAATGCGCTCCTCGCGGATCTCACCACCTTCCACATACCCGGACTGGACGTCAAGCTGCACTATCAATCCCGCACGCTCGCCGACCCAGCTGACCCGATTCCGCCGGCGGCGGCGGCGGCGGCGCCTCCTCCCTATATGCGACGCGTGGGCAACAAGCGGGCCACGCTGAGCGCCTGGATGACGCTGCAGAGCATACCCGAGGAGACGATCATCTCGCCGCACATCCTCGAGTTTCTCGAGCAGACGCTCGAGCCCATACCGGCCAGGCAGGCGAACAGCGTGCCGGCGACGCCCTCGCACACGGCCGCCGTCAATCTGGACATACTGCCGGCCAACTATGCGACCTACGCCTCGTTTCCCGTGGACGTCATCGTCTACTTTCACATGCAGCCGTCCACGTTCCGGTTCAGCTGCCTGCCCGTCTCGCGGGTGGAGTGCATGCTCCAGCTGCCCAGCCTGGACATTGTGTTCAGCTCGAAGCGCAGCGGCGACGAGGAGCAGCAGCAGCAGCAGCAGCAGCAATCCCAGCAGCAATCCCAGGGCCATGCGGAACAGCAGCTGCCGACGGGCGGACTGAGCGTGACGGGCTGCCTGGCCGACTTCAATGTGTACATCTTCCATCCGTACGGCGGCAAGAAGACCTCCAAGGAGACACAGTTCTCGCCGCTGAGCGACAGCGAGCGCAAGGATTCGCTCAGCATCAACGTGGAGTTCGTCAAGTTTCACATCACACGCTGCCGGAAGGTCTACATCGAGCCGTTGCCCAGCTCGAAGCGCGCCCTCGACCAGTCGCGGGCCGTCATCCGCTTCTCCACAATTGTGGACATTGGCAGCGCCAGTTTCAAGTACGATATGCGTCGCCTCACCGAGATCCTGGCCTTTCCCAAGGCCTGGTACCGTCGCCGCATCGTGCGGCGTCTCTTCCTCGGCGATCTGAGCGTCCATCAGCAGCAGCAGCAGCAGCAGCAGCAGGCGGGCGCCGAGACGCCCACGGGCTGTGCGCCGGCCACGCCCACGCCCAGCGAGGGTCGCAGCAAGGACAAGCTGCGTCTGGACTTCGAAGGACAACAGCAGCAGCCTGTCCAGCAGCTGGGCCACTTTGGGGCCGTGCGCAAGCTGAAGGCCCTGGGCAAATCGTCCAGCGCCGAATCCTCGGGCACGCCGCCCTCGGAGAAGAACCAGATCACCGCCTGGGAGACCCTGGTCATATTCGCGGTCAACTTCACCAAGCTCAACGTGCAGATGAACATCGGCAACGTGTGCGGCAACGTCGTCTGGCTGACCAAGGACTTCCGCTCCGACGGACGCCTCTCGATTGGCAGCACGGGCTACAAGAACATGTACGCCGGCATCTATTTGGGCGGCTCGGCGCTGGACGCCAAGGGCGGCATTGTCGGCGGCAGCTTTGAGGTGAACAAGATCAACAAGCGCTTCCACATCAAGGAGGAGGCCGGCATGGAGCCCTACCACACGCTCGGCCTGAGCTTCATGGCCCTGGAGCTGCGCCTCGACTACATGGGCACCTCGGTGCTGATGACGCGCATCAGCACCTTTGCGGCGGCCATGAAGGACGAGTGGCGCACGGCCGCTCAGGCGGCGGCGGCGGCGGCGGCCAGCGGCAGGGATCTGCCGCGTGCGCTCATCTTTATACACGGCGATCTCAGCTGGGATCAGCTGCAGATCATGATCTCCAAGTCGACGACAGCGGATCTGATGAAGATGTACTTCAAGCTGGAGGAGTTCTTCACCCAGCAATTCAAGTCGTCGAAGCGCGTCTTCTCCAGCCTGGAGCCGCGTCTGCAGGATCGCTCCGCTAGCATCAAGCGTCGCCAGCAGCTCAAGAAGAAGAATCCCAACGGCGAACTGCCGTCGACGGCGCCCACAGCCGCCGCCGCCGCCGCCGCCGCTGGATCCAGCAGCTTGGGCGGCGTGGACAACAACACCGATGCCCGCCACCATCGGCACTGGCAGAAGCCGCTGGCGCAGGCCATTGGCCTGGTGGTGCCGTCGCTGGTGACGCGACTGCCGCGACACGGCAACGTGCTCGGCGGCACCGTCGAGCTGCGCGGCCAGAACATCTCGCTGGCGTGCTTCCACGGCATCAACTTCAAGTCGAAGGCCTGGGCGCTGTTCAGCCTCAAGTCGCCGTCCATCAACTTTGCCACCGAGGCGCGCCAGATCGAGGACAGCAGCGAGGTGCTCGTCACGCAGAAGCTCACCTCCTGCCTGGGCCAGACGAACGAGGTCCAGCAGCAGCAGAACCACTCGATGGCCATCGTCAGCCGCATCACGCGCAACATCATCTTCCCGCCGCAGTTCAAGACCCTCAACGAGTGGTTCCACTACGCGTTCGCCAACAGCGAGATTGACGGTGAGTTTAGGCAGTTTAAAGAAAGTTTAGTGGGTCCGTTCATCTGTCCGTCCGTTCCTCTGTCTTGAAACTTGACAGGAAACTTGGAATATATACGAGATTATTGAAGATCTCCTCTAAATATCGCAAAAAAAAAAAATATCGTGATAAATCTATAAAATCTACACATCTTGTAGGCAAGTAAACATATATATGTATCTATATCTTTGACTCATTTTAGAGATAGTCACCGAATTTACCTATATTCTCCACAAATTAAAATCTATATTTTTCGAAAGTAACAATCATAATTTAGACCATTTTCGACGGTTATTTTACCGACTGCAACGTTCGTACTTGTCTACTAAATACTCTCTTCGCCCCCCACAGCTGTGGACCGCTTTCCCATGCTGGAGTGCGAGCGTGAGATAGCCTCCAACTCGATTGAGCGCACACGCGCCTCGGGCAGCAGCAGCGCGGCCAAGTCCCAGGAGCACAACCACAATCGCGAGGTCATCTTTGCGCTGCCCAGCCTGCAGCTGCACTTCAAGACGGAGCACAAGCAGGGCCCAACCACGCCGGAGCCAAGTGGTAAACCTGGTCCAACTGCACTCGAATCTTATTTATCTACCATCGTTTTTCTCGCTTCCCTTTAGAAACGAAACCCGAAGTCCTGTGCAGCTTTATAACGGAGTTCGATGATCACATATTTGTCACGGTCGACGCGGATGCCTTCTTCTTTCTGCATGATCTGATTACGTCCTATGTCACCGAAAAGGAGAAGGTGGTGCGTATAGCCCGTTGCCAATATTTGCAATAAGATATCTTCTAAAACTTTTCAATAGAACCTTTATTCATGCGCCTTTTTTATTTTGCAGATTGGCGCTCAGTCGGCGCGCGCAGCCTCGCCAAATCTGTCCCAGAAGGCCAACCTGAGACCCTACCTGACGGACGAGATACTCAAGGAGAAGAAGAGCGCCTCCAATACGAATTTGACTGTACAGAGCCAGCAGCTGAGCGGCAGCAAGAGCAGCCTGGAGCCACTGCAGGGCAGTCACACGAATCTGGCGAACACGACGAACGCAGCGACAAGCGCCGCGACAACGGCGAACACTGCGACAACCACGACAACAACGACAACGACATCAGCAACAACAACAACAACGGCAACAACGCCGTCAACGACAACGACAGCGTCCGCGAGCGACGGGAAAGATGCCAAGCCGCCCGGTGGAGAGGCAAATGCCCAGCTGCCCAGCTTTGATATTGAATCTTTTGTGCGCGATTGGCGACACTTCGACTGCCAGACCTGGCATCTGGAGCCGACGGTGCGCCTGCTGTCGTGGGCGGGCAAGTCGATCGAGCCGTATGGCGTCGATTATATACTCAACAAGCTGGGCTTTAGCCACGCCCGCACCACCATACCCAAGTGGCTGCAGCGCGGCTTCATGGATCCGCTGGACAAGGTGGAGGCGCTGATGATGCTGCAGTTGCTGCTGATGGTGCGCGAGAACAAGTCGGATGCTGGCCATGCCAAGCAGCAGAATCATCGGCCAGCTCCCAATTAACCTTGGCCCAGTTAACAGCCCACGGCGAGAGGGCTCTATATCCATGACAATTGTGACACATGTGTATGTCTATTAATTAGCTTTAATCAGCACTCAGCATTGTATAGCGATCCTTAAGCCCGTGCAATCGTTGTAATATCTGTAATTTGTGTGATTTGTGTAATTTGTATATCGATTTCTTGTGTTCGGTCGAGAACATTTCTTATGTTTTGCATAAGAAATTGTTTAACTAATACCAAGATACTCGTAATATTACTTTATTATTGTTATTATTATTATAACCAGCCAATTGGGCAGCTTTGTTGTATTGTAAATTGTTTGCTCGAGTTTTCTCTCTTAAATATTGTTTCGATTTAGGTATAAAGTCAAGTGCTTCGCGTAATTTGCTCAATTTTAGCGCTTTGTAATTATCGTATTGTTTATAAAGTGATTGTGCGACAATGAGCAGAGCCAATGTTTAAACTATAAGTAGCTCTAACTGATATACATATACACTATACCATAAAACACAAAAACTGTGTAAGTTTCTAAATAGGTCAATAAAGTCAACTTTACAAACTGAATACTTACCCTAACATACCACAAACAGAAATGTGTTTACCATATGCAAATCGTTAAGACAGAACTGAAATAATTACTCAGTAATTTTTAATCGATGGCGACTACCAAAATTAGTATAAAATACACATTTAAAAGTGATTCTGAGGTCGTCGATTTTACTGTCAAAAATCATGCCAAAATTAACAAAAATTTAGGCAGGTAAAGTTGCCTTAGCCGTACTTACTAGATATCAAAGTCCCATAACTTTGTCAAACCTGAACCGATTTTCATGATGTTTACCATTTTGATCATGTTTTGACCTCTAGAGTAATTCTGTATTTAAGTAAAATTCGTTTAAGAAAATAAATTTTTTTTGATTTTTTTTTTAATAAATCCTTTACTCCCCCCTTACCAATTTTGGAAAAAAAATTTTTTTTTTAAATTTAGAATCGCGAAATTTTATTTTTAATCGATTAAGCGTACGAAAATTAGTATAAAACGCAACTTTAAAATTGATTCTGAGGAGGTCGATTTTTCTGTCAAAAATCATGCCAAAATTAACAAAAATTTAGACATGTAAAGTTCCCTAAGCCGTACTTAGTAGATTTCAAAGTCCCATAACTTTGTCAAAACTGAACCGATTTTCATGATGTTTACCATTTTGATCATGTTTTGACCTCTAGAGTAATTTTTTATTTAAATAAAATTCGTTTTGTCTGTCGAAAATCATACCAAAATTAACAAAAATGTAGACAAAGTTTCCGAATTCATAGTTTTCAATTTTTAAAGTCCCATATATTTTCCATTTGATTGATTCTGCATTAATAGTTGATTAATATTACATCATACTTTTCTATTATAAATAACGGAGAGTTTTGAACAGCGCTTGCGATGCAGAAAATACTCTATGAATTTTTGGCCTGACTTTGCATTTTGCGATTCAGTTTCCCTCGGCTGGGTGGCTGCTCCGCCCAGATCTGCTTGGCTTGCTTGAGTAAACTTTGCATCCGCTGCGTGTATCCGTTTTTGTTTTCGTTTTGTGCCGCTGCTTGAGCAGCGCAAATGTTTTTTTATCCTTTTTTTTTTTTTTTTATCCTTTCAACAGTATTTTTTTGTCTTGTCACAGTTCTTCATTTTGTGCGCCTGTGTCTTTGTAAACATTTCATTTTTATCAAGGTTGCGTTTTTAATTATTTTTCCTTTCTCTTGTTCATTCCGCTTTTTGTGCTGCTACTTGCTCAGCTCGTTTCTTTTCGCTTTTTGGCTTTGCATACTATTAGGTTCGGCCTGTTTCTACATCATTTTGTGCAGCACATCTCGGCCAATTGGAGGAAAAAAGTCATGGGAATTTTGTAAGAGCGCGCCCATTTGATGAGCTTTTCACGCACTGTAGGCGCGGCCTGAAAACTGAGTGGGTGCAGTGTGTGGGGCTGTTGAGGGGTTGCTGCGAGACGGCGGGGGGTGGGGCGGGTGGGTGGGGTTCCACCCTCGGGCAGGGTCGCGCGCACACACAAAAGGCCATGAATGCGAGTGGTTTACTTTGGAGATTAGTTTATCTAAAGTTAATGAGGGTTAAAACTAATAGGCGAATGGCTTAATTTTTAATTATGAGACTTGGTTTCTCGTTGTGGTGTGCGCTTCAGTCCTTTTCAGTTCTTGTGTTTTGTTTTTCTTACATTTTTGTGGTTTTTTGTGTGTATTTTCTTTGCTTCTTCATGTTTAATTTTTGTCATTTTGGCACAGAGCCACAGGCAATATTTGGGCTTATAAAATGGCATTCTAAAAGCAACCAAATGATGAGATTGCCTTTTTTCAAGTTTTTTAGTTAAAAAGGGATACAAAGTAACATAAAATTAGTCCACTAGTTAAGCTATATTACAAATTGTGTACCACATTTTCTGCTAGTGTATTCCGGTTAGCTCCTTGGTTGATTTTCTTAGTTCGACACATATTCATAAATTTGTGCTAACTTTGCTTATGTTAATTTTAGGTTCAAAATGAGATCACATTAATCTTTTTGTGGAAGTTACTATATATATGAAAAAATATGCGCTCACGAATTTGTCTGCTTAAAAGTTAGCAAAGCTAACAAGCTGCTTGCCTAGCTTTAAATTATATATATAATATAGCTCTAGAAAACTCAAAAACAAAAAAAAATAAATAAAATTTAGCTCAAATCCAACTTCTTGTAATATTTATTTTTAATTATTAATTAAGTATACGCAAAATAAGCTGGCAAGCTAGCAAGTCAGCAGCACCCAGAAAATACACTACTTTTTTTACAGCTTTCATAGTTTTATTCAACTGTATAACACTAGTTTTTCCACTAAATCAAAGCAATATAGCTCATATTCAACCACTTAAAATACGTATTTGTTTTCAAATTAAGTATACGCACAGTTACACATCAACTGTTGGGCATTTGCTTTCAAATGTGACCCAACGCGAGTCATTTCACTGGAAATTTGATGCCACTTTTTGACATTTGGTAAAATAATACACTCGCACCGACTTTGATTAGTTTTTTTTATCGTGAATTGTCCGTTGGCGAATTTAACAAGAATTCCTCAAATTTCCATTGAGCGCATAAATTGTGAACGCCTGTTGTCTGGCAACGGGCATGTTGGACATTATTCAATTAAATGTTTTTTGCCAATAAGAAAAAGAAAGAAAAAAACTCGAAAATTTGTGGAATTTATTGAGACGCAGTTTACACTTGGCAAAATTTTTGATTTGCTCTGTGGGATGGCTCAGCTAGAGTTTCGGTGAAATATGAGAGCGGAGCCTGTCATAACAATTGCGGCTCCACATACGTACATAAATTGCAAAAGGCGTCATTAGAAACTGCTGCTGGTATTGGCCGTTATTTATGTGGCCGTAAGCCGTAAGGCAATCAGACACACCCTGTGCCAGCCAGCCAGCCAGGCAGACATTGGTAAATTTATGCAGCAGCCCTCGAGCTGGGCGCTAAATTATTTTTTAATTTCCCTGGGTTGAAAGCCTAAGCAAACTTTCCTTTTTTTTTTTTGTATTTATTTTCTTTTTTTGCTTTCGGTCGAAAACAAGAGGCAACATAATAATCAAGTCAATAAAAAAGCCATAAAAAACGAAAATATCGCAAAAGGCCAAGGCGCTTGGCATGTCCAAGTCTATTTGTCTATCTGCCAGTTGGTGTGTGTGTGTGTGTGTGGCTATTGTGGCATGCCCAAGACATTTCCAGCTAAAACCCACACACAAGGACATGCCATAGACAAATATCAGACAAGACAAGACAAGACAAGGGCAATACGCAGAACTTGTAGAACGATAAAGCAGGCAATAAAAACCACTGAGCATAATAAAAATTACATTTTATTTTATTTCTGTATGTTGTGGTTGTTCTTGTTGTTCTTCCCGTTGTTGTTGTGAAAAAAGACAACATTTTTAAATACATAGTCAAAGGCACGCACATCAACAGGCTACTGACTGCAGGCTAAAGTCCCTTTGGCAGGCGTCGCCTTCGCTCGCAAATTACGCCAAGATATTTTTGTCCCTAGATTGCGTGGGCAGTAACCACAACAACAACAACAACAACAACAGCAACAACAAGGATGAGACATTGACGCCGCATACTTTGAATAATGTGACCCCCGGCACAGTTTTTGGCCAGTCGACTGGCCAGAATAATGACTCCCCCGTGTGCCTGGCCAAGTGACCAAGTACTACGATTACAATTTGTGGACATTTAACTGTTTCTAATAATTATGTAAATGTGTGTCACTTGATGTCGCACTTTTGGGGCGCCAGCATCCCCCAACCCCCCTCCGCCCCCCTGCCCCAGCTCAATTATGTGCCGCATATAATCAAGTGGACCCGACCATAAAAAGCACTCAACAACTGGGACATCATCAAATTTAACGACGCGCTCTTCCATTCTCAAGTGGGAACTGTCTTGGGTTTATTAACCTGAAAAGAAATGCTAATTATGTCGTATTTTATTTAATTCGATTGACATGACATAAAATAACATCGCACTAAAATTAATTTAAATTTATTATATCTATTTGGTATTCATTGTTCTTATGCCAGATTTCAGTTTTCTAGTTCGGCCGAGTTCTCATCACGCATTAAAGTCTTAGAGCTCTGCCATATAATCTGCAATAATGGCTGAAATAATTGCACACTTTGCCCCAAAGCGGATGTCGCTCGACCATGCAAATTAAGTGAAAAATTACAAGGCACAAAAAATAATTACACACTTTGTATGCACTTCGCAGTGTGTTAGTTCGTGTGTGTGTGCGTGTGTTGGTGTGCGGAGGTCACACAATGCCATTTCTGCTTGCATAATTATAAAATTACTTGCCGCCAAGTGGCAAACAACGCGCACTTCCTCAGCTCGTTCTTTTGAGATTCGCACTCCAGCGCTCATAGAGAACATTTCTGTATATATAGAGTACATATAAAGAGTCTATACGGAAGGCAAATACTAAAGTATCATACAGATTATTTCGCTAGAAATCTTTGAAAGCTTGTAGGCAAAGAAGGAAAGACCTCCTGGCTTGAATACAAATGAAGTTTAATTAAAACTTAAATATAGCTATTATATAATTTCTTTATGGCTGCAAGGGTATTTAATCTTCGGCACCTGGAAGACAATTTTTCTTTCTCTCTTTTCGATAGAAGCTATTTAGCTTAAAGCTAAAACTAATCACCTATCAATTTTCTGGCCTTGCACTTTGCAAAAGCTCAACAGAGTCTAAAAGCTAGCGTATATTTAAATTGTATCTGTGGGCTCAGTTAGCCAGTTGTTGGGTTGCATGTTTATGGCTCGAGTGTTTATGCTCTCCTGCCTTGCTGTGACTAAGGTCTCGTTACGTGTGAAGTTCATTAACAGTCGTCAGGCGATCACCTGCATTGCATCATTTTTCAGAGGGCCGTCCTGCTGAGCGGGAGGAAGGCAGGGGGAGGGAGAGGGGGCCAGGGATTGGCACTTGGCACTAGAACAAGCCGGCGGCTGGATTTCTTATTCGACTGCAGCGAGCCATAAAATTATTATGCAAATACGGGGCGGGTAGTAAAGGGAGAAGGGGTGGTGGGGAGGGGGGAGGAGTGCGCACATTAGACGCACAAGCCGTTAATATGCAAATGCACGGGGCCCATTCATAAAAAAAGGCAGCAGAGTTTTTCCACTTAAGGCCTGGCGACGGGGTGCTAGCCATTCATCTGGGGCTTAGTCGAGACTGAGCCCGAGACTGGGCAGCGGAAAAGGAGCACAATGAAGTTCGCTATTGGGCGGCGGTACGAGCATGTGCATAGTTTGTAAGACTAATGAGCAGTCCGACGGATTGGGGGGTTACACGAAGATCTTCCAGAACAGAGAAACAAGAAGGAAAAACTAGATTTGCAAGTTGCAACTGAAACCCATTACTGGGGCGCGTCTTTATTGATTTTATTTTCACTTTATTCTAGTTAAGCCTGTCGGGTAGTAAAGAGACGTAGACGGGTGTAAAATCTATATATGACCATTTCCATATATAACCATTTCGACAATCAATTTTTAATACATATTCCTTTTAGTTTGATTTATTTAAATAAGAAAAACAAAATATATTGAATCTATTGAGAACTGGAGTTAATATTTCATAGCGCCTATCTACCAATGAAAACTACAAAATTGAGCAACCCATTAAAACTTGATATTAGACTTTGATTTTTACCAACTGATTTAATGTCGGTCAAAGCTCAAATGTTTCGCACAGTTTAGATTGAATAATTACCCAGTGGATAAATTAAATTTTGTAATTTTGAACTTAGGCCCGAGGAAAAGGGCAGCTCTCCTCCGGGTTGACATCAACTGTCAAATAAGCTGGAAAACGGCCGCGTGCCGAGTGAAAACCGCCAGCCATGAATAAATTTTGGCAGCTCGGTTATCAGTCAAGCTAAGATATACGTACATAAAGTATAAGCCTGTTTGCCTGTTTGCCTGCCTCGGCATACTTAAACCAAAGGCGCTTGTAATCTTAATTATATATTACAAAGTGTTGTGGCTTCTGGGCGGGGCGGGGGGAGGGGGGCGACGGCGAAGGGGGTGGGGCGTGTCGTTTTGTCGTGAAAAGTAAGCAGGAAATGAATGAATTTTTCAGTGGCATAATCCGGGATGTGCCAATGTGTTGCCACGCCCAACCGCATAGCCGCCCACTGCCTAACTCAGCGTCCATTCCACCCCCCCGCACAGCACTTGTCATAAAATATTGTCTGGCAAGAAAAGAAAAACTTTTCAATGCTCTCTGGCCTCCACAAAGAAGACGAACCACCGCACAGCCACAGCCTGCCATGGCATATCCCCTTAGCTCCCCCCCCACCCCCCCGTCCGCACCACCGCCCTATTCCCCAACACAGCCCTGTTAGTGTAAGACATTGAAGTGTATAAGAATAAGTGTTGGGATTAGGCGCTTGACTTGAAAATTTTATAAAACAAAATTTTTGCATAAGCTCTGGCGATGGTTCCTCACTCCGACTCCGGCTTCGGCTCGGGCTCCGGCTCCACAGGGGCTGCTGGCGACGCCTCGCCTGCGCTGTGGTTGCGACAGCTAAGCGCGTTAGCTGCTCAAGGATTTAATGGAAAATCGCGCGTCCTTGCCTGCAAGTGGTCCCGCTCCCAAACGGGGTAAATCACGCATTTAATTCCAAAACATTTAACAGTTTTTGGCTCTTATCTAATATTTTACAAACCATTTATATGATGATTAGCGCAAAGTGACTGCGGCATTTGCCCCGCCAAAGGAAACGGAAAAAGAAACCCAAAATGCGCGCAAAGTTAAAAAAGTGCCAGCACAAAGTGAAAAATGGTAAATACTTTGAGTTTTGGCTTAGGGAAGGCTACTTGAAATGAGTTTTTATTTTTATTTCTTAATAATTTAGTGGCTTAGTAAACGGGATTATTGTTAAAAAAGTTCGAGACTTATTGAAAATTATGGCAAATTTATAAATATATATTATCAATTTAAATTTCCTAAGGGAAAACTAAATTTTCTATACTGTTAGGTAATTAATTCTATACAATTAATTAAATAAACAAAGCAGCTTTAAAACACAATAAAAAACTGCCACAGGGCAAACAATTTTTTTTTTAATATTTACATGTAATCAAATTTATGGGTAATCTATATAATATATATATTTTAGTATAAGTTAATAGAAATTACGCCATCAAACCTCATTTACCGAGTTGTCAAGCTGTGGACAATTGGGCAATCAACAAGCAGTTTGGGCTAATCGCATGCCAGAATACCCTATAAAATGCGATTTGGAGATATATTAGATTTTATATAAATTTGGGTATATGGGTTTGCTTCTATGACTCTATAAATATGTTGGTGTGTTTAACGTACAGGGTATACCGTGGCCAACTACACCAAGCGTAGTTTAGTTTCAATTTATGTGACGCATTAATCAGCATTCGATTTGAATCTCATTATCGGAGCACCGCCAACCAGCCACATGACCACCAGATCCATAGTCAACCACAGGCAATAAATTTCAGCATCAAATGTTGAGTAATTTTTTTTTATTTGCGATGCGAAAGGCGGTGTTGGTGTAATATGCCATCATTACTTACCAGGGAGAAGCACACAGATCTCCGGTTTGGGGGCTACCTGAACGAAATTAGTATGCGAAGGCATGAAAATCATTAGGACGGGGGCGGTGTGGGCAGTGTCTGTATTTGTAACTGTGTGTGTGTGTGTGTGTGTGTGCTGCAGTCGTGGGTGTCACTAATTAAATTATACACATAACAAGCAGCTAGCACTTGACTAAACAGATCTCTCTTTGCTGTGTGTGGGTGTGTGTATTACCGCAGGTGTAATTAAAACGCGCCTAATGCAATAAATTTGTGCCTGCCTTTGTTGTTGGCTCATGTATAAATAAGTTAGGTTCATTATCAGCCCAATGTGCACTGTGCACCCCCGTTTAGTTGAGCGACAGTCGGCAAAATAAACACCGTTCACCATCGACTAATTAAAGCCATGGCCAAGAGGCAAACGACTTTTGTGGTTCTCTGGGATCGAGATTGTACTCGATAAAAATTATAGACTAGTTGAAAGTGCGGTCCGCCTCATGCTGCCGTCATTAAGATGTTTAACTGCGGACCCAACCAGCTGGGAGTGCCCTAAAAAACCGAAAGGGTAGTAGATGACCATAAAATACCCTATATATGAAATGGGGAACTCTGCCATCTAGGGTATATCTTAGAAATTGCTAAATCCAGCTTCAAGGAATAAATAGACTAACCAATAAATAAACGCTTGCCTCACTTACACCTCCACTTAGCCAATATACCCCATTTCGAGTGCCTTTCGAGCGTATTGCGCATAAAAGTAAACATTTTTCCCATTTCCATTTGTGTTTCTGTTTTTTAATTCGAAAGGATTGCCAGCCTACAGTTCGGTTTGCTTCAAGGGTGCGGGGTGGGGGTTGGGTTAAATCGCTTGTAATTACGCTACATAAATTTTAAATAAGTATCCGTTTCTTTTCGCTGCTTTCTGCGTCCTTGCACTCGCACAGGATACGCTCGCACTCCTTTGAAATTCCCTTTGTGTGTTAATTGTGCTGGTTAGAGCGACTTTGACTGCCAGTTTGCGGTTGTTCACTTCAAGCACAATGCCAATTTCGAGCTTCATGTACTCTACGGCCACCGTTTACCCCCTTCGCTGGCTGACCTTTCACATTTTTTATGCACGAGCGTCGTTTGCTCTGCTCCAGCTTACATGCTAATTGTAGCCAGAAATCCTGTTTATTGTGTGCACATCAAACTTTTAGTGTTGGTAAGCGGCTTAGTATTCAAATTGAATGTAATACATTTTGGCTAAATTGCATGCGAGCAGGTCTTAACGCAAAGTCCTCGGATTTCAGCTGACTTAAGCTGCCAGGACGAACGGGACCAGACAGCGCCAGGAAAGGGCATTTCAGTTGCGAAAGGGTAGCGCATGTTTATGTTGCGAGGGTCAGCCATGTGGGTAACTGGGCCACAATGTGTCCTAGGCAATGCACGAGCTGGGATCCAATATCTCAGAGCTTATGTGCGAGTAATGCCCATCATGGGCATAATCATTATCGTTATGTTCTAATCGAGCTCTTATCTAAATGGCGTTTGTGTGTTGAAAAAAACCTGAGCCGCTTAAATATATGGCTGAGTTTTATCAGATTTTATCAGTCGCAAAGGCAAATTGAAGGGGAATCATTGGATAAATATAAACAAGTCCTTAAAAATGCGAAGACACTTAAATTTTATTGTGTTTGAAATACTTAAAGCATGACGCTAATTTTATATATTTTATTATAATAATTTTGGGTTCACGAACTGAACCTAGAGGTGAGGTATTAAATTAATTAACCATTACAACAACAACAATTACTGATTTAATTGCCAGAGCAATTTCTTGATTCACGAATTTTTCAGCCTTGTTATGCTTCGGAGCTTTTTAATATTTCTTAGGCATTTGCATAATTAATACACAAACAAAAATATTTGTCTGGCAGCTGACATTCAATTCGGCTAGACAAATTGCTGATTTTTACAGACATTGCCTCGTTGCGCTAGCTTACTTAATTTTCTTAATAAATTCACCTGTTCCCATTTGATTCGCCGGCGCTCCATCCTGCCCGCCTGTGCGCCCAATAAAAATGTTTTAAATAATCACATTAAGTAGAACGCCCCCCTTTTACACACACTCCCAGGAAAACGAACATATAAAGCGCATCAATTTCATGCCTTGAACAAAAATACTCGAACAGCGACAGCGACAACAACAAAGTAAATAAATATATGTATAAAAAAAAAGGAATTCCATCGAAAGGCATTAAAAATTGTTACGTATACGCCAAGTGGGCGCCGCTCATCCACACACCGTGGGCGGTTACCGTCGTTCTGCTTGCCAAAAGCGGATATTGATAAATTCACGGCAATCAATAAAAAGTGATAAATGACAATTGCGTGTAAGCAAAAGTACAAAAAAAAGAAAAAACGTATAAAAGAAAGAAATGAGAATCAGAAATAAGTAAACAGTGTACGGGCATAAATTTAAACTTAACGATTGCCCTTTTTGGCCCCACAGCCCACATATACCTCACATCCGACAGCTCCCCCAGTCCCCAAGGGCTGCCAGGCGTTAATTGCAATTGCTTGTACGGGTCCTGCTTGACAATCGGCCCAGGGAGTACGCAATGTTACTAATTGCTTTCTAATATCAATTTCTCAAATGAGTTCGTTTGAATGCTTTGAGTTCTGCTCGGCCTCCCTTTCAGCCTGCGCATTGTGAAAGTTCCCCCTAAAAATTACATTCGAAAAGAAGCCAGCTACTGACTTGTTTTTCAATGTTTACCATGTGTCTGCTTTATTTGTATACCCTTTCGCAGGTTATTTTTTAAAGTGTTTGTTAATAAAACTCACTTATTATAATTATACATTTTAAAATATTATATAATATTTATTAGCAATGCACAGTTCAATATATCTTTAAAACAAAACAAATATCTATTTAAATTGAGAAGAATAATTTTTTTGTTGAATATTTTAATGCTACCTGACTAAGGAGAAATCAGAAATCAAAATGTTTTCACAGTTTAAAATATAATTAACATGATGATTTTTTATTGGAACTTCAGTTTAAATTTTAATTGCAATTATGATTATTTATTCGAATTTAATTGGCAACTAGAAAGGGTATTGAATCTTCGACAAGCCATCACAGATCCAAGTTTTTATATATATTTTTTTTTATGGCATATTGTTAGCCATTGTTGTCTTATGGCTGAGTGCATCGGGTTATTGGGCGCAGGGTGCGGGGGCGGGCAGGTGCAGCTGCAGTTGAAAATTCTGGGAAAACTCTGGTTTCGTTTCGTTTCACTGTTGACACAAAAACCAGTTGCTGTTATCAAACTGTTAACTGAAATAGGAAATCTTAGTTATGCATTTGCTCCACATAGTTGTCCAGCTCTCCGTTTGTTGGCATTGTTCTTTTGCTTTGCTATGTGTGTGTGTGTGTTGTTTGGCATCATTACACGCGTTTGTTAACTGTGATACGCCTTTTGTTTCAGTTCCTGTGACCAGCTCGGTTTTGTCTGTTGGCTGTTGTCCTTTGTCTTGTGGCCCTTTTTGAAATGGTCAATAAAATTGCCGTTGCTGTGCAGTCAAGCGCAAAATGCTTTCACTTGGCCAACAACAGCAGGAGCCCATATGACAGGCAATCACAGCAGAGCAGTAAAAAATTCACCAGCACACGGATACGGATACACACACACACGCACACACTGTTGCATTTATGCAGCGCAGCTCAAATTAAAAAGTCCTGCCCAAGCATTCGCTCACACAGACGACGTTAAGTGTGCACTCAGGGGGGATGGGGTTCAGTAGGGGTTGAGTGTGTGTGAGTGTGTGCTGAACCAACCAATTAAGAAACAACTCATTCAACACACACACACACACACACACACACATGGAATTTCATATGCCATTACATGTTATTAGTTTTCTGATTTTATATGAATGGCAACAAGCTGGCTTTTTTTTTGTTTCGTTTCATTTCGATTTCGTAATTGTTGTTTTATTATTGTTTTGATTGGTGGGCGTTGAGAATGGGAGTGGTCGGATGCTTTTCCGATAAAGTAAACAATGCCATATGTCTGACAAGGCCGTAATTCTACCGAATTTACCTGTGAAGGCTTAAAAATATTTCATGGCCTACTTTCGGGCGGACCAGTACACTGCTGAGCATTTAAATAGGTCGATATATGAATTAAAAAACAAAAATAACCTTACAATATAATGGAAGTTAAAATATAAATATGCTTGCTCTTTAAAATACTCTTTTTCCATTTCTTTATTTCGTTGCCAAGCTGAATTGTTTATTTAATATTATCATGAATTTTCATGGAAAAACTGTCAGCGAATTGGCCGATAATTGAGACATAGACGCGAAGGGAAAGCCAAATAAAACAGCAAGCGATACACTTGACTCGGAAAAAGTGTCACACACACAGCCATAGCTACACACACATATATAGAGAGACAGTTGTGGTCGACGCTTGTTGGCCAGGAGCCATTTTGGCCAAAAGCAAAGGACACTTGAGCGCCGAGACGCGGGCGATAACCATAAAAGTGCAGAGACAGAGACGGAGCGAGAGAGAGAGATGCATAGAGAAGAATAGATAGAGTGGAATGGAAGGATCAGGGAGGGGAGCGTGCTTGAATGCAACCTTACTCAGTTTTGTTCTGTGCTCCGCCTGTTGACTGTCTCTCCCTCGGCTCGCTGCGCTGCATCCCTCGGGCGCACCGTCTTTTGACACGTTTAATGGACTGCGCCTGGTCAGGCTGGCCGCATTGCGGCGTCCCTGTCCTGGCGTCCAGGTAGGTAGGTAACCGGCCTCGCCATCGCACTTTGATTTTGCATTCCCTTTTGGCGTTTTTCTTCACTTTTTGTATTTTTAATGGGCTGCATTTGTACCAAAGTTTCCCGAGAAAAGATTTCCCGAGTATTTTGGCCCTTGCCTTTGGCAGCGCTGCGTAAGCCAGTGATTACTTAGCGGCTGCTCTTGCGGCTTCTATGTGACCACAGAGAATGACAAAACAGCGGACAAAACAGGACACAACCGAGGCAGGACGAGTGTCCTTTTGGGCTGATGTGAACGTGCTCAGAGTCATGGCAAGTGTTTATTATTCACTGAAAATATTTATAAAATGTCGAATCCCAGTAAATATATTTTTATTGAATGATTAAGGAAAAATTTGGCTGAGAAAAAACCTTCAATTTGAACTTAAATATTAACTTACCGACTACTGATATACATAGCGTTTTATGCCATAATTAATTGTTGTTACTAATATTAAATTTACAAGTAGCATTTGAGATGTGTGTATTTATCATTTTGACTTTAGCTTCATTATGGTCATTTATCGTTGCGTAATAGAATGGTTTGTTAAGAATCATTTTCAGCAACTTATTTTGGGCAGTTTGAATTTTTTTAAGGTGTGTTTGTGCACAGCTACCCCATATCTGGCATCCATATAACATTTTTGGTAAGAATATTGATTTATATATAGTTATTTTGTTGTGCAATGATAAATTTGACTTACGATTTATAAAGGGATATAGTATACGCGTGGTTTTATTAATTTTATCTATGGTTTTACCGATGTGTTCGCTAAATATAAGTTTTTTGTCCAGGCAAATGCCAAGATAGCGTACGCTACTTTCCCACTTGATAACTGTGTTGTTAAGTAGCAGATTCTTGTTAGGTAAGAAGTCTGGCTTTCGCTTTTTGGTAAAATAAATTGCTTTTGTTTTAGAAGCGTTTAATTTTATTTTCCATTTATAGATAAATATATTTTAGTAATTTTTTTTTCTCTTATAAATCTTTTCTAATTTAAAATATTTCCTCAACATTTGCTTTTGGCATTTAAATTCAGCTGCAGGATTCAAAGTCGCAGCAAAAGACGATAACTCCCTCCCACACACACACACACACACACACACACACACTCCCCCCTCTTCTTCTATGCACTTGCAGCTTTGTTTTTAGCAGCGGGTCGCCGGGTTTCCTTTTAGCTCGCTGATGAGCCGCATGAGAATGAGCAACTGCCACGCCCCGCAGCCGTTTTGGCAGCGCACATGTCGCATAACAGCAGCAACAGCGACAATAACAACAACATTAAAAATGTTGTTGATGCTGACAAGGACAACGGAACAACGGAACAACAACAACAACAACAACAACGACAGGAAATTGTCAACAATAGCAAACCGCGTTGTCTGCGGGCAATTCCGACATTCGCGATGGGCGCTGTTGGCATTGACGCACGGACGAGCTGCCGCTGCCGCACGTAATCAGCCGCATGCAACACGGTGCGTGTGTGTGTGTGTGTGTGCATCTGTGTGTCCTCTAATTTCCATATCGCCTCTAAGTTCAGAGCGAGCGATAAGACAATTTGAGACGTTTCTCCGCCGGCAAGTGATTTATGAGCTTTTTGTCGCAATAAAATGGCAGATCTTTCATTTCATTTGCCATAATCGAATCAATATTTGCTATCTGCAGACCCCAAGCACTTCCTGGCCACCCACACACACACACACACACACACACGACAGTGGTTCTAATGCACTTCACTGATTTACTGTTTGTGACATTTCCTGCTTCCCTTTTTGTTGGCTTCCGTTGTTGTAGTTGCCGCTGCTGCTGCTGTTGCTGTTGCTGCTGCTGTTGCTGCTGGCAACCGCCGCCGCCACCACCAGTGTCATCATGTCGGGCACTTCAAAGCGCCATAATATCATCGTCTGACCGCGCGTTCATTGTCGTTCGCTTTTCACACTTTCACTGCGGCCAACTGCAGCAGCAACAGCGTCTGCACATGCAGCAGCAGCAGCAGCAACAGCAGCTGCAGCAGTGGCATAAAAAGTGTCAACTGTCGCCGCATTCTGACCATGCCACACTTTGCTGCGGCCTTTTCGGTTATCCTTTGGCTATTAAGGCGTAATTGACACTTGCTCCAGTTAGCCAGCACTTCCTTTTGTTATTGTTCCTCTCCCCCCCTCTCACTGACATTCTTTTCTTTATCGCTGACAGCTGCTGCTTGCTATGAAATTGATGGCATTTGATTAAGGTTTGAATTGGTAAATGATCATTCTGCATTTCTGATATTATTTCGAGTTTTTTTTTTAAATGAATTCCCCCAATTGATTTATTTGTTCTCTATACATTATAGATACTCTTTAAGTTTACAAAATAGCATATGTCTGTAAGTCTTCACAAAATATCATAAGAAAGGTTACTAAAATACTTTTAGACTCAAAAGATTGCACCCCTTAGACACCAGAAACGACTTAAACCTTTAGAAAAATAATAAAACTACAAAAATGTAAATAGTCATAGTTATAAGTCATAGTCTTAAGTAAAGTCATAATTTTAAAGGCGATTCGCCAACCAATTGCTGCAATAAAGAAGCAAATTAAAAAAAAAATAAAAATAAAAAAAACTTTTAAAGATTTTCTTGCATGGATTCTGTTTTCATTTCTAAAAGCAGAACGTTTAAAAAATTCTTAAGTAATACTTATAATTGTTTTCAATTGGTTTGAAGAATTGATTCTACAGCAATCAATTTTTTTAGGTAATTTAAGTTTTTCTCTCAGCTCAGTTAAAGCCAACCGAAGCTCTTAAACATTTATGCTTATGTTGCTGAGGAGTCGCAACGCTGTAAGCTGAAGGCTGCTCTGTGCCGTTGGCCAGAGGTAACAGCTGCTGGTCGTGTCATAGAAGAAGCAGTCGAAGAGGAAGCAGGCGAAGCAGAGCATCGAACCTGAAAACCGTATCAATTACTTATCGAATCGAGCAAACCCGAAAGGACTTTGACTGTGCGTGTGTGTCAAACTATCTGCAGCTGCATAAGCAAACATAAATGAAATGTCAATGTAAACAACACGCAGAAAAATGAATTTTTAATAAAACGAAAAAAGAGTCAAGAGAAGAGCTGAGCTCTGCGAGCTGATGGCGAGACGGAAGGGTTCGCCGGGGTCCAGGGAAGCTCTGTTCTGCATACATCAAGGCGCTCGAGTGGCAAAAAAAGAAGAGGAAGCTGCTGCTGCTGCTGCTGCTGCTGTTACTGCTGCTGCATTGCAAATGCATAAACACAGTTTGATATTATTCCAGTGCCAGATGCGCACGTTCAATGCCGAAGCTGCAGCTACCTATCGCTGCTGGAGCTGAGCAACACCGTTATTTGGCAGTCAAATAGCCGTGACACATAACGGTAATAGTTGTATTATCTTAAATGTGAATATGTTGCTTATTGCTTTTAAATTTAAATTTATTTACTTATTTATATAAACTAATCATACAGTTAAAACTAAATTATAAGTGGTTAATAGCAATGGCTAATAAAAGCAATAATAATAAAATTTAGGGTAAGTGTTAGTTTACTTAGGATGTAAGGATTTTAACTCTAATTTGTGTTTATTTACATTTTTGAGTTGTTGTATTTACATTTTTGATTGTTTGCTAATTTTTTAAAATTGTTTTTTGATTGTTTGCTAATTTTTTAAAATTAGATAACGTGATATAGTTGGGATTTTTTTTAGGAATTCTATAATTTTACATATGTTTTCTTCGGCAGGGTTGGCAAGTATATTTAACGGGTTAACTTAATTGAAAAATTTGATACCTCAGTTATTTTTTAATGATAATTTCACAGGCTGTCGTCAGAAAAAAAAACGGGCATTATATTTTATATTTGGCCTAAACGCCAGAATTGTGACTTTAAGTAAGTATGACATTATCAGACTTCAGCTGTTGATATTTCCCTTAAATATTAAATATTATATAATTATTACCATCAATATCTTGGCTTTTAAAATTGATTGTTCAAGTCACTGTGGACCTGTTACTCTCACTATTCAATCACCCTGTGACAATATATGCCAGTCACAGGTATGAAGGTACTGCTCAACTCTGCTCGTGACCCTTACCCCAAGCACTGTTGGCGCATGATGTGCCATGGGAAAAGGCAGTGTCCCGCTCGTTGTGTGTGTGCATCGGAGCCAAAGACGAGACATGTGACAGCTACACGGCAACAGGCGACTGTCGTTGCACGCACTGTGAATCGAACAGCAACGGCGGCAGTTAAAGCAGTGTATCTGCTCGTCGGCGACTGGCGCGCAGGGCATTAAATATTCAAAATATTGTAAACGCTGAATGTAACGCGAACTGCAAACCGAAGTTCGCCTGGAAAATGCAGCATTCGATGTGCATAATTTCCACTTCGATTTGTGCAATGCAAAATGTCACATGCTGTTGTCCCCTCCCCCTCTCCCCCTCTCTCTCTCCCTTTGTCGCTCTCTTGCTCTGCCCGCACTGTGAATTATTTATATGCTGTGTTCTGTTTGCTCAGCAAATTTAACAGCTTATTAATAATGCATTTTTTCCCGCTGACTTGCTACACTTTACAATTTGCCCAGTTACCGACCAGATGCCAGGCATACAAATAACCAGCCCGAGTGCTCTTAACTTTATACAAATATTCAGATATAACTACATACACATGTTTCTCATTGTAAATATGTGTGTGGTATTTTTGGCAACGTCTGCTTGCATTGATTGCTATAGTTGCTTTTCGCTCAAATCTCAACTGTCAATAATTTTGTGATTATCCGAATTACTTGTCTATCTGTCTGTCCGTTTGTCTGGCTGTCTGGCATGTCTGGCATGCTTGTGTCTAGCTCAGCGCAAATTTGCACATTTCAACAATAAGTCAGCACAAAATTATTATGTTCCGTCTGTGTTTTCGCTAAAAAATTGGCAACACGTAAAACACCATACAACAAAAAATGCATCAAAGTCCTTTTGGCGAAACTGAATAAATATAAAATATAACGTAGTCAAAGTGTTTAGGCATTCATAATTTTTAATATTTTCAAATATCATAAACCTTTTGATTCCTTTATAAATCATGAAAATAAATATATATTATATATATACAATCTTATACCCCCTTTGAACAACTTTTGTACGAAATTACAGCCTCTTGGTATTTACTGATTGCAACCACTGTAAATCAGTTGCCGCCCACCGCTTTTTGTCTAAACGTTGCGCCACAGATAACCATAACTCACAGTGTTGGCCACGCCTTTCCCTCCCCTCCCCCTTCACCAGCCCGTCTGTTGTCTGCTGTGCGCGCTTTTGATTGACAGGCAACAGCGAAAAGTGGCGGCCCAAAAAACTGCCGAGTGTTGTATTTTTGAAGTGCAGTAAAAAACATGGGCTTTCTTATTTTCACTTTATATACCCTATGCACGGTGTTAGGCTAGGGTGGGTGTATTGAAGTGTGCAAGTTATGAAAGTATGCATATTTAATAAGGTAGTCTAATATGGAGTTTGTCTGCCTATCTGTCTGTCATAAATATAAAAAGAAATCGATTTCCAGCACCGGTTTTATTATGATACTTATTATATTATATATAGAGCAAGAATTTGTAATTATTTTGCATTTCTACAACTTCTTTAAATTTACAAAATTCAGCTAAGCTAAGAAAATTAGTTAATAATGTAAAGTGTTTAATCTGCCGACTGTGTGTGCTTTTGTATGTGTTTTTCTTTTATCTATATATGTTTCTTAAGCTCAAGCCTGGCTACAGGGTATCTTCTTGCAGCAGCCGCCTTTGACAAGAGCTCTCTTTCTTGTTACAGTTTTTTGTTGTTGCTTTGTTTTTTTGGATAATTGAACTGTAAGTACTTTTGTCTAGTGTTGAGATTTTTGGTGCCACGCCCACTGTGCACAGCGGCAGCCCCCGGAGCAATTGTCTGGCGTTAGGCAAATGCAGTGCGCACCGTGCGCAAACAGTAAATAAAGTTTAAAATTCAATTACAAGGCAGTGGCTCACAAGTTGATTGCCAGACTGACTAACAGATTGACTGACTGACTGACTGGCTGACTGACTGATTGACTGGTTGGCTTGGCAAAGCAAATGATAGAGCCTTTAACCGACTGGGATTGCCTTTTGTCATGCTGAAAATCAAATCCTTTATTGCTGCTTGCTGTTGGATCAATTAACGTTGAATGTGTGTGCAAAGGCAAGACCGCAAAAGCCACATACGCACACACACACACACACACGCACATGCGGGACCAGTAGCTGGTGAGTGGTGCACGAAACATGGCAGCGCCAACCACTGACAACCACTCAACTGCTGCAGTTTTTCGGTTAACAATTTGTGTGTGCGTGTGTGTGTGTGTGTGTGTGTGTGTGTGCGTGTGTGTGTGCGCGCGCTCGCGAGTGTTGACAGTGCAATTGGAATGTGCAGCACTGGACGTTGGACAGTCGAACAGTTTGCGGTAAAACGTTAATTTTCCGGCAAGCACTTGTCAACACTGGCAGCGGACAGAGAGCACGGCGGTTTATTGCTCCAATTGCAGCCCCAATGGTCCCAATGAAAATTGAAAATTTGCTGCAACATTCATTCGAAGGCAACACAAAATAACAATGCCAATTACAACAATATATAATAATATTGGGTAAGCGTTACAGTTATTTAACAGTCAGTTACAAACAGTTGCCCAAAAATTGCAGATATATACGGACTATATATATATATATATATATACGTTGCCAGGTAGCTGGCAAATGAGATTTGCAAAACTCAAAGTGTTTGCTTACACGAAGCACTTTGGTAAATATCAATTAAAACTGATTTACCCCAGTTGTGAGTTAGTGTGCGTGTGTGTGTGTGTGTGCAGTTCGGGCAGCAGCTCTTCGTTAAGCCAAATTCAACGTTCAATTGGGGTAAAACCGAATTTTTGTGGCATTGCCTTTGCCTTGTACTTGAGCCAGGTACGTTGTTGTTAGTTACAAGTATTTTTTTCTTTTTCGGTTTTTTTTTTTGCTCGCTTCTTCTGTTGAGTATTCAAATTTGGGTTGTTGTTTTTTGTCTACCGCCTCAAACTGTTGGCCAGAAACAGTTGCCACTCGAGTGAGTTTCCCTTTGGCAGTTAATTAATTTTGAAGCAGCTGCGTAATCGTATTTGCATTTGACTTAGCTGCCAACACATTAAGCATGCGCCCCGTGTGCCTGTGTATGTGTACGTTAGTGTGTATTAGTGTATTAGGCTGCCAAGGTGGTGAAAGCGAACTGTTGGGAGGATAAGGGGAAATTTAAATTTTATTGCTGAAGTCTTACTTATTAATATTGCCTAAAGTGTATATATTATATTAGCAAATATAACAATATCTTATAAAATGAAAAGGAAACAAGTATGAGAATGCTAACAAGCTGTTATTAAAAATTGTAATATTCCTTGCTTTAAAATATTTATCTTCAGTTAGGTGTTGAAGCTTAAATCAAGTATCTTTAAATATATAATATATGACAGCCTCTAGAAATAAATGTAAATAAATAAACTTTATTTTTATTGAAATTTGTTGTGTTTTTGTGAAAGGCTTTCATTTATTTGAAGTGAAAGCTATTTAACAATAAATGAAACAAATGTATACCAAAAGGACCATTTATATATATGAACAGTATGAAACCAATTGAATGACGACGCAAAAACAATGTAAGGCAAATGGAAAATGTTCTCTATTTGCACTTTGTATATATGTATGGGTAAAACTTGTTGTGCACCCATTGTTGTAGTTATTGTAGAATTTTGTTGTTATTGTTATTGTTGGCACACCTGAAAATTCACGATTGCAGCGGTTTATGTGATTGCGCAATATGCGGGCCAAGCGAGCAACAAGCGGCGCAGTCAAGGAGCAATAACAAAGTAAGCTATATATAAATATGTATACAGATATATATGTATGTATGTATGTATGTGTAATAAGAACAACAAAGAGCATTTTGGCCAAATAAATATGTCCGTGTGTTGGCCAACTGTACGGGGAATGCAATGGCAACGTATTTATTTGGTAGTTGTCGGCCAGCAGAAAAGTATGCTACGATTTTTTACTTGGCTGCATGCTTGACTGGCCACACACACACACACACACACAAGTGTAGGCAATTCGGCTGGCAGTTGTGCTTGCTGGGTATGAGCCGATGGCTGTGCATTGATAAGACTATGGCAGTCCATTATGCAGCTCACTTGGCATGGCCCACAAAAATTGTATTGAAACTGATAAAAGCGAATTGTGTGTCGAATAGTGTTATTTTTTTGGGCAATGCTAACGTTGGGCTTAACTGGCTGCAGCAAAAGTGAATTATAAATTAAAAATTGCATCAATTTATGCGTCAGGGAAAGGCTTACAAATTAAGTGCATCAGGGATTTTCATCTAAATATATTAATGTTCAAAGTGTTTTCGTGCTAGAAACTTGTATTTATTGAAGTACAAATATTTTGAAATATTTAAAATCAATAGAATTGCTAAACATCACCTGGTAAAGCATATTTGTAATTTACATAGAATGAACTTGTAACATTTAATTATCTGGAAATTGGCGATTGAAAACCCAAATATATCGCTATAAACTTAAAAGCTCGGTTCGTTAAATTCCGCTGATTTGGCCGAAACTGGAAATTGGCATTTTCATTTTTGGGCTTACGTACAATGTAATTGGCTTCGATTCCAAAAACATTTTCGGACAATTTGCACAATTGGCATTATGTGCATAATGAAAAAAAATACAATAATTGTGTGTGGTTTTGCGGGCCCCAAAAGAACAGGAAGAAAAGACGAAATAGTTAAGTTTCAAGTGCCGTCAATGCAATACCCTTTTTAACTTTATGTTTATTTGGAATGAATATTGAAGTCTGCTTACAACTAAACTTATCAAAAGATAAATGAAATAGCTAATTAATAAGTTGGTTATTTACATTATTTTTCCATTCTTTCCTCTGATCAATAAAACGTAATAAAATAACCTTTTTTCATTTTTCATTCAAGGCCTGGGTGCGTTGCAAATTGTGTGGCAAAGTACAATGCCCTCTGTTAGGGTATATAAAACGCAAACGCAATTGCAATTGAAAGCATTTAGTGTAATGCACAGCGTGCAAAATCAATAATCATAATAATAATATGTGTGTAATATTTAGCAATTAAAACGCAATAGCCACAAAGTGCGGCGTTATTGCCATTTTCCATTTTCTATTTTCTATTTTCTATTTCTATTAGCCGCCTAATGCTGCGAGCGTGTTGCACGCATTTTAATGTAAAGCAACCAAATGCCAAGGGACATAATTGATGCATTAGCTGTAATATTGGAGTTCTTAACGCCACTCCAACTCTACCCAAGCCCCCCTTTGCACCCCCCTCAAAAAATAGCAATGTCAACTGTCGCGCTGAATTCATAAATCAAATGAGCTGAAATGCGTTTTCAATGTTTTTCACTGCATGTTGATTATGATTATTTGATATTTGTGGGCGTGGCAGGGGATCGCTGCCAAATTACAGCCAACGAGCGCTTAGCTAACAAAATATTCATAATGCGGCTTACATGTCGTATGCGTGATGTGTTATTCTTTTTGTGGTGCCGGCGGTATGTGCTTAGCGGTTCGGTGTGGTTTCCCAATACTTTCTGGCTTTGATGTCTGCGCATTAGCTCATTCCCGCCTGCGAATCGCATCGGATGTGGGGCGAGCGTGTACGGAATGCATATTCAAATTGACATAAATTGAAATGAATATTTGCTGTTTGCCAATTTAGCAAATAATCCACTCGCTGCTTATCAGGTGTTTGCGTATCTGTTCGTGTTGCTAATGGGGATTACACTGTGCAAAATTTTGCTGAAAAGTGTTAGCGGAATTACAAAACTTTAATGTTTGCTCTATTTAGCATTAATTCTGGGTGGGGTTTATAACAAGCCAGTAACGGGTTTAAAATATGCATTTATTAAGTGATTATCATTAGTTAATATTTTTAATATTATTTTATATTTATAAAATTATTTAGAAAAAATGCAATTGTTTATTTGGTAATAAAATAAGACACTTCAGTCAACAAAACTGATTTATAATAAGGTTTATCTCAGTTTTTTCATTAAAAGCTTAGCAATAGTTATAAATATTGTTATATAACGTGGAAAAATAACATTTGCTAAATTTTAAATTTTTATTATTTATTTTCAATAATTTTTTTTGCGCAAATAATTATTTAGGGAAAAAACAACTGGAATAATGAAAGCCATTAAGCTGATTAACTTGGCTATTTGTCGCTTGTTTGTACCGCGTTTTGGCTGTAACATGAATTTTTTACTCGGAGATTTCGGCCAAGTTGGATATTTCAATGCAAATGCTGGAAAAGTAAAATGTCAAGGACAACTTTTGTGCGTTGTTTGTGCGAAATAATGTTAAATAATTTAATCAAGTCTAATCCGCGGGACACCGTCAACGGTTGTTTGCATTTTTTTTGAGCCTTTTTGCGTTTCGCGAGGGTTGTGGCAAATCAATTTTAATCAATTTTGTTGCTGTGCCACGCCCAAGTGCTCGCAAATAATTGATTTGGCTGCCATTAGAGGCGCAAATCGCAGACAATCAATTGCGCGCGGAGAACTGAGACAAGTTGTGGGGGGTGGGGACGAAGTTAGGGGGCTGGGGCTCTGCTGCTCGCAGGCACAAACAAATTAAGGACAATTATTTCAATTAACCAAATGCAAATAAATCGAATCGGCGTTAGGCAAACAAAAACACAAAAACCAAACAGCAAACGTTTTGGCTGGAGATCTGCGCAAGTTTTTTTTTTCCCCACTTTTTCACTTTTCCGCCGCTTGTAGTTGGGGGGCGGGGTGGGGCGGAAATTCGGCTGTTTGCCTGTTGAATTGCAAATAATTTAGCAGCGGAGTTTGCTTAGGCTTTAATTAATAATGAATTGAGAAACTCATTACGCGGCAGCAAACAAACGCAGCGGCAGCAGCAGGTAGGATATTGTAGATATTGTGGCACGGCCCCTCTCCCCCACCCAACCTCCAATCACAATGGAACTCGGTGGTGGCATCGCAATGCAGGATGCTGCACGATGAGTGTTTTGCGGACGGGTTGCCAGGACAGCCAGCTACTTACCTAATGAACCTGTTGAGGTTGCGCCTCACATTTGATTCGTTCTCGTTCGGTAGATCAACAGGCAACAGCCAGCAGGCAAATAAACTGGCCAAGATGCTAACCGAAATACTCGCTACAATTCACATATTTATGTGCATGTGTGCGTGGCTGGATGTGTGGGTGTGTGTGTGGTTTATTACGCTGCTCTTGGCAATTATATTTGTTACCCAATTAGCGTAAAATTGTGTTTATTGGCAGACGAGGACTGCGGCACACGTTAAGGCCGCATTGAATTACCTAATGAAGTTGTAGCTCTATAGTTCTGGTGGTAGTTGTTGCTATACCCTGCCTACAAAGTGGTGATGGGGCATATGGGTTGAGTTGAATTTGTATCTTATGGATATCCTATTGTAGCTAGAAAAACCTTTAATTTAGTCCCTTTTTTGCCTTAGATACAGTTTTGAAATCGGTTTATACTTGCTCAAGAAAAGGTTTTTCCTGTTTAAGATCAAGAATTCAGCCCGAATGATATTAGTCAAAAATTTAGAGGGCAAAATTTAGAGTTGGGATTGTTCTTGGACTGGAATAGAGTATTGCCCAATCGGTTACAGTCGACTTCAACAATTTTGTTTGTTACTGGTTGTAGTTGTACTCCCCCGCCTGTTTGCTGCATGTGTGTATCTATTAGTTTGCTAACCTAATTTGCTAAAAACACACACACACACACACAGATACACACACACCGGCCCATGGGCGTTGCTAAATGCCTGCCTAAGCAGTTGTTGTTGTTCTTGCTGAGCTGCCATAACTTCTTAGCTTCGCTCAATGGACAATGGACTCGGTTGTAGTTATTGTCGTAGCAGTTGTTGTTGCCGCTTTAGTTGCTATAGTTGTTCTCATAGGTGTTACGGCTAATGCCCCGGATAAAATATCTAATTAAGTACGGCTGCTCTCTGGCTATAAATCGCTTGTGGGCTTTGCGCCATGCGAGTACTTTACGCAGACAGTGTTTTTGCCCGTGCTTGTTCTTGAATTGTGGGGCCAAGTTTAAGTGTTGGTTAACTACTCAGAAGTAACTTAATATTAAGTCCAAATGGTTCTATAAATAGGGGTCAAGATTTCAAGATTTTCAAGACTATATAGCTCAAGTTAATGCTATATTATAAACTGCATAATTCTCACTTGAAGACCTGAAAGTGGCTTTCAAATTTGTTTGTTTGCGTGTGAATGGACTCTTTGTGTGTGTGTGTGTGTGTCTGTGTGTGTGTGTGTGCGGACTCTATTTGCGTTTAGCATTTGGACAATCAAATCTGACTGCTTAATTAACCTTTTGTTCTGGCTGCAACTTGAGTTACGACCAACAATTGCCGCTAATTATTTGACCGACGTCTTTTAAAGCCGTTTAAAGTGCTGCCAGAACATTTGCCAAGGGGAATTGTAAAGTATATAAGATAAGTCCGCAGTCAAAGTGGGCACGTTCCATGCCGTCTTTGTTTGCAGTTAAATGGCTTGGAATTAATTAAAAGTTGCTATGGGAATTAATACACTGAGCCAAAGATGTTTGTGTACTAAGCGCGTTCTATTGGGCTATTCATTCAATGTATTTTAATGATGAGATTAACTTGATTTGCGAAAAGTATTTTGTGCAAATATATTTTTAGTTTAATTTTACAATTATTTGGTATTTTCAGATTTCGGAATTGGTAAATGATAACTGGGGTTGTTTTGGGGTAGTATGGACACGCCTATTAATAGACGAATTAATTGTACCTGAATGAGAAAACTGTCGATAAATCGATTGCTTATTACATAATTCATTTTTATAACTTTTTTTTCTAGTCGATATTTTCTTTAGATGTTTTTCTTCTAAATTGTTTTTCTCAAATATTTAATCCTAGAATTTGGCCAGCGGTCCAGCAAGCCCTAAAAATTGATTGGTGGATGTGATATCTTCTCAACGCCGTTTGAAGTTTCATAATTAATGTAAATGTTTTCTTTCAAAAAAAAAATAAATAAAATATATTATATATATAGATTGTTTCCTATAAATTTACGCTCATATAAACGTCCAAACTATAAAAATATGTATTAATGCCCAGCTTTAGTTGATTTTAGTAATTTAAAATGCACTATTACAGAGCTAAGCTACTAAAATATTCAAGTGTGAAGATCTTGCTTTTCTGCTTATTGTGAATTATGTACTTACGATTTGTGCTTAGCCACGGACGTTAACTTCTAATGGCGACTGTTGCTATGTATTTATATATACGCAAGACAACTCTAAAGGCGCACAGACTCGAGGCATGCATGATTTATATGCGCTTATTTATGTTGCCATTGCTAAGGAGAATATTTCAACCCGTCGTGGCCGCACCCCATCCCTGCTCCTGCTGATCCTGTCTATGCTCCTGTTGCTGGCAACGCATAGGCATTGCTTTGTCTTTGCTAACCAGACAATTATTTATTAGCTTCTGTTGCGGCTGCGATTCCTGCAGCTTCCCTTCGCTTGGTGTGCGTGTGTGTGTGTGTGTGTGTGTGTGTGTGTGTGTGTGTGCGCCTTGTTTTGCTGGCTGCTTAAGACAGCTTAAGACAGCAGGTCAGACGCAGACTGAGCGCTGTTGAAAAATTCATTTTTATGTTTTTGCAGCTTAAGTAATTTTTCATAAACATGCGCAACAAAATGGGGCATGCGGCATGAGGCAGCGAGCTTGTTGCGCTTACCGAAATTTAATTTCAGCTACTTATGCATACGGGCAGCCGTAAGCTGCTTAGCCGCTCCAAACACGCCGACGACCATATGCCGTTGAGCATCGAGCTCACATCAATCATACGCCATGTGAGCTGTTGCGTATTTAAAATGTCAATTACCCGGAGCAGCGCAGGACGAAGGGCAGCCAATGGATTGCGCTGCTCGATGGCCAGCTCAATTAAGCATGTTTCGGTCGCTTTGAGTTTTTGAGTGTGTGTGTGTGCGTCTGTGTGCTGTTTTGTATGCTTTATTTCGGCTGCTTTTGTTGACCATAAAATGGCTTTAATGGCGCTCGTTTGGCTTGCGTCTCCGCCTTGCGCTGGCATTTAACTCTTACACTCATTTATCATCCTTTGAAAGGCTGCAGGGGCCGCGTGAACTGCGACTCGACCAATAACTGGCCACGCGTGTGTGTGTGTGTGCATGTGTGCGAACGTATTGGTGTGCAGTGTTCCATGTGTGCTTAAGTAGAGTGGAGCGTCGTTTATTTTAAACATTTTTATTGCACATATTTCGCGTTTCATTGGAATAACTGTTGTCCTCCTCTCGCTCTCTTCTTTCCCGCTCTTTCCCCTGTTTTTGTCTCCGTTTCAGCTTAAGTCGTAATCATATAGCCATATGGCCATTTAAAATGATGGACCCTCCGAAAATTGGCAACTTGTTTTCGTTTCTTTGGCTCGCATTTATAACGGACTCCGTATTAATCGCGCATACGTCCTGTGTGCCGTGTGCGCTGGGATGAGCGAGTGCTCGACCTTTGTGATCATTGTTGTTGCTGACTTGATGCCACCTTAAGTATTCTCGTAAGCAGATTCCAGCTTGTCTATCTGTCGCTTGGCGCTTGCTGCTGACACGTTTTTGGCATTGCATAACTCACTTCCTCGGCTGCAAGCTGCATTCGTTCTGACTCTTTTGGTAGCATATTGAGGTCAGTAATCGGGCATATCAATTATGCTGGACGCTTCTATATAGACTTCAACTATAAAGCTTAATGTATAATTAGTTATTAGCAAATTAGTATTGTATATTTAAGACAGTTCTAAAGAGCTAAAATAAATGAAACCCGCCTTATAAAGAGCATTCAAAAGTCTTGGCAGCACAAACAGAATACATTTGAATTTCAATTCCTGCATCATCATGCAAATATATTGAAATATTTGCATTGCGTGCTATATGAGCGCATAAGAAAAGAAAAATTGTTTAGAAATACATGCACGTAAGTACATGGATACCATACATATATATATATAAGCATATATGTTTATTTGTGTATAGTTTATGCTTCAAAAGTATGTGTGAGAAGAAGAAAGGGATATTTGCGATGAGCAGCAGCAGCGAGAAGCATTCATTGAGTTATGTATCAAAAGCACAGGCTAAAATGCATCTCGCTTTTGTGCCACACTTCCGTTTCCGTTGACTGGCAGAGAGAGGGAAATAAAGAGAGAGAGAGAGAGTGTGTGTGACGTTAGGTAAGATAGTGTCAAACACAATGCTTGCTTAACACTTCTTGTTGCTGATTGCATTGCCTTGTTTGGCCAGCACATTTATGTATGCACTCGCATTGCATTTGAATATTTCATCATCGAAATGTACTTGTACAGGAGGTTATTTTTATGCCACTTGCCAAATGCAACCAGATTAAAAATTGTTTATACCCTAACCTGCCGCCACTCACATAAGCTGCGAACGTGTCTTTGGCATAAATTGCTGCACATTTAGTTTGTTTTTCAATTAGCAAACAGAGCTGAAGCCCAGATGCTGGAATACTGCAGACAATATTCACTAATTGGTATTTTATCTTTTAATTTCAAGCACATTTCCAGCACACATTTTCTCGATTTTCCAGCTTAGGCACTTTGCCACGGTTTTAGTTTCCGTTTTGTTTGCCCACGGATTTGCCGCTGTGTTTTCTCCATT
The DNA here is from genome assembly GCA_035047465.1 of Drosophila sordidula. Taxonomy (NCBI): domain Eukaryota; kingdom Metazoa; phylum Arthropoda; class Insecta; order Diptera; family Drosophilidae; genus Drosophila; species Drosophila sordidula. The sequence continues at coordinate 3,487,689 of JAWNPQ010000090.1, read as the reverse complement.
ATTTCTCCTGTCGAGTGGTTCGTTTGCTTTTCGGTCGCTCGCATAAATCATATTATTATTTTATCGTTGCATTAATGACAATTAAATATTCCCGATTTGCAGCAGCTGCCCCGCCTACATATTTTTTTTTATGCCGTTTATGTTTGCCGTGTGGCCGCGTTTTTTGTGCCACTGCGTTTATGCGGATTATTGCCAATTTGCCTCTCAAAGTTATTAGCGATATTATATGGTAAATTAGTCGGACTTTAATTTGCAAATCTAATCAGTTGGCCGAATATCCGGTTCGACAAATTGGATTACAATGTGGCGACTGTATTTTGAAACTCGCATTAACCATCTAGTGAAGAGCTATGTTATCGAATAAACAATTTTTCTTTTTATTTATATAAATATTATTTATTGAGTTACCAGAATTTTTTGTAACTTTATTTTAATTTCCATTTAAATTTCACAGACTACAAGGATTAAATAAAAAAACTTATATTTTTAAGTAAATAGTGTGAAAATATTATTCACTCCATTTATATTTACATTTTCGCTTAAGATTCATTTGTAATAAAAGGCATATAATAACTTCATATTCAAGAGTACCTAATCTTCGGCACTTTGATAAATATCTAGCAAGGTGTACAAATAATTATTAAATATTTAGTTATTAATAATGGTTTTATTTTATTTTGCTACTTGCAACTGCCGCTTGCCCTCCCGTCCACTTGATAAACGATGTGACAATTTAAATCTATTGGGGCAAGCTCTATGATTAATTGGCCCCAGCCAACAGCACATCGCTCGTCTGACATGCAGCAAAACAAATACATCAAAAGCAACAGCAGCAACAACAGCAGCAGCAACAACAACAAAATGGCCGTGCAACACTTTTGTGCGATACTGTCAATTTGGTATTAAAATATCGCATAAAGCTTTACCAAAAAAAGTTCTTTCCACAAAAATATTCTCCTTCTTGTTGTTTATTAAAACCGTTACATAAATTCAAGTTATTTTTAAATTGTATTTATTTGTAATTAAAGTTAATTTGTAGATAAATAGGAATTTAGCTAACCATTACGCATGCTCTCCCGAGACAGGCATTTTAGTTTCATTCTGGCATTTAAACAGTTTATCTAATCCTCAAAGCGAACAAAATAGATAGGCTTTATCTTAGTCGTGTACTGCTGTGATAGCAAATTAATTTAAATTTTAATTTCAATTATTTATCTGCCTTTGTTTTTATTTTTTTGCCCGATATCAAGTGTACAACATGATTACGAATATTGTTTGTGGAGGTGTCTCAAAGTAAGCTGCCAGTTTTATTCTGCTGCGTGGCCTTCAGAAAGGTCATTGTTATGATAGTAATATATAATAGAATAGTAATATATAATTTTGTATATTTCCTGCCAATTTATTTTTAAAATTTTAAATGCATATACATACATATTAAAGTAGTGCAATCTCGGGATTAAAACATTCCGGTTGATAACCAACGTTCGATTATAAATAAATTTATCAAATACAATTTCCTTTCCACACCCCCACGAGATAAACCGGCAAGCAGCAATGCCTAGTATTATTCTAATATAAATAGATATTACTAAAGTATGGTATTGGTGATCGTAAGTTCTTGACTAAGGTCCAAAAGTCTCGTGCTATTTCGGCCCAATAGTATTTCGGTGAGAGTTTTGGTCACTTTACTGTCGAATGGTTTGAAATGCAATTTGTATACGGGAATCGCCTGTGAATTGATGGACTTTAACCCTTCCGATAATTAAAAAAAAAAAAAAAGATATGACGCAGCCCAAAGCAATCAGCTTATTAAAAAATTGATTAAGCTCACGTAACCTCCGGTCGGGCTGATAGCTGACCCCCCCATTGCAGCCCACAAACAGGAACTGGCGCTCATATAAAGGCAGCGCGAAACTGCGAATCTCCAGCACTTGCTAAAGTTAATCGATAGTCAGCAGAATGCCTTTCAAGCCGGAGATCAGCTACAACCCGGATCAGAAGATTTGGAGTGGCTACCAGGAGCCCGCATACTTCGCACCCGATCTGTCCATCGGCGAGATCACCTTCAATGAGATGCGACGCCATCCACAGCTGATTGCCCAGGTGAGTTTAAGGTAAAACTATTCAATACAATTGCACTTGAAATGGCTTTATTTTTTTTCCAGATTTCGGTAACAGAAAATACGACGCTGACCCGCGAGGAGATGTTCCTGAACTCACAGAGTGTGGCCACCTACATGCGCAACTTGAACCTGAATCAATTGGATATTGTGGGCATCATAGCCAGGAATACGACGCACATATCGTCCGTAGCCTATGGGTGCCTCTTCAACGGCATCGCCTTCCACTCCCTCAACGTAAACTACGCGGAGGCCACCATCGAGAAGCTCTTCGACATCACCCAGCCCAAGCTCATCTTCTGTGATGGGGACGAGTACGAGAAGGTCAAGGCCGCCACGGCGAAGTTGAACGTGAAGATCGTCACCATGCGCAATCACAAGGCGGGCGCCATCAGCATCGAGGATGTGCTGGGCACGCCCATCCAGCCGGACTTCGCACCTCTGCGCCTGGAGCGGGGCAACGATCAGACCCTGGCCATCCTCTGCTCTTCGGGCACCACGGGCACGCCCAAGGCGGTGACCAATGCGAGCAGCCACAAGTTCTTCACGACCAGCAAGTAAGCAGGGCTGATTATACTCGCTCACGAAGTGAAACTAGTATATTGGTTGTGTGCAATGTCCGCCTGTCCGCCTGTCCGTCTGTCCGTATGAACACAATATTTTTCGGCGCTCTTGCAGACAGAGACTTGAAGCTTGAAGGCAGATATACTTGTAGTTATCTGCTTCCGACAAAGTGCTAAGATTTTTGTGCCACGCCCACTGGGAGGCTGGCAAATCGATAACATGTCGAGAGATCTCAAATCGCAAATCGATAAAAGTTGAATATTTCCCACAATATTAAAGTTGGAGTGACCAAATTTAGTATGTAGATTGCTCTCCTCCTCTAGATTTCCCGGCCACGCCCCCCAGCGCCCCCGCCTTAAAAAATCGGAAATGGCTATATCTCCCACAGTTTTAGAGCTAGAGTCACCAAATTTTAAACGTAGATGGCTGGTCACCCCCTTTAGGAGCTAGAGTCATCAAATTTGGCAGACAGTGTTTGGGTGACCTTCTCTTAAGATCGATTATATTTCGTAGGGGAAATATAAAAATTCTATAGTTTTCCAAAATAACAATAATAACTTCTGCTCGTCTTATATTTAGCATTTGGTTTCCTCTAATCCACACCTAATCTAATCCACCCTATTCCAGCTATTTCACCACGGCGGATGTTCAGTACTGCCACAGCACGCTGGACTGGGTTACAGGCCTGACAGCAGTTCTATCCACTGGAGTTCACAGCACATTGCGCATTATTTCTGCCGAGATGTTCGATCCTGTGCTCATGCTACGCCTCATTGAGCAGTACAAGATCACCTGGCTGTTAATTGCGCCGTCGCACCTGGCCATGATGGCGAACTGTGCCGAGTTCGAGGCCACCAAGATAGACAGCCTGAAGCACCTGCTCTATGGTGGCATGTGCTGCTCTCTGGAAGTCCAGGCCCGGTTCCGCAAGCGCCTGAATGAGGGCGTGCTGCAGTTCGCCTTCGGCTTCTCGGAGCTGGGCTCGTCGAATGCCACCCTGAACAAGCACTACGATGAGAAGCCCAATGCCGTGGGCCGCATATTGCCGGGCCTCAAGCTGAAGATCATCAACGATGACGGCGAGGCACTGGAGCCCAACCAGGTGGGCGAGCTGTGCATCCATCCTGGCCAGTACTGGGATGGATACTACAGGAGTCCGGAGGAGTCGCGAATTGTGCGCGACAAGGAGGGCTGGTTCCATACCGGCGACTCGGGCTATGTGGACAGCGATGGCTTCCTGTTCATATCTGGACGCATGAAGGACATGCTGAAGTTCCAGGGCATCATGTACTACCCCAGCGAAATCGAGGATGTCATCGGCCAGATGCCGGGCGTTGCCGAGGTCTGTGTCTTTGGCATTGCCCACGAGATCAACTGGGACGAGGCTGCCGCCTCGGTGGTGCCCAAGCGGGGCGCCAACATAACGGCCGAGGATGTCGTCAAGTATGTGCAGACCCACATAAAGGTCGAGTATCTGCAGCTGCACGCGGGCGCGCTCATTGTCCAGGACATCAAGCGCAGTCCCAACGGCAAGACGAACAGACAGGCCACCAAAGATCACTTCCTGCAGCAGAGGAGTAAGAGTAACTAATTGCTAAGATACATTTCCATATATATATATATTTTGTTATCACTTATGAGACATTCCTATCGTTGAGATACTATGAAAATTCCTACAATAATCTATTAAATAATGGTGTTCACCTAATGCTGCCGCTGCTTCTTCGTATCGTCTTATACCCTGTACTCAAGAATTGCGATAAGGAGTAATCTTGGGGCACTTTGCGACGCGTTTTTTGCCGAGTACTTGTTACAAGTGGGCTATCTTGAATGAATTTAGATAAGGCTAAAGCTTGACGTAGCTATTAACAGCTATAAGGTATATGCATCTCTCACTTGCTTCTAGTAAAATGATCTACCTCAACCTCATACGCGGTCGTAATCTTATCTCTGTGGTTCCCATTGTTATCTAACGTCCTATTTAAATGTTGATATATAGTTATATATATATTTAGAGCCAGAAATGTATACGAATATGATGTAAAATTTGTATCAGATACGCCTCAAGCCAAACTAACTTGGCCGTGTTTGGATAGTTGGTAATTATTTAAATGGCATTTGATGTGCCATAACGATAATGCCGAGGCACGTTTTATGGCTGCGATTACAGCAGCTGTGGGCGGAGGAGCAAACTGTTGGCCCAAAATTAATTGCATCTGTAGTTTGGCTGCTTGGCTTGTCTTGTCTCGCCTCTCATTTATGCTAGTTATTGCAGTTGTACTCATAGTTTGTATATGGGGAAAACTTTGCAAGCCGCTTATCTCCCAGTGGAGTGGAGTTCAACAAGCCCGCAAGTGTGTGGCATTAAAAAGTTTTTAAATTTACGCAAAACGTTCGCTATGATGCGACTTAATTGTTAGCTGTTAAGATTTAACACACACACACACACACACAAACACACGCACATATTGGCAGCAATGCGAGAGAGAGAGTAGAAAAATTCAAAAATAATATACATACATATACATGCATATATTGTATATGTATTTAATGTCTAGCGGCGCTTGACAAACTTTATGCAGCTTTTCCACTAACCGCATCTACAGTCATAGAATTTTGTTTTACTTTTCTTATTTAACCATAGTTTTTGTTGGTACAAATAAAATAATCAACTATATAGTTAGTAGCTAAGCTTTTAAATTAAAACTTGAAAATTGAGGCGACCAAAGTTTTAGACAAAAACATTATTTTTTTTAGTAATTATTGATATAATTTCTTTTTATCGGCCGTGTTTTTTTTTTTTTGCTTGGCATGAGTATAATATTTTCTTTATTTATTTTTCAACTTTCAGCTAACTGCTCGTTAAATGTGGAAACATTGAAAAGAGCTTGCCACATGCTTTTAAGCTCTTTGTATGAATAATATTTGCGCGAACTTTATTGAAAAGAAAAAAAATGGGAAAAAGAAAAAGAAAAATGGAAATGCAGTAAGCCTTAAGCAAAACAATGGAAATTTTTGCGCGCTGTCGACGGTTTTTAAGTTGCGCTGTTTAAGAATACATATTCCAGCTGCACTTAACTATAAAGTAGCTAAGGCAAACAATATTAAAAACAAACACGCTGAGCGGCCAACCAAAGATACTCACATTCGCACACACACACACACACACTCAGACAGCGAGGCAATAAAATATTGTGAAAGAAAAAACTGTGAAAGCAGCGAGAAATTATATATGTATTAGCTGAAAAATATGCACAGCAGGTGCCGCGAGCTGCCGACTCCCTTTGTGTGTGTGTGTGTGTGTGTGTGTGTGAGTGTGCTTGTATGCTCGTGAGGTGCATCCGCTGTTTGGTCGAGTAGCCGCAGCACTCAGCGCCAGCTACAGCTACAGCCAAAGCTACACACATTAATGTTGTCCAAGTGCTGTACTAAATTATGTATGTGTGTGTGTGTGTATGTGCGTGCTTGTCTATGCGCAAATAGTTTTTTCAAAGTACCTGGCAGAGCTGGCTGTAGGTTTACTTGCCGTAGACACCACCTGTAATTATGTTGAAAGTAAAATTCCTGTAAAATATTAACTGCTGCAGGCCACATGCTGCATGCATGCACACACTCATATATATATGCATGCCAGTGTGTGTGTGTAAATTTAATATTTAAAATGAGTTCTCTGTTGTGGCTGCTGTTTGTTGTTGCTGTTGCAACATTTAACTAACAGCGATTTGCCTTGGCCGCAGCAAATTTGCCTGCCGCCCGTTGATTCCGTCCATTGAATACCATTTTTTCCATTTTCCCATTTTGCCGCATTTTTGCCACCCCCACCCCCCAGCACTCACACTCACACTCACACACACACACACACATACACACTCACGCGCTGCATGCGGCATGCTGCACTTTTCATTTAGCCAGTCGGCCAACTGTTTTGCTAATAGAAATAAAAGCAAAACGGCACACAAACTAAGCCAAGCTAAATGCTCAAAGGCTTCAACTGGCCTCCATTTCCCAACCTTTTTCTTGTCTACCCTGCAGCCCCCCTTTGAGCCCATCTCCATTCGTCCCGTTGCCTGCAATGAAAACAAAAAGCGATTTGCAAGTTTTCTATTGCGCATAAAAGTATGCTGTGGAAAATTTTTTCCCATGACGTTTTGCTTAACATTCTCGTTTTCTTTTTCTCTCGCTCGCTTTCCATATATTTGTGTTTGGTTCTTTTTTTTTTTTATTTTTGCCGTTGTTGTTTTTGCTTTTCATAAAACCAAACTATTAAGCCAAGTGTTAAACTCATTTAGCGCGGATTTATGCGCCCGAGTGCCCCATACAAGATGGCTTGCATTCGGGGAGGGGGCGGGGCTATTAAGGGTCATGCATATATGCGCATGGGAGTGTGTGAGTGTGTGTTTACTAGTTTGCTGGGCTGTGCTCATGTTTGTGCATGCGAGCGTATTTGGCCAGCACGTGTATATGTGTGAGAGTGTGTGTGTGTGTGTGTGTGTCTGAGTGTGTCTGCTTTGTAAACGTTCCGTTTTCTTTTATGCGTTTTTAATAAGCCTTTTTGCAGCGCTTGTCGTTGTTGCTTTGTGCCTGCTTTACGCCTGTTTTTTTTCTTTTTTTCTTCACACACATACACATTCATATGTTTCTATTAACAGCCATGCATTTTGATTGCACAGCGAATACTTTTTTTCAGCTGTGAACTTGAAGCGTGAAAATTTAGCATGACACCAATGTACTAATGTTTGCGTATGTATTAAGGTCGTATTTATCAACTGGTTAATTTTAAATTTGGCTTTGGCCATGTCCTTAATGTCAACCATTGAATTTAAAGACATGTCAACAGCTATAGTTTCAATAGTTTCTAAATTAAAATGTGTAATATTATGTTGAATTTGGGTCAGATTGTTTTAATTTAGTTTTTAACATATCTTTAAAAAATTTATTTAAAATATCAAACACTTTTCGGAATTTTTAATTTATTTACTTCTATGATATTAATATTGAAGTTATTTGGCACTGCCCATGTTTATCTTTTATTAAATCAAATTTATTATTTTTTATACTTGTACACAAAGTGAATAGAGTATATTGGGTTAGTGTAATGTCCGTGCGTCTATCCGTAAGAACGCAATTTTGTTCGCCGCTATTGAAGCTAGAGACTTGAAACTTGGAATATATACTCGCGTATACCCGCGTTTTTGTGCAAGCGGCTCTATATGTGGAATATGTACTACTGCAAAACTCCCTGCCACGTCACGTACATGATAGACGACAAACAACGAAAAAAATGCCATGAAACCTGAAAATCAGTTCAGATTTGATAAAGTTATGAGCGTTTAAGATATGGGAGCTAATGATCCAAAAATTAAAAAAAAATGAATTTTCAATAATGAATAAAGTTGAAATGCAGAATCAATCTAGAGGACAAACCATGACCAAAATGCCATCAACCATGAAAATCGGTTATATTTTGGCAAAGTTATGAGAGTTTGCAATATGGGAGCTATGGATTCGAGAGCTTAACATGTTAAAATTTTTGTAAATTTTTGCATGATTTTTGACAAAAAATTTGACCCCCTTAGAATCGGTTTTAAAGTTGTTTTTTATAGTAATTGTGACCACCACAGTCGATTAAAAATGTAAATTTGCAATTCTAAATTTTGAAAAAAAAATGTCCGAAAATGAGTAAGGGGGGACTACATGCTTTTTTTTTTGCCAAAAATAAAAAAAATTTATTTTCAATAATGCATATATTTTAATTGCAGAATTAATATAGAGGAGAAATCATGAAAAAATGCCATCAAACTTGCAAATCGGTTTAGTTTTGACAAAGTTATGGCTGTTTGCAATATGCGAGTTATGGATCAGAGAGCTTTACATGTCAAAATTTTTGTAAATTTTGCATGATTTTTCGAAAGTGAGTAGCTACATTGTACTGTGAACGAGTATTTCGCAGTCGGCTACATCCGACTGCAACGTTTTTACTTATTTATTTTGATGTATATTGGAAATCTGTTAACATACCTGGATAAGATATGCTGTTTCATATTTTGTTTGCTAATATGTTTAAGGGCTTTTGAAATTAATGTTTAAACTTGATTTAAGCTTTTAATATAATTTATTTAAACATTTTCAACAGTATCGGATGTTTAACAAAATTCCCTTTTTTCTTAAATTTGTATCTATTATACTTAACAGGAAGAAGGAAGCAAAATTGAGCTGTCAATGCATTTTGTGAAATGTGCAATTGTAAAATAATACAAAATTCATTAAACTGAATACATTGCGTATATGTTGTGTGCGTGTGCGTGTGCGTGTGTGAGGCATAAAAGTCATTATTTGCTTGATGTCGTTACCTGATATTGTCGTATTAATTTTTGATATGTAATCTGATTTATTGGCAAGTTTTTGCCAGGGCGGCCAATGTGTTTGTTTGTATCTACATGCATTTATGTAAGTGTGTGTGTGTGTGTGTAAATTGACATGCCTTCCTGTTGTTGACTCACCAAGTGAAATAATAAATCGCAAATGTTGTTGTTGTTCTGTTTAAATTGCAAGCAACCGACATTTGCTCGGTCTCAAATTTGGCAGTTTGCCTACACAATTTTTGCATAAACTCTCAAGTGTAAAAGTCTATCATTGCGAACATGTCTGAGCCCGACTCAATTGGTAGCTCTTAGACAACAACCGCAGCCGTAGCTATTTATATAGACAGCCCAGGAACTGGAAACTCTGTCAGCCTGCTAGCCAGTGAAGTGTGTAAGGAAAAGTGCCAATCAAAGTTAATTGAAAATTCATTGAATGCTGTATATTTAAGCAAGGCGCACAGCCACATCTCTATATATTTATAGTATATCTTGAGTATATATCTTGTCGGATGTTCTTGTTGCTGTTATTATTGTCATCGTTACTGTTTGCTGTTCAGCTTACAATGTAAACAGTTTTGATCACGACATAAATAGCTCAGACACAGACTAACTGCATAAATTAGTGTAGATTGTCAGAAAATTTGAATCGAATGAAATTAAAGCAGGAAAATGTGTATTTTAATAATACTTTGTAATGTATTAATTTGAAATGCTTTCAATAAGTTTAAATTAATGTATATGCTCTTAAACACTCTCAATCTTAAATAGATTTTTGTAATTATTTTTATCTGTGTAAATTTTTAAAACTGTATTTTAAAAGTCAAATGCCTGCTTATACAAATTTAAAGACTTGGCATATTTTTTATGAAGTACATAAAAATGGTTACACAGTCAATAACAAGTACTTTTTAGTTACATTTACTTCTTTCGAAAATGTCTTTGTGGTTCTTCACAAGTTACCAAAATGTGTTTTTTAAGGGCCAACATTAATACTCGCTTTACGTGTTACGCACTACGTACAACGTACTACGTATTACGTATTGCAGCTATCAATAGCTGTGCACATTACGACACATCTTGGCGTACAATGTTCGGTTAAGCGTCATGAACACCAATCCCCTCCAGATTCCTCGCGGAGTTCCATTGGTTGCAGTGAAAAAATCTGTAAAAATGTTTTTTTATTTGCCATTTCCTTCGCACAGCACAAATTGAACTGCAAATAGTGTAAGTGTGGCCGAGTGGTGCGAAGTGGTGCGGAGTGGTGCGGAGTCGAAGGAGTAGGCTGCCGGTGATGTGCTGGCTGGGAGGGAATTTGGGGAGTTGGCCACCCCAGCCAATGTCATTTGCATTGAGCTCGAGTTGGCAGCTCTGGCTACATTTACAGTTGCGCCAATATAGCCGCTAAAAGTGTTTACCTTTTACTTAAGAAATTACACTTGGGCAAACAGAATTTGCCTGCGCTCAGCGGTGTGTGGTGGGGCCAAACGACGATGCCACAAGCAAGTCCAAGTGGCTGTGTAAATTTTTCAACAGCTACGCAAGGATTCAAACGCAACATCCGGCGGAAAGACCGGAAAGTACGAAAAGTACGAGAATGCCCGACCAAAGCCCGAGTCTCGAGTCGTTTGGCGACTTTTGCTGGCTAGCGGCCTATAAAATTGAAAAGTTTTCATTCCTTTGGATTATTTGGTTTTGGTTGAAGTGCGCCATGGATTTGACTGTATAACAAGCAGTTAGTATATGGGTGTGTGTGTGTGTGTGTGTGTGTGTATTAAATGTTGACTTTTGTGCGCTAATAGCAAAAAGCGAGCGCCGAGTCAGGGCCATTGTGGTTCAGAGCAAAAAGTTCAAAAGTTCCGACTGTAGATAATTTGTGGCTCTCAAAGTTTTTAATAAGGGGTCATTGATTTACATTTGCCAGCGAATTGTAAGCTGTTTTGTGGCCGAATTCCTGCACTGACTGTTTGCAGATTGTCGGTTGAACGTGGCGTATGCGCAATGTTAAGCACATTGCGAATTATGTGATACACACTTTAAGTATCGTTTTATCACAACATTTTCTCATTTCCAGCCCGTTCGTTGGGTCAGCTTTAAGTCGCCTTGGGGTCATTTATTAGCCTGATCCTTTGCTTATCATTAAAGCACTGGCCAATTTCCTCAAACACTTGATGTTAAGCCGCCCAAGGGACTCGTTGTGTCAACGGGCAAGCACATAAACGGGTTCTTTTTTATAACTCCACCGCCCACGACGGTCAGCAAATGTTGGCCTATTGATTGGCCACGGGCCAGCCGATGGATGCATGGCCGAAAATAAATACACTCGTGAGTGGCCAAGACTCTCAATATTTATGACCATTTTAACCGCAAACAATTGAAGCTTAAAAGCCAAACAATGAAATTTAGAACTTCCAATTAGAAGTTGACCACTCGCTACAGGCCCAACAACAACAACAACAACAACAACAACAACAACAATAACAACAGCAACAACATTAACAAGTATAATAAAAAAATGTTTATGGCTACACAAAAGGCGTGTCGTGTCGAAGTGGCAACAACGACAACGACAACAATAACAGGGTCGTAAATGTTGCTTACCTGCAACAGCAGAAACCAATAAGTGGCCTTAAGGCCACAAAACAGGGCCAGCAGTTAAGAGCGGGTGGAAAACGCAAAGTCAAAGGCCCAACAACTGATTGAGGTCCGAAGCCGTTCGACATCTGCGGGCCGCAAATTGTTATTTTTTGTGCTCCAATCGGAGTCGGTCAAAGCGAAATGTGGCAGCAACACCAATTGCAACAACAGCAGCAACAACAACAGCGTCCCTGCCAACGGTGGCTGCAAAACCGAAGCCATTACATTCAAATCAGACAGTGCAGTTAGTTAGTGTCCATTGTGTCCCATGCAAAACTTGATTTGCACCAGAACAAACAGGAGGCTTCTGGTTGGAAGCTAGAAAGTACCCTCTTTGGATTCAATATGTTCGGATAAGTTCATATTTCCTGGGTATAGCTGTTGAGATCCCCGTAGTAGCTGTAGCTTGATTTAAATGCGTTTTAAATGAAAGTATTTTACTCTGAACTTTGAATTTTATTAAATTGTTTCAACTTGGGCAATATATATGAGATATATAATTTTATAATATTTATAATATATTGATTTTTAGAATTGTAATATACATCAAATATTTTCTGAACCAGATTTTCTAAGTCGGAGGGATTTACAAAACCTAACAAAACCAAGACGTTTGAATTTGAATTTTTACTGTTACAAATCTTTACCTTTGTCTAAACTACCCTGCCGACGCCGACGTATACCTACAGGGTATGCGTAACAGGCAATGCATCTGTTTACACACACACGGCCAGACAGATGGCTATTCACGCACATCAAGTATACGCAGTGTGGGCATCAAGTATACGCAGTGTTGCTGGCTGCAAGCGTTTATAGCCACATTTTATTGATGCACTCTGAGCACGAGCCCGTTGCAGACTCCGGGCCGAGGCCTGCGTCTGAGCCTGGGCTCAAACTACGGCAAAAATTGTCACAATTGTCTGCGTTGGGTACACGTTGCGCCACGGCGCTGTTAACGCATTTGGGTGCTGTTCGTATGTGCACTGCATTTGGCTTGAAAATTAAGTTGAATTTTTGTTATTTTTGAGCAAGAGCGAGGCAAACGAGCTGTGGCAAGGCAGACCATTCGATCCGCTCGAGCGGCGCACAGTTCAATTATAAACTGCCAGGATGCTTGTTGTTGTTTGCTTTGGTGTTTGTTGGTGTATTTTTCGGCTTCAGTGCATTGTTTGGCAATGGGGTGTGTTTTAAGCGCCCGAACGACTTTAAAGAGAGCCCCCCCCACCCCTCCCCCCTGTCAAAGATACTCAAAGTGAAATGAAATCCCCCAAGCGAACGAAACTACAAAATGCTGCGCTGCGGAGCTCGGATAAAGAAAAACGCCGAGGCTACCAACCCATTGGCAAGCGGAAATGCAAATTGTCCCGAGCGCGCATGTTGTTACAAATTCAAAATGGCGCTGCCAGACGCTCTAACTAACCATGCAGTCAAAACGAAGCATGCAGACCGCAAAGCAGACTCGACAATGAGATACCCTGGATATATTTGTTTCAAGGTCTGTTGCAATAAGGTATTATGTATGTAAGTATTCGCTCTCATATCTCTTCATGTGTATGAGTACATACCAATACACAAACTTTGTATACCCTATTTGCCACTTGAATAAGTACAGGGTGTTCAAGATACTCGCATGACAGTCAACTGCGGCAATTTCTTCACATTCTTCTTGGCATTTCCCGCTCCTTCCGCTGGAAGCATTTGAAAATTAGATAGTTTCGCATGGAGCTAGTTGATGGCATACAGTGCTTATTTTCTTTGTTAACTCCAGCCAGCAGCCGGCAGCATTAACTTCATTTCTTTTTAACTATACGGTTGTTTCCTTATTAACATTTTTGTTTTTTTTTGCCCATAGATTTGTGTTGTTTGTATTTTAGAACAAATGAGGATTGTAGTTTCGAAAGACTGTCTGAAAAAGCTAACCAAATTTGCAGAAGGAAGCATTATAATAATAAATAACGTAAATTAAGTTTCATGTTACCCTATTCAAGGTCCCCCAATCAAAACTGAACCGTTTTATATTTTGTATATCAATTTGATCACAATTATGATTTTGTTAAAGCATCTCTTCTCTGCAAAATATTTGCTACATTCTTTGCTCCAGCTGTCGTTTAAATCGTGGAGGCAGCGTCTGCAAGTTATTATTAATTTTTATTTTTCTTATGGCTCTGCTGCTGTCTTGCGTCGACTTTTGGGCAAGTTGGCGGGAAGTTGGGTTAGTTAATGAAACCCGCTGCACATTTCTATGTACTTGTATATTCTTGGCAATTTTTTGCAGTTCGCCATTTGTGTAAGTTGGCAATTATTTTGTTGTGGCTGCGCGCTGCAAGTGGACAGTAATTATAAGGCCATTAGCAGAGCTTTGCCAAGGAGCTGGCTTACTGAGCGGTGGGCGGTAGGCGGGGGTAGCTGCCTCGACGCATGGTTATTGTGTAAATACATTAAGCGTAATGTTAAGCAGAAATTAAACATGTGGCCACTCGAATTTGCTGCCGGAACGCAGTCCCAAAGTGGCCAAATGTATGAAACTGAATTTGAAACCAAGCTTATCACTTGATATATGTTATGTGGAAAATAAAAAAAATATTTACAGTGATATAAATAATGAAACATATGCTGGAAATTCATAAATGAAGTAGGAGATGTAAAAAAATATAATACTTTTAATTGATATATATCTATTTGATTTTTTTTAATTTTAAAATTTTAAATAAAATAAAAATAAATTCCCTAATAAACATTTTTACATGGATATAAAAATGCAATATGAGATGGAAACTCATAAATTTACAATAGGAGATTTAAAAAAAATATATAATATTTTTTTTTTATTTATTTATTTATTTCTTTAATTGGTTGACAAATCGAGTATATTCTCTAATAAAATAACGACAGCTCTTAGAAAATATTGCTGTATTTAAATAGTAAAGTTTTACCATAAACTAAAAGCATTTTCATAAAAACTTGTAGCATTAAATTTTTGTTATAATCTTATGTTCTCCCCTTCTGTTCAACTGGGGTTAACTGTATGGCTAAGATATGTCGCAAGCCATTTCCCCTACATAAGTGTAGTTTTATCACTAAAAATACTCATCTAGCTCAAGGTCATGCGTAACTTTACACAATTCCGCGTTAAATTTCATGCATCATTAAAAGAGCCATAAAAAGCGCAAAGCAAATATGCAAATTAAGCAGCAGCAGCAGATAAGAATAGAAGGCGAAAGTGCGTAACGAGCACAACATGTTGGCAATCATTATCAAAAGAAATGGCTACACTTTCGGTTGGCATAAAAATCACTCCGATGACAGTGTTCACATGTGGTGTTCGAAGAGCAGGGCGGCTGCCCGGTTGCCCGGACGACACGCAGATAGACTTACACTCAAACACAGCGCAAACCGCCACTTAATTGCCGCATTAACCAAATAACGAGTTGTACATCCCCATTAAAGCTGCCAACCACTTCATAATTGTCATCAAATTTCATCAGGTGCTTGCCCTAATACAAAAATAAGAATACAGGCAAAGGAGGGGGAGGCTACCTGTGTGCGTCAAACTTAAACCTGAATAGTTAGCTTGCCAGAGTTTAGTTTTATCTTGGCTTAAGTTTTGCGGGCCCAATTAAAAAACAAAACCAACTTTGGCTTGGCAAAATGTAGATACTGGTATAACAGAGTTGCTTTGTGGAAGTAAAATGTTCCCTACATTAAACGAATTACAAGCGCAGCTGCAAAGTATGCTATGAAATATTTAAGAATCTGTTGGAATATTATTTTAGCCGTAAAAATCTTCTATAATTATAAAAGTGTTACTTAAATGCCTGCCAAGAGTTTTTATTTTTTGCCTTTTTGCTTTTGAAAGTGAGAATAATTTATATTAAATGAGAGCATATTAGAAGTTCTTTTCAATACATAAGTCTATTGTAAAGACATTTGGCCATATATACCCTATGCATTCGCAAACATAGCTACTGGGTGTCTTTAGTACAAAAACAAGACAAAACTTAATATGGTATTGGGCAAAATTTATGCGCTTATCAGAACATTGTGGCGTTGTCTTGAGCGTATAGCTCACTCGCTTGCTTCTTTAGACAATTTGGCCGTTTGTTTTGTTGGCTAATTAAACCAAACCCATTTCATGTCGCTTTGGTCGAAAGATAAACGTGGCGCTATCAAAGCAACAACGCGGGCGGATGAGAGGGCTGGGTAAAACTTGACTTTTTTAATGTGGAAAAGTTTTGTGTGTGTGTGTGTGTAATAAATATGAAGCGCAACGTTGCCAACTTGCAAGCGCTCGGTCCGAGCCGAACAGCAGAGGGCGGTATGCTGCGGGCTGCCTAGTTTCCGTTTCCGCTTCCGTTCTCGTTTCCGTTGACTATGGCAGCAATATAAAAAGTGCACAGCCAAAGTTTGTTTTACTGCTTGAAATCGGACATCTCTCGCCGAAGGATGTTGCTGCTGCCGCTGCGTTAGTCAATTGCAATTGCATTTGATGCTTTGATTTGTGCTCTGTTTGCCTTGGCCTTTGTCATGCATGCAAATGGCCCAAACGCGTTGCCATGGCTCAGTCCGAAAGTTGCAGCCAAACGTACGGCCCGAGCTGGCTTATTGAGCTGCTGCTGCTGCTGCTCAATCAAATTTGTCGCTGCGAATTGCTTGGCCATCTTTAAGGCTCGCTTTAATGGCTGTGCCAGGCGCCGACATGTGGCTGGCTCCGGCTCTGGGCCTGTGCGGTTGCGCTCCCAGTTGATTTATGCACCAGTCCGAGCGAAAGAATAACACAGTCAAGTGCATGGCAAACACTTGGCCCGCTAGACTCTTGGCTTTTTGTATAATTTTTCACATAGGCAGCAGCGACTGAGCCGGCACAAATGCATAAAAAGCCAGACAGCTGAGCATAAAATATTGTTGTTATATGAAAAGCAGCCACCGTCCCGCAACCCCGCCGCCTCCATCCTCTCACCAGCGCAGCACAAAGGCAGCAAATGCCAAGCAGCTGCATTACTGCTGCTGCTGCTGCTGCTGCTGTTGGGCAGTGTCTGGCGCGTCGCTTTGTGTGGCCATTGAATGCATGAAAAATGAACTGGGCCCCGAAAGCTGCTTGGCAAGTGTCGCTGGCAGCCAGTTAGGCTGCGTTTTGCGCAGTCATTGCACATGGCCAAAAGCAAAAGTTACGTATACGCAGCGACTCCCCAGGCTAGGGAACTGCGCAAGTGCCTGTAAATGTTTGATAAGAACCAACTATTGATGGTGGCTCAAGTTGCGCTTTGTAAAGTGGTTGCATTATAATATAATGGCCACAAGTTGCTCTCCATTCTTCTTCATAAAAGAATAAGCTCGGCAATTTCTTATGATTGTGCTAAGTGACAGGGCTGCTATAGAAAACTTGCTGATCAAACTCGAAAATGCAATTATATACGAATATTATTTTACAGAGAACATTTTTTTGCACATGACCAAAAACTCACAATTATTTAAATTACAATTTTTGCGTGAAATTGCCCTGTAATAGAATGGAAAGCCAAACGAGAATAAATTACGAATTATGAATCTAAATAAAATTATCCCTATTTACACAAATTTACAGAATTATAGAAGACAGAATTCTATCAAACGGGAAAATAAATGGAGTTAAACATGAAAAACGAATTTTGTTTAATATAATAATACATGAGAAAAAGTTCCTTCAAATTAAAATTAGATTCTTCGGAATTTGCATTGTTTTAAATTATGCAGCACACAACGTGATTTAAATTACGAATTATGAATCTAAAAATAATTTAACCCTTTTAGCACACGTGTACAGAGTTATATGATATGGTTAAATATTCTTCTATCAAGCGGGAAAATAAATGTAGTTAAACATGAAAAATGCATTTGTTTAAATTAATAATTTTATTTTACTGAGAAAAACTTTGGCACATGAGCAAAAGTTCCTTCAAATTAAAATTAGATTCTTCGCCGGAATTTGCATTGTTTTAAAATAGAAAAGCAAAGGAGAACTTGTCTTTGTTTTATGCAGCACACAACGTGATTTAAATTAGGAATTATGAATCTAAAAATAATTTAACCCTTTTAGCACACGTGTACAGAGTTATATGATATGGTTAAATATTCTTCTATCAAGCGGGAAAATAAATGGAGTTAAACATGAAAAACGCATTTGTTTAAATTAATAATTTTATTTTACTGAGAAAAACTTTGGCACATGAGCAAAAGTGCCTTCAAATTAAAATTAGATTCTTCGGAATTTGCATTGTTTTAAATTATGCAGCACACAACGTGATTTAAATTACGAATTATGAATCTAAAAATAATTTAACCCTTTTAGCACATATTTACAGAATTATATGATATGCCTAAATATTCTTCTATCAAGCGGGAAAATAAATGGAGTTAAACATGAAAAACGAATTTGTTTAAATATAATAAGTTTATTTTACTGAGAAAAACTTTGGCACAAGAGCAAAAGTTCCTTTATATTAAAATTAGATTCTTCGCTGGAATTCGCATTGTTTTAAATTAGAAAAGCAAGGGACTACTTCTCTTTGTTTTATGCAGCACACAACGTGATTTAAATTAGGAATTATGAATCTAAAAATAATTTAACCCTTTTAGCACACGTGTACAGAGGTATCTGTATTTGCATGCAGCTTTGTTTGCATTGGATTACGGATATGGGAATAATAATCGTGGCGCACTTTGTGGAACAAAAAGGCAGCTCAACCGTGGAATTTAATATAGTTGTGTCGCTCGCCGTGGGCGTCGCTGCAACCGAGCCTGGCTAACGTGGCAGGTGAAGGTAAATGCCGCAACCTGCGCCAAATTGACACGCGCCACTATTTAAGGCCGTCGCAATGAGCTCATTGTTATGGTGGCGCCTCCAAATGAGCGGCATAACTCAATAAAAGCCATTGTTGACGCAGCCAGGACACGTTGGCTGCCAGGATGCCGGGATGACGGGCTGGCTGATGGCATGGCTGATATCCAGGCAACTGTGCACATATTAAATAAGCAATATAAACAGTCGGGCTGCTGAAAAGCTAACCGGCTGATTGGGTGGCAGCTCGTAACTCGCAGCCCGCTGCCAATTGGGTGCTGGCGGTTTGCCGCAACATAAATTACGGCCAACGCTCGGCTGCCTCATCAGTCAAGCGTCGCGTAGTTTGTAGCGCGTTTTATTAGCTACGCGCTGACGGCATAATTTTGCAGCAAAACAGCTTAAAAATTTGCATACACACACACATGCGCCTGTGTGGGCGGGCAGGGAAGGAGCATGGGCGTGGCTGCTTTCAACGTCTGGCGCCTAATTGAAACTATGTGGCTGCTCAAATTGAGACAATTAGAGGCAACTCTAGACAAAGTTTGTAAATTTGGCAGCCAACAACATCTTGATTGCTCGAGCCATGCAGATTTTTCAATTTACATTTCATTTATTGCTGCCAATGTGTGTGGGAGTTTTCAGTGTGGAAAACACAAATTTATTAAATGAAATTTAGTTTAAGAAATATAAATAACAAATTTAAAAGATGCGATTAGCTGTCAAGTTATTCTAAGTGAAGAGAGTTGGTTTCGAGAGTCCTATTACTTCCTTTTTTCCATACTCTTCTACTGTCTACGTGATCATATTTATATTAATGATAGTTTGATCTATATACAAAGAAATCAATATGAAAAAAAAAACCATTTTATTTAATAATTTAAATACATAGTTTATTATAGTTATTGAATCCTATAAATAACATACTGTTATGAATGTATATTTTCTGTTTAGATCGATAACGGTACTTTTGCTGATATGTGCATAATGTTTTATTTACATACATTCAATATTATTTATATATTATATTATTTATTTGTATATTAATTACTTGTATAGTAAATTTATATATTTTTGCTATGATATTATCATAAAGAAAATAAAGGCGATCGATCGTCGTCCACGATAAATCGAAACCGCTGAATATTTAAATTTTGCACTTCATAAACAGTTATGTAAAAAAGGCTAAATAAATTGAATAGAAACTACTGGTAAGGTCATGACTGATTTGAAAACCGCAAGACTTCATCGACCTCGGTGGCAATTGAGCTGCTTAAACTTGTCTACCCGAAGTGTGTCCTTAGGAATTGCCAAGTTAATTTGCCACAAAATTGTCTTTTATTCAAATCACGAACACACGCACACACGCACGCACACGCACGCACACACCACCTAATGGCGTTCTGAACATGCATAAGCTGGCTCAAAAACACGCATATTTTCTAGGCGAGTGTCAAATTGCTGGGCTCTGGCTGTGGCCCCCTGGTTGGCCCTGGTTGTCGCTCTGGTTGCCTGTGGTTGGTCGCCTTGGCTGCGGCCTGTTTTGCTTAGTTCTATCAAGGACTGGCACATTCGAAGGACATTAGCATAAAAGCGTTACTAATACACAGCTACAGACAGCTAACAAGAAACACTTAATGAAGCAATTTTTAGCAGCAAGTTGCAGCAACTGCAGCTGCATAAAAAGCAACAACTCAACTTCCTGCCAAAGCCGAAAAGCTTTCTCTCTCTCTCTCTCTTCCAACTCTAGCACACATGTGTTTGCCTGTGCGAAAAGTGTGTACAGGTGACTTAATCAACATGCAACTCATTTTGTTTAGCATGTGTGTGTGTGTGTGTGTGTGTGTGTGTGTGTGTGCATATGCCGTGCCTTGTTTGCGTAGGCTGGGGGAATGTCCGGGGCCATGTTGGCTGCTGTGCTTGCCTATGTGCAGGTATTTAGCAAAAGCTCCTCCTAGTTGCAGGAGAACAACGACGGCTGCAACAACAACGACAACATTATGCTCATGCATAAGACACTAAATTGTGTTGAAATCAACAATGAGCCCAAAACACAGCACCCACACAATCAGGCAGGACCTGTGCTCCTGTTGCCGCCAAGACAAAGACACCAATGCGTGCCCAGGCCGGGCTCAGTGGGGCAAATGCATACAAATGGCTTGAATGGCAACTCCTAGAGCTGCAGCCGGGGCCAGGGCCACAGCCCGGGCCCGGGCCTGATCCGGGCACTAGCACCGACGGGAGCAGCCGGTGATGTGAAATTATGCACAGTGACAATATGCTATATCCCAGCAAAGGATACATATCGATGCAGCTAGTTGACACCACACACGACAGCTTGATTTCAACTGGCCCCAAGCGGTTGCCCATTGAGCAAATATATCATCATGCGAGCGGCTTGCCTTAATTAAGGCCAAAGCCGGAAAGAGTTGCCCGAGCTGGCGCAGGAAGTGCGCTTTGTAAGACGCATTCGAAGGGCTATTTGGGGGCGAATGTAAGAAATTAAAACCAAATAGAGGCCATCGAATGATTGCTTGTGGGGCTTAATCAGGCCATTTAAGGATACTTCTGTCTATTATTTATGGCATGAAAAGGGCAGTAAATAGACCTTAGCACGGGAGTTCTGTATTCCTAGTTTGAGTTGACTTTAATAGTGGGTGGAAAATATTTGAAATTTTAAATTTATTTCAAGCTGCCTTTAAAGATTGTTGATCCAAGTTTTGTGTGCAAATAATGTTTATTATGCATTGCTTTTGTAATTGAAAACTGCATGTGTGATTTATGTGCGTAGCTCCATAAATCTGGCTGCTAAAGTAATTTGTACAACTGTCCATTGAGTCTCACATGCGTCCAGTTCTGCGTTAGCTGAGCCCTTCTACATAAGGACGAGCAGCACAATGCATAGCATATTAAAGCAAGCCACCATTTGAGAAGTGACAGGCACATGCCGTGCAGCAGCCAGCAGCAGACACTCCACGCAACAATCCATGCAACGCTCTGTGCAACACTTTGGCCATTAGAAAGCAAAAATTTAACAATGTCGCAAGATAACTTTTTGAACCTCAACAGTTTGGGTCCTTGTGAGTGTGTGTGTGTCTCTCTGAGTGTGTGCGTGTGTCTGTTTGTGTGTCAGAGCAACGCCACAGGTCATAAATTCAATTTGGCTAACAAACACGTTGGCATGCACACACACACACACACACACACCCAACTATATATATTTTCAGCTGTCAACTTTGTTACAAAAAAAAAAAAAAAAAAAAAAACTACAACCATTTGCAGAAATTCTTCGGCAGGATAATTTTTCAGGTTCTATAAATTTTTGTTTTTATTATTTTCTTTCCTCTTTTTCATTTCGGCGGAAATCGCAGTCGTAAACTAATTAAGATGATTAAAATCTTTTGTTTTTTCCGTTTTTTTCTGCAGGCCGCTGGGATTTTAATGGAATTGGCAAAAAAAAAAAAAAACTTAATGTGAATTGAACTCGAATGTAGTTTGTAAATTTGATCTGGAATTGAATTTATTTATTTTGGTTGTTGTCTTGTTGACTCGCTGACCGGCTCGTTGGCAAATAGAATCTGTAAAAATCTATAACAACAAGTTACCAAAATAAACTTAAATAATAAAATGGCAGCGGAGAAGGGCGCAGAGGGCGGGGTGAAGAGGCAGCAACAAATATCCGATTAAATTATGCTCAAAGTCAAAAACGCAGACAAAATGGCCAGCAAAATGTAGGAAGCACTTTTTGGCGTACTGCAACGAAATAAGAAAAGTTTGCAGAGACACACACACACACACACACACACACGCACACATGCACAGTTGTGTGTGCGCTCTCTTGCCAGCAAAATAAATCAAATAATTCAATTTTAAGCTAAACTTATTTTCGTATTAAAAATGAAAATCAAATAGAAGATAAAAAAGGATCAAGCTGTGCTCGCTCGCTACCGGCACGGCCATCCCCTCCGCTCCCTGGCACCCGCAAGCCCCCCTCTGCACTCTGTGACACTGGGCGTTGTGTGTGTGGGGGCCGCTCTTTAATGGGCGTGGCAGTGGCAGACAGCCATGCCAACGCATAAACTGCAACCGCATGCTATGTGTGTGTGTGTGTGCGTGTGTGTGTGTGTGTGTGTGTGGCAAAGTCATATCCTTTTGCAATTTCGTTGTTGCTGGCCACTAACCTCACTCATATCGCATTGTGCATACATGTGTGTGTGTGTGTGTGTGTGTGTGTATCTCCTCCCACCTCTGCCCCCCTGCGCCCAGCACAATAAAATTGTTTGTCGTTTGTACGTTGAGCAAAATGCTCGCTGCTTGCTTTAGATTTATGCCCAGTAGGCTAGAGGGGATGCTGCCGGGATCGAGTGGTAGCTGAAAGCAGTTTACTTTAGCTGTAAATTGCATGAAAGTTAAGCAGTTTCAGTGTCCAGCTTAGCTAATACCGCGCTCGGTTGCACAAAAGCCGCAAAATTCGAGTGCGGGGCACGGAAGTCCAAGTCAAAATCAATTAACAATTTAAACAAACTAAGCCGCAGACCGAACTTCACTTAGTCCCAGCCATGCTTTCGTATAGTTTTCCCGTTTGGGCAGGCTATTTTCATCAATTGATTTTATTGCGCATACGCCGCGTGTTGCTGCGCTCCAAAATTTGCCACAGTTTTGTGCCTGTTGTAAATGGTTTTTTTTTTTGCACTGTCTGCGCGCTGTAAATAACAAATAATAAATAATAATATATGCATAATCAACAGCAGCCATGTGAGTGAAAGAAGGAACGGAAATAAAATTTTTCATAATCGAAAACGTGACTGTAATTTTGAGCCTAGCCCAAAATAGGCTGGTACAGTGGTTCCCAAAAGCGCTTTCCACAGCAAATCGCTTCTGACAAAACTGTTGAAATGATGTAGGAATCAATTTTAAAAGAAAGAGGTGTATTTTACATCTACAGAAAATAATATATTTTTTATTTCATTTTGTGTTCTTCAGAAATCACTTTTGAGAACATTGCAAATTTGTTGCCTTTTGTCTGAATGAAATAACGATTTTCGTGTTTTTTATATATATTTTTTATGATTGGCATGTGTTAATAAATTTTGAAGGCCCACGGCTTGGCACGTTGTTCGTTTATCATTTCTCACATAGCATATCCCCCTCTATGCGTGAAAGCTGACACGTGTTTTGGAGTGTTGTGCCCACATGTGTGTGTGTGTATCAGTAAGCGTGTGGAGATTTGTGGTGTGTGCGCGCTATGTTGATGATGGCTGCAAATTAACCCACAGTAATTTTGTGGTTCAATGAGCACACTACTAGAACCAAGGTGAGAACAGCCGGGAAGTGCAGTGAATTTTAGATCAGTCGTTTGTTAATGAAATGGAAATAATAATAAAAATAAATAGAAATATAACTAATCAACAAATTTTATATCTCGAACAAGTGACTGAAATGTTATTCCATTAGTATCCGTTACCACTTGCCCAGTTTCCTGATAATAAATCAAATAAAATAAAATAAATATATATTTGTTTATATTTTTGTTTGATAAATGCGATCAGTCCAAACTTCATGGCAAATTAACTTAAAATGCTTTTTGCATACGCGCAACGAATTTTGATGTATTTATGAAATTTGAATCCATTTTTTGTTGCTTTCCTTTTTTTTTGTATTTCGAATTATTGGAATAAAAGCAAACGCCAAACGGCGCAAATATATTTTCATTTATGTGTTTATACATTTCGATACGCATTCATCAAACATTGACAATTTTATCTGTGTGAATGCGAGAGGCAATTCTGGCCAAGTTATCCTGTCCACAGGCCGTTCCCGCCCACCACGCCCACCACGCCCATCTCTATGCGTTGACCGTCCCATCGAAACGACCGTTGGGCAGCCGAAAAAGTAAATTTATGCCATTGCCATACAGGAAATGCGTGTTTAGCAAATGTTTTAAATTGTATAACGAGAATTTATGACGGACAGCGGTTTGGGCCAAGGTAAAAATTGCATGTTAAAATTCGTTTAATATTTTTATTTTTTATATTTGCCACATTTCTTTTTTTGTTGTTGTTGTTGTTGTGCTTGTGCTTGGAGTGTTGTCGGGTGCCAGCCGAAAATATCGCATATATAAAAATGACAGCCGTGCGTTGAGCGGGCACATAAATTGTCATTTATTGTGGGGCTTGTGGCATTTGAAGTGGGGCGGCACGGCCGGCGCCGTGGGCGTGGACGTGGGCGTGGGCGTGTATTTGTGCAGCATTTCAATGAGCAAATGCAAATAAATTAAAAATACACGCAAATAGAAGAAGGACCGAAAATATTGATGCTCTTTGCGCTTGCGTTTTCATTTTTTCCTTTTTGTCCTTTTTTGTTTTTGTTTTTACTTTTATTATTATTTTATGTCTACATTTAGAGAACGTGACGAAATGCGCTTCGGTTATTCTTCGTGCTCGTATTGCCGTTCTTATTTTGGCCAGCACTTGAAAAATATGCTCCACGTTCTATAAATTAGATGCCATTTCGTTTGGCTCCGCAAACGGCTAACGCGTCGTATACGCAACGCCCCAAGACACACGTGAAGAGCTGAAAAATTAATAGAAGACCCCAGTCGAGTCGCTGCGCGCAGCTTAAATTAAAGACGCTGTGGTTTCTCATTCGACTGACATGTGTAATTATGGGCGCGGGGTGGGCGGGTTTGGGGGCTGCGGCTTGATGTGCGCTTTGGCACGCTGATGAATGTATGTGAACCGCTTAATTATTCATTGCGGGCGATGCATTGGAATGCTGGAGCAATATGCCTGGCCGCAAGCTTATAAATAGCGGCACAAATTGTACTAAACCATGCAATTGTGGTGCGCTGTCCGCCGAGTGCTCGGCATTAATCAGTGGTGTACATTGATTAGGGCGCTCGAGTGTAATAAAAGCCGCACAAAGCGAACAAACAATCATAACACATGGAGATGTATAAACAATGGTGAGACTGGGCTCTGCAAAGATCTGGTGGAGCCAGTGGTTGAGCCGGTGGTTGCTCGGTGGTGCCAACTTCGCTCGACGGATGTGTGTCGCCTGTGCAACTGCGACTGCGAATGGCGCATTGTTTGCCTGATGAACAAATCCCGCGAGGCATCTAATGTTATTTTTATGGCAATTTTATGTTAGCCCTTATCCCCTTCCCCCATAGGACTGGCGGGTGGAGTAATAAGTCCTGCGCCTGTGTCGAGTGTGTGTGTGTGTGTGTGTGTGTGAGTCCACATGCATTTACACATCATAAAGCCAACGATAATTGCAGTGAAAAATAGAAAATTCTTGCATTGTTGCTCTGTCGCCCTGTCTGCTGGGGTGTCCGCCCCTTGGAGTCGTGTGTGTCAAGTAATAATATGTCTGTAATCATTAGACGCCAGCGTACAATGACTTCACACACACACACAGGCAAACACCCAAACTCATTCGCACACACATGTAGTAGGCTACAGTAATCATCATCCGGACATGCACACAGTCTGCTTGTACTTTAAGGCCGACAAAAGTTTCACAAGTGTTAGCAACATTTATTTCTCAGCTTTGTTAACTTTTTCTCAAAGTTTTTCATTGTTTCAGCAGCCTTTTCATATATGTGTATTTATTGTAAAGCTATCTATTTACAAATAAAAATCAAATGAAAGTAAACAAAATTATACGCTGAGGCGACTTTAAATACATTTTAGACCCAAAAGCTGAACTGTTGCCAATGTCTCGCTTTAAAAAATCCTTTTTGTATTTTTCGTCGCCTGTGCCACACACAGCTGTGCTTATATTGTGTTTGTGTGTGTGTTGGCGTGAATGTGATGTGTGTTCCTGTGCGTGCTATTCCCTTTTTTTTAATATTAAACATGAACAAAATGTGAGCGTGCTCTGCCTGCGTTTTGCGAACCCAGTGGCCGACTTCTTTGTTGAGTGGGTGTTAGGTGGGTGTTTCTGCCTCAATTTTGTGAAGACAAGTGAGGAATTTGGGCTATCAAAACTATAGCATACTTTTGGGGTTTAAGCTGTTTTCGCTATAAGTTTGGCGTACGAAGAATAATAATAGTAAAAATGTCAAAAACTTGAGCTCTGGCTGGCTGGTTGCTCTCGGCTTATCTGTTGATCAGGTAAGGGGCATATTTTAATCTGGTTGGTGAGACGCAATTAAACAAGAAGTCACTTTACGGAGAGCGCAATTTGTAATCAAATGAAACATTTAAATTATTTTGTTGGCAGCAGACGCACAAGGCTAAAACATAAAGAAAAGTAATTTGTATGCAAAATAGATGCGACTGTAAGGGTAAGAGGGTGCGCGGGGGGAGCTGAAGACTTGGTGTCACACTATTTGCCAGTGGCTCACATTTACATGCTAAATAGCTGCAACTGGCTAAATCCGTTGATGACTATCCACTCAGACAGTCTCTGTGTGAGCCCATTGTCTGATCTACCCGAATGGGCCAAGAGTACAAATTTGATTTTGAAATGGCTCGGTCTGTGCCTCAGCTTCTTGCTGCGCTTGTAATTGAAACGTTAAATAATGAAGCCTGTGGAGCGTTGGAGATTCAATCAGTTCATGAATACGGCATGCGGACGCCAATTAGTTCGAATTGCGTAGATTTAAACGAATTTTAGCTGCTTGGGCGACTGACAAAAGGACGAGTACGAGGACACGTGCTACCTACGAGCACGAGAGACAAATTCGGTAATCAAATTTATGCAATTTGCAAACAACTTGAAACAAAACAGAGACACACATACAGTCGTTGTGCGTATTGAAAAAGTTGACGCAATCAATTTCAGTTCATTTGCCATCCTTTCTCTCTCTCTGTGTCTCCCTTTCTCCCACTCTCCCTTTGTCGCTTTTGTTGCTGTTCACTTAGAGCCAAGTGGCTGAATTAGCGCGTATTGCAACCTGCCAAGTAAAGTTTTTCGCTTAAGTAAAAGTGCAAAATCTTAATTCTCTACATTTCTCTTCTCTCTCTCTCTCTCTCTCGCTTTCTATCCCTATTTGCTCTGTGTTTCGCCCTGTCGCCGCACACAAATTGGGCTTAAATTGGCTCAAGTTGAGGCGCGTTTCAGCGTTATGACTGTCAATGAGCCAATGCTGGGCAACTGCTGCCTGCCTCAACTTCAAACTGCTGCTGGCATGTGCAACAAAAACAGCAACAACAACGAGCGCCTGTTGTTGTGTGCTAGTGCCTATTGGGCCAAGTTTGAATTCAGTCTGCGGCAGTCAGCAGTTCTTTGTTTGGCCTAATGATGCGCAGCCTGAAGCTCGTGTTATTGGCAAGTATCGGAGTGTGTGTTGCTTTTATTGTTCCTATCAATGAAAATGCTTTGGCTGCAGGTATAGTATGTGTGTGAACTTATAGTATAAAGAAGTTGGCCACGAAAAAATGTAGTCACGATGATAGTAGTCTTGTTCAGTAAAAGATTTTTAATTTTAAATGAATTAAATCATCGGCCAGATGATCTGCAAATAATTCTAATGCTAGCTGGCAAACAACTCTAGTAAATATATATATAAATATATTTTTTTTAAATTTACTCTTTTCACATTTAATTTTAAAGTGATTTTTAAATTCTTTTGTTTTTATTATTTTTTAATATTTTTTTAAGCAAAGTGATAAATTTCCCACTATTTTTCAAAAATCTAACAGCAAACTAGCAAAAGCTGCACTACAAAATGGGAATGAAACAAGAGAGCAGACATCGACCTTTACTTCGTGCTGTCGTGCGAACTCGCTCGATTGCTGCCTCTCGCTCTCTCTCTCTCTCTTGCTACGCGCTCCCTCTCTCTCTTTTTTGTCACGCTCTCTCGCGCTGCTTGCGCGGTCGCAACCTCAGACAATGCGAATCAGGTTTGTGCGAGCGTATTTCCTTTTTGGCCAACTTGGCTCGGCTTTCTTATCCTGATATCCGGTCGTTGGCAGCATGGCGTCATTCGGCGGCAGTCGTGCGTGTGGCCCAAGTGAAAACCAGGTAATGAGGAGAGCGAAGCTTTTAGTCTTGCTCGGTTATTGGTGCTGTGTGGTTGAGACGACGACAAGCGCTGCGAGGCCGACAGAAGAAGCGACGACAGCGACGACGACGACGACGACGACGACGACGAAAGTGGTTCGTGGTGTGCGTGTGCGAGTGTGTGAATTAGCAGTGAAAAGGCTAAATTATGAATACGAGTCTCTGCATATGACCAGGCACAAACAAAAACACAACACGTAATATTAACTCTGTGGGGGGGACTGCAGCGAGAAACTTGAAGCAAAACACTCGCGAGTAGCATTCACATTTATGCGACTCTAAGTTGTTGTTGTTGCTGTGTGTGTGTATCACATTTCGTTTGACAAATTAAAATGCATAAATTATGAATGAAAGTACCGTTACGTGCGTGACAACTAATAATTTGTTATTATTATAATGCACGTGGCCAGCGCTCGAAACACTTCGCACCCCGTGTAACTTCAACTTTAACTTGCCAGACAAGGCCAGAAGCGTCTTGCCCGCCCGTCTCGCCCGCAACGCACAAGCCGAACAAAAAATATGCCAATTGCCGGCAGCGACAACAACGACGACCGCAACAAGAGCAGCTCAAAGCCAAAGCTGCCTTTTCATTGCCAACATCGTCGACTTCCTGGCCACAAAGCATATTAAGACCCAGAGGAGGCAACAACAACGACAACAACGACAACAACAACGACAACAAAGAAAGTGAGTATTACAGTGAGTCGCACAATTTAAGCCATATTTCCCTTGGGGCGGGGGATGAGTCCTGCCGACGCGGGTACGGGCCACATTTTTGTAATGGACTGCACAGAAATTTCGGTTGAACTTTTACTCGTCCTGGGCTCAATTTGCACACGCGCCTCAGGTGTCAACATAAATTATTATAATTATGAAATTCTAGCTATAAAACGAATTTGTTATTTTGTGAGCTCAATTTAGAAATTGGCAGCAGCATCTAATAATAATAACTTTTTTGCAATTGAGCTGCCCGCAAATATTATTTTTAAATATGAAAATCAAAACAAACTTAATTTCAAGAGCTGTAAACGAAAATTACTCTTAAAGTCGGACGGTATTATTTTAGGAATTTAATTAAAATCATTGCCAAAAATAAGTCAAGTTAAATTGCTTATAGGCATTTATTTTAAGAATTTCATTGAGTTTTTAATTTTATTAGAAATGAATTACAAATACTTGCTCTACTTGCCCTACTCAAAAGTAAGCGATTAAAAATTTCGCTATGTTATTCGTATGTAAAAAAATAAAAAACATTGGCTAAATCTCTGGCTTAAAACTTAGTTTTATTTACTTCAATTTACATTATTAGTTTTTTTTTTTTTTAGTTGAATGCTAAAAGGTATCAGGTGGACGATTAGCTTTGTTAGTTACCTTTACTCACTTTTTAATATATAAATTCTATAGAAATCTTTTACATTGCAGTTTAATCTGGCAGCTTAAATTTTAAAGCAATCAAAAGGGACAGCATTGGCCATGGCCCCAACGCACATACACAGCCAAGCAGCGCAAAAATAAATGGTCGAGCTCAACGTTATACAGTTAGTCAGTCAGTAGGTTAGTCAGTCAGTCAGTTAGTGAGTCAGTCAAGCTGTGCAGGCATTCACTCATTTTTCTATTCAGCATTCAGTCGATGTTGGCCTACATAGCAGAATGCGTTTAGGCGTGGTGTGTGTGTGTGTGCGTGTGTGTTAGTTGGCAAGTGTTTGCACTGTGGCTGGCTTTGTGGTGCAAGCCGGGAATCGAAATGTCTTGCTTATATTCTTTTCGCTGGCAATGCCAGGCTTCAAGCAAAATTTAAAATGCGACTGCGGAAGACACGGCGTATGCGTAATTTTATTTCATAAGGCCAAGCTGTCAAAGAAAACTTATAAACTGGTAGCCAGAACAGCAGCGGCTGCGTGTGAGTGACCTCTGTTGTGCCGGTGTCCTTCGTCCTGCGCTCTTGGGGCCCGTTCGTTGTGCTTAGGTTATTTGCATATTTAACAAGGCGACGCCATTCTAGCCACATAATTAATTATGCAAAGGGCTGAGAAAAACAGAACTTGGCTATGTAAATGGCTGATGTCTTCTATTTGCTTACACACACGTCGCACAATATAGCGCATCAAGTATACGCACTGTGGTCCAACGACTATTTTGCATAAGCCACTCGAACGCTGCTCTTGCTTTAAATAGCTGAAAACAAGGTGCTAAAATTATTCATGGCCTCTAATTACATAACATGATTTTCATTTGAAAAGTTTTCGCTCTCTCTATGTGTGTGTGTGCGATTTCTTATGTTTGTTTAATTGATTTTATGTAAATTTAATTTCGACCGAGCAGACACACTCCAAACAAATGGAAACCGAAGCGCAGAGCTGTTGTCATATTTCGCTTTTGAGACCTCGAGATTTGCCAACAAACATTATTCATTTATTCACTTAGTTATGTGTTTGTCACTCGGTTTTTGAGCAGCCTAATTGAGTTTATTGCATAGCACTCGAAGCAGTTGGCTTCGTTTACCAGCAGGCCCCTTGCTTGCTTCTCAGCATGTTTTGGACAAAACATCAATTGCCATTGACCATATTGTGTGAGTTATTTATTAATTAAGCTGCATGTTCATGTTCAGTTTTGTACAGATATCGACAGCAAACGAAATAGATTAACTGCTCGAGGGTGCCCTTATACTCGATGAATAATATCAACAGAAATGTAAAGTATACACAATATTTCATGTGCTCATTAAGCGCCTAGCTCAGCTTCGTAAATAAATAGTTTGTTAAGCCAGGAAAATGCCCATAGGAACTCCAACTATTGTTTAGTACTTTTACAAGATGTTAATACTATGTATTAATAAAAAAATACAGAATTGTAACTGATATACATCTGCAAGAATATTAATATTATAGAGTAAGATTTTTGTTTTATTAACTTTTTAATCTGCAACCATATCTTATTTTAAATTATTTAATTTTTTTCTTTTTATATATCTAATTATTTGTTTTATTTTGAAACAACATTAAAGGTAAAGTAAACTCGATGGTATTTGGTAAATAAATACTTTTGAATAATATCAATTTAGTTAAATTAAATTAAAATATTTTAAAATTAAGTAAATTAAGTTAAATTAAGTTAATTAAAATTCATAATCTGTTTCAAGCAAATTTTACACATTTTGAATGAAATATACCATGATAATTTTAATACCAATTAAAAATAAATTTAAATGTTATTTGATTTTTCTATATATTATTTGCAGCTTTTTCGGCTTGAATTGAAAAGCGACTGTTGCAATAGAAATTTGTTGGGAATGTGAAAACTTTTATTTTCTGATGTTTCACTTAATTTGTGCGCACATTAACCAAAGAAGAAGAAGTACAAAAACGAAGGGAGCCAAACTGTAATGGAAAAGGAAGCAAAGACAAACGCGGGCAAATAGACAAACACAAATTGCTGAGCACACACTGGCAGGACGCATGTAAATGTAACTGTGAATACTTTCCTGTACATGTGTGTGCAGCTGCGAAGGTGTTTGTGTGTGTGTGTGTGTGTCGGTGTATAGAGCGCATAATAAGAAGAGCAAATAGCAAGGAGCGCGTGGAAAATAAAAATAAATAGCAAACGACAAAACGCAGGCCACAACTAAAAGCAACAGAGAGGCGGAGAAGAAGTAAACGAAGCAGGAAGTGAAAGGGGAAGTGCGCGCTGGAGGACATCGGATCTTGGTGGGTGACGCGTTCCCTCGTTGGCGGTCAAGGAAAATTTATTGCAATGCGCAAATGAGACAACAACAACAACAACAAGAGCAAGAGCAAGACGAGGCAAACTAAACGCAAAGCAAACAGCAGTAAAAGCAGTCAAAGGAGCAAAATAGAAAAACACGCTGCGTGCCCCGAATTGTGGCAAAAGAAAAATAACCGAAAATTCCGCAACAAATTGAAAAATTAAAGTTTTACCAGCGTCGAGCAACAACCGACGAAAGAAAAACTTGGCCAAGAAAAAGCGCCAAAAGTGTTACAAACAGCCACCAAAAGAGAGAAACCAAAATAAGTGCACAGCTGAAGGCGGGTGAAGGAGACAGTCAGAGAGAGGGAGAGAAAGAGGTGAAGAGGGCGACGCAACGGAACACATTAATGCAACAAAATGGGTGCAACTTTGAATAGACGACGACGTGGCCACTGCCTGCAACTGAGCGCCTGCTGCTCCTCCCGCCCCACAGTCTCCACATCCCTCACATCCTACAGCCTGCTGCTGGCTCTGACGTTGGCAACCCTGTTCTGCAGCGGTGAGTAGTTTACGGGCGGGGTAGAGGGGCCAACGGGTGGTCGGGAATGTTTATTTAATTTATTAGCAACTTTGGCGTACGCCAACGCCAACGCCAAACGGGCCACACAAAAATTGGCCAAGAAGTTTTCCTTTTCGTCGCCCCGCCTACAGTTGTGCAAATATTTTAGCCAACAATATTAGTTGCCAGACCATACTTTCAGCCACATTTTGGCGCCCTTTAAGAGCATGTGCCACAGTCTGATATTTCGCTTACGAGCACTTAATCGATTTAAGGCCATGCAGAGTTCTGCAACTTTGACAGTTGACTGAGTCAACGCCAAGGCAGTCGTAAAGTCAAAGCTTCTGAATCCTTGAATACATTGGCAAACTGCGCAAATCTCTGCAGACATTGGCAAGCGATAAACTTTGTGGCATGTTTAACCCTCTTCACGACCTACGCTTCACTCCAGACTTGACGCATTAATCTGAACTTTAGCTTACTTAATTTTAATTAAGTTCATCAAACTACTTGAAAAAATAAACAAAACTAGCTGGCGCCTTCACGCTGTGGTTCGAATTAGTGGATTTTGATACCAAGAAGTAAAATAATATTTGCAACATTTTGTTTGCTTTTAATTTATAGTTTGAATATTACAGTATTGTTAAATTCAGAAAGCTAAAAACCTTAATATAGGCAACGCATACTCGACGTATTTCCTATGCAAACAATTCACAAAAAATATTTGTGAATTTCCGAATGGTTAAACACACTCAAAAAAAAAAAAGGTTGGATAGATATATGACATACATCCATGCAATTATCGGCTTGAGCGTTGAAATTGTTCAGTTTTTTGTTGATTTAAAACATAATAAAAACAATATTTGATTTAAATATATTTTTGGTGTACGTGACGTATGCGCAATACTGTCAAAACAAAAACTAGTTTGTTTGAGCCTTAAAGGAGTTTACTTTCTCTACATGAATAAAATTCCTGTTCTGCGTTTTTGTGCGTCACTTAATTAACTGGATCGCTTGGCCTGGTTTGTTAGCTTTTGAGCTCTTTGGCAAAACTTTCACGGTGCCGCATTTAATTAAATAAATAAAAGTGGGCAACTTTTTCCCTCAATATTAATATTTTTTTCGATTCGTTTGCTTTGGTGCTGCGTCAACTTGTCAAAGCGAATGTTTTTCTGTGACTCTGTTTACTATTTAGGAAGGCAGTGGAACAATTTTCTTCCTTTATCTGGATAATTTGCTCAAATGGGGGCGGGGCAGGGGCAGTTAGGGCAACAATAACTGACAAATACAATTTCGTCTAGACTGGCTAAAAAAAAAAAAAAAAAAAAAAGGAAAAGAGAAAATGATTATGGCTGTGCCGGGGATTCTTGTTGTTGGCCACTTAATTGGCTCGGAAAGCGCGTCCACTGAATTGTATATAGATAAAAATCTTACTTACTGTTATTACGAGGTCACGTACGCATGCCAAAGCAATGTTAGGGCAACAAAAATCTAAAAAACACGAAGCAAATTCAAAGAGAAAAAGAGTAATATTGAAAGTGAGCAACAATAATGAAATTAAGCGAACGTGGGGCGCACATGGGGAAACCCGACAAAAAGCCAGCACATATTTATTGGCAGTGCATAAAACTCCATTAAAGCAGAGCTTATTGAAATATATGCTAGAATGTTAGCAAATAGTGTAATTAATTGCCTTAATCAAATTAAGCGTTAGATTGAGGCACGCACATGTGCTTAATTTTGTTTGAAGTATAAATTTCAAGTTTTCCGTATCCGAAATGGCGGCTAAAAGTACGAAACCGTTATTTGAAATTTTGCCACAGGCGTGTGTCAACTGCTGTGTGTGTGTGTGTGTGTGTGTGTGTGTGTGTGTTTGTGACTGGGCATGTAATTAATCATAAAACGCAAAATTGATGTTTTCAATTTAATTGAATTAATCGATATCGTACGGTTTGCTATTGTTTTAAATGAACTGGGCCCTGGGCTGAGTTGTGTGGAGTTTTTGCCGCCAGCCAATTTACGAGTCAAAATGAATTTTAATTATATTATTACAACTGTTTCTGTCCGTGTGTGTGTGTATGTGTTTGCGTATGTCCGGGAGTGCTTTAATTGAATTACTAATTAAAGAAAATAGGCGCTGTTGTATTAGGGCCCCAGATAATTTGACAATGACAATTTGTAGATTGTCACAGATGCATTGATTTATCTTCTACCCAAATTCACATGACCTAAGCAGTTTTTGTCGACTTTCAGCTATTGTGGTTTGGCAATGATAATTTGTATTAATTATGGGAATTAATCGGTACACTCAATCAATTATCGTGTTTAGGGAATAGCAGACAAAGTTTTTTAAATTTGGTTGATCAATCATTTAAGCAGAATTTCTTTCGAAGGTAGCTTACACTATCCCTACCCCTATTCCGGTCTCCAGTTGCAATCGGCCCAACTAAGCGCAGTTGGTGCATGCAGAGAGGGTTCTCAATGCAAATAGATGCATGACAAACATAACGAGGCGACATAGTTTGGCTTGCTGGAAATAAAAAGTTTTGTGGACTTTGTAGTTGCGATTAATTCGCTAGCTTTTCCATTTCTATGAGCCGGCTTCAAATCGATGACAAACTTTTCCGGTTGCCCCTTATCCTGCGGGACGCACGAAATATGCAAATGCAAGTGCGCCTGCAATGCAGCAAAGCATCGAGGAACGTGCTCCATTTACAGCTACAACAACAACAGCAACAACAACAACAGGAATGACAAAAAAAACGCACTTATCGTCAAAGAAAACGAGCCTGACACAGACAGACAGACAGACAGCCAGACAGGAAGGCATACAGAGAAGCTCCCAGACTAGGACATAGACTGCGACGAAGACAATGGACGGCCTGTCGCTGTTGTTGTTGTTACTGTTATTATCCTTATTGTTGCTGCCGTTGCCGCTGCAGACTGAGACAAACTTCCGCTTCTGATTGCAGATTAAGCACGTTCCAGGCGTCTGTCTCGGACGCGGCCCGAGCCCAAAGGGGCGGGAAGCTGAATTGATGCGTATTGATGCTGCTGGCGTTTGCGAAACATGCAAAAACATCTTTTATTTGCTCAGGGCTTGGCATCCGGTCCAACTGATCCATTCTGCCAGCCATCAAATCAGTCTAAATTATCATCTCGGCTACATCATAAATATTTCTGCGTTCCCCTCGACTATGTTGTGCATTTATTGTGGTCGATTTTTCTCTCAAAAACCACGGCAGAGGGACAAATCTAGAATATAGAATAGTTCCCGAATCCATACCTACTAGATTACAAAGCCTCATAACTTTGTCAAAACTGAACCGATTTTTATGATGTTTACCATTTTGGTCATGTTTTGACCTCTAGATTGATTCTGTATTTAAATTAAATTCGTTTTCCAAAATAAATTTTTTTTATTTTTTTTGAAAAAAAATCCTTTACTCCCCCCTTACCAATTTTGAAAAATTTTTTTTTTTTAAATTTAGAATCGCGAAATTTTATTTTTAATCGATTGCGCGTTGCAAAATTAGTATAAAATGCACATTTAAAAGTGATTCTGAGGTGGTCGATTTTTCTGTCAAAAATCATGGCAAAATTAACAAAAATTTAGACATGTAAAATTCCCTAAGCCGTACTTACTAGTTTTCAAAGTCCCATAACTTTGTCAAAACCGAACCGATTTTCATGATGTTTACCATTTTGGTCATGTTTTGACCTCTAGATTGATTCTGCATTTAAATTAAATTCGTTTTCCAAAATAAATTTTTTTTTATTTTTTTTTTCAAAAATATCATTTACTCCCCCCTTACCAATTTTGGAAAATTTTTTTTTTTTGAAATTTAGAATCGGGAAATTTTATTTTTAATCGATTGCGCGTTGCAAAATTAGTATAAAATGCAACTTTAAAAGTGATTCTGAGGTGGTCGATTTTTCTGTCAAAAATCATGCCAAAATTAACAAAAATTTAGACATGTAAAGCTCCCTAAGCCATACTTACTAGATTTCAAAGCCCCATAACTTTGTCAAAACTGAACCGATTTCTATGATGTTTACCATTTTGGTGATTGTTTGATGTCTAGATTGAATCTGCATTTCAATTTAATTCGATTTGGGAAATATTTTTTTTTTAATATTTTCGTTAGTAATAGTAAAAATATCGAGTAAACAAGTGCAGTTATTATAGTAAGATAGCGACGTCACAAATTAAGGTCACTGTAATAGTGTTTCTGATACATTACAATAGGAAGAAGGAATCAATCTTGTCTGGTAAGCATCACAAGCGCAGACTTTTATGTAAACGCAATAAACAGACATTAAAAGTAAGTTTTCCCTCACATTAAGTTATTCATACATTTCTTCTTATATTCACTTTTGTAATATTCTGTTGAATATTTAACAAGCCTTATACAGTTGTGTTGTTTCATAAACCTTCCATCTTCTGGGTACATTGTTATTTTTTTTAATTTGGAATTCAAACAAAATAATTGGAAGTGAATTGTAGCCTGCTGCGCCTGACACTTGCCACATCCACGTGGCAGCACTTGATCCAACAGCCCGATTTGTTGCTGGCTCATTCCGAGAAAGCAGCTAACTCGATTTTATTTGACTTTGCCTGCGTCTGACATTTGGCCCCGGGCTGTAAATTAAATCATTTAAAAATCAACAATAATTAAGCCCGAAACTTTTGTCGAAACTTTATTTCAAGGTTATAGTGTTTAGATCGTAACTGTGGCGTTTACACGACATCAAATGGAAAACTTTACCACGTACCCAACCCCAACCCCACCGCCACCCCCTTCGTGGCATTTGTTAATTAAGGACCGCAATAGATGACAAAACTTTCCATGTTCCATGCTACCAATTTCCAGACAGGCTTCGGCTTAATAATTAGCCAGATTGGAGGAGGTTGGCACTACCTGTGTTGATAGCTCGTCATCAAGATTGCCTCAGTTGACATTCGTCAACGTTATTTTTGGTTCAACAGCAACAAATTTGGCACTTGTTGACAGGATTCTCATTGACGTAGTTCGAGCGGGCAAAGTATTTATGTCTCTCCTGCCAAGAATACTGTTGTCAGTTATGTACATAGATGATTGAGTCATATTTTAATTTGTGTCGAGTGGAAAAACACTCGTAGAATATCTGAATGGTCTCGACTTGAATTAAAATTATGCGGCAATTGCAGCAAATAAGTCAAGATTCAAAGAAATGTCAAATGCCATGCCAAAGAAAAGCTTTAAGGAGTGAATGGAGAGGTCGAGAGAGAGGGAGAGAGAGAGAGAGCACTTTAGTGCGCCTTTTGCCACGCACTTTGTTTGACTTGCCTTGCATGGAATATATAGAGTATAAAGTTGGGAGCTGGGAGTTGAAAGTGCATAATACTAAATCATACTTATGTCATAAATACTTGGCTCAAAGTGTCCGCCTCACAGAAACCGCGCAGAGCGAAAAAACACCAACAAATGGCGACGCCGCTGCGTAATGGAGCCCGCACTCAAAGGGGTCCTGCGTCTGTGCCGCTTCCTGCCACTGGCGCTGGTCCTCGTCCTGGTCGCTTCAATGGCGGCTGTTTGCCTTTGTGCATTGTGCCCGCCGACGCGCTTTGCACTTGTTTATTTTGCCGCCAAAGGAGCGCGAGCACAAAAAGTCGAATGCCTTTAATGCTGCCGCTTCTTGTGGCTAAATGAAAATGTGCACTTATTTTTAGTCAAATGTCAACGCACCGTCTTGTGCAATATATTTATAGAGCTCTCATCAAAGCGCCGTCTTTATATATCTCAATATGGTAAATTCACGTTAATTCTCCGCTGTTCAATTGCCTTAAATATGCCCCGTTTCTGTGCATGAATTCCCTAGCGTACTTATTTTTAGCAGCATTGACATCACTCGCTTACGTCACAAGCTCAAGCCATTTCGACTGGGTGGCAACGCTGGGAGACGAGCTTAGGCAAAAATGAAGTGATTTGGGAATTTGAAAGTAAAATTGGCATGTTATTTTAATAGAAGCCCCATGACAAAATAAGTAAACAAATTTATTATCATATTCTTTATGAGAAATGGGAACAATATGTATTATATACTTCGAAGAGTTTCCACAAAATTGTAATACACTCTGCCAGAGTATACAAAAAAAATGAAAATATACTTTATGACTTTAAGCCATCTATAAATGTGTATAAAATGTGAGCTTCGAATTTCAACTATTCTTTGGGCTCTGCAAGGCTGAAAGCTTAAAACATTTCATAATTCATATGGCTTGCACTTCTTCTTCTTCTTCTTCTTCTTCACTGTGCAGCTTTTATGCAGTGTGCATTTTGGTGCAATATTAATTTCATATCTTGATTTTCGTGCCATAACTTTGACCCAAATTGTCTAAGCCTACCTATGGGCTTTTGTGTACGTTTAAAAGTCGGCAACTTTTCGTTTCGTTACGTTTCGTTTCGTTGTCTCGAGTGCAAAAACCCGCCCCCTGCAAAAGCCAAGGAGTACCCAGTCTGTAGGCATTCCCTGGCCAGAGCACGTTCCGCCCGTTTCGCACGCCTCAAGTTGGCTGCTTTCATTCTTTGGTAGTTCGCATTGTGTTGGCTAAACAAAAGCGCATTGTTTTCGGCCCGACTAGCGAATTTCTTTCGATTTCCTTGACTTTTATGCACTTGCTGCGGGTTATTTATGGGCCTGGCATTGAGCGCAGCGGAGCTCGGGCTGCCATTGTTCTAATGCCTGCTTTAACAGCTTAAAAAGACAACGCCTTATACTTAAGCACAGCTGCTTAATCGCCTCGGTTCACACTTTAAATAACCGCTCCATTTGAACTCTCTTCTGGCTTTCTTTCTTTCTTTGCAGTGGAAGGCCTGACAATGACTGAGATTCGCATACCGAAGCACATAATGCGACATGAGGACGCCGTGCTCGGCTGCAAGTTCGACTTGGATGGGGAGTCGCTCTACTCGGTCAAGTGGTACAAGGATGGCTTCGAGTTCTATCGCTATGTGCCGCGTGACATGCCGCCTGGACAGGTGTTTCCGCTGCCCGGCGTCGATGTGGAGGTGAGTCTGTGTGTGTGTGTGTGTGTGTGTGTGTTGGCATCTAATCTGATTTGATTCGATTCGAGCTCGAATTCGAATTCGATCGAGTAGGCAAGCTTTTTCCATTTGTCCGTCCCGTCAAAGTCAATTACGGGCACGCAGTTGAAGCCAGGCCGGAAATATACTCGTTCGTTAACATTTTGGGAACTCAATTTAATGTACTCCAAGAATAAGTCGAAGGTGCTGCAGACGCTGGAAGAGTGTGTGCCGCCGCTGAGTCACGACGATGCCATCGAAATGATTGCCCACATGGTGCGCCAGCCGAAGAGCAATCCCATCGAGGCGGGCCTGCGCCTGGGCACGATTGACAAGGAGCAGCGCATTATGCATTTGGAGAGCCAGATGAAGCTGCACGCGGCCATGGAGCACTTCGACGCCACGCCGGAGCAGCTGGACAGCGTGCTGCCGGTGAGCGATATGGAGCTGAATGATCTGGCCGAGGTGGCGGCATCGCTCCATACCGACGATGACGACGACGAGGTCGACGATGATGATGATGTGGAGGAGGAGGAGGACGATGAGCTCGATGAGGACGACGACGACGACGGTGACGAGGACGATGATGAGGATGAGGACGACGATGCGAAAGAACTTAAGCTTTACGAGCTAAATGAGCTAATGCAGTGAGCTTAATTAACGGGAGATCAAAGCCGATGCGACGAGTGGCTGCAATTATTGTCACACTGGCCAACACAATTGCGGGCTGTTCACGAGTTTATGTTCGACTCTTTGTACAGTTTCAAAATTAGCATTTAAATTAAAGTCGAAATTTATGGGAATTCTTTGAAATTGAATGCTTAACTTAAAATTTAAAAGTAGGGAGTAGTTTTTTAGTCACAGGAGATTTTGTCGGTATTCCGGCATCTTGAAGACATACATTTCACTTTCTATAACTGACCTACATTGTGATATTGTCCGCGCCCCACACAGAATTCAGCTTTCGCTTTCTATTACTATTACTATTCTTTTTACTTACAGTTGCAAAACTCGACGGACATTGCCGTTGTCCTGCGCTCGGTCAGCCTACAGTCGACGGGTCGCTATCGGTGCGAGGTGTCCGGCGAGGCGCCTTCGTTCCAGACAGTTTCCGGTCACGAGGACATGATTGTTGTGGGTAAGTGTGTCCAGCGCAGGGGAGAGCGAGAGCAAGATTAATTGCTCAACATGGCCAAAGCGATGAAAAGTAATCTGTTTCCTTCTGTGGACTACACACACACACACACACACACGCACATGCATCACACATATGTGTATATACATAAAATATTTCGCATTTATATAGTTTATGCTTTGGCATTGTTTCTCGCTGCGATTTACAAATTCTCAAGCATGAAACCTGTGCCAAAAAAAAAACAAAAAAGCGAGAGAAAGGAACATGCCATGCAAGGCTACGCAGTCGGCCACTTGGCCAGTTGGGCAGCGTTCAACAACCTTCACACGGAGATACACACACACGCACACACCATGTCTGCACATCTGTCTGCGTGCATGTGTGTGTGTGTGTTTTTTGTATTATTCTGCTGGCAAATTGCCCATGTACGTGATGCAATTCAGTTGCTCACTTACAGCTCCAGACCTGGATCCGACTACGGCTATGGCTACGGCTTGGGTCTTGGCGGCTGGGGGGTGGGGGCTGGGCTGGGGAGAGTCGACTGGCTGTGCTGCAACTTAATTTGAAATTTTTGCGCAATCCAACAAAACATGGCGAAAATATGGCAGAACGCAATATGAAAAAGTGCTTTGGGGAAAACTTAGAATAAACGTGTTTAATAACAGCCGCAACGGCCGTTGAAATGCCAGCAACAGCGTCAGGAATAAATCCCAGTTGCTATTCGCCATTTTCGCTTTTGCCAGCCTTTTCAAATGGGCTACAGTTATTGCAAACTTGATGCTTAACAC
This sequence comes from Drosophila sordidula, assembly GCA_035047465.1. Classification (NCBI taxonomy): domain Eukaryota; kingdom Metazoa; phylum Arthropoda; class Insecta; order Diptera; family Drosophilidae; genus Drosophila; species Drosophila sordidula. The sequence goes on along the minus strand of JAWNPQ010000090.1, from coordinate 3,445,930 downwards.
ACACACACACACACAAATGAAAAAGATTGCTTTCGTGGAAAGAAGCCGACTAAGAAATTCCCTATAGCATATATTCGCGCTAGATTTTAATCTCTGTTTACCCTTGATTGATTTCTCGTTAATGGAATAATTGCCGGTATACTTGATTCGCCTTGGAATATAAACATAGTTTCTTGATATAAGGAATGGATTATCTACTCGATATAATAACTATACTAAGTAGGGAAAAAGGTCACCCAAACTAAAGGTCTAATAAAGTGACTTTCGCATGATTCCTTTCTCACTTCCTGGCCGCAAACAGACGCAGTTGCGTATACGCCGCGTGTTTACCGGGTGGCTGTTTCAAATATTCATTTAGTCGTATATACTTAATATGTAGTGGGTAATGGGAGTGGAAATGGGTAGGAACGTCGCCAACATCATTATGATTATCATTGACATCAGCATTGGAGCTCAATTGTTGCTCCCCAGGCAATTTTGTGTTCATTTCCGGCAGGTGGGCGCTGGAACGGAGGGGACTACCAAACGGCGCATATCGCATAATTAGCCCAACTAACTAACCGAGCTTATACTCATATATATGGCATATATGAGGGGTTTGGGGGGCGGCAATCAAAGCAGCACGCTTCCGTTTCGCTAGGGGAATTACATAATTATGCTTGACTTTAATGTTTGTCAAGCGATCTGAATCGCAGCTCCCCCTCCGGTTCAGGCCTAAGCGGATTAAATCAGCTGCGTTATGACTGCTGCAGATCTATAAAGTTAATGAATCACCTGTAAATGGCAAGAGCAATAGGCAGAGCCTGAATAAAAAAACCAATGGTATAGAGTGGAAAAATATCAAATGATTTAAATTGCCGGAATATTGAAATTAATGCGACTCTATATGTGTTTGTGTGTGCGTTGTGGCTGAAATAATTGAATGTGATTACTGGCGCACAGCTAAATGGCGACGAGAAATACAGTTGACCCAGTTAGTGGGCTCAGATGGTTCTGATAGCTTCTGCCGCGCCGCCTGGCGAAAATGGATAATTGAAGTGCAGGCGCGGAAATTGAAAACAGAAACAGAAACGGAAAATATTGTCGATTGAGCCCAGCTAACATGGCACAGTTAATTAGATTAACGTTGGCTTCTAACTAAATTCCCGTCAAATTTACTTTCCACTCTATCAAAGCATTTCCCAATAAAATATTGCCAAATCTATTTTTAGGCTTAAGCACTTGCTCGAGAAGTTTCCTCCTTTGTCGATTTAAGCTGATAAATTTGTGTATTTTTTTGGGATTACCAGACAAAAGCCTCAGCAACCGGTGCCAAAATTGGAACATTGTCCAAGCACCTCGGCAAACAATGTTATACAACGTCAGCTCCATCAAAATGTCCGAGCAATTATAACCAATTGATGCAAACGGGCCCAAACAAATGGCCAACAGAAAAGGGTTGATATTCGCTTTTTTTCCCAAAGTGGAGAAAGTGGAAAAGTGGGGAGCGTGACGTCTAAAGCACGTTTAATGACACTAAAGGGGCAAAATAGAGGAAAGGAAAATAATAATAGAAATAAAGAAAGAAAGTATCAACAGCTCAATCAATGTCAGGAGAGCGTTGAAATAGTCTGGGCACATAAAAGACTGCAAATAATAATTTATGCAGTTGAGTAGAGCCGAACAATCAGAGAGAGAGAGAAAGAGAAAAAGAAAATTAAAAGCAATGCAGAAGGATAGAAGTGGAAAAACATACAAAGCATGCACAAAATTCCCTTTTTCCTTTGCCTTGCTCTTTCTTTCATTTCATTATGTTTTCTTCTTTTTTTTTTTTGGCTCGAAACAAGGCCCTGCATTTATTATGGGAATTTAGCTGTGGGCGGAAGCAAGCGGCAAATATTAATACAAGAGCAATCAAAATTATTTTTATCATTTTCAACGGAACGGAAGCAAAGCGGCGAAGGCGAAAGGAAATCCTCAAGTTATTTTAAGAAACGCCAGACAAAAGATGCAAAAATATTTTACAAGATACGATTATATTGTTTCTACGGCGTATACGTGATAAAGGGTGTGTGTGTGCGTGTGTGTGTCGCAGTCGATTTATTTATATTCATTGTTGGATTTACACTCAAGCTGGCTAGGTGGCTGTCCATTGGCTGGCTGACCCAATTGGCAAACATCCAGGTCAGAGTCAGACACAATGTTCGTCGACAACAACAACGACAACAATTTCGAGCAACAACGTTCAAAAATTGCACACGAAACTTTGGAATTGTTGTTGCCGCAATTGCTGCAATTTTGTTGCCAATTATGCCGAGGTATTTGAATATCAAACGCTTTAATCTCGACTTTAAAGCGCCGTAAATAAAATGATTGATATTAGTATAAGATGAGCAAATGTGAACATTAAGTCGAACTTAGACTCGAGCACGAACTGTATTTAATGTTCTAGTTTGCATAATGGCGCGATTGGCCCGGGCGGGGAGTGGCTTATATTATGGCTAATCGATGTGGCCAACACATTGTGCACTTATCTCTCGTTGCAGTCACGCCCAAGCATGGACCACAAATCACCGGCGGTCAGCCTCGATACCAAATTGGCGATGTGGTGCGCGTCAATTGCACTTCGGCGCCGTCGAAGCCCGTTTGCCATCTCAGCTGGCTGATTAACGGTATGCACGCGAACCGTTCGCTGCTGCGGCCGTACGAGCCGCTGATGGTGGGCCGCGAGGGTCTCGAAGTGGCGCGCCTGGGCCTGGAGTTTCGTGTGCGCGGATGACATTTCAAGCACGGCGACATGAAGTTGAAGGTGAGTTATGGTCCGTCGGATCGGCTTTAAGCTGATTATGGCCCCGCAAATTGATACATCACATTGGCCAGGGCCACCGCCCGCGCCAACGTTTTGATTCAATTTGCGGCAACATTACATGACAGCGCCCGTTGATTACTATCTGGCGGGCGGCCGGGGCGGTGTCTGGGTGGTGCAAATGTGTGTCGTAAAGGCCACAAAATTTCATGCGCAACTTTTATGATGCGACTACTGGCCAACGACTGAGCTCAGCTGGTCACACTGGCCGCGGACCGGGCGGGCACCCAGGGCCGTTTGCATATGCGGGTCATTTTGGGTTATCAGCTCAGCGCGTGTGCCAGTTAATGAAAGCATAAAACTTTTAGTGTGCCGTCAACGGCCCCACACACTTGAGCCCCCCCCCCTCGCTATTCAGCAGCCGGCCGTGTCCAGCACGGATTTGATGAGCCCGTAAACAGCCGAATATACGCCTCTCTCATTGCAGTGTGTCGCGAAAATCTCGTCGGTCTACTGGCAGAGCAACGAGGAGAGCGTCGAGAGCGATAAGCATCAGCGCATACCCGTCCTGGAGTCCAGGGAAACGGTGCGCCAGCCGGACAAACCACTGGAAGGTGAGTCAGACATCAATCATCAATCATCTGTGGTTGCCCACTGCGCAACAGTTGTCCCTCTAACTGCCTCTTTCTGGGTCTCTCTTTGTCGCCTCTCATGTCGCAGACAAGCAGCTCAAGAAGAGTCGTCGTCCTGCGGCAGCCACCTCTGCCGCCGCAGCTGCCGCCGCTGCTGCTGCGGCATCGTCCAGCGGCCGCGTGTCCGCATGCCTGGGCTGGCCACGGATATTAGCGTCGAAATCCATTGCACGCATTTCGCTGTACGCGCTGCCCGTCTTAATAGCTTTTCTGTGTAATGCCGTCGCCTGGCCGTGTGCTAAGCCGGCCATGCCGGCGGCCAATAGGAGGAGCAGCTGCTGGCAACACGACCGCCGCCTGTTGTCCCAATTAAGCGCATCCGCGGCGCGCAGATAACAATTAACGAAGATGTACGACTCTTCGGCCCCAGTCCAACCCAGCCCGACGGATCTGCAGGCAACGCCAAACGCATTGGATCCGTGTAAATATTTGAACTAAGCAGATGCACAAGAGCGGAAAGGGAAAGCACAAAATAAACGCATAAAGTATACGCCGCATATGCCATGCGGTTAATCAAGTTTGCAGCTGCTCAGCTACTGTACATACAAGCGGACAAGACACAAGAGACAAGAGCTACGTATATCCCAAAATTTTAGCTGCTCTTTTATGGTGGGTGGGGGTGGGGCGGAGAGCTAGCTCCGGCAGATCGTTGTTCCTTTCGGGCTTTTACGCAGGCTAAGAAATTGCTCAACGTTGTTACAAAAATGAAATTCAATAATATAATACCATTAAAGATATGCGAGTACTTAATTAGCCAAATCTGTACAAGCCTAGTCTTAAGAGTAGTCAACCGAATCCCGTTAACGCAAGTCGGAAAATATATATCTAAGCTACAAAAATAACGTCTTCAAAATAAATGCTTACAGTGAATCAAAAGCACTTTTCGTGTAAAATAAAAATCTAAATATAACAACTAAAATGGTATGTGGGTAAATTTCAAAGCATAATTGTTGTAACTAGCATTTTAAGTATGGGAAACTCAATGTAAGGTCAATGAAGCCTAGTGAAATTTAAAATATTCAATATAATTGCAGCGATGTGTATTTAAAGTTTTAGAAAAAAATATATAATACAAATAAATATATGGCAAGAGCAGAATCAGCTTATATATATATATGAGTAGGTATCATTGTACAGTTCTTTCTTCTTCTTCCTCTTCTTTGTAATATTTAATGCTTAACACACACTTTATCACACACACACACACACATATCAACCACACTCACACAAACACCCACGCATATCTTGAGACAAATATCCATGCGAAATTGTTGAATGTTTATTCTAAGGGAAAATATGCAAAATACTTAGCAGAATTATTTTAAGTACATATTTAAGTGCAACACATGTTTAGCTGTGTAAAAATACTGTGTAATAATGAATGTTATTAAGTCTTTAAATAAAACGCAATGAAAATCGAATCGCTGCACTGCCCTAAAAAGCAGGCAACACTTTTTCACACTGCAGCTACTGAAACTGCAGCTGGAACTGGAGCTGGAACTGGAACTGGAACTGGCGCTATCATTGTCAGACTGTGTCCTCGCCGCTCATTGTTGTTGCTGGCGCACTTTGTATGCTTTTTATTGTTGTCGGCAATAGCTCGCCTTGGCTGTTTTCATGCCGCTGCTTCGTTTTATTGTTATTATATTTACATGTCGGATTTGCTGGGTCCGCGCCTCTCCGCCCACACCTTTTTTTTTTGTTTGTTTTCTATATGTCTTTTGCTTTTAATGCGCCATATTTATTTTGACTTATGCGCATGGGGCTTGCACTTATGGGCCAGGGCCGGGGCTGCGTGTGCCGTGCACTTAAAACATTTGATTACGTGTCATATATCAACACATTGTACGATTGAATTTCGGCTGTGCGGTCGTGATTGTCTCCCATAAAGCACAGAGAGCTGCAATCCCATTGGGATTACGAAATCGGGCTACAAACGCAACGTATTTAGCATTTATTCGAAGGCAAACGCTGTTTATGGACGTTTTTATTCACTCTTTTTTTGACAGCGTGGAAAGATATCCTTTGACATTGATCATACTTATCTATATATATAGCTATCTTTACTATTTTTTTTTTAAGCTCCTCCAAATAATAGGACAAAAATTTAAAGAAAGTTAAACACAATTTATTTAAAATTACATATGTCTTTAAATAAAGTGTCCCAACTGAAGTCCATTTAAAGTTGTTGTAGCAATTAAAAATTATGAAAGGCGCCGAGGCGCCAGCAAGGATTCCGGCTACAAAGTTGCCACTGCTTGGCATGAGCTCGTGCTTATTTGCTTAATTTCACAGAGCGCATATGCACAAAAGGACATCAGCGGCAGGCACAAGCCGGGGGCAAGCCGGAGTTGCGAATAGTGTGAAGCGGTGGGACATGTTGGCTCTCTCCCCCTTTTTTTTTTATTTATCACAGCCACTTGCATTGCGTTTTGTTTATATGCTTTTAATGCAATTAGCACGCTTTTCACTTTGATTCACGCCCAGGCGCCTGAGTGCTTGACAAACGCGGGACGCGGGTGTGGGTGTGGGTGTGGATGAGTAGTTGTGGTGTGGGATAGACTGAGTGACAAACCATGCCCATAGGGCGCTTTGTCTATCGAGGCGCACACGAGTGGCTGGCAGCTCCCTTTTGATACCCTAAGCCCATTTGGAAGTGGGTAGAGGGTGGCTTGCGCCCGGCATGGTCAATCATATTTTTTCCTACACATTCGATTAATAGCCATCAAAGATACTCTATCCATTTACCATTTGGGTAATCTTTTGGCATAGTTAAACCCACTCCTACGGTAGGTTCAGGTCGAGCACTCTCGACTGAAGTACTCTTGTTCGTTTGGTCTATTTGTCCTGTTTGTCTCCTCGTTTGTTTGTTTGTCTCCCATTTGTCAGCGTGCGTACATATTTATGAGTGGCAACACGGCTTTCATCTTTTGTTGGGGGCTCGTCTCCCGTCGCCGCGCTTTATTTGTCTGCTCGGCTGATGCTGCTTTTGCCGCTGTTCATTATGTGCTCACTGCGCTTGTTTATGCAACCATTTTCATTAGCAGCTCCACATTGCATCAGCGTTTGCAACGTCATTGCCATCAGTCAGCAGTCAGCAGTCAGCAGTCAGGAGTTGGTCGGTAGCGGAGTCGGACGGGGGCGTCCTTGTCGCAGCCATTTGAGTGCTTTGACCCCTTCCTTGGCGCACACTAATGCATATTGTGTGCGCCTTGGAGCGTCATTTGTTGCGTTGTTTTTGTTCGCCTGGCGCAATTTTAATTACGATTTGCTCACTTACATTCCATTTTGCTGCTAATACCCACATGCCACGCCCGGCCTCAGCCCCGCTCCTTGTCCAACGGACCGATTGCTGATTACACTTCAATCAAACGCGCGTAAATATCAATCAACGGCCGCGGCCCCAGCGACAACGAACGGGCTAAGAAACGCCCCGGAGCAAAACTCATTTAAAAGTAATCAACAAGTGGCAAGAAAGTGTTCTTGCAACAAAATGGAAACTAATCAAAGCGTTGCAGATATAATAATCTGCCCAGTTAAAGATAATAACTAGGATGGGATGTCAACCAGGAAAGCATAGCTGTGATAATTATCTAGAATACAATGCTAAAGTAAGTGCAATTTATTTAACCCCATTTTGCCAAACAAATATCCTCGAGAAATTATTTAATCTTAAGATCAATTATTTTAAAAGCTTTCGCTTAGAACTCAGCTTTAAGTTGACTGCGATTAAAAGCTCTGCTAATTGTGCAATAACAATTTAACAGAGCTTAGCTCATATTATCTAGTCTGAGCCCAGGGGTGTATTTACACACTCTGCCAACATGGCTGTCAATTGTCTGAATTGACGGCTGTTAAAGTGTTAACAGCTACCAGATGCGGGTAAATTTCATATGGAAGAGTCAGTCTGCAGTTGAGAGATGGCTAACATGTAAACTGCAGTTAATACCTCGTAATTTAAGTTTTTGGAAATGACTATTAAACATATCGATAGTTCAATACTACGGCTTACTTTCACGCTCTCTAGTCTGTTCACCCACACACCCACACACACACAAGCTGAATGGAGCATAAAGGCAGGAGCAGGAATTTCATAGCATACTTCGGGGCGCTCGCTTTTCGCTGGCTCTCGATTTCAATGAGTTATGGGCATAAATAAATGTCAGCAGCGTAGCTGGACGCTGTCGATAATTTATGTTTATTGCTTATGCAAAACGCAAGTCCAATAAGCACAAAATCAAACAAATTGCTAAAAGTTCAAGACCCCGCCCCTTCAGCCACAGCAAGCCCCCGACAGGTGGGTGGGTTGGGGTTGGGGTTGGGGTTGGCGTTGGGGTTGGGGCTGGGGTGCAGCAACTCAAGAAGCCGCTGCTCGATGTCAATTTGGGGTCGTCTCTCGTGTCTCGGGCTAATGGCGGCTCGTTGATAAGCCGTCTCTGTGAAATTAGCAAACAAAATGCGTAGCTGTAAATGCTTTTGCCTTTATTTTCATTTTCATTTTCAGTTTTTGTTGTTGTTACTTTTTTTTGTTTTGTTGTTGGTGTTCTTCTAGGCCGCAAGGTGAAAATTGTGTGCGAAAAGTCGTACGTGCGTGAAAATGAATGAAGGGCGCGTGCACAAAATGTAATTGTTTGCGGCAGGAACTGTGTGGTCAGGTGGCCGGCAAAGATATGGCCGGGCCTTGTATATGATTTAATGTTAATCACTTTTAAGAGCCTCTCGCCGGGCCGGAGATGGCGACGCAGGTCGGTGGCCATATTGAAAATACAAGCTCGTAAATTAAATTTTACACCGGCTGGCGCAATGAATAGCAAAAAGTCAGACTCCGGTTGGCCAAATGATGCTGGCCGCTGCCAGCGCTGCAGCTCCTCCTCGAGGCCATCGAGCTGGCCCCATAAATTTGTGCTAAGCACACGCAGTGCGCCTGGTCATCCATTGCCATCTCCACTCTGGCTCTGTTGGGGCCATGTCTGCTGCCCTTTTTTATCGTTTAATTAAAATTCGCAACACGTAAATCCATTTGAGCCGCTGCTGCAATCTTTACTTTAACCTTAAGGCGTTCGCTTCTTAGCCGCAATCCAAGTGCCAAGCTGTGCATGTTGGGGAGAGTCTGCGTGTGTGTGTGTGCGTGTGTGTGTGTGTGTGGTAAATCCCATTTTTCTATTTTGTTGCTCCATAAAACCACTTTACACAATTTTCGTCTTTTGTTTTCCGATTTGCTTCGTGTTGTTTTGTTGTTTTGGCCCTCTGCTTTCCCCGCCTTCGACTTTTACCAATTATTGTGTGCTAGTGCAGCCAGTCAGGCAGAGCGCTCGAATTAGCCTTTGTTGGCGCTACCAATCAGCCAGCCTCCAGCTCCTAATCCCACTTCAGATTCCCTTCCGCTGCCCCTTCGTCTTAGTCGACTGCCTTTCATTACTTTTCTATCAACGTACTTAGGCGCCATTGTTGTGCAGTTATTTAGCACAATCAACACCCGATGCCGCTGATAACCGGCCCTCCCGCCCCCTTAAGCTCGACAAATGCCTTTGACTTAGTACATTTTATCAATGGCAAACTTCTCGCTCTTCTCGTGCCGTCTCCCTCTCTCTCCATGAGCCTTCAGGCACATTGCTTTTGTTCATTTACGTTTCAGTTGAGCTGCAAACTAAATTAATGGAAATTATACTACACAACCGGGTTGGGCATTAAAAAATTAACCGAAAACTCACCGCTCAGCTGCCACAATGGAAATGCAGCTGTTGTTCGTCTTGGCTCACATTCAACTGGAAGGGCCCATAGAAATGCCGACGAGTCGAAAAGTGCTTCGCGCCAGGATTTAGTTGCTGAGCAACCGCGGTTGCAATTGGGACCTCGAATACCCTAAACTGTACGCAATTGAATGCACTTATAATGCACTCACACAGCTGCTGGCAGCCTGGTGCCTTGGTCATACATTAAATTTGGGCTGTTAAAGAAATAACTCTCTCGGATCATGTGATCCTAGTAAAAGCGGATCTTCTCTCAGACAAATAAAAAGTACCTTCCGTTCAACTGAATGCAAACTGCAGTTAATTTTTTTTTTTTTTTTTTTTTTTTAGTTTGATTCTTTATTGCAGCATATTGTCGAAAACTCTCTAGCGCATTTTTATCTAAAACCTTCGCAATTGGTTGCAAGTTGGTAGGGATGTTGAGGTCCTTATGCAGGACTACGTTTCTCACGAACCAGTCAGCTCCAGTCCATCTTCTCAGGGAGAGGAAGTTAATGATTTTAAAAATATTGAAATGCCGAGTTGGAAGCCCTTTGCGTTTATTTATCGATCTTTTGTTTAATCAAGGTAGTTCAAAAATACAATACTTTTCTTCTGCGGAATGGTAATGGCTGGTCAAAAGGCAACTTTATGGCAACTGCTGGCAAAAACAACGTTTTCTTAGATTCCGAAAACTGTGGCGCAGCTGCAGCGCAGTGGGGCGCACTTGTGGGGCTAACTGGATAAGCGGGCAAAGCAATGCAGAAGGCAAAGTAAAAGCGTAAAAACTTTTGCTAATACAATAATAAAAAGTTGCAATGTGCATTGTTGCAATGGGGGGGGGGGGGGGCAACAAGCGGGGGAGGGAAAAGGTAGGAGCCACAGCCGTGCGAAAACAATATAATGTAAAAATTTAAGTGAAACTTTTGCCGCCAACAAGTTGGCAACTTTGGCGTCGCCTTCACCTTTAAGGAACGCTCACTGCAAGTGGAACTGGGCGTGAGAGTGGGCGTGGCAGCAGCATCAGCAACACGGCGTAATATTGCATGACGGCCGCGACGCTTATTAGATTTATCAGCGCTGCGTAATGGAGTTGTGCATGACAACAGCAACCAGGGAGGGGGCGGGGGAGGGGGAGGGGGATGTGCGTGGTGTGGTGGCAGCCAGGCGTCAAGTTGTCGCAGTAATTGCCATTGAGTTGTTTGGCTCTTATTGCATTGAAATTTATGGAAAAATTGTCAGGCAACAATCAAAATGCAATCAGACAGCAACAGTTGTCAATTAAATGCCACGCATTACGCGGCCACAGTGCGTATGTGCAATATGCAGCCGCATCCTTTCGGGTTGATTATATTCACATGCAACATGCTTGCCGCATGTTGCAGCTCGTAATGAGCGCAGACGGCAAACAGGCAAAACGATGTCGAATGCAAAACTTTTCCGCAACATTTCTCGGACCTTTCGCTTTCCTTTGTTTTTTTATCGCTCTAAAGAGGAACTTTTTAAAATTTGCCATGAGGTGCAACCAGCGTGTAATTAAAACTTTGTAAATTTGTTGTTACCACAGAAAATAAAAACATAATTCGATAGGGATATCTTTGGAATTTCTACATATTAATTTTTTCTAGAATCCAATAGCATCCATAGATTTATGTATCTTTTACCAGCCTGACAAGATTCACAGCAGTTGTCAAGGTTTGGTTTTCTCATTTGCCGATAGCGATATGCTTGAAGATTGGTCTGATGATATCTTCTTGTCAAATATTTGACAGGACAGAGAAAGGTGTTTGCAGGGAGTACCAAGAAATAAACAAAATCAAATTCCACAACTCGACAGAGTGGTATAAATGCCACTCGTTAGTTATGATACATTGACAGGGACAAACATAATTCCGGCGTTCATTCGGTGTCCTCTCCTTTTTGAAGTGATATCAAATGCCAAGTCGTTAACATGGCCCCAACGGTGGGGCATCTTTGCCTTCTATTGATTTCGAGCTGCTGCCAGTTGACAATGTCTCGCAAATGTGACGCGTCCAAATCATAAATGAGCAATAAATAACACATTGCCACATGTAAAGCTGCCACAAGGCAAACAGAGAGAGAGAGAGAGAGAGAGAGATGAAGATTCTGCGAATGTGTGGCATGTGAGCGAGCATATATAAATACATTTATAGATGTCGTCGAAGCTGTTGAACGTGCCCCATGCGAGGGGGGCTGTTTGGGGTGCTGCGGCTGCGACTGCTGTTGTTTTTGCTTTTGCTTTTGCTTTGTTGCGCTTGTTGATCAAATTTAATCATATTACACATATTTCGCTCTTTATGCTCTGTTACCCCATATGGCTGAGGGCCATTGCCGGGGCATGCTCGCCTGTATTTGCTGTTGTTTACATGCGCACCGACGGCCAAATGGGCAAAAATAACCAATTTGAAAATTAATGCCTTTAGGATATTATTCATAAAACTCATGTACTGCAATGTTGTTGCTCAGCGTGTGTGTGTGTGTGTGTGTGTGTGTGTTGTTTAAAGCAACATGAGCCTGTACTCCATAGAATGAGACAGAAAGAGCTGAAATAAAAGCAAATCAGTTAGGAGCTGATGCACAGGATCCATCCTGACCAGCCAACGCTTCCGCCCTGCGGCCCCACCAACATATTTATGCATGTAGATTTTTGGTTTCGCCCTTTATGCTTCATTCCATGTTTCGTGCTCCAGCTCTTGGCTAGATGCGCGCCCCTCTCCATGGCCAGTTCCTCTCCCAGCCTAGCTGGGTCCGGCTTGGCTTGGCTTGGCCTGGCCCGGCCCTTTTGTGCTGTAATTGCCCTGCGGTATTTGGCGCGTTGAAGTTTTGCCAGCGACCGCAGAAGTTTATTGCGCGCTATAAATTTAATGCAAAAGCATTTGACTGAGGCGACGACGAGGGCAGCGGCGTCGAGCCGGCGAAATATGCAGCGAATGCCATAATTCAATTTAAGCAATTTTCGCTTAAATGCCACACAAAATGAAAGTGAAAGTTGAGTGGCGACCAAAGCCAAAGCCGACGCTAAAAACTAGCGCCCAATCCCCAAAGAAATGTCTGCAATTTGTGTGAAGTTCAGTCCAAAAAATCGCAAGCCAAATAAAATGTGAAATCAGCCAGCTGCCGCCAAGGTTAAAGGTTCGCTGCGCCAGTCAAACAGTCAACCAGTCAGTTAGCCAGGCCCTCGGTTGCCCGCCCAGTGGGGCAGTGGGGTGGAGATGTGTATCGTATCGATGCGCGCGGTGGCATAAAATGCTGTAGGAAATGATTGCGGAAATTACACTAAATCGCAGTCAGGCGCGTGTGTCGCCCACAGACAAACACACACACACCCACACACAGACACACACTTGTGTCGGATCAGCCGTTACCGCCGCCAGGCAAATGCCAGCGTATGAAGGCCCAAGCGGCGTATGCGTAATGCAAATATTTTTTCGTGGCCTGCGCTGAGACGCTTTTGATATTCTCTCCAACGGGGCATTGTAAATTTTTAATGGGACAACTGCGTGAGCCGAGCACCACATGCCAAAATATTGAAAGCAACAAGAAATAAAGCGCACTTCACGAGAATCTATGGCCAAAAAGTACTAAAGAAATACTTTAAATAATTAGCTCAATTCGGAGTATTTACTGTGCAAGCCAAATTCCTAAGAAATATTGATTTCTTTTTTTTTTTGCTGTGTAGAAAATGTTTGTAATTTGAATGTTAAAGTGATTATAAAAAATATTTTATACCATTAGTATGATGTAAGAATAATAATGGCATTAAGAGTAAGAGTATTTCGACTTCGTTCAGCAGTGCCCCTGAAAATATATTTAATTTTGGTTGTTGGTGGCTGGCACAGTTTAAGTAAATAAACGTAGCAGTAAATATAACATGTTGCTCCTGTGGTGCTGTTTGCTGTCAAGTGGTTTTCGCAATCTGAAAGTTTAATAAGACTTTCACTTTAATTCGTGGCACGTGGCACGTCGCTCCCCAAAAGAGTTGCAAAAGTCAAAAATGCCACAAAAAAAGGGAACAATTTTGACACAAACAAAAAAAACGAACACCCAAAAGGGCAATTTGAGACTGGATACACATGGACACACACACGCACTCACACACTGTCAGGGTTATGTCGCTTATGGCGATCAGTAAAATGCCTCGACTTTTGGCTGCTTCTGATGCCAACTAATTTATTTTGGTCGCGTGTGTTAGCCGGGTCAAAGGCTTTGTGGGCGCTGTGTTTATATTTGGCTCGTTGCCGTTTGACATGGCGGGCCAGCACCTTGAACCGGGGGCAAAGTTGGGCTGCCCGTTGAACGAGTTAATTTGCGCTTTCGACCACCTGCGTACCTGGCCAACAGCTGCTTACCAACAATAAACGTGCAATTAATTAAATGCATTTTCGATCAACAGAATGCAATAAATTAATATTCAAATTCGCAGAGTTTTGTTTTTTTTTTGGTTTATAAAGAAGTGTATAATAAAGCAACAATATAATTGCCAAATAATTGCCAAAAAACCAAAACGTGTTTGCGATCGACTAAAATATGGCAAAATGCTAATTAATAATGTAAGTTATTTGTTGAAGTTAGCTAATTTAAAATAAATGCATTAAATTTTTTGCTTTTCTGCTGAAATTTGCATTTTCATAATTGCTTTATGTGTACATATGCAGATGTGAGTATGTCCATATGTATTAAATTAAGTGCCCTTATAGGATAATAATTTGTTTACAATTTAAAAACTGGATATTGCGCGATATTAAAAAAGCCCAAAAAAATAGGCGAGTGCGTAAAGATAGAACCTTAAAGGTGTTTCCAATATAATTTAAATATTATAGTTATATTTCAGAGCTTACTTGCTCGCTCTGGCCAAATCAAATCTAAAATTCATTTAAAATTCACTCTAATTCGCACAGACCAATAAATTTAATTAGTTTAAGTAACGCGCTGTGGCTTGGAGCAGTAACCAAAGCAGCTGCCAAAGCCACACGCAGTGCAGACCAGAAACTTTGCCAAATTAGTTCAAAGTTCAAAATTAGGCCAACAGCAGCAACAACAAGATGCCGGCCAAGCAGTAAAAAAACCAAACAACGGCGAGTCAATTATTAAAAATAATTACTTTAGCCAAGTTGCCACAGTGCTAGCATTTGTGTATCTCTGAAGGCGGCCACGCCCCCAACGCCCACGCACAAAGTTGAAGAGCAAAAAGCAAGTTGCGCCATTTGTTATTTATAAAAGATTAAACCGCAAAAAAGCAAGGCGAACGCCCGTAGAAAAGCAGAAATTATAATAATATTTACCTAAATATGCCTACAGTCGGCTCTCTCTCTCTCTCTCTCGCACGTTGTCCCTTTCACTGCGTATGTGTATGTGCTGGTGTGGGTGTGGCTTATTTATGGCCACGTCCTTAATTGAATTGCAGTTTATTTGGCGGGGGCTACTTACACAAAAGCTGCCCGAGCAATGGCCACAATTTTTTAATTAACTTTCGGCGGTGAGGCAAAGGTCAGTTTTGTTGGGGTTGGGGTTGGAGTTGGAGTTGGAGCTGGAACTGGAGCCGGAGTGGGGCTGGTGAAATGATTTATACGAAACAATTATCAGTTTAAATGGCTTATTGAAATGCGCAAAACATTTCACCTGAAGCGCATTTCACCTGGCAAAGTGCCAGCGCGCGTCAAGCTTTAATTTTATTATTTTTTCAACGTAACAAGATTAAAAAGTTTGCACGACAGCCGCCTGTTTCCCTTTTGTTGCCCAGCGCCAGGAAAAGCGGAAAACTCTGCCACGTCGACTCCGACAAAGTGCTTGCGATAGTTGCTGAGCTGCTGCATTAGCAGCTGCTGGGTAAAAACTTGTTGCTTAATGAAAATGAAAATGAAAATGGCAATGCCATTGGGCATTTCCACCCCCTGCCACCCGACACCATCTAACCACACAAAACGAACCGCAACAAGAACTGAAATGCAAACATCCAATACAAATTAAATAAAAGATAAACCTAAAATCACAGCAAAGCACAAGAGTCAAAAAAATGCATAGAGCAGCGAATGTGGCCGGGGGCGAATGCAGCTGAAAGGTAATAAAAAACAATTTAAGTCGGCATACCGAAGAACTAATACACTTGCCTGAAGTCTTGAATAGGGCTTTAGCTATTGCAACCAAGCGAAATAATTTTTATTGAAGAATTATAGCCAGATATTCAAACATATTTCAAATTCACAAAATTTCCGCCAAAATTTTTTAAGCAACGCATGTGAAGCCTTGTGAATTTAAAATATTGCATATGACTTAGAATTTTCTCATTGAATCTTACTTCCATTGGAAGTAGCCCTAATTGAAATTCTCACACTCTCGTATTTTGATGAAATTCCCCTGGAGACAGTGATGGTGATGCGCTGGCGGAATTAGGCCGTACTCCCCATTTGTGGTCACCGATGGCTTGTAGGTCTCCATGTAGTCCATGGGGTAGCAGCAATCCTCCTTGTCCAGCTCCCTTTTGGGCTCGTCGATGGCGGCCGTGTGAATGCCGCGCAGTCGATGCGCCCGCGCGTATTTTTTGAACTCCTCTTCGCCGTACCTGTCCAGGCTCTCCTTGTAGACGGTGCCGTAGTGGGAGTAGTGCAATCCCTGCACTCTGGGATACCAGCTATAGTTATCAATCCAACGATCGCGCAGCTCGGTGATCTGTCTGGCGATGTCGCGGTGGTGCGCCAGCTGCTCTGTGGTGATCACGCCGTTCATCATCTTGGCACTCGGACTCGCGGACTGAATGTATGAATAAATGTACTTTTTTGTTGTGATTTTTTAACGCACTCGGACTTTGAAGCAAGCACAAAATGTCAAAATCCAAAATGAAAAAAAAGTGAACAAATATATAAAAAGGAGATATTGTGAAGAGTATTTTGACATAAGAGTATTCCAAAGCCGTTAACTTTCTGGGATACTTTTTCAGTTTCAAAAAGTCTGATTTTTTTTGATACCAGTTTTTTGTACGATCAAAGCAGAAAGCATCAATTGCATTTCAGCAAATGGAAAATGGCCGAAAATAAAAACAGGAAGCTAACAAAATGCGCTGCGGTCAACTAAAAAAGCCGACAGAGCTCTCCATTTGGCTGTGCTTAAAGTGTATATGTAAAAAGTTGTTGTTTGTTGTGGCACTCGAAATTAAATGCCATAAACTGTGCGTAATTTGTGTGTTCCAAAGCCCCGAGAGCAGGCAGCATATATATATATAGTATGTATATAATTCAGCGACAAAACAATTAAAACTACACGCTGAGCGAATGCAAATCTAATCCAAATCCAGACTCAAATCCGAACCCAAATTCAAGTGCTGGGCTGGGCGCAGACAAACACCAAATGAGTTGCTTCCGCCCTTAACATGGCGGCCAAGGGAGAAAGGGGCGGCAGACAGTTGGGGGAGTGTCACGTTTTGTGAGCCATAAATTTCGCATTATTGCGCGCGTATCCGTGCATAGATTTTCATGCATTTCGGTTAATAAAAAGCGAGAAACAAAATAGAAACAAAATGAAAGAGAATAACAACGGCAGCATCAAAAAAGCCATTTTGATGGGGCAACGTGGCGTATGCTTAACCACATCCGACTACACACTTCCGCACATTTGGTGTAACAAAACCGCGCGCTGGTTGTTAACAAATGACTCGATGTGGTCGCTGCGTTGCCAACGCTGCGGGTTCGACCAGCGCCGCCAACAACAACAACAACAACAACGAGTTGGACTCTGTGGACACCAGTCGCTGCCTGATTGCATATCTGTAATGACTCATTTCACATGACCATTTTCGGGGGTTGGGGGCGTGCTCTTGGTCTCCTCTGGCTTTCACATTAAATCACATTCAAATAGCGCGCCGACGGTTGCTGCTGCATCAGCACTTGGCATTAGCGCCGCGTCCAGGGCGCTGGACAACAGTTTTAAGTTGCAAATTACAACAGCATGTCGTCGCAGTTGCCATCCCCCCCCCCCCACCCCGAGCCACCCTCCTGCGGAAGGGGGCGATTGCATCGTGTTTTAATGTTGCCCCCACTGCTGCGGCAGCTGCGGTCAAAGTGCAGCCATTAGTCGTCGCCAAAAATGAAATCTATGCTGCTGCCCCGAACCCAGCCCCCCCCCCCCCCTTCTCAGCTCTACGTGCGCGTTCTTTAATTAGTCGCGCTGACCGCACTGGCAAACATCCCGACTGGAACCCGGCTGCGTCGTCCATTCACCCGCACGAGCAGATTCGTGGTGTCAAAGGGTTATCACATACGGCCCGGCCAACTGTAATTGGCCTAAGTACGCGCACACCTCAGAGCCGGGCACGACATGTGAGTCCTCTATTGGACTCGAAGCCGAAGTTGATGGCGACATGTTTTGTTTATGCATTGAGGTCCTTTGGGCGCATGTTGCCATCAAACGATGCCCGTCGGGGGGCAATAATGTCACTGGCTCGAAATTCATTGGCAGCTGCAGGAAGTCAGCGAGTGCATGTCCAAATAAATGCGGGGTATATATGCCGGCCCACTGTTGGGCAGAGGTCAACAACTTGAAGGATAGGATACTGAAGTCCCAGAACCTTTATAGATTTAAAGGCGTATATTCGTGCGATCTATCTTCTGCTGTCTCCAAGCTCAAATATTTCAAATACAGTTTATAAATGAAATTTAAAAATTAAATCTAAATTGTTTGTCACAGGCGAAGACTCTAAAGATTGTACCCCTTAGACACCAGAGACGACTTAAACCTTTAGAAAAAATAATAAAAATAAAAAAATGTAAATAGTTATAGTTATAAGTCATAGCCTTAAGTATAGTCATAATTTTAAAGGCAGTTCGCTTACCAATTGGGAAGGTTTTAGATAAAAATGCGCTAGAGAGTTTTGGACAATAAGCTGCAATAAAGAATCAAATTAAAAAAAAAAAATTGCTTATCACATTCGACATTCTTCGGCTTTAGGTTCAGCTGTTTATGGATCTGACGACTTGGTTATAGCTTTCATAGTTAGGATCCTCCAAATCTCAACTTGATAAGCTGTTTTGGCTTACTAAGCAAACATTTGCAATGTTGTTCGATCTCAAATCTGGAGCCTTAAAAAAGGGACACCCGTTGGAGCCCGCAGCTAATAGTTTTTAATGTGCGGCAAAATGGCGAAACTTTTGTGCCCCGCAAAAGGTCAGCTACATGTGCCAGATAACCGAAAAATCTGGCAAAGTTTTCGCTTAGCCGTTTTCGGAAAATGCTGACACTGGCAGCCCCCTCGCAGGCGGCCAATTGCAGCCGCTGGCAGCAACAATTTCGAGTTTATCACACGTGCCAAATTGTGCGGCCAGCTCCTGCGGCGGTGGCGCCTCAGAAAAAAACGTGCAGCAGCCAGCCACTACGTGAGGGTTGAAACTGCAGCCCCAACTGCGCGGGTGTGTGTGTGTGTGTGTGTGTGTGTGTCAATGTTTGTGTGCGCCAGTTTAGCTACCATTTGTGATTTATGCAGCGGGTTCAATTCAAAAAGTCAACTGGCCAAGACACAAAGCGCATAATTTATGTCGATTTTTGTGATGGCTCCAGCAACGAAGCTGAGACCCAATTGGTTGGCTCAGCAAATGCGGCTAATTGACTGACTTTTGCTGGCCAATTTGAGAGTCTAAGCATATTATCCTGCTCAGAATGAACTTTTTGGTTCACTTCAATTTATACTCTTGGGGGTGATGTAAAGAAAAATACAAAAAATAAAAATATTGTAAGAATTTTTAAAAAATATGTTTATCAAATAAATTCCTTTTATTCTTCACCTGTTACGTTTCATATATTTTGTTGGCTTCACTGAGAACCCTGTTGGACAGTGTATTTGTTGCTAGGCTTGGGAAACGATGGCAAAGTTTTTGCTTGCTTATTGCCAGCACATTTCTTTGCTATTACTGTTTGGCTTTTATTTAGCCAGTTTCATTGTTATGTGATTTTGTGGGCCATATTATTATTGTTATCAACGGAGCGTCCACCGATGGCTTATTAGCCAAAACACACACGCAAAAAGCACTTAAAACTAAAACCGAAGCCGAAAACTGAAACTGAACTCAAGAAAATTAATTGCAATAAACGTGGCAAGAACTTGCGACAGCAGGAGAACTGTGGAGGAGTGTCGGCAGATCGTTGCACGCCCAAACTAATGAAGTGTCGCAATGGGATAATTAAGCTTTTAATCGCTCTGGCTGACTGCCCCTCCGACCCCTCAGCCCCCCTCTTACCAGCTGTGTGGCAGCGTGTTAACGTGCTTAGTTCGCCGAGTAATTACAATTTTATGATCGATTTGTGCGCACACATAAGACTATAATTTAATTTGTGATTTCCTGGGGGCAGGCCGGATGCGACAATGAAACTTTAAATCACACCAGGGGGCGTCATGTGTGACCAAAGTTTTTGCGGCCTGAGCCTAGACAAAGCGCCAACTTAAACTGGCAGCCAAAAGCAAACAAGCAAACAGACAACAACTTGAGGAACGACAACAACAACAGCAACGAGGACCAGGGCGCCACAGAAAGCTTCTTGGCAAAGATAAACATTGAAGGCGGCGTTCTTGTCGTCATCGTCCCCGCTGTCGCCGTCCACCAAGCTAATCCTGGAGTCGTGTGAAAGTAGCAAAAGCCGCAGCCTTGAGGCTGTTAATCCTTTAAATACAATCAGAGCCAGCCCAAGCGTGGGTGGCTTCATGATATAAAACCTCGACACAAAACATGAGACTTAATAAATAAATAAAAATAAAAATAAAAAAATAAATAAATAGAAAAAAATAAATAAATTATAATTATACTATATATATATATTAAATTAAACGTTCCATTGATAAAGGTATTATATACATCTCATATAAACTATTTATTCTGATTCTGTATTATTCAATATTTTTAGAATTTTCTTATTCTGTGAACTTTTTGAACTGCCCACTCGCTTACACTTGCTAGAAAAGACATAGATTTTAGTGTCTTCGTGTGTGTGTGTGTGTTTTGGCCGACATTAAGCTGATTGTTTTGTTTGGCTTAGCATTGAAATGTTGATATAAATTAATTAGTAACAAAGGGCGACGAGGCATCTGAAATATTTATTTATACATATTGCCGTGCGCACACAAATACACACACGCCACACACACACACCCACTCACAGGGCGGGTGTTGAAATGCTCTATAAATTGGCCGGAGCCCAGCAGCCATAGAAAAATAAATAGTGCAGAAATATTTAAAAGCTTTGTCGCCCTTTCATGCTGGAGTTTTCGGTCCAAAAATTATTTATTTTCTTTTCGGCTGGAGCGAGTAAATGTTGTATATTTCATAACGGTTTCTTCGTGTTGTTTTTTAGTGTTTACTTTTGCAAACGAGCCTCGATTTATTTATGAATAGCATGTTGTCCACCTGTAATTGGACATTGATTGAGTTTCTGTGCAATTGAATGACCCATTTAATTGAAATATAATACCGTAATAATGCATAAGAGTTACGAGTGTTTGTGCTGGAATAATATCACTAATTGAAATGTGTCAAATGGCAAAATTGTGGACTGACATATGCTAACATGAACTCTGGCTTCGTGCGATGATCTATCATTATTTAAATCAATTTGTTTTGCGGCCATCTCATGGCAGATGTACACAAATTTATGTTAATTTATTGACTGAGTTACGGTTAAATAATTTGATCACTGTTGTGCCTATTTTGGCCACTGATTGTCAGAGGGCAAATGTCAGTTTATACGACATTCATTGTTTTCAATTTAAAAATAATAATTGATTTGTGTAGTTGTTGTGCTTGCAATCGAACAAATTCTTAATATAAATTCTTAATTCGTTGTGCTGGACAATTTCTGTTCGACTTTAAGTTCAAAGTCGAATTGGGGCTATGCACACGGCTGCCTCTCCCTCCCCCTCCCCCTCCCTCTCTCTCTTGTCATCAGTTAGTTTGGCACTGCTCGTAATTCAATTGCAGCCAACCAAAAATTTGCTACGCATTTCTTTCATTTCTCACACAATTTTTTTCACGGCTCTCGGTTGCAATAACAGAGCTATGCAAGGCTACACACACACACACACACATACACATGCAAATTGGACTGTGCTCTGATGAGCGATGCTCTGTCGGATGTGTCTGTCCTCTGTCGCCGCTGCAGTTGTACATTTGCCCGTTCTCGGTGGCAGTTGCATGTTTAATTGCAACTAAAAACAGCAAAGAACAACAAAAAAACAGCGCTTGTGAGTTCTGTGAACTGTGTCAAAACATAAGGGTAGCTGGGCACAAGGGGCAGCAACAACAAAAACCGGTGGGTGCCTGACTAGGGGATACTCTGTAGTTCTTGGTAACTAAACGTATCTAAAAAAAATCTCAATTTGAAATACAAATATGTGTCTCTCTCTTTACAGCTGGACAAGATTTAATAATCTTAGTATGCTAGGACTGCAACATACCCTCTCCGGACACTCTGAGGGGTATAAAAGCACAGAGCGCACAGTTTGTTGTTTAGTTTGCCTGCTGCTTGTTTGCTCGTTTGTTTGTCGCTCCTCGTTCGCCATTCGCCGTTCGCCGTGCGCCGTTCGCAGTTCGCCGTTGCCCGGTTTCCTGCAATTTGCGCTCAGGCAGCGCTTCCTCTTAAGCACGGCAGCGCATCAGCGCCGCAGGTGTCGCCGCAACGTCGGCGTCAACGTCGACTGCTGTCTGCCGGCGCTGCTTTCCTTTTTGACACACACCATTTTGCATGTTGCATGAGCCGTGTGTGTGTGTGTGTGTGGCGCATATGTCACTTGTCTAAATAGCAGCGGCGTTCACCTGTACAACTAGCCAAGTGGGTGGGGGGGGAGGGGGGGCGGGCAGTTGGCCATGCATGCAAATGCAACATTTGCAACTGTTTGTGCGGCCATGTTGTTATCTTCCTCTTTTTTATGCGCTGCACAACAAGGTGGCAACACTGACACCAGCGACAACGAACCGGCAGTAATTTGGCCACCTTTGCGCTGTGTTTGTTTTGGGCAGCGAACAGCGGCGTCAAATGAACGCAGCTGGGGCTCTTGGCAGAGCGGGGAGTGGCAAGGATTCCACGCCTGCCTTTCAGGGGTTAGGTGCGCTATCAAATTCAACTGACTGAAATCTGTAAACACGGACTGCACTTGCCCAACACGTTCAAGAGCTTCGGCCGCGGGCGAATGAATATTTAAAGCGCTTGCGTTGAGAAACAAGTTCAGTTTATATAGCGTAGTTTTTCATTTCTCAGTTAGCTTGCCATTAATTTAAATGGTGAGTTCCAAAGTCCTTTGACCACAAAGTGTTCGTTATTTTTGGAATATTTCGAAGCGACTCCATTAAAAAGTTTAACATATCGATAAATAAGTACATAAGTATAATTCATATATGAGAGCACAAACTGATAGCAAAGTATTTGCTGCCCTCCGACCTTCTCCTTCCCCTTGCCCTTCCACTGCACCCTTTTCCATGCTCACTCACACGAAATTCAAACAAATGGCAAAGTTAAATTTGAAAATAATAGAAAAACTTTTTACAGTCGCTCTGGCAAACGGCAACTACAACAGCAACAACAGCAACAACAGCGCAACAGTAACAACAATCAGCGCAACAACAGCAAGTAACAACAATAACAATAATGCAACTAAAATGAAACTATTTCGAGTGAAATAAATCTGTTAGAATGTGCAAAACTCCGCCAGCGCATTGCGGCGGGCATTTTCGGGGGTTGGCTGACTATTTTTGGGGCGCAGTAACTGTAGACAAAAAGTTGGAGGGTGGGGAAGGGGGGGGGCGTTGGGTGGTGGAATCAGTTTTATTGCCAAACGTGTTTGTTGCTCAATTTAACTAAAAGTGCTGGCATCGTTGTCTGTCGATAAAAATATATATCGAGCAGCGTAAGATGAAGCAGTTGCTCGACATGGCCAATACCCTTTGTTGAGAATGTTTTAGGAAATACAACAATTTAAAAATGGCATAAGAAATGTGTATAAAAGCGGCTTTAAAAATTTTTAGTATTTATTAGTATTTAGTGGATTATTGAGAAACAAGTACAGAGCCAAACAAACCGAAACTATTTGGTTATTGAACTGGTTGTCATTTAAGTGAAGCGCCCTGATATTTATCATGAAATATTTAAATATATGTTTTTATTTTTTGTTTAATTTTCTATACTCTTGCAGCGGACTTTTTGCAGTTTCGGGTTTCTCGTTTTATTCATTTGTGAGTTTTTGTGCATTTGTGATTTGAAATCGATGCATAAATCATAAATGGTGTCATTGTCGGTTAGTTGGCGGCACTCGTTGCCTTCGGCGCAAAATATATTTTTTATTTTGCTGCGGCCTGTAAACACGGTCTCGAAAAATATTTGCGCAATGAATATGCAGCGGACAAGTTGAGCAAAGAAACAAACAGCCAAATGTCAACAATCGGCTACAGAGCCCCAAAAAGATCGCCAACTTTTTGGCCCAGAAAAAAATGTGATGAGCGTTTAAGGGAAGGGAGCGTTGCATTTGCCACGGCCAATTGCCTGGCAGGTGACGTGCCACTTGACAATTGCTACGTTTTCGATTTGCCGAAAAGTGGCAAAGCGAAACAACGACAACCAGCAACAAGGGCTGGCATCAGAAGGTGCCGGCACGCCCATTTAGACCCCGCGCTCGGTTCAACGCCCCCGCAGCGAGCGACGACGTTTACGTGACTTGTTTCATAAACAAACAGCAGGCAAAACTGCACGGAAATTGCCAGCGTAGGTGGCGAGCAGCCAGACGGAGCGAAAGACGCCAGGACACATTGACAATGCCACTGGCACAGGTGCCGCTTCGTATGCATGTGTGCGTATGCGTGTGCGTGTGAGGATGGCATTGAGCAAAGTTGCTTGCTGGCAATTTGCACTTTTGCATACAACTTGGTAATTGTTTCCGCCAAATTCAGCAGCTGTGCTCACATGTCTGCCTCGGCCGAGTGCAATTATGGCCGCGGGCCCATTTTAATCATTCAAAAGTCGGTGGCCCGCAATCGGTGGGCCAGCTGTGTCCATTTTTGGGCCTTGTCAGCTTCGGCTCGAGCCAAGGAGGCTGCTGTCGCTTAACCGAGTTGTACAACAATTCAACCTACATTGCGTTCAGCTCTAAATGAGACATGAAAAGACACGAAACTTTTCTCATTATGCCGCACACCCACACACACACACATATATATATATAGCTTAAGCCACTTATGGACGCCCAAAAACAAAAGTGCCAGCACCCAAGTTGTCGCACAGATACAATCAGGGGTGCAGGGCGCAGGGGTGAAGGGACGAAGGGGGTGCGAGTGCAGCCTGCTTGGGGGCAACTCAACGATGCGGGCACCTACAGACAGGTGAGGCTCCGTGCGAGCGGCGCCGGCGAGAAGCCAAGTTTAGTGCCAGCAATTTTCGCGTCAAGGCAAAAGTTTGAATGCATATTCAACATCATTAGAAAGTCAGGACAAAGTAGCTGGCAGCTGACTAGCTGCTGCAGGCCGGCGCTGAAATGTGGGCTGAATGCAGGCGTGGCAGTTAGGAGCGTTTATTTCTCTTAAATATAGTGAGACGATGCTTTAATGCGTAAAGCGCTCAAAAATAAAACACAAGGGTCAGACCGTTCAACATGCCGCACGCTGCGTGCCACATGCTACATGCAGGCACAGCAGCAGGCGTTCGGCGATCGCTCGGCGACGGGCTCCGCTTCGGTTGGGCTCTGCTTGTTGGCTCGCTTCGTCGGCGACGACTGCTGCTCGTGGTCGCCCACGGACTCGATCACATTCGACGGCAGCACAGCGGTGCCGGCCTCCCGTCCCGGGGCCGGCTCGAGCAGCGTCTGGGCCTGGATGCAGCTCTCGCTCCAGATGCTGTCGTAGCGCGGCCCGTACGAGATGTCCTCGCCAGCGGCGTTGCTCCAGCGTGTGTAGCCCACCACTGGATGGGAGAGCGTTTAGAAGTTTAGAAGACCGTCGGCGCCAGGGATTACAACTACCTACGTTCGTCGACTATTTTGGCCGCCAGCAGGCAGTTTGTCACGCCGGGCACGAAGTCGGGTGCCTCGGGGTTCAGGCGAGCGTCCAGAGTGCGACTGCCGCTGGGCAGGACGGTGGCCCCATCCTCCTCTGACACCATATCCTCTGGGTCGGAGCGTTCGTCCACCTCGGTGCTTGTGCCTACATCAATCCCTTCGCTATCGTTGCGCATTCTTCCTAAATTCTTATTCCTTGCAGTTCTGAAAGGAATTCAATTAATACTACTTACATTCAAACTGGCCCTAAACTAATGATCTCAGCTTTTCGAACTGACATACAACTCGGCACATTACCCCGAATGTAAAGAATTATTCATTTGTGTGTGAAAAGGACTCGAATCGTTTTACAGTCCCTCCTTCCGATATCACAATCCGCATGCACTTGCCTTGCAGAGTTTTTCACTAGTTCCAAGTTCCCTAAGTTCGGGAGCTTAATAAAAAAAAAAAGTATTTAGTTTACTTTACATTTGAGTTACATATTTCTTGACAGCTTGATTTTTGAACATAATTTCAAAGCTATATAAGAATAAGGTCGACACAATTAGTGGACTGTATTCTATATATGTATATTATATTTATATTTATTTATTCATATTTATTTTGGATTTTTCTGTTATTATTTCAGTTCAATATAAATGGGAAAATTCCTAAATATATTCCATAAAACGATACCCTTAAATTGCAGGTGAATAGAAATTGTAAAACTCAGCAAATTATATTTGAAATAGTGTTCATTGACTGCTCCATTGTTCGACGCCGCACTAAATAATAATATTCTTTTGTGAGGCTTTTCAATAAAGGGGCCAGGTCAAACAAATACACGTATTTTGCCAAATAAGAATATAAAACGTATACAATGCAGCTAGTTTTAATGCTTTTGTGCTATTTGAGCTGCTTTTCGTGCTGTTGGCAGCTGCCACGCCCACTTGCCGCCCAGCAGCTGCAGCAGCACTAATGTAAACAGCAACTATTGTATATATTGCATGTAAAACCAGTGCCCAATACCGAGCATAAAATAAAAATGCCGTGCGTCGGGACTTGCCAAATATTTTGCCAAACCAAATAAATCCAGTTCAGTGCCGTCGCAGGAGAGAGAAGGAGAGAGAGAGATAGAGAGAGAGAATCAAAAATATCGAATAGTATAGACTGTAACCGAAATCCGATTCGAATCGATACGAAACGCTGCGAATTTGAGCCGGCACAGATGCAGTATTAGTGGATTAGAGAGTGCGGCGAACTCACAAAAGCCCCAGAACTATGCGAAACCGCATAAACAACAGCGCAAATAAATCAATGTAAACAATCGAAACAGTTGCCGGTGGATTGAAATTTGAAATGCAACGCTGCCGTCGCCGCCGTCTCTGGTGTCTGCCCCACAGACTCCACCTATGCGCTGTGACAGCCGAGCAAATAACAGTAAGAACACATGTCCCCCCAACTACCCAAAACAAGCAAAGGGAAAGCGAAAAGAAGAAGACGAACAGAGTAGGCCTCTGGCATCGTTGCACATATGAAGTTTGGCAACAGCTCTCGGGAATGACAATTAAAAATGAAGAAGAAAAAATAAGCGCTAATTGACAAATACCTCGACGTATGCATTTCACAACACTGGCAGCTGCCAATGATGCCGAAAAGAATTCCCTGAAAGAAGCCCAACAATAAAAAAAATTAAAAGAATACAGGGGCTCTGAGTGTAAAGCGGTACAATGGGCGTCATAGTAGTTTTAGTGGATTCAACTCCATCCTCATCTTCCCATAAGATACTTTTTTTTTAAACATAATATGGAATTTTAATGGAAGATTTATGAAATGAATTGAACAAAACAAAAATGAAACATTAGCTACTAAGTACACGTATGTTAACAATTTTTAAATAGAATAAATAATCAAGCCAGCACAAAGATTTTCACATTTTTTGAATAAATATTAAACAGTTGTATAAATAAAAACAAATTTGTTCACTTAAGTGATCCATACAGTTCTAAAACACTATGCTTTGTCAGTGGGATAAAAGTCCCAGATCAAAAAGGACTCGTCTAGGCCAGCCGCGGCCAGTTTGGTTCCATCTGGACTCCACATCATAAATAAATATATATATTTGAGTATCTCTTCATCTGTCTTTACCTTTTACCTTTACATTTTTTTTTTCTTTCACTTTGTGCTTATTTTGCCCATTGTCCAACCAACCCGTCTTGCTAACAAATTTCTGGTTTAAAGTCAGAGATTGCCCGTTCGTGGTGCGGCATCATGTGACACGTGTCGTGTGACACTGCAGCAACTGTTAGACAGGCACAGGCGACAAAGACGGGAGCAGACAGCGGGAGAAGGAAGTGGATGCCGACGCATGTTTTGTGAGTACTCCGAACGAAGTCGAGTAAAATGAACTGCGCATGGAACAAAGCGCTGGCAACGGACAACTCAAATTCAGTTGCTGCCTGCCGCCTTTCGGGCTTCAGTTAACAGCGGCCGGAGTGGGGGCCGCTGTGGCAAGTGCCATGTCCAAGTGGCATGTTAACGCTGTCCGGTTCTGCTGGCTGCCATTTCACACCGCGTAGATTTTATGTACTGTGAAATCTTCAATGCGACTGGCCAAAAACTTGCGCAATAAAATAAAGTAATTAAAAACCGCAATTTAGGGGCTCTGCCCACGAGGGTGCTGCCCAAGAGAATTGGCTAATCTGCAGCGTTTTTATTGAGGAAATACAAGTAGCTAAATGTAAATGTCTGCTGTCGAGCAGGTGCCGTTAGGTCCACCCCCAATCCCAACCCCCATGCAAAAGAAAGAGAAAAAAAAACGTTTTTATGATGGAATTACAAATTTTAATGTTTGCTTGTTTGTAATTAAATTTGCTGTCGTGTTTCTGTTGTTGTTGTTGTTGTCGTTGCTGTGTTTATAGTAACTTTTGTTGTTTTATGTGTGACTTTTATGGTCGTGACACGTGAGCTATTTTTATGACATTGAAACGGAAGCAGTTGCCGTTGCTGTCCTTTAAACTTTTTAATCACGCAAATGCGCCTAGCGGCTAGTGAAATTTTAATTAAAATAAATTGCCATCAAATTGGCTGCATTGTTGCGACCCACTTTAAACGTGGCCGCAATGCCAGCTGCCCGCTTCAAAATGCTGGCCAATTGAATCTAATTGCCATTGATTGCAGCTTAGTCAAATTGCTTATTATAATAAGCAATCGATATGTGGGGCAAATCGCTGCGGCACTTTGCAACACTGCCCAAGGTATCCAAGCCCAAGCTATCCACTGAATCAACATTTTGTGATGGCTTCCTGCTGCCGCTCCTACGAGTGTGAAGGGAAAATATCTGAAAGGTTCTTTTCAGGCACTCAAGAACACTGACTACACTCGCCCACAAAGTTAAGAACAACACTGGTTGCGTCCCAGACCTAAAAGTAAACGGCGAAACTGTCAGAAGTGACTGCAAACTTTTTCCAACAATAAGTTAAACTCGCCGCCTCCCTCTCTCTCTCTCTGTCTCTCTCTCTGTCTCTCTCTATCCCCAGCATAGGCGCCGATGAAGCCACACAACTGTGCGGCACTTTTGGCGTTTGCCACGTCGCGGCATCCATCAATGAATAGAAAGATCCCAAAAATTCCAAATATACGCACACGTCTCGATACACGCAAACACGCACACGCACACCCACACCCACACCCACACCCATGCGCACACTCGCAACCACAGCCACTGGCTGGGACATGTCAATTTGTTGCGTATACGCCACATGTGCGCTGCATAGCTATGCAATGCTCAGCAGTCCACTGCAATTTCCGGCCAAATCGAACACAGGCATCGTTTTGTACATGGTTGGAAATTTTTGAATAATTACAAAGACAAGCTTTCAGCATACGGCGATCTATTTTTATCTAAATAGTTAATTAATCTAGATTATGTCTGCTAAGCAGTCAAATAATTGCTATATAAAATTTATCTGATATTCATGAATTATTCATGCAAACAATTGACAGCTTGAATTTTAGCTGCATTAATTATAAATCAATATTGTATTTAACCGTATGTTTACGCGTTTTTGACATTGGCTTACTTGGCTGCTTATTTTTGGTAACATTCAATCGCTTCTGACCCTTTGGCGCTGGCTGCCTCAATGTCACATGCCAATTATGGATATGCATTTTTTATAATGTTTAACGTATTCATTTGGTTGCCATTTGACCTCTGCTGGGCAATTTTGTCGCAAAGTAATTTGCCCTTGGCAACGTTGATAAATCATTTAAAGTGAATTCATGTCATTTCCGTTATTTGCTCAGAAAAGGGAAACTTTTGCATACATTAAAGGAGCGACATGAAAATGTAAGCGGCGGACCGCGGGGCTGGCCGAAAGGAGCGAAAACAATAAGCAAATGTAAATCAAGAGAATGAAAAAGGCATTCAAATTGTCAGCCGCGGCGAGAAGGAAAAGCGGCCAGATTATTAAATCCCTACATGACAATCGACTGCAACAACAACAACAACAACAACAACAACAGCAACGAGATCCTTCAGTCACGGCGACGACAGCATTGTCAGCGTTGTCAGCCTCAGTTTCGTGTACGCCGGTAGCTCAACCTTTTGCCAGGCTCCGGCTCAGGCAAGGACACTGCCAGCAGTCAATAATGCCAAAGTGGAACAACTGAAGGCTTCCATCATCCGTGTGTGCGTGTGTGTGTGTGTGTGTGCTGGGAGAAGTGTGCGGCATGTGGCTCTCATATGTGTTCAGAGGCAATTATGATTTCTTTCTTCATTTCATCCGCCTTTTGAATTAAAGGCAATTATCCTTATGTAAATTTTTCCGCACGGACTGACAGGAGGCAATTGCTGCTGCCCAGTCAATCCACTGATGACAGGCCACGTCCCGGACACGCCCACTTTTCATTTTCTAATTGCTTTGCGCCTTATTGTGTCGACTGCATCATATTTTCTTCAGAGTCATTTATGATTTTAATGCAAATAAAGTTTTAATTAATTAATAAATTAATATTTAGTTCGTTTTGATAAATATGATATTTTTAAATCTTACTTCCTTAAACTGTTTCTGTTAGAGAGCGTATTTAGTCTGCTGTAGTTTGCAATAACTAATGATAGTTTAAGTGAATTTCACCTTTTGTATTGCTCTTTCATTAGGGCTTCGTTAATAATATGCTGTAGCTGGAAAATTTCGAGTTCTCTCGGCTCAACTTTTTATTTCTTTGAAAGCATCGAATGAAACTTGTGCTGAAAATCTGTTTCGTGTGCTGCCAACGAAGTTTTCTTTTCGAATGAGGCTCGATTCGCAAATGCCTTTCACTTTTCCCTCAAACTCAACTTTCAATGCGTTGACTCAAGCGCCACAATTTAATTTGCCTTCTCTGTGGGCTGTTTGCTGACTGATTCAGCCAGTTGGCGAATTTGCCAAATTGCTTAACATTTTACCCAAACAGGGACGCAATAAGTTCTTGCGGTTTTCGGATAAAGCCTCAAGTTTCTTGCTTGCCACATTATTTTATGCTTCACAAATCAAATACATTTCGTTTGCTTAAGAAATTGTTTCAAATATATACGTACATATGCATATGTGTGTGTCTGCTGGCTGCTTTGATTTTTGGCCACTAGACCGCATTATTTTGGTTGCACTCATGTTTTTTGCAGTGGCCAATAACAAACTCAGCACTAAGCTGCCTGCTCCTTGGATGTCCTCCGGTGTCCTTCACGTGAATTTAGTATTCAATTTATTAAACGTCTGAGTGCATTCAACAAATGCATTGCAACAAATTACAGGCCACCTTTTCTACATTATTAACCATTGTTAATTGACAGACGTGCAGAAGTCCATATACTTATACACACACATAAATGTATTCGTATATGTTATTTGAATAACCCAATGACTGCAAAGTATTTATTATTAAAATTGCAATTCATTAAACATATATTTTGGGCATTTTAGTTATTTTAATTTGCTGGCAATTACAATGACAACAGCTGAAGCTAAATAACTGCAATAATTTACTTATGACTTCAAATGATGTGCTTACTCTTGGGCAAACTGTTGTTTCTGTTAATAATTGAAGGTATGATAATACGATGAGAGTCGAGAGGAAGTGCCATGAAATTATTTCGCAAAGATAATATGAATGTCTGATAATATTCATAGCTCATTAAAGTTTCCAATGAAGCAAAACGGGTTTATATAACTCGTGCAGAGAAAATTTTGATTTTCTAGCAAAGAAGAAGGGGAAAAAATACATTGTAAGCAAATGTAAGCTTTAACTACTATATAAAGTATTTTATCTTTGGCACCCCAAAGATTCTTTCCATTATTTCTCATTGTTCTTGATTTTATCACCAATTTTAGCAAACATTAGTCCTGAATTAGTAGGGCATAGCGGCTTCGTAGTTTCCCGCTTGGTTAGCTGAGCCTTCTATGACTTATGAACATAACTGAAGCTGTTTGGGGCTGATAGGGTTCTTCGGCGGTTTGCCTAATTCAAATGTCTTCAAAACAATTCCATTTGCATGCAACGTGCTTGTCAACGGCAGGTGTGTGTGTGTGTGTGTGTGTGTGTGTGTGTGTAGTGTTTACCCAGGCGCATCAGTTGCTCGCTTGAGCTGCCTGTTTGCCCGTCCCTGCTGAACACAGGAGAACTCACACCTCAACTCTGTGTCACCGCACATGGCTGGTTGGCAAAATTTGTGATTGTATTTGAGTCAATCAGAGTTGGACACAGAGCCACCCACAACATGCACGCACACACACTCGGAGATAGCAGCTTTTGTAATTAGCTCATTTATGTTGATTTGCTTTGACAGCGCACCTTAAAATATATACATAAATCGCTCCAATTAATTCGGCCTATTCATTATGCGATGCTCGCAACGACTGCCACATTTCAAGCCGCACAAACCAAAAACCAAAGCAATTCATAAATTTGTGGCTAAATGTTATCGACCATTTTCCAAATTCTGCGGTCGGCCTGTTAAGTGCAGTGCACTCCGGAGCTGCACCTAATGACATTTGATCGTATCCAGCATAATTACAAGCCATAGGCGTAGTTTGCTGGCCTCTATAGAGTATTGTAGTAAATTAAATGCTGCACGAATTGTTGCACATCGAAATCTTGCATTCCAAATGTGAAATACCAAAGCCAAGGAATTATTTCAATTGAACAAGTTCGATTTGATTTTTCTGTTCTTCTATTTTGTATTTTTCTTCACTAAGCAAAAATCATAATAGAGAGAGTTTCAGTGAAAGTAATGAGATCTCGTTGGGAACTCTTCAAATTTAT
Source organism: Drosophila sordidula (assembly GCA_035047465.1). Classification (NCBI taxonomy): domain Eukaryota; kingdom Metazoa; phylum Arthropoda; class Insecta; order Diptera; family Drosophilidae; genus Drosophila; species Drosophila sordidula. Next base: position 3,413,416 of record JAWNPQ010000090.1, on the reverse strand, counting down.
AATTTTTTAAAAAAGTACAGAAAATGGGGGTAGGAAACTCTAAACCAAGGACTTCATTTTGTTTTGATACAATCTGTATTTTATTCAAAATTCCAATGCCAGTTGCGAATGGGCAATTTGTTGCACTCTCTGAGATAGCTTGAAACCAGTTGACCTTCGCATTTTAAAGACAATCGAATTTGCGCAGTATTGAATTATTTTCAATTACTTTGGGGATTTAGTTAGAATTAAAATGCATTTTTTGACCATTTGCGGCAGGTTTTGCAATGTTTTGTCATGCGAGCGTGGCGTATACTTAACGCAACCGAAGAGACATCTACGCGACAGCTTTTATCAAAAAGTAATTTGAGTGTTGTAGCAAAAACCACGTTAAAACAAACGGATCAAGAGGAGGGTGGGCGGCAAAGAGGAAATTCCAACAGGCGAAGCATTGTGCGTTTAATAATCTTATAATTGCAACTATGAAACTTAAGCTCCGCAAATTGGGTCTTGAGTTGGATTGTTGAAGCAGTTGCATATGTTTGTTTGCCTGGGCGTTGGAACACTTGATTTTCATTTCGCCAAAGCCTCGGCTGCCAAGTGCCCGCGCCTGTGTGTGTGTGTGTGTGGGTGGAGTCTTATGCAATAAATAGAAAATACTTAAATTGCAATTGCCAGGACTGGAGGATTGCGCATACGCCACGTGTGGCTTAGTCGTAGTCGTTGTCGGTGCCTTTGCTGGCTGCTTAAAACAATTAGAAATGCAACATTGTTTTAATCTCTTTTGCATTCAGCGCAAATTGCTCGGCATTAAGCCGCTGCCGAACCGGCACTTGGATGGGAACAGCAGCGCAGCGAGAAGGCACTGGGCCGCACCTCGATTACGAGTGTAATAATTCGAATTTAAGCATTTTCTCCAGCTGCCGCATCTCTCGCTTCGTATGTGGCTGCACTCATAAATTCTTGATGTCCAAGTGCGCTCTAAGCCAGCTCGTTCTCATCCCTAAGCTTGCACTTCTTCTGCGAGTTCTTGTACATAGTTTATAAGCAACGCAATTCACCAAAATGCAGCCGTCTTGCTTGCCACTTGCCACTTGCCACTTGCCACTTGCCGCTTGCCGCTTGCGTGATGTGTTGTGGGTTAATCATTTGGGTTTGCATAGCTATTGACGTCTCGCATTTGTGGCTGGCAAATGGCAACGGCTTTTTGCATTTTCTCTGGCAAAAGCCAGCTTAAAAGTTTCGCTTCCAGATGCATTTGGGCAAGGAGGGATCTAAAGCATGCAGAGTCTGGGCGGATTACGTATGGCAAAGTGTCTGTTGCCCTGGCAGCAAATTTGGATCAATGGTAAATGCTGTATATCTGAAGACAATAAGTATTGTATATATACATTTATAAAGTCTATAGTTATAAATGATATATATTAAATATTAATTCATATTTCTGTATATTTAAGTGAAATAAATTGATGTGGAAGAGCACGCCTGGATGAATGTTAATCACAGCAGGAAGCGATAAACCTTTGAATAAATGCAGGCCATATATGAAGTATAAATATTCTTATGACGACGGAAAATTTAAGAGAAATAATGAACTATCTGACGTCTTTTAAAGTTTGATAGCTTAAAAGATTAATTCTTAAAGCTATAGTTTAAGAGTTATTTAACTCATTTATAAAGTATAGGAATACGACTGCAACCTTATCGCCTTTTTAGTTGGGTGGACGTGTTTTTATACACCATATGAAATTTGTAAATAAGGGACGCCTGGCCCGTGGACCGTGGCAGTGGGCTTCGTGTAGTAGCGAAATAAAAACACACAAATATTTAAATGTATAATGAGGAGCTGAAAGCTTTTTAATGGCTTTTCAATTAGACGAGCTCAGTGTTTGCTTGTGTGCGTGTGGAAGATTTGCAACTGCCAAGGTAGCGGCTGCAGTATTTTGCCTAATTATGCACAAGTCGAGATTTTATCATAATGAACCGCCACACGAAATATATTCCAGTATGTAAATACTCCAATATAAGAGCGTCGAACTGATAACAAGTCGGAGCTGCTAGCAGGTGGCAACAGCTGGTGGCTGTTCTAACTGCAAATTGAAAGTCTTCTCGAGGTGCACTTGGGCAACGCGCAAAAGTATGCTACACTTTTTAATGGTGCCCAAGTGGGTAAACGGATCGATTAAATCTATATGCACATTTATGTAAGGTACATACTCAGTGGGATTCTCAAGTAAATTCCCATTCACTTTTGGCATGATGTAAATAAACAGCTTGTGAGGTAAACGAACTTGTTTCTATTCAGGTAGCTGTCAGCCCTACAATTTATTTGCATATTTACGGTGTTGCTTTCGCAAATCAAATTTGACAAAAATTTAATTAAATAATGCACTTACAACAATTTTAATAAGCCATATAAATAAATTTATTTAAATTTACCACCCATACACAAACACACATAAAGTAGGAGAGACAGGCAAATGGCAAACTATGCCTGACACTTGGCATTGCTCAGGGTGTGTGCGTGTGTATGAGTGTGGGTGTCAAATTTAATTTTATCAACACCGCAAAATGACAAATATTTTAGTTTGCATAATGCACACACATTCACACACTTACACCTAATGTGTATTTTAATTGATTTGCGCTAAATTTATTGATTTCATTTTGTCAACAGTTGTTGCCAGCACCACAGGGCCGCATTATCCAAGTTGGTAACCCAACTTGAACTCATTATTGGGTTCTTTATGAGTACACCCGCTCTCTCTCTCTCTCTTACCCTCTCAATATTAGCATTTGTTCTGCTAATTTGCATGTGCGACTCCGTTAGACACATAAATTAATGCGCCGCTTTCCCGAAAGCGCTGCCGGCTGTTGGCTGTTTACCATTTAGCCATGTTGGCAATTTATTGACTGGTTCAGTGCATTTGGCTTAAGCCCATGCCTAATGGGCCGCTTTTTTCTGTTTCAGCTAATGGCATAAATTACTTGCGCTTGTTTATTTACTATTCGCGTTATTTTTGCGGTTGCCCTAAAAAATACCATTTCGAACAAATTAAGTATATATTTAAAATGATCTCAATAAATATTTAATCACTTTAAAATAAAATGTATCTAATTTAATGTTTTTTGTGTTTCAAACAAGTTATGTAGCTGGTTAGGAGAAAGTTAAGTTAAAGAAAATGTTATTCAATATTAATTTGTCTTTCCAAAGTGCACCTTTCAATAGGTAATGGGAAAGTTTCTTATGAAATTCCACTTACTAGTTTTATTTTTTTTAGCTTAATGTTCCTAGCTCAGAATATACCCCCAATTTTAATATTTGCTCCATAGTTGCAGCTCACATTTAATATTTAGCTTCAAAGTTAACTGAAATTGTGATTGTGTGTGTGTGTGTTTGTGTGTCTGTGAGTGTTTATGTAAACTGCTTAAATTTAAGCAATTAAACTGACCCATTCATGAGCACAAAAGACACTCGGGAATAAAAACTGCTTTTGTTTTCATCAATTGCGCTTTGCTCTCAGCTCTTGTCTACCCTTGGCTGTCTATGGCTGTGGGGCTTCTTAGCTGGTTGTTGCTGTAAGAGTTGTTGTTGATTTTATATATTCAAATTAGTTCGTTTTGCACGAGTGCCAGTCGAATAAAAGCTACGACAACTACCACTGTTATATTTTTGCAACTACGACTGACTGACTAGCCGGGAGACTGACGGACTGGCAATCTGACCGACTGAATGGGAGACTGGGCTGGGCTGGGCTGGGCTGGTGCCCGTGAGTGGGTTCATTCAGCAGGGCTATCAAGTTGCCTGTGAAGTGCTTATCCTCAAATCAGTGACACTTGAATGTGCAGCACAAGTGACTGACCAAGTGGGTGACGGTGAGCCAGACTCAGATCGACCCGCCGGAGGGTTGGCCCCTGGCGGGCCTGGGTGGAGTCGGACGTTAGCTGTGACAAAAGTGCGAAGCTCGCCTTCATTTATTTACTTTGCCGCTTGCCGCTTGCCGCTTGCCCCTTGCCTCTTGCCTCTTGCTGTTTGCCTTTTGCCATTTGCCAACTGGCCAAGTGTTGTGAAGTGTTGTTTGCGGCCCTGATTGAGTAGCTAAATAAAGTTGGCAAATGCCCCTTTGGAGCTGTTGTTTTTGTTTTTGTTGCTGCCGTTGCCGTTGCCGTGGCGAGCGATTTATGGAACTACGTGTGGGCTGTGTCGATGATGCCCTGCTAATAGACTTAAGCGTATCAATTTTATCCCATCCAAAGTATTCAGCTATGCAGAAGCGGCCACTGAGCCGCCGCCTCTCCTTGGAATGCGTGATGAACAAAGTTTTCCGCCGGTGCTGCCTGCCTGTACTACGAAGGAAAATCTCTTAAATGAATTTAACCCAATGAACTGCAACTAACTGTCAGCTAGGGCATGCAATGAACTCAATTTAATTATTTATAGAATTTACGTTGGTAAAATTTACGATAAGTTGGCAAGCTTGAGAGAGCTGCGAGTTGGGGTAAATAGCTAAGTAAAATATTTGAAAGGCCGCATGACAATGCGAAAGCTTCAAAAAAAGAAGTCGAGCTTGACATTTCTATCGATCGAGAGAATTAAAGGGTTAATGTATGTGAAATTTGTGTATTTTTAGGTAGAGTAAATCAATCCTATTATAAGATTATTTTTTTTAAAATTAATATACAGCACACTACAGTAAAAGTTGTCTGTTTATGCAGCCTACTTTTCCCATATAAAACAATATTTCAAAGAAAAGCTACATTTGAATACACTTGACCAACAATTGTAGAGTCTAATGTCAGGACAATAATGGAAATGCATTGCGAGGCATTTTTAAGCCCCAACTGATGCATTTGACTGTCGCATCCCGAGTCCGGTGGAGAAGTAGAGGAGAAAGAGGGAGCGGAGGAGCTAGGGGCTGTTATAGTTGGCCGGGCGACGCAATTTATCGTCATTACCGTGAACCGCAGCGAATTTTCACTTGATATTTTCACGAACTGAAAATGAAATGCCTGCGGTCGTTCACTGCGGCCCTGGCGCCTTTGCTAATGATGCCGCCGCCTACTGCGAGGACAGCGGCGAGTAGGAGGACGACAACGACAACGACAACGGTAATGATGATTACTGACGGTTTTAAATCATGCGCTAATTATTGCAATTGTTGCCCGCGGCTCGCCAGTTGATGACGCCTGAATAATTGATGACGGCCCGACGACGAGGCTCGGTAATCAAATTCCAAAAGAGTTGACTCGCTTTCTGGGCAAATTTCTGTGCATGGCCGCAAAACAAACCATTTGCCATTTGCGATTCGCCACTTGCCGTTTCCACTTGCTTTGTGACTTTTGTGGCCTCTTTAAATTCACAAATTTCAAATAAACACAAAAACTCACGGACAAGTGTGCGAGGGGAGCGTCAGGTTGCTGAATTGCAAGCCTCACGGCAATCAACCTAATTTATTATTACCCGCACCACCCCCCGGTGTCTAACCAACTGGTGGCAACAACACGGGCATCAGCCGCCATAAAGTGCCGCCATTCCGATATGAATGTTAATACATAATTGCAAATTGCAATTGCAGTTGCAGTTGCTGCGGCACCCCCGCAACCTCCGCACGACCAGCTACACCTGCACAGCTGCCGCAATTGTTGCGGCAACAGTTGCGGCTCCAGTTTGCTGGGCTCATTTCGGGGGCTCTTAAAGCCCTCGAGCATCCCCAATCGATAGTAATGACAATTAGTAATATTTTGTGCAGTTGGCACAGTTGAACCGCAACGTTTGTGTGGTGCATGTTGCTGCTTGCTTGTGGCACGGGGCGGATGCGTGATATTTGAGTATTTATTATTTTTGCTGATTTATGTACACACACCTGGAAGTACATTTGTAAATTGTGTTCAATTGATGCGCATTAAATGCAATCAAATTTAATTTCTCTGTAAATTCTGTGCAATGAGGAGAGTTTAAAATAATACTGTAGGTTTTAAATATTCTAAATTATTATTATTGACTCTGCAGGTGTTTCAAAGAACTTTTTCTCCGACTAATCAAACAGATTTAATGCTTCGCCAAGCATTTATTCTTGCACTTTAATATGGTTTCTTTTTCTTTTTTGTAACTAATAGCTTTGTCTTATAAATCATATCAAATATATATTCCGTACTCAACCTTTGGCCCGAGGAGGGCTGCAGTGCAAAAGGCGTATGCCCCCAGGTAATAAGACAGCCTAACGCTTTATGCCCACACATTGACACAGGTATCCACACACACACACACACACTCACACGGGGAGACAAACAACTCATTTCGCTCAGTGAACTCAACAATAAGCATAAAAACATTCATCACTGATTCACTACGTGAGCTGGTTGGCCAATTATTAGAGCCAGGGTGCCGATGCTGGCAGCCAACCGGATTTTGGCCGGATTCTGGCCCAGCTGATGATCATGATGATGATGGTGACGATGATGAATATATGAGTGCCGCTGATTGAATATCAACGCCAGCATGGCCAACACAAAGGGCCAAGGCGCGCAGTTAACACTTTCGAGTCTCGTTTCCTCCTGTTTTCTGCATGTAATACAATATTTGCCATGTGTCAGCTAAATGTATGTGTGTGTGTGTGTGTGTGTGTCTGCAGCATATTTTCTGCGCTAGTCGACTGTCAGATTTAGCGTTGTGCCAGCATAAAATGTTAAAATAATGCCACAGTCATAGACAGGCCGTCTTTATTTGGGCAGCGCCCGCATCAACATTTCTGTGAGCGCCGTGAAGCATCGGGCCACGGGCCAGGGGCCTTGGGGCGCCACATGCTCATCATGGCCACAGCCCCCGCTGGCCCCTCGGCCCCCTAGCTCGAGACCCAGTTTTAGTCGCAGTCCCAATCCCTGGGTACCAGCAACATTATCAGCCATTTGTCGCATACAATCTGCTTGCCTTCTTTTTCTCGGTTTTCCACTTCGCCTCGCCTTCGTTTGTTTTTCTCTTTTTCTGCTGCTACTTCCGGTGACAGCGTAATATTGTAATATGCTTATGTCTCTGTCTGTTTGCCTGTCTGCAGATATGGCTATGAGAATAGGAATGGGAACGGCAATGGGAATATGCATGGGTATGGGAATGAGAACTCAACTGGATGTGGATATCGGGCGGGGGTGGGCTCGGCGTCTAAGCAAATTTGCTTTGTCAGCAGTTGAAAGTTTTCAGCATGTTATTTATTATTGCGTAGGGCTTTGCGAGTGTGTGTGTCCTTTTTTGTTTTCACATTTTTTTTTTTAGGAAATCAATCAAATAGCTGCGCCTGCCTGGCTGTGGGCGTACAACTTGATCAAATTAAAAGGCAGCCAATGTATCTTTATACACACCGCCACACACACACACCCACCGGTAAATACATCTGCGTAGACATTGGCATTGCAATTTGAAGACATGCAGTTGAAATGCGTTTCGTGTTGCCTGCCTGTTTCATGTGGCAGCAACAGCAGATGCAACAACACACACCGAGCACTTCATATTGTATGTATCTCCTTTCCCAATGCCATTTCCAGTGGCATGTTACCATTCACTCCCCGCACACCCAGCTACGTGCTAAGAATTTTAATTAACAGATAAATCAATAAGAAATATGGACAACGGCTGTCAGTGTAAGTGTCTGGATGTGTGTGTCTGTGTGTGTGTGTGTGTGTTTGCGTAAAGAAGCATTGCTTGCCAACTAAATAAACTTCTTCTGCGGCTGGCAGTCGTCTATTGCCGCCTCTCTTTCCCCCTCAAGGGAGAAGTAGTTAAGGAAAAGCGCAAGTACTAAAAACCCCATACAAAAAAGGCCAACAGAGAAATTAGAGAAAACGGCAGTTAAAACTGCAGCTGCAGCAACTACGGCCAGCGGCGTCTTGGCCATGGCCTCGCCATTGGACCCAGTTAATATCCCAGCAGGCAACACGAATGAGCTACACTTACAAAAGGAGAGTTCAATCTACTTCCAGGATACTTATCTATAAAAGGGTGAGAACAAATCGATTAATCATAAATATGTGAACCGGTTAAAAAAACGGGTTAAAGAATTTGCTGTGCCATAATTGTATGTAGGCTGCAGTTTCGTCAGCGACTTAACGCCCTGTTTAATGGCCGCCTGAATTGCTGCAGCGCACTTAGGGAGCGCGCACTGTAGCCAGCTTAATGGCGAATGCAGCAATAAATAGAATTACGGTCAAGTGCCTGATAACTTGCTAACTGCGCCGCTTTTCTACTTAGAAGAAGAGCTGCAATTTTCATTTTTATTTTACTTTTTGATATTTAATTCAGCGCAAGAGCGCAAAATTTATTATTTTAAAGCTGCAAACGAAAAATGGCAAACAAAAAAAAAACCGTTGCCAGGCGGCAGTTTAATAGCAGAACGTGCCGCAGCTTCCCTCGGAGTGACAGGCGTCACAATCTAATGTGGCGCAATAAAACGCACACACAAGCGACACTCACACAGACACACCCTAGCACCTCCGCACACACACACACACACGTGTGGCCTGGAGCAACAATTTCTTGCTACGGATCGCAGAGGTTTGGGGCGAAAAAGTTTAATTTGAATATAATAGAAAAACTTTGCAGTGCAAATAGCCAAAAGCCAAACGGCAATAACAATGTGCCCGAGCTGGCCAAAAAGCAACAGCCAGAATTGAAGCGGCGTTCGTTCAACGAAAAATAGTTTTCGAAAATAAAATACAGGAAAACAAACGCACCAGCGCGCACATACGTGGGATATATAAAATGTTTTATGGCATTTCTGATTGTTGTGTCATTAAGTTGAAATTGTGTAGGTGGTCAGGCACAACACCAACACACACACACACGCATACGCAGATATATTTGTGTATAGCACATGGGCGTGGACAATGCTGCCAATTTTATTTCTTTTTCGAAGCATGGCCAAAGTTGTAATCGAAAAAGCTGACCACAGCTACTTGTTATTTAGCTTTTTATTTAGCCGCTTTTTTATAATTATTTTGTCGCAATTTTATTTATGGGTCGCGTCCCCCGCTCCCAACTTTGGCCATATATTTATTTGCGTTCAATAATTTGTAAACACATTTTGGGGGCAGGCCGCGCCAACTGCGCGTCCCTTTATGGCCATGAAAAAGCCAACATCACGCATTGCCAATGCACACAAGTCGTGGGCCGGCGCCAGGGCCAGGACAAGGACAATGGCAGGACCAGGACCGGGACCAGGAGCTTACCTGCTTGGCTTTTGCGCCAAGCTGCGCGTTCATTCATATTTCCCCCAGGACATTTGTGTGTGCGTGCCATGGTGTGTGCGTGCCATGGTGTGTGCGTGTGTGTTTGTGTGAGAGTTACAAGTTTTGCGAAACGCTTTGTTGTCGATTTGCCCTTGCTAAATGGAGTGTTATTGCATTTTAAGGATGCTTGTGATATGTCGAGAAGAGCGTGTTCAAGATTTAATATATTTCACAGAATGTTCGTATTTGGCTATGGCGTAAAGGCACGACCAGAATTTCTAATAGGAGCAACTATATATTTATAAATCAAGTTAGGGAACTTAATCAAATATTTTTCTACAACATATTCATATATTTATATTTTCCATTTTTGAGATATATTGATTTTTACATGCAAAACAAAATAACATTGATGAAGCATTTTTATCACCAAATTGAAAACACTTTTAAAACTCAGGTGACAACTGCTTAGAAAATTAAAATTCTCCCTTTTCCTATTTAGTAGGGTAGAGTTTTTTTCGGCTAAGTCAGATTCGTTTTTCTTGGGGTTTCTGGCTTCGCTCTTTGTCGGTATTTTCGCGTTTTTGGCATTCGCGGCTTTTTAAATATTCAAAAGCAACTTCAGTTGCCTGCCAACAGTAAGAACAACAACAACAATGGCAACAGCAACAGCAACCACAAACCCCAACCATAATGCAACAAGCAAAAAATTAGTTTAAGCCGAGATTTCTAAAGCCACTCAGGTGGTGCTGGGCGGCGGCGGTTGATGTCGATTTGTTGGCCAATTGGCGGTGCGCGCTCAAGTTTCATCTTTCCGTTTGCCTCACGGCAAGTATTCTTTCTATTTCTTGTGGAATTTCTTTTCAATTTTCGCCTAGCGTGAGATTCGCTTTTTATATTGTTTACGTGGCGTATGCGCGTTATATTTGCATACATTTGCGGCGCCTTTTGTTGAAATTGCGCATACGCCGCGTTTTGTTTTCGACTTTGCTGGCACAGTTGCGCCTGCCAACCGAATCAATTTGCCCTGCATATTTGCATAATAAGCACAGGCCCAGTTGCCAGTTTGTTTGTCACTCCGCCCGGCACTTGATCAATATGTGCATAGCGTGCTCATAAAATGTCACCCACATTCACGCCGCCGCCGTCGCCTCATCCCGTCCGCGCCTCCCACATTGTGTATTACTTTGTTTTCTTGTGCCAAATTTGTGTCACACAAATGTTGCGGCAAAACAGTGGGTGGTTGGGTGGTTGGGTGGTTGGCTGGGTGGTGCGCTTGGGTCAAGAGGCTGCCTCAAGTGGCAAATTGCAAAACTGAGCCACGTCTTCGAGCTTTCAACCTTTCAGTTTCAACCCTTCACGCATAAACACAAGCTGGCGCCCCACAGCAAGTGCACCAAATGTGGCGGAATAATGACGTTATTATATATATTAAGCGAACACACTCACATAACTACTCTGTGTCTGTGTGCGTGCTAGAAAATTGTTTCTATTGCTTTTCGATGTCGTAAGCAGATTTCTTGCAATGATCAACAGCTGAAAAAGACGATGACTAAATATAGTATTCATATAAATTATTCAAAATAAATTAAAACCATTCTGCGTCACTTAGATTTTTAAATTTGATTTCCATTTAGTATCCTAGGCGTTATTCCCTTCGAAAATTCGAAAAGTTTGCCTTGGCGACGTTCCATTTAATTGGTTTAGTGTTCGCCTTCAGTTGGCATGAAATCTGAACGACTTGCTTTATTATGAGCACAAGTTTTGAGAGATGACGCTGCGAAAACTTGTGGCTCAACAGTTTGTGTAGCACAAGCACTTAAGCTTAAGTGATTTTTATTGGTCACTTAACGCACGAACCTATCGCTCCTTGGAGCTGACCGCAACAAGCTGAGCAAAATCGATAAACAAATTGCCAAATTAGCACATCGCCCTCGAAAACAGATAAAAGCGGAATACCGAAACGAGACAGGGATAGGAAAAAAACAAAAAAAACAAAAAAATAAAGAAACCCGGGGATAACAGATCTGTTGGGTTTGTTACTTGGCTGGCGGCTGCGGGCCAAGCAATTCATCTATTCAAACAAAGCCATCCATTCAGAGCGTGTCATTCATACGGCTGCCCAATCGTGCGAGTTTCCGTGGCCATTCATCTAATGCCAACCAGTCGATGGCGATGTTCCGCCGTCCCCAATCCCGCCCAGCGGTCGCTGCGCCGCCCGCAAGATAAATGGCGCACAGATTATGATCAATTTGTAGCAGCGGCAACTCCGGCCTTGATTGCCACGCCCCTGCAACTGGCAGGCGACGTCTGCTTATGACAAGCTAAACACGCTCAGAGCCAGCGAGAGCCGAAAAAAAGGTCGCCAACTATTTGTGATAAATTATGTCAGCTTAGCTGCAGCGTGGGTCTGCTTAGCATAGGTCAAACGGGGCGTATACGCAACTAAAGTCGTTGGTCTGAAGGGAAGGCTTGCGAATCAGTTTTAGAATTCGATTTATTTAATTATGTTTACTTGGGCCAACACTGGCTCAAGTCAGCTGCAGCAACTTCTCCGGTCGACCGTTCAAGGGGTTAAACTGTAAACTGTGTGTGCGTGCGTGTGTGTTTATTTGGATGGGGCACAAATGTTTATTTGCGCTTTTATTGCAGGCCACAGCGTAGGGCTCACACGGCGTATGCGTGATGTTGCTGCTGCTGCCGCTGCACACAGAACAGAACACGCAATGCGGGCGCGTGCGTGCGTTTAACTGCTGCAACGAGCGATAAGCGAACCGAGAGCTGAGCTCGCCGCTGCTGCTGTTGTTTATGCGTGTTAATTCCCTTTGATAAAATAATGCCATGGATAACCTTTAAATGGTTTTGGCCCGCATTTGCAAGCCATAAAGCAGCCTTTTCGGGCAGCAGCCAGAGTCGGCAGTTCCGTTGGGCTTACACACAATTAAGCCTTATTTATTCTTGGCCAGCTTGAACTGCTGCTGTTGCTGCCGTTCCCATCGATTGCTGTGATAAGCAATGAACGTATAAATAAATATTATTGAGTACGAAAAAAGTCCATCAGCAGTGAAATCAAAGGCCGTGTTAGGCAATATCAAAATCTGTTCTGCTCCCACAGCAGTTTTGGGGCCCATTCACTAATTGCTGCCGCTTGCGCACGCACTCGCAGCCCACTCCCCACCCATCGGCAACTCCGAGGTCTAAGACTGCGGCCGGGCGGGTTCAGAGAGCATTTAGCAAACATGACAAAGTGTTAATACCAAGGCTAACGTCGTTGTTGCGTCAGGCGCTCACAGCCAGTGGCCTTGCCACTATGTGGCATGTGGCATGTGGCAGGTGGCAGGTGGCAGGTGGCCTGTGGTCCGCGGCTCAACTTGCCTAACAAGACGGCTTGCGTGCGAGCCCGGCAAGAAATTAAAAGAGCTTCTTAAAAGCAAAACTACGCCAAAGCTTAACGGTCCGTGAGCTAAGCTATGCGTGCACAGGAGCCAAAACAATGCCACACAAGGGGACATTCGGTTCATGACCCGCTGGGTGTCAAATTTGAGGGATATGTGGACGCTTTAGCCATATGCTCTAAGCGCAAAGTAAGGCAACTGGAATATTCTTCAAAGAAATTACTCTGCTTTGCTTTATTGCCCTATCGAAGACGCACTTCAACTAACTCCGAGATATCTCCGGATAAACAAACTGCTTACAATGAGGAATTTGTCCATTTAAGAAAAGCGCTTAGCCATCAGCCCCAAGTTGGCCAAATTCGAAGACTGCTATTGTGACCTTGTTCGGTTTCGAGCTTGGCACGTGCACGCGGCTCTGTCCGCAAATTGCTAACCGCTAATGTCATAAACGCCAGCCAGATTGCACAATTATGACAGGAAGCTTCACCACACACACACACATGGACACATGGACACGTGTGAGCCACGGTCCAGAGCAAAGGCTTTAAGCACTTAACAAGATGAAAGCCCCATCAAGTATGCAACACAAATAGAGCTGACTGAGTGTGGCAGCTTGAGCTGACAGAGCAGCGGGCCGGGCCAGGCGAATTGGGGAGCTACATCAAATATTAATAATTTTGCGAACACAGAACTAGACCAAAACCAGAAATGGCTGGCCAGGTGTCGTGCCCGGCTTACACAATAAGCAGCGCTTCGGCTGCGTGCCTGGGACCCCGGCGGGCGGCAGACAATGGCCCGACATTTTTGGCTAAGACCCTCCTCGGGGAAATTAGTTTAAAAGGGAGGCGCAAAGAAATTAACTGCGTAACTTACTTGTAAACTGATTATTTATGATGGCCCAGTGAGAGGAAGCACAGCGCGAAAGGGCTGCCTGCACTCTCCCTCCCTCCCTCTCTCTCTCTCTCTCTCTGCCTTGCTACAATTCAGCCGTTAGCCAATTTTAAACAATTTTATTACACTTGCCAAAATAAATTGCACTAAAAATTAACAACTTCACAAACAATTCCACTTAAAATGTTTATTGCGCTCATTAATTTTTTGGACTTTTGACTGTTGAATGCGAGTGCTCCAATTGCTGTGGTTATTGTTGTTGTTGCTGCTACTTCTGCTGCTAGTTTGGCCAGCGTTCAAAAAAAATCGCGTAAAAATACTAGAGTCGACAGCGAGTGGCTCAAATTGCATTAAAGTTTCAAGTGCTTTAATTTGAACTCTCTCTCTCTCTCTCTCTCTCTCTCTTGCGCTCTTCAGCCCCTTGCTGTCTTTGTCTGACGTCTGTAAGCGTTCAATAAAAATGCACAACAAAATATAAAAATATAATTTATGCCTTCTGTATGGTTTATTGAGTGCGATTTATACGACAGCAGACGCCGCCAGCAACAGTCTGACCAATGCGGGAGCCGGGCCAATTGTCTGCTTGGTCACTCAAACAAGAACAACAATAACAGCGACAACAACAATGTAAATGTATTGTGAATATATAAAAATATTAATATTAACATTAATGTCACAGCACGCATATAAATAAAGCGGACTTAAAGTTTTAATGAAGCGCATAAATAAAATGCGCAAATAAAGTTAATTTCATTTGTCAGCCAATATCGCACACATACTCACAAACCAGAACACACGCAGAGAAACAGAAGTGGTTAAGACTCAGGCGAAAAACCCGAGCAATGGCTGAAAGCCAGCTGACAGCTCGAAAAAGGCCCAAAAGGACGATGCGCCATTAGGCGGCACATGAATGCTGGAAAAGCTAGTAAACTGCAAAGACGATAAGAGCACAGGTATGTCGGTGTGTGTGCGTGTGTGTGTGTGTGTGTACGTGTTAACACGTGTATACAGCCAAAGTGCAGCAACGTCGAGCCGAGAGATGCGTGCAACCAATTGGAATGGAGTGACACATGCTCAGAGCTGCAAACAAGAACAGCGTAGAGAAGCCAAAGGGCAAATTCGGAGAGAAACAAGCACAAAAGGGAATCCTGTAGCAAGTGCGAAAAGCGCCAACGGTAAGTTATAGATACCCGACATATACACTAAGAAGTTTCAATAAATAACATGTACCTACCTGCTCTCTCCAAGTTGTTTTTAAATTGAATGGAATTTTGAGTTGGGTAAAAGTTAATTGAAAGCCTAAAAGAAAGTTTATTTATTTATTTTATTTTATTTTCACAACAAGGCAAATTCTTGGAACGCAAATTTAATTTAAACATTTGAACAAGTAAGAACATTGGAGTCGGGACTGACCGACATATCAATACTAGTTTAGGGTGAAAAAACAAAAAAGTGCAGCCAAGTATTATTTCAACACATAATAAATAACAAAAAAAAGTTTTGACAAAGTTATGGGAGTTTTTAATATGCGAGCATATTTTTGTAAATGTTTGCATATCTTTGACAAAAAATTTGACCCTCTCAGAATCGGTTTTAAAGTTTTTTCTTATGCTTATTGTGATAACCACAATCGATTACAGATATACATTTGAAATTCTAAATTTAAAAAAAAAATGGTTCCAAAATGAGTAAGGGAGGACATGATTTTTTTCCAGAATGTTAAGAAAAAAAAATTTTTTCAATAATGCATTTTTTTTAAATGCAAAATATCTAGAGGACAAACCATGAAAAAAATGGCATCAAACATGAAAATCGGTTCAGTTTTGACAAAGTTATGGGCGTTTGTAATATGCGAGGTTTAGATCAGAGAGGTTTGCATGTCGAAATTTTTGTCAATTTTAGAATGATTTTTGACCAAAAATTTGACCCCCTCAGAATCGACTTTAATGTTGTTTTTTATGCTAATTGTGACCACCACAATCGATTAAAAATGTAAATTTACATTTCTAAATTTTGAGAAAAATTTTTTTCGAAAATGAGTAAGGGGGGAGTACATGCTTTTTTCTCCAAAAAATTCGAAAAAGTTTTATTTTCAAAAATGAATATTTCTTAAATGCCGACTCAATCTAGAGGACAAACCATGACCAAAATGCCACCAACCATGAAAATCGGGTTTATTTTGACAAAGTTATGAGAGATTGAAATATGGGAGCTATAGAACCGAAAGCTTTACATGTTAAAACTTTTGTAAATTTTAGCATGATTTTTGGCCAAAAATTTGACCCCCTCAGAATCGGTTTTAATGTTGTTTTTTATACTAATTGTGACCACCACAATCGATTAAAATGGTAAATTTGCATATTTAAATATTGAAAAAAAAATTTTTTTGAAAATGAGTAAGGGGGGGGTACATGCTTTTTTTTCCAAAAAATTAAAAAAAAAAATTATTTTCAATAATGTATATATTTTATATGCTGAATAAATCTAGAAGGTCAATCATGACCAAAATGACATCAGACTTGAAAATCGGTTTAGTTTTGACAAAGTTGTGGGAGTTTGAAATAGGGGAGGTATGGATCCGAAACCTTTACATATCAAAATTTGTCTTATTTGTAACCTGTCTGTAAAAATGTTGCATGTCTGAGGAACTGAGAAAATTATAAGGATTTTTGCTAATTGCCATGCTCCCACTTTATGTGTCGCGGGTCCAAGTTTAAAGTTTCGTGTTAAGTTTCAATAGCGGTGGTAAAAATTGTGCTTATTCGGACGAACGGATATTGCACAAACCTAATATACTCTTTTTACTTGCCGAAAAATTTGTAGAGATGTTGCTGCCATTTCTTGTCAATAAAAAGTTTCATTAACATTAGATCTGTAAGCAACAAAATTAATTTACCTAATATGTTAAAACAATTTACATATGTTTAAGATTTTATTAAGTTATCTTGCCTATTATTTTCTTACTTTTACATATTACTGCAGCCCAACTTAACTCTACCTAATTGCATAAATCATTTAGGGCTTTCATCAGAATTCATGGCAATAAATCTGCTAAGCACTGGAGTCCAGATAAAAATAAATATGGAAAATCATTTTATTTCCTATAAAAACTCACAAATTGTTTAATTGGTTTTCAACTTTTTTTTTGTGTATTTTTTCGTATTTTGTTTTTACCATGGGAAAGCTTTTAAAATATCATTTGGAAAAGCGCCTTCAACTGCAAAACTTTTCCATTAAAATGCTTAATACAACAAAAGCAAAAGCAGCAAAAACAAAAAACGGGAACTGCTGGTGCTGCTGCAGGCGTAGCCAGAGCCAAAGTTGCTGCCACGCCCACTTCTAAAACAAGGCGCACGCCAGGCGCTGCAACAAGAACAAGAACAACAAGAGCTGCCATGGACGCCGCCAAATGCACTTCAAACTCATTTCATTTGGAAAATAAAACCTGAACCGAGCATAAAAGACACTAAAGCTGAGCAACAACAACTGCAGCAATATTAGCAACAATAACAACAAGGCCGACGACAAACTTACTTTCTTTCGTTTTTGTATTTTTTGTTTTTTTTTTTGTTTTTTTTTGTTTTTTGTTGGCCGTCAAGTGCGCGTGACTTTTGGAGACTCGAACAAATTTCGGTTGAATAATTTAATTGTTGCAAAGGAGACGCGAGCCCAAAAACCTTGACAGGAGCCGAGAGAACTCAATGGCATAAAACCAGAGCCAAAACTTTTCCAGCTTCCCTTTAGTTCTCCTCCTTTGGTTTATTTTTTTTATTTCGAAAATGAGCGCAAATAAAATATGCAAAAAGGCGTGGCGAACTTTATGATGTTTGACTTTGTACAACGCAAAAATACCACCCCAATCCCAATCCCAACCCTATACCTATACCTCACGCCCCTTAGCCTTGCCCAGGAAAAAGGCAAAACTTTTATTTTAAGTTCAAGTTAACTTTCTGGTTAGCCCGCCGCCGCGAGGCAAGGGGCCACTGCCAAGTGTAGGCGAGGGGGGAGGGGGGCACCCCCCCCCCTGGCTCAAAAAAAAAGTATTGTAAATTTAGCACGCGTTGGCGCTGTGTTACCTTGCCCGAAAGCGCCGCAAAATGAACAAAATAATTTATTCTCAAATCAAAGTTAGCAGCGCGTTGCGTATATTAGCAATCTGCACTCATTTCAATACACACCCTGCGAGAACAGCCCGTTCCACACACACACACACACGCACACATGGAGATGGGCGTGTGTGGTTTTACGCGCTGTGTGTGCGCCTAGTCGAAATTTAATTTCCCAGCTCTCTGTTTTATTTATGATCCAGATATGCTTATTCGTACCTTTCTGCAAGTTTTCACAATTCGACTTGGAGTCATATTTCATATTTTTTTTTGCTTCAGCTTCAGCAAAACTTGGCCTTGCCACCACCCCCGCTCCACGCCTCCAGGCAGCCTGCCTGCTGCTTTGGCTCTACCTGGGCTCTGTGCTTTTAACATATGACTTCCGTAATGTTTGCGTGCACAATGAATAACTTACTCCAATGTTATCCTTTTGTTGCCAGCGTGATGTATGCAACTGTGCGTACGTAGTATATGTTCGACTTGGCGGTGCTAGGCGGAAAAAGGGGGGCGGGGGCGGGGGGGACGGGTGGGCGCCCGAGCACAGCCCCAGCTGCGTTTTAAGTAATAATTTTGCATGCAGGCAGCGACAGCTGCTTAAAAATGTAAGCACAGCCAAGTTAGATTAAGTTGCTGCTCCATGGATCTGCATAAGCCTTGACAGGCGCTGCCTTCTACTTCCTTCTCTCCTGCAATGGAAGTCCTGTAGCTAGGAAGTGCGTGTCTGGCTTTTATTCGGCCTAGCGTCAGTCGAAAATTATCCTTATAAATATTGAATGGAATATTATTTTTAAATTTTGGTCTTTACAAACACAATCGAAATTCCGATTAGAAATTATTTAAGAACTCTACCTTGTATTATATACAATAATAATTACGCTTCAATGCTGCTGGTTGAAGTGGTTTGGATGGGCTCTGATTGCATTCGCTTTTGATGGGAAACTCTTGCTCGTTAGGCGCTGTTATTCTGTTTAGAATACAACTTCGATGTCTCTAATCAGCAAGCTGGGCGAAATTACATTTATCAAAGACAGACATTGGTGGCAACAACAGCAACAAGAAGAAGAAGAAGTGAGCGTTAAACAAATTACGCTTCTTTTTACAACTAATCAAAAGTAATCACTTTGCAATTTTCGGAGCCTGCCAGAAGACAAACAAAAAGTGCGCCAAGAAATTGGCTGACACAAAGAACAAAGACTTATTTGTAGGGGGCTGGATTGGATTGAAGGCATGTGGGGAAGGGGAAGCGAGGGGGTCTGAAGTCGTCGCATGCCATCAGCAGCTGCGATTTGCTGCTGGCATCCAGAATAACAATGCCAACAACAAGACAAACATTTGCAGCCTATCAAACTTTGCATACACACACTCACACACTCGCGTCAAGTTCGACAAACAAATCATGATAAATGAACCAACAACAAACAACAAGAAGAAACGCAAAGAAAAACTTATTCTTTGTGCTTTTTAATTTGACAAAAGAGCGCACAGGAAATTAGCGTAAGAAAGGGGCAAGAAAAACACAACTCGAGCTGCCACGTTGTCGCCTGATTGAAGGGGTTGCCCGGTTTCTGCGGCTGCTTGGACTCTCGAACAGCTCGAATCCTGCGCAGCTATGCAAATTTCCTTTCGCCAACTGGCAACCAATTTACCACAGCCTCGGCTGCGGGCAGTCGGCGCGCTTTTTATTGCGAGGCGGCGACAGCCGTTAAATGGACACACTAATTACAAGAGTTCATGCAATGCTAATTACCACTGTCATCTCTATGCCCACGCCCAAATGCCAGCACGCAAATATTGTATGCATTTGCAATTGCAGCTGGCAGAACGCATAAATTGGCACCCAGCTGCAGGGTATTGGGGGGGGCCAGGATCTTCGTGTTGTTGCCAATGCATAATGGCCAAATGTATTGATTATGGCCCGCCGAAATGTTTTGCAAATTAACGATCTCTGAATGGCCATAAATAATGTCTGCTATTACGTATATAAACGAACTTATTAAAACTAATTTATGCAATCGAAAATTCGAAAATTCGAAAATTTGGCAAACACAAAACACACATAAAGTGCACCAACAACGATGTGGTACATTTTAAGGTCAATCGAAGTTTAGTTTTATATAATTTACGGCTAAAATTATACATGAAGAGGTCGGAGTGGTTTACAGACACACTTATCTGAACTATTTTTCGAACTGTAAACTACTCGCACCTTTAGTTTGATTCTGTATTAAAATACAATTAACTTGACTGTTTCAATAAAAATGATATTTTACTTGTTGAAAGGCAATTAACTCAAGTGAATTAGTAAATAATTTGCGGCTCTCTTTATGAAATGCCAGTCATTAACAACACTTCAGTGGCTGCCCTAAGACACGCCCACACACTTCGACACACACACACACACACACACACACACACCGACTGGCTCCGCAATTTGCACAGGAACCGAATCCGGAGCCAAGACAAGTCAAATCAAATTGTGTCAGAGGCTGGACAGAGGCGCCTGGCGCCGTCTCTCACTTGGGCGAGGGGAGGGGGCGGGCGGCGTGAATGATTGAAGTGTATTCAATTGTTTGATTGACTGACTGAATGAGTCAGTGAGTCGAATGGCCGCTCGCTCGGCCGACCGACAATGCATGATTAATGACCGACGACTCTGTCGGGGTGGGAATTAAAAAATTATTCGAGCCAAATTTGTTGGCAAATGTAAAATGCTAGGCGGCGTCAATGTAATCGTTATCGCCATCTTTATCGCTATCTGGCCGCCATCAGCAGGGCTATGAAAAAGGAATTATCCGTCAATTACTTGTGGGACCAACAGCGACTGTCTGTTTAGCATTTGTCAGTCATTAATCAAGCAATTTATGTTAATTGAATTGACGTCGATTTATGGCTATTTTTCAATCGGACTCCCAATGCTCTTTCCATACAAATAGTTTATGCATCCGCTGCGTGAAATATTCCAATCCCAGTGTTATAATGGTGATGATGATGATGATGAAGATAGTTTAGTGACTCACGTCTATATGATGCCTTTATGGCCAAGTTTAGCGCAGCAATTGACCCAGTTAGCCACACACACACACATATACACAATTTACTAAACCCATCGAAAACTTGGCACTTGGACACCCAAACCGAAACGTATTTACCTCAAGTAAAGGCCAAAAGCATGTTTGGCACAAACAACTTTGCCTGCAAACTCACTTCAGCTGAAGCACCCAATATATACTCTAGTTCTTTATGCTGCTGTAGAGCTATGTTTACAGTTGGCTAATGCATCTGAACGTGTTGCAGCAAGCTGTTTCTGCCAAATATTACAAGTGGCTTATTTTTAATTGTTAATATTTCAATTGTTTACTGACTCTATTTTCTACTTTAAGTTAAAGAAGCCCATAAATTGTGTGTAGTCGATGCTGGACAATTGGAAAGGCGGCAGGCGGACGAGCAGAAGTCGGAGCATCGACTGATGATGTCAATGTTGCTGCTGTTTCTGTGCCGCTGGCATCACTGCTACTGCTGCTGCTGCTGCCGCAACCGCAGCCCAAACAAACCAGAGACACACAGACACACTGCCGGCAGATCTATGATGGCGTTGGTATTGGTTTGAGCTAGCAAGCGGCCTTTTGGCCAATGGCATTTACAGTTGCCCAAAACGTTGAGGTTTGGCATTGCCAGCGGCTGATTTGGCTGGTAGTTAACTTGTTACAGTCACTGTGCTTGACATCGTTGCTTATTTCCTGTGGTCTCGTTTTGTAATTAAGTGGAATTCCAAATGGTGTTCACTGCATTTGAGCCGGCGCCTCCCCCCCCCCCCCCCCTTTCGGGCCACTTGGGTTCTGGGGCTATCGGAGTAAGTCTAAAATGGGCCATAAAAATGGACAAATCTTTTGATTTGTGTGCCAAATTGCTTAATCCCCGCACGCATATGCCACTTGACCCAATTTTTAATCACTTTCCATGCACACATGCTCACCCTGTGTGTGGGGGTGTGGCATAAATTTGTGCCTTAAAACTTGCAGGTATCGAGGCAAAAGTTTCGGCTGCACGTTTTAAGCTATCCCACAGAGTCACAAACAAGCTTAAAAAGCTGAAACAGAAGACCAGAGAATGGAGCAGCGACACAAAAGGTAAGCAAATGTTTCAACTCTGCTTGGAGATGGGAAAGTTTTCGTGTCAAATTCCGTAAATTATAATAAATTAATAATGCCATAAGAAAAAATGATGTTGGATGTGATCGTTAAGATAGAATATACACCTTATATATTTTTTCTATATATTTTTTTGGAGCTTCTGTCAAATTGCCATCTCTATTTTCAACCGCATTTCCTAAGGTAATTCTGTGCAACAATTTCTAAAAATTCCTACATATGCAGCGACGACCTAAAGAGCCAATGCGTGTGTGTGTTGTTCTTGTTGCGTCCTGTTGTGGGCGCAAAAAGTTTAACAATAATAAGCAAATGCCCAAAAGCCAAAAACTTTCAGCCGCATGGCTACAATTGGCAGTAAAAACCACAGGCGACTCCAACTCTATCCGTTTCCCCCGCTCGGCCTCGACGGCCGCTTAGAAATGTTGTTGCCTGTGCAAATGCGATTAAATATGGCAAAAGTTGTGCGTACACACGTCGACCATTTTATTTAGATTGCGCAACAAAGCCAAACGACAAAAGCAACAACAACAGTAGCAGCAGCACCAAAGGGCATCGAGAGGCATCGCATTTTGTATACTCCCTAACAAGGCTAACACATGTTTCTCTAGCCAAAAGCAGAGCACAATTCTGTTAACAATTTTATTATTAAAATGCTGCTGTCAGAGCTGCGAGTGTGTGTGTGTGTGTGTGTGTGTGTGTGTGTGTTGTCTCTCAGTGCATGGCGATTTTCAGTTGGCCACAAAATGCATTAGTGGCACACTTTCCCCCACACACACACACACACACACACGCACACACTCGAACGGTAAATGGTGCTTTAAAAGCAGTTGTTATAGATAAAGCTGGGCAATATTTGAATGTATAATCATATATATTAGCATGCTAATTATCCATCTATATCCAAATACAGCGTTGGCCACATTTCCAATTTCGACAATTCATTTATGGGCATGGATTTAATTAAATTTATTGGAAATAAAGTCAAATGGCGCAATAAGAACGCCGATCAATATTATATTCTTTTCAATTTAAAGTGCTTAGCTTAGCATTTGAAATATTCTATGAATAGCGCATGATGCACAAATATTAAAGTAATGTAAAGCAACAGCTGCACAAATGCCAGCTTATCACAGTGGCAAACATTTATGTGTGTGTATTCACACACACACACACACTGGCCCCTTGCAGGTCGACTTGACATATAATTATCGCTTATTAAGCCGAAATCATCAAAAGCGCCAATCAACAGCTGCAACAAGGAATCGGGAATCGGGAGGGGCTACTTAAATGCATTTAAATGTAACTCTCCATTAAGCATGGCATGGCTCTGCTGAGTATGTAAAATGCATATAGACGAGTATTTATAATTATGGCACTGAAAATTGGTCAGGCAGTTGGGAGTTAACAACGTTCGGTCGGTCCGGCAGCAGGACGACAAAAAGTCAAAATGAGCCGCATATAACAATGAATTTTAATTGCAATTGCCCAACAACAACAACAACAACAGCAGCAGCAGCTGGGGCAAAAAATTGCAACACGCAAAAAAAAAAAAAATACTCTCAAATGGTGTTTAAATTTATGCGTGAAAATTATGTTTAATAAATGGATTACAATAACAACAATAGCCAACAGCCCACAATATTTTGTCATTAAGTTGCGCCACAATTGTTAGTGTGTGTGCGTGTGTGTGTGTGTGCGTGTGCGTGTGGTTGATTGCGTGGGCAATAAAAAGATCAGCAGCTGTCAAGCCAAGTCTCCGAAAGGACACAGCACACATGACAGAGTGCAGCAGACTGCATGAATATAAATATTATTGTAATAAAGTATTGCCACATAAATTATTGGATTGTAAGACTCAATTTATAAATTACTTTGCATTGTGTGCATTAATGATAATCGCTGACTGTACAGCAAGAGCTCTTAAGTGATATTCTGAACCAAATGCGTAAAAAACGAAATTCTCTTAAATTCATTTTAAATTTAATTTGGAAAATGGGAGAGGCGTAATTCTTTGCTTTGTTTAACCAAAGGTTGTTGTATTACAGACATAATCTGAGGCACTGTAAAAGGCCGAAAATGCAACCATTTGATTTGAAGTGAAATCCTTCGGGTCCCATATAAGGCTGGACACGCGCTAATGCAGCTGAAGGCATATCAAGTGGCAGCCCAAAAGCGTGCGATAGCTTACGGCAGCCACTGTAGCTGCAGCTGCACTTTGGCAGCATTGTAAGGTTTTTCTGGTTGAAGGCGCCCGCAGCCACGCCTCGGTGCTACAAGGATGCATTAGGCATGTGGCACACGTAAACACTTAGCGAGAGGCACGCCCGAGGGTCAGTTAACCACACACACACACACGCACACACACGCACACACACAGGCACTGTTCGTGTGAAAGGCAAAGAGCTGGCCGCTGGCAGGCGCTGCGTAATTAACTTAATTTTCCAGTGCTTTCATTGGATTAACAGCGTGCAGCGTGTTGCATGAGACAGTTGCTGCCACAACGGCACTGCAAAGCGACTAATTTAAGTCAAAAATCATCATTTTGCTCCACGTCAGACGTCAGCGTCGTCGCTTGTCAGCTTGGCTGCTGGCAGCTTGCCAACCGGGTCACGAAATGGCTCAGTGTCCAGTCGACCCCTTTTTACCTGTACTGGTGTGTGCGTGTGCGGGTGTGCGGGTGTGTTGTTCGTGTGCGAAGGGGTCACCAAACAGTCTCATAATGTGCGCTAATGTGCATAATGTAGGCGACACGCACACCTGCACAGCAAGTCAGCAGCACACGTGCCACAGCCGCAGCCGCAGCCGCAGCCAGAGTTGCTGCTGTTGGTGCCGCACGTGGCACGCGGAGACAACAAACACAAAACAGGCAATTTAACAGGCCATCAACGTTGATGGTGCCGACAATGACGTTGTTGATGGCAGCCTGCCTAGCAATAACAACCAGCCAATAAGTAGAGCAACAACGTCAACAACAACGACGACAACTCGTCTAAAACTCGCTCAAAGGTTTCAAAAACAAGGCTGCGAGGATATTAACAATTTGGAGAATGGGCTCGTTTAAAGTCTGTGAACCGGTTCGAGAGTGGCTCAGTTGCTCTTTAAGTTTTTAATCGGTAAGACTGAAGAAAAGCAAATATACAGATATGTAAACTTTCATATCTATTTCATTATTTTCTACTTTCTTTTGCTTGCAGTTCTTTAAGATTCTGTTAAGTTTGCAATCTGACTTGATTTCATATGCTGCTTCAGATTGCTTCGGGGGCTGCGGGGCGTATGCGTGATGGCTGCAGGCGCAGCGCGTAAAATCAAACGGCAACTGATATGAAGCCCATTCAAGGTGCCTTTGAAGGCACTCGAGTCACGTCGTGGCCAGAGTTTCGCTGGAATGAATTTGAGCGCCAGCTGACAAGTTCGGCGCACGTCGAGGCTGCACGCCGGAAAAGGGAATGTCTAATGCAGGCCCGCAACTTTAGAGCAGCTGAGACGAGCGGCTATTGGAGGTAGTGTCTACTGTTGGGGCTACAGGGCTCTTAAAGGTAGCTTAATTAGGGTTACAAAGTGTTTTTGGCCAATTGAGCTGTCGTTTTAAGTAGCAGCCATTGTAAGAGTCCTGCGGACGGCCTTTAATCAGCTTACAGCACATTGTGTTGGCCCACCTGCCACCGCAGCCTGGTCTGAACGATACTGTTTAAGCCGCTTTGTGCTGGTTGTTGACTGCTGGCTGCCCTTTGAGGCCACGTCTGCCGCAAAGTGGCCCACATAGTTGTGCTCAACTCGTTTTATTCATATTTCGCTTTGCTTTTTTTTAATTTCATAAAAATGCTGGCAGCGCTTTGAGAGAATAAAACTTATAGCGCATTCGACGTGGCTTATTTAACGGCTTTGACTTGTGAAGCGCTTAAACAGAGGTGAGACTCTCTCTCCCTCTCTCTCCCTCTCTCTCTCTCAGAGAGCTAAGGCCGTCTGAGTGTGGCTTACGTGGCTTAATACGAGTGGACATTGGCTGCTGTCGGGGCTGTTTATGGCCGTGTTAGGGTATTTTAACTTCAACTTACAGGGCATCTTGGCGTCGAGGCTGTGCAGCAGGCCGCCCGCATTCGGTGCAGCTGGCACGGTCTCGGCTGCTTGTGGCACACACAAAAGGCAGGAAATTGAATAAAATTGCCATGTTATGATTATAGAAAGGAAGCGTGCAAGATTCAGGCGCCAGTCAAAGAAGGGGGGTGGGGGGAAAAGTTGCTCGTTTGCAGCTCGCACAATTGGCCGCTAAAAACGCCAGCACCGTGTTCGGAGCCACATTAACTAACTGCCAACTGATAATGAGCCGGTTGACAGTTGCACTCTGACTCGGTGGCAAAGGGCATAATTTGCCGTCAGCCGAGGGGGGGAGGGGGCGCCGGGGGGCGGGCGGCTCCCTGGTCGATTCGGAATGCATTGCCTGGCAACATAAATATTGCTTTTTGTTTTTTACTCCCTTTATGTTTACTGTTATTGTTGTTATTAACGCGCGAAATCAGCGCCCAGCAGGAGGCGTTATTAAATTTGTGTTTTAATTTTATTAAACAACGGCGTCCACTTTACACATCAATAACGCCGCGACTCC
This sequence comes from Drosophila sordidula, assembly GCA_035047465.1. Taxonomy (NCBI): domain Eukaryota; kingdom Metazoa; phylum Arthropoda; class Insecta; order Diptera; family Drosophilidae; genus Drosophila; species Drosophila sordidula. Next base: position 3,387,078 of record JAWNPQ010000090.1, on the reverse strand, counting down.
AATTGCCGCAAATGAAAGCGAGCGGCAACAACAACTGCAGCGACCGAGCTTCCCTTGTGGCTGAGCGTTAAAATATTGACATGTGCTGGCGGTGGCACTGCTGCTGCTGCTGCTGCTGCTGCTGTCGGCGGGTGTTGTCGGGGGGATAACGGCGTATCACATGACCGGCATTGTTGCTGGCCATCGCGTAAATAAAGCGTAAAATTGTGTACTTTTTCGCGCGTTGTTTGTTGTGTTTTTTTTTTAAAATGGAATACACAAACAATCAAATGCATTTCACTTCATCTGTGTGTGTGTGAGTGGGTGTGTGTGTGTGGTTGTGCTTGTGTGAAAATGACCTTTGGCTTTCATTGTCGCCACTGCCACAGCCAACACAAACATTTGTATGCCCTATAATTAAGACTGGCAAGCAGGGAACATTGCGAGCAGGCAAATCAATGTCTGTCTGACTTTTCCATACTCTGTCCAAATTTAAGTTGAGAGCAGGTTAAGCCAATTGCCATTTAAGTAGGGTATTTACTCGCAGCACTCGCAGTTGTTGCCTTTGTTGAAGCTGCTGCTCTGGCATTTTATTTGCATTTTTTTCTGCTTTCTGCATTTTCTCACAGCCTCAAGCTGTTGCGTTAATTGCATATTTAAATTTATGCTGTTAATTGTCGACCGTCCAGGAGGATGGACTGCCGGCCGCCTTTTAAGTTATGGCTTCAGAGCTGTCCCCCCGGCTCCCAGCGGCGCCGTTTCCGCTTCCGTCCGCTGCACGCTGAGTAGCTCAGATGCATCAGCTGGTTGACAGCAATTAAATGAAGCCTTTGATAAGAAGAAGCCAGCAATAGCTCATATCCTGTTGGCCAGAATGCGATCGATATTCTGCCAAAAAAGATAATATAATTGGCATAGAAAGAATGATTAATAAATCGTATCAGATTATTGAATGAATATTCAATTTATATTTATTAGAATAATGCAACTTTATATCTATTATAAATTGAAATGTTATTAACACTTTCGATATTCATGCCGGGCTAAAAATATTTACAAATAAATAGTTTGCTGCAGTTGACTTTATTATTAATATTATTTGAGTTGCAATTCCAAAGGTGCTCAACATAAGACAATATAATACATGGAAGGCCGAGAGTTGGGGCTCAGGGCCGAATGGCAGGAAATGCAACTGGTTGAACTGAGAAGGAACGAGAACATAAACAAACAAACTAGAATACACATTGAACTAAACGGGGCCAGATGCAGCCGAGCCAGGGCCACTTGCCGTTACTCGCATATGAATCCGAGCTTGTGCAGAGCCTCGTCGATGCAGGGCTTCTGCAGGGCGTGCAGCTGCGGCTCCAGCTGGAGCAGCTCCTCCATTCCGTAGCGCTTGACGGGCTTCGGGTCGTAGGGCGTGTCGTAGACCTCCTTGGGAGCCGCGTCCCAGGCGAGGGTCGGGGTGGGCAGCAGGCCGCAGTTGGCGAAGGCGCGCGTGATGTTCCGGGCGTGGGTCAGATTGCCCCGGCGCGTCTCGCCCTTGACGGTCAGCGGAGCCGGCGGCCAATAGCGCGGCACGAACAGCTGCTGCTGCTGCTGCTGCTGCTGCTGCTGTTGCTGCTGCTGCTGCTGATGCTGCTGCTGCTGCTGCTGCAGCTTGCTGCTGCTCACGGCCGGGGCCATGATGTTGCCCAGGCTGGACGGCACCATGGCGCGCTGCGGCGGAGCGTTCTCCTCGGGCTTGCTGAGCGCCTTGCCGGCCATGTTGTTCTCCTTGTTGGCGCCGGCCGCCGCCTGGCTGGCCTTGGCCTTGCAGCGCTCGTCCCACTGCTTGACGGTCGGTATGTAGCGCTTGGGCGGATCGCCGTCCGGCGAGCCCTTCGTCTGCTTCTCCGGCTGGCCCTGGCCCTGGCCCTGGCCCGGGGCCTCCGGCTTGACGGCGCGCTGCAGGCTGATGTAGCGACTGGTGATCTGGACGCCCTCGGCCTGCTGCTGCTTCAGCTCCAGCTCCTGGCGCATGTCGCGCAGCACGCTCTCGATGTGCTCGCGCTTGATGATGCGCAGCCGATTGACCCGCACGCGCTCCTCCGGCGAGAAGTCGACCGGTGAGCGCGACAGATGCACGATGAACTGCGGCTGCTCCGTCGGCTCCCGCATGCGTCGCTGCTGGACCAGCTTCAGCGCCTCCAGCGCCACCTTGCGCTCGTGCTCGCGCCGCTTCTCGTCCGGCGCGGCCGTCTTCGTGAGGGCCCGCTCCTTGGCCGGCTTCTTGCGCTCCTTGTCCTGCGGCTGTGCGCGCTTCGGGAGCGGCTCGCTCTTGGGCTCCTCGCCGATGGCTCCGTCCAGGTGGTCAGCCGGAGGCGCCAGCGCTGCAGGCGAGGGGTGAGCGGGCGGCGGGCTGAGTGCAACTCGGAGTACTTACACGCTTTGCTGGGACGCTCCGTTTGTATCGGTTTGGGAAAGCCCTTCCAGGGCAGCATAAGTTTCGGCTGCGCCGGCTTGCGCTCGTCCAGCGCCTCGAACTGGCGCTGCAGCTCGCCCAGACGCAGCTCCTCCCCACCGCCGTTGCCGTTCGCGTTCGCGTTCGCGTTCTTCGAGCGCGGCACAAACACGCTCGCGTTCACATTGAGTTTCGCTGCCGCGGCGGCTTCGGCCTCAGCACTGCTTTCTACTGTCGGTGTTGCAGCTGCAACTGTTGCTGCTGCTGCTGCTGCTGCTCCTGCTACTCCTGCTGCTGCTGTGGCTGTGGCTGTTGCTGTTGCTGTTGTGTCCTCGCAGTCGCTTTCGCTCTCGCTTTCCCTGTAGAAGCGCAGCAGCTCCGGCAGCGGCTTCTTCAATATCTCAAAGACGGCGCGACTCTTGATCAAGTTGTGCATCCTGGCTGAAGGATAATCACGTTCTACCGATACTTAACTGGGGAGCTTAGCAATATGTAACGAGTCTGAAAGCTACGGTCTGTTGACTGCTTTGATAATAATATACGAGTATTTACACTTAACAGCTGTTGTCTGACAGCTATCCTCAGGCCTGCTCACAACCTATCGAAAACTCCGAGCCCTTGACAATTTGTCGAACTGACAATACGTATACATGTACATACACACATATCTATCGATAGAAAGCTCCTTTGAAATTACTGCTTTATTCCCAAGTTTAAACAAATCATTTGCCATTCCGAGCAGTAGCGCCATAAACGTGGGGGAGGGGCACGCTAACAATTCGGTCGAGTGCGGACGAGCAAGGGGTAACGACATTCAATAGAACGTTTGCTATTATTATGGGAACACGCTTGGATACACACGCACACACAAAATGAAATGCAATAAAATGAAACGAAAGAAGCGCAGAGAAATATGCACTTTCACCTCAATCACAGCTGTAAAAACAAACAATGGGGAGCTGCCTGCTCCCGACTAACAATACCACGCCCACACCTCCTCCCCCTTAGCCTGCTTATCCCGGTCGTTATCGTCATGCGAGCCACATGCTGTTCCCTTATCATTCTGCCCGCCAGAAGAGAAAGAAGCGCAATAAGTAAAACGTAATTACTACTCCGTGCAACCTCGACACTCCTCAACGTGCCCCCCCCCCCACCACCACCCGGCATACCTCGAGTGTAGAACTTGCGCACTGTGTCATACAAAGACGAGGCACTTGCAATTGCAATCGCAACAAATTGCCTGACAACCAACCCCCGGCAGGCATTTGCAGCTCTCTGGCTTTCTAAAATCGGTCATTCTGACTGAATATTATCGATACTGTTATCGACGTATATAACTCTATGTCAACTTAACCAATTGCTGGCAAGCTATAAAATAGTTAAGAGTGGCAAACAAATCAAATGCAGTTCACTTTATTATGGTCAATATTTGAAAAGGAATTCTTTGAATGCCCTAGATATCCACGTTTTAATTTTGTAAATTGTTTCAGCCAGTTGCTTAAAAATGCAGGCTTTCTGATTCGTAATTGTTAAATGCGTTGGCATAAGTCGATCAAATAATTGTTAGTTAAATGCAATAATTGTACGGCTGAGCGGCTTAACGAGCCGTTCTTTGTAAGCCGCGCTGATGTCCAATCAAATTGCCGCTAACTGTCACAGACTTGCCGTTTTATAACTCATTAAATTGACTTTAAGCCACCTTTTTTCGCTTTGGCAACTTTTGCGCATTAATCCGCTTGTTCAACTTTCATTACATTTGCGCTTATCTGCATAATTGAAATGAATGTTTAACGATATTTGTAATTTAAAAACAAAATGGAGGCAAGAACAAAAAAATGAAATTAAACCGAACACAAATGTGCATTGACATATGAAAAACACATCATTAATTTATAAATAACCAAATTAAACAATTAATTGCCAAGGACAAGCATGGTAAAAAAATAAAATTAATACAAATATACGGAATAAAAAAATAAATAAAAAAAACAATGCTACAAAAAAACTTAATCATTGACAAGAGCAACAAATTTAATTTCACATTTGAATGCACAATTTAAATGCATTCATTGGGCTATTCAAACACTCACTTTGGGCTCACAAGTAATTAAAATTTAAATAACTATCACTTGCGCGTACACTGGCTAACAAAAGAAGCGTTTCTGGCTGGCTAAATAAATAAATAAAAATTATTACGCATACGCCACGTCCGACGAAGGCGAAAGTGAACAAACAAAAAATTAAAAATAAAGAAATGAAATGAAAACGTCGACAGGCAGACAAACAAATGAAATTCATTAACATGATTCTAATTACACCAGACAATAGCAGTGACAGTTGTCAAGGGGAGCGCTTAGTGGGGGGCGTGCCGGGCGGGGGCGGGGGACTGTGTGTGCATTTTGCATACAAATTGCCAAATTAATGAGCAAAACACAACCGCAGTAAATAAAAGCAAATAAATTTGTAAATATACGCACATCCACACAAAATAAAACAAGTGGGAATAATCTAGTTGGGCGTGCTCGACCAGCTGATACCCTGTACCCAGATGTGCTGCATAGAAAATGGGAAAAAATTAAATAAATACTACAAGTACGAATATTCTGTATTCGGTTAAAAATTCAAATTAAAATTCAAGCCGGTTTCTACCGGCTATCTGACTACAGGGTATAAATGCTTGTTGGCCAACTTGATCAGGCAAATTGATAACTTGTTGGCATGGCTAATTGGAGGCTAAGTAAATATTTGCACTTCAATACTCTTCGCATGGTCGGTAAATTATGCAGGGGATGCTCTGTTAAATAGCGTGCAATGTAAAATCATAGAACTGGGATTCAGGTCTTGTGAGCACATTTATATATTCCCTCTTTGTACAGCCGCCCGATACAATGTGTGAATATTGCACAGCTTTGACTTCGTCCAACAATTTAAATTACGCTTATGGCTATTTTTAAATGCATTTGCATTTTTCGGCAAATTCGACAAACCCTCCAGTTAATAAGCCGACCATTTGTAGAACAGCTGCATTTTACGAGCTTAGCTCTTTAGCTTTGCCAAACGATTTTGGGCACACCGCAGCACTGGCAAGGTTAATCCTTGCAGGACCTGCACGTCAGTCACTCGGATGCACCTCCCCCACCATGTCTTCCGAGTCGGAGTTGTTCCTGGCTTTTTGAGGTATCTGTGCTGGTCGAGTGTCTGCTTGTGGGGCATATGTGGCGTATACGTAACCTGGGTGCACAGCCGCAAACAGAAAACGAGACACATGCGAGAGAAGGAGAGAGAGAGAGCACCTGGCTGCACATACATGCACCTACATGTGCTCATAGTTGTTGTTAATGGTGCTGCAGCAGGCAACTGAAACGCAAACAAAGCCAACAAACAGACCAAAAATCTAGTTCACTTAAAATTTCACATTTCCTTCCGCCTGGACTTTGGCACACACACCGAAAACAGTTACACACACTGGGTGTGGGAGGGGCAGCGAGGCGAAAAGTTTATGTATGTGGCAAAAAAGCTTAAGTTAACAACTTATGCCCGTCAGATGAAGTCGGGCCGACCGACAGACCGACCGACCGACCGTCGAGCAAAGAGAGCGTGGGCTCGCCTCATTGTCGCCGAAACGCATTTAGGAAGGAAATTAGTACGTAAATGTCATAATTTGCAAAAGGACTTTGTGCACAGGATTATTTAGTCATTATACACACCCGACCACACACTCAGAGAGACTCAGTTTGGCGCTTGTAAATGCAAATGGAAGCGCAGTTCCGAGAGCCTCACACATTTATCGAACCCAGCCAGCGAAGCTGGGTGGCAGTTGAAGCTAATCAAAATGCAAATTTCAATTTGCCAACTGCTGAAAGCCAGAAAGACAAAGAGCAAATCAGAAAGAAATGTTCAAGTAAAAGAAAAGGACAACAATGCCAAATCGCAAAAGGCAGCCAACTAAAAATCTTTGACTTTTTACCTGGAAAAAGAAAATAATCATGAAAGCGCAGGCAACGTGGCACCCAAGGGCAACATTGGATGTCCCCCAAACCAGGTAACAGACACGGGGCTGCCAGATACATATATTGACTGGGCCGGGGGAGATCAGGGCGTGGTAATCCTTTTCAATGTTAACTTCCGCTGTGCCCGCGTTGCCCTTGGCAAATTACTTGTATCCTTTTTCATGACTCGCTTGATTTCTTCCTTATTTATTTCTTTCTGCTCTTTTTGCTCGCTTTTCATTGGGGTTGCCCACAACTTTTGATAACGTCAACAGCATTGAACACAGCCGCAAACCAACAGCAACAGCAACAGCAACAGCAACGGCAACGGCAACGGCAGCAACAACAACACCTTGTGTTTGGCATATTTCTTTGCTTTGAATTCTCATTTCATATGGGGCGGGAAATGCCGAGCTGGCAGAAGCTGGCAGCTACGAGTTTGTCAATTTGTTGCAAATGCAGTAAACATCATCTAATTGACGTTGAAATTACCGTTGCCAACCCACGCCAGTCGCATGTTGCTCATCCCCGCAGCAACAGTTGCTGCTGAGCTTGACACATGTCCGATGAGTCTTTCTTTCTGATTTTTGTCTCGTCTTCTTATTGCTGCGCCCCACGACCATTTTAATCTGGGCTCGCCGCTCGCCTGTCAACACTGACAGCTGCCTGATTGGCCCGATGGGCACCGGACGCGCCCACTGAAGCCCCTTTCTGCTGGTTTATGTGTGCTTTGCATAATGATTTTAATTGACTGATGGATACAATCAAATTGATATTGATACGACTGTGCGCCATAATCCACTCCACTCAGCTAACTGGAGCAGCTGCCAACTGCCAAATGCCTGTTGCCATTCGGTAGTTGGTTGTCGTTGGCTCCTGTTTGGCGGCCCGAGTTTGGGTTTTGGTTACTTGCGCAGCGCCACCAAAGCTGTCAACACATCCAACAAGTCTATCAGTCAAGTATCAAACGTGTGTGACTGTTCCGGAGGGAGTTTTAGCCGCAAAGCAGCTCCCAGCTAAAGCACAACACAACGGAGCAGAGCGGAGCGCACTCGCGTGTGACTAAGCCAAGTGGAATTTAGATATTTCACAGCTGATAGCGAACTGCAAATGCTCTGCTAATCGGAGAAGGGAACACAAATACGGTTAGTTTATATTTTATATTTGCCATGAGCTGCCAGTTGAGAATATGCTTAATTAAAATTGCATTTCAACGAGACTGGAAACTAATGCCAGTATTCCTAAGTTAGACATTTCATTAGCTGCGAACGGAATTAATTATTTTTATAACATTTTTAATTCAGAATGCATTTGAAAGACTTTGTCTTTGTCTTTCGTATTTCTCTATTTATTTTGTTAATTTAAGTACTTTTCTTGTAATCCAGAAACTGTTGTTATTTTAAGCAATATTTTCTTTGGTCTTTTATATTCTCTTAAAAAATATTTCTTATGGGTAAGCGCATTTGATCTCTTTGAGATTGCTAAAACCACATAAAGCAAACACTGATTTTGTGTAAAGCTTTAAAATTGTAATTTATTTTCAATCTTGCAATGGGAAAAAAGAAAAGAAGCGTTTCAGAGTAACTATGAGAGTGGCATTTAATAAACTGTATTTATGTTGGTTTTCTTGACACTTTTTGTCTCCTAATTTCAGTAGTCGGGCATTTAGAGTATGCGACGGTTAGCCAGAATTTTGTTGCACATGTTTTTTTTTTTTTCATTTTTGTGTCGTTTTTTATGCAACCTATTAACGCTGCTTTGCTTGATTTTTTGCGCTTGTTGTTTGTGCTCTTCGCGTTTTACTTGGCTGCGGTTCAACGCGCAGCGTTCCAGTTACCCCCCAACCGCCCCCCCCCCCCCGCCCGCACCCCTTTCTTCCTTTGGCTTTCGCTTCTCGCGCATTTTCATCATCAACAATTTGGGAACGAAAACTTTGGCAAAAAGTTTTGCACATGCGAAAGGGTTTCGCATGCGTGCAGGTGCAGCTAAGTAGAGGTGTGCGCGTGTGTGTGAGTGTGTGCGCCGAGTTTAGCTTAAGTTTTAGCATACAGCCAGGGCGCTGGCAAAAGTTCCACAAAAGACCAGCAGTCAGACAGGAGGCATTCAACGCTCGGTTGCCGCTGCGTGCCAGGCACACCTTGAGGAGTTTTGTGCGGCTGCCACAAGTAGACATTGGTTAAAAACTTTTCAACTACCCACACACACACACACACATGCGTAGTTTGAAAAATTATTATAACGCGCCACGTTAGCAACCTTTTCATATGCCAAAAACTTAGACAACAACGTCGCTGGCTGAAAGTCTTGTATAGATATAAAATTATGCGCGTTTATTCGTAAATTAAGTGCTGGCTGTTGCTTTCTGAAAGTTGCCCCAACGCCAAGAACGACAACAACAACAACAACAACAATAACTAACTTGGCCTGCGGTTCGCTTCGTTTCTTCCACTCAAAGGGATTTGCGTTCGAGTGCATTTTGGGTGCGGCGACCACGAACCACGAGGCACGTCCGACTGCCTCGGCCGTATCTGCGGTGTTTTTAACTAAGACGGAGACGAGGCCCGTTCAATTTTTGCTGATTTGAAGTAGCTCTCAATAGCCGCATTATAAATGCATAAGGCCTAAGTGCTGCCAATAGCCGCAAATTTATCAACAGCTTTTGATAAATAAATTTCGTTTGCAGTATCTGGAAATAAAAAACTCTTAAAGTCCATTGAACCCGGCACGTGAGCGGCTAAGGTAATAAAGCAATGATAAGAGCAAAATTGCATGACCAAATGCTCGGCATGCAAGTGGGAGAGGGACAGCGCGAGAGAGCGACAGGGAGAACATGTGTGCTGTTCAGCAAGTGCGCCGAGGGTTTCATGTTGGCTAAGCCAACAGCCGAGCCAAAAAAGCGGACTTTAAACGCCTAAAAGCCAGCTCGTAAACTGAAGCAGAATTTCAGCGGAAAGTTGTTAAGGCCACAGAATACCCTAAGTGAGGATTTTTATATAGAATATATCAATAATAATTCTATAAGAGGGCACCTTTATTTAGAGTGCCTTTTTCTACACACTCTCGACTGCAGCCAATGATGCAGAGACAAACTGATAGAGCAGCACAAATGCCCTGCCAGGCTGAGGCAGGCTAGGGCAGGATAGGGTAGCTGCCTAGGTACATTCATCTGTGCATGCCACACAGCTGCTGGCACATTATTGGCAGCCGGGAACCGGAGAGCAACAGCAGCAACGTCAGCATCAGTGGCACCAGGAGTCGGCTCCGTGTCCGTGACGATGGGGAAGGTGCTGGCGATGGCGATGGCGACGATGGAGGCGGCGTATAACGAACAACGCTTTGAAGCGCGCTAAAAATTTCAGATTTTCAGAACATAACATTTTACGGTTTCACGGTTCATTGCCACATGCAGGAAAGTGAAAGATACATCGCCACACACACACACACAGAAGCACACACGCACACTCCAGATGCAACTGTGTGCGTTGTTACTGTTGTTGGCATATGAAAACGATACAGTCGTTTGCTCGCTTTTTGGAAAATCGCTTGAAAATCGTTTGAAGCGCCGACGGGGAGATTCTGAAGAGGGGAGCGATGGGGAGTTGGCTTAACTTTTGGGCTTTCATTGGTTTTGCTTCTGTGGAGCTTCGACAAAATATTTTAAGTAGTTTAGAAAGTGTGTGTGTGTGTGTGTGTAAAGCTCACATATCAGTTACGCGCAAAAAAACCTAAAGGTCCGGAAAATTCACCGTCAACATCAATGTCCCGGCATGCGTGTGTGTGTGTGTGTGTGTGTTAACTTTTTGCTGTCAGATATCGATGCCACTTTTGCTAGAATCCTTGCTCGATTTTGCTCGCAGCACAGTTAAGCCTTTTGATTCTAGCTGTTAGCATATGCGATTTTCGGATTTTAATTCGCTTTAAATTTGATAACAATTGGTTGTGTTTGCACGGGATTCGGCAATGAAGTACTAATGTGTGTTAATATAAAGCCAGTATTTAATTCGCTATGCATTTAAATTTAAATTCAGGTTAATTATGCCCACGGTGCAATTTACATTTCGATTTTCATGTTAATAATGCAAATAAATTTTGTATTTGATTTAGGCTCCATAATATTACAAGAAGCTTATGTCAGATTTTGTGCGCAATAGAGAGAAATTAAGAACTGCTTTTGTGTTCTAAACAGAAACTTTTAAGCGATTAATGGTATATTATTATTCCTAGGCGGCTTCAATTCAGGTTCATGTGGAAGTTTATTTCTTATTTAAACATTTTCAGCGCCGTCAGTGCCAAGCCAATTTCGACATGGAGTACCAGCTTATATCTATATTTCTCTTTATTTTTAGTCTTGTTATCACAGAACTCCACTTTATTCACATGTGAGTTGTTGTTGACAAATGCCGGTTATTTGCGCACCTTTAAGAACGCGACTTTCAGGCGATACGCAACTCTGTTGCAGCCAGCTCGAGTGTGCGGCTGAGGAGTGCACTTATGTGTGGAGTCAAAGTCGGGCAGCCAAAAAAACAGAAAGGAGGCCACTTGACAGCCACAAAGCGGCTGGCTTGTCACCCGGCTCTTGGTCAAAGCGTTGCGCGCCAAGTGCTCTCCAAGCAGTTAAGCAGCGTTGCCGATGCCATAAATGTTGCAAGTCGGCGACGCGGCGCCATTGCAGACACAGCCGCCACTCCGCCTCCCGACACCACTCGCCACTCGCCACTCGCCGCAAAGTGTTTAAGCGTGAAAGCAAGTGGCAAACTGGCGAACAGGCAAACAGGCAAACGTTTGCCATTTTCAGCTCGTCCTCTTGCTTTTTGCGAGTGTCTTGGCGTTGGGCGGCGGGGCGGCGGGGTGCGGGGGATGCATACGGACAATTTCACAGCAATTTAAGTTTTGCTTTTGTTTAAGCAACACTTCAATTGAAGCGCCTCTGCGAAACTATGTCAACTGCCGACAGGATGTGCATCTCAATTTGCAGACATGTTTCTCGCCACTTTCACAAGGTGATTAAACTCATTTGCCGCACCAAGGATCCACTGCCATCCAACCGTGGATCCGTGTAAAAATACTTCTTGTTCCGTCTTAGCTGCAACTACTCGCCGTTGTAATAAATTCGGCAGCAGAAATAGTTTACAGCACGTAGCAAATTGTTGCCATGTGCTCTCACTGTCTGTGTGTGTGTGTGTGTGTGTGCTCGCCACACATGAACAGGTGCGCTTTATGGCTGACTTCAACTTTGGCCACAGCCGCCTACCTTTCGCCTCGACCGGCGCTGTCATAAAATTGGTTTTTGGCCCCACAACAACAACAATATCTTATGATTTATTATTTTTCAATGTGCTTTCTGGGATAAGTTAAGCCTTTGCTCCACTTCGGCTGGCAACACAATTTTGTCACATTTATTAACTGATGGATTGGGTGTAACCTTAACAAAACTTTGGCTTTCACCTTCCCCCATTGACAGATGGTGCCAATACCCTGTAATTAATTGAAAAGTACACAGCAGTATATATTCGTTTTTACTTAAAATGAGGTTATAAAAGGTACAAATAGATTTTTCTCTTCATAGAGCATCTGTCAGTCGTTCATTTGCACTCCGTTTGATACATTTTCTTCAACTTTTGCTGTTGTTCAGGTAGCTGGTCATCGATGCCCATTAAACATTTAATGCGCCAGCCAATAAGAAACTTTTGCGCTTAGCCCGGGCTTACTTACTGGGGTGCTGGCATGTGTGTGTGTGGGTGTGGGCGAGCTTTCGTATCGCAAATGTGTATATAGATATATGTATAATTAATTACTCTTTGGAAACTTTGACACATTTAATTATTATTTTATTAGTTTGGCTATTAACTGGCGGCAGACCGTGTGGATGTGGCTTTAATGCGTGGCTCCTTCGGGCAGCGCACATGGGCTTATAAATATTTAAGAGTGGGAAGCCACACTGAGTGCTCAATGCACCCTGCAATGCCTAATTGCCGGGCCCGGCCAGTGGAAGTAGGGTAGAAGTTGCTCGGCTCAAATCTGGATTAGTCTACGGCATTAGTCTTTGGTTTTATCAAATGCATTTAATTGTTGTCATAAAGTTTCGGCACACACACACACACACACACACATGTGCTTGCTTTGGCGCTCTGTCTGCCAGCTGGCTTTGGGGGATTTTCATTTCGTTTTCTTTCATAAAAGTTTTGTGTACTTTTGGTAAATCGAAATCGACTCGAAGAACTGCTGCCAAATCTTGTAAATCCTTTCGCCGGTCAGCATCGAATGGAAAGCGCTTTCCACACTCTCCAACTATTTGGAAAGTTTCCCATCAAATGAAGTTGGACTGCACAGAGAGTGTGGGCAGTTCCTGAAATTATCTAAAACTGGACTTATTACATATCCGACATACATTCAAAAAGAGTTCCCAGTTAGGCAACTTAGTCGACAACCCTCGGACTGTGGGGATCTATCTGGATTGTGCTGCAATTTAATTTGCTTACAAGTTCGGATATGCTTAAAAATCGATGGCTAAATTGATGCAAAGTTGCTTTGTTGCGCATTCAATTTGCTTGCCATATGCAGCTGCGGCAGCTGCGGCCACTGTGGCTTATGCAAGCGCATTAACAAACAGCCGGCGACGGGGATCTGCATTTTTAACAGCATATTTTAATGGCTGATTTTTAACATCAGCTCCGCGCACTTATTGACAGCTGCGACAGCATATGACACCCCGACCCCTCCCCGCTGTCCCCCGCCTGTCTCCCCCCCAACTGCCAGCTACCGCTTTGATGCATATGTCATGCGATACACGCAACGATACAAAATTTATTTGCAACGCGCCTGTCAAGCACTCGCCATATGTAAAAAAAAAAAAAAAAAACCGTACTGAAGCCCGACCCGGACCTGCCCCAGACTCCCCGCCGGGCCGGCCGCCCATCCGGCCGAAACAGCGTCGCACACATTTGGCCGAGAGCAGGCATAAAAAATGTTTAATTTAATTTCGCGTCGCAAAAAAACGCTGTGCCCCAACTTTTCTTTTATTTTGATATATATATGTATAAATATTTTTCCTTTTTATTTTTGTTTTTTTGTTTTTGCATGGCAACTGCTGTGCAAACATAAAATGCTTAAACAATTCATATAGGTAAATATCGGGGCAGGGTGCTGCCCCAACGAAAGTTAAGCTGATGCTCTGCTAATCGACGGACGTCAACTTTGATTGAATTTTAACATGATATATCACGCACTTTGGCCGCGTGATTGATTAAGTTCCCCTCAAGTTGACAATTAAGTGACAATTAGATTAAAATCTAGGTTAAAGGACATGTAGCTGAAAGGTAGCTGTAGGTGCTGTGTTATACTCCTTATTTAAATGATTTAAAATTCTCTTTCTCATATAATTAGATGCAACTTAGCACTTAAAACATTTTATATTTATAAAGAGATATACAATTTTTACTATCTGATAATATTTGCATTCTCTTTAATTTGGTTTTTAAACAGACTTAGTTTAGCCACGTTACATATTACATATTCTTGCCTATATAATTACAGAGCATACGCTCGGAGCCCTCGTCATGTGGAACAGTTTGATCTAATTGTAAATTTGCATTTTGTTGCATGGTAATTAAGTGACAAAGAAGTAACTGTGCAACAAATGTTTTCAATTGCACAAAACGCAGCACGTAACACACAATAAGCCAGCGCACGCACTAAATAAACAAATATGCTCGCAATGGGCTTTAATTTATACAATAAACACACAAATTGGGGCGTATAATGGGCGCTCACACACAGACGCACTGTCCGATAGCAGACAGCGCATTATTGACTCTCCATCGGCGCCCCTGCCGCACCGGAGATAGCCTCTGGCACACGCACACTACGTGACCCGTTACCCGTTGGGTGTGCGTGTGTGTTTTTGTTTGCGCTGCGGCCAAATCAATTAAAAATTACGCATACGCACTGTAAATATTTGACAGGCGCAGCGCCATTTGCACAACGTGCGCAAAATATTTGCTAATTTTTGAAGCGTTTTGATAATTAAAACGATGCACCCACACCCACACATATACTCGTATGTAAATGCGTATGTTAAAAAATGGAAATAAAGGCATAAATTTTGTGCTCGGACCAACATAAATTTGGCCGGCTGGTACGCTGCTTACGCCAAAGATTGATTTAATGTTAATTAAAGGGAAATTGTTTGCTCTGCAGAATGTGCACAAATATTTTTTCTCCTCAACTGTGACATGTGAAATGAATCTCTGTGCTCCGTGGCACAAAAGTTTCTCTGGCAGCAAAGTAAACACAAAGCGTAGTCAAGTTGGTTGCAAGTAGCAAAACTTTGTCCGTGCTGCAACATCAACTAGCAATAACAAGAACAACAACTGTGCAATCCTAGGTGTTGGTATGCGACTAAGTGTGTGTGCTGGTTTGTGTGCTGGTGTGTGTGCTTGTTTGTGGGGTATGTCACAACTTTTGCTTGTCTGTTTGTCTGACTGCGAGTCTCTGTCTCTCCTTCTCCCTCCTCTGAGTATCTAACTGAGCGTCTGTCTGTCCGTCTGTCCGCCTGCGTCTGCGTCAGCGTGTATGCTGTTGCTGCCGCAAAAGTTTAAGGCAAATATGCAACGCGCTGGCAAAGCTCGTGGCATGCAGCAAACATCAACAACATCTTCTTTTTTCATTTTTACAAAACCAACAGGGAGTTTTGGTGCGTAAAATGCTGACAGACTAGCAGATACTCTTTTTTTATTATTTTGTTCTTAAACAAATTTCTTAACAAACATATAAATACAAATTTTTTTTAGAATATGTTATTTTATGTATATTAAAAAGTTTCCATTGAAAACCCTTAATTTCTAGATATTTTCTATAAGCTTTTCAACTCTCAACTTTCTTTTTTAAAAAAGTATTTCAAAAATGCAATTTTTAATTTTAAATTTTTATATTACTGTTATATTACTTTGTTAATTTATTTATAGTTTACTTGAAATCTTCAGCTAGGTATTTAGAAAGCGCGCTGACTTTGTTAAAACGATGGAGAACATATTCACTCTGCCAACAGAAATGATTAATTGCTTGCGTTTTTCCGGTCTCAATAGACTCACTTTGCAGTTTATTAGCTAATCAGCCCCATTTGGCTTCCCGTCGGTGGGTGTAGAGCATTATATAACCGAAAATGAACTTGTGCATTTATCTTGACGCAGACGCAGCCAAGTTTGGCTGATTGCAGACACGCAGCGGGACAATCGCAGCGGCGCAGAGTGTCGTGCAATATTTTTAGTGACATTTATATCTGCCCTCCATTGCTCCACGCAAGCCCCGAAAAGCGCCACCCACTGTCGCTGGCATTTAAAAATTTATGCAATAAAGTTGGCTGCCAAGACGTTGTGTGTGTGTGTGTGTGTGAGCACACATATAAGTTTGCCAGGATATGTTTGAAGGTCAAGTTGAGCCCCAAGAGGCAACGCCTTGGGTTTGAAATGTATCTGCAGCATGGGGGCTGGGCAGGCCGAGGACTTAGAGACCTGGCTGAGCGAAGCGGCGGCCACTAGCAAATAAATCAGCAACACTTGACAGACGCACTGAAGTTACTAATTTAATTTACATTTTTAATTTATTTTTTGTGCGCCTGTCAAGTGAATAAGTAATGAATTTACAACTTCTCAAGAATTTCAAATTAAAAACAATAACACAAAATGGGTGCGACCAGGAGCAGGAGCCGGAGCAGGACCAGGAGCAGGAGCAGGCCGCCAATCCAGGGAAGCAGGACCGAGGACCCAACGCAAGCGCAGCCTGTGCTAAATTAGAGAAGCGGCAAACACGAAGCAGGTGCGTTTGCATATTCATCTCGCTCGTCGTTTCTTTCAACGCAAATGACTAATTAAAAACTGTAGTGGGCGTGGCAGCAGCGGCCGGCAGCTTTTCACAGAAGGGAATCAGCGCCGCATTTCCGATCCCCTCGAGGCGCTTTAAGACCCGGCTTTAAACTGCCGCCCCGGTCGGTGAAAAGTGTACTCCACTCCTTGTACTGGCAGCCTTGGTCATCCTCGTTGTTTGCGTGGCGCAATCATTGCGCGCTCCCTGGTTTCTGTCATTTGCACCTCTTACATTTGCAAAAATGTCGGCCACAGTCTCATGCATATGCAAATTGCATTTGCGCTGCAGCAGGCACCAGCCTCCCCTGCTGCTGCGGCAGGTGAGATCAAGGCAGAGGCAGCAACTGGCACAGGGACGGCCACTGACGCTTGACCAGCGCAAGGGCAAGGCGTTGCACTCTGTGTATACGTGTGTGTGCGAGTGTGTGTGTGTGTGTGTGCGATGCGTGCCAAAAGTCACGCCGAATGACAAATCAGAGCACTGTCTGTGTGGCAGCTTCTCACTGCGGCTTATCACTGGGGAATAACACGTCTAAGGATCTTGGGACCCAGCCAAGTGTGACTTGTGTATGTGTTTTCCGCGCTGTGATTCGACCTTTACACTATTGCCCTGGGCTGTGTGGCAGCCAATGCCGTAATTTAGCCATTAGTTAATGAATTGGCCAGCCGAAACGGAAAGTACATCTGCAGCACATTCTATTGGAAATATTTATTTATAAGCAACTTACACAAATATAAGCGCCTATGATCTTTTGCTAAGGCGTCGTACTTAATTATAAGTACAGAATTAGTCGCGCCGCGGAGTGTCTCAGCTCAATTTAGCTGCTAAGTATGTGCTTGTAGACGTGTAAGCGTATAAGTCATTGGCCGCAGCTCAAGTTGCGGCACGGGTCAAAGCCGCGGCGCGAGGCGTCAGTGATTGCGCATACGCCGCGTTGGCTGCGTCGCCCACATGTAGCAATTAGTTTAGAGGGCCGCGAGCCAAACGGGTCACTTGACCTTCTTGAGTGTAATTAAAGAGCTTTGCCATTTGGCAGCCTAAAAAAACACACTCGCACAACCCCTTGATACTTGTTAAGCACTTTTTTTTTAACCCGACTGCAGTTTCACGGGTGGTAAAAAGAGACCAAGAAGTTGGAAAGGCAGAGGCGAGCAACAAAGCAGCAGAAAGCGAAGCGTAAAAATTAACTTTGTTAAAAAGTACGCACTTTTGTGAGATTTTTCTGCTCAAATGTCCATTGAGCAAAAAGGCAACGGCAAAAGCGAAAAAAGTTGCACGGAAAATAAAAAAATCTTAATAAAAAAAAAAAGCAAAACGTTACACAAAATGAAAATTAAACGATGCTTAAAATTACTTTTTCGTCAAACTCTTTACGCTCTACCCAGCAGCCACCGGGACGGGTTGTTGTTCCTGTTGTTGGCTCCTGATTGTTGTTGCTGGGTCAGTGAAAAATTTGTTTGCGCTGCTGCCGCTGATTTGACGTTGTTTCTCGCTGCTATTATTATTGTTGCTGTTGGTTTTAGCACAGAGACAATAGCTTCAAGGTGAAAAAACGTATATATATATATATATATATATAATAAAAAATGGAAAAAGTCAACGCTCGTCTCTGGCTACTGTTGCAAATTATGTTATTTGGTTTTAATTTTTTAAGGTTTAATTCTTATTATTTCTTTTATTTAATTGCATTTTTTAATTAAACGAATGAGGGGACAACCCAAGAGAGAGAGAGAGACAGCTGTTATTGAGGCCGAAGGACATTAAAATGTTAATGAAGCCGCATTAACATATGACGGTCATAAAAAGGTATTAGCTGGCACACACACACACTTACACACTCATCGCTTGCATTTAGTTGTACGCGCAGTTAAGCCAAACACACACGTTTGCACCCTGTAGGACTCACCTGTGCGCTACCTGCTGACCGCATAGCTTTGTCGACGCTTTTGCCTTTTGCCGCATAATCCCCTCACAGCGTGTGGCGTGGAGGGGGGGGGGGACACATGCTGACAGACTTACTTATGTCTAAGGCCCAATGCCATAAGGTGCGAATAAAAGTTGCTGAGAAGCGGCTGCTGCGGGATATCAGCTTATCCCCGGCCATTAGCCACGCCGGGTGGTTCAGTGCAGCGATCACTAGATCCCTAAAAACCGATTGCGGTTTTCTACAAGTATTTGAATAGTAAACTGAGAATAACTTTCTTTGCATTTAAAAACTCGATTTCATATTATTTAAACACTTCTTACTTACAATTAATTTATTGAACAACTAATCAAACTTACCTCGTGCACAGGGGAATATCACAATTGAATTAGTTAACATTTCTCGTTTCCATAAAAGTTTTTGTTGCTGCCTGAGTTTAGCCGCTGGCCAAGTTAATTTGGTGTTTTTGCTAAGCCAAATATGTAGCTGGCCTGAGGAGAGCGAGCACTAAAAACGGGCTTTAGTTCTGCCCGGCTAACTGCATGTATATTTATATGTGCACACACATAAATTTAGAGAGCTCGCCAGGAAGCGTTCACATTTTTATGCATAGAAAATGCTGAGCCAAGCGCCGCTAATAAGTTGGCTCGGACGAACAAAGCGCTCGCCTTGGCCCTAGCCGGGCTGGCCGACCAGCCGCTGGCCCCGCCCCCGGCGGCACACATTTCACGCATTTTGATATGCAAACAAATGCACTGAATAAAGCAGCTACCCGGCCGCATGCCACAAGAGGTGGCCAGCAAAATAAAGCAAGGAAAACGCAGAGAGAAAGAAATGAAAATTTCAAAATTTTGCACGTTAAAACAAAGGAACAATTTAACAAAAAGGAAATGGCAAAAACGGGCAGCGAGGCGCAGGCGGAGGCGGAGGCTGAGGACGAGTCGGAGAAAGGAGCCGGGGCAGGTAAAAGCAAACAGGTGAATGCAGCTGCAGCTGAAGCTAAATATGAGAATCATAATGCATACATATGTATACTAACACACGTTGCACACATACACCCATGCATATACATAATTCAGTTGAGTTGTTTATTAAAAGCACAAACAAAGGGGCGGGGCGCGGCGAGGCAGGCAGCGGGCAGGGCAACAAAGACCTGAAAGCAGCTGCAACTTTTTAGTGCAAATTTCATAATTTATACTCGTAAATGTGCAGAGTGTATAAAGAATGCATGCATAGCTGATGGATATATGGAAAACGTGACATGAGGACGAACGAAACGAGCCAGGGACCATATAAAACTAGGCGTCATGACGATAATATACCCTATGCTAAACCTACAATTAAAATGTGATCTCAAACAAAGGTGATTAACTATACGTAGTTTATTTTCGACAACTTGTTGACCAGCCCTAGCTTTATACTCCACACGATTGTTGCAACAATAATAATACCCCTGGCAAGCTTGTCAAGCACAGGGCTTTAAATTCATAGAGGCTTACGGCACTTCAAATGGACAACAAGCAGCATATATAGAAACGAACTGGGGAACTGGGATTGCGAGTGCAGCATAAAAGTTTTATTGAGTGTTGTTTGGTCTGCTACAAAAGCATTTTAATTCCTTTGTCAGTAGATCTTGCACTTGCTTAACAATCAGCTTACGCAACTAACAGCAAAATATTTGCATTTCTTAGAAGAAAAGTGAAAAGCAAATGGCTCAGCTGAGCCGTGTGCAAGAAGTGCAGCTAAAAAGATATTATGCAACATCTAAGGAAGGCAAACAAAATCAATTTCTAGACTCGAGCCAAAGTGAGCACACGAACACGAACGTGCGGCCAGAAACAAAAACCAACAGTTTTTAACAATAAACAAGTAAAATCAATTTCTTGTGTGTTACTAGAGCGACGGCAATCACGACAACAAGGACAACGAACCTGTCACACGCCAAGCTTGACGCACGTCTGAACTAGCCCTGCAGCCGGGCAGTCGATTTGCCCTCGATCAGCTCGGCAAGGCACACCTGTTGACTGGGCGGCTGCTGATTGCACAGGCTGCTCACGTGCCGGGCACCACGGTGTCGCTGCAGCCACTGCCAATGCCAATCTCATTAGCCAACTGAGCGCCGTCAAATTCATTACGGAGAAATGAATGAACAAAAAACAATGACGGCAGGCATTCACATAAAAAGTGAAGGGGCGGAGGGCGGCGTGCGACATGCGACCTATGACCTGTGCAGGCAACAAATTAAAAGCCATAAAAGGCATCAAATTATGTGAGGCACTTGGGTGTTGCGCTTAAATGGCCGCCCGCACCACAAAGCCACAGTCAGGCAGTCCTGGCAGCCAGGCCTATTTGTTAACCCCAGCGCGCCGGCAAACAAAGTTTTTCAATTTCTGTCGCATAATAAGCGGCACAAGTCGCTGCTCCTCGACTCGACGCCCGCCCCCGTCCCCGCCCCCGCACCCAGCTGCGAGTCATCGCGGCAAAATGAAATTATGAATGTGCGTCGGCACAACCGCACCCCAGACACCACACACACACACACACACACACACGGCGCACCACAGCGCTGCTCACCTGGCACCACTTGCTGTATTTTTTGCGCGCTCATTTTTCTGTCAAGGTGTCATAAATGACGCGGCTGCGACGCTTCGCAGGAGGAGACGCTGGCGGAGACAGCGCGCCGTCGCATGCGTGTAAGCAAAATAAATGAGGCTCGGCTCTGTCAGGCCAACAAAAGCCAAATGAATGACACAAGCCACAGAGCAACAGCTCCAAAAAAATGGCACAAAAAACCCCAAAAAAAAAAACAAATACAAGCGAAGTGAAAATAAACTTCCAACGACGTTCAGGTACCCTGTAGGCAAAAATAAATCAATCTTTTTGATTGCATACTAATTTTCCATTTTTAATTAATTTTTTTCATTTAAAATCAAACTATTTATATTATTACCAATTTTTTGTATACCAGTATATTTTACTTATATGAGATCCCAGGGCATCAAATGTCGCACACTTTCATTTTTGTTTGTAGCATTATTTGCATATCCTCAAAAGAAGGGCCAACATTATTCATGCGGCTAAAACAAAAAGCACTGGAAAGTAAATTTAATTAAAGAGATTTTCGCTGGAAATTCAAGTGTCTGGCGTGGAGAGCAAAGTATGCGAGTGCTTTCACAGTAAATAACGCCATCAAATACAATTTTGCCGGGTACTGATGTACTGCATGTAATTTTAATCCTTATGTCATGTGCTGTCTCTCTCTCGCTCTCATTCCCTGAAGTGGACTATTTTAACTGACAATTTCAACTAATTTGCTCAACTGACGCCCAATAAATCTCCGTGCGCAAATCAACTGAGCAAGTGGCACGCCCACACCCACGCCCCCACTGCTCCACCCCATACCCCAGCCAGCAGCCGCCGCAGAGGCCATCTTCATGCGCACACACACACAACTACTAACTAACTACAATGGCGCTATTCTCGGCACTGCAAAGAAATGTAATTTGATGTAATTGAAACCATTTTCGTGTTAATTAAACTCTTCTTTCTATTTTTGTTGTTTTTTTTTCCTCCGTCGTCTCTTCTGCTCTTTCGCTGCTTCTTGCAGCATTCACTCGTCCTGGCCCGGGCTTAAAGCATTTTACACTTGCCATTAACGTTCCGAGCGGCCCAAGTGACAGCCGCAATGAAAACAAAGACGCTGCCCAAGCACAAGTCATCGCCTACGGGAAGGGGAAGAGGCGGGGGCGGGGGGGTGAGTTTGAGCTGGGTCTGAGTTGGAGCAGGGGAGGGGGCGGCGGCAGGGCGCGGACTTCGTCGCCAGTGCAGTCATTAAATTGGATTTCTTTTTAAGCGCACTCCTTGGCGCTGTCCTTTGATGAAGGGTTCTTCGACGACGGCGCCGAAGACTACGCACTGGACCGCACTGTGATTCCCCACTAAATGAGTATTTAGAATGAGTATTTTGCATAACAAGTATTTACCCGTTCTGCCTTACATTTCGCCCTCCTGCAGTGAGTTGATGTAGCCGCGACTCGGAGCTGAAACTCAAAGTTGCCAAACTAATTATGAACCGAACGTTGCCGAGTCTGGACAGGAAATCTGGGTGAATACGAAAAAACTTTATTTATTTAAATGAGCGGCCTGCAAGGTATGCTCGGTAGGGGCTTTGCTGGAAAGTCTTAGATGTTACCTTCAATATTCGCTCTTTTTGAATCAAACCAGCTCAATAGAACCGGAACCATTTGGAGGCAAAGTTGGCTATAACCCATGACATTTCTGATAACCACAATCGATAGATGACATAAATTTGTAATCCAAAATTTTGAAAAAAAAATTTCAAACTGATTTTTTTCAAAAAAATTAAAAAAAATTTATTTTCAATAATGCGTACATTTAAAATGCGGAATCAATCTTGAGAATAAATCATGATCAAAATGCCATCAAACATGCAAATCGGTTCAGTTTTGACCAAGTTATGGCCGTTTGAAATATGGGAGCTATGGATCCGAGAGCTTTACATGTTAAAATTTTTCTCAATTTTGGCATGATTTTTGACCAAAAATTTGACCCCCTCAGAATTAGTTTTAATGTTGTTTTTTATGCTAATTGTGACAACCACAATCGATTAAAAATAGAAATTGTGGATTCTAAATTTTGAAAAAAAAATTTTTTTGAAAATGAGTAAGGGGGGGTACATGCTTTTTTTTGCCAAAAATTAAAAAAAAAATTTATTTTCAATAATGAATAAAGTTGAAATGCAGAATCAATCTTGAGGATAAATCATGATCAAAATGCCATCAAACATGCAAATCGGTTCAGTTTTGACAAAGTTATGGCCGTTTGAAATATGGGAGCTATGGATCCGAGAGCTTTACATGTTAAAATTTTTCTCAATTTTGGCATGATTTTTGACCAAAAATTTGACCCCCTCAGAATTAGTTTTAATGTTGTTTTTTTGCTAATTGTGACAACCACAATCGATTAAATATAGAAATTCCGGATTCTAAATTTTGAAAAAAAAATTTTTTTGAAAATGAGTAAGGGGGGGTACATGCTTTTTTTTGCCAAAAATTAAAAAAAAAATTTATTTTCAATAATGAATAAAGTTGAAATGCAGAGTCAATCTAGAGGACAAATCATTAAAAAAATGGCATAAAACATGAAAATCGGTTCAGTTTTGACAAAGTTATGGGCGTTTAAAATATGCGAGGTATCGATCCGAGAGCTTTACATGTCAAAATTTTTGTTAATTTTTGCATGATTTTTGACAAAAAAATTGACCTTCTCAGAATCGGTTTTAAAGTTGTTTTTTTATACTAATTGTGACCACCACAATCGATTAAAATGGTAAATTTGCATTTCTAAATTTTGAAAAAAAAATTTTTTCGAAAATGAGTAAGGGGGGGGGTACATGCTTTTTTTTGCCAAAAATTAAAAAAAAATTTATTTTCCATAATGAATACATTTGAAATGCTGAATCAATCTAGAGGACAAATCATGAAAAAAATGGCATCAAACATAAAAATCGGTTCAGTTTTGACAAAGTTATGGCCGTTTGAAATATGCGAGGTATGGATCCGAGAGCTTTACATGTCAAAATTTTTTTTAATTTTGGCATCATATTCAACAAAAAAAAAAAAAATAGAAATAAAAACAAGAGTACACGTATCCAACAGAGTGTGCCGACCTTACGAATTATTCTTTGGGAAACATTTCAGTTGTTCTTATATTACGATATTTAAATACACTTTTTGATGTAAGACAGTTTTCGAACTATCATGATTTGTAAATCGCAAAAGTTTTGCTAGCATGGCTGATAGTTTTATTTATAGTTGCTCTGTGCTAGATTTGCCATAACATTTATTGCTCTCTTTTGCTTTATCTCAATGTTGAAGAGTGCAATCTCCTAAGCTCTCTTATCGCAGCAATTTTCTAAAGTTGCAATGCACTCAGCCCGGCCCTGGGCATTCGAGAGGATTTTTATTTCGTACAGCAGCGGTCTCTGCCATTATTGACACATTAATCAAACAATGGAGAAGTACTTTCAATTTATTTTGTCGCGACGCGACGCTATTCAATTTTTAAGCTTCGCATTTATAAAACAGGAGCAACGGAACGCAGACAAAACGCAGACAACGCTGCAAGGGGACAAACAGAGATAGAGAGAGAACGGAGAACGGAGAACAAAAGTTGACCACTTTAGAAATGCAGAAAAAAAAGAATGCAATGGCAAACATACAGACACACGCTAAGTGCACTGCCGTTTGACCCGTGACAGCCCGGGTTCGAGTCCTCGTGCTCGAGCTCGTGCCTATCCTCGTCCTCGTCCTCGTCCGTGTCCACGCTTGCCCCTGGCCCAAAGCCGAACTGCGTCCTGGGCCAACTTTTTGCGCTCTGTGTCGCAGTCGCTCATTAGCTTTCATTATAAATATTGACTGGCTGACTGGACAAAAGTGTTTGACTGACGGCCAGACAGATGGACAGGTGGGCGGGTCGGCAGGTGAGCAGGATGCATATGACAAATTAGGTTGATTGCTTTGGGAGCATCGGGATCGCAATCGCAAACGCAGTTGAAATCGAAGCACGACCGCGATGAAGGCGGCTACACCTCAGGCTATGTGTGCTGTCGGCAATGGGGAATATGGGGAATATGGGGAAAGGGGTTGGGGACAGCCTTTCAATTAAGCGACTCCTAATGTACTTTTCATTTAATTTGATTCATCTATGTTGATAACAACAGCTGGCCAGCTCATTTGCATTTTCGCTGCAAAAAGAGAAAGAAAAAAATAGCACAACAAAAAAGTACAAAAGTGAAGAAAATAGAGAGAAAAAAACGAGAGAACCAAACGGAGCATAAAATTACGATTGCTTTGCATATTTTCAGCGCTTTCGCATAACTTGAAGCGCTGACGGCGAAAACAGCAACAAAAGCCACATACTTTCAGCTTAATAGTCATAAATTTGCTTTTGGGCCGATGCCCCATTCCAGGCCCCCCCGATCCTCGTCCCACCCCGCTCGTGGCATGCCAACGTCTTTGCAGTTTGCCCGACCTCATTTCACAAAAATTGTTTTCGCTTTGCTTTTGCATTGTGTATATTTTGCCATCTTTTATTTTCAGTGTTATTTTTATTCGCACTGAAATTTAACGCCACATATTTTACATTTGCACATTCATCACTTCGCATTGCATTTCAATTTGCATTTTGCTTTGACGCCCCGCGCACGAATCATGCAAAATTCATTTATTGGGCCCAGCCCCCAAATGCAGGCTATACCTTTTTTCATTTCAACCCCATTCTAATCGTCTATTAAACAGCGATTATTTACCGTGCTTTTGCCTGGGTGTGTGTGTGTGTGTGTGTATTTGATTATGTGTGGGCTTTAAATCATTGAACCATGGCTATAGGGCGTTTGTAATTGCTGCCGATTTGGCACGCCCTCGTTTGTTCCAACAAATTATGCGAATTATACGCAAATTGAATTTGTAGCTTTATTATTTAAATCTGAAATCTTTAATAATTATTTGTTTCATACTTTAATGCAAATTCTTTTCCTGGCAGAGTAAGAGTCTTTACCTTTACCTTTTACCTAGTAATACTAAACATAATAAAAACTATGTGACTACTCAATTCTATTTTAAAATGCAACTTATTAGCTTTAAGTAAGTTACCACCTCGTGGCACATATTTCTTTAGCGGGATTAGCTTGTGTCTCGAATTGAACGCGTCAAATATTTGGCATTGCTTTGAATTGCCATGATAATGAGACAGAGAGAAGGAGAGAGAGAGAGACGCACATACACTACAATTTACGGCCCCCATCGCTACAACCACTTGGAGTCAACTGACCCACAGTTTAGCCAGGAGCCCCGAGAGGAATGCCTTGGCTCTTTGTCTCCTGGCATTCTCGGGGGCATTTAAATTTTTGAACAACCCATAAATTATGCGCTTTATCAGCGATAAAAAGTAAATACAGTTGTTGCTACAAACGCCTACTAGGCGTGCCAAACCCTCCCCCCTCAGCCCCCACACCCCCCACACCCCCTCATCGAGCGCATTCCCAGCTGTCCCACGACTCGCCGGGCTATGTATAAAAAACGTGTAAATGAATAATTCAAAGTGTCCTGCAACATTGTCCTGTGCTGTGTGTGTGGGTAATGCGTAAAGCACGCAAAAGATTACGCATACCAATGCACACACGCATGTTGCTACCGAGCGTGTGTGTGTGTATGTGTGTGTGTGTTTGAGACTGTAGTTAACGCTTTATCTGAGGGGTGCCAAACCAGCGACGGCGACAACGCCTGGCAAATATTTAACATTGGCATATTTTTCACACACACACACACACACACAGACACACACATGCAGGCGCCGCTGCTGAGCCTGCCACGCCCCTTGACCATTTTCCACCTGGCTTATGCATGTTTTATCTTGCCCACGTGGAATTTGCGTGCGTTTAAACGTTTTCGATAAGGTTTCGCTTTTAACCCGCAGACATTCCCCTCCCCCCGGCCAACCGACCACACACAACTTGTTTATGTGTGTGTGCGGCATATTTGTGTGTGCGTGCTAAGACCTTTGGCTGATAAAAAGCATACCTCTGGTTAACAATGCTCAAGAGCGTTAACTTCCATTGAAGCCGGCCCGCTGGAGCCGGGCTAAATTTAAGCAAATTTTTGAAAAGTGTTGCCCAAAGCGAAGCCCGTAAAGCGCTTAAAGCAATCCATATATATCGACTGGGGCTGTCGGGGCTCCTTGGCCGCCTGCTGCTCGTTCCGAGGAGCTGGGCTCGCATCGTGTTATTAAACACGGATTATGTGGCAGACTCCGTGGCTTGCATGCGCATAAATTATAATGCAAGCCTTACTGCAGCCACGCCCCCTTCGCCTGGCACACAAATTTTGCCATTTTTCACATAGTCCAATTTCTCAACGCTGTTTGGCACACAATTTTATGCTTAAAATGTCGGTGCCTGGACTTCGACCTGGACTCGCATTTAGACCTCAGCGTGTTCTGTCCGGATCCGTGTGTTCGTGTTCTCGGCTGCTATCGGAGCTCATGGCACATTTAAATTGCAGCCAGTCCATTGACATGGCCAACGGCCATGGCATTGATCAGAACCAGGCGCAAATTCCATACAAAAATTGGCAAAACCGTCTCAACAATCGATTGCTTTGGGCTAAAAGTGTTGCACTTAGCACGAGAACAAAGAAACTCAAATCGAGCGGGAGACATGCACTTAAAAAAAGCAGCTTTTGTATGGCATCCAAGTCGAGTATTTATAATTATTTATATTATAGAGAAAATTAGCTAAAATGTCCGAAATAGTTTACTGAGGCACTTTAAGTTGTGGCAATTTAAAGTGCTGCCTTTCAGGCATTGGCCAAAATGCTTATTTTGTAGTGAATAAACAAATATCCAAACGAATTTGAAAACAATTTCCCTTTTTCAATTACGTTCGAGTCCTTTTGGGCAGCTGTACTTTAACATTGCAGTGCTCAAACGCATTTCAAGAGACAGCTTTCACTCACAAAGTTTACACATGTTGCCCTTCTGCACACCCGCACACACACACACACACACACAAGCTGGCTAAAAACAATAGATTATTGGCATTGCTGTTGCATAAATTTGAGCATTTGTTGGCTCCCAGTGCTGCAGCTGGGACTCATTGTTGGCAGTTGCATGCCACAAACGCTGAAACAACATGCACTTAAAAAACCCCAGCACAGCCCCTCGCCCAGCAGAAGTTGCTGCTTGCCTAGGCTTCGCCCCGCCCCGCCCCCCCACGCCACCCTCTCGCCCGTTGGCAACAACAGTCTAATGGCTCTTTGTATTTGGTAGTTGTCGACACTAAGCAAATAAACAAAATGCTTGTTGATATTTTGTGGCAGCCAATGAAGCAAACAGCTGTCCGTCGGCCCGTCCGAATCCACCAGTTCAGCTGCCGGCCCGTCCGCGCGTCAGCTCGTCCATTGGCCTGTAGCAAAATCGACAAAATCAACAGAACAGCACTTACAATAAAGGACGATGTCACATTGAATACCTACATCCAGCTCCACATCAATCTGTATGTCTGTCTCAGCACTATCTCCATCTCTCACTGCCTGCCAAAACAAAGCAGCTTCCGACTGCCGCATAATTGTAAACAACAACTGCAAATACTCCTATGCATCGCGTAGTTGGTGCCACTCCGAATTTATCCAGTATACGCTATCCCATTTCGATTTTGGCTGTCACGACTTTTCCTGGTGCTAAGCGCATCAAACTTAAACGCCTTCAACTTTCCATCAGCGCCATAAACTCTGCTAAGTGAGTTTCAACCTAGTTGGCTTTAAGTCCCCCTCTGATAACCTATATAATGCACAATGGGTGACAAAAATTTAATTTCTAAAAACTCTTTTATAAATATGTTGATGTTAAAATGCATTATCAATTGTAATATATATTTGGTTTCAAAACTTCTACCACACATATTCATTATTATTCGTATCGCAGAAATCTCGCAAATAGCTGCACTTTATCTTTTCGCGCCACAAATTGAAACATTTGGTGCCACTGTGCGGGCTTGTAAGTGACACATTTCAGCCGCTTGTTAGTGGCTGTTCCGTGCTCTAAAGCAAACCCATCCACGCAGCACAGCTCGCAACTGGCAGCTTCATAAATCCATAGAGGAGCTGCTGTTCTGCGATGCGGTGCGGCAGGGGCAGGGGCAGGGGCTGGGGGCAGCTGTCACATACTGCGCTATTCGGTTTTCGATACTTTGAGCGATTTTTTGTAGACTCGTCTGTGTTTTCTGCGCAACAAAGCAGCGTTTACGGCATAATGCACGATGGCGGCGAGGGCGAGGGCGCGGGTGCCGGGGCAGAGGGCATGGCGACCGCAGCCAGGTACACACACACGCGCACACACACACACAAACACACACCCCCCCCACGCCATATAAATAAACAAGCTACTGTAGCTGGTGCCCTGTTCCAGTTGCCGGTCGCTCGTCCTGGGCGAGCCCTCACGCACTTTGTCGCAGAGTAAAACGAGAACCAAACTGTCGAAACTGTCAGAATGTCAAATAAGCGGCAGAGCTGGGAGTCCACCAGCAACAACTACAAGAACAACGGTAAAAAGCTTTAGCTGTAGGTACGAGAACAACAGCAACAACAGGAGGAGCAGAGATCGGCAAACAACAAGCCGCCTAGGCCACCCTAGGCATATTTATTGGAAATCTGAAACAGCTCGAATGTCCCTGTATCCCAGTATGCGTGTGTGTGTGTGCGTGTGTGTCTGCGTGTGTGTGTGCGTGTGGGTCTGTGTGGCATGTCCAGCACAAAGAATTTGTTACATGATATTGTTAACGGGCTGCAGCAGCTTCGCCTGCGTTTGATGCCTTCCTGATATATGGCCAACCTTTGACATCCTTTAAACGAGCAACATGATACTCTAGATTATGCTTTCCCGACTCGCTCCTTGCTGCTGCCAGCTGCCTCCTGTTGCCTCCTCCCCGCTCTCCGGGGCAGGCGATACGTCAATGTGACAGTTTGATAATTTATTTTGTTCAAATTTGTTGCTCGACGATGGCGTCGCTTAAATAAGTTATCAACGGGCATATCGCAGTGTGAATGGCAGCACGTAAATGAATGAAATTATTTTGCAACAAATTAAGGCAAATTTATGCGCCAAGACGACAGATCCGGCAGGGTACAGTCTGCCCTCGAACAGGAAACCCGATACGCACGCAGACACGCGAAACGAAACGGAATGGGTCGAAACGAAACTAAACTGGACGAAATGAAACACAAGCAACGAACAAACAAAAGCAAATTCCAAACCGATGAGATTTTCCTAAGAGCTACAGCGAAATCTGAGCGAAAGCTTTGGCTTTGGCTTTGGCAATGGGATCGGAACTGAACTCCAGCGTCTGGATGGGCTCCGAAGTCGGACATCGTGGTGGATAACTGGGGGCCGTGCTGGGTTTTCTTTTTTGTTGTTTTCCTTCTTTTTTTTTTGTGAATCAAATGTCAATAGAGAGTACATTTCATTCAGTTGGCGCTGGACTCGGCCTGGGAAGCGTGCACCACCCGTCCACGCCCCCTGCCACGACACGCCTCCCATTGTTGCTGTCACAGTGTTTGTTTGCGGATTTGACGCTTTTTCCGCTTTGGTAACGCATTTTTGTCATTTCTTTTTTTCCGATAGGGGTAGGAGCTGGGGGTATAGAGTATTTGAGCAGCTGAATGCTGCAGGGAAATAAGAGATGTTGAAGATAAAGTATTAGATAATCCAGAGATGTGTTTGTAGTAGAAGTTTTCAGACATACTTTAATAAATATATTTACCTTTTTTTATCTAATATATAAAACGATCGTTATAGTAAATCTTTTTTAGCATTTTTTCCACTCTAAAATCTCCTTCTCCAAGCTCACGCTTTTCTATCTTATTTTATTCTATAAAGTTGCAGATCTTTAGACAGGCTGTATATCCTGCTTAGTTCTTTTTTCTGCCCCTAAAGCATCCTGCGCATTATCCTCATATACTTAACTAAGTGCATTTCATATTCGTCAATAATTCACGAGCCGAGTTTTCTCTTAGCCGGTTTTTATTTTCACTCGTAAGTTTTTGTTGCTGCTCTTGTTGCTGTTGCTTTGCTTTTTTATTTGCACGGAAATGTATAATTTTTTCCAAGTCAAATGTAAATACTTTTAGCGTATTTTTGTGGGTTTCATTGGTTGTTGTTCCCATTGCTGTCATTTGGTTTGTGGCAGGCAACGGGCGGCGTCCTCCTTCTGGGGCATGGGGCGTGGGGCGTGGCGCATGCAAATGACACGCCTGATGCTGCGTAAATAATTTTAGCGCTTGCCATGCGCCAGAAT
Source organism: Drosophila sordidula (assembly GCA_035047465.1). Taxonomy (NCBI): domain Eukaryota; kingdom Metazoa; phylum Arthropoda; class Insecta; order Diptera; family Drosophilidae; genus Drosophila; species Drosophila sordidula. The sequence continues at coordinate 3,356,014 of JAWNPQ010000090.1, read as the reverse complement.
AAAATGCAAAATAAACATTTTATTTCGATGTCGACTGCCGGCTGTGGGCTGTGGGCTGTGGGCCGAACTTAGCAGAATGGAGACGAAGAATTTGGGTCAAGTGGTGCTGCTGGAGATGGTGGTGGTACACATCTCGGGGAGCCTTACGCAATCCACAACGGCAGCTAGCTGCAAACACAGAATTTAATTATGCATAAGACAAGTCGCGGGCTGCAAGTCGCCGTTTTGGCCACAAAACGTCAAAATGCAGCCGCGACCAGCTGCGCTTTTTCAAAGCTCCAAGCCCGGGGTGAGGAGAGTGGGAGGTGGGTGTAATTGTGGTCGACAAACGTCACGTTTCGGCGGCTCAATTTGACTTAAAGTGGCTCCAATGCCAAACACTTGCAGCTGCAATCCAATTAAAACCAAAAATAAAACCGCCCAACCTGACAATTTATGCGTCTGTGTCGAGATTTTCGGGCTAAACGCGATTCGCATATTTATTTGCATTCGGACTCAGACGCTATCGATGGCCAGACCATGCGGCCAGCGGCACATAAATAACGCCGTGTGACAGAAATTAAATGAGGGTCGTCCTGGCCCACATAAATATAGTGCAGGCACTTTTTTTTTTGGCTTTGGATTTGCTTTTCGACGGGCTGAAATCGAAATCTGAGCTGAAATCGAAAACATTTTGCTGACAACTTGGCAAACAAATTTTGGCTAAAGGAAAAAAATACGTTAAGCGGGGTTTTGTTGACATGCGGCGCAAGGTCAAGGGTTCACGCCATGCACAACTGTGGCCATCAAAAGGGTTTAGGCCAAAACGAAATTGAGCATCAAATTATGGAATCGCATGATGGCGAAGAACGATAAAATATGTATAAGTCCCAAGCCATGCCGTGTGCAGATGAAGGTCTGTTTCTTCTTTATACTTAAATATTTTATGAATAATACAGGTCATGGATCTGGTTTGATGCCCAGCAGGTAGCTGGAGGGAATACGTGGCTCCGTTTTCTTAAGATTTTAGCATGATGACAAACTCGATTGAATTCGCCGTCTAATCAACACAAGCACAAATTGTGTTCGCAAAAAACAGTCTGTTACCCTGTGCAATGATAAAAGAATATACTTTCTTTTATTTCTTGATTTTAATAGATGGTGTTATAAAGGTCTTTAGAAGTTAGTTTTCTACACAGTTCACTGGGAAGTTCCGAAACTTCTTGTCGTTGGACATAATGGATATGAACTCCTCCAGGCTCCATGGTTCTCTCAGTTTGCTCTTGAGCTGTCTGCGAACCACCGACAATCCATTATACGCACTTATTGTGTGCTTTATTGCCAGTTTTGCCAGAGTTGCCAATGGCCACTGTTGACATTTCCGCTGCCAGGGGCCAAGCCCCCGAAGAGGGACGAAGAGCTGTCGTGTCATGCTTACAACATACAAATGCATATCATGCTGATGGACGCAGACCCCCAAGCCGGCCCACGCACACATGTGAAGCTATGCATGAGTTGTCATACAAGCACACACACACATATGTACATACATATGAATCTGCTCTTACTCATTGAAGATGAAGCAAAAGACGATAATGTTAAGCGTCAGCTTTTTGAAACAATTTCCACACATTGCCAAAGACGCACGCACACCCACACCCGCACACACACACACACACACACTGTTCCTCTCTAGGCATGGCAAACACAAACAGGTCGAGTGGCAAGGCAATAATAGCCAACCCGTTATATGTGTAGACGTTGCCATTATCGTTGTACCACACTTAGTTCTCCTTTCGAATGTCACACGCACACAGACGCAACAGCAGAGCACACATACCTGTGCATGTGTATGTTTAATCTGAAGTGCATGTGCTTGTTGTATGTATGCTGTGTACTGTGCGGCAACAATTGTTGTCCAATGACTGTGCGGTTCAACGTAGCAGTTAGTTGCTTTTATTGTTGATTTCTAGGTTTGTCAACTGGACTTTAATCGGCTAATTCATATTTATGTAGGTGGATATTACTGGGGATATATTTAATCCTTAATCAGCGAAACTATATTGATGGAATAAAGGGTGATAAGTTTTAAAGCCGAGTTTTAACATTATTGCCAAGTTTATCCATTATTGCCAAGCATTATATTTATTGAAATGTATTGTACAGATATTAAACTTTAAAATAGAGAAATATCTCAATTAAGTGGGATTTATAGATGTTTGCTTTATAAAAGTACATATTTATTTATCAAAATGTTCAACGCTAGTCACTTTTATCGAAGGTATTTAAATCCCCGACCGCAACCAAAAATCACAAACATGTTGAATTTTGGTTTTTGCTGTTCATAGGCGCAAAGTGCGAAATTCATAGCATACTTTTGCGCGCAATTAATGTTACTAGCATTTGGTCAAGGGCTCGGCAGGCAGGGAGTAGTTGGGTTTCTGGCTGTGTTTTGCTTATGTTATTGCGTGCCACGATATTGTTGTTTTTGTGCTGGCTCAGCAGCTGACCTTCAACTACACAGCACAGCCAAAGATGTCGACTTCCAGATAGAAACGCCCACAAATACTCAGACATTTGCTATTATTTCTGTTGACTATTTTCGGAATTGCGCACAAATTGATGAATAAGTTGTTTTGCGAAGTTGTACGATGTGCTTCTTGACTCGGAACTTAATCTTGATCATAGTCACACGCGTTGTCTTTGTCTGCTCAACCGTGTTGGTGTCTATGTGTGTGTGTGTGTGTCCTTCTGGCCGGGTCCTACTGCGTCTTAATCAAGTGTATTGTCTGTATTTTAACAGTGAGTGTGTATTGTGTTCATTGCAGCAATTTGGCCGTGTTTTTCTCGCACTAAGCAAACAGTTGAAATGTCGACAACAATAACAACAACAGGAATTGCCAGACGTGTGTATCTTCGGCTGGCCAAAAGCAACTATATTAATAACAATCAGCTTGTAGGCCATGCAGATGTGGATTTTGGCCAACAGCAACAGCAAACAGCAATAACAACAATACCCAAAGACCATTCAAGCGAAAACAACAAGCAAGTTGTTATAGTAGAACACGCATTAACACACACATAAATACTACGCTCTACTCAGCCACACACACATGTGCAATTGTTTCTTTATGTCTTTCCCTATTGAGGACAGTATATTTGTGCCAAGCTGCAGCTGTTGAATTCCAGTTTTGATAGTCCCAGTTCAACAGACTTACATTTAAATCCTTCTTTCGTTTCGTTTAGGATCTCCATTTTTCTGGCTAATGGGCTGTGATATTATAATTCAAGTATTAAAGACGGCAAATAGGTTCTTTTGTTTTAAAAATATATTATACTACTTTAAAAATAGGTTACATTTCTATATTATCTACATATATTTATAGTACACCATCCCTCAAACAGTTTTCACTCTGTCCTTCCAATTGACAGTGCTGAAATGTTCTACTAGAAGGGCTTGTAGGAATCAAAGAGATGTCCGTCTATTAATCGCCAATATGGAATATTCTGGCAAGACTCAAACTTGTGCGCTCCTAAGTAAATGAGAGGCTTAAACCCCCCGACCCAAGTACAGAATAATGCGAATGATTAATGAATTGCCTTGCTGCTGGTGCCCCTCTTAGTTGGTTAGTGCAGGGCCACATGCGTGTCCTCGTGCGGTTGCATTCTGGGGCCAAACAAGGACACACTTAATCAGTTCGACATTATCAGCGTGACTTGCGCCGCACTCGGGAGCCACTCGGCGATTAGGTGGAATGACTGGCGCTTTTGGGGCGCCTCCACAAAGGAGTTGGAGTGGATCAGGCAAGTAAACATTAATTAGATGCAATGAATTCCACTCACACACACACACACGCACAGCACAGCCCACTCAGATATGGCATATAATTTTTATGTGCTTGACTTTTGGCAGCCAGTGTAACGCATTTCGGTTTTGGGTTTCGGCTGTTTCGGGACGCAGCTGCTGCAGTTTGTTGCGGCAGGCAAATGGGTTCATGCAACCCACAATGTCTAGACAATGGGGCTGTTAGTGCCTGTGTGAGTGTGTGTTTGTGACAGACAACGTTGCCATTAGCTGCCGTCTACTGCAGATCGTATGACTGATTTATTTTTATTCAGTTCAGCCCACAATTAGCTGCTTCATTGGCAGCTCATAGTCGAAAGTATCGGACGCAGCGACGCGAAGCGAATTGGAAACCGCGCCACGCCCCCTTCTGAGTGGCTGCAGGTGTAGGCTCTCTCACACGAGAGCTGTTCCTTAAGTGCCCTCTACCCCACTCCTTACCCCAATAACGTCATTTAAGCGCCTTTCCATGCTGCCAATTTAATTGCAATTGCAATCAATGTTAACTCAGGACCAGCCCGAGGACTACGCGGGACACCCGAGAGGGTCGGCGAGGGGTAACATAAAGTCGACCCAATTAATTTTTTGTGCGCATGTAAACGCCGAACAGCAGCCGGGCACTCAATGATAATTATACGGACACGGCTTTTTATTCGCACGCAAATAAATCAATAAAGATATTAAAGAAACACAAATAAAAGCGAAAGCAAGGGCAGAATTACAAAAGCAACAACTGCACTTCCGTTTGATATGGCGTTCTGAGGCAGTCAACTTTTCCCAAATATTCGCTAAGATTTTTAAATTATGTTATTGCTGAAAACGACAAAAATGGGAACTCTCTCTATTCCCGATAATCAAAAAAAAAAAAAAAAGAAATGCTGGGACATATTCAATATTCTCATTCAAAATGCAGCGGTCTGCTTTGCAGCTTTTGCAAATCCCATTGATGCTGCTTATAAAGTGCCGTTAATAAATAATGGCTGACGGTTTTGGCTTAAAGGACTTATGGGCTGTCATCGTGACGGAGTTTTGTGAGCTGCGCTTTGAATTGTGACAAATAGTTGTGCATTGTGGGTTGTGTCTATTTACACGTTGGCTTGCGCAATAATTATTGTGCAAGGCTTAATTTAAATAATTAATAAATTATAATGCAAGCTGCAGGCTGAGACAGAGGCCAAAGCGGATGCAGGCAACAGCAGCTAAAAGTTTCTCATTAAACAAATATTTTCACAGCAGCTGAAATTTATGTTGCTGGCACCCGCACACCCGCACACACCCACCCACACACACACACACACACACAAACAGCCATCTACTCTCATTCCAAAATATAAAATTTATGCATGAAAACGGGCTGGGCCAGAGGTGAGGGGTGGCGGGGCAGGGCGCAGAGAATGCAGCAAGTAGTGCAGTGTAAACAAGCAGCAGGCGGGAGCCAGTCAGGCAGCCAGCGAGCAGCTCAGCAAGGACATGCCAAAGGACACATAATGCAAACATGTGACTTCCGCATGCGGTGCAAACACTTACAGTGCACTCACACACACACACACACACGCACACACGCACGCACAGCATTCATAAAGTTTGTGCCATAGTCTCATAGTTGTTAACAACTCGAGCGGCAGGCAGCTCGTCCGCCTGTCGCCAGGTCCTGGTGTCCTTCCAACCGCTTGTAGCTTGTCTTGTACGCACACCCCACTGTTTCAGGCTTAACTCACTTGCCACACTCACACACTCACACACACTCACACACACACACGCTCGCTCAGCGCACAGAGCCACAAAGACATAATGTGAAATAACTTATTGCCCTTAAAATGTCATTTATGTCAACGGTAAGATAAGTTACGCATACGCACCGTATACCACACACACTGCACACACTGCAGCCAGCACCCTGAACCCCGCACCCTTGCCTGGCAGGCCTGACAACAATTAAAGTCAACAGGAAATGTGACACATTTAACATGGTAAATAATATTTTCAATTATTTAGCATAAATAATATGCGCACATACGAATAGAGAGAGAGAGAGGGGGGAGAGTGCGCATGTAATTTAACACATGTTTTGCTTTTTCACATTGAAACATCCTGCGGCACATCCAAAAACTAATTAGCAGCTCAGGAGCTGCTGTTTGTTTTAGACATGTGGCACTTTGCGGGCTTCAATTTCGAAAAGCTGCAAAGGGCACTTCCACTCCTGGGGTGAAGTCCATTTGGTGGCTGCCAAAAACGAGTTAGAACTGTGTGTTTTGTTGGAGAGACCCTTGTCAACAATAAGCGCATGGCAGTCATTTAAGATAACTATATAAATGTATTCAGTGAGTGAATGAATAAATTATTAAATTGAAATAGTTTTCATCTAATGTGAACTTGTCAACTTTAAAGTGTGAAACCTCTGCAAGATGCCCGCCCGGAAATAGTCTGCCCAGATCATTTGGTAAATGTAACCACATTTATTTTAAGCCATCTCCCAATTTCGCAGCACCCGGAATATCCAGCATGAATAAAAGTTTTCAATTAGACCGCCAACGAGCGAATATTTCGTTTTCGGTTAGCCAAAAAACGAAGCCACAATTTGCAGTTGCTGGGAGAATTTAACCTCGTAAAACCCCATACCTTGCCGCAGCACAGCACTCACACACACAGACACACACACACACACACAGGGCTCACACACATATACAATTACCGAAGATTTATCGCCTGTGCACTTGGAATTGATGACCAGGGCCTAATTGTCATCCGATATGACTCCACCGCATGACTCGCATTGTCGGTCGAGCGACGTTGTCGTCGCAGGAGAGTCGGCCAGCAGCCAGCAGCCAACAGCTAACAGCCAGCAGCAGTAGTGGCTGCAGCCGGAGCGGGGCTAGCTCACGCCAGGGGCCGCCAGCAGCACATTTATACACTTCAACCGGCACGTGCATAGTTTTGCATGCTGCGCATAACTTGCATGCACACGGACACACACACACACAGACACGTACACGTACACGCACACTGGCTCGTAATTTTTACACACACACACACACGCACAGTGGGAGCGATTTATGTTTGACTTTCGCATGTGGCTGGCGGTTTGGGTGGATTTAAAAGTCCCCCAACGCGTGGGCGAGAGTCTCAACTGGATTCCTGTTTGATGCTGTCGCCTGCTGCTTGCTATAGCTTTTATTGTTGTTGTTGTTGCTGCTGTTGTTGTTGTTGCTTTTGTTGTAAAGTAAGTTAAGACTGTAGCCAGTAGTGTGAGACAGTCGGGTCGTATTTGTTGTTGGCTGCATTGGCTGATAAATCGCCAGCAATTTATTATTGATAACACATTGGTACATTGATTGTGTATTAACTGAAACTGTTTGCCAAAGTAAAGTGACATTGATATATGGCAAGTACATGAAATATCGCTTGTTACGACTACTACACTCTCTCTCTCTCTCTCTCTGTCTCACTCTCTCTCTCTCTCCCGCACTGTGTGCTTGTTGGGCCAACGTACCAATATGCCCATTGCGGCAATCAACGCCAGAAGTTGACGCAAGATTTGTGGCCGCCAGTCAGTCAGTCAGTCAGTTTATCCGCCTGTTTAAAACTTAATGGCCAAACATTTGACATGGCTTTTAAAAATTATGACAGCATTTTGTTGTTCACTTTTCTGCTCCAAAATCAACCATTTTTTTTTTTAATATCAAATGAATTCATTTTTTATTAATTCAAACAGCAATGTCATAAAGTGTGATGAGCCGGAAAAAAGGGAAATCAAATGCAAAAATTTATTACACGGCAATTAATGACACCGTGCGAGGTCAATACTTCGGGCCAGCCACAAACGATCACATCAATTAATAAAATATAATCAATTTAATTCATTACAGGCCTCAAAATATATGTAAATTTATTGCGGGCATCTATCTGTTCAAATCTATTAGCAGAAGAATTTATAAAAGAAAAATTAATTAAAATGAATTGACAAGTTAACCCAAAGCACGGGCTATGCCAAGGAAGTTGAATTTGGTATATGAAACCCGCAGATTGCGACGTTGCACGGCAAACGGGCAGCTGCTGCAGAGGAACAGCAGCTGGAGCGGCAATGACAACTAGAACTTGAACAGCAAGAACAACACGAGCAACTATAACAGATAGTGACAACCAGCGGCAAACACGAAAGTGTAATCAACGCTTAAACACTCGCAACAACGAGACAAACACGTCGCTCTGCTGGCCCGGCCGCAGACAATGGCTCTCTGGCTGGCAGACAAAAAAGCATGAACAAACATTGCGACACATTACTGTCAAAACTCATGAAAATATTTCACAACAGCGACAAGCGAACTGCCGCTGCAGGCAGGCTAAAGAGAGAGAGAGAGAGAGCGACAGCGACAGAGAGAGGAGTGGATCACATAAAACATACAGCAGCAAGGAACAAAAAAGTCACTAACAAGCATCATATGCCAGCAAAAATGTCAACAACAATGCAGCGCGGCACACACACGCGCACGCACACACACACACACACACACACAGCTCATTAGAGCCGTGACATGGGGTGGGGCAAAAAAGGATTTAGCATGCCGGCTTAGCGGCAGACGGAAATGCAGCAGGATAGCATTCATTTGTTGTCCTTGTTGGCAGTTTTGTTGTCTTTTTCGCATGCATCTTGTGCCCATTTTCGTTGCCGTTGTCGTTGGCGCTGTTGTTCTTGTTGTTGCTTCATTTATGACAGCTGCAAAAAGTTGCTGATGATGTAATGTTTATGTGTCGCTGACACTGGCACACCCCCAGCCCCAGCCCCAGCCCCCGTCACCCCGCTCAGCGCCAGCGTCATAATTGCACCTGCAAGGCTAACAGATGCAGACAACAACCGACGGCAGCAGCAGCAGCAGCAGCAGCAAAAAAGACGCGCAGGCAACAATGACACGACAGAAATATGCCAAGTAGCTGACTCCACATTGCACTGTGACATCAGTCAGGGTGGGGGCGAGGGGGCGGCATATGATGCATATCGCAAATGTCGTTTGCCGTCAGTTTCCGGTTGTTGCAGCAGCCATTTTGTTTATGCATGAACACGAATGCAACTGCAGCGGGGCGCAATGTCGCCTCTTGTTGAGTGTTTGTTTCAAGCCGTTGGAACGCACCGCCCCCGCCCCCACCAACTGGGTTTAGGGCTTGCAACTTGTGCTTGGATCAAGTGTAAACTAATTTTGAGGCAAGCTATGATTTCGGCGGAACTCAAAAGCACTGAATAAAAGCAAGCGGGACACACTCACATTGTTGGGCAATAATTTCTTGACTCTAATTTGGGCTATCTCATAGCCGTGTGTTCATTAATTATTTCGACCAGCCACATAAAAACAATGCCCACTGATTGTGTATCTAACCAATTTAACCAATTGCACCCTTTCTGCTGCCAATAACAAAGGCCACTATAGAATATAAACAAAAAGCGTGTATTAATTTTTGTTCCACTAGCCACACGACTATTACACACAATTAGGCAACAGCCAGAGCCACAATCGAGATATCTATAAACACATGTAAAGCGTACAGGAAGCCGCTTTGATAGCGCCAATTAGCAGCTCGGCACGCCATATTTCCTCAGCGTATACGCAATGTTTACGCTATGCGTATACGCAATATCCATAGAAATATCTGCGCTTGTTTGTGCGTACGCCGTCCGGTGTGGGCAAAGGAATTAGACACATAATTAAAAATACAAAGCATAAAGACTAATGGCTGTCTGCCCGCGCCAGTCTATTCCCTCGCCCCCCGCCGCCGGAACCAGCGCGATTAATTTATTGTTATTGCTTAGGTAAACAAAGGCGCAAAATCGAAACTCAGAATGAACCAGAGCCTGGTCGTGGTCCTGCTCCTGGTGTGGCCACGTGATTAGGCCAGTTCGATGAGCCGACCTCAGAGCTGCCTCGAATATTATTAGTAAACCAAATGCGTAGCCATAAATTACCACTCAGCGGCCAATGCTCGAGCGCATCTTCAGAGTGCGGAGCTGAAGTCGCAACTAGCGAAATGAAATGAAAGCGCGCACGCTTGACAGCTACTCCGGGGGTGGTGCAGGTCCGCTGGAGTGGGCGCGGGAGTGGCCGGCTTTGGGCCTGGGTTCGGGCCACGTGCGTGCTGCGGAAATGCTCGCAAATTTGCGCTTTGAATTTCGAAGGCGATCGTGGACTTGCATATTTTATTTGCTCTTTCAATCAGCAAAAAGCGGAAAGCCTTTTGCCAGCAATAAAATTATTGAAAGATTGATGAAAGCCGCCGCCCGAAACGAGCCCAATAAATTGCCCTTCGAAAGTGAGTTTATGTGTAGCTCCAAGTGCGGCGCAAGCTTGGCCCAAAAAACCTAAGAGACAGCCAAAGGACGTGCAGTCGTTGACATTGACATGGGACCACAAATAATACGGCAACAACAAAAACTAAATAAATGAAGAAATGGGCAAAAAAGTATAGCCAGTGCAAAGATTTATGGTCAAATAATTAGCAACGTCGACGGCTGCCACGCCTTGAATACGCTGTAAGGAACTTGCGAGCTGCTGACTACATTTTAAAAATTTATATATATATTATATATATTTTGGTTAGGCTAAAGGTAAGACTGAAAACAAATGATTGAATTTATGTTTTATTAATTTTATTAATTTTATAAAGCTGCTTTTGTTATATAGGGTATCTCTTAGTCGTTGGCAATTGCCCACACCTATAGAACACAGTGCAAACACAGACTACCAGCACACACAGACACACAGACACACCCACACCAACAAAGCGACACACTCTTGACCAAGAGGGAACGATGCCGGCGAGGTGTTTTAATTAATTAGCTTTTTGTTTTAATGCTGAACTTTTGTCCTGTGCTTTGTGTCCGTCGATTCGATTGCGTTTTTACGACTACGCGCGACTAATTTGTGTAAATTAAATTTATCGACCAGAAAATGCCACAGCAGCCAAAGCGAATCACCTCCACCAGCCACTTACCCCGCGGCCCGTGTGCCGTCCGGCGATGCCGCTGCTTAAATTAATCATACGCAGTGTGCGCCAACATTGTGTATAATGGCCGACTGACTGGGCCAACGAAATGAGGTAGCACAGCAGTTGGCGGATCGGCAGAAGGGGCACAATGCAGCTGAGGGTACGTATTTGGGTCAGGCTTGCGCTTCGATTTCGAGTTTCGAGTTGCGTAGCCGATTTTCCATTTCGATTTGTTTGTTAAGCATACGCAGTGTGTTACGCTGCGGACTTGGACTTCACTTTGGCAGCGGGCGTTGCCGTATGAAGGGGCTTTGATGGCCACTGCGCGTTAATGGCCAACTCAGGCGAGGCCGTGCAGACCGTAAACAGCAACAGCAATGGCCAAAAACTGTTGGCAGTAATGTTTCAGCCTTTGCTGGCCCGCTGCCAGGCTGACGCTCTTGCACTTTCATTAAGTTTAATTAAATTCTCACTTTGTAAATGTCAATGTGCACACACAGACACACACAAAGGCGGCTATCTATGCGCTGCTGGGGCGAAAAAATGCGCCAACCTGAGCGAATTTATGGCCCCTGGCGCAAGGCGACAAAAATCTCTGGGCTCCTGGCGCACAAATAACAGCACGTCGTAGTTTTGCTTCATTTGCTGGCTGTTTGCAGACATTGTTGGCTTTTAATTTGCCCGGCACGCGAGGCGAAAGCAACAACAATAACGACAACAACGACAGCAACAACGCGAACAACCCGAGCCTAGTAACTGCTTATTATGCAACAACTTTTTATTAATTTTTGCGTATTTTTCATGACACTCGAAAAGCGAGCGCCGCGCCAAAAACAAACGGCGAGGAAATTTCTAAGCAGCGCCGAAAAAAATATATAAGACAAAAAAAATATATAAATTCAAGTCAAAAATTTTGCCATAAACTTAACCATAAATAATTCAAATAATGTGCGCCTCAGCCTCGTCTTCTACGTGCCTAACCCCTGCCAAAGCAGCCCTCCCTCCTTCCTCCTTAGCTGTGTGTGTGAGTGTTGCTGTGTCTGGCTGTTTGTGAGGATATTTTCGAGCTAGGATATTAACCCCAATTGCGCTTGGCACTTGACTGGCTGCCTGCCGCAGTTCGTCTTGTTTTTTTTTTTGGCCTTTTTCGGTGTTTTGTTTTTGGTCCTTCGCAGTTGTTGTTTTTGTATCTGGTTGGCGTTTTAAGTGTTTCTTTAAGCGCCATAATCAGGCGCACCAAGAGCACAAATATTTTAAGCGACACGCAAATATGCAAATATGTGGCGCATACATGCATGAAGACATATGTATATTATTCACGTTAAGACTACAAGTGTGTGCGTGCCTGTGCCTGTGTGTGTGCTGCTACTTAAGCTGCTTAGCAGCCCATGCAATCGGCAGCTCAGCAAATAAAGAGCACTGGCTGCCTGGTATACCCTAAGGTCACGAAAATCAATCGATGAAAACATAAATGTAGTTCGGTAAACATAGGGAAGCGTCTAGAGATGGAAACTGAGCAATATTAGGAAATTGCCTTTTTTTATTTACTGTTGCATTTTCATTGCACTCAGTTCGACTTTATATATATAACTAAAGCTTTTTTAGGAGAGCGAGTACAGAAAGCATTTATTTTAACTTTTGAATAATGAAGTGAGAGACACAAATTTACTGTATGAATAAGTCAGTTGCCCTCTTATCGCCTCTGTAGTGTATTTCAAGTTCGGTCACACTTTTATGTTTTTCTGCCATCTACTTGCTTGTACTTTTCTCTGTGCTTGTGTTTGTTTATGTGTTTGTATTGTATTCTGTGTTGTATTTTTGGCCTATGCATGTTTAAATTTTATGTTTGCCAATGTGTTGGGCTTCTGCCATAAATGCACACCCCAATACGTGTGCCTCTGTATGGGTGTGTGTGTGTGTGTGTGTGTGTGTGGTGCGAGCTTGTCGAGGCAAATGTTTGGCAACATGTGCCACACAGCGGCAACATGCGGCCTGCATATAAATTTCCAAGTAGCTCGCCGTTTTCCTTAGATTTGTGCTCGACTTTTTTAGCATTGAGCAGAGCTGCCAAATGTTTGAGAACGCAACATTGATTCCGGCTTAAATTCAAATTGCGAACATGAGGCTTAATTAAATTTGCTTAATTAATCTGAGACGGCTCTGATTACGACCTGAAGCCTTTGACCTTTTTTGGTTAGGAGGAGGGCACTGCGGTCACAATACCCTGAGCTGTCAACGCGTGATGACAGCAATAGCCGTATTATGATGTCAACTGTGAAGTCAACTGTGAACGCACACACTCGCACAAACATTGTCGCATACGTTCATTAATCAGCACACAGAGCTGCAAATGTTTTTGGCTGCCTCGCGTACAAATTCCGGGAGCATAATTGTCATATGTGGCACAGTTCGTAGTCCCAATTACCAAGAATTTACCAAGTACATAAAAAATAATAATACATCTTGTGCTTAATTACGCATAAGTGCGTTCAGGGTGTGAAATTAAATGTTAGTAGCGACCTTTGACTTCCATTAGTTACCCCAAAAATAGCTGTAAACTTGGCGTTGGTTAAAATATAATTATTATCTATAAATACCAGATGTAAATAAACCAAGTTGAAGTCGGTACCAGAACCAAAATAATCATTTGCGAGATATAAATTACTTTTCAATTGAAATGATTAGTTAAATAAATAATTAAATACTTAAATTACTGTTTTGCTTTTCTTTCAATGGTTCTCATTCTATTTATTCTCTGACAGTTATAATAATAGATAGGAAAGTTTGTAAATGTTTTTAGTGCACGAATGAAAAAGATACAACAAACTGTACTGAATAAAATATGAGGTATTAGAGAAAGGTTTAAATAAAAAGGCCAACCAATTACAAGATCAGCTAGCTTGGAAATTCATGTATATATTTAAAGAAAAAGTTTAAAAACTTATGTGACAAACTAAAACGAGATTTTTAAGCGGCCTGCAAGGTTTTTCAACTGCAATTGACCATCATTTTCGGTCTTGGCCACGTTGCGACTGCCATCAGCGAACATTTGACACTAACACTTAATCCAAGTCAACCGCCGACAAAGCGCTAGAAACGACAGCTTAGGCTCCTAAAACCGAAGCACTAAGAAGCGCTCTCATCATGGGGAGAAAAATGTAAATTGGCGCTCTCGCGCTCTCTCGGATTTTTATTGTTCTCTCGTTTGTGCGGCGCTCTTGTGGTTGCAAAGCTTTTGGCCATGAAACGATGGCAGCGAAACAAGACCAAAACGTTCCACACAGGCCCCACCGAATGGCCGAGAACAACAACACCTTTGTTGGCCAGCACCTGCTGGCCGCTGCAGGTGGCCAAGTTTTTTTTTCGTTGGTTTTTGTTGGCACTTTTTTTGGGTTTCGGGCCAGGAATATATTCACTTAATGCGCGCCCGTGTCCGTTTTGCTTGATGCGCCACGTTCTCAGTTGGCTGCTGCCCACCATGCACCTCCCCACCTCCCCTGCTCCCCTGCTCCCCCTCTAGTGTTTTTTGCCCCGTTAACGCGTGACTTCGAGTGCCCTTAATGCTGTAAATGAATATTTAATGTTAAAAGCACTTGTCGAAAATGCAGCAGCAGCCAAAAGGGGTCCGAAAGGGGGGTGGGGGAGGGGGGTAGGGAAAGGGGGGCAAGCGAGGTGAAGTTAGTGCAGCCAATGGCTGTGCCTCTGCCGCTTCACTTAACGAGCGAGTTGATTTTAAATTGTTTTTGCAATTGGAGCATGCGATTAAAAATAAATAGTTGCAGTTTCAGAGCCAACTTGAAGGGCCACGCAAATTAGCGTTAACTTTAACTTTGGCCGCCTGCTGGGCCGTCTGTTTGCACTGCCACAGCAAACACGGCTGCCAACGGGACTCGGGCGATTCTGGCCAACAGCAGGAACGGCAGCTGGCATAAATAATGCGTAGCCGGGTTAGCCTACTCGGCTCTCTTGGCTGATAGCTGAGAACTTTGTTTGCCCAGCCGTCGTCTTCTGCTCCTCCTGCCGCAACCGTTTCGACTTGCGTTTCCTTTCGGCTGGCTGAGACAAATGTTTATAAACCGCTTAATTATTCACTTGGCCCAGTTTTTAGCCAGATGCGTGCGTGGCCGCCCTTTCCTTGGGGCCACACGCAAAACAAATTGACACAGCCGCACAGATTTCTGCGGTGTTAAGCTGAGGCCACATAAATCAGAGCCAAGCAGCAGAGCAGCAGAGACGAGACCCACCTCCAGCAGCTTCCTAACATTTCTCATAATTGTTGAGCTTTATTCAACTACATATATACTATATATCATTTTCACATTTATCGCCAGATCAGCTTCAAGCTAGCGAGAAACAAGGCAAATAGTAAATAAATATATTTATATATTTAAAAATATATTTATATAAGTGTGCAATCTCTGCGCAATACTCTATTTACAGTGTAATAATAGTTATTGGTTTGAAAGTAAGAATTCCCTCCTTAGTGGATGTGGTAAATGTGATCATAGTTAAAGTCTCTAGCTATTGCATTGATTTGCCCCGACGTACAATAAACTCATTTCCACTTTGTGAACAGAGAATCCGTACGGAGTACAGCTTGATAAAGCATTTACTCCAGAGACCCGCATATTTTTGGAGAGTACAAATAGCTTACCCTAACAAAAGCTACAGGCAGATTTTATCAATTCCTTCTACGAGAATTCGGTGTAAATATTGTAACGAGCACTTAATTCACGAAATATATAAAAAATAAAAGAAATAAATACAATTTTTAATTTGAGTTAGGCGATTGAAGCGTAATTCCAAGGCAAATTAAATAATTATTTATAAATAATTATTATAATATATATTTTCAACTGCGCATTAAATAATATTGCGGTATCATTGTTTTCATTTGTGAAGGGTATTTTAATTGTGTAACAAAATGTGTAACGCACATTGTATATATATAGTATATATATATTAACAACATTTATTTATGTATACATTATTCAACCAACGAACTAATTTAAATGTTTTTTTATATGTAGAGTTATATCGATAATGTCGTTCGCATTCTAGTTTTGTTCGTTGTTCGCTTCGGTTGTTCTGGATGGGGCAAGAAAATGTTTCGAATAGAATTAAAAATTGTTTTTTTAATTTGGAGCTGTTGCTGTTGCTTAACCGGGGCGGAGGAAATACCCGACTGCGATTATTTTGATACAGTTGATTTGACCAGCAGCAAAAGGCTCGAGAACGGTTCCTACGTCTACGAGGGAACTGTAATACCTGCAGAGGAAACTGGAACCTACGCCTATAAAATACTCTTCGAGGGCACCCGCACCTCCGTCCCGGCACACACGAGGGGCTGTGTGTGCAAGTTCAAGGCCTGTATTCGATACTGTTGTCATCGGCATCGGCTCGACTTGAAAGACGAACGCAAGTGCGCAATGGAACTGGGGCGCAGCCAGGTGAATATAACGCGGACTGACGGCTCACAGATCGAGAAAAGCCTTTCGGATCAGTTCGTTGTGCAGCAAGGAATACGCATTGAGTGCAACAAGCCCCACCATATTGTGCCCTTCACTAAGCACAAGGACTGGCAGCTCTTTGAGGTGAGCCGAAACTCTCGACTGTATTAAGGATTGGCAGGATCTTAAAGTGTGTGACTATGCAATTAGAATGGGACTTTGTATCGATCGGATGATGGCCAGTACCTATCCAAACGGGACTACTGCGTGCAGCCAGAGGAGCTGGCCAGTCTCGGCGAGGACTTCAAGCTGCTGCATATGAACTGTGTCAATGATCGTGGCTTGCTCAATGGTAACCTTTAATCCTTTAAGAACGTATTCGACTCTGTTTCAACGCTCTCCATTGCAGTCAACTTGGTATCAATCTGCTTTCTGCTGTTGACCACCTCGTTTTACGTATTCGTGCTCAAGCTGCAGCATTTTCACGACAAGTGTTATCTCTGCTATTTGATTTGCCTGTCGGTGAGTCTCTTGGTCAATATCGTAACCAGAGCGGAGACCTTTCTGTATGGCATTGCCTGCTATCTTGTGGGTGAGTAATGTGTGAACATAAGCTTGGCAAGCGGGTTGACGCAGCTTTGGCTTTGTAGCCTACCTTGGCTACTTTTCCAGCATTTCCATCTACCTCTGGCTGGCCGTAATGGCCTTCGATCTGTGGAGGAAATTGGTCGTTCACATGTTCGAAGTTACCCAAAATAACAGCAAGCAGCGGTTTCGGAGCTACAGTCTCTTTGTGTGGGGAACTGCGTCTCTGCTGCTATTGATCACAATTCTCGCTGACTTTCTGTTGGACGGGCGTCGAGTGGACTCCAACTGGAAAATGGGCTATGTTTACTACGAGTGCTATGCTAAATGTTGGGTATTCCCTTATCTGCGTCTCTATTATGTTTCTTAACTTCTGCTTTACGCAGTAACTGATTGGTCGAGTGTCGTATATTTCTTCGCTCCCGTTGGCTTGATTGTTGCCTGTAACACCACGATGGTCGTCATCACAGCCAGGAATATTCACACACAGAAGAGCAAGAACCGCGAACAGCTGAAACAGTTTGGCAAACATAATATCAGGGAAAACATAAGGTAAAGTTTTATTCCACGCTTATTGGTTTCTAATTTAATTTTGAAAATTGAAATATTAGATTCACAATCTACGTGCGATTCTTTATAATCGCGATCATGGACTGGCTGATCGAACTAACCGCAGTTGTTTACAATCTCGCTGGCAACCCGCCAGCATTTCTGCATAGTATTATGCTCTACCTGGGACTGGTGCAGTGCGTTCTCATATTTGCCGTGACTGTGTCGAGGAGGGATGTGATTCAGCTGCTGACACGCTGGTGAGAACCTCAACTATTTAATGTTTAATTAATGCTTACTTTAATGCATTAATTGCAGGACGCATAAAGGCAAGCAGAGAGCCAGCAGGAATCACAACTCGACAGAAGTGAAAGAGCTGGACACATAAGATATATATAAGCTTTTTAAAATTTTATTTTTCTGTTTAAATATTAAATTTTGGCTCGGAGCATTCAGCTCGCCAGAGGAATATCTCCTTTAGCTGTGTGTGTGTGCTAAGCCAGCACTTGCTCGGCTTTCGCCCCTTGAGCTCACTCGTGTCCTGACCCTGTTTACAAAAGCAGTGCAATGCGCGGCGCTCAATTGGCAGCATGTCAAGTCAGCTCAAGTAAAATTTATTTGTTACAGCCACAGCCGGGGGCCAGACAGCAGGGACAAGGGGTTGGAGCGGGACTCGGCCAGTCAGGCAGTTATTGTGCGAGCTAGTCTAAATATAAACTGCTCTTCAACTGCTGCTGCCACCGAGTGTGCCCCATTTCGCCTCTGCCTCGGCTGTCATCGCAATTGCTGTCATTGCTGTTATTGCACTTAACGCACTTGCGCCCACGCACACACACACAGAGAGAGAGTGTCGGGGGTCTGCATGAATGCTGGATGGCGCCCAGACAACTGGCTGCAATTATGGCGTCTCAATGCGTTTTGTGCGTGGCTTCGGCAGTTAGCCTGCGAGCCTGCCGTCGCATATTTGCAACAGCGGCGACAGCGACAGTGGGGACAAAAGCATTTTGCCAGACAAAAACACTGAATGCCCACGGGGCAGCCATTAGCCTAATAACGGCACACACACACACACACACATACACACACACACGCTCGTCTCGCCTCAACTCGCATTGCGTTTTTGAGCTTCTCCTGTCACATGTGCCCCGCCAGCGACAACAACAACAACAATGACAAACAGGCGACATGATGAACGTCGCCTCAGCTTCTGCTTGAACAATTAACATAAATAATGGCCGAGTGGTTGCTCACTCGACATTGTCTACCTATTGTCGGCCCTACTTGCGGTAAGTGGAAATATATTTTTCACTTTTCATTTCTAATTATGGCGCTGGGGACACGCTCCAAATAGCAGAGACAAACGCAATACGCGGCGGGGATAACAAATGAAAGGTGCGACAATCTGTCAAGTGTTTGCAGACCTTTTTGCTGCTCTGGCCACATTCAATGTATACACTTTTAAGTAGTCCTTAGCCATGCCCAACAGTATCATAACTAAATAAATATGTATAATGGCTTCGAGTGCATTAAAATTGTATGACGAAATATGAAACCCGTTGAAAAGCGCATATACCTTCGAAAGGAACGATCGGTCAAGGTATCCAGATTTGGGAACTGGGTAACACAGTCATCTCTGGGTATCTTCTATGCGTCTGCCGTGCTAGGAAGCCACATATCCCTGCTCCGTTCGAGGGCTGAATAGCTGAAATATCTGGCAAAAGTTGGCAAGTATTTGAGCCAAATGTCGCCAGCTTACAGCGACTGCAGCATGTGACAAACTTAAAGTCAAAATTGCTTGGCCAAATTGTTAGTCAAAGTCAAACCACCCCAGTATTCAGCTGGGCGCGCCTCGTCTCGTCTTGTCCCGCTGTCAAAGTCAAACTGTGCTGGGAGCTACGCAGCACACTCAGCTTTACTGCCCTCGGGCCACAATGCATGGCAGCTGTAGCATTTGTGGCAGCGGCAGCTTAGCTTACGTTACGTATACGCAACGTCTGAGGTTTGGCAATAAAATTGCGCATTGTTGTCGTTCGCTTGCTGCTGTTGTTGTTGTTGTGAAATACCAACCATTGCAAGATTTATATGTTCAGCTCGCTTAAGTGGTAGTCAGACATTGGTTTTAGGGGCGCATAAGACAACTTTATAAGCAAAGCGCATGGCTTGCAGTCTAGACGGACGTTCCGACTGCCAGCCAGCTGGGCCGGTCAGTGGTGACATTCAAATGCTCGAGCTGCCTGCTCAGATTTATGCGAACGGGCCAGAATCAGCATCGAGCCAACGAGGGTCGCCGGGTCAAGCAACACTTTGTGGGGGGGAATTGTGTATAGTTTACTTTTTGGTACGAAAACTTTTGCACATTTCCTACAGCGTTTCGGGGTTGGGGTCGGGATCGGGGGAATGCGGGGGAAGTGTACATCCTTGTGCTTTATTATTTTGCTGCTTCATTTTTATATTATCGGTGGCAACTTTTCTGCTATTTTGGGCACAACTTATGGCGCAAAAAGTGAATTGGGCTCAGAGCGGAGTTGCTCGTGCCAACTTCCTACTACCAAGGAAGTCGCAGACCGTGCGAAAAGTTTCAGTTCGGGGCACATTACAGCAACTTCCTTTCCACACGAAATTTGTTTAATTAAAATTTTTGTTAAAATCTGTAAATTGTTTTGTTTTGTCGGTTCGCTGGCGACGTCTTCCAGCACGGACCCCGACTCAAATTCGTACTCAGTGTAAGTCGCATCCTCATTTTTTGGCAGTCCTCGGAAAATAGTTGGCACAACAAAATATTGCCGCCAACTATGAAATTGTTAAATAATTGAACTGCAAGAATGTCCGCATCTCTTGACTTCCGTTCTCGCAGTGGCCGTGGGAGGGTACTGTATAAATGCTTTGGCACTTTGCCATTTACATCTTGTTAATAATTAATCGAAAAGTATATTATTTACACATTTATTGCCAGCACTCAAACATTTCCCCTGCCCCGACCGCCTTCACAATACAATCTGTCATCCAAGGTTCCCAAATAAAAGACCACCGTCAGCTTTACAATCCCCCAGGCTGGGATATCTTTCATGTCGCTGGAGCGATAACTACCTCGCCATCAATTATTCACTAATGCGCATATAATAGAGTTGCATAATTTAACACCCTGCCGAAGACCTCCCCGAGAATTCATCATGCGAAAAACATAGCAGCAATAGATAAAGTCGAATGAAGCGAAGATGCAGAGAGAGAGAGGAAACTATGCGTGCTGCGACCCCAAAAGGACAACGCACAAAATTATTCAAGTCAATGAACAATTTAATTTATCATTAATATAAAATCGGACAGTTTGTGTATGTGGAAGTGTCGTCTTGGCGTGCTGCCATCCAGAGCGCCACTTGAGCTAATCTCATATATCATCGTTGATCTGGCAGCGAGGCAGCCGAGGAACACGGCGAACGGCCTTCGAGTCGAAGCTTGAAGCGTCTGTCGGCCTGCAACATTTTTCTAATATGTATGATTTTACTTTCAAATGCGGTCGGGACTCGACGCGCCCCCACAGCTTGTGTCCTTGTCTGTGTCTGTGTCTGTGTCCGTCTGTCTGTCCGTCCGCATGTCTGCCATAATTCTGAGCAGGAAACTTGCTGGCATCAGCAGCCGGCAGTCTGACCATTAATACTCAATTGGCTGTGCTTCCCGTGCGGATTGTGGTCGGTCTCCGTTGGACTCCGTCGGACTCCGTCGGCCTCCTCGCCCGCCATCATCTTTGTCGTCTTGTGCTGACACTTGAATTGAATCGAAATTGGTTATTAGCAATTCTTACGAGACTCTGGCAACGACGCTGGGGTCCGGGCGCAGCACTTGAAAGCGAATATATTGGAAAATAAAATTGGAAAATCTAAGTATATTGCGTGTACGTCAACGCTCCGGCTCGTATCTGTTGCTCTGCGTATACGCAATATTTATCTCTTGCTCTACCTCCAGTTTATGGGTTTTTAAAGTGCTACAAGTTGCACGCCGCTGCCCGAGGAGCCCAGTCAAGTTGCCAGTTGATAGCCGATCCGTGTCAATGCAAACAATGCCAGCAGGAGGGAGCCGCCGAAGGACAGGCGGACGAGCGGACGGACTGCGAGAAGAAGCCCCAGCAAGTGCATAACAAAAGTTGTTCGGCGCAAATGAAATCGTTTTGTGCAACTTCCGTTTCCGTTTCTGCTGCTGCGGCAACAACGGCAAATGGCAGCCATGTTTGCCACTGAAAGTCGCATTCACACACGATTTTTGATTTTGATTTGTTGGCGAAACTCACTGCACATTGCGTGCAGTTGCGAGTGCATTCGCTTGGAATATCTAAGTTTTCTCGCCCAGCTAAACTTGCCAGCACACTGCACCAGCCACAACAGAACTTGCCCAACAAAAAAAGGTGATGGGCTGCCTTACCCCTCCCCAGCCCGATCAGACTCTCTGTTACGACCCTCAGCTGCTTTCTGCTGATGCACGCATAAAGCGCAAAAATTGCATGCTTTATGCATAAATAAACAAATCACTGAAATCAAAAACATTCAAAATGACTTCAAAACTCAGCTCAATGCCCATTGTAGTGTATGTGAATTGGTCTGCCTGTGTGTGTGTGTGTGTGTGTTCGCCCGTGTGCATGTGCATTGGGTTTTTCTCGTATTTATTTTTAGGCTTTGCTCTGATATTGGGCGATGCTTGCAATAGATTGAGGACATGTTTATTTAACTTTTCCCTTTCAAATATTCTCGTACATTCTTCAATAATTTGGAATGGAAATAATTTATTTTCGCTACTAGCTGGCATATGCTTTAAGAAATTAACCTAAAGCTTGTTTTTTTTATATTTTTTTTTTTGGTTTTGGCCCAGTTATGACAAGTTTAAAAGACAGGAAGTCGGTCAAGTTAGGCAGTACGCAAGGAAGGGGCAAATGTTTGCGAAACGTTTTATCTTAAATGATACTTACAAGCGAAATTTGCATGTTTCTTATTTCTTAACATGACAGCGAGGATAAGTGTCCGCCTGCCTCGGTGA
The DNA here is from genome assembly GCA_035047465.1 of Drosophila sordidula. Taxonomy (NCBI): domain Eukaryota; kingdom Metazoa; phylum Arthropoda; class Insecta; order Diptera; family Drosophilidae; genus Drosophila; species Drosophila sordidula. Next base: position 3,333,613 of record JAWNPQ010000090.1, on the reverse strand, counting down.
CTTTTGCCTTGAGCCTGTCAAGGTATCAGCCACATATGCAACACTCGAGCCCTTGCAGCCAGCTGCAGGTCTGTCATCCTTTGTGCAGACAGCTGAGGCTTTTATGACATAAGCCCAGCTAGACGTCTGAGTTGACGATAAGGTTGGACGCAATACATGTACATATATGCTCCGGACTCTGTAATTACAAACTTATGTTAATGACTTTCACTTTCGGCAGCTTTCGGCTGCCTGGGCCTAAATGAAGGTTACGGCTCGGCCCTCTTATGCATATGCATATTCAAGGCGCACATGCGACGCGCCGGACTAAATGAAGTTGCGCAAATCATCATCCAATTACAGCTGTAAAATTATACTAATTACAACTTTGGAATTAGAAATATGCAAATGTCTGGGCACAGACGGCCGACTACGGCAAAGTTTTGTGATTAAAAATTGGCAAAGTTAAATGTGTCACATACACACAGAGAGAGAGAGAGACAGAGATACTTTGTATATATATATGTATAAAGTTGCATACATTTGCCTAAATTATATTGACATCTAACAGTCCCGCTGCAAGTCGCCTGCAAGGCAGCTGATAAGTGAGCTAAGCTCAGCTCCGCTCAGCTGCCGAAGGGGGCGGTGGGTGGGGGGCTGGCTGGGGTGGCACATATGAAAGGCCGGCAAAGCCATGCATAAATTATAACAAGAAGCCAAGTCAGAGGAGCAAAAAACAGCTCGTAATAATTAAAACAAAATATGCTTAAAAATGAAACTTTAAATTCTGCCTCGTTAGCACATCAAAAGCCGAGGCGATGCGTGGGTGTGTGTGCCCATTTCGGCAACTGAGACGAGTGCGAGTGCAATGTGCAATGGTTGGCTGGCGGTGCGTATACTTAATATGAGAGGGCGTATACTTAATATGGCATACCCTGCACGTCGCCGGTCGCAAGTCACGCGCCCGGCAAGTAAATTCAATCAAGTTGCCCCGAGCACAAGCTGGCGACAATTGCCGCAACTGGACACGGATAATTTGCGCTAATTGTAATGCATTTAGTGGCGCTGCGGACTGCAGGTGACCTTGAAGGACTGTGGGTGTGCGAAAAATGAGAATTTAACAAGCTTAGCACTCGCAGCTGAAAGATCCCCCGGGGCTGTCAGCGCCACTTACAGCTATCAGTTTCACTGGCTCTGCCAATTTCCATTCTCATTATTCGCAAGACGCGCCGCGCGTCACTTTATCATTTTCCGATTGACAACGCACAGCTGTTGTCGGGCCACGCCCACCCTCCCGGCGCGCCCCCATCCGCGCGGCCTGTTTTCGAATTGTCAAATTAAAACGGAAAAATGTTGAATTTGATTAGCGAAGCGTTAAAGAAAAGAAACAGCGCAACGCGCAGACAAACGCAGAAAAGGAGCCAGAAAGAACAGCGAATGAAAAGATAATGAGCCTTGGTTCAGGCCAAAGCAGCATTTAAGCAAAACTTTCCCCGGAACCCAACAGGCGTGAAGGCCAGGGCTGCAGCCAAATAGTGCTTGAATGGCAAAACTCGTGGTTAAATATTGTATATACATTACAAAAGAATTAGTCTTAATATGAAGTTTAATAAAGACAAATATATATTATATAATTTGAAAATATTTGCCTTCCTGTTGGAGGCATTTTTGCAGCCCTGGTTGGATAGGGACTCAGTCAACCAGGCAGCTATCATTGTCAGTTACACGAAAAAGTGCAGCTGCCGAACTAAGTGTCGTCGCAGCAACACAAACACTTACACACACACGCACATCAGACAATACCCACACACACACACATACACACGCTTGGCTCAAGCCTTTGAGTGGTGGATAATTTTGTAATTATTTAACTTAATGGAAAACAAACTTAATTTTGTGCAAAAATTAAAAGAAGCAACTTGGCGCGTGGCAAGTCAGCGAGAGGGGCGGGAGGGGGCGTGGCGTAGCGGTAAGCAAGGGTGGGTGACCATGCACCATGTTTTAGACAAGTTGAATGGAAAGCTGCCAATTTGTTGTGCGCAAAATAATTTAGTGTTTCCTCTGTGTGTGTGTGTGTGTGTGTGTGTGTGTGTGCAGACGCCAGGCAAACAATCCCGCGCCAGGCTGGGGACTCATTGTCTGCGCTGACTGACGTGTTGATATATCTCGGGCCACAATTAAACTGCAATTCTATTTAATTATGTGCCGTGTCTGCGCCGCAGCTAATTGACAGCTGAGGCCGGCGCACTTCATAAAATCGATGGGCTAATTGTTAAAACTGAGCATCTCAAAATGCGGCGAAAAGTGCAAGCCTGGCCCGCCGAACTTATTGCGCAAAGTTCAAAGGTTGCCATCGCGAACAGCGAGCTGCAAAATTGATAATCTCCCCCCTTAGCCGAAAGCTGCGGATAAAGTTTGAGTTGCACAGCGAAGGCGGCTCCTGGCAGGACGCCTGCTCGTTTATTAAGTGCCGCAAAAGTTGCGCGCACACAAATGATAATTGGGCATTGAGACGCACCGCCCCGCCCCGCCCCCAACCCCTAGATCTGGGCCGCCAGCCGGCGAAAGATGCATAATTAACACAAAATAATGATAAAGTTCAGGACGCTGAGTCAGCGCGCAACGAAATCTTCTTACTTGAGCATCGGGCGCCCCTCCTCCGTCTGGCCCCCTCCGTCTGCGGGGGCCCAACTAGCGGCCCAGCTTCTGGAACTCCCACTCGCGGTTGTCCAGCGGACAGACGGAACGAGACTTGAGCCAGCGCGAAATGCAGTGGAAATGGTAGGCGTGGTTGCAAACGCCCCAGGCCACGGTGCACTCCTCGAACGAATTCTGATTGGGATCCGCCTGGCACTCGATGCAGAGATCCATTATGGAATTGCGGCAAATCGCGCACGTGTCCACAGCAATATCTGTATTGAGATGAATGGGGGGGAATTATGGCCACCGGAAATTGTTTAATAATCAGCTTTTGGGCTACTTAAGGCTTACCCCAGGCCCACATGGCCACCGCATTCCATTTCTTGACCGTAAACCGCTTCTTGCTCCTCTGGCAGTCGGCGCTGCACATTGGCTTCTCCTCCTCCTCCTCCTGCTGCTGCTCCTGCTCCTCGGACTCCTTCGCGTTGCCCTCGCTCGCCGTTGGCGTCTGATACTCACTGTCCGTCTCTCCCGTGCGGAGAGCTGAGCTATTCGCTTCGCTCGTGTCGTCCATTATGAGAATTTTGTAATATGCCTACAGTCTTAACTAATCGGTTCGTACTATTGTTCTAACTAATGTATTGCTAAGCTAGCAGAGCTCACTGAGTTCGACGTTGAATTCCGATCGAGATAACATTTTTCATGTTTCTCATTTTACATTCGTTATTATAATATTCGTTACACAGCGACTGCCATTATCATCGGATTATGTGGCACTGACCAGCTCCTCCATATTCTTCCCGTCCGTGCGGTATATTGCGTTCTAATTACGTGAAAAGCAATTTTGTGCAACATATATGGGTCCATTACGCAGCTACTAGTCAAGGTCCTGCAGTACATTATGCTTATTTAGAGCTGTGCGCGAAAGGGCGCCCCCCGCGGAGCCCCCCCTACCCCCCGCTCCCGCGCGTCACTTGCAGTGCAGTTTTTTGCGCTCTCCGTTCGCCTTCGCTCGCCAAATGTTTTGCTATGACGCTTGAGTCAACATTAATTTAAATGAGTTGCCACTTAACTTTTAATTAAAAATTCACTTTTTATTTATTTAGTTGGAAATGGAATGGACTCGGCCTCCGTCGACCCAAGTCACCCACACACCCCCCCCCCCCACCCCTATTCCCCTATTTCCGCTCTGCTTTGCACTTATGGCTGTTGCACAGCCGCCTGACTCGCAGTTTGATTTAAAAGCTGCGCCGAACTAAAATAAAATGTGCAGAAAATTCAACAAAAAAATAAAATAAAACGAAGAAAATTAAATAAAATAAATAAAAATTGTTCCGACAGACGCGCGTTCATACAAATTAAAGTTTGTGTTATTTTATTCTGCTTGAAATGCAGCCAAATGGTTTTATATTTAATTTTCGTACGCTTTAATTGCCATCTAAATGAATAAATAAGTGCAAATAAGTCAGCTCGACTTATTTGGCGGGTCGTTTATTTAAGGATGTGATTACCATGCACGTCCTGCGTCTCGGCCCCACCGCGATTTCCGTAATTAATTTGCACTCGCAATTAAAATGTTACGCGTTCTTTTTCTAGCCATTTATTAATATTATTTTCATTTGCTGGTGTGTGCTAATTTAGCTGAAAATATATATGTTTAAAGCTGAAAAATATCAAATCTTTTTTGACTATTTCATGAGCTCCAAAAGATAAGATATAAGATAAGTTTTCTCTTTTCAACAAAACCATTTAATCCAGCGAAATCTAGAAACTTATAAGCTCTAGCTTAATACTTCGGATAGAATAAAAAAAATTGCTTCTTTTAGTTTCAATTAGGTTGAATTTGAAACTTGCAATTGTGCCTTGGCAGCTTGCTCTCGCTTCACACTTTCCCCATGACTATAAATTCATAATTCTTACACCGAACGATTTGAAAGAGCGCCCAAAGCATTTCTGGCAACTTTCAGAAGGCACTTGGCATGGAAATTGTTGCCGCTTGGCGTGCAGTTAGCCCAGTTGCCAATTTGCGGAGTTTCCCTGTGGCAAGTGTCGATTGGCTTCAATTTATTTTACGAGCATTCAATGTGTTAATTTTGTCTGCAAGACATTTACAATTAATTGCAATCGATGCTGGTCAGCATCCCCCCCCCCCCACACACACACACACACACACAAACTCTGTTTGAGTTGATCTCAGGTGCATGTCAAGGCTGTTGTCAGAGTTGTTCGCCATGAGTGCGCACTGTCCACGCATATTAAATTGTTTGTGTGGACTTATTGAACTATTTGATTTGGTTGCAAGTTTGTCACGCAGTCAGCGCCTTGCTACTGCCACGCCCACCCTCCGCCCACTCTGTGCTATTGACTGCACATGCTCTTCATTTGGAATTGATGTATTTACATCCGCTTGTAATTTCCTACGTGCGCTTGAATATATTTTCCCGAAAATTTGCCAAATGCTGCAGCCAGTCAACCAACAACGGACACACCGGGATACACACCGCATACACAACACACACACAACACACACACACACACAGACACTCCTGAGGCCAGTGAAGCGTTTAGCTTTGGCCCAACACATATACATCTATATAGATATATAGTCATAGCTATATCATCTGCGACTGCACGTTGTATTGCTTTAATTTCGTCATCATTCTACCTGTCGCTGCTCACCTGCCCGCTTGCTAAGCTGCATGCAAATTTTATTGGCTCCCTGCTCGGCCCCGGAACTGTTTCTAGCAGCTCAGTCAATATTATTGATCAGGCGTCAAAATTTGGCTGCGCTGCTCCCAGTATAAATTGTGGCACATTTCCATCGAGAGTTTGCCAGTGTGTGTGTGTGTGTGTGTGTGTGTGTCCCAGACATGCAGAGCTTATCAATGGGAAGGTATCAATAGCGGAAGTGGGAACTCAAATCGCTGTCATTGTGCGTCTTTAGAGCAATTAACATAAGCTGCTGGCAAACGAGTTAAGAACGACGATCCACATCTGTGCTGATCGAATGGAAGACACCCTGTAATTTGCAATTGGATGGGATGGAGAGTTGCAGAAATTCATTCCTTCTTCAGCACTAAATATTTTATATTTTTTTGGAATTTTAAACTTAGTTCTTTCGGCTCTTCAATCGCAATAGTTGCTTGAAGTGGATTCATTATCAACGTACAACTGCTTCACCGATTGGCTGCTAGTTGAAGTGAGTTTGCATTTTTTGCTCTATTAATTTTTGTTGCCCATAGTTGAGGACTTGTCGTTGAGCCTAAAGGCCCGGCGTCGTCTATAAAATTTAATTGAGAGTCAAGCGAAGCAAAAAAGTGAATAGAAATAAACGGGCACACGCCAAAGGACTTCCGCACGCACACACACAGAGACAGAGAGAGAAAGAGATAGAGTAAGACAAAGACAAAGACAAAGACAGAGAGATCGACGCACAGTCAGCTCCACAGTGGCGCACTTGGCTTGCGCTTTTGCGCCTTATTAATAAAACAAATACAAATAAAAGCAACAAAAAAAGTGGAAAAGCGGAGAAAAGGAAAAACATTTTGCCACGGCATTTCCATATAAGCCACATTTTCAATAACAACTACGACGGCAACGGGCGGCCAAAAGACTGAAACTTGCGCAAAGTTGTTGCTTTCCGCAAGTCTTTGGCTGGCACGAGTTGGCTACACCTCCAGAACGCCACTCCCCCACGCCCCCACTCCTACCGTCACCAGCGCGCTCTGCTCCGCTCTTATTTCTTGCTCGTTTTATTTTCATTGAACATTTCATTGACACTTTGACAGCAACATTGACATTTGCGTGACTCGAGTGATTAGAATATGCGCCGCAAAGTAGGCAACCGACAAAGTTGCTGCGTGAATCCCCCCAACCCTCCCCCCTTCAGCGGCAACCATCCCCATGAAACCCAATCTTGTGCGCATAAAATGCCTGACTTAGTGTTCTATTGCTGTTTAAATCCTCATGCTCGCCTTTCTTTCCGCCTCTTTCTCACTCTTTGTTAACTGATGACAATGAAATTCGCTTGTGTTTCACAAATTGCTTTCTCCACAAATTCGCCAAGTTCTTTTTGATTATCATATATATATATTAGAAGAGTTTCTAAGCCATATATGCAATTTTAGAGAGTTTGAGGAAATGGTTTTCCCTCTTTACCGTCGTGTAAATCTTGAATTAAGTAATACATAATTAAAACTGGATTCGAAGATAAACCCAAAGTGAAATCAATGGGGAATCCTTGAGAATGCCTCAGTGTGTGTGTACAAGTGTAGGGAAATTTATTTGCTTTGGAAGAACTGAAGCTGGAATCGGAGCAGCTGCACGACAAGCTCGCAGTTGCCGTGGAATTTATTTGGCTTGTAATGCGATTCAATTGCTTGTCGCCTGGATAATGCAGGCGTATCGCTTTCCCCTGTCCGGGATAAACGAGTTGCGCTTAAAACGCTTGATGTGCCAATTTTCATAGTTGACTCTGCGACACACAAACAGGGAGAGAGAGAGAGAGAGAGAGATAAAGATATACGCACACTCTATAGACGATTCGCTTGATTTAGTGTTTTATTGTTTATTGCCTCAAGTTTCTGACTGTTGGGACTCCAATCTTCAACTGGAGCTCAAGTAGCAATGACAGCTCTTAGTGGCTGTTGTTGGTGGTGTTGCTGTTGGTGATAGCGATGCTGTCCAGTAGAAGTTTTTGCATTTGCTGCACTTTGTGCGACTGCTGCTCATTTTTATTATTTGCTGCAGCCATGACAAACTTTTGTTAAGCCAACTTTTGCACTTTACTTAGCCGAAGCTCTGCTCTGACGGCTGCCAAAGTTTTGCCAGTAATTCCACAACAATAAAATAAATACAATAAGAGCAACAAAAAAGAAGGCACAAATAATAAAGCAGCTTTACCTTAAATGATTCAATTTGCCACACACAAACACACACACACACACACACACCCCAATTGAATTAGCGATAATTGAGTTGTGCGCTGTCGCAAACGATAAACATCAGCAGCAATTCGGCCAAAAACTCAGTAGCCAACTCAAAATAATTCAATAAACCGTAATAAATTAAATAATATGTTTAACGTGTTATAGAAAAAACTCAAAGCAGTTCGTTCTACGGCCACAAATAATTCCACACTAATTGTGATGTGCATGAAAATAATAATAAATGCTTTAAATTTCCTTCATTTATTTACCGATTTCAAATTAAAATTCTTGTGTAATAATTCAATCAGAGCAACGCTTCTAAAATATATACATATATATATTTGACAAATTTCGTAGCCAACGAGAACATATTTTATTGCCACTTTTGGAGCTTTGGCTGTCAGTTTGTTAGCTTCGGGCAAACAACAATCAAATGGGAGAGAAAGAATAGCTCTTGTATACATCCAACTAACTAACTGTCTGTCTGTTCGTCTGTCCGTCCGGGTCTGACTGACTGTGTGTCTATTTTGCATTTTTATAAGGCACACTGCATTCTACTCTGAGGGCCATTTAATTGAACAAGTGAGCACTTTATTAAAATGTCACTCAACGTGTTTAGTTGCTGGGCGTAGGCGAGAGGGGCACGGGGTGCGGGCTGCGGGCTGCGGGGTGTATGCTGCCGACGTGGCCTGTGCAAATTTCATTATCGTTGTGTCAGCCATTTGACAGCCGGTCTCACCTACATTTAACGGCAACTGCAACTGCAGCTGCAGCTCACCTATGCATATTTAATAAATATTTTTGGTGCAACTCTCGTCTAATCCACAAGCAGGCGGCCGGCAAAAACAACCTAATGAAACGCCAACAACAACAGCAACAACAACAGGGAAACTAGTTAGCTGGAAACTACACTGCGCAACACGAGTGTAGAGAACACAGCAGAACAGAACTCGTATATCATTTGGGGGCATTTCCCTGACCCCGGACAACAACGGGCTGCTTGGCTAACAAGAAACACACTGGCGAAAAAAGTTTGAAATGAAAAAGCAGTCAGCATATGAAATGAGTTTATTACTCAAAATGTTCACACACACGCACACACACACACACACACACAAGGAGGGAACTGCGACTCGCTTTAAGTGGCGTGCAGCGTCGGTAACGGGAACGGATGACGTCCTAGTTGGTTGGCTGGCTTGTTGTTTAGCGGGGCTGCTTCCAAGATTGGTTAGCCGGTTGACTAGTTGGCAACGCTGCCGGATTGTTGCCTGCTGCGTGCCCGTTGACGGCAGAGCTGCATTTATTTATAAATATTTTAAATGAAGCAAATTGTGCGCTGCTTAATCAAATTGCATGCAAATCTTTATATGCATATGTCTGTGGCAGAGTTTCTCTGCGTGTGCTGTGATATTTGGCAAAATGGCGGAAACATTTGTGCAGCGTCATCATCAAAATGGTCTGAAAAGGAAATGCGCCAAAATAGCAAATATCAGAGTGTTAATTGAGCGCGACGCGACAAAAACAACAACAACAACGAATCGGATGTGTTTTTGCTTTAGCTGAGGAAATTGGTTTATGGATCTATCGCACAGATACGTATTTAGCCGCATCCAAATTGTAAATTGAAGATGCGCACGTGCATTGCATATGCAAATTGTTTGTCCTCCTTTCCTGAGTACCTGAAATTGCTTTTACTTACGAATGCCGCCGCAAACCCCAAAAAAAGAGACCCACCCAACAGCTGGGCGAGGGTTGACTGACAAGTTTAGCAGGTGTTGACGAGCTTGTAAAGAGTGAAGTTGGCTTGCAATGTGAAGCAATTCCAAATTTATTGACTCTTCAGTTTTTATTTTTTTTTTAAATTAATATCTTCCCAAAGTTGGCCTGAATAAGCTCTCCTTAGAGTTGAGTATGCAAAAGCTTTCAAGCCGCTCTCGCTGCCGTATGCAGAGCACATTAGCTTTAGCCTTTAGCCCTTAGTTTTAGTTGCAGCATTTTTTCGCAGCAAATTCTTCCACATGGCCGGCCAGCACATAAAACCGTTAGGACTGTCAGAGGCACAGCGGGGGCGGGGCGGGGCGGCCGTTGGGCGTGGCCATTTGGCTGATGCGGCAGGTCGTTGGCTGCATTAGCTGCAAGCGGCTCAAGTGCAAAATCGAATTTACTCGCTGCTCGTTGCTAACGGCATTTCGTCTCAGCAGCCAAGTGGAGTAAGTACCCCCCCCCCCGCATTCTTCTCCCGCTCTCGTCCTCAAGCGACGATGCCGATAAGCGCTTGCAACATGCGTGCCAAACACACGTGAACGCTCAAATGTTGGCAAAAAAAATATACCAAAAAAAGCAGACGGCTTGTGTGTGTGTGTGTGTGTGGCAGACAGGGTGTTGGGGTGGGGGGGCAGCGGCAACACCTTTGCCATTAGCCCGGCTGTGGCTCTGCCTGTGGCTCCAACTGCCAACGCTGGCGGCACAGCTTCTTTGCTATTAGTTTTCGCCACTTCTTGTTCCGGCTCGCTGCTGTTGTTGTTGCTGTTGTTGTTTAAGTGCAACATGAATTGTGCATACCAAGAAGCCGCTCACATCGGCGACCCAACTGGCCCAAACTCCCAGGTCGCTGCTCATCTGCATGCAGCTGCCACTGAGGTGACTGCCAGGCTTACTCTCCCTCCCCTCCCTTCTCCTCTCCCTTTTCCCTCTTTCAGTTATTTTTGTAGCTGTCGTTAGTGCTGGCCACAGAACTAATACACTGAGAATATTCCTCCACCTGCGTTGGCATGTGTGTGTGCGTGTGTGTGTGTGTGTGCGTGCAGTTGACTATGTATCCAATGTTTGTTAGTCTTGTTTGGCCCGTACCAAGATATATGGCAGCTGCCAAAAGATGCAAAACATGACTTTTCTATATGCGAGAAGGCAGAACCGTGTCCCTCTGTGCTGCTGCCGAGCTGGAACAAAGACAGATAGAACGAGGGAGACAGGGAGAAACTCTGCTGGCAATGGATATGACAGCTTTTGCTATCGCTGCTATTATGTATTTACCAGAGTGGCACTTATTATGATATTGGGCAGGAAATTGCAGTTCTCCAAAAAAAAAAAAGAGAGATCTCTAAATAGTTTATATTAAAATAATAATATATGTGTGCTGGAGTAAGTTTTAAGGCTGTCATTTCCGGACAGAACGTCCAGGCACAACAACAGCAGTTGTCTTCGGAAATATCCTTGTTAGTCTGGATAGTCGAAAACTATTTTTTTTGTCTTTCGACAGCTCCAACTCGACCGAGTTGATGTTCTCGGTCAGGCGTACGTACTCGCGGCGCAGTTTCTTGACTGAGTCCCGTTTCGCCTGCAGAGCCTCCTCGGTCTTGTCGTAGTCTCTCATTAGACCGGGGTAGAACATCAGCGTGCCCGAGGTGCGAAGCTTCTGCAGCTCTCTGAGCAGCCTGTTGTGCTTCAGCTTGCCCTGGTAGATGAGGTCGCGAAGGTGGCTCCTCGTCTTCTCGGACTGCTTCTGCTTGGCTATCATGGCTGCGAAAGTCTGGCGGAGCATGTGCTCCTTGCCCGTGATATGGGCCAGCGCATGAAGATCATAGTTGATTTTCACATGCAGCCGATTCAGCTCGATATCGCGATCTGCGAGGAGGCGGCATACGGGTTTCAACTAGTCGGAGTTGGCTGGCACGGTCTTACCTGCAATTTTGGTCAGCAGCCCATCGATGTCGGACTGCTTGGAGAGATACTCCTGCATCGTGAGTCCATCGCCCAGATCCTCCAGCTGCTCCGATTTCTAGGAATGGACAGAAGTTAGTTTACAGCTTATCTAACCAACCCGTCCCGTCCGAGTCTTACAATCTGCATGTCCGCGTATCGATGCTGGATGTAGAGCAGCTCTAGGCGCATCTCGCTCATCTCATTCCGAACGAGGCTCATTTTCTCGAGCATGTTGTCCACCACACCGGGCAGATGGATGAAGTTGTCATTCGAGAGAAGCGTGTTCCGCACAACCTCCTCGAAGTCGTGGGCCTTCTGCTCGAAGTACTCCAGCGAGTTATTGTATTTCTCGGTCAGGGAGAGAATCTGATTTTGGACCTGAGCGGTTGTCATCGCCTGGACCTCCAGCAGCCTGTCCAGCTCGATTAGGCAGTTGTGGAAGCGCTGGTAGTTGAGGGCATCGAAGTGCGCTTCTTTTCTGATAAATACCAATTGTTTCTTGCGAAAGAAGTGCTCGGCGACCAACTGCTCCAGCACGGTGCGAATCAAGCTCTCCTCTTTGATCTGCTGGACCAGTGGGATGAGCTCCTTGATAAGCTTCTCCTTATCGAGAAAGCGGAGCAGGCGCACGTCTTTCCGCTCGGCGTGGGTCACAACACGCTGGACCAGCTCGTCCAGGAAAAGTTCGCAAGTCTCCTCGGCTACTCGTCGCTTCGCCACGGCGTCCGGGTCTCTAGGATCCAATAAATCTACCACACTACTGCGAATCCTAATTTTTGTGAGCTTTGAAGCCACGTCTACTTCCTCGGGTTGGACTTCGATTTGCGATTTCTCGGCGAAGAGTTCCTCATCAGTGTCGCTGAAACTGTCCAGAGTCACAATTAAGCTGCTTGTCGTGGATGAACTCTCCAAGCTGGTTTCCCATTCCTCGGCAGACAGTTCATCGTGTTTTTTAAGAGCGGACTCAGAGTAAGGTTCGTCCCGGTATTCGCTTGTGGGCGGTATGAAACGCCCCTGGGAGTCGCCAGGTACTTGCACATCTGTCACATGCTCGGAGGTAGAGCTTCTGTCGGACAGATCATTGATGTCTGGTATTTCCTTTAAGCTTTCCAATATGTTGATCCGCTTGATCATTTCATCGTCCTCCTCCAGGTCGTTCGTAGTCTCAAGGTTCAAATCCGACGAGCCCGCCGCGGCTGACAATGAAGTCTCATCCGAGTGAAGAACATCTGGACTTTTATATTCAGGCTTTACAACTTCTTCGGTTTTTTCCATCCTCTTCTTCGCTTTAATTAGCGATCCAATTAATTGTTTTGTATTTAAGACCTGGTGCTGTGTGTTCTTCGAATCTCGTATGTGATGGGATCGCGATAACATGTTCCGAGAGGAATGGCGGCTAATCAACTGGGACTGTGGGGTGCCGGGAGACAAGCTGTTTGTATCGCTCAATCTATGCGTCTTGTTCAATATACCAGCTGGCGTATCGTGCCCGGAAATGCTTCCTGAGTTCTTTGCCTTCGACTTTGAGGAAGTTTTACTGGACCTGCTGTACTTATCCCAATCACGGACTTTTTTACTTGACGTCGACTTGCGGACGTTTTTCTCCTTTTCCATCGCCTTGCTGGCAGAAAGTTTGCGTCTGGCCTCCGCATTCTGCTTTTTGTCTTCATAGGATAGAGGGGGTTGAGTCTCCTTTAGCTTCTTCTTGGAGGCAGAACCTGAGCGTCTCTTTTCTGCATTTTGCTTTCTGTCCAAGTTGGATTGCGCTTCTTTTTCCTTCTTCTTGGTAACAGAACCTGAGCGTCTCTTTTCTGCATTTTGCTTTGCGTCCAATTTGGACAGATCAGATTGCGTTTCTTTTTCCTCCTCCTTGGTGGCGGAATCTGTGGGTTTACTTTCTGCATTTTGTTTTTTGGTTTCTAAGTTGGACAGATCTGATTGCGTTTCCTTTTCCTCCTCCTTGGTGGCAGAATCTGTGGGTTTACTTTCCCCACCTTGCTTAGGGTCTAAGTTGGAGAGATCAGATTGAGGTTCTTTTTCCTTCTCCCCCTTGGTGGCAGCATCTGTGGGTTTACCTTCCGCACTTTGCCTTGGGTCTACGTTGGACAGATCAGGTTGCGTTTCATTTTCCTTCTCCTTGGTGGCGGAATCTGTGGGTTTACTTTCAGATTGAGGTTCCTTTTCCTTCTCCTTGGTGGCGGAATCTGTGGGTTTACCTTCCGCACTTTGCCTTGGGTCTACGTTGGACAGATCAGGTTGCGTTTCTTTTTTCTTCTCCTTGGTGGCGGAATCTGTGGGTTTACCTTCCGCACTTTGCCTTGGGTCTACGTTGGACAGATCAGATTGCGTTTCTTTTTTCTTCTCCTTGGCGGCAGAAGCTGTGGGTTTACTTTCAGACTGCGTTTCTTTTTTCTTCTCCTTGGTGGCAGAAGCTGTGGGTTTACCTTCCGCACTTTGCCTTGGGTCTACGTTGGACAGATCAGATTGCGTTTCTTTTTTCTTCTCCTTGGCGGCAGAAGCTGTGGGTTTACTTTCAGACTGCGTTTCTTTTTTCTTCTCCTTGGTGGCAGAAGCTGTGGGTTTACTTTCTGCTTTTTGCTTTGCGTCCAATTTGGACAGAGCGGATTGGGACGTCTTTTCTGATAGAATATCGTCCGCGGAACCAGACAACGACTCCAAGGAATCTGCATTGTGCACGACAGACTGTACGACAAGCTCCTGCTTGGAAACCTTTATAGGTTCCCTCAAGGGATCCACTACAGGACTCCGTACCGGCTCAGTCACAGATTCCCGCAGTGAATCACGTAAGGGACTCTCTACTGGATCCTCTACATGCTCGTCCACAGGCTGTTCTCCTGCATTGTTTTTGTCGCCCATATTTTGCACTTTGAGTACGCTATTTCTTAACTATAAGCAAAAAAAAAAACAAAAAACAAAAACAAAAGAAATAACTTAACAAAATAAATGAACTTTGCAACAAAGCAACGAAAAATGCTATGGGAATTTTTAAAGGTTGACGTTAAAAATCGAACGTTTCATGGAAAAGTAGCTACGTTTTTCGGTTTTTTTTTCGCAAGCATATTAGATTATCAAAATGCCGTCAACAACAAGTTTTCACTTTAACCGAACGGAGCCTGACACGGAGCCAGTCAACCCACAAACAACTTCTTGTGGCACACAATTACCGCATCCAAAACGACCCCCCTTCTCCAGTGCACACGGTGTCCAACGACCACAAGGATTTCCATTTGATATACCCTCGCTTGTTCGAAACCTGCCAGATCGGAGCACCAGGTATGATAAACTGGCCAATTGAGAGTGTCCCATTAGTTACTAAGGGAACGCGCGGATAACATTTTAGTTTTTCTCAACTCAGTTTACTCTGGACGCTGAGTATCCTTTTACATTTCTGCAAGGGTGTTTAATCGTCGGCACCCGGAGAAACGCTTGTCTCGTTTGTCTCCTTTTTTGGGCCAGCTGCCTGACTGACTCGACTGTACCTGTTCGGGCGCCCGAGTCCGCGTCCCTGCCCGCTCGTTTCCGCCTGGCCTGTTGTTGGTTAATATCATCACTCATGTATGCCGCATACTAAAGAGAATTTATCATGTCTGCTGCGGCAGCTGTAAAAAAGGAATAAGGAGCCGGCAGCTCTCGAACGGGTTTCGGTGCTGCCATTGTCGCTCAAGTGTTTCGGCAGCCCAACAGAGGGACGAGCGCCTCTCCTTACACCCATACAAAATATATATATATATATATATATAGGGCTATAGGAAGCTGTGGATGTGCCTGCGGCTTTGGCTTTGGCTCTGAAGTTGCACCTCACCTGCTGCATCTTCGCAAATTCGTTTACGTTCAGGTTGCCCCCATCTGCTAAGTAGATTTCGGGCTACCTGCATGCAGTCAGCTCGTTACAGCTGCAGCGCTGGGGGAATTGCGCTCGTGTTATTTTTTTTTCGCCTTTTTCGATTTTTTGTTTCTTCTCTTTGCGTCCTGTTTTTGGCTGGTGAGCGGATTTTGGCAAATTGCCTAAAACTTTCTTTATATTTGATGTAATGAATTCCTGACGTGCTGTCGTCGCTCTCGCTCACGTGAGAAATGTTTTCACTAATGCAGAGTGTGCCCGTTTACGAGAGTGCTACCCCCTGCCTCCGCTGGCATGTATAGATACAACACCTGCATTGCCAGCGACAAAGAACGCCAGTGCAAAGCAAAGCAACAGCCACACATTGCGTATGCGTAATGTGTAACAGATATGCCCGTTGCCGCCTCTCCCCCAAGCCACATGTGTGTGTGTGTGTGTGTGCGTGTGTGAGTTCCGTTTCCGCAATTAAAATGTTGATTACATGAAGTACGACTGCCGCTTGTTTGTTTGCCGCTGCTGTGGGCGCTACAAAGGAAAACGGAAATGATGTGCATGCGGGCGCTAGCGCTTAGCCGAGCTACAACAGCAGCAACAATCTGAACAATGGTTACAACAACGGGCGCATAAATTTCGAGCATTCGCCCCTCTGATAAGATTTGCGAACTCTGCTTTTAGGGCTGTGAAATCCCGAGCAAATGAGTCGCAGCGATAAACAATTCGACAGTAAGTCATAAAAAAGCAAATACAACAAGAAGATTTAGAAAATATAAGCAAATAATAAAATACAAAAGAATGACCTAGAAATTAATTAAATTGCATTCCATATTGATAACTAACTATGAACAGAAATGAAAGACAGATATTTCCAACGATATTGCAGATGCCAAACAAACAACACTCGTCTGGCGAACTTTCGTATTTGCTGCAGATTATTTAAAGCGCCGCAAACTGGTAAGGCCAAAGGTCACGGGCCGCGCAACAGTCTGCACCGAAAACCCGCGTCAAATTCAATGAAAATTCGCTCGCAGGTACGGTAATTAAATCAATCATACGCCCTGTATTGGCAGTTAAGCGCGCAACACTCGGCGGCAGCGGCAACAGCAACAGCAGCAGTGATTGCTGCGGCAAGAAAACCCAAGAAATAGCACAACAACAAGTTGGCGAAGGCCGCGGCGCAGGCGGGGACGCCCACGCAGACACCTGGAAAAGCTCACGCGTCGGCGCTTAGCATAAATGAATATTTATAATTCAGTGTCTTGGCGTTGCCCCGGACCCCTGCCCCCGACCCCTCTCCCGACTTGGCAGCGCCGTCTGGAGAGCCGCAAAGTGCTTTTGAGAGTGCAAAAATATTTTTTTATGAATATTTATTTGGTTTTGAAATCGAAGTTATGCATTTGTTGCCGCCTCTTCAACTGTGCCCCGCTTGCGCCCACACCCCACCCCCTTCTTAGGGCTCCTGCAGTTTGTTGATGTTGTTTTTGTTGTTGTTCTGAGGTCGTCAAAGTTTTGCCCTTTGCGAGTTCTCTGAAAGGTGCGTAAGACAATTTAATTTATTTGACGCATTAAAGCAAAAATATTAACGCTATAAATCAATAAAAATCATGCCGCAGAGTGCAGACACTGGAATGGTGGAGGGGTAGGGGGTGGGGGAGGGGGGGGTGTGCGCCGGGCAGCAGAAGTTTCTTTTCTTTGCGAAATATTTTATTTTTATTTAAGTACGCTGCAAACTTCGTTTCGCAGTTTGCTTTTTAGGCAGTCAGCAACAACTTCTATTAATTTATGTGCCATTTGGAGAACCTTTCCTCAATGCCCCATCGCGCACCCCGCATCCGAGGCCACAGGCCGTACAGCATTTTTATGACAGCTCCAGAGTTATGGGAGTCAAAGTTGCTTTATGTTATGGGTCTTATGGGCATTGCACTCAATACTCGTACACCCGATTCAAATTCACAATTCAGTTTAATGAATTTATTTCCGGATCTTCTTTTTTTTGCAAAAATGGAAGTAGAGTTAGGCTTATGATCTGAAGTTAAAAAACTATCATTGGATTAAATAAAAAATAAATAAATTCCAAATCCAGAATTAATTTCACTTTTTAAATTATCATTAAACTAGAATTCATGTGAAAGCAATTTAATTTTTGTATACATCATCCTTATTTAATTTTGAGTTGTATCTAAACCAAAATTACATTTTCATTTGCTTACTTTAAAGTTTCTATTCTGCCACAATATGCTTAGTTGTGCATTCTGCTAGCCCATTACCTAAACACACAGAGCTTTGCATGCTTTCCCCTCAGCCACCACTAAGTGTCCTGCAAGAGCTTCACTCAATGGTCTCCGAGTATTAGCCAAGTATGCACAGCACCTGTACAGCTGCACTTGAAGAATCCTGCTGCAAAAATGAAGTTAAATGCCATTGACCCAAAGTTCTTGCTGCTACTCCCTGGCAGCCATGGTCAGAACTTTCCCCCTCTAAATTTGCATATGTATAGACAAAGTGGTTTGCTTGCGAGTGTGCGAATGTCCTTTGGCTTCAGGCGACACCTGTGCGAGCGCTGCAAGTGTAAATTTATAATAATCAATTGCACAATTCCAAATTAAATATAATTAAACATTTTCAAAATGCGTACACTTAATTAATGCACAACACATTTTTACCGGTTTTTGTTGTTTACCCGAATATATTCAGTTAAAGGAAAATAAAAATGCATAAAATTGAATTATTTTACAAAAATTTAATTATTGCACTCGCTTTGTGTATTCTGCATCCGCATTTTACATTGTCATTTGGTTGTCTGCCCGACTGACACTTTGCTCAATTTGATTCCAGGGCCGACTACGAGTGCATTCCATAGATAAAGTCATATATCACGCATTACACATTTAAAGCCCCCAACAAATGCGGGCAACTGCGCCAAATGTTGTTATTGCTGTTGTTCTGCTTGTTCTTGTTGTTGCTGCAGTTGGCTTTTTGGTTTGTTGGTTCATTAAATATTGTGATAATTTTTCATATTTATTTACAAGTGGTTTTCACACGATTTCATTAAATATTCGTATTTTTTTCTCTTCTTGCACACACGCCCAGTTAATAGCTATTAATTGTTCGTTTAATAAGTTCGTGCAAAAATCGGCAAATACTCGTTAAATATTCACAACTGGCTCACGTTGAGTTTTTCTCCTTACAGCAGCTGCTCCACGGTACGTATGATTGACGTAACAAAAGACCTCAAAAGTTTTTGCTTACGGAAGTTTAAGTCAAAACTTATAGAAATATTTAAATATTTAAATAGACCTATCCCTTTTTAAATCAAAATTGATGTTTTTATTTATTTTAAGAGAAGTCTTTTATTCTAAGTAATTAATTTTTGTTATATTATTTATTTCTTGTAATACAATTTCGTTGTAAACTTACGACTGTGCAAAAAAAAGAATTAAATTAATTTTAATCACAATATATAATATATAATATTTTATTTTATTTCATTTATTTTTTTTTTAGAATTTCGGTCAAAATTGTATGCATGTTCACTAGTTGCAACATTTCAATCTGAATTGGGCGCCAAATAAATTACCATTATTTTAACAGCAGGAGCAGAAAGCTTTCTGTTAGCCAACAGAGGAACGCTTTTGGATCGGAACGATTGGAGTTGAGAGCGAGAGAGAGGCCGCCAGTCGCTAGCGAGGGCGAGAGCGCATTCGACGCCCACGCTCTGAAGCCGAGGCTTTGTGGGCGCTCTCAGACATGCGCTTCATGTGCTGTTGCAGGCGTAGTTCAGGCGTTGGCCACTGGATGGCGCGCCTGAAGCTTGCACCAGAAATTGCAAATTTTTTTTAGTTATGATTTGCACTTCAGAACGAACGCACGTCGTTTTTATAGCGCGCGCTCAAACGGCTAGAACTGAACCAGAACCAAAACCGAAACCGAAACCAAAAACCCAACGACTGACAAGTCACACACACACAGACGCAGGCACGCACACACATACTTATGGATGGACAAGTGTCGTGTGCGGGCACTAAAAGTTATTTCGTGTTAGTTTTACTCGTTCCATAAAAAAAAAAAATTAAGAAAATAAAAAAAAAAACAAAACAGCCACACGAAAAATAAAAAATAAAAATAAAGTGCAAGTTCTTAGTGTGCTTGAACAAATACCACGTAAAACAAGTTTTCAAATGCAATAAGAAAACGGCTACAAATATTTGTCAAGCATTTGGTGTCGTTGTTGTTGTTTTTGTTGCTCAGTTTAGGGAACTCTGCAACTGTTGCGGTTGCGCTTGATTAAAATAGAAGTTTAACTTAAAAAATATCGAAATATATGAATAGCAAAATATAATTAAATAAATTTATTTTGTTGTAATATATATGTGTGTTTTTTTTTTATTTTGTTTTGTTTTAGTTCATTTGTGTGCATTGTATTTTTAATTATTTGCATGTTACCACATAATTGCCGCGCGTGTTTTTCTATTCTCCTAATTTAAGTTAATTATGTTGGGTGCTGTCCCTGTATTCCTCTGCCACTCCCTCTGCCAGTGCTGGCGTTGTTCTCGCCGCTGCTCTGCCCCTTTGCCGAGCGTTTCAATATTCTGCTGCATATTTTTAGGCGCGCGCTCGAAACAATGACGTCGCGTTTTTTATAATAACGGCACTTGTCTGCTGCTGCCGCTGCTACCGTCGCTGCCTGCTTTGTTGTTGTTATTCGTTATTTGTTATTTGTTATTGTTGTCGCTGCTGCTTTATTATCTCTGCTCGACTTGTTAGCTGTCGCTTTGTTGTTGGTGCTGTTGCCGCTGCTTTTGGCCATTGTTGTGCAAACAAACAAATTGACAACAACAATTTTTAAACATTGTTTTCTATGTGTGCGTGTATACGTGGGTATGTATGTGCCTGCCTGTGCGAAAAGCGTGTAAAAAATTTGTCAAGATTTATATTTATGTGTGTTAATGTCATTTTCGCTCGCAGTTGTTGTTGCTAAATTAAACATCGGCTTTTGTTTATCGTTGTTTTGAATAAAAAAACAAAAAAACTGTTTGCTGCCCAGCGTGAATATCGTAACCGGATTTCTATTGTACTTTTATAAAGTAAAGCCTTTTCACTGACTAGAATCCGTTGTAATTAGGACGAAAACACATTTCTGTTATGAAGGTTGTTAATAATTCACAGCTTTAAAAAAGAAACAAATTAAACCGGGAGGCAGACATTATATAAATTTAAATTTGTTTATTTTGTTGAATGTCCTGATTGATAGAAATATTTCCGATACTAACAATAATTGCTTACAAAAACCTTTATTTTATATGCCATAATTCAGTTTAATGACATTGTTAACCCAATTTTGTTTCTGTTATGTTACATTCTTAACTCTATGCAATCAATTTATCAGCAGGCAGGAAAAAATCGCTTTACTTATTGTATTACAAGCCACAATGGTGTAAAATTGATCATATTTGATTTTTAAATAATTTATTAAAACTTCATAAAAAGTTGTGCTTTCGTTTAGCAATGATTGGAAATAAGTTCAGATGCAACTTCAACTTATTAATAGACTCCAATGGGGAGCAGGAACAGGATGCGTTGCGCATTTCTAAACGGGGTCAACTTCTGTTGCCCCACCCGGGCGGAGCGACATTTGCCGCTAATCAAGTTTGATGGGCACTTGAGCAATGCTTTTGCTGCATCGTGCCCCATGTGGGTCAGCGGAGCGTGCGGCATTATTATTTTAACGCAGGAGCATTGACTGCGACAACGACGGCGACAACGACAACGACAACGAGTCTCAATTGCCTCGTTGTAAGCGCTGCCAGTTAGCCGTAAATCAAATGCTAGGCACAACAGCTGAGAATGGTGCTTGAGAGGGGGGTACTTTGAATTTATGTTGCAGGCGCCTCAATAGTCCCGGCCGCTGCGTCTCCAGCTCAGTCTGGGCCTGCTGCGGGCCGCTGCTGCTGTTGTAATTAATCTTTGGCCAAAATGCTTCAAAATTTATGTCTTTAACTTCGCTCGTTCAGTGTCTGCGTTTGGGCCACGTTTAATAGTTTCGCTCGTTTGCCCCTTTTTCGGTTTTTTTTTCTCTCTTCTTTTTCCGGCGAAATTCGCGCGCCCGATTAAAAGTGATTAATTGCTCGGCAGTTAAAGCAACAAGCAACAACGACAACAACCAGAACTTAATGTCTAAATTAAATAAGTGAATTCTCGCAACACACAGAAATTAATAAACACATCAGTGTGTGTGGCCTCGTAGGCGAGCCTCGCAGTCCTGGACGCTGCCCAGAGCGCATAAATAAACACACAAATACCGAGGCGAATTCCCCGGGTGAACAGCCATCTCCTCCTGCCGGACGGGCCCAAAGTGAAAGTGTTCTCATAGCCAGAATGTGTGCGCTGGAGCCCTACTCGCACAGTCACAGTCCCAGTGCCAGTCACAGTCACAGTCTGAGTCACAGGCACAGGCACAGTAGCAATCAGAACCAGCAACAGCTGGCGCCGCACCACCGACAACACCAGCAGCACCACAGCCACCAGCAGCACCACCACAGCCACAAGCAACAGGCGGGACAATCTGTTGGCCTGGCCAAGAGGACAACAACAACAGTTAAAAGAGCGCATCTGCAGCTTTGGTATATGCTACATGTGATATTAGTGCTAATAGGTGAGTGCGTCCCCAACTTCCTTTTTATAATTATTTGAAATGGCTTGTAATTAATTCCCCACCTGGCTCCCTTCCACACATAAGCCTGCAACAGCCACAGCCCAAAATTACGATTAAATGTTCCAAAAGTTTGCAAATATTTGCGCAAATTGAGATGAAAATGTTTGCTCATTTATGTAAAGTGTGCGTGTGTGTGTGTGTGTGTGGGAGAGGATTGCGGGCTCTGCGTACAAATACATAATTAATTCGAATCGCTATGGGGCACAAGCCGAAGAAGATATGAAAGCATGCATCTGCGCACACATTCAGAGTGGAAACTGTTTACAGTTATTCGGATAGATATATTCTGCAATATCCAAAGGATTTCAGTCAGATATCCAACATCAGTTTCCTCATTTGTAATCTCTGATAAATTGCACAAATGATTGTAATTATTAATGAACTCAAATTAATTTTTGAATAAGAAGCTTCTGCAGTCCTCAATACAAGATTGATAGTTTATATCCCTTTAACACACATAAAAGAAATGAAAATAATATTTTTATTAAATATATCTTTATCGGGCATGCGGGTTATAAATTAAAACCTAATCTTGGTTGTGAGAATATATATAGCAGAATATATAATATATGTTACTTTTGAGTTCTTTTCCACTTTCACTTTCAAATCTACTTTTAATTTAAAATCCTTTTAATGCGCAATAAATTCGAATCGAAAGCAGATTAATATTTTAAGGAGATTTTTTTATTTTAATAAATAAATATAATTATAATAAACTGAATTAATATTGTTTATGGGTTTTACTGATATATTCGACAGCATATTAGAATGCGGATTATTCAACGAGAAATAAAAATGTTATTGAGGTAATTTTAATAAATTATTTGCCATTGGTTTGTGCAAAGGAGACATTCAAAAAATGTTATATGCAATACATAAAATAAAAAGCCATATAAATATAAAAAACTAACTGATTAAAAATGTAATAAAATAAATGTTAATAATAATGAAAATTAAGAAAAAGAACTCACAAGATAGCTTCTACACTACTTCAAAGTACTCAGCATAATTAAGAGCGTTTTTTTGGAGGACTATATAATTTTTTTAAGCTTTGGTGCTGCAAGATGAATTCTTTGAAATTCTCAGCCTCATTCAGACAGCTCAAATTTTCAGAGGAAGCCATTCGATACGTTCATAAAGTATGCTGGCATAATTTGTGGCAACACGTAGAGCTCAAAACTGATGGAGCACAAGTCAGCACAAGGACATTCTTTAGCTATCTAGCTTTCGAAAAACAAAGCACCACCCACTTTTCCATACATATAAAAAAAAGAAAATTGTTTAAATAAAATATACAACATTTTTAACAAAAAAAAAAAAAAAAAAAAAAAAAAAAAAAAAAAAAAGAAAAACAAAAAAACCAATAAAAACAATCAGCAAATTGAAAGCAAAGTTCAAATAATCGAACCGGAGCAACTGGTACTTAAGTAATTTTCTGGCTAAGAAAAAGCAAACAACAAAACAAATTACGATACGCACGCTGCATAGAAATTAATAAATTGCCTGAAGATGGACGAACCCCTGCCCACCTTCCGGTGGAATTATATTTGGGGGAGCAGAGGAAGACAGCGGGCAAACAGACATTTTCCCAGCTTAACTTCGCTTTTGCCGCTGCTGTTGTTATTGTGTCATTGGTAGAGCGCAAAAAAGTTAAGTTGACATTTCCGCACACACACAGAGCCCGAGAGGAGAGAAAATACGAGTCACGATGTTTGCCCGAGGAGGAGCAACGGGGTGCTGGGGCAATAGGGGAAGCAGGGGAAACATTAAAGCCATTGAAGAGCGTTCGCTTTCATTATTTTTAAATCATATCACAAGGAACAGACCGAAGCGGAGCGAGGCAAACGGAAACGGATATGAAACCAAGTGATGTTTGTATGCCCGCCAGTCTGCCTCTCTCCGCCTGTGTGTGTGTGTGTGTGTGAGGGGCGGTGGGATGCTGTGCAGCAGTATGATTATGTGCGTGTGGGTGTGTGGGCTTAATTCAACGTCTCATTTGCATACATTAAAATGTCACATTTTACATGCCGTTTGTGCGTCGCTCGCCCTAAGCCAAATCGGTAGCCCGTCAGTTAACGTTAAGAAGCCTCCGCCTGTTACACATAAACTACATTAGCAATTGCCAGTCAGCGGCAGCTCTGGGATGCCGGGAGTCGCGCGCGGGGCGACATCTGTGGGCCACCCAGGCAGCCGCAGCGGCATTGTGGCCATGTAAAAATGGCTTAACGCGCAAATCTTTCAACTAAACATTAATCCTAATGGTTTTCAATTTTTTCTCTTTTTTTTTCCTGTGCTGTTGCTGTTACGCCCGTCTGTGGCAAGTCAACTTAGCGGCAGCAAACGCGCACCCCAATCCGCGACGCGATTCCTGTTTTGCATGTAAATACGCTCTTTGATATTGCGGCGCATTTCGCCTGCAGCCTGATTGCCTCTGACAGCCACTCCCCTCCTACGCCCAAATTGACTGACTTAAATATGAATTTTAGCGAAAGGCGAAAAGGCCAACTCATAAAATTGCGGCCCACTCTCATTAGGCAGCCTCATTAATCAGAAGCCCGGCCGAAACGAACAAAAATAAAAATAAAAAATCAAATGATGCCCTTGACTCACTTAGTTAGCCAGCCGCCCATCTATGCGCCTCGGCGGGCTAATTTCAACTGACATGACAGCCAGCTGGGCGCTTCAGAAGTATTAAGACGCAAGAATATCACGACGACGGCATGTTCTGTAACAATTAATTATTTTTTTTACAACTTCTTCTGCGAACCCTGAATGCCCAACTTGTTTCTATTAAAAAAAAGTATCAAAAAATGTAGACAAATATTTGGGTACTACGATAAATTTAACACTTATTTGAAATGTTAACATTTTATTTCATTATACGAATTTCATAAATTTTTAATTGATAAACGTAAGTACATAACCCATCTCTGCAAATGCCAGTGGAACCTTTTTTGCAACGGCCAGGCTGAAAACACCTTTTCGGTCTTCGGGGGCGCGGGGTATATAATGTTGTGTGGCGCCCAAAAGTATGCTACACATTGGAGCTCGTCGCATACAATCGCATTAAATTGTTGTTGGGAACTGAGCAAAGCTCATGTGGGGCTTTGTTTTGTTTAAATAAAACTGTGTCGGTACAATGGCAGAGCAAGTGTTTTTGTTTTGATTATCCACACCCAAAGTACACAGAAACACACAAACACACACACACACACACACTTACACACAGGCAGAGCCACAATAGATGATGATAGCTGTCTGATTGCGAGATATGTGAACACACACACACAAACATACACTTCCTGGTATCAGTGTGACACACATAAAAACATTCTGAGCCACTAAGCTATTGTTGAAGTTTATCTTTACATTTGCCAAATGATGGCAGCTTGGCTTTTGTTATTGGGCCCGTTTTTATTTATTTTATGGCCCGTTGTTGTTGCTTTGCAATTGACATTGGCGTTAGCAGCAGGTAGCTTAAGTATAAATACATTTTGGCAATCGCACTGCTCATCATTCATATTTAATGATGCTTTTAGTTGCAACAAATTTGGAATCTGATGCATACATTAAATTATATTTCTTATGTAACTATTGAAAGTGGAAGCTTCAAATAGATTTGTATTTAATTCCTTAACTATTTAACCATATTTTGTAATTTTGTTTTAATTTATAATTTATTGCGCCTCTCCTAAAAATTGAAAAAAAAAAACAAATGTATTTTCAATTACACAGATAATTTAAATTCAGAATTAATATTGAGGATAAATCATGACCAATATGCCATATTGAAAATCGGTTAGGTTTTGACAAAGTTATGGCCGTTTGAAGTATGGGAAGTATGGATCAGAGAGCTTTACATGCCAAAAGTTTTGTAAATTTTAGCATGATTTTTAACCAAAAATTTGACCCCCTCAGAATCGGTTTTAATTTTGTTTTTTATACTAACTGTGACACCCACAATCGATTAAAAATGTAAATTTGCATATCTAAATTTTGAAAAAAAATTTTTTTCGAAAATGAGTAAGGGGGGAGTACATGCTTTTTTCACCAAAAATTTCAAAAAATGTTATTTTCAAAAATGAATATTTTTAAATGCCGAATCGATCTAGAGGACAAACCATGACCAAAATTACATCAACCATGAAAATCGGTTATATTTTGGCAAAGTTATGAGAGTTTGAAATATGGGAGCTATGGATTCGAGAGCTTTACATGTCAAAATTTTTGTCCATTTTTGCATGATTTTTGACAAAAAAATTGACCCTCTCAGAATCGGTTTTAAAGTTGTTTTTTACACTAATTGTGACCATCAAAATCGATTAAAATGGTAAATTAGCATATTTAAATTTAAAAAAAAAAATTTTCGAAAATGAGTAAGGGGGGGGTACATCCTTTTTTTTTCCAAAAAATTAAAAAAAAAAATTATTTTCAATAATGAATATATTTGAAATGTAGAATCAATCTAGAGAAGAAATCATGGCAAAAATGCCATCAAACATGAAAATCTGTTCAGTTTTGTCAAAGTTATAGGTGTTTGAAATATGGGAGTATAATACAATATCTAAAGCGGGTATATAGAAGGGAGAATATTCCAAGTTTCGAATTTTAATTGTAGCAAAAAAAAATATGTTAATACGTACGAATAGCAAGATGGATACCACCCATAGGTATAAAATAATCCACCTGTGAACTGGCCTGATGCTAAGGAGAAACTTTTGCTCTGTCATTAGAAATCCAACACCAATAATTAATGACATTACCCTCCATATCATTTTGTACGCTTTGGTTTAAAAAAGAAGAAAATAAATAAATAAATTCAACTCACACAAAATGTTATTTTTCTTGGTAAATTGATATGCGCCGTGCCATAATTTGTAACATTTCAATTAAAAATGATGGCCTCAGCTAGAAGCCAGCAGCAAAAAACAATACAACAAAAAAGAACAAGACAAACAGTGAATTGTGGCGTGGTCTGGGTGCGATGGCCTCTCCGACCGGACAACGCCCAAAAACATGCTAAGCAAATTGAAACAAAATGAAACTCTCTTCGTGTGTGCGTGTGTGTATGTGCGTGTGTTGACTTTTTTCGATTTGTATTGAAATCATTAGAGCGCAGCCGAAAAAAACAGAAGTGGAGCAAGAAATGAAACTTGCAGACGGCGTCGAATAATTTCATGGGCATGGCGCAAGGGGCAAGCGCGGGGTTAGGGGCAATAATGTCTGACGAGCAAACAAACGAGCGACTGACGCCTATTAATCATGCAGACTTTACGTACCATTAAGCACGAATATTTCAGCAGGCCAAAAGGCGTTTCGACTTTTTGGTATATCATCGCGGCATGATATGAGAGTTCCCACGGGGCGAACCTACGCTGCACCCGCATGGGAACTGTAAGAAACCTGTCAGGTGCATTGAGTTGACTGGCTAGGCTATATCCTGTAACGCCCACACATGTACATTCGCTGAGGGAGGCCAGAACGACCCCCAATACCCTGTGACTGACGGCTGTAAAAAGGTTCAAAGTGTAAGCAATACCAAAAATGAAGAAGAGCAACTGCCAACACCCGAAACTGAACCCGAACTCAAAACCCAGCAAACTCAAACAAAGTAACTGGCCACATTTAGCCCATTTGGCTGCCTAATGGCAAAAATATTGTATTACAACAACTTATGCAGCTAACCCAGCCCCGAACCCCGGCAGAACCAGAAATGGAGAAACGAAAAAAATTCAAACTCAAACATATACAAAATGCAAAAAAGGAACAGCCCAAGGGTCGCTAACGATATGGTAAATTTATCAAAAATACAACACCCACAACAACATGACACCAGGCACCAGTCAACGGGCAACAGTCAGAAGTCAGCTAAGAGGCAGGCATAAAATAATCAGCACTCGGCACCAGAAATGGTCCAGAAAAGGCAAATGTTGAGGCTAAAAGGCTTTTCAGGTCAGGCGATGACCCTTCGGGCGGCTGCAAATTGATTTGATTCCCGGCTAAAATGGCCGGCGCCAAATGAAGCTGAAATTTGCACTTGTTCAAAGCGAGCGCTTAAATAATTTAAATATTTTCCTAAGAAATTGCCCTATTTGACATAATCAACGCAGCGAGAAGAAACAATTCAAGTGGTGTGGATAGGTTGCCAAGGGGGGTGGGGAGGGGGAGGGGGAGGGGGGGGGGATGGCAAATCAGCGCTTAGTCTAAGCCATGTAAGCAGCTCACAAAAGCGGAAAAGACAATTCAATCGATTTACCAAAGTGTGCGTCTGTGTGTGTGCGTGTCTGTGTATTTAATGCGCTTTGCACAAATACGCACATACACATGAATAGTGTGCACATGTGGCATGTGTAGCTGGTGTAGAAGGGGTTACGGGGGGAACACACAAAGCGATGCGCAACTGCTTGAAATATTTTCACTTTTGTCATTTCCTCCCACACATTCCTGGAATTCAAACAAAGACCGGCAAACGCTCGCAAATATGTTAACACACAAGTTAAAGAAAATATAGCATACTTTTGGGCACTGCAAGCTGTGAAGTTCGAGATGACAGCGTGATAAAAAGTCCACATCACAGCACTGAAGACTCTAAAATGAATAATGTCCAAATAGTTGATACAAATATTGCAAAGGAATATGCGATTGCAGAGGGAATTTTGAAATGTGCTCAAATTTAGTAATTACTTCCACAGATTCGAACACTTCTCAATTTCAGTTGTTAAATGAACAAAGGCCGTTCGCTTTGATAGAAGAGACTTTTTCCAAATATCGCATTTCTTTTATACTTCTGTCACGTGCCCACCGCCGGGCGATAATGCCAAAAGGGGAAGTCGTGCTGGGAGCTGGCTGTGAAATGGCGTTCCCAACACTTTCTCCGCCGACTCGACGCACTCGAGCGCGACAGGAGATGCCTGGGAAGTGCCGGCAAATGGCATCTCGATGTTAGTTTTAGGTGCTTGCAGTGAATTTGGCAATAGACGAGCGCAAATAGAGCAGAAAAATTGCGCCTCCGGCTGAGAGCTGAAATTGGAACTGCTGCCGGGCCAGTGAAAGTTGTAAAGAGAAAGTTTCTGCAGTGGGGCAAGCTGCTGGCTAACTGTTAGCTGTTGGCCGCTGTCGAGTAATTTATTTGGTAAGTGGTAATCAATGGGCGGCTGTCCGGTGCCGGCGTTGCTGGTGATATACGAGTTCGAGCGGATGGGTTAAGCCAACTCTGCTGGGCCAGCTTATCGCGGCAGCCCGCTCTCGACCGGTGGAGCCGGGCTCTTAAAGTTGTAAAGTAGCCAAAGCGGCAGTTTTATGGCCGTCAGTTGAAAGGTCACTGCAGATGGGGTGATTTGTGGCTAGGATTTATGACAACATGCTGAGCATTAGCATTCCGAACATGCTGTTAACATTAGCATTTGCATATGCATATGGCTGGCACTCGCACTCGCACTCACACAAGTACTCACTTGAGTGCTCGCATCATATGTGGGAATAATGTGCGGCATCCGAAAGCATTGCCGAAATGTATCCATAACAATAAAGTAGCATTAGCAGCTGCCCAACAACAAGAACAACAACAGGACTTTAGCTAAATTATGGCCATCATTTAAAGTGTTACGTTTTTCTCTCTTTCTCATTTTCCCCAATTTAGCATTTTTTTTTTCTATTATTTCTTTGTTTTTATTGTGATCTGACAAAAAGCAAAACTCAGCATTAAAATTGTGGTGCAAATTATGCAAAATGCGAAAAATGCAGAAATTATTATAACAAAATGGGGGAAAGATATACAATAGTATTGGAGACCGACTGTCAAATGCTCTATAAATATGTTCAGTGGCTAGATTTAATATCTCTAGTATTATAATTTGTAATAATTGCAAATATTTCGTTATCCATAAATAGTAAATTTTTACATATTACTATTTGAGGGTAGCTCGGGCGTGCATACCCGCTGCAGGGTATCCTTAATGTTTTCACCAAATGCGCAGCACTTGTGTGCAGTTGGCGCTACCGCAGAACTGCCAATGGCCCCAATGAGCACATGCCAGCAACTTCGTGTGTATGGAGTCGCAGTGTGTGTGTGTGTGTGACCACGTTTGTGTGTGTGTGAGTGTGTGTCTTGGCCAATGTGCAGCTGCTTTCATTATGGCAGTCGACAATTTCAGGCCACACATTTGGACTTTGTGCATTTGTCGCGAGTTTTATGCGCTTATTTGGGTTTTTCATGTATGTGTGTGTGTGTGTGCGTGAGTGCATGATTTTTGGGTTTGGTTGATGGCCCGCTCTTCCCCCTCTGACCCCACCACCGCATACAGGCAGCCGCTTTGTGCATATCATGAAATTTTAATTGAATTTTTGCATTTTATTATGCATATTTGCCAGAAAGGGACGGCAAATGAAGCGCAGACACACTTTACAACTGTCAATAGCTTTGACAGCCAGGCCCAAGGTCCTCCCTGGACAAGGCAGCACTCATACGCCTCGTTGGCTGCATGACAAACAACACCCAGTGACAACTACTTTTCGGGTTTGGGCCGCCGTTAACCATTCATCCAGTATTCAGATATTTGGCTATCCGTCCGCTCGCTCGCTGGCAACGCATTTAATTTTTTATACGCGCTGCGTAGGTTTTGCGGCTGCGTCTGCCATTTCACAGCTGCAAGAATTCATATTTTTGTATTTATGATATAGATTAATGCGGCTGGGGAGGAGTACGTTCAGCTGCGAAGTGCAGCAAAAATAATATTTGCATGGCATTTTTAATGCAATTTTAATATGCGCGCGCAGCTTAATTAAATATTTAATATACCATGCGATTCAAAATGCGACTGACTCCGGCCCCTGGCTCCGACTCAAATTGACTTTTTCTGTGCTTCGGAAAGCGTAAAGTTAATTACCAATAATATTTGTGCGCATCAGTTAATAAATTAAATTAATTTCATCAACTGCGAGCTGCCTTTGAGTTCTTGTACGGACGGAGGTGCAAAAGTCGAAAAGGAAAGCCAAAATAAAAAAACTTTATGAAATTATATATTTGAAAGGCTTAACTCCAAATATATGATAAACCTTTTTTCCCGCTTTTTGTCGTTTCAAAAATATTAATTAAATTTTATTCACAGAACCATACTCATATAAATAAACAAATATTAAATATAAGAAATGCAATAAAGTATAAATAAAATATATAAAGTATTTAAAGCCAAGTGCAATACTTTATGCAAAAGGATATAAGTGCGCTAAAATGTCAGATTTCCTATCAATAAAATTATTTTAGCTGCCATTTACAGACTTGACAAAGCTCGGAATACTTCATGAGGCACATTCAAAACCGACATTCCCAGCTCGGATAGGTCAATGTTTTGATAGCATTCGTGTAAAAGTAAATTTGCTTGTGTGCGTATATGAAAGACAAGCGCAGGAAATCGTGTGCTGTTAAGTGCCATTGGGTCTTAAATTTCACTTAAGCCTTTAAGTAAATTATTGCTAATGGCTTGCAAACAGCCACAAGAAAATCACAGACGAGTGGAGCGGCACAGGAAGATCTTTAACTGGTAGATAGCCTGACAGAATGGTGCCAAGATGTGGCACTCCAGTAAAGTAATCACAACATTTGATTGATTGAAATCAATTTCCCGTCAAAGGCAAGTCTGTCTGTGTGTGTGTGTGTGTGTGTGAGTGTATAAATATTTGTGTGTGTGTGTGTGTATTTGTCTATGCATATTTACTTAAACTTCATTTCTTTCTCGGATATGTCCTGGCTGTGTGAGTGTGTGCGTGTGTGTGTACTTAGATTGCGCCGATAAACGACGATACGCTTGAAATCAAGCGAAGCAATGGCCCTGGCTCCGGCTGAGTGGGCTGCCATAGATGCCAGGCGCAGACATGCGACAAGGACGTTCCGGGGAACACGCATAGACGGCGGTATAAAGGATGAGGACATGAGCCCGCTCCTCCCCAAGATCTGCTTGATGCCGCGGAATTAATTTCAAATGAGTGACTGATGACGATTATAAAGAATCGTATGAATATAAATAATAAATGAAATGCATTTGGCTGGAAAACAAGCGTAGCCAAATTCAACTCGAATCTGGTGTTAGCCCGGCTTTAAGAGACCCCCATTCCGAGCACATTCGCAACCCAAATCGCATTGCGCTCACAGACAACCGAAGGAAAACACAACACAAAATACGTGGCTGGGATTTTTATAACCAAATCAGGACAAGGCTGTGTCCCCTTCTCCGCGGGCCGCTAACCAACTGGATGTTGGCCCCGAGTCTGGGTGCTTTGTTTTCTTTTGGCAAACTCCAGATGCTTTTTGGCATTGCTTTTTATTGTTTTTTATGATCATTTGTATTCATCAATTTTGTATTGATTTGGCGCTGGCTCCGACCCGCGTTTATGTGCCAAGACCCCCGTCGAAACAACGAAAGGATGAAAATATTTATATACCCATACATACATACATACAAATCTATATATGTATGTGTTTATATATTGCTCGGCAAAAGGCAATGAATTCGGATGTCTTGACTTTGGCAGTGCCTCTGCCAATGCGAAAACATCAGCATCTTACGAGTTTATGAGCTATAAAAACAGCTGCTGAGCTGGCCCAATACAAGCAGGCAAACCAAACACAAAATCAACAGTTAAGTGCCCCAATTTTTGATTACTTTTGTTATTGTTTTTATGCGTTCTCGCATATTTGTTGATTTTATGTTTCTTTATATTTTAATTATGCGCCAAGTAGATGATAAACAAACATTAATGTTTATTGAAAAGTTTAAAGAAATATCGTATTTATAAGTATATTTATGGGAGCAGCCTAGAGGATACCCTGTGGCCAAAAACGATATTTGATATGAGAGTATTTGGCACTAACTAATAAGCTCGTTCAACTGTCAATTGCATTAGCATTAGCCACTGATGCGACTGCAACTGCTGCTGCTGCAACTGTTACCTGATTCGCCACAGCTTGGACAACTTGTTCGGGTCTTCTTCTTGCTGTTGTCTTGGCCGCCGTCGCCTTCGAGCTGGCTTCCTATGATAAATTGATTGATATTTGAATTTAATGATAAGCGTGCTGTTAGCAGTCGACCACTGCGTTGAGTTGGCAATTGAATTTGCTTTGGTTGAGGCGCGGGCGCCCTTTCATTTTTCAACTTCAGCGCCAGCAGACGGCGTTGTGGCTTGGTCCTCGGTCCTCGGTCCTCGGTCCTCGGTCGTTGTGTCTTCTGAAATATGCAAATTTTTTACACTTGATGCTTGATATAAGCAAAACTTTTGCACTGATAATGACATTTTTATAGTGCGTTGACGAGCTCGGCAGCCATTAGGGCCACAACTTGGGGCATGAGTTATTATGCCTCAGTTGCCAGCTGGTCGCCTGCTGCTCAGGTCCAGCTACGGCTGCAGCTCCCGCTTAAGCTCCTGGGCGACATTGTCGCCGGTGTAGAACTAACATCAATTTGTGGCATTGCCAATCGATTTATATGCCAATTTGCATAATCATTAAGTTCACGTACACCCACACGGCGGCTAACTGTTACACACACATTTATTTTGCATACACTTTGTGCCACCCACAATCACACACACACACGAACACACGCACACACGTCCAGACATATTGGCAATAAGTTTTGCTCGAGTAAAAGGTTCGCATAAAATTTGCTTGAATTTTTATATGAAATTGATTTTCGCAGGCATCTTTAGTCCCGCCCTTCCGGCAGACAGTGTGCCTGCCCCGCCCCCTTGGCGATGCCTTTGCATGCCGTGTATTTACCTTTTGATGCCCAGGACGCAACGCAGGAAACGACTTCAGCCTTAACTCTTACCACATGCGAAATCGAAAGCCCTGGGACTTGGAGTGATTTTCAGGTCCGTCTTCCTCTTGTTCTCCTCCTGCTCGTTCCCTGCCCGGCTTTGTCTGTCTCTCTGTCCGTCTGCCTATGTGCCTGTCTGTTAAATTTTCATAAATTTCAAATTATTCAACTTATAAAAGTTACATAAATTGTTTAAACTTCAGATGGCCGGGCTGCCAATCTTCATTCATTTTGGCCTCATTAAAGTGCCCCCAGGCCAGACTTGGCCCACTGAATTATTTATAAAGCACGCCGTACGAAAGAAATGCACAAGTATTTTACGTATACGAACGAAATACATATACATGTAGATGTATTTTCGGACATGGGCATGAATATGACCAGGCCCGGGGCCTGAGCCCCGTCCACAGCAGTACGGTTTTTTCTGGCTAAGGCCAGCTGTCCACCGTCCCCCCTTCCCTTACCCGGAGGGGGTCCGAAACTTGAATAGAAGGAAGTGCTGCAAATTATACCGGTAGCACTTTTCGTTAGCAGCAGTAGCCAAAAGAGGAAGAAGTTCACTTTGGGCTTCCATTATAGTTAGAAATGGATTAAAAAGGGTATTACGGTTTTTATTTTAAGTATTCATTTATCATTAATCCAGAAGTCGAATCATTAACCATATGCATTTCTTACCAACAGATAGCTCTTAAAATTTAATTTTAAGCCAGCTTTATGTAAATAAAATTTATTATTTAAGGCATTTGTTTAGTAAACCAAAGCAGCTTGGCGTTGGGCGTAGTGTATCTAGAGTCGAATCTGGAGCACATTTATTTTTAAACAGTATTTTGCCTAGTTAGCAAAGTTGGCCACGGGCATGCGAAACTCTTTAAAATCTCTAAATTGGGCAATAATGTAGGAGTTTCTGGTATTATCAACTTATGAAAATGTTTATAAAATGAGTTACTTAAATATATAAGACTTAAGACTTGGCTGAAGAAATGCTTTAAAATGAATGCACCCTTACATATCCGGAACTGCGATTCTCTTCTATACCAAGGACTGCAGGATATAGAAGGCACATCTCTCAGTGTTTATAGTTCCTATCCTTATGAATCTCTTTAGTTTTCCCCTGAAATATAAAAGAGCGCTTTGCTGGCACCTGGTTCTCATGTCAATTTAAGCCGCTTTCAACATGACTATTCATTTCAAATGAGAACACGTCTTAGCCCTTCTCCAGAGCGTAGCCTGTATAATCCGCGGAGGCAAAGGCAACGACTGCGGCCAGAACGCTGGCAAAGTCAAAGGCATCGCAAAGGTTGGCGGACGCCACTTTGAATCACTTTGAGGCACCTTTCCGTGCCACAAATTGCATTAAGCGCATTAATTTGGCTGCTAAACTGGGCTTTGCCTTAAAAATGCACTGCATGTGGGAGACTGGCATACCCTGTAACCTGTTGAGTAGCTAAAGAGGGTATAAGAGAAGCTGATTCCCAATCGTTCCTCACAGGTAAGACACAAAAAGATGGCACGCCGTTTGCTTCTTTTCAATTTAGCGCACTTGAAGGGCCACAATTGAAATATTACGTTTGATAACTGTCGCCCATTTAGGGCGACAAGGTAGCCAAGTTAACTCCAGGTCCCCTGCCCCGCGACAGCCCCGTTTCCCCCCGCCCCCCGCCCGCCCCAGGCTCGACAGCCAGCGAGCCGTGTCGCAATGGCATTTGTTACTTTGCCTTTTGGCTTCTGACTCTGCGCGCGCTTTGATGTCGTCGCTGCCATGTCGGAATCGGAGTGGAATTGGCTTGAGGTTGGGGCTCTGCTGGTTGGCGGTTGGGGCGCTGTTAAAGGTGGAGCCGCGGAAATTGTGCGCCGCAATCTCTTAAGACCGGCGACAAATATACTTGAGCGCCGTGGCCCGGCGCAGCTTTGGGCATTACCCAAGATTTAACAGCAAAACTCCTGGCCTTTTGTTTGTCTCTGTGTGTGTGTGTCTGTGTGTGTGTGTGTGTGTTGTTGCTCTGCGGGTTAAACGACGTCGCGCAGGTAGCGCCGGCTCGTAAATAATTAATCTGGCCGCAAAGTGCGATTATCAAAGTGTTGGAAAAATGGTAAATAGCTCCCCGGAGGCGGCGCCACATTAAAATGTGGCGACAGTTGGTGCGCTTGACAAATGCCCCCCAGCTCCCAGCTGGCCGCACGCCCGGTCAGCGGCAGGGCGGCGAGCGAAAAATTGCCCGAGGCCATTTTGCCTGACTGGCAGAGTTGCCATTTTGATATTTGGCTCCCAGCTTCAGTTGATGTTTTTCAATTATGCAAATAAAGGGATTAATTTGTTGCCGGAGCAACGGCGAGGGCAACGGCAACGGCGGGGGCGACACTAAAATTGTTTTTAAGAGTGCGCCAGGCACTGATAAAAGTTTCGCCCGGCGGCAGACGACGCGCGACAACTATAAAAATTTCAATTACAAGCCGAAAGGGTGTCAAGTGGCAACAAGGCGGGCCCCCCGCTCAAATTGACTTCATTACGTCTCGCAGCGAGTTTGGAGACGTGTGAGAATGCCGAGAATGAAATGCCGTGTTTCCACTGCGTGGCACTCGGTGAGCAATAATATTGCTTTACAAAGGAATGAGAATTTTGTGTGCCTGATTAGTAAATTGCAAAAAGTCTACTACGAAAAGAAATCGAAAGCTTTTGTTTCTGGCAGACATAGGTTTTTTATTATTCAGGCATCATCTAATCTTTGTGGCTTTAACCACCCTAGTGGAAACGCTGCGAAAGGGTTGCCCGCCACCCGGCCCGGGATGCGAGCTTTTTGGGGTGCGCTTCATTTAATTTTATTTGCCTAAAAATTTGCGTCTGTTGGCATTTATTTTATTTGCCGTCTCAATTGTGAGCTGCTGCTGCTGGAAGTGGCTGTCGGGCATCAGGTCTAAACGGGGTATGACAGCGTTTTAGTGGCAACAACAACAGTGGAGACAATGATATGAGAGCTGGTGTCTGTCGGCCTGCGATCGCTGGGTTGTCAAGTTGGGGGCGTTGCTCAAATTAAACCCGAATGAAAATTAAACGATGCATGAAATTACTTTGCTGCTTCTTCGTTTTTTCCATGTTCTTGCTGTTGTTGCCGTTGTCGCTGGGTTCAACTTTTTCGTTAGCTTTGGCTCTGGTTTTGCCACTGGCTCCTTCTTGGTCGCCGTCGTCGTCCTTGTTCCGGAGTTGGCTTTTTTAATTTTTAATGTGCAGCCAGTTGTTGTTGCTGCCGTTGACTTGAAGCTCTCCGAGCCGTACTCGGGGCGGATAAAAGCAGAAGGACACACGCCATTTACGCAGCCAGCATTGCACTCAAAGCGAGGAGAACAAATACGCAACGAGAGAAGCCACACACAGCCCAGCCAATTTATAAAGTCAAATGTCAGTAAATGCAATTAAGGCGCATTTAGTTGAACGGTGGGCGGAATCAGTCAGCCCCTGCTAGCTACAATTAACTAAGCAGTTTCTAACGGTATACCAGGGTGAACAACTTTTCGCTAAATTACAAATTTATTTATCAACGAAAATAAGCAAGTTTGTGTACTAATCAACTTTTGCTGGAAGATATCAAGTTCATTTTACACTTTATCAAGAAACCCATTTTAATGGCTTTTCAGAACTCAATTTAAATGAATATTGGCTTGCGAAAAATGTCCTGCGAATACATTAAATATAGATTCCATCATTTATGGAGGGGAATATGTAAATGAGTGCCAGGAGTTGAAGTCCCTGCGCAGGCTTCCGCTTTCAAGTGACACAAATCTTCTGCTTATTAGCACATTTTATTGCCTATTTTAACCCGTTTTTGTTATGCAGCTTTTTGTCAGGCCGAACAAAGGCGAATCGTGGAATCAAACCAAACGAGAAGCTCGCATAATATAAACGGAAATGAATTTATAATGTACGACTTTCTTTGCTGTTTATCCTTTCTTATATTTTCATATTTTTGTGTTATTTTTTATGATGTCTGCCATAAATTGTTGGCCGAAAGCACACACACACACACACACACACACCCATACACGTATAGAAGCAGCAAAGGGGCGCTGACTGGCAAACAACTAACTCATTTTGTGGTTGCCACCTTTTTTGTGGCAATTGTCTGGCTGGCAACTTTGCTTCTTTTTTATTGAAGTCGCAACTGCGATTCCGATTCAGATTCCGATTCGCTGTGCTCTGTGTGTGTGTGTGTGTGTGTGTGCTTGAGTATCTGATGAGTTGAGCTTGTGTGCACATTGTTCAATATTATAGTACCGTGTGTGGGGGTCGGGGGCGGGGGCTGGGCTGGGCTGGGCTGGGCGTGTGACAGCTCAATATATTCGCCATTTGTCGCCCACAGGAGCAAGGTGTAGTCGCAGGAGCCGCCGCACGTTGCAAAACTGTTGAGCGCTGCGGCAGACAACAGCGAGAGTTGGCCGCAGAGCCAGGCGTGTGGCGAGGGGAGCAGCTGGAGGAGCCCATCGTCAGCGTCATCGGCATTCGCATTTGAAGGCAGATGTGGGCGCGTTCAACTCCTTCGCGTGTTGTTGTTGCTGCTCGTTGTTGTTATTGGAGTAGAAATGCAGGAAAATCAATTTCGTTCTCCATTTGCAGTTGGCAATTTGCATAATAAGGTCGTTTGGCGCAATTTGCATGTGAATGTGATAAATTCAACGGGTGGCGCTTTGGCGCACGCGGCGTATACGTTACACCCCGTGCAGCCAGACACACACACACACGGGTAACAAATGTGTGTGTGTGTGTGTGTGTGGTCGTGTGTGACATTGTGTGTGTTTGTTTTTTGTGCGCCTTTTCAACTTTCCCCCATTCGCTTTTTCACCTTTGACACACGCCACACACACACACACACACACACGTGCACAGAGCTCTGAGAAATGAAACGTATAGCGGTATATTAAATAAGTAGGTGTGTCCACGTCATGGCAATGCCAACTGCCAACTGGCAACTGCCGCAAGGCAACTGCCAATTGCCACTGACTCCTGGCCTCTCTTTTCTGGTCAACTGCTGCTGCAATTGCCGTGCAATCATAAAACGTGAA
Source organism: Drosophila sordidula (assembly GCA_035047465.1). NCBI lineage: Eukaryota > Metazoa > Arthropoda > Insecta > Diptera > Drosophilidae > Drosophila > Drosophila sordidula. The sequence goes on along the minus strand of JAWNPQ010000090.1, from coordinate 3,294,931 downwards.
ACTTCAACGCGCCAAAATGTCGTAAAAGCAAATATGAGCATTTTTGTGATTTAAACGCTTTGGCGTTACTTTTATTTTACCGTTTTTCCAATTCCAGGGGCGCGGGGGCGGGCCGCCTATCTGGCTAGTCGGTTCTGGCCAACAAACTGACGTGGGCCAGGCCGTGTGAATTGTAGACTGCAGTGACGTCCAGTCAACGGGCTCTCGTCTCTAGGCCATTTTTTGTTCTGTCAGCCGATTTGTAATATTGCAGCAGAACCGGCTGGACAGGACCCGCGGGCACAACAGCAGCTCCATATGCAGTCGTGCAGGCATAATTCATGTGACAGCCGGCGGGGCTGTTGCCTTTTTTTCTCCACGTCAAGTCGGGCGCACTTTCTATTTTACATGCAAAATATGGCATAGGGAACGGTTTTTTGCAGCTTATTCCATAACTGGATATAGTATTTATATGCATGCAGTCAGAAATCGATCGTTTGCTGTTTCAGTCATTGTGTGTACTGTAAACTTCTTTAATACATGAACTAGTAAGAATAGAAAATATATTCGGGATTCTGTGAGAGTGCATGCATAGTTGAAGCTTATCCATTGCCGTAACCTTTTTATATGCCATCAACAGCCGCGCTCACATGCTCTCAAGCTTTTTAATAAATCCTCATGATTATGGCATTTGCAATGTGCAAATAACAATGCCCCCCCCCCCCATCCGCTCCTATTCAACAACTGCAGCGGGCCAAAAAAATACTGGGGCAGCTAATGCATGCGGCTAACATGGCTGGCAGTAAAAGTTAACGCTTGCCACAAAAAAGGCGACCGTAAAACTGAACTAAGTTACCTTGCGCCCGGCGCGAGTGCGGGGCAATGCAGATGGATAGATAGGGACAGGGAGTGGGCGATGGGTTTATGGCCACTAAAAAAAAAAGAAAAGGAAGAAAAAACAATTGAGAACTCGCAGCTAAAACTAAATGGCTCGCATTAAAAATTGCTCACGTTTCCGTTTTCGCTCTGTCCACTAATTGCAGATATAACCAGCTCGCTGACAATGACCGAGGTGAAGATACCCAATCACATAATGCGCCTGAAGAGCGCGATCCTGGGCTGCCGCTATGCGCTCGACGGGGAGTCCCTGTACTCGGTGAAGTGGTACAAGGACGGGCACGAGATCTACCGCTATGTGCCGCGGGACAAGCCGCCTGGACAGGCGTTCCCCCTTCCCGGCGTCAACATCGATGTGAGTATCCCTGCCACGCCCCGCCGCCGGGCAACAGGTTTAATTTAAAATTCTATTGCAATTTACTGGGGCGATAAAAGGGGGGTGCGGGGCAAGCGGTTGCTGTTTTAAATTTACTGTTACGGCCCTATCATAATGATTATTTTCAAGAGCATGTAATTGCCACAGCAACAACAGCAACAGCAACATCTTGTTGCATTGTAGTTGCCTGTTGTTGTTGTTGTTTTCATGTGCTGATTACGTCCTCGCAAAATGAAATTGCTGCCACGTAGTTTTGCCATTTAACTTTAATTTAATGTTGATGTAATTTTTTGTTAGCCATAAAAATGCTCTCCCCCTCTCGCTCACTCTCTCGGTCTCTGTGTGTGTGCCGGGTTAGCTTAGGTCACGTTGCGGTCTGCCCCTTAGACTGCTCTCTTTAACGTACATTGTACACGTCACTCAATTTCAATTGCGATTGAAAAGGTTGCCCGGCCAAAATCACTTAAAGCTGCCAATCCTCAACTCGAGACCCGCCATCTTCCACGGCCAGAGCCCACTTTGGCTGAACCGAACTCTAATAATAATAATAATAATTTGCTAAAGCACTTAAGTGCGTCTACTTTGTGTGGCGTTTTGTTGACAGCCGCGTCCGCGTCCGCGTCCGCGCCGCGTCCGCCTCCCGCATCGGCAGCGAAATTGCGAAGGCAAAGGCGATGGCAAATAAAGCAGAGCCGAAGCAATTGACGAACGGCCAACGCGGCGTATGAGCAATGCGAGCGCGACTTTTATAGCTTGTGCGTGCCCGTCCACAGCGCGTCCTTGTGCCGCTTCTCGTGTCCTGGCCGTGCGTAATGTGTAGGCGTGAATGTCTACATTTAGACATGAAAGAGTTGCGTCCATGTGTGTGAGTGTGTGTGTGTGTGTGTGCGCTGGCCAAGCAAAATTATAACAGATATTTATGGTCACATGCGTGATTGGAACAAAGGCAAGTTGCGGCCGGGGCTGGGACATGGATTATGGCCTGCTATTTAGGATAATTGCTGGCATTTAATGGCGTTTAAGCCTCTAGAAAATGAGCTTAAAGCGATTGGCAGAAGTTTGAAAGCAATATTTAGCAGTTATGAAAATCTTTGACCTAATAAACAAAAATTCCAACAAAATAAAACTGTTTCTTTAAGCTGCCGTTATACAAAAAACGATCTTAGTGACACTTTTAATTGTCTAAAAATTAAACATTTTTGAAATCAACTAATATTCAGTTCTTGTTCGATTTCGATCTCAATCGGGTATAACAAAGGAACGGTGTAAACCAGCTAATATTCCGACGGGTGCTTAGTGTTAACGAATAAACAGTCTGTCGTCCCATTCAAGAAAGCAAACGCTGTCCCGCGCTGACAGCTGTTAACTGCCAGAACCAGTTGAGAATCACAATAAATTGTGTGAATTGCATTTTGTTGCAGCCATCATAAACAAAATGGCGCCCGCACGTTCCGAGGGGAATGCAATAAATGCGCCCAAAACGAAGCTGTTCCTCTCCGCCCCCGCGGCCATGTCGAAAGGCGACTACAATTTGAATTGTGGCTGGGCTTTTGAGCTGGAGTCGCCTCCCGACGCTCCTGCCCCGCTGCCTGCCCCATTGCTGCCTGTTTGTGCAACGGGCGCTGACAACTTGAGCGTTCAGAGGAATTGGCAAGCGTCCCTCCCGCAAAGCTCTCCGTCGGAAGGAATCGGCTTAAGGACTAGAAAGAAACAAACAAAGCCAGTTCGCAGTCATTGTAACGGGGTAATGGAAGCAACCGGGACGGGGTTTGGGGGGGAGGGGGCTGCTGGCAACAAGCAACAAACCAAAAATAATGTTGAACGTGACTTTTGTGATTGTTTGCGCTAAGGCGGCAGAGGGGCGTGGCGGAGGCGGATAAAACAGAGAGGGAGGAACAAAGAATTTTCATAAAAATTTGCTCGACAAGTTTTTCGGGTAGTCCCGTCAAGGAAAATGGAAAGAAATGAAAACTTTAGCAAGCACTTTCAGCTGCGTATGAGTGTGTGTGTGTGTGTGATAATAAAAGTGCAACTTAAAGAACTTGACTGCAATTGTTTCTGGCAAAGATGTTGAGTGACTTTTACAACAGCTACTTGGCCAGCTCCTCCCCGCTCCCCGTTCGGTTACACACTTGCGTACGCATTCACTCACTTGCTGGGTTCCGGAATATTACAATTGTTTCCAGATATTTCATTGCTTGCCTTGGCTCTGGCTTATGACTTGTGCTTTCTGCGTTTTTGCTCTACTGCTCGGGGGCTCTTGACCAAATTACATTTTGGCCTCGCCCACAGTCAGCCCCCGCAAACCGTAAACTAATAATAAATACACTGTGCGAGGACTTCTTCTCGTTCTTCTTCTACAAGTTATTCTACTTCTTGCCCCACAAATCATCATCAATCTTAATTTTTCACTCAACAACAGCACAAAAAAACCGCAAAAAGCAAATTGGCAAAATCTGAAATTGTGAAAATGTGAAAATCTGTAAATCTAATTGCCCTTATTTTGGGCTTTGCGGGGCAGCGACCTAGTGCCGAGTCATGGCGCTGTAATTTATTTGAATTTCGACTTGTAAAATATCTAACGAATACTTTTCGCCATTTTCTCTCCCTCTCCCCCCCCCCCCCCACACAACAGCTGCGCAACTCCTCGGACACGCAGGTGATGCTGCGACGCGTAACGCTCCAGAGCTCTGGCCTGTACCGCTGCGAGGTGTCCGGCGAGGCGCCCGCCTTCAACACCGTCTCCGAGTCGGAGACAATGACCGTAGTGGGTAAGTTTGCGAGTTGGCGGGCAAATCGTGTTAACAGCGTGTCCACGACACGAAAACAACCGAAATTTAATTAAAATGCTAATAGTCGGGGGCAGCGACAATGATGCCGAGTGACAGCTGCAAGTGGACTCCGGATCTCGCTGGACGGAGGTCGGTGGCAGTGCAACATAATTGTCATGGCGAAAAAAAACGTAACGTAAGACTCGAGACGAGACGACCAAAAGTTGTCACAAGCCGAAAAGGCGGAAAGGCGGCGTAAGCCCAGAGATGCCAACAGATTTCTGGGCATTGCATGAAGCATTCATATGTGCATGTTGGAGTGTGTGTGTGTGTGTGTGTTGCAGCCGGATTGAAGTGACAGCAGGTTGAAGTGAAGGGACACTTTTTGAGTGCTTTAGTTGGGCTTAAATTGGTGAAGCCGGTGAGAATATGGTCAAAGCAATATCTTAATTGTTTTTACCAGGACTTTCGCCACAGGACGGAGACCTTGCAACTTGTCGCCTCAGAGCATAATGAAATTCAGTGAATCCTGCAGCTGCTGCCTTGGCCTCAGCCTCAGCCTCGGCCTCAGATTCAGGCTCAGTTTCAGACTCAGCCTTAGAGCTTGTGCACTATTTGTTGTTGCTGGCAACCCTGGTTCCATTCTGTTCGCTTAATACAACTGCATAATCTAAGCAAACAATTGAAATGGAATTTTTGCAGTCGTCCTCGTCCTCGTCCCAGTCGCAGTCACCATAACAATAGGCACCAGAGAGCTGAAAACATTCAGACGCATTCGCATGTGAATGGGACTCCCCACGTACCTTTCTGTGTGTGTGTGTGTGTGTGTGTGTGTGTGTGTGTGTGTGTGTGTGGGCGTGGCTGCTGCAACTGTCATTGCAATTTGAAGTAAAATTATGTTTTCATGTCGTGCGATTTAGTTGAGTAAAAAAACGGGTTAAGACAAAGCGCCAGCTGGCGGCTTGGGAGCTGAGAGCTGGCAAAAAAAAAACCGTTGGCTTTTGTCTTCTGCGACAGAAGAGCACTCGGGAAACTTGGCTCTGCATTTAGATGCATATGCAAAGTGCTCGGCTGGTGGCTCAGACACCGCAACAGCTTCGAATCTTATTGGAATTTACGCCAGGCAACCGCAGCCCACGCAGCTCAATCAGAAACCACAGCAGCAGCCTCAAGCTAATCACAAATTTATAATCTCATAAAAAATCAAACAGTTATCAATATGTGCAGCAACCGCAACCGCAGCCGCAGCCGCAGCGGTAAGCATCGAGTGCCTTAGGGAAGCTTCAGCTCATCATCATCAGCGTCGGCATCATCATTTTTATCAGCTTGCTGCCCACTCGACGCCCACTCTAAGCACATTTCATGCTGATTTGGCAGCCTTTGGCAATCCCTCATGCTCTCAACGGCATCAGCCCCTAACAACCCCTAAGAACAACGACTCAGACGCATCGGAATGTTGCGGAAATGGTTTTGCATATTAAACAATGTCCTGGGCTGCCAATTGGGCGACATTCGACTCGATGAGCAAAAGAGACTGCCGGCCCCCACAGTCCCCACCGTCCCCACCGTGCCCAAAGGGCGTGGAAATCGAACCAGAAAAGGGGAAAGCTGGCGACTCGTCGTCAACAACTGCGCCAGCCGCAGCAGCAGCAGCATCATCATTCTTCTCGTCGTTTGAGTTCCTCTTTCCAATCGTCTTCTTCGCTTCGTCTTTCCCAATGCCGCCGCTGCCGCTGCAAGTGAGCCATAAAATATGCTTTAGTGCGTTTTCTTGCGCTGCCCACACAAACAACAGCACAGTGGCACAAGAGCTCGCTAACTCGCCCGAAAACAGTCCAAAAATGCCTTTATCAAATATGAACTACAATGTAAATTCTGCTCTAACTTTTATATTTTCGGAAACTCTTTAATCAATCGGGTTCTCTTCCCAATCAATATATCTGCCAGCAAGTTCGTTCCCCATCTAATTGGAATTTTATGCGTTCAATGTGCTGGCAGCTCTTTGACATTTATTTGCCCCTATGGTAAGCCAGATCCTGCAGGGATTCCCTTTGGCCTTTCGCGCTTCTTCGTCTTACCAATTGAAATTTACATTACGCTGGTCGACGCGGCGAATGTCCTCGCTGCTGCGGTCAAAATGTGTCGCGCTTCGCTGCTCGCCCGGCTTTGCGCTCTGCTGCGGCATCCATTACTCATACGCCGCGTTGGACGGCTGCTGCGGAAGCGACTTAAAGGCAGGCGGGAGTGGAAATCGCGACAGTGTTGTTGCTGCTGTTGTTTGCCCGGGAGTCCATATATGCAGCCCTCTTCGAACGCTTCAGCTCCCCGAGCGGCCCTCGTCCGTTTGTTATCTTTGCTTTTACATATGGCTACGGTTTTTAATGCACGATCCGCGTTGAGGGCATGTTTGAGTTAAGAAAACATTACTGGAACCAGTTACTGTTACAGCTACAGTTACAGTCACTGTTATTCCATTGCTGGTCCTTGTCGTCCTCGTCCTTGTCCTCGTATCTGTATCTGGCCCCAGAAATAAAAGTAAAGCGCGTTGTTTTATAATTAATGAGCACGCAAGGCGGGCGGCGCTGCATATGTCCTGTCCCTTTTTATGCTGGTGTGTGTGTGTGTGAATTTATGGTTAAGTGCACTTTAAAGGACAAACATACATATAACTCACTTTGCTGCTTCCTGCTGAGTTCGGTTTCTTCCTCCGCTCTCACACGTTCCGCATGCACATACTTATAATGTGATCGCTTATCGATTTTACAATATAAAAAGCAATTGCCCGCATACGGGCCGACTGTGAGCCAACCACTCAGCAACACCACCCCCCAACCCCCCCCTTCCCTCCCGGCCCACTTCCGTTCTCGACCATCAACTGTAGGCCAAGAAAAAAATATATAATAAAAAATTAAATGTGATTTTTATGAGCTTTGAGTGGCCACGCGGCAAACTACAAGACATTTATAGCCTCCCCGCCCCGCCTACCCCTTCCCCCACAAGCCCCAACAGAGATGGCCTCACTAATGAGCTGTAAATTTAACAAGCGACATTCCATAGCTGGAAATGAGCACAGTGGGTGTCTAATTCTTAAGGCAGATATTTAAACAAAGAGATCAAATTGGCTGTAAAAAAGTTAAATTTCTATTGGTGTTTTCTTTGAATATATTTGCCTACTCTCTGGAGGTTAGCCAAAAGTAGTTTAAGCTTAAGCTTAATTTATTGCCATATTTAAATAACGTTGTATTTCAATTGCAACTGAAATGAAAACCCTTAAAAAGAAAACACTTTGCCAGACTGTTCATAATTCATGGCTGCAAATGTTTATGAAAATTTTGAGAAACACTTAACAGCAAGTCAGAATTTGCGACTCAAGGCTCAACATGTGCATAATTCACACAAACACACAGGCTTTGCATATAGATCAAGTGGCTGCTGGCAGCCCAATTCAAGCCCCGCCCGCCCTCCCCCGAGCCCCTGGCCCAGCTTATCGCCTGCTCCACAGCAGCTGCAAAGTGCGCTTACCTGCCAAAACGAAAAAAAAAAGAGAGAATCACAAAATAAATAAAATAAGGGAAGAACATACCGCAGCATATTAAAAGGTACCCCCAGCTGTGTTCTCTAGATGCGCAGCTTGAAAATCCCCCACTCCCCACCCACTTGCCACTTAAAATGCTCCCTCGTTGTTGTTGTTGCTCGCTGTTGTTTTTGTCGCTGGCATTTGGCCGCCTGCAGGCAGCTGGGCTGCTGCCTTAGACGCTTTTTCACCTTTTCGCCAGGATTTTCGTACCGCTTTCCATCTTTTTTCCGCTGCTCTCCGTTTTCTTTCTGGCTGCACAAAAGGTAGCAAGCGAGCAGCCGAAATGCGATCAAAAAAAAGGAAATAAGAAACCCCAAAACCGCTTAGTCATAGGAAAATGCTCGAAATATACTTGAGCCGTGTTCCGTGTTCGCCCCTTGCCCACAGCGAGCGCTCGACTTATTGCAGCTTGCCTGTCCTGGCCACTATGGGGTCCTGCTACACGGTCTGGGCTTTGTCCTCGCCCAGCTCCTGCTCCTGCTCCTGCTCCTGCTTCTGCTTCTGCTCCTCGTCTGCCCCATTCCCTGCGCCAGCCGACGCCGCAGGTCCGAATATTGTTGTTGCTGTTGCCATTGCGTGCTAAGTTTTCGCCAGAATAAATTGCAAACACACTCGAATCGCACACACCCAAGGGTGTGTGTGTGTGTGTGTGTGATGTGTAGTGTGCTACGGGGCGCCTTTAGATTTATGCGACAAATAAAAGTAAAGTGCGACAATATGGCGTTGGCTTAAAAAATAGCCATATAATATGAAAACAATTATCAGAAAACTGCCCAGAGGTGTGTGAAAAGGTTTTTGATCTTAACTGCTTAAGATATAGAAACAACAAATGTGACTCGAATAATATTTATGGATGTGGGCTAACTAGTTATAGAAAAGATACAAGGCTCATTTTCTCAGAATATATTCAATAAACATATTCACTTCATTCCCGATATGATCCTAAACAGTTTCAGAGAAAACTAATCTTTCATCTTTGCAGAAAAGCTTAATTTATTTTCTCAGTTATTAATTGCATTTTGCTGTCAATTATAAAACTAATTGCCCCAAAATGATTCCTTTGGGATACAAATTCTATGAGGATCCTTTGCTACCCTTGGCAGCCAATATAATATATTTTAACAATATGTTTAGCCTTATTGTAGTTAATCCTAAAAGTTTCCGTTTTAAACGTCAATATTTTGCAAAACTCTTTCAAATTTTGCATTGTGCCCATTGAAATCAATTTTCTTTCAATTTAATTTTCCCATTTTTATAAATGCAACTTTTACGGAACTGAAGTCAAACAGAAATGCAATTTACAAGCCAAATGCAATTGCCATCCATTTAATATGTATGCATTTATGCAGCCAACCCAATTCCCTCCCTCTATCCCCTCCCCCGAACTGAATCCAACCGTACTGAGTGCCATTTTCATATATGTCTGGTCATATTTTATAAAGCTTCATATTATCCATATGGCTGAGTTGCCGCCCACACAAGAGGCAGCTGCACTAAATTGAAATTCTGGCTAAAAAAAGAGAGCAACCAAAGTAAAGCAAACTCCACTTTATAAATTACAAATAAGCAAAGAACCCGGGGCCCCGCTTTGACCTACAAGTACAGCTGGGCAGGCGTACGAAAGAGTACATATCCCATACAGAGCCGAGTTTGGACTGAACCTGTGTCTGCTTATGCTTCCGGTTCTTGATACTGGTTCTGGTTCGGGTTCGGGTTCGTGTTCGAGTTCGAGTTTGGTTTCTGTGCCTGTCATGCGGCCAGTGGCTGAACGAGGGAAGCCACAACAAAAACTCAGACAGCTTCTAAAGAAAATTAATTTTTTTTGAAAACCATTAAAAATTAATTTTATTTTGTGGAAGAGCTTCACACACACAAGGACACACACTCGCACACACACACATATGAAAGGGGCAGCTGGAAATGTTATGAAATTTGTGAGGCTGGCAAATATGAAACAAGAAATTCAACGCCAGTTTTTATTGCAGAGTGTGTGCTCGTGTGTGTGTGTATGGGAGGTTGTGGCATGGTATATTTATAATGCACACAAACACTCGACTGCGTCTCGGCTGCCTCACAGTGGGCGTTAACTGGACGCCGGGGGGCGCCACACTTGACTTGATTCCTTTCTTTCCATTTTTGTGTGTTTTTTGCGTACATGCCCAAAAGCGCTAAGCAATGAGCGAGCGTGTGGCCAAGTGGTTGTGGGCGTTAGTCCTAGCCATAGCCGCAGCTACAGCCGTGGCCATAGCCAGATGGCTTACCAACAACATACACGCTCCACGCCCACTCACACACACACACACACGCTAAAATAAACTTTGAATAAGCATTTCGTATGCGTATAAAATGGAATCCCCTCTGTAGGTCTGTGTGCCGTGTTTTGTATTTTACTGGCACAAATCTCAACATAAATCTTAAGTATGCCCCCGTCCACGCTGGCAGCGCCAAGACACTCGCCATCCAGCATCCACTCGGCTTTCATTACGGCCCCGAAACGGGCACAAAACCCAAAGCAAATAGGCGATGCTGCATGTGAAGTAATAAAGCAAAAGGCGCTAAAGGAACTCAGCAACTGGCATCTGGTGGCGCCCTCTACCTCGACAGTATGGGTAGCGAAATATTCAATTTCCCTGGCTCATTAAAATTAAATAACTGCGCTGAAAACGTTCCAGAAAGAACCTAACAAATGGGGCTGAATGCACACGTGCGTTGCCCTATTTGCCCCCACCATGGGTCGGACAATGTGAGAAAATGTAAAATAAACTAATTATAGAGCGTTTCCTTTCCACACGAAACGTCTCATATGCTGCCCTATAATTATTTTCATTAACCAATGGAAAGTGGGTCAAAGTATAATAATCGAACCAGAAGCCTCTCTCTGTTTGAGTAATTTCCAGCAATAAGACAATCTTTTTGCATTTGCCATAAGCTTTGTCCCACTGTGCAGTGACAAGAAAGAGCATACTTACAAATGTACGTAATTACAGTTAAAGGCTTTTTGATGTCCTCGCTGATGGCTCTTCGATGTGCGGGGGCCACTCACGACCTGCGTTAATTATGCAGAGTGTGTGACTGTTTCTCTCGCACGCGGCTTAATTCAATTAGGAGGCAAACATTAACATTGGTCGGGCCAGTTGTTGAAAAAGTTAAGCTTGATTATTCTCCTGCCTTTGCAGTGACGCCGAGCCATGGCCCAAAGATAAGTGGCGGACAGCCGCGCTACCAGATCGGGGACACTGTGCGCGTCAACTGCACCTCGGCACCGTCGAAGCCCGTTTGTCACCTCAGCTGGCTGATCAATGGGGAGCCGGCCCAGAAGCAGCATCTGCGGCTCTACGACAAGTTTGCGTTCAACCGGGACGGCCTGGAGATGGCTCGACTGGGACTGGAGTTTCGCGTGCGTGGCTTCCACTTCAAAAACGGCGATATGAAGCTCAAGGTGAGTTCGAATGGAATTGAGCAAAGTGCAGATAATCAGCCCTCCTTTTTGCTTTCAGTGCGTGGCCAAGATCAGCTCGCTCTACTGGCAGAGCAACGAGGAGAGCGTGGAGAGCGATCGCCAGCAGCGGGCACCCGCCCTGGAGTCACGTGAAACCGTGGCCGCCAAGTCGAGCACGATTGGTAAACGCCCCGGGAACGGGGACGCTGTCAGGTGTCTGGTGAATCACGTGACTCAACATTATGCTCTCTTTGCAGGTGCCGCCGCCTCGAGGCAGCCCTCACTCCTCATTTCGCTGCTGCCAGCGCTGCTGCTGCTCTGTGGCGCCGTTGGATCCTGGAGCTGGCCCCCCGGACGCGCTTCCAGTTAACTGGCTTCAGCCAATGCTTTGAGCGCTGGCCCACTCCGTCAAGCTTAGGGACACCAGGGAAGGAAGGATTGGACGGAGCTGCGATTTATCGCCTGACGATGTCACATTTGAGAAGTTTAAGTGTAAAAGCAAAACATATCCTATGCCAAATTTCATAGAAAAATCTATAAACACTTACGAGTACATTGCGCTAATATAAAACAAAAACAAAAAAAACAAAAAAACAGAAAATTAATTCAATTGATGTGTATGGAAAAATTAAGAGAATATCTTTCAAAATTACCAAAAGAAAAGAAAATAGAGAAAAAAAAAACGAAAACTACTTATGTAACTAATTAAATACTATTTACATAAGGCAAAACTACTCAACTTAAGCATTTAAGTAAAACTTAAACTAATTTGTAAATAATAAGTGTTAGCTGTAAGCATGCAAGAAGCGTTATGAGAAAATATCATGTTAAAAACTAAGAAATTAGAAAATTATAATGAAAATATGATTTTCATTAAGTGTAAAGATTAGTCCATTAGTTGATGTTGATGTTGAGTTGCAAAAATCAGCAAAAGCTCTGTAAAATATATTTTTTTAATGTTTAAATCGAATTATTATACACTTACGAAATTCATATGATTTCTCATACGAATCGATTATGGTCGTCTTATTCCCAAGCCTATAATTTCTACTTCTTGTACTTATAAACAATCAATTAAGATTCTACCGCATTTTGCGCATATCAAATTTCTACATTTCAATTGTATAAAATGCACCTCACTTCGATCGAAATATTTAAAATCTTTAAATAAAATTATTATACCTAATAGATTAAGAGGCACCTAAAAATAAGTTTCGATGTAAGAGAACTGTAAAGCCAGCCCATTTAGAAAATCATATTGGAATGATCTTCTGTTCGATGAGGTGATCAGAATTTAAATCCCTGCAAATTGCGTAAGAAATAACAAAAACTTAGCTGTAAATAGCGAATGAAGACATCTGTTGAAAAACTTGAAAGGATGCCATCTTTACAAAACGAAACCATAAAAGTACTATTAATACACAAATTAATCAATGCCAAGCTGCAAATGCTACTCCTAAGTGAAGCGACTCAAAGCTACGTGTTTAAATGTTTGAATGTGAAATACACCTGTCCACCAAAGTATTATTTTAGAAAGTTCAGCTTTTTAACTTCTCAATTAAATAAGAGGAATTCAGTTTTTATTACTTGTATCTTTATTTTAAAAAAGAAAACAATATCTTAGCTATTGAAGCTAGACACTTGAAACTTGGAATATACCCTCGTATATACCTGTGTCAGATATATTGTCAAGATTTTTGGAATACGCCCACAGTGGGCAAGGCAAATCGATTTATTTGTATATCTCGCTCAGTTTTTAAGCTGAATACATCAAACTTGTTTACAGACAGATCTTTAGAGGTCATCAGCAACCTCTAAAGATCGCATAAAGAACTTCTTGGCTACGCCCACTGACTTCAGCTCAGTAATTTTATAGTGGCCTATAAGTTCAAGAGTCTTGTACCACTTTAAATATTTTTTTATTTAAATCAATTTAATATAAATTGCTTTTATAGCTTTAAAATTGTGTTCAAGTTTAGCTCACCACTAAAAATTGAACACATAAAACTTGTTGTGTTCAAAGACCGTACTTCATTTGCTTAATCTGAGTTTAAACTCTCCCCTCCGATAATAATCATTTGCTTATGTTAATTTCTTAAGCTTGAGTCACAATGTCACGCCCACTTTAAGCCTGGCTGTGAGACAATTTGTACCAGCTAGGGAAACAGCCCAAAAATGGAAATTGACACAGGCGGCGACACGCCAAGGTGTGCAGCAAACCGCAGAGAGCATGCAAGTCAAGCCAAAGACAACGACAAAGGCAAAGACAAACAACAACAACAAAGAAACAAACAAGTCCAAACTGGTGCGGGCCATATGACTCATGTGCTTAAGCGTTTGCATGCCAGAGTCTCCCCTCGAGGCAGCCTGACAGCTGCACGTGAGCGGGCAACTGCAGCCTATTTACAGTTGTTGCGGCCGGGGCCCAAGCGGCTAATTTGCATACAAAGGCGTTCGATTGAGGCCAGGTAGAACAGCTGCAGCGCACGCGAAGCCTTTTGCCTTTTGCCTTTTGCTATTTACCAGTTTTGGCCACGTTTATCATTTTTTTTTGCAATAGCCGTCCAACTAGCCCGGACGGGCAGCGCAGCTTGGCACTTTGATTGGTATTTGATATTTGTTACTGACAGCTCCAGCTGGCAGCTGCGCGTAAATGAAACTAGCCAAATAAAATGTTCTTGTAAATACGCAAAATGTAAGCGAAACGTAACATTCCCATAGACTCTAAGAACTGTAAGAACTACTCTGAAACTGGGCGAGCTGTTCTTCAAATATTCTCCATTAAATCTAAGCTGAACTTGTGCGTGTTGTAAATTAACAAATTAACGAAAACTTAAGAGCGACAAACGGAAAACAGATAATGGAATGTAAGCCGCGGAAAAACATTACAAAAATACACTTCCCTAACGTAAATTGTTCAGTGCTCATACATTTTGTTATATCTTAATGATTTTGTTCAATTCACTTTTTATAAGCGACAGCTAAATGTTTAAAATTAGTTTTTAATGTGAGAAACGAATAAAACAGAACGAGCAAAAGAATTCTTTAAATTCAATCAAAGCATTTTTTGCCACCGCATATCCGGATAGCTGTAAGCCACTTCCGGTTTCCGCTGGTTTCCGCTGCCTGCCCCTATCTCCTTACATAGTATACAAAAGCCCTTTGGCTCAAGTATTTTTCTTTAGCAATATTCATATTTCATTAAATGTATTGAAATCACGACAGGAACGGAAAATCGTTAAAAGGCTACTTAAAAGATACCAAAATAAATAAAAAGGACTTGACAACAATCCTTGGAAAAACAATTGATTTCCTATTGAAAAGTGCAATTACATATATACAAATTTAGAGACAGTATTCAATATATCCCAACATAAGTCAAATGACGTTCTTCACCCACTTCAGAGATGTACATTTTAAGCCACTTCAAATCTGAATTATCTAATTGCTATTTTTTCAATTTCAACTAAACTTGTGATAAGAATCCTGGCAATAATATTTTTTGAAGCCAAAATTACAAACCCAGAAATAATCTTTTTGATTCCAATATGTCACCCACAACTTTTTGAGGGGTGTGGAGCAATATGCCTCCACAGGGGTCATGGAAATTGCAATGACACATTCCAACCCTGTGCGGCGCGTCATTCAATTTTCGCTTAGCCATAAATTAAAACGTTGCCGCAATTAAAGTGCTCACCGCGCACACACACAGATACACAAACTTACACAGTTCTACACCATGATTCATCAGAGAGGGGGGACGATGCAGCCAGGAAACGCGACCACAGCGCGTATTGCATTTCCGCTGGTTATTCATGGCCAATAAGCGTGGGTGATGCATGCGATGTAGTCATAAAAGCAAACTCCAATAAAAAAATATCAACAACGACAACAACAATAACAACAACTGCAGCACTTCCTGCTATTGGTGTGGCAATGTGTTTATGTTGCAATTTTGCACGTTTGCCGCTTGGGTATCTCCCCTTTGCCACCCCACATTCGGCTGAGTTGATTGTGAGCCTCATTGACTTGGGTGCCGAATTAGTTTTTGCATTCAGGCTGAAAATTGTGCCTGGAAATGCAGAAAATTGCACAATAAATGTAAATGGAAAAACTGTTGCCTACTTTTCAGCTGCGTGTTGAATAATTTATGAATTAATTTTGGAGCGCATTATTACGCTTTATCTATTCGATTGTAATTTAGTTTATCAATTTCAATTAATTTCGCGGCTATGAAACGGCCAAACAGTGCCCGCGAAAACTGCTGACACGCGACAAAAACTAACACCCCAAACAACAACCAAAATTAAGAATGTGTGTAAGCAGCATGTGCGTGCCCTGTTTTTATCAAATTTACGCTTATTGCATTTTAATTAATTATAAACAGGTAATTATGTTAAGCAGACCAAGGCACATGCACACTCACAAATAAGTACTTAAATGTATATTTTGCTCGTAATTATCTGGTAGGGCTTTAAAACTACGCACAACCCAGAGAAAATTACGACCAAGTGCTTAAAATTAAAGCGCTGCACAGCCTGAGGGTGGCATATTATTAACTAATTTAAGCCATGTCTGTCCGGTGCAGTTTACTGCAGTTTTAAGTGCCACGCCATAAATGTACATTGCCTAAATGCTTCCGCCATAAATTTTTGCATAATGCGCCACATGTGTCAATAATGGGCGGAAAATCGTTTTCCGAACCCCAATTGAAGGCTGCAGCGGAAAACGCTTTATGACAGCAGCAATTCAGCCACCGAATTTCGATTGGCATTAAAAAATATTTCGCGTTATTTTCCTGTTAAAAAAAATAACTGCACTGAACACCCAAAACTATGTTACATTTCAACAAGAATTTCGAGTGAATACAGTGTAAACAGATTTCATGCAAAGTTAAGCCGGAAAAAAGAGTTAATTAATAAATCGGTTCAGTTTTGGTAAAAACGCGAAAGCCTAAAATATTTACCCAAGGATATCCTTGCATGGTTTAAATCTGAGAAGCATTTCAAAGAATCATTAACTATTGGGAGATATGTTTTTACATTACAGATGAGTTTCAAAATGTTTTCATTTTTTTAAAGCCTCTACGGATTTTATACTCATGTATGTTCAAGTGTTTAAGAATTTTACATTTAAATATTAGAAATAGTTTTTCATAAATAAAAATATATATACTTATAGCTAAAAATATACATTTCTTTTGACTCGTATTAGTCTCTAAAACCGATTTTTTCATTTGAGGTTCGACGTAATTTTGGCAAAAATTGTGTTGAAAGCCGCCACGAATTTTGTCAAATTTGGTCAAAATTTGGAATTTGAATTTTTAAATGCCAATCGATAGTCCCGATCCTCACGAGTGTATAAAGGTATATTTTTCCAGGACCTGACCCTATTTGTCCAAGACATGCAAGATATGTTTTTATTTTGAAACCCGTTTTTATGACAATATTTCGGTAATTACTATTTAAATTATTATATAGTATTTAAAATCTCCTTGATAGATCTTGCAAATACATTGCAGTTTTTCTAATAATTCTTTCTGGTAAACAGTTTTTAGCAGAAATCTGAACCAAAAAGTTTCGGTCAACACATGCGTTCGCCAAATAAGTTCTGATGCGTCTACAACGGATTTTGTATTTGTTTGCTTTAGTCCTATTGCTGCCGAGAACGGGCTGCACATAAATTTCAATTAACATACATTTTATGGCAGCGCAAAGTTGGCTAACGAACGCTGCGACCGCACAGCGATTTCAATTATTGTCTGTTGGGAAAAGTTTGGAGCGCTGTCGTTTTGATTATATTTTTGGCTGCTGCGAGAAGTGTTTGTAATGCACTCGAGTGCTGGCCTTAAAGGGCTGGATTAAAGGCACATGTGTGCTACTGGGCAGAGGCCAGAGGAGATGGCAAGAGGCGCTTATGCAAAACGATAAAACTCGAGCCAAGAAGGCGACATACGTAGATATGCAAAGAAAAGAGCACAAATCTAACCCCAAGGCAATAAAATCCATTTGAAATTGTTATTTTAAGCGAAAGGGAAACACTGCAGCCAACAAAGCGGAGGCAAAGAGTGAGGAAGAGGTTAAGGTGGAAGTCAAAAGCAAATAAAGAAAAGTAGCCAAGTCATAAAAAATCAAATATCGGTTGAGTTTCCATTGCGTAGGCAACAAATGGACAGCAGCCACTCAGCCACTCAGTTGAGTTGAAAGCCAAATCAAATGAACCGTTTCGGCCTCGGCCTTGTGGCAGATAAGCAATGCAAAAGATTTGCCAGACGAGCATTCCGCCCTGTAATGCCCAGGAACTGCCCAAAACACATTCCTTTCTATGTGGATTCGCATGTTGGCGGGCGGCTATAAAAAATCAAGGTAGCGAAATGCGTTTTACTGTCGTTTACTGATGAAATCAGCAAAAGATATGCCACCCGGCATTGGCACAGGTTTCGGGCTGGCCATTTTGCTGAGCTGAAAATCTATAGAAGCTAATAAAACTGGCAACAATAATGAGACACACGCGTAGACAGACAAAAGGGATACACAGAAAGGGATACATGTGAAAAAATCTCGATAATATGTAAATTGTGCATTCAAGTTTTTCGTTGTCTTTTTGGTTATTGCACAGTTCGATAGTATGAGAGGGTCGGCATTTACGTTTTTAAATCTTATCAAAATAAACGAAATTTTCTATAATATAAGTTGCTGTTGTTAACCCGGAGAAGGAGGGTAAGGAAACCTGCAGAAGTTGTAATGATTCAGGAAAAAAAAAGGAACATATCTTAGGGTAATCGACAATACAATCTAACTATTAAGTACCCGAATAAAATATCAAAATGCACTTTTGAAGTTTTTCCATTTAGAGCTGTTTAAACTATTGGGGAAAACAATTCAGGTACACAACTCTGACTACTTCCTCGATTAGCTGTCAGAGAAAACGCTAAAAAAAATCGCATCTTTCAACATTTCTGACCTGCAGCTCATTGAGCTTTCCGCTTGAGCTGACTGCAGATACAGATACTTTAACTGCATGACTGCAGCTAGGCAACTGTTTTGCTTATGTAGCTCAAAGATTGTTGCTGTTGCTTAACTGTACACTTCGAATCACGTAGACATGAAATCATTTCCATTTCCACTGTCATGGCCAAAATGCCTTTAAATGGTTCAACATGCGCGTAGCCGGCCCAAAATATCGCTCAGATTCTATATAATTCATAGCGCAAATTATATGCCAGCAATTGCAGTCCTGTCTCTAGACAGAAATTGCCAGGCAGCATTTTATGGACATTTTTATTTCGCTACGCATTTTTATTGCAATACGAAAATTATGATTGTATCTACGGGTTTTTCATGCATTGTTTTCGTTTTTGCTTTTGCCCTGCCTTGTTTGCTAATGCTTTGCTTTCTGTGGAGCGTTCATACACATTGCCACTACCAGGAGGGAACTTGGCTGAGATGCGCCTTGGGCGCCCTTATTGCAGGGCGCAAAAAGAGTACGAATTTTCTATAAAATCCAATGATCTCTACGATTTAAGGCTTGCAATTTAAGATCTTAAGTTACAAACGAGGATATGAGAGAAATATTTATAAAATGCAAATGTAAATATGAGATTCAAAATTAACTGTAGCGTAAATTTCGATGTACATTAAAAGGAAAAAGTTTTGGGCGCTTTTCTGTCCTGTGTTCGGTTCAACAAACGCGTTAGAATAAAAGCAAATACATATAGACCGAAAATAAATAAACAAAGGCAATGAAATTACGTGACGGTGACAAGGACTATGACAATGAGAATGACGATGACGACGACGATGACGATAGCGATAGAACAGGCACTGGCCAGAGACTGGCGACCGGGAGAAATCAGTAGCAACAGCATCAGCACGTAATTTGCCAATGGGGTGTGGCCAATGGCCAACGACAGACGTTTTTTATTGCAAATCATTTCAAATGCTGCAAATGATAACAACAACAACAACAGCAACGAATGTAAAGAATAACCGAAGCAAGTCCAAAACGGGATGCAAGCAGACACAATATTGTGTTGACTGTGTGGCATTTGTGTGTTGCATGGAAAGCGACGGTGCCTGCAAGGGGTATTGTCTGTTGGTTGTTGGAGAACAGAAACTGCTAATGGATAAAAAAGGAGCATGAGTTGTGGGCAAAAAGTGCAATAAAATTTAATAAACCGAAAAAGGAAAGTTGCCATCTCGCTGAAACCCCAGCAATTAGAAAGATTGTACTTACTTTTTAACGCCCATATTTATTGTATTCGAAATTGATTTGTATCCTACTTTACATTGTAAGGCAATTGAATTTCAGCTTGTTATATTTCGCCGTCCACCTGCTCATTGGCCCTTGTTTAATCCTGATTGCCACTTGTGTAACTTTGCGTCCGACGCTTAATGCACAGTTTAACTTATCATTAGGACCAATCAAAACTTTACCTGTGCGGCAATTTATGCCGCTTTATCTGTGCGAAATCAAACATAAAACTTTTAAGCTGCCGACAGTTGAGCTTAATATGCAAAGGTCTCACACACACACACACACACACGCACACGCACACTCCCGTATGTGCGCCGCCGCAAAGCCGCAAAATAGGCAACGCATATTTTTACTTAGACTCGAAGCTTAAGTGCTGCGAAAATTGCGCAGGAAAAGAAATATTTATAGAGCGACAGCCGAAACGCCTGTCTAATAGCGGCTTAGGCGCAACTTAAGCTCTATTTGAGACAAGGTTTTTGTCTAACACATACACACAACCACACACATCCAATTGGCTGCGAATGTTGTTGTAATTAAATGGGAAATCTGATTTATGTGACATTTGATAGCCGCAGCAAACAGCAAACGACGCTTGGCCAGCGCCCCGGCAAGTATTTGGCTTTTGCGAGATTTTCCGTGTCATTAGGGGCGCGGCAGGTGGGCGGGTGGCAGGTGTTCTGTCCGCTGGCCATTTGTTGTGCGCAGACTTTGTTGGCTAATAAATGTGCTGGCAGTTGGTTCTTATAATTTGTTTGGCTTTTGTCATATATTTATCAAATGCGCTTACTTTTGGCAGCTTATTAGTGGCAAGCTGGGTCTTAGGGATAAGACAGCACTTACAGTGACTGGAGTGAGTTGGCTCTGGCTCAGTTACTGGCCCAAACAATGAATATATGTATGTATATTGGAGCTTTATAAATTCAACTCCATTTTTTTGCCAGTCATCAGAACTTAACGGTATGCCAGCTGGCACAGTTGCCATCTATATGCTATAATTTGTATTTCGTGGAGCAGTCCCTCACCTATGCATTGCCCGGCTGGTTCATGGGCGTCGGTTGTTTTTACTGCTAAACGGTTTGGGCCGTCCTTTTTTATTGCAGCTGGACAGTCGTTGTTTCCTGCCGTCACGTACGCATCGCACATTTTCACGTATTTGAAATATTTTCTAAAAATTACCCAATTTTCCGTGCGTTCCTTTAAAAAGTCTGTTCTTGTCCAAAAATCTAACAACTCAAACTTAAAGAACAGAAAAAACCTTGTAAATTAACAATTTTTTAACAGTTAAAAGGCCATCGCTTGATTTTGAAACAATTACTTTTTTTTTTATTTATAATTACTTTTCAAGATTTTCGCTTTTTGTTCATAATATATTAGATTTGCTTGTGGCATATGCTCGTATCGTCCATTGAATTATTCTTAAAGATATTTACAGAGTTTCGTTTCTTGTTGTAGCTTAGTTTTGATGTTGTTGTTAAATTCAAGTTAAATTACTTTATGGCATTGGCTTTTTTTGTATAGTACGCAGCTCCTTCTTTATGTTTATACCATCGTATATATGTTCGGATGCATTGTATCTTACGTTTTTTTATACATCTAAAAATTGATTTTTAAATACACAAATAATTTACACTTACAATTAACACACAGTTATTTTTAAAGTTTTTTTTTGAATTTTTTTTTATCGTATTTCCCGTTTTAATATTTTGGATTTTATTGGTAGTTTATAGCGTTGACATTAAGTAAGTGAGACTTCAAAACAGTTTACAGTTTACAACAATGCACATTGATTTTTATTAAAGTTACACATATATGCACTTAATGCAACCTACACGTAAACACAACTGCGCATACACACACACACTGACACTGACACTCACCCTCTCGCACACACCCACATTCATACACGCTGTACTACTTAATTAGCATTTAAATGTCTGCACATTGATATTTTATGTATTTGTAAATTTATTCGCTTAGTATTAAAATTGGCGCATTCATTTTATGTTTTGCTCTTTGTTTTTGTTGACATCTTAACACTAATTTAGTTAGCATTTTAATTTAAGTATTTACACATAAAACGTTTATTTATGACAATTGAAATTCAAATTAAAATTCTCGCTTAACGCGCATACAATTTCAATTGCAATCGGAAATCAAACTTTATATATATATATATATGCGTATACATAGATATATAAATTGGTATAATAATTTTAATAGACAAAGCATTTGATATGGCGCTGCTCTCGGGCTATTTACATAAAATTTTAATTGTGTTTGAATGAATTTCAACTCTTCATTAAGGCTTAATCACAATCATTTCGCTATTGTTTTTTTTACATATATTTTTTTTTTGGTTTTAGTTGTTTGACTTTTGTTGTTGTTTCTAAATTTGGCTAACTAAACTGTTAACACTTATAACCATTTTGTCAGTTGATAGCGCTTTTTGTTTTGTTGACAGCAAAATAACATGGAATGTTATTGATATTTTGTTTTCATCTCATTTATTCTAAATAAAACATATAGGTACAATGCTGTACATACTAATACGGACAGAGAACAGATTGAACATGGTACACTTAGTTCTTAAGGGGGATGCTTCTCTCTAATGCTTTGTATATTGATTACATATGTATGTAATTTAATTGAGTTCACATGCATATACATAAAAAATTTGGCAATTTATAAATTTACGATATGTTTTTGTTAGTTTTAAGACCTTTCGACAGTCACCAGCTTTTAAATGCTACGTTTGATTAGATTTCATTCAAATTTATAATTTTTTAATAATTTAAATGTTATGCTTTACTTTCTGCTTCTTATTTTACATATGAGAAAGTTTTTTGTGTGAATATACAAAATTTATTGAGTGCATTAATTTCAAAAGAATTAAATTTGAAAGCATTTAACAACATTTTTGATAACTAAAATATATAGCCTAAATAAATGTATTATGACGTTTTAACTATGTATCAAGTGTAATATGGTTTGCACTCATGTATATTAAATTACAGAACACGTATGCTTTTGTTTAAAATTCCATTGAAAATGTCTGTGCTTATTTTATTAATTTGGTTTTCTTTTATTATTTAGCTACTGAAGGCTTAAAACTATTTTTATATTATGGTAAATATATATATATATGTATTTTTCTTAAACATATTTATTTTTGTATGTTTAAACTCGTTATTTGCAATGCCCTACATTGTTTTCTTCTTTAATCTGTTGAGCTTTTTCTTTTGTTTTCATATTTACGGTTTGTTTGTTTTCAATTTGTTTTTTTTTTTCAGTTTTACTTTTGTTTCATGTGTTTGTTTTTTAGTTTTCATATAGTTAGTGCAGCGCCGCCTTATCTAATTGTGTGGAAATTCTTATAAATTAATAACATACAATACACACATTAATAATTAACTATTTACAGTTTTATGAATAACTTTTTCATTTTTAATACACTTAACAATTTTGTTTTTCCCAGCTAAAAACTGTTTTGTGGCTCCACACAATATTAGACGCATGCTAGATTTAAAATATTTATATATATATATTGTTGAATTTAAATAATTGTACGCATATAAATATGATTTTGTTTATACAAATTAAATTCAAGAAAGCTTTTGTTAACGACATTAATAAATTAGCAGTTTTCTCTTTTATTCCTTTCGGTTATTTCTTTTTTCATCTTTTTTTTTGTTTTCAATGATTTTTGTTTTCTGCGAAGCGAAGACGGAAATTCAGTGGAAAAAATGGGCGGGGCTGAACGCAGGGGCGGCTAGCTTAATGCAGCTACCGCGCAGACAACAGAATTTGCCGCTGCTGCGTGGATGCTGCAACTGCCGCAGTTGCGGTTGCTGCCTCTGCCTCTGCCTCTGCCGCTGACGACGCGTCACTCACTGAGCGCCGCAGCTGGCGCAGAAAACGCTTAAGCTTTTGCTTGGCCGCGACCAATAACTCAAATTGAACGCGCTTAACTTTATCTTTGACCTTATCTTGGGGCTCAATGCCATTCGCGAGAGCAACATTATTGAAAATTTTGATCGAACCTGGATTCACTCGGGCCCCGGCCCTGCTGTGCATGGGCGCTGGCCAGGAGGAGACGCTGACGCCGGCCAAAATGGCGGCCATGGCCAGCGCCAGCAACAGCAGCGCACTGGGCGCCCGGGCCATTAGGAGCGAGTCCGTTTTGCTGGCTGCGTTTGTTTGAAGGAAAAACGATAAGAGTTTGGTAACAAAGAATTCCCGGTATGACATACCTTGGACCGGGTCGGCGCGCGAATTGCTGGCGAAGGCGCTGTCGCTTTCGCGCGACTCCAAAACCGGCGCCTTTTGCGGCCGGTCGCCCTCGACGGACTCCTCGTTGCTGCGCCAGTAGAACGTCGACAGCGAAGCCACGCACTGCAAGCAAACAACAGGCAGACAGTGAGCCAACGGCCGGGATAAACGAGCTGGATAAATGGGGACTCACCTTTAGCTTCATGTCGCCGTTGCGAAAGTGCTGCTGCTCGACGCGAAACTGGAGGCCCAGCACAGAGGTCTCCAGGCCGTCGCGGCCGGACACGATGGGCTCGAAATTACGTAGTTTCTGGGGCTCGGCGGGCTCGCCGTTGACGAACCAGGACAAGTTGACAGCCGGCTTGGAGCGGCCCGCGGTGCAGTTGATGCGCACCCAATCGCCAATTTGGTAACGCGGACGTCCCCCAGTTATTCGTGGTGGTCCCTGATCCGGCAGAGCTGCAAAAGAAGGAGCGCGACATCATTTTGGTTAGTTGTCGCTCGTCCAGGCTAACGAAGTCAAGCTGTGCTGAATTTAATTTACGGCTAGTTGCGGGTCGGACAGGCCCCAGCCCCAGTCCCAGCTCCAGCCCGCAAACACTGCTGGAAGCGCCGAAATACCGTAATAAACCAAAACCGAAACCGACAACAACAACAACAAAGTTGCCGCCACCCAGCCGGAAATTCAATAAAAGTTCCAGCCGCTGATGCACTGACAGACTGCTGATAAAATTGCAAAAAATAAAAACAAAAAAATATGAGAGAAGAAAACAAGCGCAATAAAAATAAAATTGAAATGAAGAGGGAATCGACACTTGACGCATCGCAAATGTGAATACCCTCACAGGCTTTAAGCTTCAGCTTAACGGTATACCGGCTAACGTTTATTAAGTGTTAGCCCAAATAGAAATCATCGCTGAAAGCGTAGCGAGAAAAAAACCAGGTAGGACCGTAGCACAATGATACTTCCAGACAGGCTGCGTGAGCTTCATGACAAAGTTCTAATACCCGCTCGAAGACTATAAATCAGTGCTGAGCAAAACTATGCGAACGGAAACGGAAATGGCTTTTCTGCCAGCGGGCTAACGGCATCTGTGGGCGCAGAGAACTGCAGACTGGCAGCTGGACTCTGTACGCTGTACGCTGTACTCTGAGTGGTTGTGTTGTTGAAGCTTTTAAAAACTTTGATTGAAAGCCAAACAGGCAAGCCCCAATATGAGCAACGAAAAGCCGAAAACAAAGCACAACAAAGGCGCGTTAGGACAAAGACAAAGCACGACTAGACGAGCGAGAGGGCAACAGTCGGCACCGGAGAACAGGCTCTGGGCTGGCCCACGCAAAAGTTTATAATTGAACAAACGAAATGTCAACGCCAGCTCAAAGCGTTCCGGTCGCCTGGGCCACGTGTGACTCGTTGTCCGTGGCAATAAGCGCAGCATCCGGCCCGCCTCAGTGGTGGCCCGGAGAGCACTTCTTGTAGCTCCTGCCAGCCAGCACTTGGAGCAACTTCAAAATGTTGTTTTGTTTGCATTTCGAGGCGCGGCGCGGCGTCTTCAAATCGCTGTATTGCCCCCCAGGAAATTGCTGAACAAGACAGACAGTTGCAAAATTGAGTTAGATGCTAAGCCAGGGCAGCGAGGGCGCCCGGGGGCGCCCGGGGACGGGGGCCAGCCGAGTTTAGTTGAGTTTACTAAGCTTATTATAAACATGAAATCAAATGAAGCCTGTCAAATGCAGTTGAACACTTGAGCTGCCAAATGAACAATTGAATTGAATTAACCTGAAACACCCAAGGGACAAAGATTAGGAGTTGCATTCAATCCAGCAGCCTATTTAATGCCCATTTATTCAATTAACGCTCTCCCTATTGAATACATTGATTTTAATTAAATATATGGCCTAAAAACAGGAAAATAATTAATAAATTGAAATTAAAAGTGAAGACTAGAAACAATTGCCAACTGGGACTTGGGTTAGTCAAGTAGAGTGGAGTTAACAGTTCACTGCACACTGCAATTCCCGTTCCCCAATCGGCTGCTGTGGCCAACTTGGAGCGGCGCCAGCAAAGAGTTGTTGCGGCTTCGTTCGCAATTTCTAATTAGAATTATAAGTTTCTGGCTGACTTTTAGCACACACGTATATAGTTGTATATAGCTTTGGGTATACTTACACACAACAACCATGTCGCCGTGCTCGGTGACCGTTTGGAAGGATGGCGCCTCGCCGGATACCTCGCACCGGAAGCGGCCCGCCGACTGCAGATTGACGTTGTGCAGGTTAACAATCGCGTCGCTGGAGTTGTGCAACTGCAATTAAAAATTGTTGAATGAGTAAAGCACGAAAAATAATGTGAAAAGCAATATGAGAACCTATAGCAGCAGCAGCAGCAGCAACTGGAGGGCAAGGCAATGTAAAAGCGAAAAGTGGCAAAAGTTGTAAGAACGAAGGATGTCGCTGTCCGTCGTCCTGTCCGTGGCCATTGGCTGGCATTGGCAGTTGCCAGTTGCCAGTTGGCAGTTTCAATAGCCGCCGATGGACGGACAGGCGAGCAGCCACTTTGGACGTTAATGTAACGTAATTGTTTTTGAGAACAGGCTCGAAATGCTTTTTCAATGTTTTCTGGCGTTAAAGTTGTCCACTTTAAGGGTCAGCCTGTCTCCCCAGCCCAAGCGTAAACGTTAGGCAAATATTTCACTTGAACTTTAAGCCATTAAGCAGGGAGCTGCTGGCGGTTGCCAGTTGCGAAAAGGGGTTTTGTTTATCTGGCCAACGAAAAGTGCACTTTGTTATCTTTTATTGCGCATTTTTTATACGTTTGTGCTCATTGTGTTGTTGCCTGTTGTTGCTTTAACCTAATTTATAGTTTACCCAACACAAACACACACACACACACATGAAGCGCAGGTAAAGCTCACGTCTGAGCAGCCAACAGTTTTCAACTGCAATAAAACAAAACGAAATCCAAACAAAACCCAACTGCGAAACTCAAGCCAGTGGCCAAAAGTTGTTAGCCCGGCCACGTCAGTCACTTGAATCGATTATGCTAAAACAATATCCGCCAATGGAGTTGGATATAGCCATTAGCATTGGCTGCCGGTAAAACGTATCCCGCTTGTATCTCTTCTTGCAACATGTTTCGCTTTTATCTGCGGCCAAACATCAAAGTTGCGAACACCGCCGCCCGCAATAATGCAGCATATGTGTGTGTGTGTGTGTGTGTGTGTGTGAGAGAGTGTGTGCTCCCCGGTTGTTAAAACGCGCATTATAGACACGTTCGGCCACGCCCACCACCGAAAAGCGCAACTTGAAAAATTTATTGCACTCGAACTCGAAACACATGTAGAGCCGGCGAGTGCGAAGAACAGGATAGGAGCTGAACAGGATGCGAAGGAGTGGTCGCAGCCAGCACCAGGACATGCATGCCAAGCAGATTCGCCTTTTTCGTTGGGCGATTCGAGGTTCGTTCTAGCCGAGCTTCACTGCGCACATGCAAACGCCGGGAATGGGCGCACGGCCCCACGGATGTCTGCTGCTCACGTGCTTATCTCGAACTCGGCGAGGCGGTTACCAGCACTGGAAGTGCCACTGCCGCTGGCAATCCAGCGAGTGTGTTTTGTATGCGTACCGTTTTTGGCAGTGGCCACTGGTGTGGGTGGGGGTAGGGGTAACCGTTACCTAACCTGTAACGTGCGGCGCATTTTACGTGCAAAACTTTTAGTGGCAAAAATAATGGAGCAATGGCATTTAAGTGCGCCACTTTTGCCGTTGTTGTCGCTTTCAGTGGGAAAGCGAGTCCATGCAGTCTGGTCTATGATCATTGTTCTGCTAACAGATGGACTTTATGTAAGAGATCCCCCAAATTTAAAGTCTGACAAACAAAAAAATAAAAACTGTTTAAACCCTTTCCACTTCAGTGGTTGACTTGCGCACCTGCTTATGCGAAACATCTTCCAGCTTAAATACGCTCGTGCAGCTGCACTTGCCAAGGGGCAGACAAAAGGCGGCCCATTGTGTGCGCTCTTTCGGCGCAGTGATAAACAGCTCTTCTGCCGCAGTTCATTTTAAGCACGGGAACAGGGCCAGACCCGTAAGACAACAGCCACAGAGCGGCAGACCGAGACGAGAGCACGAGGTCGTCCTCATCCTCGGGCGGATAGTGCATTCTTTTGTCTGGCTGCGCCGCAAAGCATGCAACGTTGTTTTAATGTTCGGTTTGTTTAGAGCGCCCCTCAAAAACAATGGCGCCCAACGTGGGCATATCTTTTCCCTCTCTTTTTTTGGTTCGGTTTTATGAACAGGGGAACGGGAATGAAACCGGGCATACTCACATCAACGGCAACACCTGGCAGACGAAACGTTTGCGCCGGCGGATTATCCCTGGGCACATAGCGATAAAACTCATTGCCATCCTTGTACCATTTGACCGAGTAGAGCGCCTCCCCGTCCAGATCGTATAGGCATTCCAGCTGTGCTGAGGCGCCCTTAATCACGTATTTCGGTATGCGCACCTCGACCAGACGCAGTCCGCCAGTGAAATCTGCAATGAAAAATGAACAATATTAAATTGTTTATCCTTGTTCAAGGCTCACGCTTGCGTATGCTTTAAATTTTAATGTGGCCCGGTCATGATTGATTTATGTTTAACCAAATTGCCTGGTCGAGTGCGTGAACGGACCTGTTGTTATTGTAATGTTAATTAATTATAAAACTTTGTTTGTTGGCCAGCATAAATGTCAACCCGTTGGCCAAATGAGTGATTGCCCGGCCCTTAAATAGGCGCCGGCCCCTCTCCGTGTGCTCACAATGCCGCACAATTTATGTATTTTTAATATAATTTATAATAACATTTTATCATCGAGTCAGGGCCATTTTATTTATTTTCCCAGCAGTATTTTTTTTAATTTACAAAAGTGCACAACGCTCAGCTCAGCAGCAGCTGCATAAAAGCACACGCACCGGCTACTTGTCCATAATACTTATGTAAGCATGATATATAATGTGCCACATACGAATGCATATAGTATATAGTATACTCGATTAATAAGCCAACGTGATGACACGGACGGACCTCATGTGGGCGGGCGGGTGCGTACCGCTGTGGCCTTCAGCTTGATTGAGTGCCCTGATTTCTGTGCCCTGTTTGGCTGAGCACATTTAGCGTGTAGTCCAGTGTACGAACTACTTGAATGCTCCGCTCCACTCACATCAAGAGCACTCCACTCAACTAGACTCCATTCCATCCATTTCAGTCCACTCTCGTCTGGGCCCGACTCATGTTACGTTTTGCAGCAAACTTGTTTATTGTCAATATTGACAATGATACACACACATTTACAGATAAACTGCCACCTACTCGGCACATCTAGGTCTTTGTGCGTGTCTTATATTATTAGAGCTCCTAAGGCACACACAACAACAACAACAACCGACGTTGACTGTTCATTCTGCTGCTGCCAAGGATTCTGGAGGACCGTCGACTGCTCCGCCTCCCGCTCGCACTCGTGGCAGCAACCAATCGGTGCACATTACAAGTGTAATAAAATGTGAAAGGATATTATTGTATGAGCACAGCACATACATCTCCAAGCAGGCAGACAGAAGACTCTTCAGCGTCAGCAAACGAGCTGCGAAAGGGTATCTGGCAGCAAAAACAACTAGAAATTCGCTGCACTCTTGTTGTACAACAAGATGTGTGGAGTGCAATGTCATGTCCTTTGGGGGTTCGACGACAGCTTAAGGGCCCAGCTAAAGTCAGGGCAAATAAATAGTGCAATACAAAGCCAAGTGTAATTACAACAATTTAGGGATTTTATAAATGTAATTCATGAAAACAGAAAAAAACTAAAACACATGAAAAGACATGAGAACTTACGATGACACTTAAGTCTTGTTCTAGAAAAGAGTTTGGAGTGTAAATTGTACTTATTGAATATAGAATTTGACAAAATCTTATTGAAAATTGCTACATTCAAATAAATAAAGTGTTGTCTATTCATTTGAATTTTGAGCGAGAATATTTGCTTTTTATTTTATTTAAATGAAATTGCCAGCAAATTTGAGAACTTTATTTGCATAGCTTGTTATGTATTTATACATTTTTTATTATATTTAATAAATATTTATGCTGTACAATTTGGCAATTGCAAATTGCGAAAACTACTCGTTCCCAAATATGTGCAGAGGTAGCTCAGAATTGGTAAATTTTATTGAAGGCGTTGGTCTGACAAAAGTGCACTGAAACCCCTCAAAAACAAAAAAAACAAGCTATGGAGAAGTGTTTCAACACCAACAAGAAGCTAAAACAACTTTACTTCAAGTGCAAGTGAAAGACATGCACGACTCCACGAGGAACTTTAAGAAATTTCTCTGCAGAAAGGAAACACACACACACACACACACACACTTGCATACATACACAAGGAATAGTTCACAAGTTGAGCGGTCGGGCATTCAATACCCTTCCATAAAGAACAAAAGGCAGGGTTCGCAATATTGACTGAAAATGCATTTGAATTGACATGAAAGGGGTTTCAAAAGATTTAATTTCGTAGTCAACAGATCACCATGACAGCTATATGACCGCAAAACAAAGCAGCTATATCAAGTTTTGACAGGATATATATATAAATCTGAGAAGCTAATTCGCATAGGCTTTGGCAAAACCTTCCTTCGATGCGCTACAAAGTCCCTGCTGAAATTTAAATACTCTTTGCAGGGGTGTAAGAACTTTAGCAAGTGCATATAGGGAGTGTATGCATGTATATAAAGATATGGAAAGTTTGAGTGTGTTTGCTCTTAAAATGAATTTGGGTTGCATGGCTCGACGAGCGCCCAACTAAAATGCTTGCAATGGCAGCTTTTGACTTTTGGCAGTGGCGCAAACAAAAAAACAAGAATAAAATAAAAAGAAAAGCAATGAGAACAATGAAAATGTGAAAGGAAAACCGACTCTCCACTCATTAATTCTGCTTAAGAGTCGGCATTGGCATCGAGCTGGGTGGAGCGCGGGTGGGGAAGCTGGGGCAGAGTGAGCGCAACTAAAGTTTTGCCTGGTAATTTAAGTAACTTTGTCATTTGGGCGCCACACACACTCCACACACACACACACACACGCACACCACTATAGGAGGAATGTCAACACACAAAGAGCAACACGATGCAAAAGTTGGGTTGGGCGTGGCGAAATTAATATGCTCATGCTGTGACCCCGTCCAAGTGAAAAATCAATTTCCCCTCCGCCTGCCGCATGCCGCATGCCGCATGCCGCATAGCTTGGCGCTTTCTTTTAGCATCATCCAGTGTCAACTTTTGCCGGCTCGGGAAAGTTTTTCGCCATTCTTATCCTTCATTGGGGTTAAGTGATTAAATTTGCACAGAAAAGGCAAAAAAAAAGGCTGTCGGAGGAGGCCGGAAAAAAAAAACTTTGGCACATGTGACACTTGCCTCGTGTGCCGCATAATTGTTGCAGAGTCAAAACTTAACTTTGTTGCATGCACCAAATTTGATTATGTTGATTATGATGACAAAGTTTCGGTTAAGAAATGGCCCGCGGGAGGGGCAGCGCTGACACGGCCGGCAAATCATTTGCCGGCAACTTTGAATGGAAATTTACCCTTTTCGACAGCCCCATCGAGTTCCCAAAACTGTCGCTTCAAACTGTTGCTACATGGCTGCCGGGTGTGGTGAGGGGGCGTTCTCTGGCCAGCGGCTGCTTGTGTAAGCTATCAGTTGATAAGCATGCGAAGGGCCCGTTGAAGCGGGCGATGTCAATGGGAATGGCAACAGGATCACAAACAGGACCAGGCCCGCTCCTAATGTCGGTCACTTTTGGTCTTTGCCCCAAGTTAGCACCGTCTTCTCGCTTTCTTTTTGTTGTAGTTGCTGTTGTTGTTGTTGTTGTTGTTGTTGTTGTTGTCGTTGTTGTTGCTGGCTGTTGTTGTGGAGCTGTTGTCCTCGGGGCAGTTTCAGCTTAATATCCGTTGCCATTGTTGTTGCTGCTGCTGGTTTATTAGTAGTTCGTGCAGGATAGAGGCAGGATGCGAGGATGCCAGCACGCCGGGATGCCTGGTGCGTCTGCTGGGACTGCGTCGAGCTGCCACATAAAAGCAGAAGCTGTTTGCTTATGTAAATGTCTGCATATGAGCCTCGCACCGCATCCTGCGACCCACGCCAGCAGCCAAACAATGCCTTTCATGTTGTGCGTGTGTGTGTGTGTGTTGCTGTGTGTTGCTGTGTGTTGCTGTGTTGTGTGGCTGTGGCCATCGCCCGAGGTAGCAATATTTGTTTTCTTGCTTTCATCATTTGCATATAATGGAGCCGTAAAAGTTCATAAGATGTCCATGCGAAGCACTGGAGAGTCCTCGCCGGGAGTCCTCGTGCGATCCTGCTAGTTGCATCGCGTGCAGCGCTCCCGATTGAAGCGAAGAATTTAATAAGCCAAACTATGCATACGATTTGATTTCATCAAATTCTACAATGAAAATTTAAATTGATTTGCCAAATCCCCAACTAAGGCCCGATAACAGCAACTGCGGCCAAATCAGTGGCCACAATAAAATCCGCAACTTTTATTACGTTGGTGAACAGATCAGAACGCCAAATGAAAAAATATTTGACTATTGCAAACTCGGGGATTCTCTGCCAAATCCAGCCAAATGAGAATATATGCCGGACTTTTTCGCGCTTTCCATTTGCGGGGCCCAGCCACGACTGGGAATGGGATTGGGATTTGGACTTGGACTGTGACTCTCAGGTCCCGGCGTGACTTTAATGCGCACTGTGCATGGCTGGCCGCAGGGCGTGGCAAGCGCAACAATTACTTCAGCGCTCCCCAGGGCAACATCAAAAAAAAAAAAAAAAGAAAAAAACACAGGCGGAAAATGGGGGAAAAAACTGTATAGAAAATGAAAAGAAAACAGAAAACATCCGCATGCAGCTTTAAGTATTGGCCGTTGGGCCTGCGGGACCCCTCGACCCCACCGACCGCTCCACAGTTCAACTGGAGGCGAAACTAGGCAATGCTGAAGTCTGAGTCATGTTTTCTGTTTTCCCTCAACTGTTGTCTCTCCTTAAAAATTGCATTGCATTAATAATTAATTGTTTCGCCGGTTCGCCGGAGAACACAATTGTTGGCCTAATTAGATTGGGCTATCAAACAATTGCAATGGGGCGGGGGCGAACGGAATAAGGACTGAAATACGCTGACAGCGCTGATGTTCTCGTTAGCTTTCAAAAGCCAAAGTAATAATTCCAATGACACAATCTGAATATTAATGAAGCAGGAGCAGAAATCTCCTTACATGGGTGCACAGTCAGTTTTTACTCCAGCAGTTTTTATATACTGATAAAAATAAAACTGTGAAATGCTTATTTAAAGATTTTTATATTGGTTGAAGGGCTACTTACGAAATTGTCGTAATTAGTTAAAAACATTTTCGTCGAATATTCGCATCTCCTCTATCTTTCTTGGTTCCTGCAACTAAACAGTTTACGCAGCACCTTTATTAATTTTCGCCCACTCATTCATGCGGTATTCATGAATTTCAATGGAACTTTTGCTGGCCAGATATCGTTTGTCGTGTTTATCGTTAAACCATGATTTACACTCATTATTTGCCTTTCTCCCACGCCCACTACTGGCTTTCTCCCGCTTGCTCACCGTTGTAGACTATTTGCAATTGCTTGTGTATAGAAAATGTTCCCACACATCAATGCCAACAACAACGACAACAATGGCAATAGCTAGAATCGTTGCTAGCTCTCCAAACCGGGGCCAAGCCGCCATTTATGTAACGCCATTATATTCATTAGCGCCCACACACACACACACATGCACACACGCCCAAACACACACACAAAAGCAACGTTCAAAGCCAAATTGTTGCTATTGTTATGCAGTACGCGATTTTCCCTGTTCTTTTCTCACCCACTCCCTCTCACTCTCTGGCCCACACGTGTGTGTGTGTGTGTGTGTGTGATTATATTTATTTGTGTGTTGTATATGTAGTTGTTTGTGTTTGTTTATTTTTTCGCTAGATGGCGTCAGTAATTTGCTCCTTATTGAGATGTTGTTTATTTACCAAGCAATTTGTATTCATTGTGCGCCGCCCGGGCTCATGTTACCAACATTTGCTCACTGCTAGCCCTTGTTTTAGGCTCGGGAAAGGAGACAGTGGGAGAGGGGGGGGAGCGGGGGGTCTGGTAGTGTGTCTGATCCTGCTGCTAGCTGCTGACTCGTAAGTTATAGTTTCCGCAACTCATTTCGTTGTTTGGCGAATTGATTTTGATGCTGCCACATGTTGGCCACGACTTCAACTTTCTCGCACTTAAGCGCAAAATAATTATTTTGCTTTGCTTTCTTATCCTGTCGAGCTTTGCATAGAGAACAGTAGACGGCCTAAGCCATTAAAAGCCAAGTTAATTTATTTGCAATTAGTTGAGCCAAGTATTTTGTTTTGTTTTTGTCAGGTTTCGTCAGACTATTGCGCCTGGCGTCCGTCATTTGGAGATTTGCCTCAGAGCTCAGAGAATTCAAGAGCAAATCAATAATTTAAATAATTAAGGGCAGAGGTGAATTAGGTAACTTTAATTTAAGAAACTTCTCGAACTGCTGCACCACAAGCAATTATTCAAAACATGGAAAGATATTTTCAGAACTTTGAACAAATGGAAGGTTTCTCTTAGATGTTCTCGTCTAACGTGGTAATCTCTTATCTTGATTATGTTCAACTAACTCCAGGCAACACACACATACACACACACACACACACACACAAAAACACACTTCTACTAATTTATGTATAAATTAGCCAGGGCGCGCCTTAGGTAAGCAAAAGTTTTCTTCAATGTCCAAAATTTGCCATACCATGTAATATGCATTTCACATAATAGACCCGACCAAGCACAATAACCAACTTTTGTTGCACTTGAACTTTGCACACACACACACACACACACTTGCCACACGTCGCCTCGGGTGCGGTGGCTGTAACATTTTGCTAATGGAGCTTAAAATTTATGTAAGCCATTGTCGGCCACACAATATGTGTGTGTGTGTGTGTGTGCGTGTGTGTGTGCGTGTGTGTGTGTGTGGGAGAGTGGGACAGCTGGATGTCATGCATGCATAAGTGCAATTGCATCTTGCTGGTGTGAAGAGCGATGAGGTGCGAGGGGGCGGAAGAGCAAAAAACATATTGCATACTTTTGTGCATGCAAGCTGAAAATTAAAAGCGCTTACGTTGGCGAAAACGAAAAACGACCGAAAACGGCAAACGACAATGAAAGCGAATGTAACGAATGAAACGAATAAAACGAATGCACAATGCCAGCCAAGTAAATGAAGTTGTCTTTCAGCACACACACACACACCGAACAAACAAGCACAAACACAAATACACATCGACACAGGAACACAGACAGTTGACAGTTCGCTCGTTTCCTTTTTTAATACCACGTATGGCTGCAAGCGAACAAACAGGGTACACTTTAGCATATCAGTTAAAAAGAGACAGCTCTGTAGGCTACAACTATCACACATTATCACTCGATTTGAGTGAACACCTTCTCTGTCTTTATGCCGCTTTCTCACATTTGGTAACAATGTTTATCTTGTATAAGGGGTATCTTTCGGTCGCCCATTCCTGAGAAGCTTCTTTTTTCGCTATAATTTTCGCATATTAATGAGAGGCGCCAAGTCGAGGTAGCTTTCGTAACTTTTGTTTTGTTCTTCCCTCAGTAGTTGGCTTTTTATGACTTTTGGCACGAGTTGTAGTCGCAGCCGTTGACGCTGATTCTGATGACGCTGAAGATAATGTCGCCGATTTGCCACATGAATACAAACACAGAAGAGAAACTAAGCTACGGTGTTGAGCGAAATTCGTACTCGTATTCGTATTCGCATTCGTATTCGTTTTTATATTCCAATTCGTATCTTTTGGCTGGCAAGTCAAGCGCACGAATAATTTAGTGCTCTCTGTAGAATAAATGTTTCAGTTAAATTTGGCAATTCGTTGCCAGAGCAGCAATAGCAACAGTATCAGCCAGAGGCAGCTAGGAAATTGTTTAATTTTTCATTTGTCTGCCAACACAGTCAGAGATACTAGGACGCACACACACACACACATGCAGCTGCATAGCTCTTTTGTTTTCCACTAACCCCTAAGCTTCCTCTTACGCCTCGTTTAGTTCTTGCTCCATTCTTTATGACTGTGTTTTGGCTTGCTTTTCGTTGTAATTACTCTGCGGATCTCTTTTTAGCCATTTGTTTGACTTGAAATTTGTCAGGATATTGCGTTTGTATTGGACCAAACGTGGGTCACGTATCTGCTAGATACATTTAAACAAAAGCAATTATTAATCAATTGAGTTGGCAAGGCGCACCTAAATCAATCAGCTACACTACGCAACAAATTCCAAGACAGAATTGAGATTAACAAAAATATTAAATTAATTAGGCAACTTAATTTGGCATAAGTATATAAGCTACACCATGCAGCAAATCGAGTTGAATTGTTTTCCGTTTGTTTCTAGTGCCAGAATTCATCTGTTCAGTGTAATCAGATAGCTTATTGCGAAGAGCAACAGCCTTTGAGCCGATAGCCATCAGCTGGCTGGCGGACTGCGAGAGCTCTCCGGCAGGAAGTGCGTCTTGTCGCTGGCTGCTTATTGAGGCTTAGATCCGATTTGGCAAAAGACAAGCCGCCCATGAAATTGTTTGTTTATTGAAAAATGATTGTGCGCGCTTGGGGTAGAGAGACAGGCAGCATAAAACATACATATATAAATAAATATATATATATATGTATTTTATATAATAAAAACAAACCAAAGACAAGGAAACCGATACCCAACGTAGGACAGCAGCAACAACGAGCTAACGCGGCCTGGTGGCATGCGATGCGATTAGGCGATAACCCCAATGCGAACCTTAAGCCGCCAAATGGTCTGTGAATGTTGCCAGTTGCCATTGTTGTTGTAGTTGTGGGTTGTTGGCCGTGTTTCTTGTTCTTGTTATTGTTGTTGTTGTTGCTGCTGCTGCTACTTGTTTCTGGCGGCTTTGCGGCTTTGCGAACGAGCCGGCTAAGGCACATTATCATTTTCGAAATCAATCTGTTAACAACACTTTGGGGCATGCCAAAAGACACAATAAGATACATTTTTGTTTCTCCCTGTGGATGTATCTTGTAGATGCAAACGAAGATATCTACATCTGTACTTGGCACAAAGCCGCTGTATTTTTATTGTATTTTGATTGCTTGCACTTTTTTGGCCGCAAAAACTGTTTGCTGAATTGTCCATTTCCATTTTGGCGTTTCACTTTGCCCCCCACCAAAACTTATCTGCACCACTATAAATTCTGGTGTTTTGCTCTTGTTTTCTGTGGTCACAATTGTTCTTGTTCTTGTTGTTGTTATTTTTGATGAGTGCTTTTTGTGCTGAGTGTTTGGGACAAAAGGCGGCGCTTCTATTGCTTTTTGTGTGCATTGATTGAGTGCATTGAGTTTTTGAAGCTGTTGGCAGCATCGCACACCCGCATACCCCGCACACCCCCTCCCCTGCGCCACCCACTGACCATGTTTTGCTGACATTCTGCGGTTTTGTGATATGGCCAGTAAACAAAAAAAAAACAAAAAAAAAACAATAAAAACGCAAAACACACAACAGTTGACAACTGAATCGTTTAAATGGACAATTTGAACGGGCAACTTGTATAAGAGAAACGGCATCTGCATGTGGGCATGGCCATTAAACATTTCTGGCTAGCTTAGGAGCCAATTTTTGAAGAGCATGCTGAAATTTACACAATGATAACGGACATGATATATATTTATTTATTTAACTCTTCTTTAATTCATCTTAAAGCTAAACCCTATAGGGGTTTATAGAAATAGGCAGTATAGCTAAATTTTTGTTTTTAGCGCTAGCACAAGCACAAGTCAAATACCTAGTTTTGCCGTTATTCAAAGGTAAACGTCAGCAGCTGTCGATAACCTGGAGAGTTTGTAGGCAAAATAGTTGAAACGTGCGAATACTTCACAAATGGAAAATGCTTTCTATTTGCATTGCCGGAAAATAAACTTTCCATACAGTTGTTGAAGTGCATGTTCAAGTGGGAGCAGTCCCGAAATTGATGGCAAGTTGCGGTCGTACATATGCAGTTGAGAGGTAGAGTCAATAAAGGCATTAATGCAATTACCCCGACTTCAGCTACGAAATCTCCCGCGGGGCGGGCCCCAATTAGCAGCCCACTTTTGCACCGCACAGCCAGCTGACACGCCCATCAGGAAATACTTGTGGGTAAAGGGCAAAGCCAAACTGCACATAAAACCAAATTACCAAATGCTCGCAATCGCTACCTTTTTCGGCATTCATTAAACTTTGTGGCTTTGCCGGTGCCACGCCCTGGGAAGACGCCCTCCATTTGCATTCTTGCGTCAGAAGTTCAAAAGTCGTCGCACCTTTTGACAGCAGCTGAAAAGGCAGACAAAGCGCACCCGGCAACACCTCTGGCTGGCGGGGAGACAGTGAAGGGGCATTAATGTAAGGTAAGTACCTCGGCAAGCGTCTACGATTACCAGAAGGAGCGCCGTCCGGGCGGGGACCACTGCCACTGGCTCACCTCTTGACTAATTGTATTAGATAAATTGTGAAACCTTAATCATGTGGGCGCAATGCCGCCTGATGGACAGCCTGCCAACCCGGTCTGTCGACATACCAAAGTGCAGTGCCACCACCTCCCCTTCCCCCTTCACTCCACACGAATCACGAACCTCTTGAAAAGTGCCAAGTGCATTGAGAAGTATATGTCTTGGCCAGGTGGAGATGACGAGACGAGGCGTCGCCACCCCCGGGACGGCCAAGACGGCCGCACGGTCGCCATTGTGGGCACATTTTACCGTTGATTTTCGTCTCTGGCATTGTTTTACATTATTTTTCCTTTGTCTTGGTTTCACTTCCGCCGCAGTCCCGACCCTTGACCCGTCCTTGGCTTTATTCAATTTCAAGTTTCACTTACTGCGCACGGTTTGTCTTTCCTGTTTCTTATTTAACTTCTCGGTTTACCTTTTTTCTTATTTAATTAATTTGTTTCTTCCTGCGTGTGTGTGTGTGTGTGTGTGTGCGTGCCCTTGAGTGTGTAGGCCGTACATTGCCTGAAGCCCTTTGCCTTTTGCCTATGTCAGAAAATTGTCCGCTGCGGGTCATTTATTTTAAAGATTTCTTTTCCCAGTGAGTTTCCAATTTAAATTCTTTTTAATAAAAACGGACAAATATTATATAACAAAAAAAAAATTACAACCAATATTCGTATTTAATTGTTTGCAATATTTTGGTTGACATTGGCAACAGTAGCTTTATTTTGGACGTCAGCCAATTAAAATATGTATCTAACGTTACTGAAAAACCAATTTATTATGCA
Organism: Drosophila sordidula; assembly: GCA_035047465.1. Classification (NCBI taxonomy): domain Eukaryota; kingdom Metazoa; phylum Arthropoda; class Insecta; order Diptera; family Drosophilidae; genus Drosophila; species Drosophila sordidula. The sequence continues at coordinate 3,255,952 of JAWNPQ010000090.1, read as the reverse complement.
AATCCTAATGGACATTTTAATGAGAGCTCAACAACCAGCCAATTTCAATTGCATTTTTACTGCCGTAAAACAATTTTTGTCAAATTTATTAAGGAGTGAACCGTTACACACACGCACACACACACCCATGGACCCACTTTTGTGGAATAAAAGCTGCGCCTTCTCACTGTCAATTAGTGCGTCTTGGCGTGGCCCAGCTGCGCCCATCAGTTTAAACTGTAGCGCAATTAAAACATAAAAGTCACTCATACGTCATGTAAGCCAAACCCAGCCCAGACTCAACACAAGAGTTGTGCCTGTGTGTGTGCGTGTGTGTGAAAGCATTAATAGCATTTGTGCACAGCGTGAATTATGTTTATATGACGCATGTCTCGACTGCGGACGGCAGTCCGCCCACCGGCGGACGTCGTTGCACCCCTTCGCGTGGGCATACAATGAAACATAGCATACTTTTGCGGGCCACTTCTTAATACATTTGTGGGGACTTCTAAAAAAAATGTATTTAGCAAGGTATAAACTGAGCAGAAATCCATCTTTAACTTTGATTTATTTACTAATATTTTATCAATCAAAAACATTTCATTTAACCGAATTTATGCAGGTGTCGAGCCATATATTTCGCCTCAAGAAATTTGGTTTTTTGGTTTTTTATAAATTCACTGAAATTTATTGAATTTAATTATTTAAGAAATCAGAAATTATTTAAATTCCATTTTCACCCATAGTGCACGGGTTGTTTTATTATTTTATTTTCACACAAGTTTTGCTTGTTTGTTTATTTGTATTAAAATAACAAACAGACGCACGCACACATGAAAAGGGAGCATGTTGCCATGTATTTATGCTTTTTTGTATTTTTATTTGTATTTGCCTTACAACGGAATATAATTTGCGCCTTTTTGCGCCTTTGCCAACCCATGGGGGAGCGGGGCGGAGCCGGAGCAACAACTTCTTTCACTTCCGCTATGTGACGACACTTTTGCTACTCCGGTGTGTGTGTGTGTGTGTGTGGGCGAGTGTGTGTGTTTAACTATGTAAATGTGTGAAATTGCTACGCGCCGCATGAAAATTCCCATACGAGAAGTCGCGCTTGCTGCGGGGGCGTTTGGGGACTTGGGGACGCAGCACTGTTTGCTTTTTGTTATTATTATTTCTTGGCTCGCCTCGCAGGCACTCAACGTCAACGTCATCGTCACCGTTGTTGCTGCTGTTGCTGTTGCTTGTGCTGTTGTTTTTTATTCCCTTTTGTTTTTATTATTATTATTGTTGCCGGTGCCTTTACAAAGCAAATATGAGCGTCGCGCCGTGAGCTAAATATGTTGCTACTTCTTATTTTCTGCTTTTGTTATTTCTTGTTTTTTTTGTTTTTGGAAAGTGTGTCTAGCTGCAGGAAAACTCCTCGCCTCGGCCCTGGAACTGGTCTCGCATGAGGCTTGCAACATGGGGCATGTGCCTCAGCCGCTTCTTTGTTATTTGTTCCCCGTGCAGCACATCAAATGTATTTAAGACACGCGCTGACTTGTCGACTACGACGTTGATCCTGTTGCCGAAGGTAAGCCAAAGCGGCTTAGTTGTCAGGCTGCAGCTGCTGTTGCTGCTGCTGAAGTTGCCGCTGCACGCACTGCAGCCAGTGCAGGGAATTCAAGTTGAGGGTGGCCTCGGTGCCGCAGAGCCTCGACAAAGTTCAACAGTCGTCACAGTTTTTGCCGCTAGACTTTTATTTGTTTGCTCGAGCGCTATTTCTGCTCTTACATTACAGAATGCAAACAAAGGGGAGCAAAGGCGAAAGCAAAGGCAAACAGCAGAACGGAGAGGCAGCAGACATCGCGTAAAACTGAGAAATCCCTCAAGGAGACCCTGCGAACAACAACAGAGCCAAAAAGCTTTATAATGCTGCAAAAAAAAAATAAGGGAAAAAGAAAAATGTTGCTTTAAACTGTGGGCTGTGAGCTGCCACGCCCACATGCTGACAAGCAACAAGGCGCCATGTTTCAAAATTCATTTATTACATTCGCGAGCCATGTGTGGAAACTGACGTCAGCTCATGGCCCCTCACCTCCTCGCAGCATCTAAATTTTTGGCCGTAGCAAAAAAAGGCTAGCAAAGCCTCAGTCCCCATAGCGCTGCGGGGCGTCAAGAAAATGGCTGGGGTGTGTATAAAGTGTATAAGTGTAGAAATTGCATAATATTTCTCAACGAACGCACACACTTACATCTACACCCACACACACACACAGCTCACGCGGACTCAACCACGTATCGGGTTAAGCGAGCAACTTGTGACAAAGCTAAAGACAATAGTCAAGCACTTACCGAAACCCGACGCAGAGTTATCCCTTTTTGCAAGAGTCTGTAGAATTTTACAAGTGAATTTTGGGTCAAAAGATTTTCTGGAACTACTTTCACATATGCGCCCAGAAACCTGAATTTATTTATTGATTGCAAACTAATGTACCCCTTTGTCAGCGTTGCAGGGTATATAAGCAACGCTGTGCGCCATAATCAGATGACAACGCCAGCGACAACGACTACGAGGGGGGCGTGGTCGGGGACAGCAGCTGAAGGACGAAATTGCAGTAAAAAGGCAACTCAAGTGCGCTGCCTTAAATGAGGAAAGTTTAATGCTTTCATAAGCACAACAAATCCTAAGACAAGCCCCGGCAGACCCGACCAAGTGAAAAATAGACGCTGCGTGAAGCCTTGCGCATATCTTTGCGTTTTATGAGCATTATCCTTTCTGCCTGGAGCACGCTGCAGGAGCAGGTAGCAGCTATTCGCATACTTCTATAAAAATCAAGAGTTTGTTGTCTTTGCTGCGGGCAATATTTTCCTTTGCCGTTTGCATTCGTTGCCCCCAACCCCGCGGCCCGAAGGCTGCCCGACCATGCTATCCTTTGCAATGAAAGTGCACAAGTTTTGCGTTTAATGGGTCATTTGTCTTTTTTTATAGGCTTCTCGGGGACTAAAGGGAGCAGAGCTGCTGGCTTGGCTTACAAATAGGCTGCATATAGGCAAAATTAAATATGGGTATGAAAATGTGGTCAATACGATTGCGGAACGAAATATTATAATAATACATATTTCCTTATAGATCGTGTTAGATTTTTAATGTTTAATATATTTTATTCATTTCAGAGCTAAATATTTAAAATGTGTAGAACAAATGTTTTTCACGGCTAGTGAAAGTAGAGACTTGAAACTGGGAAGATACTCGTTTATACCCGCGTCACTCCCTCTGGGAGTGTGGCCAGTCACGAAAGTAAATCTACCTCAATTCTTAAGTTAGATATACCTAATTTTTGCAGACAGGCGATAATTGAAAAAAATTGTAATATGTGAAGTTCTTGGATCCATAGCTCCCATATCTCAAACGGCCATAACTTTGTCAAAACAGAACCGATTTTCATGTTTGATGTCATTTTTGTCATGATTTGTCCTCTAAATTGATTCTACATTTAAAATATATGCATTTTAGAAAATAAATTTTTTTTTTAATTTTTGGCAAAAAAAAGCATGTACTCCCCCCTTACTCATTTTCGAAAAAATTTTTTTTTCAAAATTTAGAATTGCAAATTTACCATTTGAATTGATTGTGGTGGTCACAATTAGTATAAAAAATAACTTGAAACCCGACTCTGAGGGGGTCAAATTTTTGGTCAAAAATCATGCAAAAATTGACAAAAATTTTGACATGTAAAGCTCTCGGGTCCATAGCTCCCATATTTCAAACTCTCATAACTTTGCCAAAATATAACCGATTTTCATAGTTGATGGCATTCTGGTCATGGTTTGTCCTCTAGATTGATTCGGCATTTGAAATATATTCATTTTTAAAAGTAACATTTTTTTGAAATTTTTGGTGAAAAAAGCATGTACTCCCCCCTTACTCATTTTCGAAAAATTTTTTTTTTCAAAATTTAGAATTGCAAATTTACATTTTCAATCGAGTGTGGTGGTCACAATTAGTATAAAAAACAACATTAAAACCGATTCTGAGGGGGTCAAATTTTTAGTCAAAAATCATGCAAAAATTGACAAAAATTTTGACATGCAAAGCTCTCGGATCCATAGCTCCCATAACTTAAACGCCCATAACTTTGTCAAAATATAACCGATTTTCATGGTTGATGGCATTCTGGTCATGGTTTGTCCTCTAGATTGATTCGGCATTTGAAATATATTCATTTTTAAAAGTAAAATTTTTTTGAAATTTTTGGTGAAAAAAGCATGTACTCCCCCCTTACTCATTTTCGAAAAATTTTTTTTTTTCAAAATTTAGAATTGCAAATTTACATTTTTAATCGACTATGGTGGTCACAATTAGTATAAAAAACAACATTAAAACCGATTCTGAGGGGGTCAAATTTTTAGTCAAAAATCATGCAAAAATTGACAAAAATTTTGACATGTAAAGCTCTGGAATCCATAGCTCCCATATTTCAAACGGCCATAACTTTGTCAAAACTGACCCGATTTTCATGTTTGATGGCATTTTGGTCATTATTTGTCCTCTAGATTGATTCAGCATTTGAAATATATTCATTTTTAAAAGTAAAATTTTTTTGAAATTTTTGGTGAAAAAAGCATGTACTCCCCCCTTACTCATTTTCGAAAATTTTTTTTTTTCAAAATTTAGAATTGCAAATTTACATTTTTAATCGACTGTGGTGGTCACAATTGGTATAAAAAACAACATTAAAACCGATTCTGAGGGGGTCAAATTTTTAGTCAAAAATCATGCAAAAATTGACAAAAATTTTGACATGCAAAGCTCTCGGATCCATAGCTCCCATAACTTAAACGCCCATAACTTTGTCAAAATATAACCGATTTTCATGGTTGATGGCATTCTGGTCATGGTTTGTCCTCTAGATTGATTCGGCATTTGAAATATATTCATTTTTAAAAGTAAAATTTTTTTGAAATTTTTGGTGAAAAAAGCATGTACTCCCCCCTTACTCATTTTCGAAAAATTTTTTTTTGAAAATTTAGAATTCCAAATTTACATTTTTAATCGATTGTGGTGGTCACAATTAGTATAAAAAACAACTTTAAAACCGGTTCTGAGGGGGTCAAATTTTTGGTCAAAAATCATGCAAAAATTGACAAAAATTTTAACATGTAAAGCTCTCGGATCCATAGTTCCCATTTTTCAAACTCTCATAACTATGCCAAAATATAACCGATTTGCATGGTTGATGGCATTTTGGCCACGGTTTGTCCTCTAGATTCATTCGGCATTTAAAATATATGCATTTTGAGAAGTAAAATGTTTTTTAATTTTTTGGCAAAAGAAGCACGCTGTTTACGATTGTGTATGCATATGTCACACTATTTGAGTGGTGTTTTGTCACAACTTACTCAATTAGTTGTTGTGCGGTATAAATGCTCCAAACATTTTTATTTCTAATTATTTGCTGATTATTCTTTTAATTATTTGTAAACACCATTGGGCAAAATAAACTTGTTTATATTTATTTAATCGGTGCTTTCGGGTAGTTACCTTTTTTTAATAATTTCAATGTAATTTTTTTTGTTGAGTGATTTCTATTGAACTTCAATGGATAAATAAAAAGTTAAGCCCTCTGGATATTTGCTTTATTGTTTGACATTTTCATTTAAATGTATGTATAAAGTATTAAATGACTTTATTAAATAAATATTTAATTTTTAATTCAGTTGGCTCAATAACTATGTTTCACGTTTGATGAATAGCTATGCATGAATAACAGCTGCGTTTTTAATAAAATATCAAATAAAGCAAAGCTTGCCTTTTAGCCAACACACACACACACACACACACACACACACACACACATGTAAGCATGGGTCTATTACCCGTATTTACATGAAACAATTTGCTACGCCTAATGGCCCGAACAGCTTGGCCAAAAGGAGCATCAGCGTTGGCAGCCATTTTGCCGCAATTAAACTCACGCAAATTATGTGGCGCATAAAAATGCTTTCCAACAGCAGCAACAGCAGCAGCAAAAATTATGGTCTCAAGCAAAAATTAAAGCGAGCTTAACGAGCGCCACTCAAAAAAAGCAGAAAAATATTTTAAAAAAAAGGACCAAAAGCGCACAAGCAACAACAACAGCAGCGGAATTGATGCAGCTGGCAAAAGACAGACGCAGTGGCCATTAAAATGCAGAAGGAGCTCACAGCCGTGGAGCGACGGGGGTGGTGGGGGCATTCAAGACACAAGGGGCAGTGCCAATGGTAGAGACAGAATACGTGAAATGGATATTAAAAATACACGCAGCAAAGAGCAACGAAATAATCATAATTTCTGCTAATAAATTTTATATATTGCTGCCCCACTGACCAGCGACCAACGACCACAGGCAAAGGCACCACCCATCAGTGCCACCCCACCACCAAGCGGCAGGCAGTTCGAGTTGGCTCAAGCCAACTGTTCTGGCATAATTTCCCGCTGAATCGGCTAGAAGCTGTAGCTGGTGATGGTAATGTGGACGCTTATGTGGCCATCAAATTTGAAGAGCTTTCAAGTGGAGAAAAAAGAAAAAATGCCAGAAACACTGGCAATAGCATTATTGTGAGGGTTCCGCACACACGCTAACTGATAGTCATTGGCAAAGCTACAGTTTCCCCTTTGAACTTTGCGCAGTGCTCAAAAAAGAGCCCTGCAAAATTAACTTGCACAAAAGCCGGCAACACAAAATGCAGTTGCAACCAAACGAGCGCAAAAAAACACAAACAAAATGTGCTAATGAATGTATATGTGTGTGTGCAGTCGACTTTAATTCGGTTTATGCGTCCGTCTTAAACTTTAAATTGATTCATGAAAATTTAAGCAGTTGTACAACTTTTATAAATGCACATGATGAATGTTTTTAATCAGGGTAAACAAATTTCAGAACACTTGAACTTTATATTAGGCATGAATTACATTTAAAGCTAACCTTTAAAACTACAAAAATAATAAAAAACTGAAGTGAAAATTGATTTACGAAAAATGTCATAACAAAAAAATCTGCCCTATTATTACAATAAAGCTGCCAATATTACGAAAATGCAGCGCATAAACTGAATTGAAAACAGCGCTTGTGTGTATGAGTGTGTGTGTGTGTGTGTTTGTAGAATGTTACGTTTCATAAATTGCGTTGCTTTAATTACAAATTTGACTTGGCTGCTGCACAAACGGAGACCGGGCAACGAGCCAACAGCCCGTCAGGAATACGCTCCCCGAACGTCATGTCGTTATACTAACAACACCCACAACACCCACACACTCACGCACACACACACGCACACGCCAGAACTGACTTCTCAGGCGTTCAGTCTAACGGCATGTAATTAGTGTGGCTCTATTAAAAGGCACCGCCTGCCAGACGACGGCATCATCGGCACTGCGGGGCAGCAAGGCGCGCGGGGGGTGGGGGGGGGGGCAGTAGTGCAGCAATAGCTGACGCCGTTCGTTTTGCCGCTTTTTGCTACTTTCATGGAAATTAGTATTTTAATGTATGCTAAGCGCGCCATTATCCCGGCCAAGTTCCCTGCTTGGGCCCCGTAAGTCACTGCAGTTGGCCCAAGCAGACTGCCAATACCATTAACTGGGCCGTGAAGTTGGCCAGCTGGCCGGCTGTTACTCAATATCAAGACATTCTTTGGCCATTATGTCAACAACATGTTCAGCGTTTCTGCGCTTCTGCGGCTGCTCGAGGGCAGTTTAATGCATCCGCTGCTTATAAATAACTTTCAATTAGCAGGTGCTTTGTTAACCTCTTCATTACCAAGGGCCTAATTGTGCCGGCCAATTGCTTTCTAATTGACTGGGCCAGCGGGCGCGGGCAGGGCAGCTGCTAATTGCCTAAGGCACTATGGCCATTGTCAATGCAGCTGGGCTTTAAGCAGCTTTCTGCTCGACGGAGCAGGGATAAGGTTAACCAAGGAGACTCTTCGTAAAAAAACCTAAAACTCTCTTGCGCATAATGCATAATTGAGTTGGCAAAAAAGTTGATTGTGAAATATCTTACAAACGATATTTTCCATTTTCCGTGCTATGCTAAGCAATCACAATAATTCAGATTTAAAGCGACACAAGAAATATTTCCATGTTTGTCGCTTTATACTTTGCAGCTCTCATTTATCAGTGCGCAAATAATGTCAAACTGCAGGGAGATTCAAAAGGAAAAAAATAAAGTTGCAGTGCTTTTTCTTTTGTGCTTTAGCAGCTGCGTGCAAGGGTGTTTGTGTGTGTGTGTGTGTGTATGTGTGTTTTCTTTTTGCCAATTTATGACAAGTAGCAAGCAGCAACAAGCAGCTCAGGGACACACGAAGGAGCTGCGGGGAGCGCTGCGAAGACGCAACAAAGTGAAAGATGCAAAACCAAAGATAAGCTAAGCAAAAATACCAGACTGAAGAGCGGAAAGTTCTTGGTAAGTGTATAAGTTACGCTAAATGAAATATTTATGAAAATTGCACACATAAAGAGTAAGAGAGAAAGAGAGCCGGACGTGGGTGTGCAATATCATTCACTGAGCATCTCGATTTATGCATGCATATGCAAACAAAAGTGCACAGGACTTGAGTGTCCAGCTGTTGCCTGGAAGAGCACAAGACGAAGTCTCGCAAAAATAAAAACAATTTTATTTAGACAAACAAGTGTCAAAGACAGGCAGCTGAAAATATTATGAACACTTTGAGGTAGTTCCAGTTGCAGTTGAAACAATTGGCAAATGGCTGTCAATATTTAAAATGCGTTAAGCTGTAAACAGCACTGAAAGGGCCAAGAGGGGTAAAGGCGAACAAATGGCAGTGCCAAGTCATGGATACAACTGCGACCCTGACTGCGACACGCTGTCCTTATCTGCCGGCAGCAGCTGAAAGATGTTGCAGCTACGAATGAATGGTAGCCCGGGATACAGGGGGAGAGGGTGCGGGAGCAGCAGCTTTCCTCTATCATATAAATCGCTCAAACGAGTCCAAGTGGCAAAAACTGTGGCACAACGTTGCACAAAGCAGACAGCTGTAGCCGATGCTGATGCTAGATAATTTCCAGCGCTGGGATTCATTAGGGAAATTGCGCACAAATATAAAGTGTACAGCAGAGAATGGGAAGAATGTAAAAAAGATATATATGTATAAGTATTTTTTTAAAAAAATGCTCTCTTAATTCGCGCTGCGTTTTGTCAGAGTTCGTCTTTGCCAGAGCGGGGGGGACCGGTTGCCGCGGCAGCAAATCAATTTTAATTGATTTATGACTAAAGTGTTTTCGGCTGCAATCTGCTTGGCGTGCCCCAAGTGCCACAGAAGCAACCACTGATTGACAGGCGTCTCTTGGCGGCGGCGGCGGCGGCGGCGGCGGCAGCGGCAACGGCAACGTCGTGCCGCGGCCGCAGCAGCGGTCATGCGAGTGCTGCCACAGATCCGCAGATTAGTGACTCATAAAGTTGCACTCTTAACTGCACTTGAATATCGCTTGGGTGTTGATACTTAACAGCCCATGTGAGGTGAGCTGAAGTGGAGACGGATACATTACCCGAAAAGCTTAACGGTAAGGCTGCGAGTGCAATGCCCTGATAAGAAACTCAGCTTTTGTAAAATATTTCAAATTGGAATGCATAGAGATTTACTTGAATATATTCTTTAGAAAAGGCTGTTGCTTTTTGGTTCTTTTACAGCTGTCAGGTGTCGGAAAAATAATAAAATCAATTGAAAACTATCTGAATTAAATATAAACATTTCATTTTCTTTTCGTGTGCAGAAGCAAATAATCGAAATGTTCACACAAAACTAACATAAAATAATTTAAATAATTGGCAGCTGTTTGCTGCTGACAGTTGCATTATTAAAGAAATATTAAAAGTGTACGAAAATTAAAAAGCAAGACTTGAGCTGTGTTTCGGTAAGAATAAATTTTAGTCGGGAGTAAATTGATCCATTGAAGAAATAAAATGTTATTTACACACACATTTAAATTGACAAAAATTAAATTTTCTTGCTGTCCACTCGTTGTTTTAAAGCCTATTTTGACTTATTGTATTATACACATATATATACTGCAAAAGATAAGCGAACTCTTAGTCCTTCTATGGCCGAAGCTTCTTTTGTTTCGTGGCATGCCCCAAAAGTCGAGGCTGTCGACATGTTAACTTTGTTGACAACACAAATTAACACTCATAAAAGTTTGTGCCGCACACCGACTGTAACGAGAGTGCGAAACGAAAAACTTCAACATAAACAACCGAACAACAAGAATTTATGTGAATATTTGCCCAGCCCCACAGCAGCAACAACTTCATGTCCGGGGGAGATGTGGGGTGTGCGACGTGGGGGGCAAACATTTACTTTCAGACAGTGCAATTTTGTCTAATTGACGCATTTCGTGGCTGACAAGCCGCCGCAGCGCACAATGCAACATGCGTGCAGCGCAACATGCCACATGATTTGGCGGCAGGCACTAACGAGTGCCAGCTAAAGGAAGAATCTGAAGCTGCAGCTGCAGCTGCAGCTTTAGCTGCTCTGAAGCGGGCAACTGTAATTGAAAATGTCTTACGCTTGTCGAACCGCAAGTCACAAATACACACAGATGCTTAGCTGTGCACACACACACACACGCACACACACACGCACACCCGATCACAGCGCTCACCCAGAGCTGAATGTCGTTCCCTGGGCATTTCCCGTGAGCCGTTACAATGCAATTCGAGCAAGAGCACAAAAAAAAAAAAAAAAAAAGTCTAAAACGCCGCCATTGCGAAAAGCGAAAATGAGCGTAAAGCTCAAAATGACAGGCAAGCGGAGAGTGCAGCAAGCGTAGCCGCAGACGGACAGGGAGCCGGAGATAGGGACAGAGATGTAAACGTAGTCACAGAGCCGGAGTCGTGCCTTCATGCCACTTGCAGTGCTGCCAACTTGTTTATCTCGTGACTGCACACAGTTTCAATTCGACCCGGCGACCCTTCGGGTGCACTGTAATTGCCCGCAACAACAGCAACCAGAACAACAACAACTAGATAAACAAGTAGAAGTGAGGTTGTGCCACGAGGCTGAGCCAGAGAGCAGCTTTGGCAACTTCATTTGCACTGTTTCGTTTCGTTTCGTTTCGGTCCGGGCCGTGCCCTGCTGCGTTCTTCTTTCATCTATTTTTTTTTTTTTTTTTTGTTCGTGCAACGTCATTTTGATGTCCCTTGCTGGTTGACAGTTTCTTCTACTTCTTCTTATTTTTTTTTTTTTTTTTTTTTTTTTGAGCAGCGTTCTGGCTACTTGCACTGAGGTCAACTGGTTGACACGTTGCAGTCTTTTTTCTTTTCGTTTCTTTTTTTTTTTGCGAACTGTGCGTGTTGCTTGTTGACTGTCGGACAATTTCTGGAATTAGTCGGAATGACCTCGGCACTGGGTGAAATAATGCGGAACAATGTTGAAAGCGATTTTTATCTTATTAAATATTGCATCTTTTAGCTCGAAACGAAGCAAAATTGAGCTCGTCAGATAAATTTCTCATTTCGAAATTTGTCATTTACAAACATAATTTTCTATTAAGCTGAAAGCTTTGCAAACAATATCGTTGTTTCTGCATCTCCTTTAAAATTGCAGTCTGTCGTTTACTCTTTCGCTCGTGACCGACGGATTTTACAAATCCGTTCTTTCAGTCTTAAACATTCGGCAACTTCACAAAGTATTCAGAGTAAGAAAATGCATTTTCTCTCTGTGAAATCCGGTTGGAAAATTTGAAAACTTAAGTTATCTATGTATTCATTAGTTTAGCTACAGTTGCACTTAATTGTTTTAATTTGCTTTCGGGAAGATACGAATAAACTTCCATTTTACATTAGAGAGCAATAGCATAGATTTAATGATGAAAGGGAATATGCCACCGAAAATAAAGTAAACTTGTAATTCCTTTGATTACCGCATATTGTATTGCAGCTTAATTAACTTTCACACACACACTCACAGAACCGAGTGTAAGCTCAACTTCAATTAGTTGAGCAAAGTCTGAGCATAGAATCGAATCATAGACGCACACTCACAACATCTAGCAGAAACGCCCCCCCACAAATGTTGTATAATATGTTCCCATTTCCAACGAATTCCATAATTTATTATTAATTGACTGGGGGCTGCATAAGGGTTAAGAACTGTGTGTAGTCATTGGGGGAATTATGTGGCCAAACAAGCGATGCGACTTGCTGGCAATATTACGCTTGCTGAACATTTCAATTAAGGACGAATCGCGCAGGGAGCCGAACATATTGATAAAATCACAATCAAATACAAATAAAACAGATATTGCACATAAAAATTGACGGAATTTAATGGCAGCGCTTAGTGGATGAATGGGGAAGGATGCCGGCGGAGTGGAAGGGGGTCCGGGGATCGGGCGGCAATCCACAAGGGGAACTGGCCACGGCCACGAGGCTGTTGGTAGCCAACGCAGTTGTTGGTAGTTGCGTGTGAAAATGAAACAATGACATGACCACAAAAGCCATGACAGCCAGACGGGCAGACAGACAGGGAGGGAGAGTGAGAGGGAGAGTGAGACTGAGAGAGAGAGAGAGAGCAAACCAGGCCTACAACAGCAATGCGTAAACTAACAAAAGTTTAATGCCCATGAAAATCGAATACACGAACGCGTGCAAGGAGAGCGGGCAAAATGGAAGCGGAGTAGACAATTGACATTTACGCTAAAATGGGAATGTGGGAAAGTGGGGTAAATGGACAAACGGGATGCCCGTCGCCAGATGCGTTGACCAAACAAAGTCAATAATTGCAGCAAGCAAGGAGGGGGGGGGGGTGGAGGGGGGGGGGAGGGGTACAAACAAAACAAACACACTGTATTATAGTTTGTAATCGTTTTTCGATTTAATAGACCAGCCCAAGGGGTTGCGACTTCATTTTTGGACTGTCTGGGGGAGTTGGGAAATTGCGGCAAATGGAAATGTCCGCTGCAGAAAAAAGTGCGTGCCACCGCCAGGAAATGCCAGGCTTGGCATTCACGAAGGCCCGCCTGACATTGCCTGCCAGAATGCTCCATGGGGACACCATTTTGGGCCTTAAATGAGTTTTGTGCGGCCCCTGGCCCGCACTTGGCTCACACTAATGCGACGACTGTGTGCGCCTGACAGCCAAACAACAGCAGCAGCAGCAGCAACAACAACAACAGCAACAACAACAATCATCATCCCAAGCACAATTGCGACCAGTGTTAGTTGCCGTTGGAGCATTATACGCCTCGCTGGCATGTTTTTTGCCGGGTGCTGCCAATTGCCATGGAGCTGGGACAACCTAATCCGAGTCGAAATCCGCACGCGCCCGAATAAAAACTGCAATTAAAGCGTATTGACCATGAGAATTTTATAATTGAATTACGAGATACAAGAGACTAACAACAAAAGCAAAGGCAACAACAGCAAAGGGGTTGGCCAACTGACCAGACACAATTCACATTCAGAGACGTCAACCCCCCCCCGCACTGCGCACTCAAGCGTAACTCCCGGCCAAAGGTCAAGCTGACAGAAGGTCAGCAATTAAAGCGAGCCGAGGCGCGCCCATTCGCTGATGAATTTGGGCTGCGCTGAAGGCTTAATAAATAGCCATAAGATTCTGCCGTTAAGGCCGCTCGCCCGAATGCTTGGCGAGGGTGGATTCACTTTTGATTGCTGACCAATAGTCCGGTCTAAATTGTGTCATCTTTAGCGTACGCCTCATCGGGCTCGATTCAAAGTAACCCTCCGTTGACCCCTGACCCCTGACGCCGACCGCTGCCTGCTGAGTGGACATTTAATGCGCTTATAACAGATGTTTCTCTAGCAGCAGGTTTCGGGGTTGTTTCCTGCAGGAGGCACGTCCCTGCGCCCTCTTCTGTCTTCAGTTGTCGGAAAGAAAAGGCCAAATGAATTTTTCAGTAATAAGCCAAATAAATTGCAAAAGGTTAATTATGTCAACGGACTTGTGGACAGATATAAAGACAAATATATATTTTACAACTGACTTTAGCAATTCATTTCATAAAGGTTTCTTTTTTACTACTCTGTTTTTTAATATCTGCCAAATCCGATTTGAAAGTAAATCACTTTAGGTTTTTCGATAAACCTTTTATAATTCCAATTAGAGACGGCATACTAATTATAATGAATAAAATTGCATTAGGCTTTGCTTTATTTAATTAATAATGCCGTAAGTACCGGAATAGCATATTGACACATTGACAGTGACACGCTTCCCAAATAAAGTTTGTTTATTTTCAACTGGGATATATATAAACCGACTGATCTATTCATGGCGAACCAGCCAATTCACCTAATTGCTCAGCGTGAGATAAAAATAGCGACATTTTATACGTATTTTATTTTATTTAGCTGGCAGCTGGTCGACCGGCGGGCGAAAACAGGTGCGACGGCCAACTTAGAGGCCAGGTAGGCACAGAATCAATACAAATATAAATATATGGCTGCGCGTTCGACAGGCCCGCAGGACACTGGCTTAAAGGCACTGCCGGCACGTGCTAATAAATTCATTAAACATTTATGAGCCGTGGAATTGTGGAGGTGGGCAAGTGCAGCGGCAATAAAACTATTAGCATAATGACAGCATTAGGCAACGGGAACAGCTGACTGAACTGACAGGATGCGGGTCCTGGCAGTAGCTGACATAAAAAGGCCGCATTGGGGGGCAAATTTGTAATGCTCAGATAAATTGTTATTTTATGTGCTATCGTAATAAGCGCATTATGAGACAGCAGTTGAGATGTGCGTGTGTGTGTGTGTGTGTGTGTGTGTCAAGTCATACAGAAAACTACGCACGTCTTGGCATCAGCATGAGAACTGCTCCAGGACATCATTGAGACGAAGACGACGATGACGCCTTGGGGACGTTGAACCCTACTATTTTCGGGCTCGGGTTCGAGTTCGAAGGACTGGCAGGGGGGGAGAGAGCTGCGGCACGGCGCGTGCCGAGGCCAAGTGGAGCCAAGGAGCCGGCTCAAAGGCGCAAAGGTGCAGACGTGGCACAGACAACAGTTCGCAATCGCAACTGCGCTGCATGCCACTCAAAAATTATAAACATTTTTAAAACACTTTTTTGACAGAGTGTTGAGAATTTATAGCCAAAAACTCGTACGTGCTGCGGTCACGCATCAATTTTGGGTACACGCAGGGCCAGAAGGGGCGGGCCGGCAGGAGGCGGCTGTGGGCAGGCAGCAGTTGCCCAGGCGTGCGTTAAAAGGACGAAGGACGACAGCACACACTTAATAAAGTGTTTGTTTGTGTCAGCTCCAATCCCAGGGACCAAAAACGTTACCAAAAATACACAAAAAAAAAAAACAAAAAAACAGAAAAACAAAAAATATTCCAGACCCAACGCCAATGACTGAATCCTGTTCCTGCCAGTTAAGCGACCTTGACGTTTCAATTTCAGTTTTTTGAAACTGGCTAGAGAGTCAATGACAGAACACAACAGCCCACTGATAGCTATAATTGAAAAACTATCGTCAATTATAGAACGAGGGTTAAATTAAATGTGTAAAATAAAATAGAAATATCTCTCACTTCCATAGTTCTGGGTTTTATGGATCAGATTTAACTCAAATACAAATTCTTCAGCTGTTCTTTTAGCCTGCTTCCAACATATGCGTGTATTGAGTAGCGTTGTAGTTTTGATCGTATCCAACACTGTTAAACAAATTCAGCCGCAGACGATTACACATCATTACACGGTTTGAGCGTTAAGCGCACTGGGATTGTGGGCTCAATTGCTTGGGTGGTCTCGAGTTTTATTTACATTAAAACATCATCAACGTGTTTATATCAACATCAAACTCATTTTACGCATCACCAAACTTTTCGTAATCCTTTGATCCGATGCAGCAGCAAAAGGGTTGCCCCAGCACCCAAAAAAAAAAAAAAAAAGGAGCAGCAAAAAAATCAAGGCAAAGCTCATAAAAAGCTTGGCGCGCCATTTCTTTTTTTTTTTCTTTTTTTTTTTTTGGAGGGCCCACACACAGGAAGAGAAAGGCTAACAGAAAAGGGTTTCTTGGTATGTCCTGATTTGTGTTGTTTTTGTTGTTGTTGTTGTTGTGTTTGTCAACTCAATCGTGTTGCTGCTGCAAGCAAATAATATAAATCCAAAATAAATCAGTAAACTTTCCGAGTCGAGTGGTTGTTAATTTGAAATTTATACGAAAAACAATTTAATCGGTTCAGCCAAAACAGCGTCCCCGAAATTGTAAGCGAATCCCAATGGAGTGAGTGTGTGTGAGTGAGTTTATGACCTTACCAAGGCCTGTGAGTTAGGGCTGTGGTCTATTGGGATAGGTCTCGCTGGTAGGCGGTATTCAAACAGTTCAATAAATACAGGTGGGAGCATTAGATATGTAAAATTCTGGAAAAGATTTAATACCTGTGCTGAATAGGAAAAATATTAGGCATAAAGTAGGCAGCGCAGAAATCGATTTTTTCCATGGTATAATACAGATTTGTATATGAATTCACTCAGCTGCAGGTTCTTGAAGACTTACTTAAAGCATAAGGTCTCTTGCTCAAATTAAGTAATATTTATGGAAACATTTTGTCTGAGAATAAGTCTGCAATTCTGTGGAATGTTTCTACCATGTTAGAACCTTTGACACAATTTATGTATATATACTATTTATACGAATTTCTAAAAATATTTCACGCTTGACTTGGCAGTGGGTGAAACCGACGCTGACTAAAACCACAACAGCTCAGCAGCTGAGCGCTGTCAATTAGCCAGGTCTTTTGTTGCCTGCTGCTCGGCTGTTTACCTGCTGACTGCTGGCTGCTCGTTTTTGGGCAACTAACAAACAATGTCAACGTCATGAAACCGCAGCCTCATTACGAAATATTTAATCATATTTAGCGCGCAAAATGAAAAGCGCAAACGGCAGCGTGAGGCAGCTCGCAACAAGCGACATGGGAAGTGTGGGGAGTGGGGAGACCCACAGCCACAATTTGAACAATACATGCAGGAGAAACCTGAGCAGCCACAGGCCGCAGATATCACAGCTGCCTTGGCAGTTAAGTAAATGTGACAAAATGGCAATATTTTCCACACACAGAACTGACGCACAAATATGTAGAGACTCAGGTTGTAGCCTTTGTAAGTCCCGACTAGCTGCAGACAAACGGCATCGTGTGGCGCTAAGAGTATTTGCTAGTTGGCAATAATATCAAATTGCACTTTTCTGCACACACACACACACAAACAATTGCATGCAGAAAAAGATACACAAATATCTGGCAAATACAAACAAATGTGCAAACAGAAGTCGCAGGAGCACAGGCCAATACGACCGAAGGAGGGGGGGCGAGGCGAGGTGACGACTGTAAAGCTGTAGCAAACTGAACTGCCAACCGCTGCAGTCAGCGTCTCTCTGCGGCTTCGTAAACATCATTTAAGTCTATTTGTGCATAGAGCAAAGCCACACTCGGAGCCACTGAGGGTCTGGAGCATTCGTGTGCTCAGCAATTTTGCAGCGTTCGCAAAGTGTGTTCAGTTATTTGATATGCGCGGTTATTTGATAACAACAGCTGCTTGACGGTCTGCATCCAACAGGAGCACAGTTAGAAGCAGAGGGGCAGGCAGCTTTGGTGGAGGGGGGGGGGAGGGGGCGGCTATCACCGTAACATCAATCAGAAGCATTTCTGATGATGCAATGCAATTGCTTGTTGCCTGATTGGCTAGCCAAACAATGCAGATACAAACAGGTATCCGAAAGATACTTTGCGTGCATGTTCGAGCAAACATATCAATTTAATAAATGCAGATAGATGTCCAGCACAATTAGATACATTGCATTAAAATATATGTCAGGTGGTAGAAACAAGACAGCCCGGATTTCATTTGAGAGCAAATCAAGCCAGCGGTTCGGAAATTAAATATACTTCCTACTTCGTTTTAGACAAGTGGCATTGGTAAATGTTATTCCCAACTGCAATCAGATAAAGATAATTTGTCTCTTCGGCTTGACCTTTCGGAGCAAATCAATGGTTGCTCCACTTCAAATTATAAACTCAATTGTCGAAAAGCTGTTCAAACTTTAATGTGCTTGGACCTAGTTTCCGTTCGTGTTTGTGTCTATGTATGTCAATTAAATTCAATTGAAATTAATTTAATGTTGTTATTGTTTCTTTTTGTTGGATTTTGTAAGACTGCGACCCGAAGCCACTTAAGACTGGCCAAACAAAGAGCGGGCAACATTCTGGCGTCCCCTTCCAGCAAATCAAGGGACTTTTGACTACCTGAAGTGGATTTGTGGGGAATTGGCGCTGAGGTCAGTCACTCAATTAGACTGGGGTCGAACTAGATGGACGGACTAACTAAGTTGAGTCTAAGTTCCGAAAGAGTAAATTTCATTTGCACTCTCGCTTTCTGTGTATGTGTGTGTGTGTGTGGCGAGCATTAGAAATGCATTTGGGTGGCTGACAGCTAAATAATTCATGCCTCACAGCCCTCAAGGCACCTACGATAATGTATCTACATATAGAATCAACCATAAGCATATGTATCTGTGTGCATTTTTATGCTCTTTATGCATTTGAAAATTTGTTTTCTTAATGTATTCGAATTCGTATTCGAATTCGTATTTGTATTCGTAGTGGTTGCCCCGTCGCGTTGCTTTTGTTTCAAACATTCCGCACTCGTTTGTTCCAATCGATTGACATAGTTTGGTTCTAATGGATTTTCACGCCAGCGTTGACACAATTGCGGCCAACAGCAGCAGCCACAACGAAAGCCAACTTGAGTGTTGGCTTTTGTTATTGTTACCTTAGCACGAATGTACAAACTTTCCGCAGAGACATACCTGTAACGAAAGAGAAAGAATACAAATTGCATTAAAGTTTTAGTTTCAGTTTCAATTTTAGTTGTACTTTTAGTTGTTGCTTTTTTTCAATTTTCCTCGAACTCGAACTAAATGAAGACGAGGACTAAGAAGAAACGCATAAAGAACTCAGCTATCAGCCGTTGCATATAAACATAAATTTCTTTAAACCTAATTGCCAGAGATTATCAATAGACGAGCGACCCCAAATCAAGTCGAAGTCATGAACATTTTTCCATTCTATTCAAATGATGTACGAAAATAAAAATAAATTTTGATATATTTACGAGCTGAGCGGAAAAAGCGGAAGAGTAGTGGAGATTAAATGAAATGAAGAACTTAAAAGAGAGAGAGAGAGAGACACAAAAGTTATCAGCGATGCGTTTTACTTGCTTTACTTTTAATTAAAAATTCGGGTAAACAACCCAAAAGACAAGTTCTTATAGAGAGACAAAATTTAGTCGAGGCAACAAACGCTGCGCTCTGCAGCGACCCGGGGCCTTATCGCAGCTGTAATCTGTCAGCGGGACAGTGGAGCAGTTAGGGGCACAGAAGTCGAGTGCTTGGGGCAGGGGCTGGGCCCGGGACACACAGACAATGGTAATGCTCGCCCCCGGGGCGGTCGGCGTTGCCCATTGACGAATGCTGCGACACACGACGGCAACAACAAGCACTATACCAATAACAACAACTTCGTAGAAGTGCATCAAGTGAAGTGCACTTGTTGCCGTTGTTGTAGTTGTAGTTGTTGTTGTTGCTGATGTGTTTAGTTATTAAAACTGACAGTTTTATTTGTCAGCAGGCAGCGACCGCCTCGACTCGTGTGTGCGCACTTCCATCTGGAGTTGGAGTTGGAGTTGGACTCGGAGCCTGTCGCGCACCCAAATGCCTTATGACACTTTTATTTTTTCTCGGTTCGAAATAGATTTCTGCTCGTTCTCGTTTTTGTTCTTGTTCTTGCTCTTGTTTTTGACATGTGTCATGAGTGCGATGTGCGATGTGCGATTGCGAGTCCGTTTGGGGTTGAATACAATTGATTTTTTGTATGCGCTTCCATACGAAAATAACTCAACTTTTTCGTTTCTGATTTTGAGCACTGAAGAATTCTCAGAGCTGGTGGTTGCAATCGTTGACAAATACAATTCAAGTGCGTGCTTTTGCTCCAAGTTGTACTTGTGTTTGACATTGACATTGCAAGCAGTTCAACCTTATAGGGTAAAGAACTTGCAGAACACAAAAAAGCAATTTTAACTTGACATAGATAGTTACAAGAAGTCCTTTCAATCAGTCAAAAAAGTGATCATAGTTTTTTCAAATATTATTTTATTATTTCTGGAATTTTTTATAAATAATTTTATTTAATAATTAAGAATTTCTTCAATAATAATAAACTCTCAAAGTCGTAATAAAAATACAAATATTTTGTAAAGCCAATTAATTCGACTAATTTATGCTCTTCACACATTATTCAGATATTAAATACTTCCAGTCCAGAAAGCAGGGCCGTATTAATTAGTATTAATTTCAGCATGAGCATATCATAATTTAATAAATTGAATGACATGCCAACAAATTAGTGTCAGTATTGTCCTATTTAGCTAATGATCTACCTATAAAAAAATAGAAAACATAAAGAAAATTCCATGAAATTGAAAAACACAAGCTTGCCCCAGTGATTTTCGCACTTTTAATTTTCATCTATCGTTCTGAGAAGTCAAACAAATGAGTCGCATAATATTTGTTGTCATTTGTCTATTTATGATAATTAAGGTTTGACATTTTTATGATATTAATTAATTTGATGGCAACGTGGAAGTGTGAAAAGAAATACAGAGCCTTACGCTCGAAATTGCCCCACCTCTCGCATCCAATCAGCCACCCGCCCATCTCTCCACAGCTCTCACGCCTCGACGCCAACGCGCTTCTAATTTTGTCGACGCCCGACGGATGTCGCCGACCACAAAAAAAAGTTAATAGGCCCTGGCGTGACCCCAAAAGAAAAGCAAACACAAAACAACAACGCGCCGAGCAAATGGAACGGGAAGGTGAGAAAAGTGTTGTTGTAGATGTTGCGATTGTTGTTGTTGCCGTTCCACTTAATGAGAGGTCTTCGGCTGTGGCATTAGCGCTGATCGTCAAGCATTTAAAACTGCAGCGGGGGCGACTCGGGTCATAAAACTGACAATAAACTATGCAGATCCCCATAAAAAATGATAACCCAGCCCAGCTCTGGCTTATGCGCCTACTAAGTGCCTTCGCCAGCGTTTGTTTTAGTTCAAGCATTAAATTAAATAAATACGAGTGCGCCGTTCTTTACTTTCTAGATAATCCACATAACAAATTTGCCAACTTTAAATTGTATTCTGCCTGAGATCCGAAAGAAGACTTCTATATAAGGTAAGAGCTCCTATTGGAATTAGATGAATGTTCTATTCAGGTTTCCTATAATCAAATTTCACTTTGCACCAGCTTTAAAATCAAATTTGTGCCTTTTCCTTGGCATATGTTTCAGCGCAAGAATTATGTGGCGCAAAACTAATGCAGAAAATTTATGCGTTGTGAAAAGTTTTTCAGTTTCCTCAGCTTTTTTTTCGGGCTCTCTCCGGCTGCCACCCACTGGCCAGCTGCGAACCACTCAATGGAGCTGGCCAGCCGTAAGACAGGCCCAACAATATTTTGGCCGCATGGCATTCCCCGCATTTGCTTCTCTTTTTGGTTTTTTGCAAAATGAGGCGCAACGAAGCGTATGACAAACAGATTTTTCTCAAACGCAAATCCGTGCGCTGAAAAGAAAAGGCAAGAAAAAGTGTAGGAATTTCCATAAAATTAGAATAACAGCAGTGATTCTTTACGGGGCCCCACGACAGACGAATAGGACGGACGCCAAAATTTATGAGCAGCACCAAAAATATGTAAGGAAACGAAAAAATGGAAATGCAAAGGAAAAAACCAGTAGCGGCACACAGAAAAAACAAAAAAAAAGAGCAAAACTAAAGAGAGACGGAAGATCGTCGCAAAGAAGTCGCACAATAAATGAGCGCTGCCTCGAAAGAGACAGGAATATCGTGTAAAAAATAATTGAAGCTGAAGCAGCGACAGATTTTTACACACGCACGCAATGTGAGGGCTTGCCCGGGGGCAGGGGCGGGCGCGAAGGGCAACAGTATGAAATATTGGGTCAGACGGAACCCTTTTCCGCCACCTCCCCATACCCCAACGGCAGACCCAAGCCGCTACCTCTTTAGCCGTGGCGCCTCGCCAGTTTTGGCACTACTCGTGGTTTTGTCCCTCCGTGTGTATTTTGTCTTTATGTATTTTCTTCATTTTTAATGTTTTTGGCGCATTTTTCATGTTGTGCACCGGCGGCCGTTTCGGGAACTTACATTAAGTCGTTTATCTAGATAGTGTGTGTGTGGGTTTGTTTGTGTTTGTATTTGTATTTATATTTGCTTTTACTTTAATTCATTTACAGTTCCCTTTTTTTGGCTGCACAATTTCTGATGCCATTTTCATGCCGCTGCCCGGAAAAATGCACAGCAGGCGCCACTTCGAAATCTATACACGATTTTCAATTTTCTATACGAATTTGCATTCCCTACGCCAATCAATTTACCTGAACTCACGATGCCCAAGGTTTTTTCTGATAAGGTATAAAATACAGACCCTCGACCATGGCTTAAAAAACAAATCTAACTATCACAAATGAATCAAGTCCGATTTTATATAGTTATAATGGTCATTTGCGCAGATAGAGTATACAAAGTGCGCCAACGTTTTTCCGTTGCAATTGTTTGCAGCTGCTGTTGGTCATTTGTGGCCAACGAATTTTGCAGTGATTTTTAAAGCATTTTTTGTGCTGTTGCTTTTTGAACTTTAAACTTTGTTTTCCATTTTGTTTTTTTCTCAAACCTTTTTTTGACTTTTTTGAACGCATTCGTTTTGGTTTTCGTTATATTGTTACGTTGTTTGTGGTATTTTGGTGATATTTGGCGTTGAGAAACTTTTTTCTACGGTTTTTATTTGATTTTTTTTTCCGCTTTGGCGTTTGCTGAATTGGAATTACAACAATTTTTTTTATTACTTTGTGGATTTTTTCAGTTTCTGGTTTCTGTGTTTTGTGCATGTGTGTGTGTGTGTGTGTATGGGTTAGTGTGTGTGTATTTTTTTCATAAATCTCTAAATTGAGATTTATGTTAGTTTTGCATATTTTAGCCATGTCCGAAAAGCGGTTTGGCGGCAACAGACGAATAGAAAGCAGCGGACGACGGACACAAAGGCGGAGGATAAAGGACGAAGGACAAGCGTGGTTACAACTTGGCTTCGCTTTTAAAGTTTACTTAACTGAGTGCTGCGCAGTGTGTGCGTGCGTGTGTGTGTGTGTGTGTGTGTTTGTGTGTAAGGGACGGGATTAATAAATTAGTTTGTGGTCGAATCGTCGCTTGGCGCTTAACTTTTTGATTGCCGCTGGTGCGCGGTTAGCTGACATATGGGATGCAATTAAGCGTTAAAGAGGAGCCGCCGGAGTTTGAGTTGAGTTTTTCCCCCTAGGAGCGGGAGACGTTTCAGTTGGGGCTACGAATATTAAATGAAATAGTAGAAGTTTAATCTGCAGAACAGTTGAGCTAGTGCGCATTATTTGTATACGGTTCAGAGACTATTTTTATTGTCTCCCCGTTTACTTCAATCAAGCCTGAGCTTGTGAATTATTGTCCGCATTTGCATATGTTTAGTTAACAATCAACTTAGGCCAAAACGCATCATGTAAATTGGGTAGGCAAATTCTGAGAAATAGCGATGTGCAAGGACAGGCTTATTAGGCTCACCTGCAGCCAAGTGGAGCAGAAAGCCAATAACCAATATGCAGCAAATGCATAGCCAAGCTTGCATAATGAGCCAAATTCTCGATGCTGCTTTGGGCCATGTGTTGAGCCAGGTGCTGTGTTGGGGACAACACTCCCCCCCGTTGGTATCTCAGTTTTGGCTTCAAACTGACGGCTAACCACAACCTGGGTTAGGAGGGCCAACAACCGCAGCTAAACTTTAGACCGCACAAGCCAAATGCTGCCTAACTAAGGCCGCAACAGACTCACACTGGCGCTGTCTTGGGGTCCTGGGACTCGTCCAGGCTGTGGCTGAGCTGAGCTGAGCAATTTTAATCCCTGGCTGGAGCTTAAACAAATTTTGTTTTGGGCCAAGCGAACCCAAGCGAGCGTCCAGACATATGGCATAATTGAAGCTGAAGCGCACACAGCCACCCCAGAAACAACAAACACCCACACAAGCACACACACACTCGCACACATCCCTATTGTATTTGCATTAGTGTAATGCAAAGTGTTATAAGCTTTATTATGGTTGCCAGTCGATCCAACGACCCGTCCGACAACCTGCCGTCTGAAGGGCTGGGGGGAGAATGTTTCGGGCCTGCTTGGCTCACTTTGGGGAATTTTATGTAATGATGTGCTTAAATCCCAAACACACACCCACACACACCCAGACACACACACACACAGAGAGGGCCGAACTATACTCGTAATGCTAATGCCCAGGCCAAGGAAAGAGCGGCAAAATGTCCGCTCGTGTCTTTCGTTGGGGAAAGCCCCAAAAATGGATTGATAATATCCCACAAATGATTAACTTGGCTGAAAGTTTTTGCATGCCTCGGGTTAGAATATTGTTAGCTGGAATTTAGCCCGCCCGCTCGCATATGCTAATAGTTTTGGGGCTCGACAGATTTGTCAATCCGTCTAATGCCCTTTGTCGGCCTTGCCTTGGGAAATTTGTCGCACATTTAAATCAATTGGCATTACGCACAAAGTTTCAGCTGACTCGGACTTAATGTTAACTGATCCCCAAGTCAACGGGCAACGAATTACATTTGATTGCCGCCATGCCGTTTATTGCACTGGCCAAATTGACAGGCCTAATGGGCTTAGATTTTTCCTGGCCACATTAGCTGGTAATTGATAAAGGGTTGAGCGGCAGCTGGAGCTTACTTGTGGCCAGCCCATTGTTGGAACTGTATCTTATTAGCCACTGATTTATGCAACGACGTCAATGTCATATGGCTGCCATAACTCAGCTGAGCAGCATCGGAGCAATAAATATTGTATCATATGGCACATCATAAGGAAATATAATGATAAATAACCAAATCAGCAAACGAAATGACTTCATTTCGTGGCATCGCAGTCTCTGAAGATGCGACACATTCACATTCAGATTCATATCCATAAAAATAATACACAATGCTAGGAAACAACTGTGAAAAGACACAAGCACAAACACAAACAGACACACACACACACACACACACACACAGACAGACAGACAGACAGTGTCCAAATCGGATTGTGAGTCGAGAACAACATTTACCCCGCTCTTGATATGCGTAAATCTTTTATCCGCATGAAACGATAATAAATCTTTGCAGCAAAACGTACAGATTATTAGGCGCCCCAGCCTCCCCCCCCCCTTTTGCCGACGCCTCTGAGCGCTGCGACAAAACATCTGGCAGCAGCAACAGCGCCAGCAACAACATTAGACATAATCGCATACTTAGGAGTGTGATGACATTTTTCCACTGGCTGGCAGCAGACAGCATTAGCATTATCAGATTGGCAATGGAGCGTAAGCGAACGAATCCAGCTAGGGTATATAGGAATTTAATTAAACTTGCGAATTGTCACCAGCTTCTTGCCGCTCAAATGGCTACACATAAATTAGAATAAGTATGTTCAAGCATCTCACAACCCTAATTACTTAAAGTGGAAACAAAAATGGAATGCCAAGACAACGCAACGAACAATTAAGCATGAGTGAAGAAGAGAGAAGAAGTGAAAGTAAGGAGTAGAGAGTGTAGAGGAACGAGTTAAAAATATTTTACACCTTTATACTGCACTTGATCAAAATTAGCATTGGCTGCAAATAATATTCCCGCATAAATATAAAGAATTCTAAAACAACAAATAATGCGATTTGGATACTTGGGGCACATTTGTGCAATTTTTATAGCTGCCAGTCGCCGTTTTGTGCTCAGCTAACACTCCGACACTACGGCACTGGGCTATGATTTATGGCTGCCAACGGGCGCTCGAAAGTATGCAACACAAAAACGAGGCAGCGTTGGTGCACAGCGGGGCTGGGGGGATGGAATCGAGGCGACAGTCAACAGTCGCGTCGTCGGCTAGTCACTTAAAAATGGCTCAGCAGAAGGTACACCCACACGCCCATATTAACATAGACTCTGAAATGTGTTTGGCGTTGCGCCGAAATGCACTTAAAATGCAAGGCAAGCTGAGCAGCAGCTGAGAAAAAATGAAAATAAGTAAAAAATATAAAATGTATAAAAAATAGCGGCGAGAAAAGAGACGGGGCTGAAATGAGGAGCAGACAAAACCGGCTGAAGGCGGGCAGCTTGAAAAGGGCGAGAGCCAAACTAAAAGGCATGTCATGGTGTGTGTGTGTGTGGTGTGTGTGTGGTGTGTGGAGTGCTATAAGCAAACACTTTCGAGTGCATTTAAAGTGTGGCACAAACAGTGGCAGCTACTTCAGCTGCCGCATTCGGCGCCCCACGCCACACCCCGGCGCTGCATGCACTTCATGGGATGTTAAGCTCAGACACACACACTTGAGGCGGCCCCCGCTACGCGCCCCAGCGGCCCCAGCTGCCATTGTCAGTGTCACAAGTGGAGGGGCTTGGCAATCTTTTTTTTTTCCTCGTTGTTGCCAATAATATTTACTAAAAAATTACACACAAAATGCGCAACGTTGCAAAAGCCGCCAAGCCGAGAAGCCGAGAATCCGAGAATCCGAGAATCCGCCAAGCGCCTGCCAAGTGCAACAAGTGGCAGCCCAGCCGCCAGCTCGCAGCGTTCTGCCGCCACTCAGTTGCTCACTTCCTTGCAAAATTCACACTTGAGAGCGGCAACAATCGAGCACAGCGCTGGCAAGGACTTTCAGCCCGCATATGGCTGCCAAGTTGTGCGCCTGCCGCCCCTTCCTGGCTTAAAGTGCTCGACTGAGTTTCGGTCTGGCCAGCTGCTGCTGGCTCTGCGGCTCCTTTGCCGGCGCAACAGTTTGAATTTGCCTAAATATTTTCGGCTAAAAGATTTCCGGCCAACTCTCCATGTGCCGGGCCCGCCAGAGCGCATAACATGAGCATAGTTTGCTAATTTTCGGAACCTAATTTGTGTCATCCTGTTGCAAAGTTTCCACTTGCCAGCTCCCAGTTGTCAGCCGGAGTTGCGCAACAGGAGCCTGCCTTAAGCCCGGCCTGGGACTGTTGCGAAGTTGCGTTCAGTCTGTTGGCAGCAGTTGGTAAACTGATTGTCAGCATATAAGTAATTGGACTAGGGCTAATTAGTTTGGGATTGCGGATTAAGCCAGGCCCAAAGCTGGTCGGAATGTGTCAAAGGAAGTGCGAATGTCAGTCTCAAACTGAAGAGGGCTTTAAAACAGTTGTCGGAGAAGTGAAGGTTTAAATAGGAACGAGATTTAATAGGAAACATCAATAGTTTAATCAAAAGTATTGTCATATTTTATGGGCACCTTCCTATATCTCTGCATATCCGCTTTAACTAGCTGTAGCGAAACTTATGCCTCCTTGAATGACGTAACTTATTTGCTCACATTCCACATTTATTACGCCCCCGATACAATTTCGGTGCCCAACGAAAAACTTCATCCATTCAAACAACAGCAGAACAAATGCTCCTACCTGTGCCCAGAGCACCTTTACGGAATTGCTGAATCGTCGCAAAATCACTTTTACGATTTTGGTTTATATAGCAATAAAATGAGAATCTGCTCGTATATGCAATAGTTGTTGCCGTCGCTGTTGTTGTTGCTGCCGGCGGCGTCGGCTCACGGCTGGCAACTAGCGCAGTACAACTGAGAAATCCTTTGTGACTTGTACTGCAGCCAGGCAGCGCAACCGCGGGCAACGCTCGGCAATAACCCAGCGGAAGAGCTGAGATTCGCGAGCGGTGTGTGAAAACTTTTGGCAGCGCCTGTGAGCTGGCAGCTCAATGAAATTGCATGAGGCAAACAAAGTAATTTTTATAGCGCCTGCCAGATACTTTGGCGCACAGGCACACATATACATTTATGTGCCTTATATGGCGGCAAATACGCGCTCGCCCCGCCAGCCACATATATGGCGAATGCCTGCGCTCTGATTTTCTTTGCTTTTCACATTTCCCTCAGCCTTTTTGGCAGCGTCATCGCGGCCCTGAGCATTGCTTACGACCACGGCCCGACGCGAAAAAGGTGGAGCTGTAGTTCAATTCGTTAACAAGCTCTGAGGAGTGTCGTGGCGGACGGTTTTCCACGCTGGCTAAAAAATGTACGCGTCGCGTTACATAAACTTTGCCATTTCATTCAGGCAACGTCTCAGAATTCGAATCCGAATCCGAGACGACTCCAGGCTCCAGACTCCAGCTCGCAAAGGGTGGCATTGTCAGCCAGTCAGCATGACTATTCAGTTGCCCCAGATATACATAAATATGTGCGGCATAAGGGATACGGTTTGGCATCTTTGGATGCGCTAATTTTGCACTCGGTGCGTGTGTGTGTGTGTGTGTGTGTGTGCACGTCAAGTTATTGAAAACGAATGGCGTGTGAAAAATGTGAATTACGCGTTTGTGTGAAAGCTGCTCGCTCTCCTGCTCGTGCCCCCGGAGAAAAGGCTTCCTGCCCGGCTGCCTGCATGACTGTCAACGGAGCTTCCTTTGCTTCGTTTGTTGTGCGGACAAAGCGCCGCGTCGATAAGACAGCCGATTATTCCTATATATAAGCAAGCCTAATCACGATTTGCCTTAAATGGTAAAACTTTACATCCAAAAACTTAGACCTTTGTTGTTCATCTACCAAGAACTGCTTGAAGGAAGGAATATCTGTGATTAAATTTAAAAGTTCCAATCGAGGTTAAGCTGCATAAACTAAACGCCAATTGATTTTGGGTAAAGTTGCTCGCATCGTTGCATTCTCAAGTCCCCACTGACCTTGACAATGCTATTGCACTCCGGCTGTGGGGCAATCCGAGACTTTCATTTGCCGCTTAGCCATTCGACACCCGCCTAATTAACCCGTACTGAGCCATCCTTAGCACTCTGCTCGCCGACTCGCCGACTGGCTGACTCAGCTGCTATTGTTTGGCGAGCTCCACCAACCCCCGCACCGCCCGCCTGTCCACTTTGCCGCCGGTTCCGCCACATATGTTTTTAATTATAACTACATTTACCCCCCCCCCCCCCCACAGACGCAGCCTTAGCCTTCAGCTCAGTCTGGCTCCAGACTCCCTGCCCCGCTCTCTTTGTGCTCTGTCAGCCTTTCGGCTATGCGAGTGGTTGCTCCACATTTTGGTGGCTGCGCATTTCTCGTTTGCCATAATTTTGCGAATTTATGACGCGTTACATTTACAACAAACGAGACATTTTATAGCAGATCATCAATCAATTTGTCAGCTTCCCAGAAGCGGCTGTGCACACATTGACAGTTATGGAGTGGCCCCTGGCCCATGGCCCAGGGTCCATTGCCACGCCCCCAGCTAGTCCATGCGGCCGCGTTGCATGGCGATAATTAAACATTGGCTTGGGCGCCCATAAACTTATTTATAACGCTGGCACACGCTATAAAATATAACTTTATGGCACAAACCGCAAAATGCAACAAGGCGTGCGGGGGGCTTGCGGGGGGGAGGGGGAGCAGGGAGGGGGCAGCGAATAGTGAGGGCCAAAAGGCTGAAATGTCAAAGGCAGCAACAACGAACGCGGAGTTGCCTTGACGGCCAGTCAGTTGGATCAGTCGGAGGGATCCGGGGAGTTGCCTTTCAGCCACGCACGGGGAGGGGGGGAGGGGAGAAGGGGGGAGGGGCTGTGCTACTTGCAAGTTTACCACATTAATTTCCGCAGCGCAGTTTTTTCCTGCTGCTGTTGACTGAAGACGGCGACGTTGCTGTCGAAGTTGCTGGCGTCTCGTGAATGTTGCTGGCGTGCCTGTCGGGCTGTTGCTGCTGCTGCTGCTGCTGCTGCTGCTGCAGTTTGACAAGCACAAACAAACAGTGAGCGATGTTGCTGTCGCTGTCGTTCTCGCTGCTGTTTTTGTTGTAATGTGACAAAATGAAGACACATGCTGCCTTGCTGAAAGCTGTGCAAAGTAATTAGACAAACATTTGCCCGTGGCCGGGGCCAGCTGCAAGCTGCAACCCTCAAATACACACACACACACACACACACACACACAGCTCCAACTGCTAATTGCTTCAATCAACACGTCGCCACAGTTTTGTCGCCGCTTTTGTTGGTTTTAACAGCTTCGCCTGCAGCTGGACAGACAGCCCGACAGCCCGACGGACGAACGCAAGTCAAGCCAAAAGTTTTAAAAATATGCCTCAAGTGCCCCCCGACAACAACAATGGCCAATTGCCTGTGGCAAATGTTTTCAATATGCCACGCCCCCAACGCCTTAATTCGCGCGCAGTTGCCAGCCTGTGTTTATTGCGAAAATTTTGAACGAAATTGCCACGAAAATTGCACTAAAATTACAAATTATGTGCTGCCGAGACGGGTGTGGGAAGGGAGAGGGAAGGGGGGAGGGGGTGCAATGTGTGTGGGGGCAGGGGGCTGGGGGCATGGTTGCGTTAATGACGCTGTTTCTAATTGTTTTAGCACTCGTTGGGGCATGAGAGGGATGGGGGGAATCTGACTATTGTTTTTGCTCGCTGTTTGTTTGTTGTTAATGGGATTGGAGGGTAGCTGCGATGGGGCCGGCTTCGATTGCAGCGACAGCATTTAAGTGTTAATTAGAACCCTGCGACAATTTGAAAGATTTGCCTCCGCCCTGACAAATTATTGGCGATCTGGCAACGCTCAGGCCAGCAGCAGCAGGAGCTCACAGCATGTAAATGGGCTTGCGGCTTTGAGGTTATCCCCGGCCCGACAAGGGCATGTGAACAATGGAAAGGGAGGAGGAGAGATCGGGCGAACTTTAACACTGTCAGCTTTGTCGTTGTCACTGGCACACAATTCCGAATTCTAGATTGTTTGTTGAATGAATCTCATTAGGGTTACATAGCGAGTGCCAACTGCATTCGTAATTGGCTGCTTCTGATGCCCTGCGAGTCAGCCCTAATTAATTTGCGTTTAAGCCTATTACAAGCGCCAACTGGCAAGTAATTGGCATCTCACTTTAAAAAAGAGAGTATTGTTTGCTTGCACCATTGAGGCAACGCCGAAACCTCAATGAAAAGTTAAGTTCACATTTAAGCGAAAAACACTAGAGTAAAATTTAAATGCAAAATAAATTTTGCATAAAAAAGCAAGTGGAAACTTCACAAGTCGAAATCGATTAAAATGAGAATTGAATGTTATGAGAATTGTTTATAATTCTTTTAGGCTTTTAACTTTTAATTTTTGTTTTTTTTTTTTAAATTTTATATTTATTTAAACAAGTTTTCTGCTACCTTAGTGGCAACTTAATCTAGTTTTATATTTAGGGGAAAGAACGATTGATCACAGGTGATACTTATATAAGATTAATGTTATATATATGGGCAAATGTATATTATTTACAGAATTTACAAGGAGAAGGTTATTTTAAATATTACTGTAGGAACCTGGTAGAGAGATCCAATGGATGGCACCTTTTGAGTCTTCTCTTTCTTGGCTTGGCAGTTAGTTATGAGAATTGTTTATAATTCGTTTAGGCTTTTAGCTTTTAATTTTTATATTTATATATAATTCTTTGTATTTTTTGACACTCGATTTGTCAACCTAAATAAATAAATAAATAACGAGGCCCATTTTGGCATTCAGTTGGGCAAGTGAGCAGCCACCAGGCGGTACTCGATGTTTGTCCCAGTGCTGACCGGCAACAGATACAGCAGCAGCAACAACAATGGCGTATTAATTTGCACAATTCAATGCGGCACTTAATACCAAAGACGTGTCAATTTCATGGCTGACAAACCGTTTGAGATGCCGTTGCCCTAGCCGTTATCATAGTCGTTGTTGTTGCTGCGAACGGACGAAGCCGGCGAAGATGGAGCAACACATGCATCAAGCGTCTGCCAGCGCTTATGGGAATTAATTACAGCCATCAAAAGTTATTAGGCGCAATTATCACAATGTCGACGACGTGCAAGTTGACGCTGACCACGAGCTCATGACGATGCAGATGACGATGATGATGACGATGATGATGATGATGACGATGATGATGACGGGATGGCTCCATGTCAATGGGAATGACAGCGCATTGCGACACCGTTTGGCTCATTTTGGCGGCCAGATGGATGGTAGCTGGTGGCGCCTTAATGGCCTGACTTAAGGGCAGCAACGCGCATCGGTGGGCGGGTTTTGGGCGGGGGTTGCCAAATGCCAAATGCCAAATGAGTTGTGCAGTCGCCGGCACTTGAGACACTGACACGGCCCTTTGGCCGCCGGCAGGCAGATGAACAGAAGAAGGAGAAAAAACGGCTAGCGAAATGCGCCATAAATTAAAACTAAATGCCGCTGCCTGTCACTGGCAGAAACTGGAGACAGCGGCGACTGCAGCGAAGATTAACGCACACACACACACACGCCGGGCACGCCCACAGCGTGCAAAATGGGCGTTGACACCCACCCACACACACACGACAGGCCGAAAACAAAAGTCAGGCATTGGCCGCATGATTTACGGCCCAAATGGAAAATTGCGCATACGCGACGTTGCCAACACACAAAACAGCAACAACAAAGGGCACGCCAAAAAAAAAAAAAAAAACCATAAACAAAAAACAACAAAAACAAAAAAAATAGAAAGAGAAAATTGCTCATAAATTTTCACGCACGTTCGATGCAAATAACTAGAAGTTGGCTATAGGCAAATTTTTAGCCAGGCCAAAGGATTGCAAGCCGCCGGAACTGGCGGACGGGGCCTGGGTGGTCCCTTTGACACCCGCCAGACATTTGGTCATTTGTTGCCACCGCTTGTTGCCGCAAATTGCAAACAGCACAGCGGCAATAATATACAGCTAGCCAAAGTGGGACGCCAACGCGCAGACAGCTCCGACCTCGTCAGCGTCCACGTCACAGAGACATCATCTTGTTAGCGTTTTGTCAGCCAGCCTGTCACATTCGCTACCCGCTGCTGTGGGCCCCGCAACAAGTTGACAACGCGCTGCAGGAGGAGAACGGGGGCGGGGCCCGCCCCCTGCCACATTCCCGTTGCACGCACTTCACGCCTCACTTGACTTACATTTGGGCCGACGTCGCCGGCTCCGGAGCGCAAAATCTTTAATTGTCGCGCAATTTTCCAGTTACTGCATTTCAGTGCTCTCAACAGCACGCCTCCCTAGCTGCCCAATTGCTATGGAATTCATGTATTCATTCACTTGCCACCCGGCTGCACAGTGGCACAAAAACCGAACTTCAAATGAACAAATTAACATAAGCTTTCTCGATACTATTTCAATAGGAATGCATTTGATGTAATATAGCATATAATACAAATACAACAAAAACGGACTAGTTTAAAACCCTTCCCAGGCACTATAAAGATGTCACAACTTAATAGTCTCTATAAAGTCATTTTATAGCTTAACAGTTCTATCTGGAATTACATTTTATCGCTTTTCGAGACATATGGGGGTATTTAAAAATAATTCGGCATTTTCCCCCGTGGACCACGGTGCGAATGCTTTAGATATTCATTCATACGATTCAGTTTTTTTGCGCCGTTCTCTTTCGTTGCGGAGCCTGTCCGCTGCATTCATTTGGATGCAAGTGATACGCCCGGGCCTCCAGTCGGGCTCCGGTTGGCGCTCCCCGAATACGACAATGTGCGGAGCACAATGGAAGAGCGGGCCACAGTGAACAGTAACTACCAATTAGGCGGGTAGCGAAAGCAATTTCAATTAAAGGAATTAATTGCGTGTGCGGCAGGCAGTTGAAGTGCCCCCGCGGAGCGCGACAGACAGCGTGCAACGTGCAACACTTTCGGGCGCGATAAGCGCCACTTATCTAAATACATATTTACTTCTCTGAAGAGCTTTCGGTTAACGGCTTTGTCCGCCTTAAAGTATGCAGCGCCCGCATTGTCATTGTCCCCAGCTGGAACGTGGATATCTGCTCCCGTATTGGAGGTGGCAAGTGCAGGGGCTTGCGATTCCTATCGTGTTTCTTACAGCAACAACAACACAAAGCTTTTTCCGCTTCCGCTGTGGAAGCGGCTTTCGACAGTCGCCAAAGAGATGGAAATGGTTTTCAGACCCGGGACTGACGAAACCGGAACAAATTGTACAATAGCCATACGGCTGGCTAATTAGTGGCCACACAGATTCGAGATCAAAGATACAGGCATACAGCATAAACTAACAATAAGATAAACATTATGAACTCCAACTAAACAAAGGGCACAGCGAAAGAACCGTTGCGAGTGGGTGCCAACTGAGGCGGCAGCGGGGCGGCCCCATAAAACGAGTCAATCGCGTCAACAGTTTCTCAGTTGCTCTCGTTGGCTCATCAAGCGAGATGCCAACAAATCAATGCTGGAAATTCCAAGCGACCAAAATGGGAGCACATAAAAAATCAAATATATTTTACGATCAACTACAACTTTGTAGGGGCCACTACTAAGCTAAAAGCATTGCTGAGTCAGGGCCTGGGAAGGGGAAAGGGCAAGGGGGGGAGGGCTGTAGACCGCAGTGTAAAATGTAGGCGAGTTTCCACGTGTAAAAGCGCATGTAAAATGTCACTTAAACCCGCTCAATATTTGATAGGGCCACAGGCAAATTGAGTCACCTACAAAATGCAAACGGGCGCCACTCAAATGCCCAGCGGTTGCACAGACACACACACACACACACACACACACACACATTGCGGCTGCAACATCGGCGCTTTATAAGAATGTTTTACGATTGCCGGCACAAACCGAAAAACAAAGACTCGCCAACTGGGCATAAAGCGAGTTTTATTATGCCGTCGTGCCACGCCAGATAAGAGAGCAGAGAGAGACAGAGAGAGGGGGAGAGAGAGCGCGACGACGCTTTGCATGTCGACTCCCATGGCAAGAGTCAACCGGCATTGCATTAAGCGAACGGCCACTGAAGACGTCTGGACATGAGCGTGAACACATGAATAGCTGCCGGCAGCCTAATGGATATGGATATGGATATGGATACGCTGAAGCCACAAACAACAAACGGCGAACAACAAATGGAGCGAGTTTCTTTCTTTTTTGCTATACCCTCACGTCAGGTATTACAAATTTGTCACATGACATGACATCAATGTAAATAAAATTTATAAAACATATGCAGAAAGGTCTCTTTAGAAAGCAAAAAAAGGTGAACAAGCAAATATTCAGAAATATAGTAAGGGTATTTCAGCTTCTGCACTAAATTGCTTCTTTTAAAGTATTTTTTCGCGTGTGGCTTTTCAATTTCATTATCAAGCTTCGCTTTACTTAGCAGTTGGAGACATATGTGAAGAGGAAAAGGCTTTGCGGTGACCTTTGTGCTGTCTGGGGCACGGCCAGCGGCATGAACGCCAACTGATTGGCGGTCGGGAGATCCGCACGCGGTCCGGCCTTGCGG
Source organism: Drosophila sordidula (assembly GCA_035047465.1). NCBI lineage: Eukaryota > Metazoa > Arthropoda > Insecta > Diptera > Drosophilidae > Drosophila > Drosophila sordidula. The sequence goes on along the minus strand of JAWNPQ010000090.1, from coordinate 3,220,562 downwards.
TGCCCGCATCTTCGGGCGCCTTTGAGCTATTGCTGTTGTTGCCGCGCATTAAATTGAATATTGCGGCTGACCAACTGGCGGCTCATCAGCCAAGACGGCACAAGATTCAATCGCTGAAAAGAGGCGGACCGCAGCAACAGCGGCAACAACAACAACAACTGTGACAACAGCAACTTTAAGTTCAGTGGCGAATTTAATTGCTGCTGTCATATTAAACGTCGAGCAACAACACAGCTGGGCGCATATTGTTGTTGCTGTTGTTATTGCTTGTTTTCGATTTCGGCAGAGGATTAGCTTCCCAAATGATGTCACCGAGTTGAGTATATAATAATTACTTCACAGAGTGTGCCAGACTAGGAAGTACCCTGTTAGTTGTGTGGTATCCAAAGCAAAATGGATGCTGATAAGGCATATCTAATATATCTAATATAAATTCTAGATATATTTGGCAACTACATTTAATTTAACATGCATGTTGAGAATATCTCGTTAGAGAATATCTAATATAAACAATCATAGCTCTCAGCAGCGTTTTTTGCTAGCTTTCAGCCCACTGTTTGCTGGCAGCTTTTGTTACTATTATTTTAGTATTCTATGAAACGAACTAATAAAACAAACCGTGCTCATATTTATTCGAGTCGGTTTAATTTCTATGAAATAAGCCGGGAGAAGCAAAAAGCGTTATTCACATGAATTTCCGTCCGTTGAGCCTTCAAGCACTGCTCCCAATATGCAGTTGCAACCTTTTGGGCTGCAGGCCCCTTCCCCTCGGCCTGCCCCGTTTAGTGGCAGCCGAAAGTGCTCAGCAGTTTTACAACGGCTGCAACAGCAATTGTTGTTGTTGTTGTTGTTGTTGGTGCTGTTGTTGTTGTTGTTGTTGTTGTTGTTGTTGTTGTTGCTGCTGTTGCTGTTGCTGTTGCTGTTGCTGCACACAAAAGGAACGATAACAACGATAACATTTTAGCACATAAATTACAAATTCATGAAAAATTTTACGCTCGTGTTTTGCAGTTTTTGTTGTGTTTTATTTCGTTGTTGTGGCTCATGTTGCCTTTGTTGTTGCTTTCGTTGTTTGTTTTCTGTTTTTGGCGGCAAACGCATTGCATGTTGCCGCCGCCGCGGCCGCCGCTGCTGCTGCTGCTGACGGCATTTATGTTGCTTGCCGGCAGCAACATGCATATAGTAGACCGACAGATATCGCGCATGGATCGTGTGTGCGTGTGTGTGTGTGTGTGTGTGTGTGTGTGGGATAGGCTTTGCCTTACGTGGTCGCAAAAGGTGGCACCAAAGGTGCAGTGCGGTCAATGCGTTATTTGCAATTCATTGCTGCTGTTGCCGTCAGCAATGGGATTCGGATTGGGATTGCCGCTGGCATCTGTTTAGGCAGCATTTGGCCACATGTGCGGCTGAGTTTTGGGCTTTATGGCTTCATTTTAATGCCGCATTGCAAGCAATTTGAATGCTAATCGATTGCTGAATATGTGTTAAAAGTGAAATGTCCGCATATGCGTGGCGAAAGTCTTGCAGTCAACATCTGCCCAGAACTGCGTTTAGCGCGCTGTCTGACGGAGGAAATAATAATCGCAGCGCGAGGCCAAATAAATAAACCTGGCGAAAATGGCAAATGGAATTTAAATCAAAATAAATGCACCAAACACGCCTCGCCAATTTGTTTGCTTGTTTTGGGGCGAAAGCAATGGGGGGGGGGGGGACTGAAAAAGTTATGAGAGTCGCGTCGTCGAGCCGGAAAAGCAACACGTAGCATTTTTCGCGTTTCCCCGCACACCGCTGATTTCTGGCCAAGGCTCAACAATTTCAAACACACGCAAATAGCCAAAAAGAAAAAAGAAAAAAAAAAGGCAACACAAGCAAACAAATCTGGTGCATAGTTTGATTTATGCCTCTTGATTTGCTTACCTTCGCCTCCCACTGCGGGTAGCCCAAATCCCCATTGAAAACTGCGGCAACGGCAGCTACTTCATTTGCGAGGCGCATCAAGCGAAAATATTTGCACAAAGCGCAACAAAATGGAGTTTCGTCAGCCCTGGCGGCAGCCCTTGCGGCAGCCCTGGCTAGTGGAGCGGACAAAATGAACAGCAGCCGATAGCCAAGCTAAAGTCGCAGATGTTGTCTCAACGGAAAGCGGAAAACGGGGAACGGGACATCGAAAACGGCAAACAGCCAAAGGAAATGATGAGAAAAATTCCAAAAGCTAAAATTGCATTATGTCGATTTTGTGGATTTTTCTATTTTATATGCTAAAAAGCACAGCGATGCGAGCTATGCGAGGCGAGCGAAAGAAGTAACTAGCAAAAGCTGCTCAGCTGCAAGCAGCTTAAAGAGAAGGCCCCCCCCAGGACACGAGAAACGTCAACATTAAAGGACAGTGCATAAAATGGGTACTTTTGCCCAGGGACACGCAGCAAACAATTTTTGAAAGACTTTTATTGGTTTTGTGCTGGAAGCGAGCGAAGTCGCAGGAACTTCAGAAAGAAAGGTGCTCCTCGAATTGTCTAGCGGGTGGCATGAGAGCCAAAAGTAAACTCAAGGAAAACAATGCGCAACTAAAGTTTTCAAAATATGATAAATGCGGGAGTAAACTATTATGAAAAAGATATGAAAATATTTACAAATTGAATATTAGCTTGCGGCACGCTGACACTTTTGCAGGGCAACAACTTTAGCGACTCTTTTCCGTTCAGCAAACGGAAAATCATATCCACATTGGTCTCAATATAAATACAAATTTCGCTCACAATATTCCAACTTCCATTTGAGGGTAAAGCATCCCTTTCAGTGTCCTTATCAAATTTGCTTGGACTGCAATAAATTTATAACCCAAAAACTTTTCCGCACTTTAATTTTGTTTATCTGGGCACACGGCCGACTCAAAGGCAGAGCTGCTGGGCGTGTTTTTAATTGCCGGGACAATTAAAAACAATTTTGCAGGCACCCAGAGCGGGGCAATAAATTTAATTGGCCGCAGTGACGCCCCTTGAAAGACGCCCCCTTTGACTTTTGTTGGCTTTCACATTCTCTCTGTCTCCCTGCCTCCACCGCTCTCCACCGCTCTCTATCGCTATCTCCATTTTCATTTCCAGCTTCATCTCCGGCAACGTCTCCGGCTCCGGGTATTTTGGCTTGGCAGCCATTTTCGCACCTACTGACAAGGTGTCTGTGGGGCGCGCAGCAATTTATGCGGCTGTCAAATGCAACCCTGCTTGATTTTTATTGGCAGCAAACACGCATGCCCCCCCCCTTCCGGGCCCCCCGCTCCTGTTGGGGCCCCTGGCTCAGCTCCCTTTGCTTTTCGGGTAATTGCATTGAGCACATAAATCAATTGAATTGCATTTTCATGCGACAAGTTTGGCCAGCCCCTCCTGGACCGGGGGGATGCCTCCGCTGGATGCGCGCCCTTGGCTGCTGGTGAAAGCCAAAGTAGTTTTTCCTTTAGAGCTGTCCTTCATCTTTCTGCACAGCTCCCAACGCCGTCCTGCTGTGAAACCCTTTCGAGCGTAGCATAATCAATTGAAATTGCATGCAATGCGTCAAAGCCAAAGCCAACGCCAAAGTCCATGTCGTTGTGGAAAAGGGAAAGCGGATGGGGGCGGGACCCGGAGTCGTCGTCGTCGCCGTCGTCGTCGTCGCAGTTAAAGTCAAAGTCAATTCCCTGCGTCGGTATCAGCTATTAGTTTTGGCTTGCGGTTGCCCTCGTTTCCAAAAATTTGAGGTCTCTGCACGTAAAAAGATTATCAGAACTTCGTTTATTGCTTATCAAATTAAATGATTAATGTTTCTGGCTCTTTGTTGCTGCTGTCGTTGAGTTTTCCTCGTTACGGTTCTTCTACGAAAATGTCAGCAACAGTTTTTCACAGTTCAAATGTTCTTCTTGTTATTCATTTTATTTCTTGCAGCGCTTGCTGTTTCTCTGCGTTTGAATAAAATTGTTGGGCATTTTATTGAGAAACTTTTGCGGCGACTTTGTGGCTGTTAACGCTCTGCTGATTTGCTGTGGAGCCAATTGGAGGCGGCAAATCATATTTTGCTTATTTTGAATACAAAATGTTGTCCGACAGTTTGTCGAACAATTTGCATATTTCCAGCAACAAGTGTGACAGCCCAGGCACAGAAGCGGCAACTAAGTTTGTTGGTTGCAGCATTCAAAACTCAGAAGTAAACATTAATATTATTTCTACAAAATATATTCTCGCATTAAACCAAAAATCAGAGCATACAATTTAAAGGCACTCTTTCGAAAAGTGACTCAAGTACTCACGAACGCCAACACTTTCGCTGGCGCACCCGCATGCAGAGCATATGATCCACAGCCCATTAATCAGTGGGGGCAACCAAACAAAAGTATAACTCATCAACGCACAAATTACAAAGACAAACGATGACTGACAATGGCTAGCTGAGGCGCACTTGCCAGCATCACTTACTGCCCACAATCCACACACGCACACGCACACACACACACACGCACACTCGCTCGCTGTGGGCCAGAGTTTTTGTTAATTAAACAAATGCCGCAGTGACATGTGCACATCAGGATGATGACTGGCGTTTGGCGTATGTTGAGCGCAGCGCAGTTTGCGGTTCTGCATCTGCAGGGCGAAATTGGGGCCGCAAGCGGTGCGGCGGTGCGGTGGTGCGGGGCAGGTTACGCTTTTTGGGGCTGGCTTGTGAATGCATACAATTCCGGTTGACAAAAGCGCGCGCACACAAATAACGGAAAACTGGCGGCGCCGCCAACAACGTCACTGAAAATGGCTCCGCATGCAATTTAATTTATTTCAATTGCAGCACAAATTATTACGACAGGCGACAGTGGGGAGGAGGAGCCGGGGGGGGGGGGGCGACAAAGTGCCGTCGCAGCGCACCGCAGCAATTTGCTCATATTTTGTATTTGGTATTTTGTGCTTCTTTGTTTGTTGCCACTTCACTCTCCGCTCGGGGGCTCGGAATTGTTCATAAACAAATTCTGGCGCGAAGAAACCAAACGCAGTAAGCGTCAATTTCAATTAAACAGACGCGTGGCCCCCACCCGATGGCGATGCTCATCATCATCATAATCATAATGACAATACCCCCTGCTGGCTTACAGCTCCCCCATGTGTGTTTGTTGTCGTCTTGCCACAGCGCCAAAGCTGGCGCGGCAACCCACTTTTGGGATAGTTAAATCGGGGGATAGTTAAATAAGTAGCTGACTTTCAAAGCGGAAAATCGAAATTTGGCCATTTTCACTGTTTTCAACCATGCGAACATTATAAATATAATAACTGGAGATCACATTATTGCACCAAAGATAACTGAAAATGTCATATGTTATTTTCTTCAAAATATAAAAAAGAATTAAATCTAATAGGCAATATATTTAAATTTTTAAAAATTATTTTAAAATTTTTAAATACTATTGCATCAAAAAAAAATGAAAAAATCATATGTTATTTTCTTCAAAATATAAAAAAGAATTAAATCCGGAATGCAATATTTTTAAATATTTAAAAATTATTTTAAAATTTGTAAATACTATGGAGAATATATTATTGCATCAAAGATAACTGAAAATGTCACATCTTATTTTCTTAAAAATATAAAAAAGAATTAAATCTAATAAGCAATATTTTAAAATTTTTTAAAAATTATTTTAAAATTTTTAAAAATTACTGCATCAAAGGTAACTGAATATGTCTTCAAAATATAAAATTGAATTAAATCCAATAAGCAATATTTTAAAATTTTTAAAAATTATTTTAAAATTTTTAAAAATTACTGCATCAAAGGTAACTGAATATGTCATATGTTATTTTCTTCAAAATATAAAATTGAATTAAATCCAATAAGCAATATTTTAAAATTTTTAAAAATTATTTTAAAATTTTTAAAAATTACTGCATCAAAGGTAACTGAATATGTCATATCTTATTTTCTTCAAAATATAAAATAGAATTAAATCTAATAAACAATATTTTTAAATTTTTAAAAATTATTTAAAAATTTTTAAATACTATTGCATCAAAGATAACTGAAAAAGTCATATGTTATTTTCTTCAAAATATGAAAAAGAATTAAATCTATTAGGCAATATATTTAAATTTTTAAAATTTTTAAAAATTAAAGTTTTCCTTTCACTTTCAGGCCACGGTGCCCTGCTGGCCAACGGTATTATAAGTAGCCCGCAGCAATTGCAACGCAAAATATTTAATGTGGCCGTAACGAACTGCACTTGGCGCAAACGGCGCTGATTTTTGCATTGCCGGTCGCCGTGGGTGGCACCAGATACAGTTGCATTTTAAGCTTGTTGTTGTCGGTCGTTGTCGTTATTGCTGTTGTTGTTGCTGGTTGCACAGCGCCGCAGAGTTTCAAGTGTAAATTAATTTATGAGGCACGCGGCGCCGCGCTGTGCGGCTTGGGTCAGGAATAGCGAATGGCCATAACGCCCAGTTACCCCACACATTGCCCCCCCCCCCCCCTCCCCCATTTTGGCCATTCGCCATTTGAAATGTCAACCAAAGTGTGAAATTTCATATTGAATGATGCCGGTGCCGGCGCCGCTGCCATTGACAAATGGAGCTGACCGAAAGGAGAAGCAGAATTGAGCAGCAGACGCCAGACATATATACCATTAAATACTCTACTGTAGCTCGCTAAACGTCTCACTTACCTATTAATGTTCCGATGACGTAGAACGCGGCGAGCAGATGGAGAGAGGCGAACATTTTGTCGATTTGCGTTTAATTGGTATAAAGCAAGTCTGGAAAGATACAAGAGAAGCAAACAGGAGTTGAAATAAATATATTAATAATTGTTTTTCCTTTGTTCGCTTCGTTTAGGTCTGCCACGCCCCGCGGTTCGATGTCTAGACGCCCCGTCGTTGCGGCAGACACATGCAATTTGTCGCTTGTTTAGCACGCCATAATAGAGACATTACGATGCCGGCGGCGCCCCTATCCCCCCCCCTCCCCCTCCCCGCACCTGTTCCGGCCTGCGTTGCCGAAAGCAAGTGTCAAGCGGAAGCGCCACCTGTGCCGCTGTCGATGTCATCATTCAAATGTCATTCGCTCTTACAAATTGTTGTTTGACATGGCATGCCGCTAATCAAAACGGAACACACACACACACACACACACACACACACACCTGAACAGAGAGCGCCACATATGTCAATCAACACCACTGGCACACACCCATCCTCGTGCGCAATTAAGCGCTGCAAATAGCTCTGGCTTCAATTGTGGCCAGGGGGGCTTTTGTCGGCTTTGTTATGCCATGCCACGCCCACACTATTGACCAAAAAATTTTCATTAGTTTGGCCATTGTCCAGAATCTGAATCTGAATCGATCTCGGAGTCGGAATCGGAATCGGAATCGGAATCGGGCTCAGACCCCGAGGGGCTTTCGCTTTGGAAATCACTCGATGATTGTCATCGTAGGTGTGACTAATTGTTGGTCATTTATCTTCTTTGCCTTCGCTCTTGGCTTTCAGCTTGCATTTGCCTTCGCTTCGGCTTTTTGTTGCCATGGTAGCCATGAATAATTTGCGTTTCCCCCTTTTGGGTTCCTTAACTGGCACGCTCTGGCCGTTGGCCTATTTGTCCAAATTAGCCCGACGCCTCTAAATGATGGCCCAATTGAAGGCTCGAATAAACCTTACGTTTACGCATTCGAAGCCGGATGAGGCGCATCAATTTCGAGCTGGGCGTACAGGTAATTGCTGTTATTATACCTCAGATAACATTGCACAAAGTGTACGAATTTGAAAAGCAATTCCAATACGGTATACATAATGCGCCATATTCGCTTGATTATAAATATTCACATATATTTTGCACTCTATCTTGACATCAAGATTCCTTATTTGATTGACAAACGCTTTGAAAATGCTTTCCGTATGAGTCTGACAAATATTATACCGAAATGATTGTCAAAAATTGTTCGCATGCAATATTTGGGCCGCTTCTGTGCTTTGGGCCCAGCCCAAGCTAACTAGCCATAAATGCCCCAATGACTTGCAATACATGCGTAACTGTCTGTGTATCTGTCAGATACAGAAACAGATACTCTGTGTGTGTGTGTGCAGTCAACCACCCCCAACAAATGCTATGGTAACACCTACAGGGACTCAGCCCCGGGCTGTATGTTCCCTTATTTCCTTCTTTGTTTCCTACTTTATATTTTTTGTTTTTGTTTTTTTCATGCCGACAGGTGCACACACGTCTCCTTTGCCAAACTAATTTCAAAACGAATGCCATGCAGTCGGCGGGGGGCGGGGGGCGGGGGGCGGGGGACGGGGAACGGGAGCGTAGAGCTCGCATTGGCTCGCGTGTCTTGGCTGATTTGCATAATTTGGCCGTTAAGTGGCGGAAAAATGTAATCGAATGAACAGATAGGCACCTAGACAGCCAGGGGCCTAGCTAGGCCCCAGCTAGGTGCCAGCTATTTTTACGAGCCCCTCAACTGTAATTAGAGCGTAACACAATATTTTTGGCAACAAAGTCATTTGGTTCTTGACTTAAATAAAACCAAATGACTCTCAAAGCGGGCAGCCCCCGTCCCCAGCCCCCACCCCCAGACTGGCACCTGAAGCAGCCCCACAAGTGACCAGCGCTAACCTCTTTAGCCATTGGCCCCGTTCGGGTGGGTGTTAATAAAACTGTGCTTATGTAACAATGTCAAGATACTTTTACATTTCGGTTCATTGGTTTTTTAGTGCTTTGGTTTTTGCTTTCCCTCCCCCAGTGACGCAATGTGTGACAATCCAGCTAAAGTATGCGCTTCTATGGCAGCAGTGCCCCCACACGCTGTTCCAGTTTTCAATTACGGCGCCCACTTGCAAAAGTATAGTGTATCATATAAATGTAAGTAGACATATGCGAAAGTTTCTATAGCAGCAATTGAATTGAAAATGGTATTTGGTCTGTCGTTTTTATTCCCTGACGAAGGACGAAGGACCTTCGACCTTTTAATGCATATATATATATGCTTAATCAGCAGCAATAGCATATAATAGCAATTATATTATTCAATATTATATTATTAAATTCAGTTTTGCTTAAAATTGTGATTCACTTGTGGTCCCTTGGAGCTCTTGGGCTTTACTCATCGAGAGTATTATTTATAGCGATTAGAAATATTCGCACTTATAAGTCACCCCCATGTAGTTCTACGTCCAGTTTCACAAAGACTGTGAAGATGAAAGCTTTAATTTGCCTACCTCTGCTGCTGCTGCTCATGGCACACATCAGAGCTTCCGATTTTAATGGATATCGACACAAAATTAGTGCAGCTCAGCTATTATGTATTGACGATCGAATGAGAGAGGAATTTCGATTGCGACACAATCAGTTTACGACCTGCTGCAAGCTACTCAAATCCATCGACAAGCTGCACAATTGCCAATTGTGTGGGGCACACTTAACAAAGGAATTGCTCATGGAGAAAATAAAAGTGCAATGTAAAGTTGAATCACTTAATAACTTTCGACCAAAATGTAAATGGGACAAATTAAAAAAGAAATGTATTCGGCTGCACGAAGAACAAAATAATTAAACAAATACAAGTGCATAATATTTTTACTTAATAATAAACCATTATTCGTGAACATAAACGAAAATAGCTTTAGCATTACTCAAGACCAATTATAGTTAAATATATAATACACTTTAAATATATAAATAAATAATCGAACTTTGCAACTTAATAAAGATATAAAAATGTAATTAAAACAAATAAATTAAAGGTTTTATTGCATTTTCCCCCAAAAGAAATGAACAACTTATAGTAAATGAACTTAAGCTGCCAAAAAAAATCAATTAATATATCAAGCGTGTAATAACTGCAGCTCAGGGTATTTGCTTTTAATTAAGACAGGAAAAAATACAATCAATAACTTTTTTCCTTGGCAAACTTAGAGCTACTGCAAGTAGGGGTGGAGGGGGGAAGGGGGGCGGCCCGCCCACTGGCCGCATTGCCAAATCGATTTCAAAACTACTCATACATAAACAAGAAGGGAAATACGAAGAAAATGGCCTGGCCCATAAAAAAGGCAAGGGGCGCATACAAAATTCTCAGCTAATAAACTAACAAGAGCCGCGGCAAAATTTATAAACAAAATCGGGAAAAACTGTTGAGCCAGTGTGCGTGCTATATATATATATTCGATTTGATACCCTCTAATTTGTTTATTTTGTGCTAAATGCACAGCAAGAAATAACAACAACAAGAACAAGAGTGCTATAAAAAATCGACAGCAGCGCGAGGCGTTGGGAGTTACAAATTTATAAACTGCCGACCATTGTGAGCGAGATGGGAAATACGAAAATAAGAGATGGAAGGGGGGGATTGAATATTGGAAAATGCTGTAAGTAAGCCAGAATATTTATGCAAACGTCAATGCAATTGAGTTTTTCGAGCTGCCAGCATTAGTATTTTATTACAAATCATCCAGCACACACACACGCACACACACGCACACCCACAGAACGTGGCAAATTGAAATGTAGTCGGACAACGTGACGTATGAGTGATGATGCGTGTGCCTAGGCGCTGTGTAAACATGCGCATGTGTGTGTGTGTGTGTGTGTGTGTACTCGTGGCATATGATTACTTGATGCAGCGCCACTTGCTGGATTCAAAATTAGGTTGCAGTTGGCGCTGGCGCCAATTGAAAAGCTCTGAAACGTCAACAAATCAAGCGTGGTACCCCCCATCCCCCTCCCCCCATCCCCCCGCCAGCCCTGCTCCCAAGCTACCTCTTGGCTTGTTTATGCACATTATAGCCACTTGAGGCTGTGTAGGCCCAGCTGCCACATTGACTGACTGACTGACTGCCTGCACACATTTTCCCCATATTGATTTGCATTTGTATCCATCGGATTCCCGCTATTTTCCCTCGCCACTTCTGCCGCCGGCCTGCCATCATTTATTTGATTGATATGGCTTTTCAGCTGCGCGCTTTACTATCAAATAATTTTATAAATTATTCGCCCATACGGGTCGAGACCTCCGTTTGATTGCCGCTAATTTGACTGTCAATCAATCGAAATGTTGCAGTTTTCTTCTGTTTTTTTTCTTCTGTTTTCCATCAGTTTACCATTCATTTTCATTGTCCCCGTTTTATGATGCATTTGTTTATTGCCGTGTTTGCTGTAGCGTGCTTCATGTTCACCATTCGTTGTTGTTCTTGTTTTATTGCCTTTGATTCCGTTTATGCATAAATTGGCTTATTTATTTTATGTAGGCCCAACAATTAGCTGGATTACTCGAAGCGTCTAAATAAATAAATCGAATATTAAACACATTTCGAGCTTATAAATGAGTGAATCAGCATTGTGAGTAGTTCTTAGAATGACTCAAAAGTTTAAATATGGTAGGTGAGATTATAGATTATAAGATCAGACAGAAGAATAATATATATTCAAATTTTATCGTACTATAGCCTAACCACTTTTGAGTTACCCTATTAGTTTTTCAAAATACTTGAAATGTCGGCGTGTGTGTGTGTGTGTGTACATAGGGCTCGTTCAACTTAATTGCCTGCACGATATTTGTCTTTCATTTTATGATTTTGCAGTCGCTGATGCTGAAGCCGGAGCCAAGGCCCCAGACAATTGGCCAATATGCAAAAAATTGGTTGAGATTTTTCACATGCCAGCGACCATTATTTATGCATGACAATGCCAGGACGTCAGCGAGGGGGGCGGGGGGGGGGGGGGCTGTGAACCAATGAACCAGTGCTCTTAGGCTTCAGGTATCAGCTATCAATAATGCAGTTACGACTGTGAGGGAAATGTTAAATAAAATGCAATATTATTTGGCCAGGCAAAATGCAGCAATGCATAATGCAGAATTTCCATAGCCAATTTCACTGGCTTTTCAACAGGGGATTAATTATGAGGGACTCTGACTAATGAGTAAATGAATAGAATCTTTGTTATTATTCAAAATAACTGAAAAGCCAACGCCGTTTAGTGAAATTGATATTTGTTCGTCAGCCTGGTCGTGAGCAGTTATGGGAAATTCTGCATTATTATTATTTGTCTGGCCAAATTATGTTCAATTTAATTTAGCATTTTCCCGAGAGTCGTAATTGCAATATTGATTGATTACTATCTCAGACTTTTCTGAAAACTATGAAAGCTCATTGAAACCTCAAGTGGGATTCTATGCATAGAAACCCCACTTTAAGGATTAAAGCTCAAATCTAGTTGGGGCTGTCGGCCAGTGTCATTTTATCATAACCGCCACGTCCGTCAATATAGCCGGGGCTGCGGAGGAGGGGCAGGGGGGTAAAGACGATGATGACGTCGCCTTAACTGCGTAAATGAGTTAACCGCAAAATGTCAGTGTTCAACTGGCGCCCCCCAGTGGGCCCCAAGCCCCTCCAACTGCACGCCGTTGCTTGGCAGTTACCGCCTAAAAGCCACAAACACGCACAGCAAACGGGCTGCAATTGTGGGAGATGGAGGGGGGGAGTACTCGCACTCGCACTCACAGCCACACTCACACTCACACTCACACTCACACTCACTCGTATGGGCATGTGGGGGAGTGCAAATAAAATCAATCAATTTGTAGGGCAAGTACAACAAAGTGCACAGCGACAGTGAAATCTATTTACCAGAGTGTTGAGAAAAGTTCAAAGAGATGGAGAAAGTGGGAAAGAGAGCGACAGAGACATGGAGAGAATATTCACACGCTTCAATAAGTTATAAATGGTAAAATTGGGATTAGGGGACACACTTTTCTCTCGCTGTGTAATTAATAAACACAACTTAACCCAACAATAACAAAAACTACAACAACTGCAGCTCAAGTGTCGATTGATTTAGCAGCCGAGTTTTCGGGCGATCAGTTTTTGGACATTTCTCTCGGAGCGATCGCCGATATTACGGGTATTTCGGAAAACTGTGGAAACCGCAAGGGAACATTTTTTTTGAAGCGGAAAATCAATCAACACGCGCGCTTAATAGCCGAAGAGGAGGCGGCTCATCAAATGTATCTGCCAGATACGCATTGAGTGACGCTGTCTGCATCTGTATCTGTATCTGTATCTGTTCGTGTAGCTGTATATTGAGCGATTGCCAAAGACAAATTGCCTCTGCTCTCTAATTTTAAGACAACTCTCGTCGCCTGCCTTTGTTTTACTTTAATTTGTCTTTGCCGTGGGAGTCGAAAAGTTTCACACGCTTTTATTTTATTTTTTTTTTTTTTTTCTTTTTTTCTGTTGTGCATTATGTCTGGCTTTTTCTTTGGGCCAATTGATTGGCGCACGTTTTGCGCGTGGCCAGACGAGCCAAATAGGAGCAAAAAGTTTGTTACTTCTTTTTTATGGGTTTTGAGCTCGCACCTCGATGTCGACAGGGAATGCATTTCATTTTGTTATACTCAAATATTTCCGTTTTTTGGCTGCTCATCTGCGCTTCAATTTTGATTGAGACTCTATTGTTGTTGTTGTTGTTGTTGCCCCAACAGCACTTTGTGGGTGCTTAAAACAGCTGACAGGCCCCACCGACAGATTGATGAATGTTGATGCGGCTGCCGTCGCCTTTTTGCCCGGCCCTCTTACATTTAACACGCATATATATATATATATTTTTATTTTTGTTATTTTGGCAGTATTTTCACTCTCGATTTTAATGAAAATATTTGGAAAATGCGCTATTTTCATTTGGCTGCGGCCTGTGCCAAGATTTATGGCACAAACGCCCGCAGATATTGACTCGAAAAGGAGTGGGTGGCGGGGGAGAAGGGGGGGGGTGGGTAAGCCTGCAGACTGCCGACGTGCGTCTTGGCCCGATTCGATCGCGAGGTTAATTTGCCTCAAATCGTTGACAATTGGGATCAATTTGGCTGCGAAGTTGAGAGATCTTGTCTGTTTCTGTTTCTCATTTGCTTTTTAAGTGGGTCCCATTTGTGTCAAACTTTTAATTTCCCACTTCTACTAAGTCAAGGGCTTACAAGCGCGGGGGCGGGGCGGGGCTCAAGAAGGTCAAGGGGATACATATTGAGTTAAGTTGACCATTAAGCGACAACTTTAACTGGCTGGGGATTATCGAAAAGTTCTAAGCTTCGACCTTGACTATCAGAAAATATCTGAAAATGTGTACATAGGTTAAACAAATCAAGAATGTATCTAAGAATTAATATAAAACCTATATGGCTGCTGATATTGATCAAGAATAACATCCTATTCTGGAGCATAATCTTTTGAAAATTTTATTACTCAATTAGTAAACGATTCTAAAATTCAAAACTTTAAATCTCCCCCAATTCCATTTTCTTCCACACACATTCGAATCAAACCTAGTTTATCTACTATAGATAAAAGCCTTTCTTGATTTTCCATCTCTTCAGCACCTTTTTGTGTCAATCTAATTGAAATCTGTGCTTAGCATCGTTTACTTAATAGAGATATTCCTAAGTTGGCAATTAAAATGCAAATCAGATCAAACTTTTAATGGGTAAGCTATTGTTTTTTCTTCTTTTTAGTTTTTTTTCTTTCTTTCTCAGTCAAAGCAATGCTTTTCAGTAAGATGAAAAATCAGCGGAGCCAGCAAAAAAAGGGTTTAAAATCTTTGCTGGAAATTTCTTGGCAAAATGTGTTGGAAAAAATGTGTAAATAATCGAGAAAAACTTGTGGAAAACCCACGCACAACAGCGCCAACAACACGAACGGCAAAACAAATATACAACTGTTGAAAATCTCGCGCGGAAAAATTGGACGCATTTGCTGACCCAAAAAGACAAATGACCGAAAAACAAAACAACAAAAAAAAAGTGAATAAAGAAAATAGAGAAACAAAAGGGACAACGCATTGGATACACAGAGAATCCGTTTTTCAGGGGGAGACCCGTGTTTATTTTAATGCAAATATTTGTTTATTTTTGAATGGCAACGCGACGGCTTTGAGTGTTTTTTTTTTTTTTTTTTGGGTACTCGCAAAGAATGCAAATCTCTAGGAAATTCTTTTTACAGTAGGTCCAGTGTTTTCATTTGTGTTCGCCCACATGTTTTAGGACATTTAGTGTAATCCAAAAAAAGAAGGCGTAAATTTAATTCAACTCGTTGCTTATTTGTTTTATGCTAATCTACATATTTACAGGTGGACAAACTTACTCGGAAATCCTTTTCTTTTAATTTTTTATTTTTTATTTTTTTGTCAACTCAGGTTCTGTTTTTTTTTTTTTTTTGTTCTCGGCCTTTCGCTTGAGTTTTTTCTCTGTTTGGCTTTTGATTAGGCCGAAGCAGATAAATGAGCGATTTAAATGCTAATTAATTGTTAGGCACACACGCACCGCACACACACACACACACACATGCACAAGCGCAGCAACACACTCAACAGAGGGAGGCTCAATTCACAATTTTTTTTTTTTTTCACGGCGGCAACACACAAATCGTGAACGATTTTGTCTCGTTTGTAATCTCAGTTAATTTATCAGCAAATGCGCTTTGCTCGGTTACGCGTTTCTCGCTTCGCTTTGCACTTCTTCCGTTTTTCCGATCGGCAGCATCTTTGATTAATATTTTCGAAATTCAAATGAAACCGTCAAACGGTCACACGCACACACAGTTACACACCCGGCCACACTGGGACAGCATCACGAATGTCACCACGAAGCCAAAGCAGAAGCAGAAGCTGAGCCGAAACTGTAAATTGGGTGGCTTACAGCAGAAGCGGCGACTGATACTGATAATGGTACAGAGCGGTGCAGCGTCCGTGACCGATAGTCCGTTACAATGCGCGCGTCGTGAAAGACTGAATCAGACTGAATCATACAAGTATAAGCAGAGGACGGAACAGCGCGCACAGCACACAGCGGCAGACAGCCAGCGAACGACGCGTCGTTCGTTCGGCGCACAGACACGAAGCGAGAGAGTTGGCTGGACGAGCGACGACACGAACGAGCCGTCGGGCAGTTGCAGCGCCCGTTTGCGCTGCAGACAACAACGCCAGGCAGACAGCGTGGCCGAGCGGCAGCCAACCGAAGTCGCAGACACACGAGCGCTTTGGCGCCATCTAGCGGCTGTTCAGCTGTACTGCTGTCTTATACGCTGTTACCGATCATTTAACAGCGCTGTCAGCTAACAGCGACATGTTGCAGTGCCGCGAGCCCAACGCAACGCACACATGTTGGAAGAGGGGTAGCACCAACAGCCGCTGTTAAATACAGGCACGAGGAGGGCAAATCCTACGACTGGCCAATGTAATTAATTTTTGGTCTCGCTGCAGCCGCAGCAGCAGCCGCAGAAGCAGCTTGTTGCACACACACACACACACACACACATTTACCTAATGTGGGACTGTCAATGAAATTGAAGGATGGCTCCGCATACTGAAATAATTGCATTTGGCTCAAGGGAAATGTCGTGGATTATTTAAGACTGACATTTAGCCCAATTCCAAAATTCGGATCTCAAACGGGAGCAGAGTTAATAAATAAATAATTAGTTTTTTTAATTTATTATATCAACAGAATAAAAATAAAAAATGATTAATAATTAGATTAATTTTATTTATATTTTTAAATTGACATCAAATTTGACTTTGATTGTGTTTTGTTTATTACAACAATAACGATATCTGTAGAAACAATTATCACTCACAAGGCGAGAGCATCAATCAGAGTGTTTCCAGGGTTTTTGCCGCCGTTTCACCTTCATTGGTAGATCGTTCTCTCTCACTCGCTCTCGCTGTGTTTGTGATAGGCGGCACGCCCATCAAACAATTTGCCAGTCGCATAAAAAGCCAGCACAACAAATATAACACTTAATTGTATTAACAGGCAGGTCGGGAGCTGCCGAATCGGAGCGTGTTTGCTTTTACAGTTAGGCCAGTGAGGCAAACAAACAGCCCAAGACAACAGACAACAGTCCCGCCCGCTGGCCAAGGAGCGTGCCTCGGACCCGGACCCGGACTCGGACTCGGACTCGGATTCGGGGTAAAAGTCGAAGAGAAGGCCGCACATTGATTGATGATTTTATGACATTGTTTGCCCAAGTGATGATGAGAAGAGCCAGCGACTGGCGATAGGAAGGGGTCGGGGGTGAGAGGGAGAACCACAGCGGGGGTGAGAAGCATGCGTGTGTCCTTTGCCGCTGAGATTGCGGGCGCAGCTCTTTGGGCTATTTCGGCATTTCTGGCCCGGTCCCTTTTCGGCCGTTGTTGTTTTCCCCGGAACGCTATCAATCTTCCGCTTATTAGGGATAATATTACAATTGCTTGTAAGTGAGATAAGCCAAAGACAACAAAGCAGTGCGAAGGATAAGTGCGCTCAAGTGGCCGCCGGCACGCCCAGCAGCTGTATCTGTATCTGTATCTGTGCCTGTGCCTGTAAATGTATCTGTATCTGCATTCCGCGTAAGCAGATACTCGCCTCGTTTAGTTTCGGCCCGATTGATTGACAAATTGACAGCGCCTTTCGCTGGAAAGCGCCGCTTTCCCGCAGCGGGAAGCGCTTCCTGCCCGCTGCGGCTTCCCGACAACCTGTTTCAATTTAGCCATAAACTATTGCAGCCCGCAGACGAGCGGGCCAACCGCCAGGAAGCCAGCTGTTCCGTGTCCCGTGTCCTCGTGTCCTTTGTGTCTGCTGTTTGATGATAAATTAGAGCTGGCCAATGCACTAAAAAACTTAAAAAACGCAGCGAAGAACGACATGAGCAGCAGCACACACACACGCACACACACACACGCACACACACTCACACACAGTGTGTGCTCAGGTAGCATTTGTGGCCTTACCTTTCTCCTGCTTTTTTATTGCTTTATTATGAGCTCTATGGGCTTGTTCTTTATGCCGGCCAAAGGGATGGCCAAGAGTCCGGGCCCTGTCCAGGTCAGCAATTCTTTCTGCTCTTCCTCTTGTTCTACTTGTTTATTGCTGTTTGTTGTTCGGGCAGAACACGCTCCATCATCAACGCATCGTTGGGACAATTCTTGAGCCATCTGGCAACATTTGTTTTGAGCTCAGACTGTTAATATTTCTATTAGCTTACGACATTCGAAAACAAACAGCAGCGGCCAACATCATTAGGACTAAATGTTTAAGCAGCACATCCGGGCTGGAATGGAAATATATCCAATATTATCTTAGGTAATAAGTTTTCTCTCCCACTTTTCCTTATCAATAAATATAAATATCAATTGTAAGAAATATGCAGTGTATATATATAATATCTATCTAGTATTCCCGTAAACCGAACAAACTTAAATAAAAATATTTAGGTTGATACATTTTACCTGCACATATTTGTCAAGTCTTCGGTCCAAGTTTCTGTTAATATTTCTATTATTTCTATCATTAGGACTAAATGTTTAAGCAGCGCATCCGGGCTGGAATTGAAATATATCCAATATTAGCTTGGCAGAGAAAACTTATTATCCCACTTTGCCTTGTTAATAACTATCAAGTGTAAGAATATTTGCATATCAAGGGTTAAGATTTATTAAATTTTACCTGCGCATATTCGTCCCACTTTTTTGCGCCAAGTCTTCGGTCCAAGTTTCTGGGAAACCTCTGCGGCTTTGTCGCTGCCCAGAACGGTTCCCGATAAGCGCAATTCGCTCGCAGCGCTGCCATTTCCCGTAAACGGGCGTTACGGAATCAATTTGCACGCCGGCGGGGCCTTTGCGGAGCCCGTCACGGCCCGAGTGCTCGCACTCAGCGGAGCGTTGGCCATCGTCTGATAAGCGCAAATTAGTGGCAAATTAAGCCATCAATTGCTGCAGCTGTTTATATATTTTGGGTACAGTCACGGACTCCGGCCCCATTCCCGCTGCCGGACAAACCTCAACCGCATTTGACAGACGTGCACTCAACACTTTCGCCAGCTGACAGTTACACTAATAACGAGCTCCCCTTTGGCTTCGCCCAGGGCCTAAACAAACAGGGTCTGTGTCCTGCGTCCTGGCCGAGTCCTGGCTGGCATACGCTTATCAGTTTTCAATCACATTTGAAACACATTGGTATTTGTGCGTCCATAAATCAACAGGAGCCCTAATCCTCAGGATCGTGTTCGGCTACGGTTGCAGCGTCAAGGAGACGCACACACACACACTCGCACACACTCGCACACACTCGCACACCCATCGCAAAGTCACCTTCAAATAGATAAACATTGACAGCTTGACATATGTAGAATTCTGTTGTGGGCCACATTTCGAAGCGGGGGCCCAGGGAAACGTGTTTTAATTTTTCCTTTATGCTGCGGCTGCCGCTCTGAGTGATAAGCGCGAACTGTGGCCCAAAACAAATGGCTGACAACAGCCCCGCCCCCGCCCCCGTCGCAGCCTGTTTATCGCATTGCGAACCACGGCACGTATCGCCATGGCTATAAAAACAATTAGGGTTCAAGGTCTCGGCAGCGTTAAATAAAACCAGGTAGGCCTTATAATCATTTAGAAACCCGAATTAAAGCTCAAATCAACTGATTTAGCTGCATATAACTATTCTCTATTAAATAGCAAAACAATTTACAATAAAATCCTATCAACAAACAACTTACGACAGCTAATTTAAATATAAAAAAAAAATTTCTTTAATTGTATAATTAAACCGCAGATTTTATCGCTTATAAATTTTAGTAAAAACACGAAGCGAATATTTAATGAATTAATTACTATTTTACACCTGCATTTAATTTATTATCGAGTGTGTAATTTTATCGACATTTGTTGTTTTTTGTTTTGTTTAATTTTTTCTTAGAAGTTTAACATTTGAAATTTTGTTTCTTTTTCATATACCGATTTATGTGCTATTTTTTTTGATATATTTAGGACGCCGGCGTAGTTATAGAGACTAGAAATTCGTCCTGGATACGAAATTAATGCGTGTGCAAGCATAACAAGTACTGGCAAAGGTTTCCAATTAGCAAAAAGGAGTGCGGAAAGTGGCCTTTGGGCGGGAGGGTGGGGGGGGGGGCGTGGCAACGTTGTTGTGGCAACGCGTCGCAGCCTTCGAAATGAAGTGGAAATGAAGTGCGCACTTGAATTTCAATTGAAGGGGCTCCACTTCACCTCCGACCCGCCGTGCCGGCAAAGTCAAATTCGAGCTATAAATAAAAACAAATTGTTTTTGTTTCATTTCGGGCCGTTTTTGTGGTTGCTTAGGCCCAGGTAGGGAGGGCCTCAAAAGGGGTTTTTGTCCAACGTTGACTAACGATTATTTAACCGAATTACCATTAAGTGGCGGTCCCCCTTCCCTTGCAACCCTGTGGCTGCCCCTTGGGGCATTGTGTTCGGGAATAATTGCATAATTGTTGCCGCCCGTTTGCCATTGTTCAGGTCCTTCGTCTTGCCGTCATTTGTTGTGCTTATTAATACTAATAAAGTTGATTAAAAGGCTTATGCAAAACTGAGCACACACACACACACACATTGACATCGTCGTGTGTTTTGTGTGTGCTTTGCTTAAGTGTTTGCGTACTTGCCTCAAGTGGCATGCGAATATTGCTGAGATTTGCCGAGCTGCTTTCAGGCCAGCTTTTTATTTGAGCTATTACGTGGATTATTTTATTATTGTATTATTGTTGACCCAAGCTCTTATGCGGCTAAGAGCCGCAAACAAATCAAGAGCCTAATTGCTCGGGCCAAATCTCTTGGAGTGGATCACGGGCTCCTGCTGTGCCCGACTAATTGAAAATGGATTTTAATTTTGTTTATTTGCAAATATAATTTGCCTAAGCAAAACGTAAATAAATGGCAAATATAAGAGATAAGAAAAATATATATATTTTATTGCCTTTTAACCTCCATATCATTTCTCAGACTCGGGAATCAGAAATCACCCCTATAAAGGCTCACTTTTGCTTTCCCCGAAGGACACACGTGGCCGGACTAGCCCAGACCGCAGACACGCCCACAGCCCGCAGAGAGACACGCGACAACAACAACTGGAACCAGAACCAGAACCAGAACCAGAACCAGAAGTGACTCAGCATTCGGGTTCAACAAACGCGGGCCATAAACTATACCAAAGTATTCGAATTCACAATTAAAGTTTATAGCCGCAGCAGGACGTGAAACGGTCTGTGTGTGTGTGTGTGTGCGTGTGTGTGTGTGTGCTGTAGAGACCTCTCCCTCAAGCGAAAGTGAAATGCAAACAAAAAACTTGGCAAATAACTCATATTTAAAGAGAGTTTCCATAAAAAAACGAAATGTAATTGTGAACTGCAGTTGGAAAGGGCAAAGGGGCGTCGTGGGGCGGGGGCGAGGTCAACATATGACGGCAGCTGAGTCTTAATTAATTTGGACACGCAAAAACGCTGCAAACGCCAGTTGCGAGTACTCATAAATACTCATAATGATTCATGGCAATGAAATGCATCAAACAGTTGACTTCTGCTGCAAGCAAACAAAAAACAAAGCCAATAGAAGAGGGGGCAAGGCTCTCCTTTGTTGTCGCATTTGGCACGCGTCGCGGGCTCCCGTGCGGCACACAGGTGCACACAGTCTGTGCCTCAGTCTGTGCCTCAGTCTGTGCCTCAGTCTGTCGTTGTTGTTGTTGTTATGCTTGATTGCTTTTATTGTTGTTGTCGTCGCGTTTAAACACGAACGCCTTCGCCAGAGCGTGCCCAGCCAAAGATGCCGCCAGAGGCAGAGGCTCAGGTAGACGGGGCACGGTGCACGGTGCACGGGGCACGGGGCACGCAGCTCGACTGGGAACTGGGTCTCCTCGCTTTGCATGACAACCGGTTGCACTGTGGATTTTTAAAGCGTCTGTTTTCTTTGTTGTTTTCGTTAAAGTGTTTAAATTGATTGGAGGATTTAATTTCAGTGGCAGCTGCCGCTGAACCAGCAACCGGCCAGGTGAGCTAACCGAAACACCTTTCCGCCGTCCGGACTGTCCGCCTGTCGGCCCTTAACTAACTATGTTAAATTGCGCTTTTTATGAACTGTCTTCTGCTTCCCTTCAAGTTCTCTGAGCACATTTTGCACATGTTGTGTAATATAATCGGCTTCCTCTTTGGCCTGGTCGGGGCTCTGTGCCGGTAAATGGATCCCCAAATGGAGGAGACCAAGGTGAAAGGTTTGCGAACCGAACATGAAGCTTTAAGCCAAAAAAAAAAACAACGGATTATGGCAATCAAAAATCTATTATGAAATCTATTGCTTATGCATAAACAATAAAGTTCCAGTAAATTGGCCACGGGAAATGGTGCTGATTTCTATAATTTATATTCATGACACTCATTCTCGAGTTAACATATTAATAGCGGTAATTTATGCAGCTATCATACAATATTATAGATTACAGATTGATGAATACGATGTATATAATATGATAGATGCACAGTATTATTATATCCAGGTTTTAACAACAGTTTTGGGTTTTTACAATGGCATGTTTGCTTTGCGCCGATAAAAACATAAACAATTAGCAGCAACAAAAATATCAAATGATAGGGATGAAAGAGCTCGACTAGAAAATACCCAGCAAAAATTAATTTGCTCTATTTTATGGATGGTTAATCTTTGAGATTGAACACTAATTGCTGAACGGAAAATCAGAATACATTATTCTACTTTACTCCATCTTTATTTAATACTCCTTTTCGGCGCACATCCTGCCTACAGGGTATTCAAATAGCAAATAATAATCCATGAAAAGCTACAAACTAATTATACGATTTTGTACATTGTTGCTACAATTTCAAATTAATTAAATCCCGTTATGTAGTTGTGTTTTTTAATTAATTTAAGGCCGCGCACAATTTAAGCCGCAGGGCCCGGCCGTGTAGAGGGTATGGGGATGGGCACAGTGAAAATCAGGACAAAACTTAAAACATTAACGAGCCATTAACAAGTTTGGTCAATAAATTCGTATTATGGCCAATTAAAAGCGAATAAAAATAGCAACAAAGACACGCAAAAACGAGTATACATAAATAAATTCTTTGCGCAATATAAAAAATGAGCACAAGCGGCCAACAAATTTCGATTAGGCAAGCGGGCGAGAAAATTTGTGTTTGTCATGCCCCCAGCTCCCCCCCAGCCCCCCACCCCCCCCCCCCCCCATTGTAACCCGCCTCAGCGGAACACTCATCAAGTTCACTTACACATTTGCGCCACAAAATGTTGCCGCTGCCGTTGCAGCACGTTGCATTGATTTATTGTGGCTGAATTAGAAGTCAGCAGATAACGAGCCACGAGCAGCAGCCCGGAGACCGGAGCCCGGCAGCCCGGCAGCCCGGCAGTCCAGGCCAAAGATGCCACCAGGCATTGTTCTAGGCGGCATTGTTGGCCCTGCGAGTGGGGGCACATTTGGGGCAACTTAATACGCACGCGTAATCGTATATTTATTTAAATTTATTGCCGCCAGCTACTGTGCTTGGAAAGCAGGAGGTGGGGCAGCCATTGTTGTTGTTGTAGCTGGAAGAGTTTTGCAGCAAAATTTGCCAAGTGGCCAAAGTACTCGCATTGGGGCTGGCCCTAAGTGAATCTCTCTGGACATCGGGAAAACTCTCCCTCCGCCCGCTCTACGTGCAGCATAAGAAATATTCAATTAATCACAGTTTATGGTTTAGTTCAACATTTGTTGCAATTTTTCTTGCTTTACCCGTGACGCTTTATTACAATTGTTGCTTCAATTGTTGTTGCTTGTTCTGTGCCATGTTTCCAACTTGTAAGCAATTAAATTTCTCTCTCTGTGTGTGTGTGTGTGCATGACTTTCAGCTTTGCTTAATTAATTGCACTCAAAGCTTTCGAGTGCTGTCCAGTCACTGTCCAGTGCGTATTTGTTCTCCTCTCCTAAGTTCTCCCGTATTACGTTTAGTTTCCAGAAGGATTCGATTGCAATGGGATTTGATTTTAAGTTGGGTTTTTAAGTAAGTGTACTTGGTGTGCAAAAAATGAACTTAATCCCATGAAATTGAATGAATTTTAAATGGGCTAAAATAAAATCAAATTTATTGAAATCTATACATCAACATATCATGCTGAATTTGCATTAATTATGTACGTTAATTAAAAACAGAAAATCTCTATTTAAATACCAGCTAATTATTTATATAAAGTACTTTCTTTTTTTTGTTGTTTAAGTTATATTACCTATTAATATTAATATGCTTATATTTTCAAACAAATTTGATCGCTTGGCTTCTTTAGACCCGATGTCCAGTATCAATCATTAATCGGCTGAATCAAATTTACCGTTGGTTGGCAGCCTCGCTGACCCGCTTTTTAAATATGCATTCGCATTGCAATTGCAAATTGCAATTACAAAATCATATTTGCATATGCGAAGCTTTTCATTTGTCACTCTCATAAATAAGCGGCAACAATTTTTCATGTAATATTTTATTCACACACACGGACATATGTATCTTACCCTTTATTTTTTGTCCGCATTTATTGACTTATTTGCAATTACATGCAATTGCATTGGCGCATAATTTAAAATAATTGAAGGCTGCGCTGAGTTTGCCAGCGCGGATGCAGCGACAAAGGCTGGCAAAAATTAATCATTATCAGTGCTGATAAGCGCATGAATTATTTCACATTTGGCGCGCATTAAAAGTGCATTAAGTGCATTAATTAATAAAAAAAAAAGAAAAGGAATGGAATATGTGTGTGTACATTTTCACTCCATTGAAATGCAGTCACAGCCACGCCCCGTCTCCTGCCCCCCAATTTAATGACTCACTTAGCCCCAAGCATCCGTTTTCTTTGCGTTTTTCGCCTTTCATGCAAATCTAACATTTAGCTGAAATTATGAGCGCCGCAAAAAGCAGCGCAAAATGCCAACTCAGGCTGGCTATAAGCGCTAAATAGCCATTTCGTGACTTGCAGCTGAGTCTGCGCGACGGTCGCCCCATTAGCGGGGGCTAATTAGACGCGGCTTGGCGCAGCAGCGAAAAGGGACGAAAGCGGAATCGCGCCAAAAATAATACAAATCGCATCAAATTTGCAAATCATGCGGGGCAACGGTTGCCGTTTTGTCCGCAGTGGGCGTGGCTGCCACTCCCCCCCGCCAACTGGCGAAAATCGGACCACGAAATTAGCACGTTAGCGTGATTCACGCGACAGTCTTGCGAGCCACGCCCCCACCCGGTCTCAGCTGAGGTCTGTGAAAATGCAATATTGTTGACCATATGGCGGATAAATTAAAACAGGTTTACAACTATAATTTATCAGCACTTTGAACAATCTATTCTACAGAAGTAAATATAAATAACATATCTTAAATCTGTTGTGATTATTTCCAAATATTTGCTTCTAATTATACGAATTGGCAAATTGCATGAATCCGATTGCATTTACTTTTGCAACCGTTCTCGTAATTGCAGTTCGGGGGCAAAAACACTCGAATTGAAATTCGTCAAAGCGTTTGCATATAGGTATGCCATTACACAATTTGTCCCCCGCCACGCCCAACGCCCCTTTATTGAATTTGTGTAAATGTTTTACGGTTTTTATCCACATTTGTTTTTCCATATTTTTTCTGATGGATGACTCTGGCCATGATAAGCCTATGGCCTGTGCTGCCAGTTCCCCCCCCCCCGCGCTGTCCCGGCGTCTGTTGATTGACATTAAACCAATTTCGTGTTGCATATTGATATGTTTATTGACAATTTGTGGCAGCATCGAGGCCCCGTCTGCACTGGCTCGGGCGGGCAAAGTAAATCAAATTACGCAAAAATGACAAAAACGGGCAAAAAGGCAGCGCCGAATGCCAACATTTGCGTGGCTTTTAATTGCGCAACAAACATTTACAATTGTTGCCTGTCTTAACTTACACACGCAGCTTGCCGCATGCCCCATGCCACAGAAACCATGCCATGCAGAAGTGCAAAAGTTAAGGCTCATTAATCATAAATGTGAGGCCCTTGCGTGGGTGGCAGAACAGCTAGAAGAAGAGACAGCGATAGGCAAAGACAGGCCAGACGGGACAGATGGATGAGCAGGCAAAAGGCACGCAAATTATTTATAAAGTTGCTGCGGCGTCAAGCTGCAAATTGGTTGGCATTTATAGATATACCCGGACCATCAAAAAGTTTCTAATGGGGGGGGCAGGGGGCGCAGAACATAGAGTAGCTGATGCATTCAATCATTTTACGAAAGGTAAGAAAAGTCGGAACAGGTAGACCTCAAAGTTACACAATTTGAATGATAATAATAAAAAACATATATTAAAAAGAAAAAGTCAAGTCTGGGCCGTTTTCCTCATGTTGAAATGTAAATGTAAAACAACTTTTCTGGCAGTTCGCCAAACAATTGAAACTAAGGTTTTTAATATTTAATATAAAAAAAATATATAAAAAAAAAACAACTTGTCTAAATTCAATTTTAGATTATATTTCTGTTACTGATATTTTTATTCTAGTGCTATTTTTTTGTCAGTATTCCAATATTGGAAATTGTTTCAGTTTTATCACAATTCCTAAGGTTTTTAATATAAAAATGCGCTATAGAGTTATACATATAAATAAATATATAATTATAAATTCAGTTTAAGATTATATTTCTGTTACTGATATTTTTATTCTAGTGCTATTTTTTTGTCAGTATTCCAATATTGGAAATTGTTTCAGTTTTATCGCAATTGCTAAGGTTTTTAATATAAAAATGCGCTATAGAGTTATATATATAAATAAATATATTATTATAAATTCAGTTTTAGATTATATTTCTGTTACTGATATTTTTATTCTAGTGCTATTTTTTTGTCAGTATTTTAATATTAGAAATTATTTCAGTTTTATCGTATTTACACAGTTTCACAAAATTTGAAGGCTTAGATAAATAACGGAATAGGGCTGGACATACCCGATCCTGCTCTCCTGGTTAGCCGTCTTTGGTATATAGCGTGACGCACACATTAACATTTGCTCATGGCTTATTTAGCATAATTACAGTCCATTACCTGGTCACGCGCCCAACCCCCTACCCCCCACCCCCCACCCCCTACAGCCCTTAACTGACTGCGGGCTGCCATATGTTGTCAACTGGACGCTGCACGCTGCCTGAAATTGAATCCCCCTCTCTCCCTCTCTCTATTGCTCTCCCTCTCTCTATTCTTTCCCTCGCCGAAAATGTAAATTTAATGAAGGTGGCGCAAGACATTGCCAAAGGCAACAACAGCAACAAATTTGGCAAAATTATTCACATCAAAAGGCGGCGCAGCTGCGTCCAAGAACTTGAAAGGTCATTAAAAAAACCAACGCTAATCACTGGGCCAATAAAAGAGCCAATGTCTCACTGTGCCACACAACAACAACAACAACAACAAGGGCAGGCCACAACAATGAAACAGAAGTTTTTCTAATTTGTTTAAAGGTTGCTGCGGTCAGTTGGTCAATTTAAAGCAAATTTCCACATGAGCTGCCATTGTGTGTTATTATAGCCGCCGGCCATTGGCAGCAGCAGCCGCAGCCGCAGCAGGAAAGGGCCAGGATTCGATAGAAGCCGAATCCGGAACGGGGTTGGCGGCACATTTGACATTGGCTTGCTTTTTAGTCACTTTAATTAAAATGCAAGTAGGCAATTTATATACACTTCATGTCCTTTATGTGGCTGTCGCCTGCTGGCCAACACATACAGATAGAGCGTGAGGGAGAGCGAGCGAGAGGGAAGTTGCAGCCAGGCTGGCTGCTATTAGGCCATGCTTTTTGATTTATGTTTTTGCACGCTCAAATGAACTGTGCTTGTTGTTGCTGCTGTTGTTATTGGATTGGGCTAGGGGGTGGTTCGGCTCCGGCTGCCATTGAAAGAGTTTCGCACATGAATGAGTTAAACTGGACGACAAAAAATGGAAAGCGTATTAAAAGGCGGAAAATGTTTTGCCACATGACTGCCGCAGTGCCAATATGCACGGAGCTGAGTGAATCCTCGTTTGTATATCAATTGACCATATCGGATATGGCGGCTAAGTAGCTTAAAAACTTTGGATCAGGCCAATCATCGTTGCTGTTATAATCAAGGGCCCAGCATAAAAATACAGTGGCAGAGTTTTTAATGGATTCGCAAAAAAATGTATTTTAATAAACTTGGATTAACACTGAAAAAAATTGCAAATAAATTTGTATTTTTTTGATAAGTTTTAGATTTTAAATTCAGGTAATTATATATCGTAAAAAAATAAATTTAAAATCTATTTATTGGTTTTTCACAGTGGTTGGGTGCATTGAAAATGTGGCTCGCTGCTATTTGGGATTCTTTTGTTGATTTTCGGCAAATATTCGATTATTTATGCCGCATTTTAATGTCGAATGGCAATTGCAGCGTGGCTTTAGAATCGAGGCAACTAGAACACAGCGCCATGTGAAACGGGCCAAAATGCATTGTCAAGCTATCAAATTCTTAAATTGCAACTGACAATCAAGTCACGTGCAGCAGCAGCAGCAGCAGCAGCTGTGGAACAAAGAGAACTTTGGCTGCAAGCAAGGGCGGTGGGCGGCATGAGGAGGGCGTGGTTGCAGCCAACAACAATGTCCGACTGAATGTTGGGGGTCAGTGAAAGTGGCGAAATTATTTAATAAACTGAGGCATTGGCCAGAGCAAGCAATTAACTTGGGGGCTTCATCAAAATTGATTTAGTTGCCCGAAAGCCCGAGTGAAAACTCCAGAGCAGAATACACACGCCGAAAAACTAAAATCAACAACTTTCATTTTGCGGTTCACTGAAGCTGTAATTTGCAACTGCCGACCGCACTGAGATATTTAAGTTGTAATTAAAATGCAACGGCTGCTGTGGCAACGGCAACAGCAGCAACACCAACAGCAGCAGCAACACCAACAGCAGCAACAAGAGGAAGCGAAAGAGAGCTGCAGTTTTTATTTATATAAACAGCTGTAACTCAATTTGTGCGCTGCTCCTTTGGCCAAAATATTTGCACAGGTCTAATTGAATTTTCAATTAAGTCGCCGAAATGCCAGCGGGCAACACGCGCCACAAAGAAAACCCAATGCAAACCAAATGAGGCGCACGCCAAAACCAAAAAAAAAAAAAAAAAGGGAAAAAAAATGTAGGCAACATAAAACATAATTTGAACAGAGCTCTCAAATATTAAGCATACGCCGTGTGCAGCCGCAAAGTGCAAACCAAAAAATCCATTAGCCAAAGTGTGCAAATAAAAGAGCGACTGCCTTTTCAGCCTAACCAAGCAAATGAAAGCAACGACAGGCAAATAAACAAGTTACACAACAAAAAAAATGGCTAAAAAAAAAGGCTGAAGGCAGTCAACAGTCAAACGCCGAGCAGATTTGCATGTTGCCGATCTACATTTGGGCAGAGTAAGTGATACGAGGGCGTCTGCAGAGTGTGTGAAGTTCTCTGTTCTGTTGCCTGTTGCCTGTTCACATATTGCAGCTGGCCGAGAGTAGTGGCATTTGCCAGCCGAGTTCGCAGCATTATCAAACCAGTGTTGCCGCTCTAAAAAGTAGCCAAAAGTAGCTGACAAGCCAGACGGAGGCGATTACCTTCCAACTGAGGGGTTTCCTAGCTAGAAACAAGCCAAGTGCGCAGCTCTGTGGCTTTTGCAGCCATAAAAGTTTACAAGTGCGAAATTGCATTTCATGAAAAGTGTCCTTGGCTTTAGTATGAGCTCCTTTTTATACCCTAGTAGCGAGCATTCGGACTCTGCCACGAAGTGTGTAAACTTGAGCTATGCCCTTACATGCCCTTACTGGAAAGATATAACTTTATGACTTTACTGAAAGGGTATTTAAGCTGCGGCGTTCTATGTCCTTTTTTTTTGCCTTTGGCTGCCGCCAACGTTTTTTAAATTCACTTATTCAAATTTCTGTTAGTCGCCCACACTCACAGCACACACACACACACAAGCATATGTGTGTGTGTGTGTGTGTGTGTGTTGCAGAGAATTTGGAGAGTGCGTTGGCTGCTTTTTGGACATGTCACGTGCATAACGAATTTGTTGCCAAAATCTGTTTTTGATTTAGTGAGCAGCTTGCACTTTTTTCTCCTTTTTTGTTTTTTGTTGCCTAAACTTGAAATAAATTGAATTTGTCGGCCTATGCAAAAGTGCATGTCCAACACTGAACGCTTGACAGTTAGCGGTAATCAAAGCCTGGCAAACTTTCCATGCGTGCGTGTGTGCGTGCGTGTGTGTGCGCGTGTGTGTGCCTGTCTAATTTTCTTGGCTGGCAACTTCGAGCGGCAATCAAACAAGGGCATTGCTGATTAATGTGCTTGTGGCACCCAGAAATCAATCAATTCTTCAAGTTTTTTGCTGGCATTTTATTGGTGTTTCTTTCGTTCCCTTCCATTGTTGAATGCGCAAGTGTGCGAGGAGTAGACCTAATTAACACGTCCATACATCAATCATCTGGCCGGCAATGGCAGTCGGGTTCAACGAAGCGCATTATTGTGCGTAAATTACTTGGCTGGTATGGCAAATTGGAGTGGCCATCGCGGATAGTCGAGCTGAATCTGTAGCGGCAGACGTGGCGTATGCGCAACGTGCGCACAACTCGTGCTTTAAGTGGCAAACACTTAAAGTTCCACATTATTCATGGTGGTCCCCCCCCCCCTTCTTATCATCCTGGTTGTTGTTGCTGTCGTGGTCTGTCATGTTAAGGTTCAAAGTTGCGCCATGCAAAAACGTCAGTTTGCATTTGCCGCCGCGTTATGGACGGTGTCCGCCGGACAAAGGGGGGACGTTGGGGCCTGCGGCGTCTGTGCGCCGCTTATAAATGGCAAAGCATCAAAACGTAACAAGCGGCACTAAATCTAAACGACACACACGCACACACACACACACACACACAGCTTATGTACACGGCGAGAGCTGTTAAGTCGCCGTCGGACAGCGCAGTCACATGCGTGTGTGGCCAGGCGGCCATTTTGTGGGCGCTTCGGCTTTAGTTTTCGGCACTGTCGTGACACACAATACAATTTCTCACTTTATGCGCTATCCAATTTGGGGCACCATCAATTGCACACAATCAGGCCAATGAATTAATGCATGCTATAAATTAAACCTACTCTTCAACATAATTCAACATTAGTTTTTTATCATATTTTATCATTGCACTTATTAAACTTATTTAATTTTAGATATCTTCATTATTTTTTAAAATTAATTATTAAACTCTCACTGAAAAGCAAATCGTTTAAAAAATAATGTTTAAAAAAATCTTTATTCAAATTTATCTGTTTCATTGAAAGTGCACACAAAAACACACTTAAAGGCTTCTCTTACAAATTTAACATATTTCTATTCATATATTTTACGGATATTTTAAAGATATTTAACCCGAAAACGCTTTGGACAACTGGTGCACAATTTGAAAACAATTATTGGCCTTAACTCTTACCAAAATAGAAGGGAAAGAAAATCAAAAGCAACCTTTAGCACAGGTAAAATTAAAATTTGTTTGTCATAAAATCAATGAAAATATTTATGATGCAGCTAAAAACAAATAGCTGCATATTTATTTTGCATTTCACGCATAAATTTTGTGGCAACAAAAACTATAGGCTATGTTTTAAATTATTGCATAAAATATACATACATCTAGCATAAATAAATATGTATGTTATTCTGTGTGGCATACCAGCCGAACCTTTCTCATTGGCCCCTAATATTATTATTTATTTATTTTATTTTATTTTTATTTTTATTTTTTGCTCAATGAATTTTCATGGCACTAAACGGAGAGCTCTGCAAACAAGTATTGTCCTGGTTTTCACAACATTTCGCAAAATCCGATGAGAGGAGTCGCAAAAAAAAAATGCAATCTCTGGTTAGGGAGTCAGTCAGCTAGTGCATTGTTGTAGTTGCTGTGAATCAGAAAAACAGAATAAAATACTATAAAATAATGTGAAAATTGTAAAATGAAAGTATTTTTCTCGCAGCACTTTGGCTGCAAACACTTTCGATGGCGTTTTTGCATAGCCCTATCAGCTATCAATGAGGACTCTTTAGGAATTTTGCTGATGCTAGGAACGCCTTTTGCTATTTTATGAAATATTCACGCAATCAAAGCGAATGCTATACAAAACGTTGGGGCTTTGTCTGGCTTTTCAGCTATATTAAAAATACAGCAAATAATAATATAAGTATGTTGAAACCAAAGATACGCTTATTCGTTTAGTAAATGCCCTCAATGTCAAAGGGAATCGCAGATATTCAACTTTTTTATACTCGTTTGACTTACCGTTGTTATTTAATTTTCATTCCATCAAGTAAAAGTTGCTTGCCTTAGTTGAAAATTATAACGCTATTGTAGTTTGGCCCAAAGTTTGCCGCAAAACTTTGCGACGTGTGAAGATATAGCCAAAGCCAACGCCAAGTAGTTTAGTCATGGATTTTTACACTTCTAGTCCTGGCACATTTGCCTCTCGTCCTTGAACAAGTCCAACTCTAGCAGGAAGTGTTTACATATGCGCATAAAGATGCAGCGCCACCAACAAAGTCACGCCAGGCACTCACCTCCCCCATCCCCCATCATCAGTCTCCAGTAACTTTAGTTAAGCCAAACTTAGTTTCATTTCTTATATAGTAAATCATGACTGCATTCTGTGAACACAATTTACGCTCAGCTCGTAGTTGGCCTTATAAACGGAGATGCGAGCTTAAGAGAGATCTGCATTGATTCGCAAACATTGAAATAGAACTAAAACCAACTCGAGTGTTTATTTGATTTTGCTACCTACTTAATCTCTGCTCAAAGTTATGTATTTTAAACTACTAACACATAAATAAAGGGCAGTTTAACTCAGTGGGGAACTGAAGCTGAACCAATCATATTTGACATATTACGGAGTTAAATGTACAAGGGTGGAGTCAAATAATGAAAAAAGTGGATTTAATTGACTGTAGGGTGAGTTGGGTGAAGTATCCAAATTTTAATGAAGCATATAATTTAAATGTAGAATCAATCTAGAGGACAAATCATGAACAAAATGGCATCAAACATGAAAATCGGCTCAGATTTGATAAAGTTATGGGCGTTTAAGTTATGGGAGCTATGGATCCGAGAGCTTTACATGTCAACATTTTTGTCAATTTTTGCATGATTTTTGACCAAAAATTTGACACCCTCAGAATCGGGTTTAAGGTTGTTTTTTATACCAATTGTGACCACCACAATCGATTAAAAATGTAAATTTGGAATTCTAAATTTTGAAAAAAAAAATTTTTCGAAAATGAGTAAGGGGGGAGTACATGCTTTTTTGCCAAAAAATTCAAAAAAATTTATTTTCAAAAATGTATATATTTTAAATGCAGAGTCAATCTAGAGGACAAATCATGACCAAAATGGCATCAACCATGAAAATCGGTTATATTTTGGCAAAGTTATGGCCGTTTAAGGTATGGGAGCTATGGATCCGAGAGCTTTACATGTCAAAATTTTTGTCTATTTTTGCATGATTTTTGACAAAAAATTTGACACCCTCAGAATCGGGTTTAAGGTTGTTTTTTATACCAATTGTTACCACCACAATCGATTAAAAATGTAAATTTGGAATTCTAAATTTTGAAAAAAAAAAATTTTCGAAAATGAGTAAGGGGGGGGTACATGCTTTTTTCACCAAAAATTTCAAAAAAATTTTATTTTCAAAAATTAATATATTTCGAATGCCGAATCAATCTAGAGGACAAACCATGACCAAAATGCCATCAACCTTGAAAATCGGTTCAGTTTTGACAAAGTTATGGCCGTTTGAAATATGGAAGGTATGGATCCGAGAGGTTTATATGTCAAAATTTTTATCAATTTTTCCATGATTTTTGACAAAAAAATAGACTTTCTCAGAATCGGTTTTAAACTGGTTTTTTTATACTAATTGTGACCACTACAATCGATTAAAATGGAAAATTTACATATCTAAATTTTTAAAATAAAAATTTTCGAAAATGAGTAAGGGGGGGGGGTACATGCTTTTTTTTGCCAAAAATTAAAAAAAAAATTATTTTCAATAATGAATATATTTGAAATACAGAATCAATATAGATGACAAATCACGAAAAAAATGACATCAAACATGAAAATCGGTTCAGTTTTGACCAAGTTATGGCCGTTTAAGTTATGGGAGCTATGGATCCGAAAGGTTTACATGTCAAAATTTTTTTCAATGTATGCATTTGACAACAAATTTGACCCCCTTAAAACTGATTTTAATGTTGTTTGTTATGCTAATTGTGCTAACCACAATCGATTACAAACATAAATGTTTTATTCTAAATTTAGAAAAACAAATTCTTCCGAAATGAGTAAAAAGAAAAATTAAAAAAAATTTTAATAATGCATATATTTTAAATGCTGAATTAATCTACAGGATAAATCATAACCAGCTATTCATCCCCCTGTTTTTCAATGTGTTTTTAAATGCTAATTACAAAACAACAAAAATATAAATTAGTAGCGAAAGAATTAAAGTCCATACCTGTGACCCCAGTGAAATGAATATAAATGCATTCTTTTCTTCTTAGTCACCGAAAATTGCACAATTTATGTATAATTTGCGTGTGGTGTCATAATTATTTCTGGCATTACTCAAATTTATGCACTCTCTGGGCAGCTGCGACGTTACCCAAACTTTTCATGCCAGCTGTCCTTCTAATAGATTATGCTATCCGATAATTGATTACAAATAAACACACACACATTCAGTTGGCATGCGTGTGTATGTTTATGTTTGTTTAGGCCACAGAGCTAAAAAAAAATCGTAAAGGGGTGGCCCGGTTGACCCTGACCCCTGGGCCACGCACACATGCTAAGGACTCGGCGCGAGCCTGACCAACCCCAAGCGGTGACAGTTCGGCTTGACTTCTTGTTTGGCCAGGTGCGAGCGTTTCCAGTTGGGCTAAGTCGGGGCGAGCAGCACTTCAAAAAATCAACAAACTTTGCGCAATATAAATCTTTATTACTGGCACTGGGCGTGGCAATCAATTAGACACTGACTTGAACTAAGCAGCTTTGCAATGCAGTGCACAAGGACCTCGTTGGGGTGCCGACAATTGAAAAGCTTGTAATAAGCTTAAAGCAGCCTGCTCTCCCTTTAGCGATAAGATATCTATATTCGCAAATACTTGTAGGCAATTTAAGTACACTTGAAAAGAGCTTAGGTAATTGTTTCTTTCGATTTAAGCGCACACATGAATTGAAGTTGGAGTGCGAATTAAAGCCACTCGGCTGTGGCAATCCATTAAACTGCAACTGACAGCGCTGGGCGTTTTATAATTTATCAAAATGAAAATGGATGCGCACTGCACGGCGTTCAAGTATTTGTCGCTGGCTCCATTTGCAGCGCTTCAACCTGGGAATCCCCGGCGACCAAGTGGCCACATGCCGCACGACATGCCGTCGTAAATACCAAAAATGCTTCGGCAAATATTTAGCTGCACTCTTAGTGACACGCGCGCGTGTTGTCCCCCCCCCCCCCCCTCCAGCCACCCCTCCCGCCGTGCTCCAGGGCGTTGGGATTCGCTTTGACTTGGCTGCATTCGTTTGTTGTGCGGCTTTTATTGGTCGTAGTTAAGTTTGTTGTGCCATCCAGCTCCCGGAGCGGAAACGAAAGGGCGCTTGGCTCCAAAGGGGTCCAGTTCGTGACTGCCGTTTCTTTATTCGCGCTTGCATTTTCATTTGTGCCTGTAAATAGCATTAAAAATAATTTTCCGGCTTAAAAGGCATTACACGCAGCGCTGACAGGCGCCGGCTTATGCACTTAATGAAATGTACACGGCAATTGTCGGGCTGAAGAAGAAGAACACACACACACACACACACACACACACACACACAGAGAGAGGATATCAAGATGGCATCGTCTGCGGCTTCTGGCTCTGGCCGGGCCATAAATTGGGCCAACTTAAATTTCATTCCGCACATGTTGCAGCAAGCAAATCCATATTAAAGGCTTTCCCGGCACATTCTACGTGCCGCCAATTCGACAAGTGGCCAAAGAGCTGAAACCTGATTTTAAATGGTATTTTCAACTTTAAAGCTGTTCAAAACGGAATTCGCTTGAATTCAAATTAAAAGTGTATTCATAAATACTAAAAGTCGGCTTTCTAAGATTTTAATGGCCAGCGGGTTTTGGTTATTTTGTAGTGCAATAGATTTTATACAACAATGAAATGTCAAAACCAGAAAGGTTAATTAACGCACAGTATTGCTTAATTTCCATGTAACATATTTGATTTTCAGCTTGACATCACTAATTAACTAACTGTCAAGGCCAAACAACACTTTGGCTTAAATCTGGGCATTATTTAGCTGGATCAGGTAGTTCATTCAGTTGAATAAATTAAATTATTTTTGCAAAATCAAAACTCTAATCGCAATGGCTCTGTTTTTGGCACTTGAATTCACAATGGAAATAAGTTAAGCAGCCCTATAATAATAATAAAATCTGTGCTTATAACACATCTTATTGCTAAATTATTCTAAATGGCTGAAAGAGAGTGCGCTAACGAGGCCAGAAATCACTTGGAATCTCGAATCAGAAATAATATTTAAACAGGAGAGGGGGCAGGATGAGCATTTGAGGTGCGGCTGTAACAATAAATCAAAATTAATTTATCTTGGCCAAAAGGATGTTCGTTCGGTAGCCAAAAGGAATTTTCAATTACGATGCAATGCACAAAACAAAACGTCCAAATTAGTTATTAAACAAACTTTAGCGACAGTCAGTTAACCAAGTAATGGAAATCATAAAGCCAGATACAGATGCAGACAACAAGGATGAGAACAACAACAACGGCAGCAGGAAGACAGGAAACGGCAAAGCAAGCAGACGTAATTAAATATTCAGCAGCTAAATGAGCCTGGACAGGAAAAGAGCCTGGCCGACAATTGGCTCGCCTCAGTTAGTCGAGCACATTTGGCTAATCTCGAGTCGGTTCCGGCCTTCGGGGCGAACAATGCTCTTTCACTTGAACGTAACAATTTTAATGGACATCGCTAGCAGGTAGCCTTAATTTGAACAGGCGAACATCAAAATTCATAACATAAAATAAGTACAAAAGCCAAATGAGATCTATAGTTCCACGGTTCAGGCCGTCTTTGGCGTCGCCGGATTCTCGGGCTCCTCCCCGTCCGTGTCCGCGGCTTTCGTACCCCTTAGGCCATCCGACTGTATGCTCGAGGCTCGCTCGTTCAGCTGGGCCATCAGCTTGTGGTAGCAGCGATGTCCCACTTCGAAGCCCGGCTCGATTTCAACCGGTTCCGGTGCATCGTCCAAGCTGTCCTTTTTCGTGTTTCGCGACTCCAACGAGCTTTGCGACTTTGAGGACTCTTCGCTGGATTCCTCAATCGACGTACAGATCTCGAGCGAGCAGCTCTCCACGGTGGGTGTCACCTCGTCCTTAATGCTTATCTCCGAGGAGCTCATGTCGCCAAACTCCTGGGCGATGAGACGACGTGCCAGCGGAACGGATTGAAACTCCTTATAGTGGAGCTTCCGGCGGCGCTCGAACTCGAGGCGACGCACCTTCTCATCAATGGATTCGGGATAGTCCTCGTCATCGGACGAATCGTCCGAGTCGGCATCGATGCCAAAGGCCGGGGTCTCCGATTGCGCGGCCAAGCGCAGCCTCTCCATCAGCGTGGTGGTGTCGAGATCGTGCGGCAAATCGTCCTCGAACACAAACGGCGTCTTCGGCTCATCGATTGTCATGTGGCCGTAGTCCTTGTTCGCCGGATGAAAGGTCGCCAGCACGTTCATCTCATCGAACTTGGCCGTCTTATTCATGGCGCTCTCCACAAACTTGGCCCCCACCTTTAAAATGCCTCTCACGTCCTCCATTGCCTCAACTGCAGCCACAGCTAGAAAGTATATGTCTGATCAAGATTCTAAGAATTTTTTCTTGAATTTTCTATGTTATGTAACACTCTCAATTGTGTCTTCTATAATTTGGAAACTCGCCTTCTACAATCATAAAAAACTGACAACTGAGTCAAAGACTTATCTATATCTATCTCCATCTCTAAATTTCAATACAATCTATTTGACTACTTTCAAGTACGTTTCATTGCTGCCACTGATTAATCCGTGTTGGCACTTTGGTGCCCCTCGTCGCTGGTTGCAACCGCTGCTATCAGGCTGCCGCAAAGTAAACTCATTTTGACGTGTTCATCATCGCCGGTTGGAGCCAACGGGGACAGCAGTTGGCAGTTGCTCTCCAATATTGACCCGGGCTTGTTGTTGCTATTGATGTAAACATATTCATCATCCCCCGGCTGTTGTTGCTACTCCTGAGTGCACATATTTGTGCGCGGAATGTACGCATGTGGCATTCCGCATGTAGTTGCGAATTGATTGCAGCGCATTATTTCACAATTTTGCCGGCAAATAAACAAGCCCGGACTGGAGTCGAATGGCAGAGGCCGGAACCAGCACTCCGGCATGCTTATCAGCTCAGCCAATGCGACAAAGTGCACGATAAAACCAACGGCATGATGACGATTGAGACGATGATGATGAGATTGATGCCACGCACTGTCAAGTTTTTGGCAACAAGGGGGATATTTGGCTGTGATTGCTAACAGTTGTGTTCGATTTACGAAACTGCAGTTGCCCGATTGGATTTCTTATGTAGTCGCCGGAACCTCGTGCAGGGCCTGTTGCAAGCGGCATCAATCGCCGCTAGATACTCGAGCTACGTGCTCCGTACCACGTTTGGCTGCGCATAAGTAACGGCTCGGGCTCGGGCATCCGCTGCTGGCCAGGCCCACATCTCCACGCAATTTTATGGCAATCATAAATTTCACTTGATTTTGGCTTTTCCGCAATTTTTACGCAACACAATGCAGCATCCGTTTGCGTTCGAGCTGGCTGGCAAGATGCTAGCCGGCAGCCACCCACAGGACGCCGTTGATATTAGCCGTTGAGGCCTTTTGGGCGCCTCCAGCTGGGCTGGCAGCGTTATGCATATTTATTAAAAACTGTCT
Source organism: Drosophila sordidula (assembly GCA_035047465.1). Taxonomy (NCBI): domain Eukaryota; kingdom Metazoa; phylum Arthropoda; class Insecta; order Diptera; family Drosophilidae; genus Drosophila; species Drosophila sordidula. The sequence goes on along the minus strand of JAWNPQ010000090.1, from coordinate 3,181,697 downwards.
GCTGCGATTAAAAGCCAATCAGGCCAATTGCGAATTCCTTTTATTGGTCCCAGCTTTATAAATATTTAAAATTTAATTTCGGACGCCACGGCGCGTATACTTGATGCTGTGTGGGTGTTGGAATACATATTCTGCAGCTAGATTAAAATGTGTGTGTGCGCATTTCTGCATCAGTTTCTGTAACTCAATATATGTCTGTGTGTGTGTGTGTGTGTGTTTGTGTTGTGGGCCAGGTGAGCTCTCAGGTGCCCCGACTCGGCTTTAGCTGCACTGCAATCGAAGCGTGAAACGTTGAAGCTCAACAACCTCGCAAAAGGCAAACACGTTGAGCGCAAATGTAGCGCGTTTCCTTTTTGGCTTTTACACCGTACTCGCAGCCGGGACAAGGACCACAGCCCGGCGGTACCAGAACAAGATCTACAACCCGAACCCAAAGCCCCAAATAGCAGCACTTATGTGCATGTGGTCGATGTGTGTGTGCGAGAGTGTGTGTGTGTGTGGGTGGCAGTTAGCTAGCGCTTGACAGCTTGGCAAACAGTTAAATAAAGTTGGCAGCACTCCCACTTTGTGGTCGGTTGACTGTTATCCTGCCTTGGCAGCTAGCATGAGTACTTAATACTGCGAGTTCAGAGCTAGCTTTTGTAATATGTGAATATGCTGCTCTTAATCGCAAGAATCCCTTTTCTGGGAGACATCGGCCAATACCTGATTAAAAACCGTGTAAACAGCGAGTTTCCTACATTTCAAATTTAATGTCATTTCAATAAGATTTGCTTTTCAAGACAAGAATATTGCAGTCTGGTGGGCTTTCCGGATAACAGCGGCTATTCGGGGTTCAACACGAGGGTCCACAGCTACTGCAACAGCCGCCACAAGGGCCGACGGCGCAACCGCCACAGCAGCCGAAGCAGGGTCCTGTCGCATAGCACGGTCCACACACATTAGGTCCGAAACATCCTCCGCCGCAAGGTCCACAGCAGCCACCGCAAGGTCCACAACACATGATTGAGCTGTAAATTAAATCAAATATTATATTTATTTTTGCAAATTTCAACTTGTTTTTCTTGCCTGAAAATCAAAACAAATTGAGACCACAAAATAAATTTAGATGTTGTTGCCTGAAGTAGCTATGTAAGAATGATGTTCTGAGTAACGAGTCCGGACTGCCTAACTTCGGCTGAGGTTCTTTTCAGTGATGACTTGATGGGTCTGTGAATAAAAGAAATATAGAACTCGATTTTGAGAGATTAACAAAGCTTACTTAGCTAAACCGGCCAGATGTGCATCCAAACAATTACTTAAAGCAAGCCAAGTTAATTGGATTTGTCAGTTTAGTTTTGAACAGCTGCGTATTTCGTCTGGTCTTTAATTGGCAGTGAAATTTAGAGTCCTGTTGCGATTTCGTGGCGCACAATGGAGCGCTAATGAATATGAATAACAAGAAACTCGAATGTGGCGACACGCACATACAACTTGACAACACAACGAACGGGCTAACAAATAAACAAACAGTCAGCTGATTGTGCGCCAGGGCAAACAGACAGACGGACAGACGGACAGACAGACGGAGCCGGGAACAAACTGCTTACTTACTTACGAGTACTTTGCCCACTTATGTGGGGCAACGGCAAACAAAGTTATGCGGCAAGTTGAGCCATTTGTTGTTGTTATTGTCTACGCAATGCCAGTGTCTTTTCGCATAATGTCACTGGCTGTTAAAGTTGCCTCCCTTTTTGCGCTGTGTAGTGCCCTCGAGGCGAACAAAACTCACATAAATTACGCGCCAGCAAAAGTCGCAAAATGTCAAATGCAGCAAACACAAAAAGAAAAAAAACAATAAAACCTAAAAAAAAAAAACAAAGTAGCCAAATTGCAACGGCGATGACAAAAAGTGCAGCAAAAATTTTATTTCAAGGAAAAAATGACGATTCCGTCGTTGGAGGCCCAACTGCGGGTCCAGACCTCCAGAGTTTGGGAACTTTACGCTGCGATCAATTTGTAGTCGTCGCCTGAAATAAATACATGAGCTCTTCTCCGGTACGTGGGCGAACGCCAGCTCTTCAACTGACAGCGAAGGGACAGCAGCCGAGGGCTGAAAAAAATGAAAAATAAAATAAAATAGCACACAAAAAAGAGAAATGACAAAGTTAACAATGATTTATGGGGCTTTGGGCACAGGAAGTCGCAATAGAAAGCGGCCAATTAAATTATTACAAATATTTATCACTTGAGCAGAGCGTTCTCATATCCTGCTATACTCGATATCCTAATTGCCTGAAAATTCATTTGCCTTTCGGCCTTTCAATTTTCTCAGTTTTCAATTGGAGCGCAAATACTAAATCACTAAAGTCTAGCCCATAAACGAACTGATATCGTACATCGACTTGGAAAACTCATGGAGTCTTTGGTTTTTTCATTCCAGATTGTTTTCTGTAATGAAACTGTGGACAAAGGCAAGAGCGCAGCCAAAAATCATGCAAATGAGTTTAGCAACAGAAATGTCTGGCTATGGGCCGTGCTCCCAGCAGCGGCAGTTAGAATTCTCCGGGTCCTCTGTGCTGCAGTCGGTGTAGTCGAAATAATGGTCGTGAAATGAAAACGAATCAGGGCAATTCACTGTCCGCCAGCCAGCAGAGAGCCGAGCTGGCGGACAACCGTCCAAAGGGGCCGAGGCTAACCGAAAAAATGGGCATTCAGTGCCAATGACGAAGATGACGAAGATGATGATGATGATGATGATGATGATGTTGATGCCGATGCCGATGCTGACGAGAACGTGGCAGTTGAAGCAGGCGTTGCCAGAAACTGTAAATGTTGAATGGGAAGCCATGCGATGCGATGCGTTTGCGTCTGCCATGCAGCTGGGCGTGAAAATGCAATTTACTGGCCCCGGCTGATGGCTCAGGATCAACAGGAGCTGGACCGGGAGTGGGCAGCGAGGGATGGGATGGGGAGTGGACTCTGGCGAGTGCAGCAAACAAAAAGCTAGCCACAACAATTGTAATTAAAAGCAGCGCTAACCAAAATGATAAATATCTTGGCAAAAAGCATCGCACTTGGCAAAAAGTAAAACAAAAACATAAACAGAAACTTTTACTTTTACTTTTGCTTTGCTTTTTGTGCGCTTTGTCTGCCCGTTGAGCTGTTTGTTACTTTTCACACAATCCACACCCCCCCCCCCCTTCCCCCCCGATCCCGCACACATAAAATGGCCGGCCTGGGAGCTGCCATAATACAATTTATACGACAACACTTTAGTGCAAAGTTTATGCGCAGTGTTTACAACGTGCCATAAAAGCCGGACAATGCATGGCGAAGGCGCGGGCCAGCGGGCGGCACGGCGGAGGATTAGGGCAACGGTTGGCTATAATGTAACCCGTAAATGTACTCGTCGTCCACTGCGGGTGCGTAACAAGTGCAGCGCATAGCTCGCATAAGTGGGATGATCTCGTCGGGGCTGCTTGGGGAGCCGGAGTTGCTGCCGGAGTTCATTGGCGTCTCGGTCTCGGCTCTTGTTGTTGGAGCACAAATTGTCGCCTGGAATTGGCAGCTAGTAAAAATTAAGTAATAAACTAACTTGAACACAGGTTGCTCTTTCTGTTATGGCCACAACACCAACAGTTGTGGCAACAACAAATATGCTTTAGAGCCATAATCCAGACGGTTTTAATGCCAAACGACATTGTCTGGCAGTTAGTAAACATTCAACTGAAGTGATATTAGAGGTTTTGGCCACAATTTAAATATGCCCAGGGCAGCTCTATTTCCAATAGAGTCTAGTCTATATAAATTCCAAGTTAAAAAGCTGAGATCACACACAATCGGTTGATCCACTCTTAATCTTAATCGAGCTGATGCCACACATTCAATTAGTGTTATATAATTTGGAGCATCATGAAATGAGATAATTATATGGTTAATGGAAAATAGAAATTTAATTAAAACAAACAGCAGAACGCCAATGGGTGCTGCGAGTCAGTTTCAGTCGCTCACTTTGTCAGCCAGTTAATCAATTCACAGCAAAATGCTCACCCAACCCGCCCACCTTTTGGCCGCAGGCGGTTCTCAGGCCGAAGTAGGCGACAATTGTTGTGGGTGCAGAGCGGAGTTCATTCAGATAATTTACCTGAGGCAGCGAACGCCGCAATTTAATTAATTAGGCAACCGGCGAAATGAAATCAACGCTAAATAGGCGGGAAAACAAAACAAATTAGGGGCAAATGAAAAGATGGACTGAATGCGAGTCGCCGACTGGCGACAGGCCAACACTTCAGCGGTTGATGGTAATGGTAATGTTGAACACAACACGGTTTTAAGGCGGCAATTACTGCGAACACAATTTGTAGATACAATTTGTAATCGGTCGGGCAGCCAAATCAATAAATTTCAGTGCCCCCGGCCGGTTGTCGCCAGCCCATCGAAATTAATGTTATATTCGCAGGCAATTCTCGCTCTGACTGGCCCAAAACTAACACACGCTCCATCAATTTCAATAACACACAAGCGGCTAATCAAATCGCCCGAGAGTGCAACTCGCACACTGCCCCAACTGCCACGCGCCGCAATTTAATTGCCTTCAATTTCACCCACTCAAAGTGCCACAAATTACACGGCCCAAGTCGCTGGGGCGTCCAAAGGTTCCCGAGCTTGCCGAGCAGCGCATCTCTATTTATTTTTTGCCTTATCATTTTCATAAATTTGCGTTAAATTGACTTTATGACGCGCAGCGAATCAAAATTTGGACACTTGTGACTAATTTGCAACACATTTTGCTCAAAACTTTGCCACAAAAAAAAAAATGCACAAATATCAAATGGCCAAAAAGGAAATGACAAAAATCACAAAAAACACCGCGCAAAATTCGGACCACAAAAAAAAGAGCAAGAAACTCAAGCTAGCCTTGGTGTAGCGACAATAAAATACCCTGTTTTATGCCCTTGGCTTACCTACTTTTTGTGCCCCTTTCCAGTTAAATCAACTCAATACAGATGCTAAGCTGAGTCCCAAATTTGGTAACATAATTGTAATGCCCTCTGCCAGGGTATTAAATAATAAAACACACAGCGCAAACTAGCGTTGAAAATTAAGTGGAAATGAATTGCACGCTTGAATTTCAATGGGGCGTCCGGCACGTTAATGTTTACTCAAGTGGAAATCGAGTCACTGACGACTCGACTCGACTGGACTCCTCACCCCCACCCGGGTCCTATCCACTGCCATTCCAACCATACGCTGTCCATTTCCGGCCGGCAACTTTCTGCACAACCACAAAAGCCAACTTTGCTACACAACCAAAAAAAAAAAAAAAGAGAAAAAGGAGAAAATAATGAAAAATGTTTGTGCAAAGACAGTGAACAAAAGAAAAGTCAGGCAAAGGCAAAACCAGAAGCAAATATAAGAGTGAAATTCTAAATGACAGCCCGCTGGTAAAATTGCCTCCATTTCAGGAATTGTTGTTGATGTCATTGCAATGATTGAATATTTAAAATGACTGCATTTAAGCTGTGAATGCAGCTATGTGTGAACTGTGAATAAACGAGTGTAAATTACCAAATATTAAAATAATCAACACCTAAAGCAGAAATACATTGGAATAGACATTAAAGAATAAAGAGACGGCCTTAAGTACCTGTTCAACCGGAATAGCGAATAGTGAAAAAACTTAAGATATGCTATTAGTAAATATAATTGTTGTTGCCACAGCTGTTGCTTTGTTGTTGTTATTTAGCAGAAAGTTTTGAGCAGCCAGTTGAGTTAATTTGTATCCACAACTCAATTGCAAAAGTTTAAGCGAGCAAAAGATTTATGAAGTTTATATGCAATAACATGGCAACCGGGCAGGCGGAAGACTGGCGGGCAGGCAGGAACAAAAGCGGCAAACGAAACTCGAAAACAATAAACATGGACAACAAGGAGACGAGGATGAGGCAGGCAGTGCAATAAGTATGCAGTGGGATAACCCTGCCGAACCAGGAACAGAAACTGAAACAGAAACAGAACTGGTGCCAGAGTCAAGGCTGCGGGCAGTGCAATCAGCTTTGATAAGCAGCAAATGGCCAGTCAAATGATAACGATAACGAGTCTATCGATACCAGAATAGAACGAGCTCCGAGTCAAGGCACCAGCCAGAGCCAAAGTCAATGCAGTTGCCGATTGACTTTTATGGCAGGCTAAAAAGCAACCACCGCACAAAATTAGTTTCGCTTGCGGCTAAAAAGTCAATTTTCATAACAATTTCTGGCTGCTATAATGAAGCTCGATTTTCTTCTTCTTCTTGTTGATTTTACTGCTGATTCCCCTGCAATTCTCGAGCTCCAGTTACAGTTCGAGTTATTAAAATGCTGCAAGTTGATTTACTGCGCAGCTGGCAACGAATTGTGCTACCATAAAATATGTATTTGCCAGTATTATTAAAAAACAGGAAAGGACAGCTTTCTTCCATAGGCCAAAGATTTAATACACTTGCGCGACTAAGGTGAGAAGGGTAATATTTTCTACAAAAAATCGGTTTGGGTCCATGAGAACAATATGATTAACGCATAGATGTGGGGCCATAGTTTATTGCAAATAATTATAAGATAAGTATGATTAAATGTCAGTTTTAATAATAATTTAATAGCCGCAGTCAGGGTATAAGAAGTTGGTGCTTTGTTAGCGACATAGTTGAGCGTGTGGCATTGAAAACAATGCAACAACTTCTGCAGCATACGTGGCGTATGCGTAATGTCAACTTTGCATATGCATAAAAGATTTCGAGTTGTCGTTGTTGTTGTTGCTGTTGCATAATTCCGCATAAATTCCGCTGACATTTTTTAATCTATGTTGAAAGTTTGCTGCGCACAAAAATGCTTATACACACACACACACACACACACATATACACACCCGTATATATCACCATTTGCATAAATCCCAATTGCAGTGCACTTTGCCATGCCCGTGTCTCAATGGCCAAATAAAATATCTTCCCCGGCAACAACAACAACAACAAACAGCAGCAGCAGCTCAGCTGCACTTTAGTCGCTGCCATCTTGAAGATTCATAAAATGTGTATGAGTGCAAAATGTTTTAAATTTATTACAATAAAACGAGCTGGGCGCCGAGCGTGTACGCAAATGCGACATAAAACGCTAAAAGATAAAGCAGCTTGCCAAGGCAATGGCCATTTTTTATGCCCCTTAAAGTGCTCTACATAAAAACGGGCCAAAACACACACGCACAGGTGACTCTGACGGGATGCATTGATGTGACTACACAAAAACTGGAAATTGTTGCAGGCACGCAGCTGCCACGTTTATCAGCCAAAGGCAAAGGTGGCGCCTCAGTTTCAGTTTCGGCTCCAATTTCAGTCCAAGTTTCACTGGCTGTTCCTGCTTGCCTGCTCTATCGGCTGCCTGTTTTCCTCTGCGGCTGTTCATCAGTTGCGCCACAAAGCAGACGCATTTATTACATTGCTTTTGCACAGTTCTTGTTGTTTTCTTCTTTTTTTTTTTTTTTTTTTGCTTTTGCGCCGGCCTTTTAACTGAAAAATTGGCACAGTGCGCCGCTTGGCATGCAAAGCAACCATTACAATTATTTCTGTTCGTCTTTTTCTCGTTTGGCCTGGTTTTTTTTTCGCTTTTTGCCTTTTGCTTTTGTTGCTGCCATTGTCAGTGGGCCACGCGCCTGCCACGCTTCACTGGCCCTGGCCCTGAGTCGTCCCGGCGCCCTGCTCTGCTTATGCGAATGCCGCACAGAGCCGCAAATCAGCTTCAATTTTGAGTCTCCACTCGAAGCGGTTAGCGGGCATATTGGCTGCAGTGAAATTTACGCGAAGAGAAATTCATTTCATTATAATTCTCAATAGTTCTAATCTAACATAACAAATACACTAAGTGAAAATTAAAAGTGCAGAAAGGCGAAACAAAAATCGACTTAGAGCTGCTGAGAGCGAGAGCTACAATACAAGCGCTATGTGTGTGAGCGAGAGAGCCACCAAGAGTGTTCACGATTGAAAGAAGAAGAGCAGATCGAGATAACAGTGCGGTGAGCCTGTACGATGGAAAGAAGAAGAGCCGACAGCATAAATAGAGCCCCTCATTCAGAGCGAGAGCTACAATACAAGCGCTATGTGTGCAAGCGAGAGAGCCGCCAACAGTGAGAACGCCAAGCATATTATTGTGATGCGACTGATGCACTAGACACGATTGAAAGAAGAAGAGCAGATGGAGAGACGGAGCGAGAACAGTGCGTGAGCCTGCACGATTGAAAGAAGAAGAACAGATCGAGAGACGGAGCCTGCACGATGGAAAGAAGAAGAGCCGGCAGCATAAATAGAGCTGCTCAGGCGCGTTGGATTTCAGTTGAAGCGCAGTGATGCGTGGGGTTGGAAGGGAGACGAGCGGATCGGGATTTAATTCTGACAGGCAGATCATTCAGTTCGTTTTTTCGATATAATAGAAGCGCAATTTATACAGTGGTAGATACAAAAATAACTAATATTATTAGTATAATATTTAACAAATATTTTTTTTCAAAACTTAAAAACATAATTCTTTTGAAACCAAACCCTTAACAAAAAAAAAAATGTTTCGTTTTATTTAAATTGTGGCACATACATTTACATAACTTTTGATCAGTTATATTTTCATTTAAATTTGTAGTACTATATAATTTAAGGCTAGAACGGGGAAATATCTTGGCCGGACAGAAGTTATGCGAGTCCTTGCTTTCTTATGAAGTGTCAGGTGAGTTCTAGGGTATGGCATAGTCGACTAGATGAAGCCTTTCGTATTAGTCGTAGCTGTTGTGTGCATTTCTGCGAACTTGAATGTTCATTGAAGTGTGTGGAAAATCAATTAATGTGCTGTTTCCTTTTCAAGTTGTTTTAAAAGATTTACGCATGGCTTCAGCATGTGTCAAGTGCAACTCAAACAAACCTGCGACCCGAGAGAGCAAATCAATTTTGAAAAAGGCTCCCTTTGCCGTGGTGGGGGAGGGGGAGGGGGAAGGGGAAGGGGATGGCTGTGGCTTGGCCGATTCTGTTGTGTTGTGGTTATTTTTGCAGCTCGCTTTGATAATGAGATCAAGAACAAGAACGATTGGAGCGAGTTGGCCGAGCTGGCCGAGCTGAGGTGAGCTATGTTTGCGTCGGCTGCTGGGGGCCTGGGCTGTATATTGAGCCGGTTGAGCAAATATTTGGCTTCTTGGCTTTTTGTTGCTGACAACTGACCACAAAATTTGTTTAACATGCCGAGCAACTCAAATTTCATGCCGCATTGCCTGTGCAACTGACCCACTTTGCGGGCTGGCTTCTGCAATGTGGGTCGGGTCGTGTTAAGAGAGAATGGGTTAAGGGAAAGGGGGAGGGGCAACGCCTGAGCAAACAGTGCCAAAGATGATGGCGCTGATGACGCTTGCGTTGACGACCGGCGACTCATCCGAGCCGCAGACTTTGCTCTGTTGCCAGTGGCAACGGAAAGCCGCAACAATTTCATTAAATGTACTTGATGGCATCCAGAAAATATGACAAAGGGATTTTGCAATCGTACTCAAGTAATATGCCAGCTGCATATTTACACACGAGCGGACTGCTTGCATCCCTCTATATAGCACAGGTGCACACACACACACACACACACAGAATCACTCTTTAATATTTTGGTGAATTGTAATTGGAAAAGCGTCAAACCGGAACCGCAATTTAAAGCACTAATTTGCCATTAGACCCGAAGAAATAGACGAATTAATAGGTTGTTAGTTACAAAATTTAAATTGAACTATTTTATAAAGATACATATATCAAATTTCAAAATTATAATGTGCCAGGAAAAATGTAAATAAAAATGTAAGACGATCAAAGCTGATTTAATTACTTATTAAAGTATATATATACAATATTTATTTTTCATACTTTACAGCTTGATTTTGCACTTTCCTTTGTTAATTTATGGTGTATATGTGTATATATGGTCAGAATAATTGCATCCAGACTGCCCTGACCAATTATAATATAATATATATAATGAAATGTGCGACTCTCACTGCGGCTAACTGTTGCTGGTGTTGCTTATTGGCCGAGACTTAGGGTGGGAGCCGAAGGCTGTTGGCTGGATTCGAGGATTCCGGCCGTTTGCTGCGAGGATAACATGGTTGCAAGTGCGCGACAAAGCGCCGGGGCCAATTATACGGTTTGTTAACACACAAAACAGAAAATGTAATTACATTTGGAGCTGGCGATGGCGATGCGATGGCGGCGCCTTTGAAATCCGATTTAATATTGTTAACTGTGTGCAAAACTTTGTCATTTAATTTTGCAAATTACACTAGAAACGCGACAGATACCACGCAGAGAGGGAAGATCAAGATAGATAGGGAGCGAGCGAGATAGAGAGAGAGAGAGGAGCGAGTATGCAAATGTGCAAGACGCTGCCAACTGCAAATGCAAATGTATCCACACCAATTGTGCACCTACAGCCCCCGCGCCCATAATGCTGCTTTAATGCTCCAACTAATGAGCCTACATTAACGGAATTTGGGCACGCACCGCCGCGAGAGAGCCACCTGCTGCTCCCAAAGCAGCGCCCGGCCATGTGAGGCCCCCATGGGAAGGCTTACGGAGCAGTGCAGTTTGTCACGTAATTTATTAAAATGCTACACATACAGGCGCATTGGGTACATGCACGTACATTTACAGCTGGGCGTGTTCTGCCCACACACACACACACACACACACACACACACACAGATACAATTGGCGTAATCATCGTTATGGCATAGCCATAATCAGTGCGACTATTGTACTGCAGCTCATTGATTTGCAATTATGACACGTGCCAGGTACGCTTTAAAGCCGCACATTCGTTTTCAACGCGCACATTCTTATTTTTCGCGACAATAAAATAAAGACCTTGTAACCTGATCTCTAGCATCAATTTGACAAGCTCTTTAGATGCTCGAACAGTCCATAAAAAAAAAGTACTTTTATACAAATGGCATATTTTAAATTTTCACTTGACTTGATCGAAATCCCAGTTTATTTATTTAATTATTATTTTTATTTATTTATTTAATTAATCTACCAAGTTAAATGCTGCAAAGAGTATATGAAACTCGAGTTGCTTTAAGATTGATTTGATTCTTCTATGGCTGTTTGCCGTTTTTGTATTTTTTTTCTTTCAGTGTTGTCACCATATTACAATGCTTAATTTTATTGTTGTTTTTATTATTGTAATTTTGTAAATCTTTTTGTAAGAAACTTTTGCAATTGTATTTTCTTGCCGCTGCTATCTCTGGCAACAATTTGGTGCTGCTTGCCATTGTTGTTGGTCTCTGTTCATATTGCCGTTGTTGTTGTTCTTGTTGTTGCTGTTGTGGTGTAAAAATTAGCATCATTTTGTGTGGTTGTTCATGGCTTTTGTGTTGTCTGCCTCGGGCCCATTGCCTTGTCGAGTGGTTTGGCGCTGGCCTCGTTGGCATCTTGAGCCGCACACACACACACACAGTCAGACTGAATCAACTGTGCACACATACACGCACACCCTCAAAGTGCGCAGTAAATCAAAAGTTGAAAATTATAATAAAGTCACTTTTGCTGTTGCTATATCATGCACACCACCCGCTGCCCCGCCCGCTCCCCGCTTCCCCCCCGCCCCCTCCACATCACGGCATCCCCGCTCCAACGCATTCGGGCGCTGGCTTAACTTTTATCAAGTTCAGTTGCAGTCGCAGCCGCAGAAACTTCTGCCGGCTAATAAAAACCAACATTTAGATTAACTGTAAATTGTGTTATTTTGCTTGCTTTTGCTGACAGTTGTTGTTGTTGTCGTTTTTGTTGCTGGTAATTTGCAATGGCGCGTGCCGCCCAGAAAAGTAGGCAACACTTTTGTGCGCAAATTAAGTAAAATGTGCTAAAGGAAAGTCAATACTCGAAGGCAGCAGCTGCCAGTTGAGAAATTATGCTCGAATAATTTCGAAAAACATGCACAGTTGATTTTAATGCCCAAAAATTGTTGCTGCCAGCCGGACAAAGCTGTGAAAACTGTGAACATTGTGAACACTGTGAGGCTGTAAGTTTTGCATTTCAAAAGGCCAACTTCCGCAAGTTTCGGCTGCCTTTTACTGTTGTAGTTCTCTGTGTTGCTGCTGCTGCTGCTGCTGCTGTGACATTTGTGCCGTTGTGCAAGTTTTGAGTCTTTTGTGTAGGTCAGCCCCCTATTCAATGCGCTCTGTTAATTTGCGCTGCTCTAGAAAAGTGCCAGCATCTCGAATGGCCTGGCTTAAAGCAGCTATCAGCGTGCGCTTGAATTATTTATAAAAGCCATATTCATGGGGAATTGGGAACAGAGCAGCAGGTAAGTGCCTCGCCGCAGCAGCGGAAATGTTAACTAGTTTGAGCAGCGGCAACAGCAGCTTGACAATGGCATTAGAATGTCGAAAACTTTAGCCAACGATGCTTAGTCACTCAATTAGCTCGGCCCGAGCTACTTTCTATGCAAATCTGCAGACAGTTGCGGCCAGTTAACCAAAGGCGGGGCGGGGGCGGGGCGGGGCGGGACAGGCGAGACAGATGTGCAAAAGCGGCGGGCGAGCGCCAAAGTGGGGGATAGCCATTAGAATGTACATCAACTGTACATTAAGTTGTCTGTTTTTGTTTCATTAGTGGGGACAGCAGCCACAGTAGAGGCAGCGCCAACAGAAGAAGAAGAAGAAGAACAAGCAGCAGCTGTAGCCGCTGCAAAATGACATCCTGCGGCTGCTGTCTCAAGTTGAAGCTGCGGCATTGCCCTAAAACCCTGGCAACTTGACACTCTGACAGCCACCCGGACGCAAGAACATGCAAAATGATGGCACATACCACGGCCGACTCATCCAGCTCGAAAAGGAGAGTGCCAAGGACCAGCTGCAGAGTGGCCTCTACATATGCGCGGCGAAATAGGAAGAAGCCTAAAGGTTGATAGCATATGTTTATGCAAAAGAAATGCTTCAAAAATGCTTGTTGTAGACACTCTATAACTTAATTGTTAGCCATTTTTTATGGCCACAGAGTTCACCAAATTATCATCACCGTTTCCAAAGCCAAGCCAATAATTGAATTATGTGCTGTAGTGTACACAAAAATAAATTAAAATGGATATTACAGCCCTTCACCTAAGAAATAATTAAATCCCACAAAAAAACAAACAATAAACAGTGCTTCAGTCGACCAAAATATACCCTGTAATGCCTTTTTACAGCAAATATAAGTTAACTATAAATATTATATATTGTATATTAATTAGCAACTATTGTGTTGAACATTTAATATGCCCTGGCTGTATGCTTGCATGATTGCAGGGTATTACAATTTCCTGCCAACCAAAGAAATGTTTATTTATCAACAAGCGTTTTACCTTAATGCAATTTGCTTTTCACTTTAAATGTGCGTGTATTTGTATATCGATGTGACTGTACGAACAGCCAGCACACACACACACATACATGGTGAGCTACATGTCAGCCCAAAAAAGTGCGCTACGCTTTTTGCCGACAACGTATCATGTGCGGCTGCAATATATAATTTTTAACTTTATTTGATTTATGCATCATTCACGCGCAATTTATTGAAAAAAATTACGCAAAGGGCGACACAGTGAGAGATGCGGGGTAAACTGGTGTGTAAGTAGACGGCTTTATATTGATATTCATATTCATATACTCGTTGCGGAATACCCGTTTGACTTTCTGATACACCACTGATTTCGAATGTTTACTCGTCTCACAGACATGTTGATATATGCATAAGAGTGCGTGTGCTTGTGATATGCTATATGCATGCGTATATATCAATAACAACATAAACATGCAGTTACAGCAACAATAATAAAGCGGCTGACAGGCAGGCATGCGTAAGCCGCTGCATGTTTATATATTTACTTAACTTTTATGGCGATGCCCCTCTGTGCGTGTGTGTGTGTATTTGTCTTTCTCGCACTCATACCCACGCACAATACATTTGCATAATGTTATGCACAACTGTACACACACACACACGCACGCCCATAAGGGCGCATCAATATTTGCATATGTCACACGCACAAAGAGAGACATCAGCCATGCAGGGCGTATGAGGAAGCCTGCCACGCCTACAAACAGGCGAGCAACTCAGATACAAGCTGCGATTACAAAAATATATGAAAATACTATTATAGCGACTTAATGCCAGACAAATGAGCGATAAATAATTGAATTGAATTTCCTCAAATAAAAGTGAAAAATATAATAAATAAAATAAAAAAAAAAATAAATAAAATATAATTCACACAAAAGAAGTTCAAGACAAGGGTCTTAAATTAGGGCACATTCTGAGGCATTTCATTTATAATCGAATAATCCAATAGTGCTGCATAACAACTGATCGGCAAGAGTATAGACCAAAACTTACCAAGCAGCTGCAATAACAGAACATCTGAAACGAAGAATTCGGGATCGAACCCAGATCGCCTAACATGAATTAAGCAAGGACTTGCCATGAACAATTTCTACTGTTTCTGAGTTCAACCTTCAATTAAATAAATAAATACATTTTTCACCGTGAATTTATTAAAACATTGGCATGTCCTGCAATTGGTTATTGCGGCCGCCTGTGAACTTGGAAGAACACAAAGACAAGAATTGCCAAGACTGTGCACCAGATGGAGAAGAATCCGGTGTTATAGACATCGTAGTACATCTCCACGACCTTTTCGTGGCACGCGCACGTGCAGTTCTTCTTGCGGGCCATGCCAAAATGTTACTTGAAATTCAACATATAATTTTGAATGTATGCCTAGATATTTTTTTTTTTTTTTGAACAGAACTCTAGGGCGACTGTGTTTGCCCACTCCAAAACAAAAAAAAAAAAAAAAGGTGCCATATTTAACAATGATGAATCATCCACTGATGTCAAGCAGCCGCTGCCTGACTGACGCCCTTGTTGGCCAACAACTTGGCTGCTGGCGAAATAATTGAATTTAGTGCTAATGATGGCATTGACGATAATACATAATATTCAACATTAATTCAAGCAGACATTAATTGATTGATTGTTTGATTGCATTATTGTCATATCGCAATTGCAATTTGGCCAGCCGAATGCCTGCCAACGTATCCCGTCAACGCCTGTCCCCTCTGTCCGCGTCCCTTTGGCCCTGCTCCCACACATGCATTTGTGCGAGTCCTGTACAGTTATCGCTGCCAGCAGTATTGATAATAATTTAGCAAAATTTACACGATGACAGGCTTAATTAATCGTCACGCAACAGCGACAGTCCATGCTGATCCAACAGATATCAATTAATTGGTTTAATATTACTGACACAGTGACTAAAAGCATCTGAAAGATGGACAGAAGTTTATAAAAACATATTTACAAATTAACTATTCTTATTTCATTATTTACATTCAACAACTTTAATTCATTTGTCGGTAAAACATTTCAGTAGAAACAAAGGAAAAAGACTAGTTACGTTCAGGGTACCGAAAATCGAATACCCTTGCAGACATATGACGATATACAAAATGTTCGAATGAATCTAGAATACCCTCCCTCAGGGTATATTGCACTTAGTTTTGTTACCTTGATTGATTCGTTCTAATTTATAAATTGAATGCGCAAACTTGCTTTGCATCTGATGAGAAATTCGCAATATTATTCGCACATTTATTGTACTCCATCTTTAAGCTGGAAGACGACTCGACTCCCATTTGGTGTAATTTCCCAGCTTACAGCTGGCAATTTATATTCGAATGCATTTGCCGCACACACGCATAGAGCAAAGAGCGACATTGAATGTCATGGCATGACATTTGTGTAAAGTTCTTAGTTGGAGCAGGCAGCCAACCGTGCGTATGCTTAATCTTATGCACACACGTTGCGTATACGTCAAGCCACAAAAGTTGAGTTATGCTGAGGAAACTAGCAAAATAGCAAAACAGCAAAATGGGAAAATAGGAAAACAGCAAATGGCAATATTTTCGTAAGCAACAACAATGGCAGCTAACAAAAACATATTTGCTGCAAATTTAACACAATTATGTTTCTGAAGCCTGACATGTTTTCGTTTTCTATTTCACTTGCCATCGTCAGCGGCAGGAACAGCAGCAGCAGCAGCAGCAGGAGCAGCGGTAAAAGTGCCGCAAGCTGTTGTGCGGGATGCACATTAATTAAGCTCTACTTCACTCTTTGGTTGCTTAGCTGCTGTGTGTGTGTGTGTGTGTGTGTGTGTGTGTGTGTTATGTAATGGTATATGCAATTTCCTGGCCGTAATGAGCTTTATGACTCGCAACTTAAGCAATAAAATCAGACAACAACAACACGAATGCGTCGCAATGTCGACTTAACTGAAAGCAACGGCACTTGGTTGCATCTTGTGGTCGGTTTGGTGTTGCATAAAAATCTCATTTACACTTCATTCGGCTGCTGCACGGACAACAATGCAGCTGCAACAACAACAACGGCGAAACGACGCCAAGGACACATGACTCTGAGCCGCCGGCTGCTCAACAGCCTGCAACAGCGAGTGCTCTGCCGGACTCGGGCGGTTGCGGGGCACGGGGCAGACTTGTGGCTGCCGCTGCGGCTCTGACTTTAGCTGTTGTGGTTTCAAGTGCAAATTAGTTTTGTGCACGCTACAAAACTGTCGAGTGAGGCGTGCGAGGCAAGTGGCAAGTGCCACAGTCTGAAATTTCATTGCACACTAAAAATGGCACATAAATTTGCATGTACTCTATGCCTGTGTGTGAGTGTGAGTGTGTGTGTGCACACCTTGAAAAATTGTAAGAACCCACATAGAGGTTGTTTGATTATTTATTAAATTTTATTTAATCTTATTATTGTACACTTTTAAAAAAATAATTAAAAAGAGCCGCAATTAATTAATTTGTTAGCACTGTTTATTTGTTATACAGATATATGTACGCATTAAATATAATTAATTATTAATATTATGCTTAAGTAATCATAAGCCCAGGTTGAATTATAAAATGTGCCTAGGCCATGAAATGATGGCAAAACCCGAAAGCAATTTCAAACATTTAGCGAAACTCATTTGAGAGACAAATGCGGCCTGTGGTTTCGGATTTCAATTAAATATAATTAAAAGGCTGTGAACAGGCGCCAAGTGCAACATGTGACGCCAACAATTTTGGCCAGAAGGCGACTGCCAACTTTGGCGACGACTTTTCAATGTCTTTGGCTTTGGCTTTGGGCCCCGATTGGGCCTCCCAGTCCCCTGCCGGCGGCTGCAAATGTTGCCAATTTGTAGACAATTAAAAAACTTTACATGTTTTGGCATTAAACGAGCAAATTGTTTTAAAATTACTTGACACACAGCGCAACAGATAGAGAAAAACACACAAGGTGTGTGAGAGAGAGAGAGAGAGAGAGAGAGACAAATTCAATTCGCCTGGCGCTGCCAAAACTGATTTCAATCGCGCACATGTGTCGTGGCAAGAACAAGAATGCCACAACGGGCTCCCCTGTAAGAAACTTTGTTTCGAAATTCTGTACATTAATTCAATTAGTAAGCAATGCCACAAAAGTAAAGGCATAACCAAACTCAGTACCTTTCACACACACGCACCCACAGCCTCCACAGTCGAAATTTACAGGGCGCCACTTACCGGCCTCAATTCCGGGCCACGTGACACGGTGGCGCCTCCTGCGCCGGGTTGTTGCGCCAGTTGCTGTGGCAGCTTCTCTGAAATTTACACGAAGCGCCGCAAAAGCGTTTAAGCTTTGAAAGCGTATTTGATTGCACCAGACACATGTCAGCAGTAACTAAGCCCCAACGCAAACTCAAACTGTGGCCCCACAATGTGTGCCAAAATTGAGGCCATTGATTGAATCATTCTGGTTTTCTCAGTACAGTGTCTCGCAAAGAGAGCACTATATGAGCTGAGTTACCCGACACTTAGGATATCGATTAGAATAAATATGGGAGCGAGGAAAAAACGGCCCCAAGCCAATATGAAGTTTCCATATGCTCATTGTAGATACAAGGTCTTGGCTTGTACTAACTGTTGTTAACTTATTTAGGTGCACATTAAGACGTTATGTAACTGCAAGTCCATCAGGTTGTTGGAAGAGCGAGGGCTCTTGTGTGGCCGCAGGCAGAAATATCATGGAAAGTCTGTCTATCAACGGCAATGACAATGGCAATGACGACAAGGACAATAGCAGTGCCTCAAAGTGGGCTTTGAGTGTTTGCGTAGGAGAGAAAAGGAAGAGAAAGAACAACAACAACAAGGTAGTGGCATATACTTTTTAGAGTCAACAGTGAAGCTCGAAATGAGCAGCCCCCGTCCCGAAGTAAATGTTGATACAACTGCTGGCGAATGTAATTCAAAAGAAAATTAATTAAGTGTCCTGGCTTACGCATGGAGTGTCGAACGGTAAGTCCGATTGCAGTTGCCCCAACTGGGCAGCAGCAATTTGGGTGCATTTTAATTGCATTGTGTTAGCCACAGCAGAGCCGAAGTCCTTGGCATTTGCATAATGATAGCGGGCAGCAGCAGGAGCAGCAAAAGAAAACCGACTCAAAGTCGTTGCGTCAGCCGTTTGTCTCAATGAGAGCGGGAGCGTCAGCTTTCATTTGTCATTGTCTGTGTGGGGCAAAGGGCGTAATGTCGCCAAAGCAAACAAAATGCATTAATGCAGGGCGTGGCTGTAGACAAGCATAAAGAACACTCGAGTGCTGCGACTTGGCCTGCCACACGCAGCTCCTTGGCAGCTGACCCGAACCGAAAACAACAACAACAAAAAATCCCTAGCTAGACACACACACACACACACACACACACTTCGTACAAAATCCATTAGCAACTAAAGTGAAATTCATTGTTTCAAAAGTACATGTTGAAATAAATTGAGTTGTGGCGGCAGCACCAGCAACAACAACAACAACGCAACAGCAACAAAAAATGCACCTGTTACACAGCCAAAAGGAGACAGCAGAGTCAGGACCAGGAACTGAGGCCAGACTCAACCGAAGAGCAGAGCAAAAGGCACTCCAGCATGCATCTGCTGTCGACAAGCAGCCAACAACTGCTTGAAATGCACTGAAATGTCTAAAAATGGCCAAAATGGTAAGAGCTTGTCGTGCGGCACCAATTTATTTCTCACTTGCTTTTTGCGGCCCGAAAGAAGAGCCCCAGTTACAATTATCGAATTAACTCAATTTTAGATATATGCCCTCATATTTAATTGAAAAACCGCTTAGTTTTATCAGACCTGTTTCCATGTACATAATTTCTATTACATGGCCTCTTTGCAACCAGCTGTTGCAGCTGGTCTGCGTAATTGCGTATACGCTACGTGCGTCCATAAAAGTTCAATTGCGACAAGTTGCAAGTCCTGCCACAAATTTCAACAGTTTTTGGCCAACTAAGAGCTGAAGCTGGCAAAAAATTTTATTTTAATTTGCGTGGACATGAGCCGCTGTGTACGAGAGTAGCCTACTTAATTGGCCAAATACAGTTAACCACACACACACACACACACGCACACAGACTAACCACACACACGCGCACGCAAACCCACACAGGCCATGCCCCAAATTGTGTCATCTTTGGTTTTGCCTGTGTGCATATTTGGATTTTAGCCGGACATCTGCACATCTGCTAGCGTGTGCAACTAGGCCTAAACAATTTGTGGCTAATTACATAGCATTGCCATCAATTCTAACCGCCTAGCGTTGGACAGCGTTGTTGTTCTTGCTGCTGCTGGTCAAAACTGGCTGGCATACGTAATTCTTTTGGCCGGCTGTGCCAGTAAAAGTACTCGAAAGTTATTTTATAATTAAAAACTTGTTGACCAAAGGTCGCCGAGTAACACACTGCAATTAAAGTTGCAATTAAAACAGGACAAAAGCAAGTTAACATTTCAAAAGAAGCTGAAATACCCTGTAATATACGTCGACACATATGCCATATTCAAATAGACCAAACTTTTTTAGTTGCAATGCCTTTACACCTTTCATGCGAATATTTGAATAGCTCGCTGCAAGGGCGAGCAAAAGTGGCTACAAATTGGGTAAAACTGTCACTACTTTATTCCCATAGCCACTCAGAAATTGAAGTGAATTCCATGAATTTTCATTAGCCAGCTGGTCGCCTGACATTTCCTCTTGCACAGAAATTATAAAGTCTCTGCCCGCACGGAGTTCTTAATTTGCACGGCGCTCACAGGCTGGGTAACATTTAAGCTGCAACTGCTCCTCGCCCGCGGCAATTCATATGAAGTTAAGCACATTTAGTTGCTGCCTGCAAGCGCACCGAAGTGCATCTGGAAAGTTTAATCAGGCGCCTGCCATAAAATGCATAACTTTGCAGGTGAAAAAAAAAAAGTTTCGGTAACGCTTCAGATTTTTCTTGTGGTTACCCGGCGCAGGCCGTCGCTTAATTAGCAATTTTCATTTCTCCTGTTGCACTTGAAATTTATGCCGGCAAGTTTTGTGTCCCGCCCACCGAAACGCTTTTTAAAGAGCATTTGCAGCAAAATTGCGTATACGCCGGGTATGTAAGCGAAATGTAATCCGGCCTTATCGACATGTTTTGCGCTTTTAATGTACCTTTGCGGCGTGTAATAAAATCAGCACAAAATTGCCAAATTATTTAGATTTACCTGCAACACAACAACAACAACAACAAGGGGTATCCTGGCGCGACCATATTGTCAAATGAGCAATAAAAGCGCTTTTATGGCCAGCACATAAGAGGAGCCTTTCATACCTGCGGGTCCGCACAGAGATACTCTGACATATAGAATGAATTTTGAATTATGTTTATGAATTGCGTTTTTATTGAAATAAACAACAACAAATTATAAATTTTATTATGCACTCGAATCAAATAGAAGAGGTCTTCGATATTTAAGCTGGTAAATAAGAAATTCGCTTGCAAGATGCCAAGAAGCGATCTCGAATTTGATGTACAACAGCAGATAAGCTAAGAGGGAAACCATGAAAAATTATACACTTTCTCAGAGTTGTGATTGAAAGGCATTGCAGGCGAGAAGAAAAGCATTAATCGAGCATTGAAGTGATGAGTGAAGCAAAGCAACAAAAAACAGAGTCAAGCAACATGAATTTTGAATGTTTTCGTCGCTTAAAACAGAGACAAGCAATTTATCAGAGAGTGCAAAGAAAACAAAAAAAAAACAACACCGAGAATCAAAGTCAGCATAAATAACAATTGAGCTGCAGCAAAAAACTTATGCTGCGAAATAAATAATGCATAAAATTGCTGCCTGGCTATCAGGGAGCGTGAAAGCGACGCCAAAGAAGTTTGCCGCATTGTTTGTGGCTCGATAAATAAATATGACAACGCACCAGATAGTAGAGAAAGTGTGAAGGCAGCCGCCAACCGCTATAAACTTGGCATATTTGCATAAAAAATTCGACGCTCTGACACCGAAACATAAACAGGCAACAGAACACGGCGAGTAAAATGCAAAAAAGGCGAGAAACAACAGAACTCTA
Organism: Drosophila sordidula; assembly: GCA_035047465.1. Classification (NCBI taxonomy): domain Eukaryota; kingdom Metazoa; phylum Arthropoda; class Insecta; order Diptera; family Drosophilidae; genus Drosophila; species Drosophila sordidula. Next base: position 3,160,221 of record JAWNPQ010000090.1, on the reverse strand, counting down.
TATAAAATATTGTCAACAGCAAAAAGGGGCCGTAAACAATGCGGGCACCTGTGTGTGTGTGTGTGTGTGTTAGTGTGTGTGAGGAATACAGTATTTAATTTAAAGGGTTTCACATAATTATACCTGAAACCAAGCAGGAGCTATCTCAGCCTGGCCTGAATTTGGTGCTCAGTAAATCTTATGGCCTCTGAGCTCGTTCAGGGTATACAGGGTATTTGAACAACGATTACAATAGCAACAACAACAACAACAGCAGCAGCAGCAGCTGCAATCAAAATGAAAAGCCGCACAACTTGGCAAGCATCAAATGCAATATTTACATGCTTTCGCATTGTGATCCATTGTTGTAAATGTTTTACATGCCAAATTATGCTAAAACACCAAATACAATACATATTCAAATGTGTGCACACACACAGATACACACACACACGCGCACACGCACACGCACACAGCATCATGCAAATTGTTGTTCGTATTTCAGTATTCGTGTGTTCCTGACGCGCCCTGTGGCCGAAACAATCGATTTGGAATTTTGAATTCGCCTGTCAAAACAACATAATGACATCTAACGGTACATGCTTTTCCTCCCCGCCCCCTCGTTCAGAGCTTTTCTGTTTTTCTGCGCTGACTTGTATAAAATATTTCGTTTAGTTTTTGGCTCCCAGCGCAAGGTCATGAGGTTGCTGAGAATTCACTTGATTTGATAAGCTCGTGCGTCCTTCTGTGTGTGTGTGTGTGTGTGTGTGTGTGTACATGGTTTTTAGCACACTGGCATTTGAAAGTGTAATTATGACATTGACAAAACGTTTAGATTGCTTAAAGGTGAATTTATGTGGGCTACAAACTGAAGTCCGCTTGCGGGGAGCATTCAACAAGGAAACTCCCTGTACCTGAAATGAAACATGAATAATAAATCTTGTATTTAATATACTTTTTTCGTTTTCTGCCAACACAAATAAACCAACTTTATTATGCAGTCTGTGCTTTGTCTAATTTGGCATCCCTTACATCGAATATGCTGCTGATTTTATCAACCATTCACAGATTAAATGTATATAGCTCAATTTTTGGGCTGCAGCAATGCTTTAAATAGCCGCATGGCTTGTTGGTCCTCTAACCCAACGCCCACACACACACACTCCAACCCTTTTGACCATCAATTCATGCAACTGTCAACGGGGCTGCCTCTGCTCCCGACTCTGCTGCCCAAAGACCATTAAAAATATTTTTTCTGCTCATTCAGCATTCAATAGAAATTTACATCACGTCTGAGTTTTTACATATATGCAGCCCATCGCACACACACACACACACACGCATGTTTGAGTATGTGCGTGTGTGTGTGCAGAAAGGACATTTTTGATGGCAGAGTGCCGCGCGTCGAGAATACTAACACTCTTTTGCATGCTGGCCAAAATGTTAGCTTAGCTTACGTTATACCTGACGAAAAACGAAGCAGCAGCCCCAAGTAACAACAATAAAAGCTGAAAGAAAAAAAAATAAATAAATGTGCGCTCCAAAGCAGAAGAAACTATTGCCACATAGGCAATTTGATTGTGCGTTTTATATGGCCCAAAACGTATTTGGGCTGGCTGCCAAAATTGGTTACCCTTTTCACTTCATTTTATGTTGCCAACAAATTGTTGTTGACAATGGGGCAAATGAGAGTCCGCGCGCTGTGGCAAAAGGTGTGCTGAGCCGGAGCCCAATTTTTTTGTGGCCGGCAGAGGCGCCAATTTGCTAATTAGCACAATCAAAGTTTATCCGCATATTCCCCAAACAATGCGCCCAACTTCAAAGTCGAACTTCGGCCCTCAGCTGATAAATTATAAATTAAAGTGAATATTTGAAAGTGCGCCGCGCCTGCTTTCTTATAATTTGTATGCCCTGCATTACAAACTGAAAACGGGGGCATATAGGTTGACTGCCCGTAAATATATTTGAAGTTAAGTTACTGTACGCAAATTATTAACAGGGCATCTGCCAGTCAAGCAGACGCAAATGTAAAATTTCTCGTTGTTTTCTTTCCTTTCTGCTTGCATAATATACGAATTCAACTGCTGCCAACTGTCAATATTTCAATTACGCCCTGCCTTTAGCCGTGCCACGTCGAGTACTCAGAAGTAGGCGGATTTCGTCTCGAGGCGAAATTAGTGGCCAAAATGCGGCAGATTACAGAGCGCCAAAATGTTGCTCAAATATTTATTAACGCTTTTAATTTGTAGCCACCAGCGGAACCCCGCCACCTCACTTTCACCTCGCTTTCTCTGACCCATGAATTATGCAGCGCAGTGCCGAAGAGTGTTTTGGCTAATTGACTGGCACATTAATTGGCCAGCGCTAGAAATGCGGCTTAGGGTTGTCAGCGAGTCCGAACTAGACAACTGTCGGCTTTGGCTGAAGGATGCCAATGCAATTAGAGGCAACAATGTGTTTCTGTTTATCATTATCATTATGCCGCATTAAGCTCTTGTGGCCTTGTTGCAGCTGCCACATGTCTTGGACTTGACTTGAGCTTCGGGGGCGCACTCCGAGCACTGAGCTCAAATGCAAACCTTTGTGTGTGTGTGTGTGTGTAACATTCAAGGATGCAGTGGAGGCTGGCGTGGCACGTCCTTGGCATGAACTTTTAATTTACAACTTGCGGCAAGTTGCAGGCTGCCTGTTTACTGATTTCATTTACTATGCAAATGCGCTTATATGCGACTGTGTGCGTGCGTGTGTGTGTCTGTGTGTGTGTGTGCGTGTTTTCCCCTTACAATGACAACTGCCATTATTCAAAGGGAGCCCGTACAGCCTACGCTGGCTTCAAATGACAACGACGTCAAAGATTTCACACCTCGATTTATCATTTCATTTGTGTTATTTGTGAGAGCTGTCTGTCAGCCTGTGTGTGTGTGTGTGTGTGCTCATTTTCTTGTGCTTATCAGTCACATAATGCCAACATGCTGACATCATAACTTATAACATGATAAATAACTATACATTCTTACCCTTTTTTGCGAGCCCGAAACGAGCGCTGATGAGACGAGCTTCGCATTCAGGCAGACAAATGACGTGCGTGTGTGCGTGTGTGTGCGTGTGTGTGTGAGGGGGGGTGCAATGGGTGGCACTTCGCATTGTCTGGCCTTGCCTGCGCAGTTTGCTTTGTCTGCCTCGCTGCGTCTTAGACACGCAGTGCGATAATTTTTTACCTTGGCTCCTTACAACAGACACAAGTTGCTGCTGCCTTGGGTCCTTGGGGCTCCGCTTTAAGTATTCAAATTAATTAAGTGTATACACTCTCCGGTATTTACCTATATACGTCGCCCAGTTAACTGGCCACTGAACATCCTTGCTATGATCCTTGCCATATGGCCAACTACCACGAAGCTGTTGTGGCCGTAAAGTTGCAAATATATTTTACACTGAAACACAAACAAGAAATAACGAAACATTTTTAACATGCAGTTAAAAGACCCGACTCACCTGGCAAACACATGTGAATGCGCTGAAGTAAACTAAATAAAAAATAAAAAAAATAAAAAATGTTTTTACTGAAGTGCAGATGACTTCAATATTAATCTTTTTTTTTTTTTTTTGCATTTGTATATAAACAGGTCCGAGCGAAGCCGTCCAACATTTTCTATAAACGGGGCGTTAGTGTGCTGTCAGTCTGGGCGTGGCATGTGCCAACGCCAACTCATGGAAATGTGGCCTTGGGCCGGGAGGGGGAAGGGGAGCCGGACTGGGCGAAGACTGTTGAAAGTGGGCATTGGACAGGCGCGCAGCGGAAACGAAGTTTTAATGAGCTGTGTTGGCTGGAGAGTCTCCAGCGTCAAATAGGCAGCGGCAAAAAGAGCCAAGAGCTGCCTTCGAACTTGGCTAATATGCGGCAACAGCAGAGCAGTGTGTCGGCAACCGGGTCCACACCCACACCAGGCTGGCGAGCGCTGTGAAATATTAAAAACATTAAAATGTTGTTTACTACTTTGGCAGGAATCTCCAGTGTGGCGAGTGAAAAACGAAAAACATTTATTTATGCGATGCAGTTGGGAACTAATGAAATGAAAGTCGACATTATGCATAAACTGTGAGTTAGTAATGCACAGGGAAATGCTCAACTCTGGCTCATAATTGCGATTGCACATTGTGCAATGCGCATTAAACAAGTCAAAGGCTGCAACAGCAGCAGAAGCAGCAAAAGTTTTTGTTACGCTCGTACTTTAAATGCGATACTTTTCAGTGGGAAGGGGCAAATAAACAGCATTAAAAGTTTCACACACGAAAAGGGTGTGCGAGTGTTGGTGTGTGGAAGCACACAAAATCCACTTAAATGTGTTTTCCAATTAAAAAAGTTTTTTCTACACTTGAAAATTCTCGAGCATGTGCGAAAATCTTTTATGCGAATGCCATTCGCAATGGGCAATAGCAACAGTCGGAATCAGACTTGAAAGTCTCAGCCACAAAACCTAATGAAAAGTGATTACAAACATGATAGATAAATGCTGTACGGGCCAAACACACACACACACACACACACACGCACACACCGCATTTTGGTTCTTGAGTAAAACATCTTTGCTCGCTTTGGCCGGGTGCCACTAAATGGCCAAATAAACTTTTGGCCAGTTGCCTCTTTGCTTGCCATCACTGTAATGAACTTCTTAAGAGCTTTTCATTCTCACAGTAACTCGCTCTCGCTCTCGCTCGCGCTCTCACGCGCTTCTTTTCGCTCACTATCTTTTAACTTAATGAAAATCCATTAAAAACTACAACAATGTTGCGCGCTGTAAGCGTACCTTGGCCATGAAATACTCAAATACTTACTGCCAGCTACAGGCACTGTCGCTGCGTGGGTGCAACTTGACGTATGCATAATGTGCTTCTGCTTGACTTCAATTACTTGCACACTTCTGCTCAGAGGCCCTGGCGCTGGTAATTTGCTTGGCCAAATATCCAACGGTATCAGCCAGCTTCTAAAATTGACTGGATTAAGAGAGAAACCTGAAATGGCTCGGAAAAGCATTTAAAATAAGTAAAAACTTTGCAGAAGGGTGTCACTACGTACTAATTTTGGCAACCATAATCGTTTACAAACATAGAATCTCATTTCCTAATTTTGAAATTTTTCGAAATTGAAAAATATTGAAAACAAAATCAAAAATAAATCAAGAGGATAAATCGTGATCAAAATGTCATCAAACTTGAAAATCGGTTAAACTTGATATATGGGAGGTATGGATCCGAGAGCTTTACATATCAAAATTTTTGTCAATTTTTGCATGTTTTTTGACAAAAAAATTAACCCCCTCAGAATCGGTTTTAAAGTAGTTTTTTATAACAATTGTGACCACCACAATCGATTAAAAATGTAAATTTGAAATTCTAAATTTTGAAAAAAATTTTTTTTCGAAAATAAGTAAGGGGGGGGACATGCTTTTTTCACCAAAAATTTCAAAAAAATTTGATTTTCAAAAATGTATATATTTCAAATGCCTAATCAATATAGAGGTCAAATCATGCCCAAAATGGCATCAAACATGAAAATCGGTTCAGTTTTGACCAAGTTATGGCCGTTTGAAATATGCGAGGTATGGATCCGAGAGCTTTACATGTCAAAATTTTTGTTAATTTTGGCATGATTTTTGACCAAAAATTTGACCCCCTCAGAATCGGTTTTAATGTTGTTTTTTATACTAATTGTGACCACAACAATCGATTAAAAATGTAAATTTGCAATTCTAAATTTTGAAAAAAATTTTTTTTCCAAAATGAGTAAGGGGGGGGACATGCTTTTTTCACCAAAAATTTCAAAAAAATTTGATTTTCAAAAAGTAATATTTTTTAAATGCCGAATCAATCTAGAGGGCAAAACATGACCAAAATGCCACCAACCATGAAAATCGGTTATATTTTGGAAAAGTTATGACAGTTTGAAATATGAAAAAGGGATGAGTAAGGGAAGAGTACATTGTATACATTATTTGCACAAGCCCAATATACTCTTTTCACCTCGTGAACGAGTATAAACATGTTTTTAAAAATTCTTAGTCAATTATTTACAAGCTATTTATTTTAAGTAAAAACACCAAATTAGCATAAAATTCGACGTGGGAGTAAAATACAACATTTCAGCTGCAATACAAAGGAACCAAATTTGGAACCAGCTTTTTACGCACCATTTCGATATTTTAGACTCGCTTGAAGCGATATTAAATTACAGCCACCCACGCAGAATGCCAGCATGCTCGTTGGGACCCTCCCCCCTCGCCCTCCTCCAGCGCCCGGATACAGATGCTTACACGTGCTAAGGTGGGATCAAATATAAAACAAAGCGGAATCGTTGTTGTCACTTTGAAGCCGTTTGAACTCCTAAAGTGTCCTTTTCACTTGCCATTATGAAATGCTCAATGGGCAACCTTTTTGCAGCGTCTATAAACCAGGGAGGAAACGGGCCGGTGGGCGTCACATGTGAAGGACAAACAAATCGAACGCACACACATCGAGCCAATAAAAGTTTAAAGACGTAAAAATGTCAACTGCATTTGTCCGGTTCTTTGAAATATGAATTTGTCCATGCCCGGTGAAAACTTACCCAAAATAACTCTTGAAATGTATGAAAAACAAGGGGATCATAAACGCCAGTTTATTGAAAAGGACAGTGACACACAAAACTTTCCTGCTTAAGCGTGATACGGTGAAGGGTTCCAGTCTTCAACTTTCGCACAGGGAAATGCTTTATTCCCGTTAGTTTTGATTATATTTGCTATTAATTTTCAATTCGGGCTAGGCTAAATAAAAGTAGCATTGAATTTCGAGTAAGCAGTAAAACAAGCTAAGAAATATTTATTACAGCTTGTTAAAGTTCAAGTAATAATTTTGGTTGTAGTTGTGTTTATAGTGTGCATATAGTCAGATATAGCTCGTGTGTCTGCAATATTGAGGAAGCTGCTCAGAAGTCAGCACCGAAATGTAATTTAGGCAGCCGCTAAGTAACCGATATTAGCAAACACACTTGGCAGCTGCTGACACCAGGCACACACACTCACACACTCACACCAATGCACACATGCACTCAAACACGCAGCGTTATTTATAGTCGAGCTGATATCAGTTTTGGGGCCTTTTGGCATAGTCGAGTGACAGTCGGTGCCAATATTGACGCTGATGCATTGCCAAGTGTTGCAGGCAGTCGCTTAACTGTTGCATACTTTTGGGCGCGACAGGCGGAAATGACAAACAACAACAGCAAGAACAAGTACAAGAACACACACACACACACACGTCCAAACATCAAGGACAACTATGTAATTTAATGCGACCTCTGTGCTTAGAGTTGGGCCTGCGACCCCGACCCCTGGCCCGACCCCGACCACGACCCCTGACACCGGCCACAGTGCTGCTCTGTTTGCCCAACCAGATTCAGTCAAACACTTAGACGCACACGCACACAGACACAAACACACTTGAGGGCTTCAGGTAAATTTACTTTAATCACTGTAAAGTGCAGAGCGGCGGCAAAGAGCGCAACACTTAAAACTGGACTCGCTGCCTTTTGTCTTATGTTAATTACTGGTGTCAACTTGCGCCCCACAAAATGCACAAAACGCAACTTTGAGTGCGCACTCGTATATCCTTTGAGCGCCCAGCATCCCCCCCCCTGCCCCCACCCCACCCGGCCTTAAGCCAACTCTCGTTTCTTTTGCCAGTTTCCGTGTTTGAAATTAAAAACCAACAGTGGCCAAGGCCCGAGCCGCGCTTAACCTGCAATAACAACAACATGCCATAGCTTGTTGACATTTTTCCATAATTACCGTGCGCAAAGTGAAGCATAATTGTTGATTTTATTTTGCATTATGCTCGGCACTTTCTTTTTTACTGTATTTTGTTGTTTTTTTTAAGTTCTTCCCTTGTTTTGTTGTTGCAAATTACTTATGGCTAAAGCTGCGCGCAATTGCTCGATAACAGCCAGCAACAACAGCGGGCAGCGCTGTTAAGCCTTCGACTTTAACATGAGCTTTAACAGCGCGGCGGGAACTGTTGCTGCCGTTACCCCAGCTGGAAGTTACGTCCCCTAACAGCGTTCATTTCTGGAAACGTAACATAACTGCTATTCAGCCTTAACAGTCGCTGTGCTGTTAACCAGCTGCTATCACACACAAGTTTTTGTAGGCCAATTTCAGCGAAAATGCATTTAAAAATTATGCGCAAAAGTCGGCTGAAAATGAATATATATTCACTTATACCCATACTCGGCGTACTCATTGAGTTTATCACTAGTAGCTACTGCTGTTTGCTGCCCGCCCACTAAAAGACCACCCGTTGCGCCTCTGCCCTTGCCCTTGGCCTGCCCCAGCCCCAAACAGAAAGCAGGCGGGCTGCCGTATGCATATTTGCATAATGGTTCCAGTGTTTCAAAAACTTGCTAAACACTCTTGATAGACAAGATAAAACACTGGCGCTGGTATTTTTCCGCATAATTTATGTTGTTGCTATGCAGATTTTCCATGCCACACACAGCGCAGTCGTCGCGTCGCGTCGGCCTGCCTCGCCGCCTTTGCCCAGGTGCGCCGTAATTCACCTGCTCGTAGGGTTTCCCACATATTTTTCTCGAGCGGCTTTTACATTATTTTAATTAACTGAACATTTTTGCTACTAGAGATTTGTGGCTTTAGCTAAGAACTGACTTTTTTGACAACATTTAAGCCAAATACAAAAATTATTTGGGTAGTTTTAATGCTGTGCAAAGAAGAAGACAACTAATAAAATGGATTCCCAATGAGGAAGCTCGAAGATAAATTGATTTAAAAATATTAAAATTTGTGCAAATCTGCTACATAATACTTTGATAGCAAATATATTCTTCATTTCGCAATTTTGTATTGATTGTAAGCGGATTCCTTGACTGTATCTCAATTTCGTGCTTATGCCCATTGTCTTTCACTTGTCGCAATGATATCGCAAATTTTTGAGTGTCTCGATAAACAATCCATAAAATAGATTTGCAAAAACGAAATCAACTAAATTTGATTCAAGTGCGCAGGCTACAAAAATAGGAATATTTATTTTGATTGAAAAATAAATCGAATTTATGAATTTATTATGAAAACATAAGCGCCAACAATGGCAGCGACAGTGACAAAAACCCACCGACCTCAGCCCCTCCGGCTCCCACCCACCCGTCTGGCATCTTCAATTTTGTGCAGTACAAAATGTCGTAGTTGCTTTTCTTATGGGAGCAAAAAAAACATCGACACCAAACACGTCCCTGGCCACTCTAAGGCACTTGGCCGAGGGCAAATTTGGCATGTGAATTTTCTTCTTTGTGCGTTGCTGTGTTGCCATTAGGCTAAAGTAATGCCTATGAATATTTACTTTAAGCGCAACATACGACAATGTTTTTTTTTTTTTTGCTTTTTGTGTGTTTGCTGGGGTGCAAGACACACACCCACGCATACAGGTGTATATGGGCCCATAATAAACTGTTAACTTGTATGCCACTTGTAATTCCATTGAGTTTATTTACCTAATCACAAATTCAATATGCCAAAGTGTATTGGAATAAATTGCATTTTCAGCCGCATTTGCACTTGAACTCTGAGTGCCAACGACACTCGCTATTGTTGTTGTTGAAATTTATGTTTATTAACATTTGGCCAACAATGGCGCTGCAAATTGTTGTCAATGGGCGGCCATTTTTAAGGTAATTGCTTGTCGCATTTTAAATCCAAGGCATGTTTTGTGCCATTTTACTTTTACGAGTATTTTAATTTAATGCGTAAATTCAAATACTGCTGAAGATATACCGTGGAAGTTTCCTAAAACAGAATTGAGAATTTTTGGACATTTCATAAAGCTACAAGCTGAGCAATTGAAGTACATATAAAATAGTCTAGCTGTCAATGCTAAAAAGAAGTCGCCTAAAGGCCAATATAAAATTAAAATAACCTAAAAGTCAAACAGAAGATACTGTGCAACAACAGCCTCGACAATCGCCGGCTGGACTTTACGTAGGTGCATTATAGCCAGAGGGTTGCACGGGGCACAAGCATATGTAGCAAGTCAACAACGAAGATGAAAGTGCATTTTAATTGTGGCAAAGAGAAAACGAAAACCCAGAGTTTTATTTGAAGTTGAAATATTTTGGTCTATGGCTATGGCTACTTTGAGTGGATTAGTTGTTGAAAGTATTTTACTACAGTTTTCTATTTGTTGTTCGCTTTGCTCTCCGGGCATTTGCCAACGGGCCTTTAATTTGTAAAATTGTTTGAAAATTTTTTGGTTTTGCTTTTACCATTCTATCCAGGCAAGAGTAAATAATTTTTGCGGTAAAGTAAATTTTGGTATATCTGTAGCTTATCCTCTCATGCCTCTCATTTGAAATGATGAAGAGTGCGATTTAATAAAATTGAACTAAAAGAAATTAAATTAATTACACTTGGGAGTGAAAAGATAAACGAAAGAAGAAGTTTGAATATAACGACAACTCCGAGCTGAATACTGGGTATCTCTAGTCGTGCTTCAGGGCAAAACCCTGAAAGACAGAATGTAAGTTGAGGCAGGACAACAATTGCCAAAAATATCGAAAGCTGTTGTAAATTTATGATGATGTGATATTTGCAAGTGCTTTATTTGCAGCTGGCTGATATCTGCTTCTTATAGAATATGCACGAAAATACGCTTAAAATATTTACTTTACTTTACCGGGACACATAAAGACATAGTCAGACAAAACAGAATCTCAGTCGCAGCAGCAACAGCAACAACAATGCAGACCAAAGCTCACAATGTATACAAGCGGGGGCAAACATATGTGCATAAGGAAACATATTGCACATACGCCATGTTAACCATAAGCTTGGCTCGTTGTCAACAGCTGTTTCTTTGTTGTTCCCGCCCGCGCCGCGCGCCGTCCGCCGGCAAAGTGTTTAATGACAAATGACATGGGCCACTGCACGTCAGCTCTGGCCCAGTGCTATTCTATGGCATTTTGTACAGTTCTAAAGCCCGCTGTTGTGTTGAAAGTGCACGGATGAGTGGAGTGCCGGGGCCCAAAAAATGTAATGAAACATAGAAGACAGTTCTGAAGATGCCCGGACTGGAGGGCGCTGGGACAATAGTGACCCCAAAGCTGGCAGCATGCATAAATTGTCTGGGTCGGGCTGAGGGACAGCTGAGATTGATTTGCATGCGACAGTTTTGCAAAATGTTCTCTGTTGTTGCTGTCGCCCAGCAGCAGCAGCAGCAACAGCAACAGCAACAACAATGCAATTAGAACATTTTAAATTAAAATCTATATAGCCATAAAATGTTGTCGGGCGAGTTATTTATCAAAGAATTGCATTGCAAGCAATTTTAAATGAAATTCTCGGCGAATGTTGTGCATTAAATTCTTGCACCAAAATCATGGCACCTCATTCCGAATATTGAAAAACGATTTTGTGGCAACATCAGAAAGGCTTTTGCCACATCGTTGGGTTTTATGGTTTCGCGCACGCACAAAACTTTGGCTAACAACAACAACAACAACAACTTCTGGCTTGCAGTTTAGAGTTTATACCGCCGAAAATGTTCATTTTCATATTACGGCTCCTTGAGACAGGACGCGGCCCACCTGCAGCAGCTGGCTCAAGCGCATTTCGCTGCTGCACCAACTTTTCCGAGCAGCCAATCAAATTGCGGTTAAGCGTGCGTAACCAAGCACCTGAACGGGCAGCGAGGGGCCGCTGTTGTTCTACTAGTTGGCAATCAAAAATTTATGGCTAGCATAAAGCGGCGGATGCTTTAAATTACCAGTCGGCGGCCTTCTGGGCCTGGTCCAGCATTAAGTGCCACATAATTGCTTAATCTCTGCGGCTTTTACACGACAACGTAATAATTTATTTGGCTGTCAGTTTCGAGAACAAAAATTAAGAGACAGAGAGAGCGAGAGAGCGAGAGCGAGGAACATGAAAATTAAAACGAAAAATTGCCAGTGTCGAGAGCAGTGGAAAATGACAACGCAAATTATGCAGTCAAGTCCCCCAGCGCCACTGAAAGGGGGTTAATATTTTGTTACTTTTTTTTTTTTTTTGGGTCACTGAAGGATTTATGGTCGGGATGAGCTAACCAACCAGGCGGTCGGCAGGCCTTGCGGTAGGTCCAGTCTATGAGTAACTGTTGCTGTTGGCCTTATTCATACTTGAATCCAATAGCATTAACTGAAAACGCCGTGCTGCCAACTCGGGCTATAAATTGGTTTTAAAATGTTGAACACACCTTTGGATTTATGAGGATGTGGACCATTTGAAAATAATATCAACCAACTGAAACTAAGGTATTTAATATAAAAATGCGCTATAGAGTTTTGGAAGAATCAAATTGACAAAAAAAAAAATATATATATATATATCAACTTGAAAAGTGTAGACTAATTATTTGTATATTTAAGCCGCTCAAGAGGTGCTTCAATAAACCAAATTCACTCAATGTGAGGCATATATTCAACTGTTAAGAACGCAACAATGTGAAGCAAAACTAAACAATTTGCAGATTGCAACCTCAGGTTGAATGACGCCTGGCAGTCGAATCGAACCGAATCAGAAATCAAGTTCTCCTTAACCACAATGCTCACAAAGTTCAGACGGAGGCACGTGCATAAATTATGCGCAAATTGTTTCGAACAACAACAACAACAACAACAAGTGCAAGACATCATATGCACAGTGCATAAATTTACACCTAATCAATGCAATACCAAAAGGAATTCGACAGAGCGCCAGGAAGTATGCAACAATAGCCGGAGTGTGTGTGGGTGAGTGTAAAATATGCTACATAATAACGTGCATATTTGGAAGATTAATAGAATTTAATTAGTGATGGCATAAATAGTGAGGCAAGTGCCCTGGCCTTCCGTCGCAATCGCAGCCTCCACACAATATTCTCTCGATTGAGATTGATTGATCGTTGCCAGGACTAAATTATACATGTGCATATCCTTTGGGCATGGCGTGAAGCCGCCATGTTTGTTTATAGCAGCATTTAATTACAAAATCATAAGCTGTCAGCAAGCCCACACACACACACACACACACACACACACAAATGCACCCACACGCATGACTGGCAAAACGCCTTTTCAGCTCTCTGCACTTGACAGTCGCCTGCCTAAGGCGTTTATCTGTGTAATATAATGATGGTGTCCTCCTGTGCGAGGGCTGGGGCACATAAAATATGCACGACACTGCACTTTGATATATGCGACGCCATGCTGTCGCATTTATTTACCCAAGCTGGGCTCTCCCCCCTCCCGGACCAAGAGTGGCGCCCAGCTCCACTAACCAGCATCAACCAACAACCAGCAACCTGCCAACAACAACACCAGCGGAAACAACTCACATGCACATCGAAAAGCGCAAAAAAGTTCATATTTTCAATATGATGCCGTGTCAATAACAGTTATATTGCCCCGCCCACAGCCAAGCACATGCACATGAACGGCTCTTACGGGGCGGGCAGAGAGTATCTGTGCAAAGCGGTTCAGCTTGTTGCTGAACTTGCCATGCAGGCAACACAATGCGCTTCCATTTCGCACAAAGAGCATTCAAATGTTTAATTAAAACAAAATATTGTTGATAAGCATATGTGTTTTAAGGTTCAAATATTTCATTAAAATTGGTAAAAATGCATTTTAAAATTAATAGAATAAATAGTATTGGTTGTGTAAATGTATATTATTAATGTGTGTAAAACAAGGCCCTGAGAAGTACTTGCAACAAGCTTAGTCACAATGGTGCACCCCTTAGATACCAGAAACGACTTAAACCTTTGAAAAAAAAAATAAATAAATACAAATAATGTAAATAGTCATAGTTATAAGTCATAGTCTTAAGTATAGTCATAATTTTAAAAGCGCAATTGCGAAGGTTTTAGTTAAAAATGCGCTAGAGAGTTTTGGACAATATGCTGCAATAAAGAATCAAATTGAAAAAAAAAAAAAAAAGTCATAGTTATAAGTCATATAAGGTTTTACCTTCTCCTTGTAAATTCTGAAAATAATATACATTTGCCCATATATATAACATAAATCTTATATAAGTATCACCTGTGATCAATCGTTCTTTCCTAAATGTAAAACTAGATTAAGTTGCCACTAAGGTAGCAGAAAACTTGTTTAAATAAATATACAAAATTAAAAAAAAAAATATAAGGTTTTATTTAAAAATGCGCTATAGGGTTTAGGACGATATTGCAGCTTATAAAGAATCAAATTGAAAAAAAAAATGAAAAAAAAACTATCTCTTTTACCCATGTTTTTTCCATGTGTACTGACTGTACTTCACTTAGCATTTATCACCTGACGCAATTGCAGGTGTCTTATGGCATCAGCTCCATCAAGTGTTCAGGCATTGCAGCGCATTCAAAGACAATCAGCACCGAACAACAAGGAGCCGTGGGGAGGTGCGGGGAGGGGGGGCGGGGGAGTGAACATCTGGCAAGTAACGGCAGCTGTTTGGTTTCTTCTTCAGCTTGCTTCAACTTCCGGTTTGATGATAAGTAAAGGATCTCGCTTTCGGTTGCAGCCACAAAGTGAAAAACGCTACAAGCGCCAAATATTTCATGGCAGTTGCACACAAGACACGCCCCCCGCCCCCCCGTATGTGGGTGGGGTGGGTGTGACGCATGTCCCGAGGCATGTTTGTTTATTTGCATCGGCTAAACAGCGCTCGGCAGTGGCGTGCGGAAGATTTTGGATAGCAGCCAAAAGAAAAAGCGCAACACAAATACGCATATCAAATGTTTGCCAACATGGAGGAAATATTCCAGCAGCAAGCAAGAAAAACACAGTTGGGCAAAGAGAGAGTGCTTATGTGTGCGTGTGTGTGTGTGTCCGTGTCAAAGAGACTTTTGACTTTGCATGCAACTGAGCATATGAGCGTGATTTCTGCATTTGAGCTTTTTGCCGGCCCCCAAAAGGGAATGGAGCGGGAACTGCGACTGCCCCGGGCAAGGCGACTGTCCAGTTATGCAGCGCCCGTTTTGGCCCAGTTCTGCTGGAACTACAACAAACATTCCGGCCGGGCTGCGTCTGTCTGTAAGGCCTGCTGAAATTTCAAGCACTTTTGACACTTTTACACCGAGCCGGGCAGACCGAGCGCAACAGAGATGGCAACATGTAAGCTATACCACCCCGACGGACACTGGCCCAGTGTGCGACAGTCGAGTGCACCCCTGAACCCGGGGCAAAGCGTTTGGCATAGTCTTACACAAAGATTTACGTACAACATGTTGACATAAAGTGCGCAAAAGTGGAATTGCATTTCGTATGAAACTTGAGTATGCTCTTTTGTTAACACGATGATGACACACACACACACACACAGTCGGACTCCCTCTCTCGCACATGCACAACTTTTTGCTTCAGTCTTTGTGGTCCTTTCACTCTTTTGGGCATTTTTAACAAGGCATAATGTGGCACACACAGATATCCTCACACAAACACACACACACACACACACACACACATGCATTTCACACTTTAAGTGTTGCGGCTTAAAATTTCTGCCATTGTTGCTGCCCTGCAACTGGCATAGTTCAACTTGAATGCAACGTAGCACATTCCAGATTCAAAACTCAATCACACAAATTCCTAGTAAAAACAACAACAACAAGTGCAGCTGCTTTTTTTTAAAGCTATTTGATCTCAGATTTTAAAGGTTTTGTTTTATTAAGATAAAGGGAACTTTTCGGTTCTAGTTTCTAGTACCTCAACTTACTTCGGCATTCTCATTTCAGAATAATATTCGTTTTGGGGCATTTTGTCGGCGTCTCTGGCTCCCTCCAGATTCAATTTGTCTGTGCATTAACCTAAGCACCTTCAACACTTTGGATGCCGGGTAATTACGCCGGCTGGACTAGCCAGGTGTGTCCTGGCCGTTGGCTGCTCGCTCTTAACATTTTTCAGCACTTAAGTGGCCTTTAACACCTGGTGGTCCCGCCGCTGCTCTTGGTATTAGTTTTGTTGCGCTGCTTGTTTGCAGCCATTAGGAAAAATCTAAAGCAAAATAGAAACGCTACGTGACCATAAATAAAATTGACAAATGTTCGTTTGGGTTCCTCTGCACACACTGCTATTTTTTTATCTATTTTCTAATTTTTTTCTTTTTTTTTTTTTGTCAGGGCCAAGCGACGGCATTTGGCGCAAATTGAGTTTGCGGATTTGGAGCTGAGCAAATTTGTTATGCAAAACTGTGCGTGATAGATATCAAAATATATATATGTATATTTTATTCAGTTATCGCGATAGCAGTGTCTGCCCAGAGCGAAGCTCTTAACCCAATTAGAACGCACACACACTCGCACACACACACACATAAAATGCAAATCGCATAAAAGGCGTTGAGCAAAAGATTTGCCATAATGATTGCATAATCATAATCACAAGCTTCTGGCTGTGGCCGACGGACACAAAATTTTGATTTCATTGGCCACTTGATTGGCATAAGTAAGCATTGCCAAATTGCCAATTCGCATTGTCGATGATCGGGAGCCCCGGGAGCCGGTTCGGGCGGGGGGTTCGGGTGCGGGCAGCTCTTTAAAAGCGTACATAACATTTAATTTGATTGCCGCATACTTTCAGGCGCTCAAACGGCCATGAAAATACGTATTGAGCTGAGCGCCATAAAAGGCAGTTTTATTAACTTCAGTACAAATAGAAGCGCGGGGCAGGGGGCAATGGCTGCATCAACAGCAACAGCAGCAGCATCAGCATCAGCAGCAGCAACAGCAGCAGCACCAGCCACAATACAGTAACAACAAAGTGGCCTATAAGCACATACGCAAACAGAAACAAACGTCGCGTCAGCGGGCCAAAGTCTGTCGGCCGACAAAAGAATCAGTGTCGGTATTAGCTTTAGAGGCCTTCGTAAGAATGCTTTAATGGACTTTTATTTTACCCGTATACTATAGGGCCACAAAATAGTTCGAAATTGTTGTAAATATATTATACGGACAAACAAAAGGAAAGAATAACTTGATTAGACTGTGGATACTGACAAAGAATAAATCGACTTCCATATATATAATATGTACATAATATTTGTAAATTGATAGGTTTTAATTTCGGATTAAAATTTAAATATATTATTCTCAATTGGTCTCCGACTTAATTTTTATTTTTGTATTTTATATATATTTTATATTTTTGCCAATTATAATGAACTCAGTCAACAATGATATATTTTATAGATAATATTTGTAAATTGATAGGTTTTAATTTCGGTTCAAAATTTAAAATTAAATACATTTTTCTCATTTGGTCTCTGCCTCAATTTATATTTTTGGATATTATATATATTTTTTATATCTTCCAATTAAAATGAAATCAATCAAAAATAAAATATTTTATACATAATATTTCTAAATTGATAGGTTTTAATTTCAGTCCAAAATTTAAAATTTAAATATATTATTCTCATTTGGTCTCTGACTTAATTTATATTTTTAGATTTTGTATATATTTTATATTTTCTCCAAGTATAATGAAATCAATCAAAAATTACATATTCTATACATAATATTTGTAAATTGATAGGTTTTCTTCTCCTTGTAAGTTCTGTAAATAATATACATTTGCCCATATATATAATCATAAATCTTATATAAGTATCACCTGTGATCAATCGTTTTTTCCCCTAAATGTAAAACTAGATTAAGTCGCCACTAAGGTAGCAGAAAACTTGTTTAAATAAAATATACAAAATTTTTAATACAAAAAAAAAAAAAAAAAAAAAATTGATAGGTTTTAATTTCAGTCCAAAATTTTAAAATTAAAAATATTATTCTCATTTGGTCTCTGATGCTATTTATATTTTTAGATTTTATATAAATTTTATATTTTCTCCAGTTATAATGAAATCAAACAAAAAAGAAAGAAGAGTGCCAGAGTGCGCAAGAATTTCAAACTCTTGAACTTGAAGTCGACAATTTTGTCGCCTGTACTTGTGTCTGCAGGGCAGATGCTCGTTGCTGTGTACACACACAGGCGTACATTCAAAAATATATGTCTGTACGTATGTGTGCACATGAAGGTATGTATAAGCACATACAATTCAATTTCCTCAAATGTTGTATTTATTATTTCCTCATTGCACTGGCGACGACGTCGACGTCCTCATCGGAGTTAGTCCGTAAATCGCAACAGTTAAACAAGCGGGCGCTCACAAACAGATAGTATAACAGGCATACAGACAAAAGCACACTCGCACACACTCACACAATGCTGACTTGTGTATGAAATTTGACAATATTGTCGGCGCACACACACACAAAAAGGCAACATGAGGCAGGCTAGCAGGCAGGTAATCGGTCCGTCTGTGTGTCTGTGTGTGGGGGGCGGGGGGGCTTATGGGGCATGTGTGCTGCTGCTGCTCCTGCCGTTGTATCCTGTGCACAGTGCAGCGCTTCATGCTTTAAACAATGCGATAAAATGGTATTAGTCACGTTAAATTGAATTTATTTAAGCGCGCTTTTAGGCGCATACACAAGCAAGACTCGACATAAGCTCCTGTTGCCGCCCCCTCCCCCGCAACAGCAACATTGCAGCCGCTTTATGAACTGCTCTGTGTGTGTGTGTGTGTGTGTGCATGTGAGTAAAGCCTCATTGTCAGCATATCCTTTGAGTGTTTTATGTTGGGCGCACAACAACAAAGCGTTGCGACATGAGCCGCCGGAACAAGTTCGGGCCGGAGCCGGGGACGGGGCTGGGGCCGGATCCAGAGCCCGACGATTACCAGCCGCGAGTGTGGCGGCTTCAATTGCTTTGGCTACCTGCGCTGCCTGCCACGCCTGTCTATTAAATACGAAAATTATGCAAATTATGCGGGTGTTATTAGATTTATTTGCCGCATTATTCGGCCGTCAAGTGGGTGGGCTGTGTGCGTGTGCGTGGGCGTGGCACGACAATTGCTCGCTTTAAATAACTCGCAGGCAGCTCACGCTTCGGGCATGATTTACTCGTTCGTCTTCACGACATTTTATGAGACAGTAAATTATGGCTACAGTGACATTTGCCAAGCAACGGAAAGTTGGAGCAAAATAAATACAAGAAACTGGATGAAATGATAAACAAATTGGAGATACAATTATCACAATAAACTTTGGTATTGAAAGCCAATAATAAAAAATAAAATAAAAATAAATAAATAAATAACAAAATAAATAAATAAAATAGATCCATCGAAAAGCGAAAGAGCAGAATATATATAAATCTTTTCCATGCTTACTATCTAGGCAATAGGAACCCATAAACCACTTGTAAATCAAACTAATCGGTAAGTTGAATGATGACTGCTTTTCTCAGCGCAGTTTTGTTTCCTAGAGTTTAAAAGGCAATAGATTTATGAATTATCACACTTGGTCTTCTGATCGTACAGGCATAAATAAATAAATTAAATTTCGAAGAGTGTTGTGAGGATCGATAAAAATTTTGAGCTACCGCCGTGCTTTCCAACCCTATGCCAAGGATCTAGCAAATAAAAAAAAAAGAAATAAATTTGTTAATAAATGCTTTAACATTTAAATCACCCGCTGCGAATTTACTGAGACTTAATTTCTTAAATTTCTCAGTCAACCAGAAACTAAAAAATTGACAAAACCTAAAATTCCTTTTTGGCCCTCTGCTATATTTGTGGCCTCTCATCGTCTTTCTATTTCATCAGCCTCTCTGGGCAATTACAATTTATTCCGTTTACTTTGCAGCCTGTGGCAAGTTGTGTGAATACCACAGATGGATATAAAAGCTGATCACCATGATATGCAGACCTTATGCTAATCCAAACACACACACACACGCACATGCACACTGGAAGTGCGCAATTGAAGTGGAAAATGGACACAGCAACAGAAGCGGATTAAACCATTTGGTTGGCATTGTTTTGTTGCAAGTGCCGGGGCAGCAACATTTTTGTTCTGCTGCTGAGCTGCATAAATATTTAAAATTTAATTGAAATTGCATTTGCGAGGCGAGGCGAGGCGAGGCGACCAGACAACGGGCGCAACTGGGTAACTGGGCTACGGGACAGCGAGGCCATGGCTAGATCAAAAGACAAGCGTTTGGCAGTTGTGGAAATCAACGCCTGAAAGCATGCGGCTCACTCGCACGCACACTACTCCCGACACATGGGACCGGCGAGCGCACAAAAGCGCCGGCTGGCGGGCGGAGGGCAGCGTTGACATGCGCCAAAGTTGTCCCCCCAGCGCTGCGGCAGAGACGAGGTCAGGCGGTAGTCTCTATCGCTGCGTGCTTGTTTGCTGTTGTCCGGGCTTTGCGAAGCGATTGCGTTACGGGCGCAGGCACCCGCGCCCTCTGGCCACGCCCAGATGCGCTTCCTTTTTGCATAAGCAGCGCACGGCGTGCACTTTGGGCGCACAGTGCGTATGCGTAATATGGCTTGTTATTTATCTTTAGCTCACGGCTCCGGGCCACTGTCGCCCTGGCATGCCAATAAACTCGCACGCATAGCCAAAGGCGTGGCCGGCACTCAAGGGCGTTTAATTGAATGTACGTGCCCCGAAACACGGCCGTAGACACATTAACAGTGCATCGCCGTCGACTGCACGGCCGCACCTTGACATCGCTGCATAGCGGCGACATTGAAGCCGCTGCAGGTGAGCCAGTTGCAGTTGCACCTGCCATTCTCGAGCATAAATCAATGCAAATTACGCAGTGCGAACTCTGACATCGCTTAAAGCTCAACACATGGCCAAAGCTTCAGATGCAGCTGTGAATATATATACCAATGTGAGCGCTATGACAATCTTTTAGTCCCTCTGCCGCCGTTTTGAATATTTGCAGTTACGCTTTTTAATCACTCACTCAAAGAATGATTCCACTTCTGGCGGATGTCTGTGGCCATTTTTAATACGCGCACTCACAGGTAGGCAACTGCATCTGTGTGAGTGCACGATATATGCAATTCCCATGTATGTTCAACATGATTAATTTCTGTAATAACTCGATTGGAATCACGCGCCAGCAGCAACTTTTTCATCACACACTACAAGCATTTTCGAGCGAGGCTTGCCATTAGAATATGCAGGAAATCACCACGAGTAATAGAAAAGAAACAGCTATCTTCGGAATATCGAAGGTTAAAGTGGTCCGATCCGGCCGACTCAGGCATAAGCATCACACAGATAAGTTTCATATTCTGATATAAATCCAAATAATACAGGGTAACCCTCGTTATTTATGTGCGTGTCTGTGTGTGTCTGTGAGTACATTTGTATCCGTATCTGCTGGCTGTCCCTAGTGCTGGGGCACGTTCCTGTTCCTGTTCTGCGGCGTACGTGAGTGGCGTATGTGTGTGTGTGTGTGTGTGTGTGTGCGTGTTTGCGAAGAGCTGCTGCCATCGCCTCTGTGGCGGCATTTAGCATTTGACTGCAGTCAACGAGGCGAACGACGCAAATGCGCCGACGGGCAGACGCGTGTGCCAGTTAAATAATTTTGCATCCAGCTGGCAAGTGCTGGTCCCTGCTCCCATGCCCCCCCCCCCGCGTCCCTCTGCTGGAACCGCTATTCGACTCCTTTGCTATATAGTTCAATAAGTTTTAATGCACTTAATTAATTCCCGCTGCGTCTGAGGGCGGGGCCCTTCCATGAAAAGCATTTGCCTTTTCAAATTCGATTTTGAAAATATATATTCTTTTTTATACCCTGAACAAATTGAAAATGTGTAAAACAGGGTATAATGGTTTTGTGCAAGGGTATGTAACAGGCCAGTTCGGATTTTGAATACCTCTCCCCATTCGCCCTTTGGTTTCTATATGAATTTCATAAGGGGATGAAAATGGTTCAGGGTATCCCCTAGTCGGGCATCCACGACTAGAGCCTTCGCGCTTGTTTTTCTTTTAACTGTCAATAACATTATCATCGCTTCGTCTCGTTCACCCTGCTGTATGTTTACCTAATTCAAGTTATTCGAATTCAATTAGTACATCATCTAATTAATCTTGTTTTCCGTGGTCGCTTCCACTCTGCTCTGCGCCCAATCGCAAGTCAATTGGAAAATGCAATTTCGTTGGGTAAATATAAAATTTGAGTTTTCCAGATGCTGACACAACGGTCCCAGAACTGCGATTAAATGACTTACAAGTTTGAATAAAATAAAAAGTAGATGGGTATGCGGTAATAACATTATATATACTATATACATATAAATTATGCAATAGATTAATCTGCCTTAAATACTTGACCACATCAACAATTTATGACAAATGAGCATTTCAATTTATTACGGCCCTACTTGGAATTCCCCGTCTGATCATCCTTATCTCAAAATGTTTATTAAAAACAAAATGTGTTTAATTGGGGTGAAGCTTGCGAACAACACAATAACAACATATTATTTGTATATATACATATATGTATATATATATATGTATATGTTAAATATATTTAATTATTATTTGTTTTCTTATTTACTAATTTTGATTAATTTTTTTAATTTCCTAGAGATTTCCTTCCCATGCCCTCTTTTAATTTGCTTTTTAAAGTACTTACATTATTTGCCTTTCCTTCAGTTCTCTTTTTTCAAATATTTTTCACGTGGACTTCGATTTGGTGCGAGTATAACTGTACGCTGAAACACTCGTTTAACTGGCTTTATATCGTCAATATTTATTTCAATGCTATTTATAGCGTCTTTGAAGACATCAGTTGCCTTCTGTCTCGCGTATTTACTACAAACATTGCAATTAATCTTTCCCTTTTCCTCGCAGCATTTTTTAAATATATGATTTTTTATTTCACGCGACTGACGAACAAGCGCTCCACAATTTAAAATATGCTCTCCTTCAGCATTATCACGACTTGGAGCGGCCACAGTTGCCGTTATAAGCAGAAGCGCACTTACGAATAGGCCGACGGACATTGCTAGGCTTTTGGCACCCGACTGGGGCTCTGAGTGGAAGTCGTGAATGAATATGAAAGCACTAACGAAAGAGCTTTTATTATCAGAGAAAACCTCCATATAGTTAATATATGTGTGTAGCACCCAATTGGTTGGCTAAACATATATGTATATAAAAACAGCGCGATCTCGGTTGTATGCACACCTAAAACTGAATAATAAGTGGTTCCAGTAAAACGGGTTTTATCTTAGGAGTGTGTATATTTTTGTATTTACTCGATTATTGCGTGGATAACTCCAATTAAAGTAAATCAGTTTTATAACAAAATTTTAATAAGTTTTATTTAAATTTTAATATAATGTATTAATAAAAATATGATTACTATAACTATATACCAAAATTGCTACCACCCAGGGATATTCTACCTTCGGCGGAAACTGTCTCCATCTGATCTGTGCTCTTTTCGCAGACTTATTACACGCCTTGCTGGATCCATTTTTCGCACTGCTTTGCAGGGCTTCTGAGCAGCACTTTTGAAAGAAATCGTCCTTGAGCTCATACCAACGATCGCAATTTTTAAAACGATGATATTCTTTTTTATTTGTTTTAATTACAGTTCTTTTAATTTCCCTGAAATTTCATTGCTTTTCTTTAGCTTTTTTTAATTTGGTTTTGCTTTGTTTCAGCTTACACATTTCTATAGTTAATAGTTATTCATTTGTAGGAGTTTTTTTTGTAGAATTTAGCGTTCTCTTTCTTATTCCTCGACGATCATACTCTTGCTGAGGAGTTAGATGTCCTCCCAATACAGAGTTAAAATTTGGTGTAACTGGCTTTATATCGTTAATATTTATTTCAATGCTATTTACAGCGTCTTTGAAGATCTCAGTTGCCTTCTGTCTCGCATATTTATTACACACATTGCAATTAATCTTTCCCTTTTCCGCGCAGCATTGTTTAAATATATGATCTTTTATTTCATACCACTGACGAACAAGCGCCTCACAATTTAAATTATCACGACTTGGAGCGGCCACAGCTGCCGTTATTAGCAGAAGCGCACTTACGAATAGGCCGACGGACATTGCTAGGCTGTTGGCACCCGACTGGCGCTCTAAGTGGAAGTCGTGAAAGAATATGAAAGCTCAAGCGGAAGAGCTTTTATTATCAGAGAAAACCTCCATATAGTTAATATATGTGTGGCACCCAATTGAACTGGCTGGACATATACATACATGTGTATAAAAAAAGAAC
Organism: Drosophila sordidula; assembly: GCA_035047465.1. Classification (NCBI taxonomy): domain Eukaryota; kingdom Metazoa; phylum Arthropoda; class Insecta; order Diptera; family Drosophilidae; genus Drosophila; species Drosophila sordidula. Next base: position 3,136,092 of record JAWNPQ010000090.1, on the reverse strand, counting down.
GCGATCTCGATCGCGATTTCGGTTGTATGCACACCTAAAAATAAATAATAATAAAACGGGGTTTATCTTTATTTCTTTTTTATTTTTTATTTATTTATTTTTGTATTTTGTCGTTTATTGCCCTTATTAAAGTTAATAAGTTTTACAATGAAATTTTAAAATTAATATAAAGTGTTACTAAAAATATGACTATTATAACCTAAATCATATTCAGTTTTGTTGCTTCTTTACTTTAATCACTAATATTGGCTGTTGGCTGATATTCTTAAATATACGAAAATTGCGACGATTGAAACCCAGGGATATTCTCTCTTCGATGGAAACTGGCAGTATCTCATTTCAGTCATTTTATTATTATCTGTCAATTCACCACTTTGCAGGGCTTCTGCTCAGCACTTTTGAAGGAACTTGTCCTTGAGCTTATAGCAGCAACAGCGATCGCAATTTTTCAAAGTTACGATGATATTCCTATTTATTGGTTTTCATTAAATTTCTTTTAATTTTGTACACATTTGTTCTGGGCTTTACTTTTCTTTAATTTGGCTTTGCTTTGTTTCAGCTTATACATTTCTATAGTTAATAGTTATTTTTTTCTAAGCAAGATTTTTATGGAATTTTTGCATTTTATATCTTTTTCCATTACGCAAATACATTTGACGAGGACTTAGAGGTGTTTGTATTGCTGGCATATTATTTATTAAATCGTCAATGTTTATTTCAATGTTATTTAGATCGTATCCGGAGATATCAATTGCCTTTTTTCCTGCTTCTTCACAATTTAAAATATGCTCTCCTTCAGCATTATCACGATTTGGAGCGGCCACAGCTGCCGTTATTAGCAGAAGCGCACTTACGAATAGGCCGACAGACATTGCTAGGCTGTTGGCACCCGACTGGCGCTCTAAGTGGAAGTCGTGAAAGAATATGAAAGCTCAAGCGGAAGAGCTTTTATTATCAGAAAAAATATATGTGTAGCACCCAATTGGATTGGCTGTATAAAAAAACAGCGCGATCTCGGTTGTATGCACACCTAAAACTGAATGATAAGTGGTTCCAGTAAAACGGGTTTTATCTTAGGAGTGTGTTTATTTTCGTATATTCTCGTTTATTGCGTGGATAACCCTTACTAAAGCTAATGCGTTTGATAATACAATTTTAAAATTAATACAAATTGTTAATCAAAATATGATTACTATAACTTAAGTGGTAATCAGTTTTGTTGCTTCTTTATTTTAATCACTCACTGGCTGATGTTTTTAAATATACGAAAGTTGCGACGATTGAAACCCAGGGATATTCTATCCTCGACGGCAACTGGCACTATCCGTTCTGTGCTCACTTCCGTCATGTTTTTATTATCTCTCAGTTCACTCTTAAGCTTTTCGTTCGCCTCGCGAGCTGCAGACTTATTACACGCCTTGCTGCATCCGCTTTCGGCACCGCTCTGCAGGGCTTCCGAGCAGCACTTTTGAAAGAACTCGTCCTTGAGATCGTACCAGCGACGCATTGCAGCTTTACAGCGCTCCGCAAGCTGGCTGTCAACTCGATCGCAGGCTTTGGAGGCTGCTGTGCTCGAGATCAATAGAAGCAGGCATATGCCCTGGTACGAGTATGTCTTCATATTAGCGGCTGCAATTTACGACTGAGTCCAAACGAGAATTTGCAGCAACTTTATTGTTTTATCAGCGATGCCAGCTTTAAGCTTACACTCTAGCTTGATCTCTCTCTCTCTCTCTCTCTGTGTGTGTCTCTTTAGAGCTTTATAAGCTTCTGCTTAAGCTTTTCAATAAATATTTACTCTTTAAGCTGAATACGTAAAATTGCCTAGTTCTACACTATAAACATATCTAGTTCAATTTAATTGGAGGGGTTTATGAGTAAAGAATTTCCATTGACGTGATGCTTAGAAAATGTGAAAAACCCGTGATCTATTTGCAATCTCTATTTATACAAATTATCCCACTCTCATTACTGGTTTACTTGATCTGGCGCTCTATAGACTTGTACGACGTCATAAATATTAATGATAGTTACAAAGTTACAACTGTTATTTTTGAACTCAGCCGCCAGATTCAGTTGGCATGAGTACAAAGTACAGCATTTGCATTTCTGTAGCACGTCGAGTGCTACGTCAATTCCCTAGGCAGAATTGCGGGGCCCTTAAATTAAAAGCAAAGTTACAACTGCAATAACAACAAGAACAAATTGCTCGAGAAGCGTTTATTTGTCATAGGATTTGGCCAGCAACCGACGGGATGGCCAGACCCAGCAGCGAACAGTGACCAAAGCAACAGAACAAACAAATACATTGACAGGCAAACAAAACAAAAAAAAAGAAAAGAGAAGAAAAAAAAAAAAAAAACGACACCGGCCAACACCAACGACCAACAGCGGTTAGCAGTGGCGATGACTTAACGGATTTTCAATCTCAGCCGCCTGCCGGACAGCGTTCGGTGCAGCGTTGTGGGCGGTGCGCAGCTGTGGGCTGCGGTCGCCGCTGCCCCCGGCCCCTCGGCCCCTGCCCCGGCGCCTGTCCCTGGCATCCCCAAGCGGTGCTGCCACGGCCACTTTGCAGCCGATATTTATATTTATTTTATTTTATATTTACACTGGCGTACATGTTTGCTCGTCCGTCTGTCCGCCTGTCCGTCTGTCTGTATGTCGCTCTGTTTGTTTGCAGCGTCAACTTTTGCCAGCCGAGGAGCGGCAATGGTCACGGCAGCTGTAACTGCAGCGGGCCTGGGTTAAGGTTGGAGTCCGAGTTGGAGTTTGGAGCTGGGCGCTCGGGGTTCGGTTATGGGGCGTTACATCCGCAATGCATTTCCTTGCGGAGTTGAAATAAATTGCGAATAGTAAAAACCACCAATAAATTGTCATTTCCGTAAGAGGGATATTACATTTTTTAAATTTATGAGCGTGTGTGTGTGTGTGTCTGTGAGCCGTGCAAGTGTGTGTCGGTGTGTGTGCGATTTTTAACAAAAAGTAACAAGCTGCATGTTTGCATCTGCCCATTTACAAATTTACGTATTGTTGCCTTTTATTCTACATCTTTTTCTGCGCAAGCGAAAGTTAAATTGAAACGGATGCGAAAAATGTTGCAACAATTTTTGTCATTTCCGGCCGTAACAGACAGCTTAAATTGCAAATATTCGCCGCACAAATTCTAATTAACTGATAAATGCAAACATCAAAAGTTCTATATCGAAAATGCAAAATGAATTATTATGCTGGCCAAAAATGCATTGATGTGACCAAAATTTTCGAAACCCGCCAGCCAGACAGACTCGAACAGCGGCCAACATGGCGGGTGCGTAATATGCTGTAAATGTCTGCAGAGCGCGCAAAAACCGAATGCAACCACAACAAATTATAATAAAGTTTATCGATTAATCGCAAGTGGGCTGGGTTAGTGGGGGGGGGGGCGGGGTAAATGGGGGAGGGGTTGTCATATTGACCAACAGCCATGGCATATAATATATTTCAATATGTTACCTCTGCCAAATGCCCTAAGCGAACAACCGAACACACACACACACACACACACAGTCGCAGTTGTGTGTTGCAGTCAGGCGACGCGACGCGTTTTTCAGGATAATTTATGTTTGACCAATCCACTTTCCATACAAGTTTTATGCATGCAGGTACTAAAAACAACAATTTTATTTAGTTATGTGAAATACTAACCGAATTAAGTAGCAATAAATTTTCGAAATTCGATTATAATTGCTTGAAAATTATTTAATTAATTTTTTACATACGCCTGTTTCAGTGCTAAAAAGAGCATACATTATTCGTCTGCTTAAAAACGCAACGTCCTTTGAACCAGTTATCCTTTTTTATGTTTTGCTGCGGTTTGCAGCAATTTGCGTTTTGACATTCCTATCCCGAGCAACCTCTTTTGCTGGCGCGTAGATTATTATTTGTAAATTTCCCAGTGTATATGAGTGTGTGCAGCTGTGTAAGTGTGTGGGTGTGTGGGTGTGGACATGTGTGTGTGATGTTGTGGGTTGGCAATTTGCATGTGGTTATGCGCAAATTTCATTGTTAAGCGCACTGAAAAGCTATGCAAAGGGCAGCCCATTCAGGTCCAAGCGCAGCATCCAGATCCAAGGCAAATAAACAAACCGAACAACAATACGAAAAACCTTCGCAAAAAATATCAGCACCATGCAGATTTTGTATTTGATCCAACACTAGCCAAACAACAACTGCAGAAAGCGACAACAAAAACAAATTACAACAAACAGGAGCAAATGCAAAATAATGAAAAACTACCGGCTTTCATTTGCAATAAGCTGCAGCGACGATTGCGGCAACCTCTGATGCTGATGCGGATGCCGTTGGTGATGCTGCTGCTGCTGCTGCTGCACAAATATGAATATTCATTTTGTAATTTCTGCATTAGGTGTGGCCGCATTTGCTACAGTAATTAGGTGCGAATGCTTGTGCGGATATTAGGTAATTGGATGCGCCAACCATCCAGCTAATTATAACCAAAACCCAAACTAGAACCGAAGCCGCCGAGAGACAGAGAGAATATCGCCGCCAACACAGCGTACTAACGCAAATACGTAACAACAATTTGGCTGTTTTTATCCAAACTAATAGCTGCATATAAATCGCCGGCATAGAGCAGGCAGCGAGACAACGCCAATGGCCATGGCAAAGGGAAGGGGGGTAGCAACAACAGCGGCAGCTAAAACGCCTTAAGCCACGAAATACGGATAAAATTTTCACGATAAATTTCACAAACAAACACCTGAGATACATCATTAGATTAAATAGAATGATACAGCGCTCTAAAGACAAAGTCAGAGTCCGGAGCGTGTGCCACAGTAGCTTGTTAAGGGTATCTGTTGCACACTGGTACCACGTTATTGTTTCGGCAACAATAATATGTTCGAAATATGAATTCCACTTCATAAATATTATTTATCAATTCTAAATTTTTTTTCACTCGCACAATCGATTGTTGCCCACTGTGCAGCAGTGTTTACCTGGTAGCTGGGAAGCTCATTAGTGAAAAATTACTTTTGCGGTGACTTATGTCATTTCGCCTGAATTTGTTTTTGTGCTTTTATTTGCCGTGCGGCTGCTTTGCGGGATGGCTTTAGTTAAGAAATCTCGGCGAATAGATCATCTGCCAGCTGCAGGGAATGGACAGGCGACAGTTTATTTGTCGACAAAAATATGACATTTTGTTGTCGACGTTCTTCTTTGGCAACTTTAAAAGCAAAAGGATTTCGTGCACATTTTGTTTGCATTTTCTGCTGATTCTGTTAAGCCACGCAATTTCCTGTGCTGTTACGTGCCGCAATTGCATCCATGTCAAAAATGTCAAACTCTGCGCTGGCTTCTGGCTGTGGTGTTGGCATGTAAATCATTTAATGCTTTGCACGCAGCCATAAGATTGCTTAATAAAGCCAAAGGCAAAGCTCATCAAATATATTAACGCGGCGGTTTGTTAATTAAAAAATTGCGCATACGTCACATAAAATGTGTGTTTAATGCGAGTAAACCTTGCGCATACGCCGTGGCTCTTAAATCTCCTGAAAACGCCGCAATAAATGTTTAAATTAAAAAATATATACAAAGTTTAACAATTAAAAAATTGCCAGCTACGGCACTTTAAGCATTAAACAGCAAAATATATGAAATAAAAACGAACAGTTATATCGTTTAGTTGCGAAACATCCACTTGAAATTTAGCTTGTTGATTAAACAAATGAAAATGAAAATGAAAATGTTGCATGATAATCGGCAAAAATGCAACTACCACACAGCTCGGCGCCTTATTGCAGTTTGTTTTTGCTGCAGCTTGGGCCGCAGCAAAGTTGGCAAATTAAATTAAAATGCCAACACGAAACGATTCGCAGCCCTGTGAAATGTTTTTCAAATGTTCGCTGCACATGCTGCAGCTTCTTCTGTGGCAGCTGCTGCTGCTGCTGCTGCAGCTTGTGCTTGGCTGGCACGCTTCATATTGCTTACGAGCAGCGCTCTGTGCGCCATTTTCATCAGCCCTCCGCGGTGTCATTTATCAAAAAAGCTAAAAGAATATATTTGCATTTTGAAATATGGCATTTTTATGCATTGGTGTGTTGCATTTTGCGCTGCGACGCGTCTCACTGCAAAAATTACCCATGCCAGCCGCCCAGCAGCCCAGCCGCCCAGCACCAACAGCGGCAGCAGGAGCCCGCAAGCAGAAATTCATATAAAATACGAATTCATAAGGCGAAAAATATGCGCGTTGCGTTATACGTTCTACGTTGTATGCTTGCTGTTGTATGTTGTTGCGTTGTGTATACGCCACGTTAGCCGCAATTTATGCATACATGTCCGCTACGTATTCGCATTCGCATTCGCCCTGCCTTTTGCTTTTCGCAACATATTTTTGCCTAATACGCGCTTGAAAAGTGTTCGTCATGAGTGCATTGGCCGTCTATGCCACAAACCAAGCACCGAGCAAGGAGATCGGCTAAGTAGCTGACCAATGAAGTGGCAATAATGCAGTCTGGTTATATGCTTTGGCTCTCATCGTTGTTGAATTCTTTAATTTATGATCAGCAGAGAGCGCTGCTCAATTCTCGTACCTACGTGCGCTCTAAGAGCAAATGAGCCGAATGCTCGCATAAAATACCATGCTTAATGCCTTAATAAAATCCCCTCGTGGCACACATGTTATTCAATTGCCAGTTGGCCAAAGAACGCTGGGCGTTGCCAACAAATTAAGCGTTGACTCGGCGGGCCCAAACCCACAGCCTACACCGCGTGGCACAAAAATAGTACAATATCGCTTTAAGTGTAGTTCAGGCCCAACACTCGGTTCTCTATGTTTTGTCGATTCTCTGGGTCCCCACCTGCAGCAGTTTTATTGTTATAGTGTATACCCTGCAGAATGGTTCAGGCTGGGTATACTGAGCATAGCGTATTGTTTGTAATAGAAAACAGACGATGCCAATGTGGCCGTTATATGATGTGTATATTAAATATACAGGCGATTATATAGTCAGGCATTGTTGGATTGTATTTTCTGTTTGTTAGTCCTTTTACTATTTGAAGCTCGTTCGTTTATATTTTTTTCTTCTTTTTTGCTGTGTTTACTAATTAACCGAAACATGCGCTCCTTGTAGTTACGCCTTCCTTTGCCACTTTCTTTGTTGTTATTTCCTGTCGCCGTGCATGTGTGTGTGTGTGTGTGTGTGTGTATCTGTGGCATTGATGAAAGAGCTAGCACTGGTCTCAGGGCTGTGTATATTATTTTGCAATTAGACTGTTGGCCGGTGGACCTGTAAGGACACCCACACACACACACGGGCGCCAGCTGTTGCCACAGCCACGCCCACTCGCTCTGTTGTGCGAAAATTCAATGGCTTTAAGGCTTTTCACATGCCCGAACGGCTGTTGAACTTTTTCGCTTACGAGTATTATTAATTTGCCCTTTGCCGTCGTGTCAGCATTTTTGTTGATGTTTTTTGGCTTTAATTGCGCTGCATTGCAATATTACGTATACGACCCGTGTGTTCGTTGTTAATGAGCTGATAATGAATTTATTAAATTTACTACACGTTGCCTTTTTTTTTTTTGTTTTTTAACTCGACAGCCTGCACATAGATAAATTAACCAACCCTGTAACAATAATATTGAAATAAGCGAACGGGTTTCTGCTCGGTTCAAATTGGGTTTGGTGATAATTTATTATTTATGCGGGTGTGCCATATAAATTGATCTGCATTCCACGTTTTTTTTTTTATGTGAATATATGCACTTTGTTAAATAACTTTAATGCTGTTGTTACAAATAAGGGAAACAACAAAAACGCAGCCAACGCTGCGATAATATATCAGCATTAACAGTGCCATCCAAACCGCAATTTAAAAATCATATAATACTGTGCGTATATATAAAATGGCACATTAAAATACACACAAATTAGTCGAATAATAAATAGACTTTCCGCACACACTCAAACATGCCACAAAATTTGTAAACATTTAATGCTAATTTCATTTAAATGCAATTAAGTCGAGTGCTTGATTTGTGCGTAATTATTATTGTTGTTCTTGTTACTCACATGCCAAAAATTATTTATTCTGTCATAAAAATATACCCAACTTTTAGTTTCTGCTACTCATTTGTCAGTCTGTCAACTATTTTTACAAGGAAAAAATTTTTAGTTTTGTGAAACTGTTTAGTTTAATTAAATCCGAATTATTGCATATCTTAACTATTCACATACACAAACACTAATTAATATGTAAGGGTGTTGGCTAGTCGTTGTTGTTGGCTAAATAGTTGTTGTTTGTTTAGAAAACCTGTGATTTGCAAAAACTAAAACCAAACACTGTAATTATGCATGTTATGCGCTTGTGAATGTAGTTTGGGTGCTGCCCGCTTTTGCCGCGTAATTGAAAAGTTGATTTGATTAGCTGAACGAATTGCCTCGGCTGCGATATTGTGGCCAAAACTGTGGCATTGATCAAAACACTTGAATAAATGTCGTTTACATATGTGTATATGACATTTTCTACTGCCAATCATATCAGCAAATTTACAAAACCGTTCAAAACACCCAAAAGTTTTATTTGTAATATATTTCTGGCATTCGCTTGTACGCCAACTACAAGGAATTTTAAAACCCCAGCAATGCGGCAGCTAATTTAATAAACTGGCATTACGAATAGTCTTCCCTGACGACACCAAGGATATAAAATCCACACCCACACAGTCTCAGTGGTATAACAATTGAAATACAGGCCACGCCCCAAAGCCGCACAAGAATATACAAAAGGAGAAAAGCGCTAACACCCTAGTTTCCCCTTTCCAGATGAGTGTGTGTGTGTGGTTCTATTGTTTTTCATACACAGCAACAAGAAAAAAAAATAATAAAAATATAAAAATAAAAATACTAAAAATACTAGGATCTCGTATACGCATTATCAGCCGCATAATAAGCGGGTCCCATAGCCACGTGCATTATTTATTTATTTAAAAACGCAGCCTGGCCACAGCTCAATTATGCTGAAACCGGAGTAGGACTGAGAATGGGCGTGGACTTGCCGGAATGGCGTGGACAGCCGGACAGCCTGGCAACCTTTTTAGCCACTTTCGTTTTAATGTAATCAAATGAACGTGCCTGGCATTATTCCACTGCCAATAAATTCCACGCGCCGAACAGTCGAGCGCCGGCCGGCACTCATCCCGGTGCCCGCGGGATCGCGTCCGCTGCCAAGAGGCAACAGCAGAGAACATAACAATGAGGGCCACTCTTCGATGGCCTTTCTTTTGGAAACGTGTAAAATTGAAAAATGCTCGAGTAGCCAAAAACCGCAGAACCAAGACGAAGTGGCGCTGGTCCGGCGCTGGCCTGGCGTGGCATAATTGAAAGGGACAACACGTCGAGGCAGGGCTATTAGGTTCGCTGCTATCATTGCTCCAGGGACGCGGCAGAAGCTCTCGTGTTAGCGCAGCAACAGCAACAGCACCAGCTAATGGATTTCGATCCAATCTGAGTACTCGCCGCATATTTATTTATATTTATTTATTTACTCTTACTTAACGCAAGTACTTTAAAAAGCTGCCCATGCAAACAATGTAAAACCATGGACATTTTACCTCCCATGCCCTGAACTGGTCCCGTCCACCTTGAACAATTCAGTCTGAAAATATGCAAAATAACTGTGAAAAATATTTCTATTATTTATTTAGTCGCTCTTTTGTATGTATTGCCGGTTCACACGTATGAGCTCAACCCAATGATGCGAATGTAATGCGCCTGGAGAATATTTCGATATGTGTAGTTTTCACATTTACGGCATGTTCAGTCGAAGCAGGGCGACTCTTTCTCTATTGTACATTCGTGTATATACCCGAATCGATTTATGTTCCTGTGCATCGAACAGAACTAATCAACTTAAATGCAAGTCTCAAGTAATTTAAAGCGTACATAATCGTTATTTATTTATTGAAAGCATATAAGTTATATCTCTTTCTTTTATTGCATTTTATCAACAAAGTTTAAATATAAATATATACAAAAATAAATACTATTGTCGCCATTTTACAGTAATTTAAAAACTTTAAATGTTAACCGAGCATGAAAATCATTATTCATTCATTTAAAACATACATATAAATATGTATTATTTTTATAATATGTTAATCACTTGCTCACACATTTATTTTGAATTCACTTCAGCTCTTACTTTTATTGTGGAAACGAGATTGCTTATAATATAGTCAGTTTGCACTTTCTCAACAAAATTTCAAAATTAGTATATATAGGGTATGTACTAAATAAGTGAAGATTTAGTTTGAATACTATTAGCAGTATTTAATAAAAATTAGTTACGTCTGCGTTTGGTGATTAATTTACCGTCTTTTGACCATTTCATTCTTACGCAGTTGTTTTGTTGTTTGATTCCTCTGTCCTTTGTACACTTATTAGAGAGCGCTTCCCTCGGATCAGGCACTACACCTTTTAGCTCCGCCTGCAAGGTGATTGTTGCATTCTCACGTGACTTTGAATTGCAGTGAACGCATAGATCTTTAAGGCCCTTTGACGTTAGGGCTCTACAGCACTCCTCAAAATATTGATTGTTTGACTCGTACCAGCGCCGCATGAAGTCTCTGCAAATGATCAAGTATCGGCTGTCCACCTGGTCGCAAATTGGATACCCAGAGTGTCCACTAATAAACAGGATTATTATTGCCACGTATAGCTTCATCCTAGCAGCGATCGTCGCGACGCGGGCCTCGAACAGAACTGTCGAGTTTTAATCTCAGGCATAAATAAATATACGTATATTTGTATATTTTAATCACTTATTCACATACGCCTCAGCTTCGCACTTAATTGTGCAGTCACTTCATCTCTTTCTTTTACTGTGCAAAGAAGTGGGCGATTACTAAGTTTAAGATTAGTGTATATAGGGTATATACAAAATTAAAAAATATCTCTTTTAAATATTCTTGAGCTAAAATGAAATTCATTTGAAAACTTTTAATATTAATAGAGCATTTTCAAACAAATTATAAGTATCTGGTTTTGCTTATTTTATTCAAAATTCTTCAGCAACAGCAACAGCACCAGCTAATGGATTTCGATCCAATCATTTTATCAACAAAGTTTACATATAAATATATTCAAAAATAAATACTATTGTCGCCATTTTACAGTAATTTAAAAACTTTAAATGTTAACCGAGCATGAAAATCATTATTCATTCATTTAAAACATACATATAAATATATATTATTTTTATAATATGTTAATCACTTGCTCACACATTTATTTTGAATTCACTTCAGCTCTTTGCACATATTTATTAATGCACTATATCTCTTAATTTTATTGTGGAAACGAGATTGCTTATAATATTGTCAGCTTGCACTTTCTCAACAAAATTTCAAAATTAGTATATATAGGGTATGTACCAAATAAGTGAAGATTTAGTTTGAATACTATTAGCAGTATTTAATAAAAATTGGTGTTGGTGTTTAATTCAAAGTTCTCTAACCTACATAAACTTTCCCAACGTATGTTACCATTTCATTCTTGTGCACTTTTTTCCGCGCTTTGTACACTTATTAGAGAGTGCCCTCGGATCAGGCACTACACCTTTTAGCTCCGCCTGCAAGGTGATTGTTGCATTCTCACGTGACTTTGAATTGCAGTGAACGCATAGATCCTTAAGGGCCTTTGAAGTTAGGGCTCTACAGCACTCCTCAAAATATTGATTGTTTGACTCGTACCAGCGCCGCATGAAGTCTCTGCAAATGATCAAGTATCGGCTGTCCACCTGGTCGCAAATTGGATACCCAGAGTGTCCACTAATAAACAGGATTATTATTGCCACGTATAGCTTCATCCTAGCAGCGATCGTCGCGACGCGGGCCTCGAACAGAACTGTCGAGCTTTAATCTCAGGCATAAATAAATATACGTATATTTGTATATTTTAATCACTTATTCACATACGCCTCAGCTTCGCACTTAATTATGCAGTCACTTCATCTCTTTCTTTTATGGTGCAAAGAAGGGGGCGATTACTAAGTTTAAGATTAGTGTATATAGGGTATATACAAAATTAAAAAATATCTCTTTTAAATATTCTTGAGAGAAAATAACATTATTTGAAAACTTTTAATATTAATAGAGCATTTTCAAACAAATTATAAGTATCTGGTTTTGTTTATTTAATTCAAAATTGTTTAACACATTTACTCTTTTAACTCTCTCAGTTAGGGAGATAACACTCTCCTTTTATACTATTTAATTCCAACACAGAGTCCAGTAATCCCAAGTATTCGCTCATTATGCTTCATCATTCATATATGTATATATAAATATATATATTCTTAGTCAATTACTGACGCATTTATTTGTATTTGCGCCATTGCTTATGTTCTCAGCTTGCTTTTATCAGCACAGTTTAAAAATAGGTTTAAAAGGACATACACAAAAATTAAGAAAAATTTCTTACTTAAATATTTTTAAAGAAATTAAAATTCATTAATAGAGCATTTTCAAAAAAATGTTCAGTATCTGGTTTTGTTATTTAATTCAAAGTTTTATTTCATTGCTGTGTGCATTGTATATATGTCTGTATGATTGGTATATAAGTAGGCATAAATATTTTTCATTTTCCGTTTGTGGCTCTCAATTGAATCTTGATGCACGTGCCCTGGCACAAAGCCCAATACAATTCTGCAGCAACATTGTCGAGTCAAACGAGCAGCTCCCAAAGGGTGCAAACCACTCGCTCCCGCCCCCAATTCCACAATTCCCAATTCATGCGCTCAAGGCCATGGGCAGGGGGCCCAATGGGTTTTTCTTGTTCTTGTTCATTCATAATAATTTTTATTATGGGTCATCGGCCATTTGTTTAACGCAACACACGCACACACAAACACTAGCGGTGCCTGCGGGTTCAGGCCAGGCCCATTTCATTCGGCACATCTATTAGACCAAATGTATTCTGGCTCTGGACCTTTTTATACCCTCTAGTCATAAAGTAGGCAAGAGAAGGGTAGTCGCAAATTTGGTTTCTATGTTCAGTTATGCCACACAGAAATCTGATTTCATTATAAAAATGTTCTATTCAAATTCAAATTCAACACACCGGAGTTATTAGGATATCTATCTAGTCGAACAACCTCGAATGAAGCATTCTCGCTTACTTTTTTCCGAGAAATATATTTCGATGCTTTTTATACTTTTTATTTTGCATACTTTTGTATTATTTGTTTTATTTATGGGACTTGGGCGCTGATAAATGGCTCGGCCCCGTCCCGAGCTAGGCCTATCAACGTGTTGATGTGATTTTTTGCTATGCAAATTATTCAGGGGCGGCGTCGCACGGCCAGCGAGATCGATGTGGGTTGCAAATTGATAGATGGGCTGTCCCACAATCTCAAGCTTAGCAGCTGCATGATGCTGCAGAATTATTAGGCCTAATGGCCTGGCTAAGTGTTTACTTGTGCTGTGGTGAGTGGTATTTTAGCACTGCCAGCTGCTGGCTAATGCATTTAATTAACACTCTCCTTAAATGCAATTGATTTGCGCCTGCTGGCTATTTCCACACCCCATAAATGCTGCTCAGCTTGACTTCTCAATCGTTATTTAAAATCCATTTTAAGCGAGTGCAACCGCCTGTTCTAGCTCCAAGCGGTACACAAAGTACACATTGCCCCTTAAACTGTTGAGGCAAATCAATCAAATTTCTCGGTTGCCCGTTTAATGTTTGTTTTTGTGTAATTCAAAATGTTAAAGTAACGTCGGTCAATTGTTTATATTTGTTTTGTGATAACTTTCTCTGAAATGCAATTAAATTCAACTTGACGATGTAGTGACCTTTTATTGTATAGTTCTTTCTCTCTCTCTCACTTTTTGTCTCTCTCTTTTTCTCTCCACACACACACGTAACCTCTTTTTCGTCCTTTTTGTTCCATTTTGACTGCCAAACTTTTCTATTTAATTGCTTGCAATTTTCAATTCCATTTCAAATTGAACTGAACTGCCTCCCAAGTGAAATTTATCATATCCAATAAGCCATAAAAATCAAATCAAAGCAACAGGCATGTTATTCTATGCTTGATTTATTAGAATGCATTTTCTCGAGAAGCTTAAGACAATATAATAAAGCCACCCGAGTACAAAATTCATCGAAACCCAATAAGCCAAAGTGCTCCAGTTTCTCGGTTTCTCTGCACCTAACTCCCTGCTTTCAGATTCCCAACGTCCCCAGCTTTCAGCACCCGGTAAGCACAACGTTCAGCTTTCCGATAATTTTTAATTACTCGTGCCTCGCTGGCAGTGGCTGGCCATTTATACCCTGTACCACAACATCGAGTCACGGGTATCATAAATATAAGTCTGTGGATGTTACAGTAGTATTCCAAAGTAAAGAGATAAACTAGAAAAGAGTGATGAAAATATATCCAGAAAACTGATACAAAAAAATATCAATATACCAAGTAGTAGAGTAGAACAGAGTATAGAAATATCTTATGAGCGTTAATAGAAATAAAAGCTAATGTAATTAGAGTCCGTGCTACGCCTTGTTGGCCGCGGCAGCTAAGCTCAAAATTGAATTCAACAGCTTGTTGCACGTTCTGTTGCATTGCGCATACGACGCGTTGGAAAAAAAAAAGCGGGGGGGCTTCTAGCTGCTGGCTGCCAACTGGCAACTGCCAGCGGCTGCTTAAAAGCTTTGCATTAACTATTAAACTCAACTTATGTTGCATAATGGGCGTCGTTACTGCAATGACGCGGGGGCACAGTGAAAAGCTGGTGCCTGCAACAAATGCGAAACAAATAAAATGTAAAGTGAGCACTGGAAATTGGTGTCAGCAAAGGACCCGCGGCCAGACACAACGAAAAGCGAACTGAAAATAAAACTCCAACTAATTTATGGGAATGAGAACTTTTAGCCCCACACCGTTGCTGGCAACTTGTCTCGCTTTTATGATTTGTGTCAATAAATTAAAGCCAATACGCGTGCATGACAAGGCGTAAAAATGGAGCAGCAAGGTTTTCGCTAAATAAATTTTTATTTACTTTATCCCGCACACTCAACCAAAAGCATCAGCTTTCAGTCCGAACTCGGCGCTCGTCATGTTTGCTTTGCGCCATTTTAAAAAATTCATTCGTGGCACAAAACAAACAGCTTAGAAAGCAACACCCCCTCCCGCCAAAGAAACGCTGACTGTTGCTGTTGCCGAGCACAATGCTATAAAATGCAATCAGCTGCAAAGCAAATGGGTCTCGCCTCACCTGCTGCAGCCGTCGTGCAACACGAGGCGACTGCTGCCACCCGGAGCCAGTCACTTGCCTTGCCACTTGCATGGCATAAATTAAGGTGCAACAACAGTGCTTTGGCGCGGGGCATATGCCGTGGCCAAGGCAGATTGCCAAATGTCCTCACGAATGCAGATAAGCACATCGTTTAGCCAAAAAAAAAAGTACTACCGACAACTTGTTGAAGTCACTTAATAGCAGCTTTTGGCACATTTACGTTTAAACCATCGATATTTTCAAATTAAATCTCACATTCACCAACAACAAATGATTTTCCTTGTTTATTCCAAAATGCTAAGCTTTTAAGTGCAGCCAGATAATCAAAGTTTTGTTGCCATAGAAATAAGATACATGTCTCCAATTGCTGTGCGGGATCAACAAGCACTATATCTGTTAAAAAAATATATATATTGTTTTCATTAGAATCGTTTGTCAATGCAATCACAGCAGGTTCATCAATTTAGCCACAAAATGCATTCAATAAAATGGGAATTGGCATTGAAATTGCATTTCATTTATTGTTCATCAAAATCGGAGCTGATGTGCATAAAAGAATATTTTAACCAAAACTTTCAATTGGTTCGCAAACTGCCCGGTCAACTATTGTTATAAAAAATTCAATTGCTTTTCATGCGCTCGCCGGTTTTTTTTTTTTTGTGCTTTTTATGAATTGATAACGAAAGATTTTGATAAAGTTGCCTTTGTCATGGCGAACTTTATTAAAAACTCCGAGTGTCGTGTGTCAGCCAGCTAATATTTTATTCATTTTGATTTTTCACACGAACCAAAAAAATGCCAATATTATTTCCACTGCCCCCATATCATAAACTGCAGTTTTAGCTATTGTATAAAATCGTTGAAGTGTTAAAATGGCCCAAAGTTATGCTATTGGCTTTTTTCTACCGCAAAAAATTTACCAAAGATTCGTATTCAATGCATTTTTAGTTGATGATAAATTTGGTTAAATTTTAAAAAGTGTAATCTTCATTTTAAGAATTAAAGATATGTTATAGCAGCTTACTTTAAAACTTTCATTAAGTGGCAAGTTCTAATGAAAAATTTTAAAAATTCATTTATTTCCTGTAACTATAAATACAATGCTTAAGGCCAGATTTACCTTAGTTTGATAGCAAGCAAATTTCCCCGATTTTCGCTGTAGCTGACAACTGCTTTGGCAAACGCAGCTGCCAGTCAAAAGTTTGAAAGCATCATCAACGCCATCGTCTTTGACTATGCATACGATTATTACACAAGAAACCACACACACACACATATTCATATATACAAATAGTGAGACAGATAGACAGACCTCAAACTTCTGGCTCGAAAAAGTTGGCAGCGAACGCCAAAAAGTTTTTAAGTAAATGCGCAGCATCGGTGGAAAATGACGGCGGCTTGAATCCTGCCACAGATCACAGACCGCACAAACTAAAAATCAAACTTTAACTTAATGAAAATGCAATATTTGGCTTAGCAGGAAAGAAGAGCTACCTCCGAGTGGCCGAAGATTTAATACTCTTAGACCTATTAAATATAATAAGCACATATTTTTAACTTATGAGTCAACATTAATTATAATAAATTAATAATTTAATTTTAACCTAAGCCTAATTCTTCTATATTTCCTATAAGTGATTTTCATTGTCATTGTCAGAGCGATACTATCCTTGGAAGGGTAAAAAACAAAACTTTTACCAGCCTGGCGCAAATTTATGTGTTGTGGAACAAATCAGACCAGATTGAGGCTTGTTGATTCTGGAACTGAAACGAAGCAAGTCAAGCACTGATTATTTTAATTTAATTTTCTATTTCAAATTCAGCACTAATGCACTAAATTCTAATGATTAGCAATCGCAGGAAGACCAGCAAAAGTACGTCAACTGCAAAGCGACACAAACGCGGCACAGCCTTAAAGGCACCCAAGGACTTACAATGCAAGCCTCGGAGTCTGCACCAACTGACCAGCTGGGAGCTATTGCGCTTTCGATCTGCGCTAAATGCAGCTGCCAACTTAAGAGACACCAAAGAAAGTCTTTTTGCAGCTGCCCGCCACAAAAGCAACTCGGCTAAATCGCTGCGTGCGCAAAAGGGCTTGATCAAAGATCGTCCAGGTTACGGCTGCCTGGCCGTGGCATTGGTTTTGCTCAGCTTTCTGCACGGCAGCAACTCCGAAAGCGATATGGAAGGGCAGTGAGCAAATCCCTGGTGCAGTTTATCCTCGCTGAACCCAATCGCAGGAAGCGACTTTAATATAATCTCAATAAGCCAAAAAAAAGCTTTAAATACAAATAAAATTAAATAGAGTTTGAAATTTGATTTTAAGTACTTACTTATATTTCTATCTGGCATACTTGTTGATATAAATTAATATTATTATTATTATTATTATTATTTTTATTTTTATTATTATTATTATTATTATTACTAGTATTATTTTTTTTTTTTTCGTTCAAACTAATACCTCGCCTTTAGATTTGAATTGTGAATCCAGCCATTTTGAAATAAAATAAGTGAGAAGCCTCCAGTCTTGAACATCCGACTTTTACATATATTTGCTTAAAAGCATTATGCCCTGATTTAACCATTTTCAATGGGTTCAGGGTATAAAAAAAGCTAAGAACTTTGCCGGCAGGTTCTCGATCACAGTGTAATAGCACCCAAAACAAGTGCCCACAATATCGCCAGATATTATATGGCAGCATTCAGATATGTACGCATCTAAACTGTGCCACGCCAAAATCCAGCGCATTAAACCCTTTTTGCCTGGTTTCCGGCGCTCGCCCACGCACTCCGATTGCAGAGTCTGCATAATTTAGACCCCGAACTTTAGTCGGAGATTTTTTATGCGTCTCGTTGCACGTAAATTTGGGAGTCTGCTCGTTAAGTGTCTGTCTTTGTGTGCGTGTGTGGGTGTGTGGGTGTGTAAGGTAGGGCTGCGCAGATAATCCAAATCTCATTACGCGAAAGTCGTACTTAAGATTAAAAATAATTATTGCAATTTTTGTGCCGCGTCGCGCCATCACGTAGCCGCCGTGTGTGCCCGGCTCGGGCCTAGGCTTCAGCCGAGTGTTGAAGAGGGGTGAAAAAGAAAAAAGTGAAAATTCAATTAGAATGCGGCAACTTCATGCGAGCGAGCTGGGCTGCCAGCCATGAGGTTCTAACTGTCTGCTACCGCCTCGACTCTCCCCCTCCCCCTCCCCCTCTCCCTGGGCTGTGCTCGAAATGCAATGGCGACAAGGTACAGGTAGCAGCGGCAACGCCAGAACAGGGTACGCCGGTGCCGTCGCGTAATCCTTTTGCCAGTCAGCCCGGCAGGCAACGGGTCGAGATGAGCCCAACCACAATAATTTGATTTTACTTTGCTTTAACTTCATGAAAAAGTTTCAAGTTTTTTCACACACACACACACACATATGCGGCACACACCCCACAACACACGTGCCGAATGCCTTTTTTGCCTTCACACTGATAAAGTTTTTAATTTTGCAGCTGAAACTCATTTAGCGCAATGAAAGTTCTTCAGGTCTGAAATCTGATACGTGTTTTAGAATGTCTGCTGCATATTAAATGTGCTCTGGCCGCTTTAAAGAGCTTCTAGATAGAACAATGTTCGATGTAGTGTACAGTCTTTACTGGCTTGCGGCGACCAGAGCCAAGTTAAAACACCAACTCAAACTTTGGCCAAACAATTTTCCAAAAAATGTGCCGCGAACTGGAAAAATACACAATCTCCAAATTCATCTTCATTACGAAAATGCATTCAAATGAGTTTCAGTAAGCAGAGGAAACTTTTACAACGGTTAGCTCGAGGCGGGGCGGGACCGGGCCGAAGAGGGAGGGGAGGGTGGGGGGGAAGGGGGGGTTGGCAGGCATAACAACAAAATGAAGGCAATGGAAAAGAATGTGCTATGAAATTTGCACAACGGCTTTTCCCAAATTAAATAAAATTTTCATATTTTTTAAATAGAATAATATTTGAATAGCTTGCCTAAAAGGCTCTATCCAAATATTTTGCCGACAACTTTGAAAGGATTGCATTTAATAAGATGCGATTTTTTGGCCAATACCAAATTTCATGTTTCCTATAAGAATATATTTCGAAATAAGAATTTAACAAATTTATATTCATTATTTATTTTATGCTTTTTTAAATGTATAAGGTACAAGGTATGTCAGTTTTATTGGCCATGTTAGCCGCTTTATGTTCATTAGCATTAGTCACTTGTAACGTGTCATTTACCAATTGGCGCCCTATAAACTGAGCGATGGTGACACATAAACCAGCCCAATTACGTCTTAGTACGCACATATATTTTGTCCGTACAAAGCAGCCATCAATTAGACAGCTCGTATTGTGCCGCCCCGGGCTGTGACAACGGGAATGGCTTATTAATAATTCAGGCCAACGAGCCGAGCGCCAAAGGCCAGAACAGCAAGAAAGCCAGCCAGGCTCCCAATCGGAGTAACCAACTCATTTGTCACACTGAAATTTATTAAAATGATTATCTCGTACATACATTTCGCACGGAATGCGTAATTTCTGTCAGTTGATGGGCGGACACGCCCCCATTTTTTGGCCACAAATTGCACTTGCGTTGCTATTAGAGCCAACCGCTTTTCCCCCTGAAAAGACAACAGCTTTTGGCACTGTCTGTCTGATAAGCCTGTGTGTGGTTTTCATACCCTATACGCTCACTAAAAGGAGTAACAAGCGGGTATAACAGGCTGTTCAATTATCTGCGAGGAATTCTTATTTCTGATCTGCATGGAAAGTCTACTCTTTTGACATAAAGCAAATTGGTAAGGCTAGAACTACGGGGTATTTCATAGTTGAGCATTCCAGACTTGAGTATTCTCACTTGGTGTGCTTTGTCTTTGGGTCCTTTGCTTGGGCATAGTTTAATTGTAGCGCGTGTCGGACCTTGTACACTGGGGAGGATGGGGATGGGGATGGGGATGGGGATGGGGGTGAGGTTGAGGTAAGGGCAATTAGTTCAACTGCGCCCTGGGGAATTGCGATAATTAAAATGCTGCTGTATGCCGCAATATTTTTTAGCTGCCGTATCAGACTAATCAGATTGCTCCTATTTCAAACAAGCCAACCTTTCCTTGGCATGTCCTGGAAGAGCACGCTCCCACACACACACACACACACACACGCTCCTGCGTCGAGTGTGCTGGGTAAATCAACATTTGCGTTTAATTTTATGGTAAAAAGCACTTTAATTTAGTTGCCAAAGCCATCGAGCGAGCATCAACAGCCATTGCTCTAATCCTATTAATTCAAATTCAAACCGAATGCCAAACTGGGCGGGCTCCGACAAGTGGGGTAGTGCGCGTTTTTGCCTTTACCAATCGAGCTGTTCTTTTTGTTACCAAAAAAAAATTGAATGCATTGTTTTCATTCGAAAATATTTTTCGCAACTATTTTATGGACGCTTCGTGCGATGCGGCGTCTTTTGTGCTCGCATTCGATGCGATTTCTTTGAAGGCCAAAACGAAACCGGTAACTGACGACTGCCGGCTGCCAACTATCGACTACCAACAACCTGGCACCTGACGCAATCAAATCAGCCCGTTGGACCTTGGACATTCGTATTTGAATGACTTTTGTGAGTGTTTGATTTCGATTATTACGAATCACTTTCAATTGCAATTTCCTATGAGAGCTGAGGGAGAATGCAAGTTTCGTCCAATAGCTTTAAGGCTTTGATTCGAATTGTGGCGTGTTGGCAGTTAATTGAGATTCATTCACAGTGTTCAAATAAAATAAAGACTTTTAAAATCTCTGCAAGACCAAGTAAACTGTATATAGAATACATAATTTAATACCTACTTTTGGATATGCTTTTTCTTCCGCTTGGCAACAATAACTTCCATCAATTGCTTTGCGCATTATGCAAATTTGGAAACTATCTAGGGGTAACTTTTGTTTTTCTTTTTTTTTTTTTTTTTTTGTTGTTCTTCGATCCGCAGCTGGCATCGTCTTTCAATTTGTCGTAGGCCCGCCGTTGAATGCGGAAAATGAAAATCCCTCGACAAGTCGGCAAAGAAAATGTTAGCTTTTGGTAACAGCGAAAAAAGTGTTTGGCAAATTGTGACTGCGCGAGTTTGTTTTTCTTTGCGGTAAAAGGCTTTGGGCCTTGGTGCACATGTGTGCTCACATCTTGAATGCCAACTTTTAAGCCTTGGGCAAATAGGGAGAGCGAAGAGTTTTACAAGTTGATAAAAAACATAAAAAAAACATTGAGTGTCAAGGAATATATATGTACGTATGACAATTTCCAATTTATTTGATATATTCGAAGACTTACAGTTTAGTGCTTAATTCGCTTCGTATAAAGTGTAGAAAAGTGAGCACAGCTATTTTTAGGACTAAGCTACATAATCAATATAATATAATTATTCGTATATTTATGACAAATGGTATATGTATGCATGTGTGTGTGTGTGTGTATAAAGATTGATCGTTTTATACTTAAAACAGTATTTTTGTTTTGTTTAGTACGCTATCGAATTTTGGCCAAATTGTGTTCACAAACAGCAATAAAGTATAACAGAAACAAATGGCATACAGTTTGAGATATATTTTCAAATAAAAAACAATAAAAAACCATTGCCAGATTATAAGCTACTAATATACATGAGTGTATGTATGTAAATTCATATGACAAATTTAATAAATACTCTTTTGTGACTAACTCAAATTCGTTGGTATGTGTCATGTGTATGTATGTATGTGTGTGCTTTTTGGTTTCATTGTGTTGCTGTTGCTAATGTTGTGTATGTGTGTGTGTGTATTTACATAAATAAATAAACTAAATGAAGTTTAACAAAGCATATGACGTAATGCGCACTCATATCTAATCTAACTTGGCTACAAATACAACAAAATGGCGGCCAACTTCCAAATTCTTGACAATGTTATGCAGGAAACCCGTGTGTACATTAGTAGTTGTCCCAAAGTTCCAAAAGTATTATCCATTTGGTTCACGTGTGGCAGCATCAAACGAAACTTCTTCCTCTCTTTCCCGCTAGACTAGGGGGGTTGGTGACAATGTGGCACGTGCTGTTCTGGTTGGCGATTTTGTGGGCGTGGCTGCGCCGCTGCTGTTGCCGCTGCTGCCGCACACCAAGCCGCTGCCGTGCAGCCGAAACAGTTCACCGACCGTAATGGACACCTGGACGGCACCTTTGCCCTCGAGCACATCGGCGGCGCAGCAAATTAGATTCTGTGTATTAGGGAAAACAAATGTTGGGGTATTGTTAATAAATAAAGTGAAAAGCGAAAGCATATAAAATTAACTTTACAACTGGAGGTTTATTTGATTTACGGTTGGAGATTCGTTCATCGACAACCGTTTGACAATCACTGTGGCGCCGTGCAGGGTGCGTGTCCACGCTACGCGAGTGACCCTCAAACTGTGCGCACAGTGGTCATAGAAACTAGTTTTACGAATGCTGTTTATATTTGTATATGTATTTCTTTGACATTTTCGCATAGATCTTTTAAATGCTAACAATAAATGCAATTGTTTTCGTTTGGTTTGAAGAATTTTCTGGGAGCATTGGAAATGTGCTCTGTATTTTATAATTTCTTAGAATAAATGCAACTGCTTGTTGTTTGGCTTCATTATATCAAATGTTACTGCGGCTCATAAATATATAATTTATATGTCGTGTGGTTTTTTTTTTTTTTTTTTTTGATTGTTTTTCATTTCGTTTGGAAAAGTTCTTAGTGTAGTCATATATAGTATATGTATGTATATAGAGCATAAATAGCTTGTTTTTCTCGTTGTTTATAAAAATTAATGACTATAATTAAATTTAATATTTTTATGCATTTCCTATAGCTGCCTGAATGTTTATATGTTTCTCTTTTGTTGGTTCACCAATTTTTTGTTAGACAAAATATATATATGTATGATTTTTTTAAGTACTTGATAAATATACATAACTATGCAAGTTTTCGAGTGTGTGCGTGTGTGTTTCTTTTAGAAATTTGATTAGCTTTCATCGAGAGTTCGTTAAGTACTTATGCAGTAGCATATATAAATTGTATATAATCTAAAGCAAATTATACGATATAGTTAGGAATGTTATATATAGTTTTTTTCTCATAGCTTTAAATAATACAAATATAGTCATTGGGAAAAGAAGCGCTCAGTTCACTCAGTTAGGTGTACACATAAGTGTCAAAATATGCTTTCAATCGAAAATGTTTTTGGCAACGAAATTAAGAAATATTGCTTAAAGATGTGTAAGTGTGTGTACTATATTCAGTTATATAGCTGATTTAGACCGTCTAAAATATACAGTCAAAGGCACTATTTTTGTCATTTTTTTTTGTTTTATGAGAATTGTGTGCGTTGAAAAGATTATTTAAATGTTGTGCGCTCGAGCAAATATTTTGTTGATCTATTTTGGATTTGACGATTGTTATCTATGTTATAACTATTTCACGCTTGTTTCTATAACTATTTTGTTTCCCTGCTTCTGTTAAAACCGTACAACGCTTCGCCTGCCCGTAGTTCCACCTGACCCAAAGGCCAATAACAACAATCCATAAGTCTAAACCACTACAGCACTGGTAATTGGCAAACTTGTTTCTACTTTCTACTTATTTCGACTAACAAACAAGTTCTTGTTCGTTGTAACCTAGCCTTCTCCTATATATATTATTGAAATCAAGCGTATTTTTTCAAAATATAAATAATTGTAATGGGGAAATGATTTATGTGATGAATTGGTAGTTATGTAGTATGTGGATATAGTCATGTATACATATATATATATAAATCTCACATGATAGCAAATTCAATTTGGGGGAATACCCTCAATGTTTTGCCTTACAAAGTCTTTGGGTTGTGTATCGAATTAACGGGTTTTACGTAATACTAAGTAGCACTAAACGAAAAAAGCAGCCTCAAAAGAACTCACTACAAGAGTTAAATGTGTGTGTCTGATTAGTACAAGCATCATATAAGCTGAGCTCCATCTTAAAACTATTGGCAATATGCAAAGGCAGTAAAAGCTAAATAAGCTGCGAGTGCGAGCGCCATTGCTAGCCGGGCAATGGAAAGAAGACTAGCCACAGGAAGGTGGCTATGAAGACGCACGACAGGATGATGGTCAGCGTATGGGAGTCGTGCTTGAGCAGCGAAGTGCCAGCTTCGTGCTGCTTCAGCTGCTCCAGTTTGTGCTGCGGCGTCTGTTGGTGTTGCTGCAGCTGCTCGTCCAGTCGGTAGATGCTAAACACCTCCAGTTTCGGCTGCTGCTGCTCGAAGAACTCAATGCGCTTGGCGAGCGGCTTGACCGCCAGCTGTTCCTTGGCAGCGTTGGGATCCTCGTTCGACTGCTTTTGGGTGTTCAGATGTTGCTGCTGCTGCTGCTGCTGCTTCTCGTCAATCAGGTGATAATGGCCAGCCGGTCCAGCGGCGGCCACATCGTGTTCGCTCTCGACTATCGTTTGCAGCGTGCGATTGTTGTTGTTCAATTGAAAACTGTGCTGGCCGTGTGCGCTCAACAGATTGTGCTTGATCTTCTCGTACGTCTTCTGTTTGGCCGTGCGCAGCAGCTGACCAACTGCGCCCAGTTGCTGTGGCTGTTGCTGTTGTTGTTGCTGCTCTGACACATCATCAGACATATGCGCTTCCTTGCCATTGACAAACTCACAATTCTCATAGAAAACATTATCTAGCTGCTGTTGCTGTTGTTGCTGCAACATCTGTTCTGGCTGATTGGTGCAGGAGTTCTGTGCAGTTAATTGCTCTTGTTGTGGCTGTGTCTGTTGCAGCTGCTGCAGCTGCTGCAGCTTCAGCTGCAACTCTTCCTGCTGTTGCAGGTAGCGCATATGCTGATGATGTGGATTCGCATCCAGGGCAATCAGTGCGGCCACTGTGCGCAGTAGGGCAACTGCGTTCGGCACTTGGCCGCGCTTTTGGCCAGCATTTGTATCAATGTTGTTGTTGTTGCTGTTGCTGCTGCTGCTGCTGCTGCTGCTGCTGCTGCTGCCGCTGTCTTTATCATCGACATACACATCAGCGTCATAGTCATCATCAGCGCGTGGATGCTCGTTCTGATGCGGCACAACATCTGCACAGGAGCAAATCAACTCCTGCAACCAACACCAATAACAGATTTTATGCATCATTTTTCAAAGTGTGTGTGTGTGTGTGTGTGTGTAGTAGGGGGTGGAGGTAAGGTAGAGGTTTGGATTTGTTGGGGGCTGTCTCATAAACGTAAACGTAAACTACAAAGCGGGAAAGCGTTCAGCGCACAAAGCATTTGGAATGTCCCACAACCGAATGATAAATTAGATCTAACTGTTGTCTGACTTATAGCTAGGACTGTAGCGTCGGGTTGAAATACGCACCTCATCCACGCCGATACGACGACAGGCCTCCAAGAAGTTATCCACGTTGCGTCGACAGCGCGCCATGGACAATTTATTCTGTTGGAAAATTCGTGATATTAATTATAGATAGACGATTTTTTTTTTTTTTTCAAAGGGTGGAACAACAAATGTGCTACATCGGATAAGTTATAGGTCATTATTTTATTAAGAAAGTTAATACTCTATTCTCTAATACTGATTATTCTCACTCTTAATTAAAGTTTCGTTAGGATATCCCAAAAAGAATACAAAAAGACAAAGTTTCAAAACTGAGAACTAGATTCTATTTCTCTCTTTCCGATGTTGCACAGATCTTGTGTCCACAACTCTGTTGCACTGCCGCACTTACCACACCGGGCGATGGCACGTGAATGCTGGCCACTGAACGCGGACGCACGTAGTTGGCCAGATGGCAGAGTATGACGCCGTCTGTGAGTGCCGATGCGATGTCCTCGGGGAGCGTCATCTTCAGGCGCGTCTCAATGATCTGCAAGCAAAGGCAAAGAAAGGGCTAAGTTGGGATTCGAGCTCCGCACACAAGGCGATCTCAGCACTCACGCTGCGCAGCTGGGACATCAGCTCGGTCTCCTCGCGCTGGCGGTCGAACTCGCGTCGCATGGTGAAGCTCAGCTTCTCGGCAGGTATGTCGTGGTTCCAGGTGACCGTGCGATTTGTCTTCACGTTGCCCAGCTTACTGGTGGCGCTCACAGGCGACTTTACCAA
The DNA here is from genome assembly GCA_035047465.1 of Drosophila sordidula. Lineage (NCBI taxonomy): Eukaryota > Metazoa > Arthropoda > Insecta > Diptera > Drosophilidae > Drosophila > Drosophila sordidula. The sequence goes on along the minus strand of JAWNPQ010000090.1, from coordinate 3,109,676 downwards.
GCTGCTGCCGGCAGCACTCGCACCCCCGCCGCTGCCATTGGACGCATTGAATTTGGCGGTGCAACCGTTGTTGTTGCTGTTGCTGTTGCTGTTGCTGTTGGTGAGCACGCCCACGCCGTTCTTCTTGGGGCTGTGGGGCTTCACATAGCCCAGACAATTCGGCTCTGGGGCTGGGCTGGCGGGCGACTTTAATGCCAGCGATGACATCAGTTCCGTGTTGCGTGATGGAATCACCTTTTGTATGGGCTTCTTTGGTATAACCACGTCGTCGATGCCGTTGCCGTTGCCGTTGCCGTTGTGGCCATTGCTGGGCTGCTTCATAATGGACTTGGGCAGTGTGGCCGACGAGCCGTTGGTGAGGCGCGGCAGCTCCTCCTCGTTGGGGCTGGAGTTGGCGTTGGGATGCTTTTGCTTGTAGACGCTGCTTATCTCCTGATTCCGCTGCTGCTTCAGCGCGTCCTTGTACTCCCTAGAAAAGAAATTAGCTGATTAAAACAATGTACACTTTATTCACTGCTGTCGCTCACTTGTAGGTCTGTATCTTGCTCAGACTTTTGCTCAGCTTGCCATTGCTGCCGTACGAGCTGCGCTCCTGATGATCGAGCATCAGATCATCGTCCTGATCGGGAGACGAGCCGTTGCTGGAGCTGTTCGAGTGCGCGTAGCTGACGTGCTCCGTTGCCGAAGACGTGGATCGCTTAGAGGGCGACGCGACGGGCGAAACGCCCGCACTGAGCGTAAGACTCTCATCCACAATGGTGCTTGTACTGGAGGTGAGCGATGCGTCCATCAGATCCGCGCTCAGCGGGAGTGGCAACGGCTGCTGCTGCTGCTGCTGCTGCTGCTGCTGCTGCTGACTGCTGCTGGAGGGCAGCATGCGGGGCAGCGTGGCACAGTGGAGCGGCGAGTCCGTCTTGGACTTGCCGGGCGCATCGTGCGACCAGCGCTTGTCCAGCCCATCGCTGGTGCTGTAGCCGGAGTCGATCTGGTGACGCGCCGCATTTCGCTGAGTAGTCGTCGTCTCCAGCACGTTGCCGCTGGAATTGTGGCGCGGGGCGCGCCGCAGCGTCGTGTAACCATCGTAGTTGCCACCAGCCCGGGCGCCCTTCTCCTCCTTGGTCGCCTGCGTCTCCAGAAACTTGAACACGTGCACCAGTCCTCGCATGCAGAGCTGCAAGTGGATAGAGAAATATATCGATGAGTCCTGACTGATTGATAAGAGCTACAAAATATTTTAAAATGTTTTATACCCTGCTAAAGTGTATTATAAAAGTGCGAATGATCTCTGTAATAATTGATTGTAAATAATTGCAAGTGAATTTAGACATATATATCAATTCTGGTATCGTATAATATTTATACAAATAAACAGATGTGTACCTGGTACTACACAGAGAAACGTAAATAAACTTGTTAATGATTTTAATGGCATATATTATTCGCAATATGACAACACCTCGTTGAATATAACTATAAATTTAGAACTGATAGCGTATCTTATCAGCCATACCGGCTATGACTTGATGTTAGTGTAGCTAGATAATGGATAATACTTACGCTGGCCGGCGGCGAGGTCAGTGGATTGTTCTCCAGCTGCAACTCCACCAGGGTGCTCATGTGCCGTATCTCCAGGGGAAGCCCGGCAATCCGATTGTTGCTCACGTCCAGCGAAACGAGGCTCAGACAGGTGACCTCGCGCGGCAAATAGAGCAGCTGGTTGCTGCGCAGCGAGAGGGAGCGCAGCGTGCGCAGCTCGCCGAGGCGGACGGGCAGCGCGGCCAGTTGATTGTAGGAGGCGTCCAGATCGGTCAGCGTCTGGTCGAGGCGGCCGAGCTCGTCGGGCAGCGATTGCAGACGATTGTTGGACACGAGCAGCACTTGCAGCGGCAGGAAGCAGATCTCGCGTGGCAGCGAGCTCAGCTGATTGCTGCGCAGATCCAGATAGGTCAGCGAGGAGAGCTGCTTCACGGACTCCGGTATGCTGCGTATGGCATTGTGGTAGAGCATCAGCGTCTCCAGAAACGCAAACGTTGTGATCTCCTCGGGCAGCTCACAGAATCTATTTCGGGACAGATCTGTAAACGACAACAAAGGGGGGAACGACATTAATTGGGGAGCACAGACGCCACCAGAATGGGCCCCCCAGCACATTTATTTTGGGTGCACAGAGTGGGGTGTGAGAGTTTTCAGTTTGCCTTATCACTGCACCGCCGCTTGGGGCACGCATTCAGACTCCGCCACGCCACACTGGAGCGCATGACCTCAATATGCCGGCATTTTACGATTTGCCCACTCGTTGGCCGTCGCCCAGCCAAGCACAGTGGGAAAGCGCGTGGAATGGGCAATTAATGTACTAAATGAATTTGCATGCAAAATGGGAGCGCAAACAACAGGCGCAATTTGACAAGGGGGGGGGGGGGGCAGAGTGGGGGCAGCAGGGGAAAATGGCGTGCAAAGACAATGGGGCTAGCGGTGTTTGGTAAAAAGCCAAACAACCAAATTAATTGTGTACACCAAATTGTGCGTAAAGTTTTAGAGTGGGCGTAGAACACGTATAGAGACAGACGGACGGGCAGATGGGGTTATGTGTAGGTGCAGCAGTATACTGCTATTCAAGTGCTGTGGAGTAACTTATCTGATTACTCTTTCGCATAGCAATTCCCTGAAATAACCACATATGGGCTAGACCTTGGTTTTAGTATAATGAAAACTGGTTTATATTAAAAGTGTACAGCTAAAATAAACTTTTCTGAGGCTAAAGCTAAGGTGTGTCAAATTTTTTATCGATCATATATATATATATATAAGATCATGCCAAAATTGAAAAAAAAAATTGACATATCCCATATCTTAAACGCCCATAACTTTGTCAAAACCGAACCTATTTTCAAGTTTGAGCACATTTTTGTCATGATTTATCCTCTAGATTGATTCTGCATTTAAAAAATATGCATTAATGACAATAATTTTTTTTTCCTAATTTCTTGGAAAAAAATCATGTACTCCCCCCTTATTCATTTTGGAAAAAAATTTTTTTTTTTAAATTTAGAATTTCAAATTTATATCTTTAATCGATTGTGCTTATCACAATAAGCATAAAAAAAAACTTTAAAGCCGATTCTGAGAGGATCAAATTTTTTTGTCAAAAATCATGCAAAAATTTACAAAAATTTTGACAAGTAAAGCTCTCGGGTCCATAGCTCCCATATTTAAAACTGTCATAACTTTGTCAAAACTTAACCGATTTTCAAGTTTGATGGCATTTTGGCCATGGTTTGTCCTCTAGATTGATTCTGCATTTGAAAAATATGCATTATTGAAAATAAATTTTTTTATTAATCGCTTGATAACTATAACTTATAATAGATTCTGAGGTTAAGTGGTAGCTGCGCGATAGGTCGGTCCTGGGTTCCTAACCGGGTTTTGTTATTTTTTTATGTGTTCAAAACTAAGGTCTTTAGTTTTAGTTTTTATTATACCAACCTTATGTTTTTTATTTCTTCATTAAGTGTTTGCTTTAAAACTAGTTTGTACTCTATCAAAAAAGCCTATGGGTTGCTATAAAAATAATGTTATGATATGTGTAAACTCACATTAAAGAAACTGGACCGGCATTTTTATAGTTCTTTTGAATAGAGAAGCGACAATAAATCTGTTGAAACCAATTAAATAATGAATGTATTTCGAATGTTGATAGAATTTATATTCCTCCGAGCATTGGCCTGACTTTGGCCTGACTTTAAATAAAAGCATTTTTTGCTTGGAAAAAGTGGTTCAAAGTCTTTAGCTCTTTAGCTGGAACCAGTTGTTCAACACTGGCTATTGCGAATACCCATTATGTGATCCGCTCAGCTTATGCAATACTCTGAGGAAGAAAAACCAGAAATGCGAATCCATCAGCCACTTGCGAGTACTCAGAAAAGTCAACTCAACTAAAAACTGGCTGACGACAGCCGTTGCCATTTGTTGTTGTTGTCGTTGTTGTCGTTGTTGATTTACGCACACTCTGTGACTCCTCAACCTACGTTGTTTATAGGCCAATGAAGATTACTTTGTACGCCGCTCACCTCTCCTGCGTCAGCAACAAAAAGGCAGCAAATGGGGTGCGGCTTGGGTAGGTTCTCGCTATGGCTTCACATTAGCCTGATCCCCTACAATCCCCCACCCTCCGGCAGCCGCGCCTTTGTTGCATACAAATGCTGAAGGCAGACAAAGCCGGCACTTAAGATGGCAATGGCTGCAGTTGCAACACTTTGCTGCACCCACATGGGGCACAGCTGGTTGAATAAACTCTGCCTGGCAAAAAGGATGTGCCAAGGCTTCGCAGGCGACATCATCAGCCGTAATCGGTTGCCTTATTCATATCATTCTCACTGGTGATGGGCGGAAATTGGATTCCCGTGCAGCATCCGCAGCGCCCGGCAACGTCTGCATCTAATTTGGGGCAGCGACTTTGCGCTGTGAACCTGCCACCAGCCACCTGTCACATGCCCCGGCGTCGTCGCCGCTTTTGGCCAATTGGCTGTTGGCCAGAAACGCAATGCGCAAACAAATTGCGATACACACGAACACAAAATAAATCAAAATTTCTGTTGCTGTTTTTGTTTTTGTGCGTGGTTGTCGCGACAACCAAATTGCGAATTGGATCGCAGCGGTTTTAAAAATGTCGCACACCTGCAGCACACCTCGTAAATATGGCAGAATGTACTCCCGGGGGCATTACTCATACGATAAGGGTGCAGTCGACATGCCACATGCCACACGGTCGGAATGGGCAGCCATTTAATGTCGAAGGGCGGCAACGGAAGCAACGAAAAATTAAATTGATGGCGCTACATGCCAGACGAGAAGCAACAACAACAGCAACTAAAACAGCGCACAAAAGGGCACAGGCACACTTATTTCGGTGCTGGATCTGGTCCCACTGTCCAATTTGGAACCATTTGGCACTCGTGACTGGCAATTCCGGCGGGCAGCTTCTATTGATGGATTTATTGAAATTAATTTACTGAATTTTATTGCTTGCTTTCGCCGGCAATGACGATGATGACCATGTCGATGATGATGATGATGATGATGATGGGCACACGCTTGGAATTATGAATCATAATGGAATAAAAGAGTATAGCATTAAAGTCTCCCGTTTAGAGACTTTTACGGTGTAATGAATGGTTTGTCTGGAAGTTCGCCATATATGGAGGGTTTCCAATAAATGAACTTTACGTTGTAAATATGGCGAGCTGAGTAATCAGACTTTATATAGAACTAAATCACAATCTAAAAGAAGTGAAAGAAAGTACCTAAGCATTATCTTTAGAAAATATTTGAGAGCAAAAAAGAATTTAATATTTGATCATCATCGCATACATTTTATTTAGTTTAGTAGAAAAAAGTATAGTATTTTTCCCCTCTCTCTTTCTCTCAAAAATATAGATTAAATATACATATCAAAAGAACCTCTCAATCTTCATAAATATTTAATAAACAGTGAAAGATATATACATCAGTCTATTATTACAATGCTTTTGCAATGCTCAAATGATGATTTCCACTCTCCGGCGGACTCGTTGCTTATCGCTGAATAAACTCGATTTGTAAATACGCAGCTGGGAATACAACAAGCAAAAACTGTTTCCATATGGTTGGTTTACCCTCTGCAATCAATCTTCCATGCTGCTCGCACCAATCAAAACAGCAACAACAACAACAACAACAACAACAACAATTATACATAATTCCCGCTTCGATGTTTTATGAGGCGATCGCATCGGGATTGCTGCTTCAATTGATTCGATTTCATGTGAAATTCCCCCCTTCCCCAACATTGCCCTCTTAACAGCCACTCAATACACACACACACACACACACACACACACTCAGTTTTGTTTGTTGCGTGCTCCGCAATTTGGCGCATTTTTCACATTTAGTCATAATGTTAACTTAAATATAACAACAACTGTTTGCCAACAGTAAAATAAACATTTTAACATTTGAAGCATAAACGATGTCGTTTGTTGTTGTTGTGGCAACTATTGATGAATTTTCCTTTTGAGCGAGGCAGCCTTTTCCAGCTGGAAAAACTGCAACAGCTGTGCCAAGACTAGAGTTTTTCCTAGCCAACACACACACACATAAAACAAACACACAAACACTGGCAAATGTCAGACGTGTGTTTAATTTGTTGCTGCTGTGGCTATTGCCCCTAATTTATCTGCAGTCGTAAGCTGATAGCAGCTGCTGCTGTTTCAGTAGCTGCTGTCCAGTTGCTGATGAATCGTTTATACGATGAATACTCGGTATAGCTTATCGTGATATGCCCCTTTGCTTTAAATCGCAATCTATCTTTACTTTACAAAATATTGAATTGAACTTTTACTTCTAATTAACATACTTTGGAATATTATAATTTATGTAATTTATATTTAAAATTATGGATAGATACAACTGGGTTTTTCTTAGTTCGTTTAAATAGCATTCAAGCGAACAGAGCACTTGTAGATACAATATAAAATATACTTAAAAACTTAAAAATTGTTTGAATAGGTGCCTTTATCTCTTCTGATAGTTTTTATATCACGATTTGCAGCGCATAAACATAGTTCTTGGGCGCGTGTCTCGCTCCCCAATTAAACGACGTAAATTGTTTATGCCTCAGCGTTGCCGTTGCCGTTGCCGCTGCCGCTTTTTGCTGCCACACATTGTCCAGCCATTAAATATTGCTTACACTTTTGAATTAATGAATAGAGCGAACGCTCATTTCTGTGTCAAGTTTGCATTTGTAGCCGCCTGGCCTCAATCTGAAATGCCGAGTAGTGCTCGAGTGTTTATCTAAAGAAATAAATGCTGATAGACATCGCAAATTACGTAGAAATATTTGTTTGCTCACAACAACCATAAGTTGGACATGCAAAAAATCAGTATTTATTTATTATATTTGATAAAGAATTTTGCAATAGCTGGGAATAATAGCCTATTGCGTGAGCAGCATACTGCCCTTGATAGGATCGCCCCGAAGTGCCATCTCTAGCTGCGCTCCTCATTCATCGCGCATGCAAAGCACGCACATCACAGTTGGACAGGCACTGGGCGGACGACGCGACGTGCCGAGCCCGACAGCGTCGCTTCCTCTGCTGCAGCAAATAATAAAAATAATAAAAACTACAAAGCGGGCTTCAGATTTACACATTACAACAACAACGTGAGCGACAACGGGAACACGACAGTTGCCTGTTGTCTTTTCCCCCTCGTTTTTAAATTGTTTTGTTTGCCAACTTCGCAGCACAAGCCAACAACAACAACGACTTAATTTCTAGTTTAGTTGGCAACACTGGCAGCGTTCCTTCCTTTCGCTCCTCTTTTCATGCTGTGCACCACTGCAACACTTTTTCTACTGCTGCTACTTTTTCTACTCCTTCTTGATCTGCTGCTTTTTACTGCATTTGTTTTTATTTATTTCTTTTTCTTTTGCAGCTTGCAATTATTTTAAACAATTTCCTGCACGTCGCGACGCCGAGGCGATTTTCTCAGTTGCAGTTGCCCATTTTCATGGCTTTTGTCTGCGTTCGTTGTTTGATTTACGTGACATGCGTCTTAATCACGTGCAGTGAAAATGAAATGACTCCTGCAGGGGGAGGAGAGGGTGCCCCAGGCCACAACAACAAAGCGTTTTCGGGCGGCGTTGACAGCCAGCCAGGCAAATACGTAAGTCTTTTACCCACAACCCCAACCCCCCCGCAGCAACATCCCTGAGGGTTGCTGGCCAAGGAAAAGAACATAAAAGAAAAAAGCTCTTTGCGGCTCTCATTGATTTCTTGGCTCGAAGAGGCTTCACTCGAAAGCCGCCCGCTCAACGAAGGTGGTTAGCACAAAAGATGGTGCCACCTTTTGGCTCTGCTTCTTCTTCACCTCTTCACCTCTATTGGCACAACATTTTCACAAATATTTTAGCAAGAAACGGTCTTAATTATGTGAACGTCAGCGAAGAGGGTCGGGGGTATATAATGTATATAAAGAGGGCAATCTTTTTAATTGCTAATTAGTCACGCCCACGCACACACACACACACACACACACACACACTGAAAATCCAAGTGTGATGACTCAATTGGGAAGCCGACGAAACGCATTGAACCAAAAAAGAAACTTAATTGGAAAATGCCGGAAGCAAAACTCGAGGAATACTTGAATTACGAACAAAGAAAAGAAATTGATTTCGGAATTGAAAATAATCTAATATTGAATTCGATTTTAACTTTCGCAAGATGAGGCTAATTGATGGACAGGAAGGAACTCCAGCTTCAGTACTTGTTTTATTACCTTGTTCCCAGGTGGGTAATCTGGATAAACCTGATCAGGTGCGAAAGTCTATAAGACAGCATCCCGGAAATTACAAGAGTTAGAGACTTGAAATATTCGACTATAGATTCTCTTCAATAAAATATTGAACAAATATAAATTTTAGTTTCTCGAATAATGTAAAAGCCAGAGTTACCAACACTTTTAAGTGTTTTATTTTAAAGTTTTTATGAAAAAGTTGTTGCCTTTTCTTAGTTATTTGTAGTTCATAAACCAGCCTACTTCGTTGTTGTTTCCAGATTATTAATTTCTTAAAATACAAACAAAAAGTTGATAAAAGTTAATACTTTTTGCAATTTCCTTTCTTGACCACATTCTCACCCTCTTTAATCAGTTAAAAAAAAACCTCTAGTTTTTGTGGTTTTATTTGGATATATATAATTCCTTATGATTTAAGTGCACTTCAAGAAATAATAAAATTAAATTAATTAAATGAATATTTTTATTAAAATCTTTAAGCAGATTTTTAACTTCAATTTTGTCTCACAGCCCAAAGAGGATAACGGAACAAAGACAGCTGAAAATCGATGTGGCAAGTCTGTAAAACAGATGGTTCGCTCATCAGGGTAGTTAGCTAGGTGGGTGGGTGGGTGGGTGTGTGTGTGTGTGTGCGTGTGTTTGTGTGTGTATTGACTGCATTTTTGGGCACAACAAAAACGAAAGTTGGCTGAACTTGAAATAGGCAGGAGGAACGGCTTTTAAAAACCCACCCGGACAGCGAATAGTGCAAAATGCAAATGGAAGGAAGGGCAACAAAAAGAAGAAGAAAAACAGCTGCGATACTGAATGTCCTCAGAGAGTGAGCGAGACAGCGCGAAAGAGAGAAGGCAAGACAGAGGGCAAGTGCGTGCGGATGCATGAAAAAAAGCATAAAACGAGAGAATGAGGGACAGAGAGTGGGAAAGGGGCGAGAGACTTAGAGGGAGGTAAGCACAGCGATGGAGAGAGCGAGAGCGAGCATGCGGCGGGCTGCTGCAAATTATTGATTTTCGGGCGAGCAAAAGGAGAATCTGGCACCAATAAATGAGGGCGCTGTAAAAGGGATAATTGCGACGCACCTGCAATAACGGTATCCGTCAGGCTGAATTTGCCGCCGGTCTTGGGGAAGTCCTTCAGCTTGCGATTGGTCAGGATCAGCTCGCCGCTGAAGTGCGCCTCCTCGAGGATGCGCTCCAACGAGCGCGTCAGCTGCGAGTGGCCCAGCATCGGCGAGGAGCCGCCCACAGTCGCGGGGGAAGTGGTGGAGGAGGAGGCGACGACGCCGCCGCCGCCGCCACCGCCGCCAATGCTGGCGCTGTGTAGGCGTTTGTACACCGTGGCTGCCATGCTTGTATGTGTCTGTGTGCGTGTGGGCGTGGTAGCAGCGACGCACACAAACAAACAAACAAACGACAACGGCAGCTAGCTACAAACGTGCGAGACCCGTTAAATTCGTTGGCATTTTCCAACTGTGACACTAGCTAAAAACGCATTGATAAGATTTCCAAGAATTGGATTTTCCTTTGCGGCTTCTTTCTTCTCACACACACACACTCACGCGCGCGCTCTCACAAACACAAAACACCTAAAGCCAGCGGAGCAGCACCAAAAACTCAAGCGCACGCCACGAAATAAAAAAAATACTGAAACGACCGCCTTGCAGTGTGGCCAAAGTGCGTAAAGCACAAAAGCAACGCATTCCAGATAATACCAAAAATTAGTATATTTCAACATTAAACAAATGAATGTCCAATAGATTAGATTAAATAGATTTTAGAGCACAACAAATTGTTGAATCAAAGTGCATAACTGGCAATTGTTTTTATTGTTTATTGAAATTTGTGCAATGCTTGTCGATATGTTGACATTTATCGATAAGCTATTGCACCAACTTCTTACCACCACTAGTGCAACAACAAAAATTCCAACGCAGCCAAAAAAAACGGCAAGCCAACGCTAAAATTGAGCAAAAAATCACAAAGTTAATTAGTTGAGCATTGTGTAGATGTAAACGCGGTACATATTTAAACGTCCCTGTTAACAGCGGTAAATTGTGCAACGTTATCTTATCAACGCACCTCGCTGGCTGCGTCGTCGCGTTCGAATCTGTGTCAATCAAAGCGGACGCAACAACAACAAATAGTTCACGCTCTCGATACTGTGTGCTCCGTGTGATCATACAACAACAACAACAACAAATATTTGATTCAATCAGCGTATCAGATTGTCTATGTGCCTGTGCGTGTATGTGTGTGCCCCTGTGAGAACTATGCATAATTAATTCAAGGTGTCGAAAGAGCTGGCATCACCAGTTCCGCATATTTTCAAAATATAACAAAAAGGCGGTCACACCGAAATCAACAGCAAAGCGCAGCCTATTTTTTGGTTTGTTTTTGAATTTGCTTCCAATTGAAAATAAAGTGAAACGAAATCAGATTCAATCAGCTGTTCGCCGAGTGCGCGCAAGCCGCCAAGAGTGCGACAGAGATAGCCTGCGTACGCGCCAAAACGTCACTTGATTGCACAGTGTGTCAATGTATTGCAAAAATTATATGAAAAATAAATCCGCAAACATTGTTGGTGTTGCGCCCATTTAAAGGTAAGTAAGCAGAACTCAACTTTTTTTAATTTATACAAATATTGGCGGTTTTCCTTAGCCAACTTTTATTCGTGTATATTTTTAAAACGCGTGTGTTCTATAAAAGTTAAAAGAGAAAAAGATTTCCAAATAAGTGCAAAATGAGTGAAGCAGCAGCAAAGGAAACAAATGTGGAGGCTCCGGCAACAGAAACCGAATCTGGAACAGAAACGCCGCCCACTGAGTCCAAGCTGAGGCCACCCAGCCGATCAAATATACCCACGGCCGCCGCCTCCTCGACCGGCATGCCCACCAAGATGAAGCCGCCCTCGCATTTCGGGTCGACGGGTTCGGTATCGAAAATCGGGCGACCCTGCTGCAACCACACCACCCCGAAATCGGGGCCCCCACCCAGAGGTGAGTTGAGACGCCTTAAATGCTACTCGTTTATTGGTATTAATTGGTATTAAGTTAAGTGTTAAGCTTGTTTCAGGTGAATATCTCATTTTCTCGACATAATCTAAGATTGAAATTGGTCCAGTCGAAGTCCCAAGCTGTCCGCTAGAACTTTCTCGTCTTTATTTTAGACTCGTGTGCATATATAGTATATATGCAACACCCACTAGTTGCGAGATCTAATCAGTTGATTGTTGTTGCAGCATTTTGTGGTGCAAGCAACAACAGGCAGGGACGTCAACTTCATTTGAATTGAAAAGCTGACATTGCAATTGTTTTGATTTGTAAACAAACAAATCGTTAATTTGCCCATTAAAGAGTTCGCCGTAACGGCAACAAGAAAGAAAACAAACCGCAGACCGGGCAGATAAACAAACAGACCCCTCGAATTGTTTACCTCTTGTCAGCCAGACAGACGGACAGCCGCCCACGCAGTCTGCACGCTGCGTCACAATTATACGGCTCGACTCTGTTCGAAGCGCGTCTTTAAAGGCAACATTACGGCCAATTAAATGAAACGCGGCTACCATTTAATTGAGTCGCGCAATTGTGCCAAACCGCAGATCGTAGATCGACCCATTAGCCCATATAGGTATCGTCTATACATATATATATATATTCCTGTTTTTATTTTTGTTTATTGTATATTTTATATATATCGATGCAACCGCAGCTTGGAAAGCCTCACACCAGTGTATTGTTTCCCATTCCAATCGAGACTGCTCGACTGCAAAATACCCAATCAATAATATTACTTTGGGTACAGGGTATACAAAACAGTAAACAAGTTGTAAGGGAAAGTAATATGAGTTTGTATGAAATAACAAATTAACAATTAACAGAACTTTATATACTCTATCTACAGATCTTCCTCCTGTAATAATTTGTCGTGCTTAATCTTGATAAACTTTAAGTACGTTTTTTTGTATACACTTTCTTTCTCTCTGATCAAGTGATTATACCCCTCTCAAAGGGCATACACTAAGCACTTAGAAGTGAATCAGTTGCGTGTACCTGTCATTTATCTCTCAGCACTCGAATGTCAAACCCCCCCCCCCTTCCCCCTTCCCCACCAATTGCCGATCCCAGACCAGCAGCTGGTGGGGCTGCGGCTGCTTATAAAATGTGGCACTCATAATTGAATTTGTGTTCTGCGTGTTCCGTCTGTCAGGCGAGCAGCGGATGACACACGAATTGTTGTTGCTATTCCCATATTTTTGTCAAGTTTTGCACTGCGCATTTGGCACACACACAATGACAGAGAATTGGCCTTCCCCCCATCTTCCATCTCTCGTCTTCCCATTTTTGCACTTTCTCGCTAGCGTTTTGTTTTCTAGTTGAGCGCTCGCTTCGGAGCTTATGTCATTTCATTGATCTCGATCGGAAACAAGCGCGCTCTCTATATAATACGAAAGCTCATTTGTCTTCGAACTGAGATAGAATCGTTAAAGCTGCCGTTCTGATTACTGTAAGCCTCTAATGGGTGGCTACATTTGAGATCTCTTAATGGCAGCTTGAATCTTTTGACCTTTTCCCGTGGAGTCTCGACATGGATGTTTTCTGATTCATTATTGCTGTGATTATTTATAGTATTTTCAATTGCCCACAAGTCCATCTCCGCCGGAGACCACATCCATTTTGGTCTTTTCTGCGATAAGTGCTAAAAGCCAAACGCAATTCAGTCTCGGAATCTGATGGCATTATATTGGCGCCACGATCATCAATCAGTGCCAATATAAATCTTTAGCTTGTGGGTGAACGACTGATAGATACCCTAATGAAAGGTGTTTCAGCAATTGAATCAACTAAAATCATAAGGGTATTCCCTTAAACTCGTTAAATGTATGCAGATCACGACCTCCACGTTCGTAAAGGGTATGCAAATCACGTCAAAATGGGTGGCTGGAGAGTGTGGCAACCCTTGCGGAGCTTTGCCCCGCAATAAAGAAATTATTAAAGTACGCGTCCGTGTTATGAGCTCTGTATAAAAAAAATAAAGAAAAAATCAAATAACTTTACGGGTTTTCGTGTCGTCGTTTATTCAATAAAAACATTGTTGCTCCACACAGCAACACTGTGCTACAAAGCTCGGTTCTTACGCTCGCTCGCTATCTTTCTCTCTCTCTCTCTCTCTCTCTCCCGCTCTCTTCCAAGTTTGCTCTCCGCTGCCGCTCGCAAAGCTCGCAATTGCCGACTTCTCGCGCTCTTCGTAAGTTCGCAAAACTTGGGCTTTTCAGTAACTTCAACGACTTTTTGCGAGACGGACGCGTTTTTGGAAACTGCTTCATAGATGCGGGCAGCAGCTCTGGCCACCACTGGCTTCAACTGAAAGATACGGCTATATACTGCAATATAGTGAATACGCCACAGAAATTAACCCAATTCCCATTGGTCTACCAATCTAAAAACAAATTCGCTGTTACCAATTTGACAAGGTGAATTTTTGATAAGCATGAAACGAAAATTAAATAAGAAAAAAAAAAACACAAAACAAAAATCCCAAAAAAAAAACCACTAAAAGTAAAAGTTGTGACCCTTTTAATCGAGTTGCTGTTGTTGTTGTCCTCTATGTTACCCTAAAAGGAATATTCGAACTTGTGCTCCCAGTGCTGTGGAAATGGTTTTCATTGTATTTTCCTGCCGGTTGTTTTTATAAGAAATGTTGAAGTAACTGTTTCAGTCGTTTTTAAATGTTTACCTTGAATGGGTTCTGTTTTTAAAAATAAATATTTCATTGTATTCGTTTCGTTTTGTGCGCATAAATTAATAATAATTATTAGGTTAACATTTTCCCACATTTCACAAAACTAGGCAACATGGCGAGTGTTTTTTTTTTGCGCTGTGTTTTACGCTTCTTATTGATAAGATAATTTATTTATTAATAAGATAATGTAAATGGCGACACTTATTTACTCCTGTTGCTCTCTCGGCTCAACTTTTACATTAACATGTTTTCATATCTGTTCATATTTTATGGTGTTTTTTTTTTTTTTTGGGTTTGGTCTATAATTGTGCCTTTTTTTTATAAAGGTGCGGCTTGCCAAAGCTCTTCAGTTTATAACTTTGACTATCTTCTATTGAAGCTTTACAAAAAATAGAAAAAGTTGTTAATATAATTTGTTGGGTTATTCCCAGATACTTTCAAGTTGTTTATTTCTGTTTATTATGTATAATTTGTTGTTGGTAAACAAACAATTTTGAACTGATTTTCCCGCGGATGACGATTTTCTGTTATTAGGCCAAAGCGCTTAGTCAGAGGTTGTCTCCAGTTTGTCTCCAGCATTGAGAATCAAATGTATTTCGCTTGGCCCACAGTATTAACCTTAGCCGTTCTATAGACTTTAAACTCAAAACTACAACAAAGTTGTCGCCGCATGTCAAGTAAAAGCGCACCAACAACAACAACAGCAACAACGGCAACAACAATGATGAAAAGCACGAACCGGATTTTGCTATATTGAAATTTGCGGTTAACCGCTAATTAGGTATAAAAATGTATTATTGTTTATTTAAGTTTTGACTGCATCCAATTGACATCAAAGCTAAAGGCTACAAAATGAGTTGCTGTCACTTGATAACCAATCAAAATACCCTTTAACTTCACTAAGCAGTTGAAATAATTTCAAACCAAATCAGAATGGAGCCAATAAAAGTCGGTCGATCAGTTATATATCATTTTAAAAGTCGCTTCCTATAACTATGTAATATTGGATAACTTTCGCAGCTAAAAAAAATATTTGTTTTTGCATATGTTAACCGAAGAGCTGTTAATTGTGAAGTTAGCCAATTTTTTGGCATGTGCTGTGACGTCTTTTGGCCAAATCGCTTTACTTGCTAATACCCTATGCAAATTTGCCGGCTTCTCTGCGCCTCGCCGCAAACTTTCTACTGTTCGCTGGGCTTTCTTTTCGGCCGGACGCGACTCGGACAATGTCGCATTGTGGTTGTTATTGTTGGGGGTCTGTGAGACCTGCTCTGGAGCCCCCGAAATTCGTGTAGCACACTTGGCAATTGTACAAATACTAGCATAAACATTAGATGAGACAATTGTCATGGCATTTTGTTTTTGTTAATGGCATTTTATCAGCAACGTTTTTTGGCATGTTACTTTTTTGTTGCTTTTGCTTTTCGTTACTATCGCGTCGGCTCTTGACAACTGATAACGAGTCGGGTGTACACAAGAAACAGGCACAATTTTATTTTGAAGCGGCACGCAGCATTGCCAGCCCTAAATTTAGTGAATGTGCGCGTTATCTGGAAATCCCAATTGGGAGGTAAACATGCCTGAGTTTAACTAGATAACCAGCAGCTGTATTTTCCTTCAATGACAAGCTGTTGTTGATCAAAATAAAAATAGTTAAGACAAGAAAACAGCAACTTAGTAAATAATATACTATATAGTATATAACACCCTTTTAAAGTCAAACACCCCACCCAACCTCCCTCGCTTACACAACTATGTCGAACCAATTAAATATTTATTTTACAAATTTTAAAAGGCAGCAGCCGAGTTGTGGGCGCAGATGTTACGAGACTTTTGCCATATTTGTGAGGCATCTCAACGAATCGATAAACTCAAAGATAGCCCGTGCGCATTTCTCGACTGGACTGTGTATCATGTAGAACCATTTCATATTGGTAGCATCATTTTTTTTGGGCTGTCGTTAAATTCTTGTGAAATATAACAATAGATTCTGGCGTCATTTCGAACGTGTCGCTGTTTGAACAGTTTGTTTACCTATTTATTTGTATTTACTTTTGTAGCCATTTTGGCGCAATGAGCTCAGCTCAGTCCTGCTGAGCACTCTGCTTTTGTTTGTATTTGTTCTAGAACACGCTGCGCATCCGCGTAGGCGGTGTATGAGTAATATTTGTTGATGTTGCGCATACGCACCATTTGCCTGCATTGCTGCATATTACATGCCATAAATATGACGACACTTTAATGGCTGCTGGAGCTGGCAATCAAGTCGCTTGCTAATTGCACTTTACACGCCTCAAAATTGTTTGCTTTTTTGTCTTTTCCGCCGGCACCTTTTACTTTTTTTCAGCGCCTGTAATTCAATTACAGTAGCTTTTTGGCAGCGTTCGGGTGTTGCCGCCGTTGGTTAATTAATTTTTATGACCCACCGTGTTTGGTCTACCTGTCTTTTTGCATAAGTTCCACCTGAGCATTTGTCCGTGAAATGTCATTTAATTTTTCAGCTCTTTGGCTGGCTCTGTGCTGTCATAACTTTTGCACAAAATGAAATATCATATTATGTTTTCCTTTTCTATTCTTTTTTTTTTTCGCTTCGTTGCTTTCTTTGGGCTGCCAAAAAGTTCTAAGCGGCTTCCATTTCGGCGTAAACAAACCCATTATGGCCTTTAGCTTTGCTTTCCACGCTGATTCGACAAAAACAATAAAGGTTGCCAGGTCCACACGTACTAATGAATTATTAACCTCTGCGCTTGTATGTAATAAGCGCCTAATGGCAGAGTTCGTTATGCTTTGGGCCAACCGCATTCAACGTGTTTCTTCTGCCACTTTAAAGTTTCTTCAAGAGGTAAGCTCTGACAACACCCGAGTGGATGTATTTCCTTATACACATTGCTACTTCCTTCACATATTTCATGCTCCAGCTCCTATTCGAGCCTCAGCTGCCTGCCTCGTGCAAAGAGTATCTGCGCTAAACAATTAAACAGCAATTTTAATCACTTTCAAATTGTTGTTGTTTTTCATTCGCTTGTATTGTTGTGCGCACACTTGAGTGCTTTTAATTATTTTGAATGCGATATTGTTCTAAGCCACAGGCAAATAAATTAACGTGTCACTTACTAAAACACAAACAACACAGCATTTCGCAATTACTAAACGTGGCCCTCAAAAGTTCCATTTAAAATGGTGTTGAAGTGTTGTCCCCACGGCCAGCTCCTCAAAAGATATATCTCGAAAATTATAAACTGCATTAAACAAACATAATTCGTAAAATGTTTTATTAAATCGTTTGGGTCACAGTTCACTTTAAAAGTATCTGATAATGATAAACTACTAATACTCGCTTTGTGTGTAGCTACTCCAATAACAGTTAACAACAACTTGCTGAACGCCCACAGATAGTTGATTGAATGCCCAGCCCCTAAAGCAAAATTGACTTTCAAATGCGTGTGGGTTGCGTAATTTGTAACACAATTTAAGAAAAATAACTTTAAAAATAAAATAATAATAATATGTTTTGGTATTATTTATGGCTACTGGCCAAAAAGACGCAAATTACTTCAGCTCTTAATTGTATTTGGCCAAAATTGAAGGCTCTTTTCATAATTTTGGCATAAAGCACAAAGCGTAATTAAGTTGTTTTTTTCTCTCGATCTGGCGAGACACGCGGCAACTGTTTGCCTATATCTTGAGCTGTTTGTACACATATATATTATTAATGCTCGATCAGTTAAGCAGACAAAATCGGCAAAACAAAAACCGAAAACAAAAAAAAAAACCATCTTGAATTTTCTATATTCAGCGATTGTTGTTGTGGCTTGGTTCGTTTGTTTGCTCGGCAAACTGTCGTGCCGCATTTTGTTGTTAATTATTCAGCAAGCAAATTATTGAATTATGAAGAATGCTGCAGTTGAACGACTGCACGACTAGCAGATACCCAAGAAAAACTGCTGCGAATGGGAGAAGAAGAAAAGTGGACATCAATAATACATCATTAAGGAGTTTTGTAAATGACCTCCCTGGGGAAATATATATTTTGAATTAAATTCAAAATTGGTTGTCCTCTCTTGTATTGCATTGTATTGCACCCTGTACAGCAGAATATGCGGGATAGAATTAAATTGTGAGTACGTCTACAATTTGCAATCGACCGGCGTTTTTCGAGTGCCCACATTTGAAATACACGAATCAAAATTTTGCCGCAATGTGCCGGCAAATGTCGGATGAAGCGGGAGAACGTTTTCTGACGCGCTGATTTCAGTTGATTTTACAGCATCGCACTGACGTATTTAATAGGTCATTAAAATAGTGGCTCGTATCGTTTTCCGAAACGAGTTTTAGTTAAAGGCTGTCAAGTTGATGGATCACCTCACAGATTGATGCTAAAGATGTCTCGGCTAAGTTGGAGTATCTTTAAGATGTTTTTGTATCTTCGATTGACTGTCGCCAGCTATCGACTATCTTTGAGATAATTTTGTATCTTCGATTGACTATCGCTTAGGCATATGTGTAGTTTGAGCTGCGCTACATTCACCTGCTTGACTCTGGGTGTCTCAGCAAGCGCGTTGTTTATATAACTCGCTTAACTGTGCAATTTGTTAACTGCGCTTGTCCCAGCCCACACACAACACACTCACACACACACACACACTGAGACAGACGGACAACAATATATATCGAGTTCGAGTCGGTAATTTTACCGGCTACTAATTGCTATTTGCACATTTGGCTTTTTGTTGTTGTGCCGCCGTTTGCTTTCTTGGCCAATTAGCTGCCCCGTTGCTTTGGCCTGAATATCATATGAAACTCTGAATTAGTGAATCTCTTGTATCGACGGCCCGCCCTTTGGCATTGCCCTATTGTGTTCGCGTGTTCCATTGTTGGACGTAAGTAGCTTTAATTTTAATTTAATTTACTTTTTTATGCTATTCTTATGGTCAGCATGTGTGCTCCTCGTACATTTTTATTGTTATTCGTTATTTGTTATTTTGCTATGCTCATTTGCCTGATTTTTGTATTTTCTTTCTGCCGTTATACGTTATTCGGTTTTATTTTTAGATACAAACAGCATGAGTCGTGAAAGCGATGACAATTTGAGTTCGATCAATTCGGCGTACACAGGTAAATATTTTTTAATTACACCATTATTTGCATTTTACGTTTATCTTTTTACACTTGGCTTTTTAAATGCGTTTCATAAAACAATTAATTCCATGACATATTAATAAGTATTTATTGCTTATGATCGTTCAATTAACAGCTCGGGGTAAACATCTCTATAAACTGAAATAGATCGTTAATATAACACTATAAATTGTATTTGTCGGGCATAATCTAAAGCTCTATCGGCAATGCTACAAGTTATTTACCTAATGTATTAAAAATTTAAACTAATATATAACGTGGCAAATTGATTAATAAAGTGATTTAAGCTCAGATTATTTGGGTTGTCAAAAACAGAGACTTTATAATTTATTATTTATAAAAAAGCCTTTAACTAGTAAAAACTAGTTCTTAATCATATGCACACATCTTTTTCCCAGTATTTCCTCCATTCAACTTGACCTCAATTAGTTGAATGATCTATTCCAATAACAATTCAGTAGCTTACTTATGTATGCATCAACTGAATCTGATCTACAAATGTCAAAACAGTCCCATGATCACCTCAATTGACAACAGCGCCCCTTGGCAACAATTTAACGACTTACACCCAATAATTAAATTACCTATAAATTTAGCTACAATTTTGATAGCTTATAGCCTTATGAGAATACGTAGCTCTACAGTTCGTCAATCCAAATGGATTGTATTAAGCAAGTGTATATATAATTATATATATATATATATCTATTGGAGTTTTTCGATTGCCCTTCTCACCTGAGGTCTTTCCAGTGTTAAAAATGCTAAACACGTTCTTAGCATATGCGTATAAAATTATACAATTTAAAATGTAATGTGAAATACGCGACACAAAACACATACTGCCTGCCAGTATCGGTTGGGGGGTTTTGGGGCTTGTAGAGGGGGTTCTAAAGATTGTTACCGGTATATTCATAAATTTCAAGTCAGCTGCTGTGTCCACAAATTTTGGTCTTTTATTACCTTGTAGCTGTTGGATACAGTCAATATTTATAGTGTTGATATTTTTGGAATACGCCTTCTAAAGTGGCTTGGGCGCTTGTGAAAACCTGAAAACCAACAACTACGCAGCACCCGCGTCACGTAAGCGTCTAAAATCTAAAATAAACCCGACATTAAACCAGTTTTCCATTTGGTAAAATTCTCAACACTCGCCTGGGCGTTATTCTAAGCGCAACACAAAAGCTGGTGTTGAAAATATCAACGAATATTATCATAGAAAATTAAATGCAATTATTGTTGTGTTCAAAGCAGCGCACAGAAATTAAATAAATTGCGATAAAAATATTGCATTTTATATGGGCACAGTGAACACTAGCTAAGTTGTATGGCAAAATAAACAGTTAAAAAAAATTATATCCTTTAATTATAATTAGGTGTTTATTTTGGAATGTTAATTAAAGTGTTTCAAATTCCTATTCCCAATGTTATGAAAGGTACTTAACGCCTATTTCTTTATACTGAAGCTGCACTGTAGTTGTTACTTTAGCAACTCAGCGGCACTTTGGTGCAGTGTGGAATGTGTTGGCAGCGGCAACAACAACGTTTGTCGGCATTTGACGCAAAAAGAGATTTGCATGTGCCTGCCGAAAAGTCATGTAAGTCGTGTCCAGTGTGACCAGGCTACGAACAATTGGCCGATGTGGGACGAGAGTTGTTCAACGACCGAAGCGAGCACAGTCCAAGTAATAGCACCACTTGAGCTAAACACAAGTGTTTGTATTTGTATCTGTATCTGTATCTGAATCTGATCCGATTCGAGATAGCCGCGACCTACACGCTGTGCATTTGCCTTAGCGACATGCACTTGCACACAGTTTAGCTTAATTAAATGTTGTTTAATCATTTCAATAGATAATGAGCCCATGACATGATCGCAGTGCGCTGTGTGATTTATCGCCCGAACATGCGAGCGCACGCCCGATCAGATACAATCCATAAATGGACGCGTCCATCCATTTGGCCAGAGTCGTGCGCAAAGTGGGTCGGCGTTTGATGCGTTTTTGGCCAAAACAACATTAGGCAGCATTACGTAGACGTGGCCATAGACTCGGGGCGCCACACTCACCCCGTAGTGCTGTGGATGCAGCGGCAGCTTTGATGATTCATTGCGTATCTGTCAGATACATGAGTTCATTAGTGTAGACACTGAATGTCAACTGCAAGGAAATTGTCAATATGAATGTATTTTTAGCATTCACACAAACTCTCATACTGAATTGAAGATTTGATTAAAGCAAAAAGCTAGCTTTGATTTTATTTCGTTTCATTGTAAAGAAATAATTATTATTTATATTTCAAACGAAGAACCCTCGAGTGTTTCGAGCCTATAAAAATTAGCTAAGAGCCAATTAAAAAGCTTGCTCTCTACAAGAGTTTCGCCTGTTTAAGCACAGTGAAAGTTTTGCCTCGTCAGAAAAATTGAAGGGAGCCATATTGAGGTAAAGATGCAGATACAGATACATTTGCTAGACTCAACTGCTTGTTGTGATAATTAAAAAATTGCTAGCGTCACGAAATATAATAGCAAATAATAACAAATTGTCTTGACTGCCCAACACAGACACACACACACGTTCGCATAGAGGGGCCTGTTTTCACTATATATATATATATATATTTGAAGCAACAATCGAACCTTGAAGTTGCTGCTGCTGTGCGTTTTTGGCCATGTCATGCTTGGCTACTGTTCGGCCAGCTTGATTAGCTGCCACAGCAGCTGCACAGTAGCTCATGGCAAAGGCTTTTTGCACATCTTCAAGATACATTTTTGTTGCAGTCAGCCAATATGTGTGCGCAGCAGCAATAACAAAGAAGCCAATTGAAGCTGACAAAAACACAATTAACTACATGGCGTATACGTCATGCTGTAAATTAAGCGGAAACCAAAATCGTGCAATTGCAAATGTTTAAATTTGCTTTCTGTCTGCATCTTTTGCTCTTGCTGCCACTCCGACTGCTGCAATTCGTTACAAAAAAAAAAAAAAAGAAAAAACGTTACCAAACCGTCGACAATTTAATTGATTTATGCTTTTTATTTGGACTCATGGAAATTTACGACAATTGATTTCGAAAGTAACATCCAGCCAAGTTTTTTTTACATTTTCATACAAGATATAAAGAAATTTAGCATTTAAACTAATTAATACCTTTAGTAGTAATAAAAAAAAACCGTTTAAAGGTTTACATTCATATTCACCTGCTTAAAACCATTCTCTTTAAGCTGCTAACATAAAGCTCAGCAGATGCACCTTTCTAAACCAAAAAAATCCCTCTCCTTACAAACACTCTTTTTCTTTATAACACCTCAGCTCAGTTCAATTAGAATCTTTCGTAGGCACACTGACAGGTTCTTTGAGTTAACTGCTTTACCGGCTTGCTTGCGGCTAATAACTGATGAAACAACAGCACAAAACAGAACAGACAACTTTCACATAATGATAATAATAATACACAATCCCGGGTCCGTTGTATGTGATTAACACAAATTCGCTAATTATTAACTAACCACGGGCAAAATGTAAACAGGCACCAAATGAACTCGGCTCTGTACTCCACCCAAAAAGCTAAAACCAGAAACTCGAAGCTTGCGTCGTTAACACCCACAAACAAAAACGCAAAATAACAAAAAGAAAGAAAAAAATAGAAATCCAAAAAGGCTAAACAAATGAATTTAACATTTATGTAAATCGCATGCACCCGCTATTGCAACTGAAACGGCAACGTGTCGACGCGTTTATGTAGTATATAAATCCCATATTCGTAGATCTCTATCAAGAGACTGTCAAGCGCTTTACGCGCTCCTCGCTCTCACCCACATCCGACTGGGAACGCTTCTCGTCCGGCCGCGGATCGCTCAAGTCTCGAACGCCGACGCTGTCCGACAATGGACGCCGCACATCTTGTAAGTCTGTCAACCCTGTCCCCACCCCCCCCCCCCCACCCCCAGCCGCCCACTGCGCTGCCCTGCCCCGCCCCACAGGCGCCTGCATGCTGTATCTGTATCTGTAACTGTGCTTTGTTTTCGTTTTCGTTTTCGTTTTCGTTTTTGCTTCGGCTTAACCATAGACGATTATTATCTTGAGGCCACAGGTCGGCGTCGCAGCTCAGGTAAGCAAAAGAGCAGATCACGAACTGCTCTATCTGTGTATATCCAGATGGATACACAATCACATATCTCGCACAGAACGTGTTCGGTTGCCAAAACACACACACATTGACACAACATGTCAGTTTGATATTTGCGCAGGTGGTTTATATGAATCTGTGCCAGTTGCTCGCACCTTAAACGGAGCTTACCACGATTTGTGGCTCCCCTCCTCTAACAGTTAGAGTGCTCATATGCAGATTCAACCGGCCCAAATATTGTCAAATTAACAATGCCTAATGAGCCATTACCAGCAATTAAGTACTGGGACCATGGCTAATCTGTAGATGGCTCTTTAGCCATAAGTTGTGACATGGGTTGATATAATAATAATTTAAAAATATATATATATAATATTCTCTCTCACAACACATTATTTATCTGTTGTGCTGACCTTCAAGGTTTTCTACACATAATAAAAATAAATATAATATATAGTAAATTGCAATTTTAAGATCTATTTATTATCTAGGATGCGTCACAATGTGACGTCACACAAAACAGTTATTGAAGCAATATATACTCTGTTTAAGAAACAAAGTAGTACATCTACTATTCGGCTAAGCTGAATAATGTATATATTTAGCTAATGCATATGCATAAGTATTATACAATTTTCTCAACACAAACTTGACACCTTTATGCAGGCAAGCAAAAAGCACATCTTGCGTAGCACAGCGGCAAAAATTTGAAAACCTAATGATGAAAAATTTACCAAATTATCATATTAGATGTGGGCGAAATGGTCGACGTTGCAGCAACGCCAGCTGCAAAAAACTAAATGAATGCAAGCTTCAAACAATAACAAATTATGACATAGGTCGCATGCATGTTATTTTTATTTTTATTGTTTTTTTTTGTAATTTTCCACATAGTACTTTTTTAATTTATTTTTGAAAAAGCCATTTATCAAATATCAGCAGGTAATTTGCTAAATTGCAGCCCAATTTTTAAGGCGTTGTCTTTTGTGGCATATGACGTCACGTCCAATCAGTTCTAGTCTAGAGAAGATCTGTCAAGTGCAAATGGATTAATGTTAAGTATCAGAATCATCTGGTAATAGCCAATATCCGCTTTAAATGCGACAGCACTGCGGGGGATCGTGTTGTAGTCATTTTTATATGACAGCTTCAAATGGTTTTCATTGACTGCAGCCGACGTATGCAAATTGCACTAGAACAATTTGCATATGACATCATATTCGGCTGTAATGTACGTATATAGAAAAACCACATATAGAGAGTTTTTATGGTGTGTACAGAAATTGCATTGCGCTTGGGAACATTACGAAACGCAGCCAAAACATTGATAATTCATTGCTGATTGATGAGAGTTTAACCCCAGCCCCCCCTCCCCTCTCCCCCCTTGTACCGCACACAGATCACAACAGCACCGTGCTGACAGCCAACACCGAGCAGTTCATAATTGGCCAACGCGTGTGGGTGGGCGGACTGCGCTCGGGCCAGATAGCCTACATAGGCGAGACACACTTTGCCCCCGGCGACTGGGCTGGCATTGTGCTCGATGAACCGAATGGTGAGTGACATTCGACCGGAGCTGTTCAACTGTTGTTCAACCTTGACTGTTTGCAGGCAAAAACGATGGCTGCGTCTCCGGCAAACGTTACTTCCAGTGTGAGCCAAAGCGTGGCATATTCTCGCGCCTTACGCGCCTCACGACATATCCGCTGTCGGGCGCCCAGACGCCAACATCGCCGCTGGCCAAGAACTCGCCGGAACGTTCGCGCACCGTCTCGCCAACGGCCAGCGTGCGCAGCTCCATGCTGCGCAGCCCAGGCACGGGCAGTAAGTCCATCCGCCGAGTCGAACTCAATGTGGCAACAATCTCTAATCTCATGCCCGATCTTTGCAGAGAACGGCCTGACGGTGGGCGATCGTGTGATCGTCTCGTCGGGCTTCGGCAGCCGGCCGGGCATCTTGCGCTACCTGGGCGAGACTCAGTTCGCGCCTGGCAACTGGTGCGGCGTGGAGCTGGACGAGGGCAGCGGCAAGAACGATGGCGCCATCGACGGCATCAGGTGGGCAAAACTCCACAGACTTAATGCCGTTGTCGCTTCTAATCAATCCTGTTTTTTTTTCGCAGATATTTTGAGTGCAAGCCGAAGTTCGGCGTCTTCGTGCCGATTGCCAAGGTGTCGCTGTCGCCGTCGACGAAGAAGACGCGTCTGTCACGCGCCGGCTCGCGGGAATCTCTCACCTCGATTGGGACGATGAACAGCATTGCCACAACGAATACGTCGCGCATCCGCATGAATGCACAGGTATAAGCCGGCCTCCATCGCTGGGCAGCAATTCCATGCCACACGCCACACTTAGTTCTCTGTTATCAGTTCAATTTACCAGTTACCTGCTGCAGCCCTGCTGTTCTTACACCTAATACTGTTAATGTTAAACGTTAACCGTTAATCGTTAATCGTGCTCTGTTTACTTACTAACGCGTTTACAATTCTAATTCTAATCCTCCTCCCGCCCAATGCAGCGCAAATCGAGCACGCCCAGTCGGCCAATTGTTGCGACGCCAAAAACTCAATTTTCGATGCAGGTATGCAAATTCCACATCTGTTAGCGCGCTGTTAGTTAACATGCACGCCTACTGTACCCGCTGTTAAAGTCGCTTGCGCGTGTGTTTGTGTGTCTACTAAACGTATCAACTAAACCTAGCTTCTAAGCGTGCCACTAACTCGAACTAACCTGCCACATGACGCATTGCCACCAATGAGCCCAACTAAAATACCGCCCCAAACCAATGTACAAAAATATTTATAAAATATACAACAATGCGACAGTTATTGCACCCTCTTATTATCTGTATATATGTTACTTTTGATTTCTTATTTTCTTTTTTTTTCGTTTTGGAATATACTCGTACACCTGCGGCATAATAAAAAACGTTCGCTACAAATTTCTATTTAAGTGCACGCTTCTGTGTGTTTATTTCTTTTCGGTTTTGATATGTCACGCATGCGCACCGCAATTGTCTCTCGTTTTTTTTACTACTTTACCTATTTGTTGGATTGTCAATGGTTTGCTCTCAATCCTCCCATTGTACGTATGCTTAGCAAATAGAGCTGCAAGACTATCGATCAAGTTGAGATACATTTGAGATTTAAATTAAGAGTCTTGCAGCTTTACTCTGCACCCTGTATATACACACACACACACACACACACACACATGAACACACTCTTTTGTGTAATTATATTGGGCATTCAGTTGTAACTCATGCGCTTATTGTGCCACACACACACACACACACACATTCTCTCTCCCCTTTTCTCCCGTCTCGAACAGGACTTGCTGCGCGAGAAGCAACAGCACGTGGAGCAGCTGATGGTGGAGCGTGAGCTGGACCGCGAGGACGCACAGAATCAGGCGTTGCAGCTGCAAAAGAACATCAATGAGGTAATTATCTTCACCGATACAATGTACATGCCGCTGCCCTATGCGGACCGCAGTCGGCCCTTCCGCTTCCGGCCAACGAGCCACAGCAGCAGTCGCACAACCATCAGCCCAACAACAACAGCAGCAGCAGCAGCGGCGACAACGTTTGCAGCACGACAGCCGCTGCAGCAGCAGAAGCAACTACAGCAGCAACAGTCGCGATCCGATAAACCAAAGAAAGTTTGGTTTTGCGATAAAAAGAAACTTTATCCAGTTGGCTAAAGGCCAGCGCCAGACACTTGATATTTATTCAGCTCAGCTTTGATTCGGCAGCTGTGTTTGGGTTTTTTTTTTCTATTATTTTCTGAAGCTATTGCAATTGCAAAAAAAAAAAAAAGAAGAAAAAAACCCACCCACACACACACACCTGTGCACACACACGCCATCACTTGTGCAGAAATGTTAAAAATGTGGTTTAATTTTCTCTGTGTTAACATTTTATTTGTTGGTTCTTTTTTTGTTTTGTTCTTTTTCACAGTTTAACTTTTTTTATTTCGCTTTTCACTCATTTCTTTATTGTCTGTCAATTTTACACACTTAATTTGCGCACGTTTATTTATTTTTTAATTTAATATCTGGGGCTCTTAAAACTGTCAGCCATTCAAAATGATTCACACAAATTTTGTTAATTGGCCAAACGTAAAACGCACAAACTGAAAAAAGTACAAATTTTCCGAGCTAACTGGTCGAAGTGAGTTTTCTTACTTCTGTTACTCGGCCAAGGTTCACGGGGGTTCATCGCCTCAACGAGGCGCTAACGAGCTTAACAATTTTAACCATAACAATTGAAATTCTGTTCATCTTTTTGGGTAAATCATATTAACATATGACATGGTGTTAAAAAGCTTGCACAACAATTTTGTAAGCTACTCGGGCTCTGTCTAAAATTATTAAAATACATGGGAATCTAAAACAAAATTCCAGAAAATAATTAAAGAAAATAATTAAAAGACAAATCATGTACCTTATAAAAACAACACAAGTATTATCAGCCTATAACTCTCATGGTGTGTAGTATAACTTTAGCTATCATTTATTATCATACGTTCTCCAGGGCATTAATTATATTTGGTATACAATTTCACACTCGTTCAAAAAACATATTCCAAACGTACAATATTTGCAGCAAAAATTAGCACAATTGCACGAATACAAAAGACGGCTGGCAATATTATCTCTTCTTTTGAGGGGGTTATCTGTATGAGTCAGGTTTTTATTTGTATTGCTTTCTGCTTGTTTAGTTCTGGTTTTTTCTTTTTTTCTTACTTTTTAGTTTTATTAAATAAACTTGAGTTATGTTGAACGCGTGGTCTTATTCACTTTCTTCACTATCTTCGCTATAAATGTCGTGCGCACTTTGAGCTGTGTTCTCCTAATTGGCAACATTTCACAACCACATACCACATACCAACCTTTCCGGGAACCAACCACAGTTCTAATCCCCTGTTGCTCTTTTTAACGCAAAACCAAAAAAAAAACACGAAAAACCAAAATGCAAACGAATTCTCAGACTGACCAACGACTTTTACGCACCACTGTATGTGCCTGTTCATTTTTATAGCAACTGCTGATCGAGGCCGATCGCTGGAGGCGCCTGATAGCCCGTCATAGCATTCGTCTGGCCGATCTGCGACGCGAGTTCCGTGGCTGGTCGGGCAAGCACGAGAGGCACTGTATACTGCACAGTGTCCTGACACCGTTGCGCATCAAGTAGAGGATGTTGTCCCGTGCTCAAACTTGTTTACAAACTCTTTGATGAATGATTTTTGATCGCTGCAACCGAGAAGAAACCTGACGTTGAAGTTAATGCCGGAAGTCTGCACAGCGTTTTATGCTGAAACAACCAAATAAAAAGAGAAAACTATTTACGATATCTTCTATCACAACAATCACAACAAACATGAGCCACAAAACCTTATTGAATGGTTTTTTATTTTGGCCAATTGATATGGAAGAATGTTGAACATGCATATATACTACATATATAGTTAACATGGAAATTGGAAAACCTGTATAAAATTGATTTTATGAAAGCGAATTTTCTTGCTGTTGGTCTAGTTGTACGATCTACGATATAAAAACACTTACTTACGATATAAAAAAAAAAATTTCAAAATACATTAACGATATCAAATATACGATATATAAATATTATTGCAAAGCATTTTGCCAAAAATGTTGTTTTATTTGCTCTTCACCAATAATTGTGTCGCTAATTTGTCGTTTTTCCCCGCCCTCCGCTCTACTCTCCCGCAGCTGAAGGCTCGCATCGCGCAGTTGGAGTCGCAATTGGGGGACGAGCGAAAGAAATCCGAGGAGCTGCAGTTCTCCATAGACGAGGCTCAATTCTGCGGCGATGAGTTGAATGTAAGAGCGGGAAAGGGAGATGTGCATTAACTGGGCGTGCTGTAGATATTAGCCAGGTCGAAAGCAAGGCAGATGAAAATAAAGAGAACGTTTAGAATTTAATGACAGCAGGATCAAAGATTAGATAAGCGAGCTTCTGCTTGATTTATGATCACTCGTATCAAATAATTTATGGCACAAGTTCTTTTTAAATATCTGAAAAAACACTAAAAATAAACGAAGGTACATTTTATAAAGCCGACTGACACTGCCAATATATTATTACAATAAAACTGTTAACTTGTCTATAAGAGATTCGAAGGAAGGAAATATAATTGCAATTCACGTTTATTGGATTTTTCTGTTTTGTCTGTTTAGCAGATATAAATTCTTTAGATTTCAGCAATATCAAATTAGCTAAGGAAGTCCTTCTACAGGCATTTAAAGAGGCTGCTCCTTCGTGTTAATAATCAAAATAAATGTTTAGCCAAAACCAGTTAATGCACATCTCGAGTAACCGCAACATCTGCCCAGAGTATTCAACGTGACTTTGTGTATTCCCTTCGCAGGCTCAGTCGCAGGTCTATAAGGAAAAAATTCACGATCTGGAAAAGAAAATTACCAAGCTAGTCTCAGGTATAAGCGTTTTCCGCACATCTCTGGTGTCCGTTGTCAATAAATCTTGTCCCTTCCGACAGCCACGCCCAGTTTGCAGAGCATACCGCCTGCGGAGGATGGCGCGGCCTTGGCCAGTGCCCAGGTGCAGATCGCCGAGCTGCTGGAGAAGCTGGGCAACCAGGAGAAGCTCAGCGAGGCGCGCTACACGGAGTCCTTGGAGGAGGAGCAGCGTTTGCGCGAGAACATCAACTACTTGCAGAGCCAGAACGCGACGCTGCAAACGGAGCTGGTGGCCAAGGATGAGAGTCTCGAGAAGTTCTCGCTCTCGCAGTGCGGCATCGAGAATCTCCGACGCGAGCTGGCGCTGCTCAAGGCCGACAACGAGAAGCAGGCGCAGCAAGTCCGAGCCGACTTCGAGCAGCAGCTGGCCGACAAGGTGGAGCAACTGCAGCAGGTCAACGCCGAGGTGAACAGGCTGAGGAGCACATCCGACACGCTGGAGAGCCAGCGAGCCAACGTCACCGACGAGTGCGACATCCTGCAGACCGAGATTCGCATGCGGGACGAGCAGATCAAGGAGCTCGGCCAGCAGCTGGACGAGATTACGACGCAGCTGAACGTGCAGAAGGCGGACAGCTCGGCGCTGGACGAGATGCTGAAGGCGCAGCAGTCGACTAATGCCGAGAGCGAAGCGCAGCTGCAGCAGCTGGCGGCGACGAACGCAGCTCTGGCCGAGGAGAAGCGCCAGAGGCAGGCGGCGCAGGAGCAGCAGCAGGCGGAGAATGCGCAGCTGCGGGAGGCGAGAGCAGGCTTGGAGCAGGCGCTGCTGGGCGTGCAGCAGGAGTTGCAGGCCAGCAGGACGGAGACGGACGGCCAGGCAGTGCAGCTAAACGAGCTGGCCAAGTCCCTGGAGCAGGTGCAGCAGCAGCTGGAGCAGAAGACCCAGGCGCACGTCGCGCTGGCTGCCAGCCAGGAGCAGCTGCAGCAAGGCCTGGCCCAGGAGCGCGCTGAGCAGGCCGCGCAGCTGAGCGCCGCGACCGCCAGGACGTCGGACGCGGAAGCCACGCTGAAGGCGACGCAAACGCAGCTGGAGCAGCTGCAGCAGCGGGCAGCAGCAAGCGGCGAGGCGGGCGCCCAGCAGCTGGCCAAGCTGCAGGCGGAGCTGAAGCAGCTGCTGGACAGGGAGCGCGAGGCGCAAGGCGCGCTGGCGACAGCCGAGCTGCGGGCGCAGACCGCACAGGCGGCGCTGGAGCAGCAGGCCGGGGAGCTGGAGGCGACGCGGACGCTGGGCGCCCAGACGGAGGCGCAGCTGAGGGCCAGCGCCGAAAGCGGCGCCCAGCGCGAACTGGAGCTGGGCGACGTGCGGCGCCAGCACGCGGCGCTGCTCGCCAAATGCGAGGCACTGCAGCAGCAGCAGGCGACGGGGCAGGCCGAGCTGCAGGCGGCGCGCGCGGGCGCCGCGCAGCTGCAGGCCGAGGTGCAGCAGCTGAACGGGCAGCTGCTGGCCAAGCAGCAGAGCTACGCGGCGCTGGAGCACGAGAGCAGCGGCCAGCGGCTCGAGCTGGCCAGCGACAAGGAGCTGCTGCAGCAGACGAACGCGCGCCTGGAGCGGGAGCTGCTGGAGCTGCGGGCGACCGGGGCGAAGCTGAAGGCGGAGGCGGAGCAGCGGCTGGCGCAGCTCGGCGAGCAGGAGCGGCTGGGCGTGCAGCGCGAGCTGGCGCTGGGCGACGCGGGCCGGCAGCGCGAGCAGCTGGAGGCGCGCTGCCTGGCGCTCGTCCAGCAGAACGAGACGCTGCAGCAGCAGCTGGCCAGCCTGCACAGCAGCTCGACGGACTCGAGCGCGGAGCTGCTGAAGCTGTCGCAGCAGCTGGTGGAGCAGCAGCAGGCCGCCGAGCAGCTGGCGACGAGGGCCAACGAGGAGCGCGCCGGGCTCGAGCGCCAGCTGCAGGCCGGCCAGCAGCGCCTGGACGCACTGTGCGCCCAGGTGGAGCTGCTCACCCAGGAGCTGGCCGCCAGCACGGAGCAGAGCGCGCACAGCAGCGGCAAACTGAAAGCGGAGCAGGAGCTGGCCGCCAGGCAGACGCTCGAGCTGGGCGACGCGCTGCGCAAGCTGGAGGCGGCGTCCGCCAGGAGCGTGCAGCTGGAGCAGCAGCAGGAGCAGCTGCAGCAGGAGCTGAGCGCAGCGCGCAGCGACAACGGCGAGCTGAACGGCCGGCTGAATCAGCTGACGGAGCAGCTGGCCGCAGTGCAGCAGGAGCGCGGCCAGCAGCGGGACGCGAGCAGCGCGGAGCGCTTGAGGCTGGAGCGGGAGTTGGAGGAGGCGCGCCAGCAGCTGCAGTCCGGCCAGGCTAGCGAGGCGACGGCGCGGCAGAAGCTCGAAGCGGAGGCAGAGCAGCGCGCGGCGCAGCTGGAGCAGCTGCAGGAGCAGCTGGCCAGGGCAGAGGCCGGGCAGCGGGAGCAGAGCAGCGGCAGCGAGGCGGCGATCAGGGAGCTGCAGGAGCGCGTGGACATAACGAACGCGGAGCTGCAGCACAAGGAGCTGGTGGCGCGCGAGGATGCACAGAAGATAGCGGACCTCAAGACCCTGGTGGAGGCCATCCAGGTGGCCAATGGCAACATCGCGGCCACCAATGCGGAGCTGTCCGCCGTGCTGGAGGTGCTGCAGGCGGAGAAGAGCGAGACGGCGCACATCTTCGAGCTGTTCGAAATGGAGGCGGACACGAACGCGGCGCGGCTGATCGAGAAGCTGCAGGGCCTGAAGCTGGAGCTGGAGCAGACCCACAGCCAGCTCGACGCGCAGCTGAGCGGCAACCAAGCGCTGCACGCCCAGCTGCAGGAAGTGCAGAAAAGCGAGCAGGAGCTGCAGGGCACAGCCGTCGAGGCGGCCGAGCAGCTGCGCCGGCTGCAGCAGGCTAACGGCGAGCTGCAGGAGGAGCTGCAGCAGAGCCAGGCGAGGCTCGCCGAGTCGCAGGCGCAGCTGGTCGCCAGCCAAGCAGAGGTCGACGCGCAGCGGAGCAGCCACAGTGAGCTGCAGGCACAGCTGCAGCAGTTGCAGCAGAGCGAGAAGGAGCTGCAGGCGGCAGCCGTCAAGGGCGAGGAGCAACTGCATCAGCTGCAAGGCGTCGCCGAGGAGCAGCGGCTGGCACTGCAGCAGAAGCAGCAGCTGCTGGAGAAGGGCAACGAGTTCGACGCCCAGCTGGCGGAGTACCAGAAGGTCATCGACGAAATGGACGAGGCTGCCGGCGAAAAGTCCGGACAGCTGCAGCAGCTGCAGCGCCACGTGGCCGAGCTGGAGACGGCACTGCGCCAGGCACAGGAGTCCGAGCAGATGACGCACCTGGAGTGCCAGCAGCTGACCCGCAAGCTGCAGGCCCTCGAGCTGGAAGAGGCCCGCGAGATTATGGCGCTGCGTGTGCAGCCCAACGGCGCCAGCGCCAGCTTCCCGCGAGCCAACGAGGATGCCGAGGTGAGTGCCACTTAATGCGACAAAAAAATGCCTGTGTTGAGACAACATTTGCAAGTTGCAGCTGCTCGACACGGAGACCAGCCTGGCGAAGATCAACTTCCTCAACTCGATCATTGCGGATATGCAGCAGAAGAACGACGCCCTCAAGGCCAAGGTGCAGACGCTGGAAACGCTGCCCATGGATTTCACCAAGTACGGCCCAAAAATCGAAACGAGTTAACGCTCTTTATGCTCAACATTATTTGTTTACCGCCAGGCCGCACGCCTTTGACCTGCTGAGCAAACGGAAGCCGGCGCCGCGGCTCTTCTGCGACATCTGCGACGAGTTCGACAAGCACGAGACGGAGGACTGTCCGATGCAGGCGGGCGACGAACGGGACTACTCGCCGCCGCCGCCCGCTGAGGCCAACAACGCGAAGAAGGAGCGCAAGCTGCCGGCGCCACGCAAGTACTGCGACTCCTGCGAAGGTAGCCCGCTCACGTGACCCCATGCGAGGTTTAATAATCAATCCTTGCTCCCTTTCTAGTTTTTGGACACGACACCAGCGAGTGCGCCGACGACGAGACCTATTAGAGAGCTAAGACACCGTTAACGTCAGTTGCTTCCCGTCGTACTTTTTACCTCTGCTGTGCTACGAACTTTGGGAACAGGATTCGCACCGCATCTTCGAGTATAAATTATATTTCGCACTAACATTCACTTTTAAATTTCGTGTACGCTTTTTGAATAGGCAACTGTTGGAATATTTTAATATGTTTTATTTATTTATACAAATAGTGCAAATATTTCTATTGTTTCGTAAAAGTTTTGTAATAATAAATGAGTAACTATAATTAATCGCCGCCCTCCTTCTTTTCCTTGATGGCATCCTGCAAATACATAGGCAATAAATCAAAGCTGCCCAATCGAGGCTCCGCCCACGCAAACTCACTTTAAACCGCTCCTCGAAGAGAGACAGCTCCGCGAGCAGGTCCGTGATGGCATTCATGAACGCCTCCTGCGGCGAATAGTCGGCCGTAGTCTGTATGCGGATGACGAACTTGTGCTCCAGCGGATGCGGCACTTTGTAGCCGGCGAACAACACGTTTGGGTCCTTCAGCAGCTGGCTGTTGTACAGAAATTGTATTACTTCCTTGTAGGCTCACTCAATTGTTTACTTACTTGCGGATCATGTTGCCCAGCGTGTGATCTTCCTTGTTTATGGTGAATATTGCCGCGTTTGTGACTTTCGTGTCCAGTTCCTTGATGATTCTGCGCGCCAAAAGAGAAGTCACATTGTGAGTGTTTCACAAATTGTTTTTAAAGCTTCTACTCACTTTTTCTCGCCTTCGTAAAGCAAAAATGATTCAAATGTGGGTGGCGCATTCATTTTAAAACTTTTTTAATGGCAGCAAATGCAATTGTTTATGAAAATCAGACTGCGAGTGTGTTGTGAACGACGTAAATTGTCATCGCGCTTACCAGCACTGCAACTATCGATAACTCAATGCATTCCAGCAATTTTCGATCTCGCCATCTCTGTTAGTGTTGAAAACGACTAATGCTCTGTGAACAAAAAATTCTTTTTAATATAATTTGCAGCAGATAAAGTGCATACCCATTAAAAAAAAGAAACTAAAGGCCTAGTTTATTTACTTTTTCAATTTATTTTTATCTACATTATACCCTTAATTGCATATGGTTTGCGTACAAAATTTAAGAGAACCACTAAAATTAAACACAGCTGATTCGCCATAAGAGTCGTTCACTTATGAACAGTCCAACACTATTTCGCATTTTTTTTTTGCGCCAAACAGCAGCGTTTTCGTCTTTTATACGTAAATAGGAACATTTCAAAAGTTGATTGCAATTTTTAACCAGTTTTGGGTCTTTGAGGCAAAATGAGCGACGCAAACAACGCTGCAGAAGCCGACGAGGCGAATCCATTGGAGCAATCGACCATCACAATGCTGGATGTACTCGAGGACGAAAAGGAAATGGAGGAGGAGTACGCCGCAGTGCTCGGCGGCTCCGACGAGAAGGAGTGCACATATGCGAAGGGCGCCATACAGCGGCAGGCACTCTACTCGTGCCTCACTTGCTGCCCGGAGGCGCGCAACGATCTCGCGAAGAGCGCCGGCGTCTGTCTCGCCTGTTCGTACCGATGCCATGAGAACCACGAGCTAATCGAGCTGTACACCAAGCGGAACTTCCGCTGCGATTGCCCGACGCTGCGTCTGGGCGGCGACAAACGCTGTGCGCTGAATCCCCAGCTGGATGCAGTCCAGCCGCCGAATGCGGACAATTTATACAACCAGAATTTTCAGGGCTTGTACTGCAAATGCAAGCGGCCCTATCCCGATCCCGAGCGCACCACCGAGGAGGTGATGCTGCAGTGCGCCATTTGCGAGGACTGGTTCCACCTGCAGCACATGCAGGCGCCGGCTGTCTCCGAGAAGTGGCTGGATGCCTGCAGCGAGATGATCTGCGATAGCTGCATGGAACGCCACGAGTTCCTGCGCGACTACACCGGCCTGGCACTGCAGCCAAACGAGCCGGACGGGCCAAACGGGCCAAACGGGTCCAAGTCGGAGGTCGACGTGGATGACAGCCAGCCGAGCACGAGTGAGGAACCGTCGCAGTCCGAGGAGGAGCCGGCAAAGAAACGCTTCAAAGCGACCGCCGAGGAGTGCCGTCGTCCCAAGGCGCCCCAGGCTGGACAGAAAGGTAAGTGTTATCGGTAGATAAAGTATGCCAGCAATTGAAAATATATTTATATCAATACATAAAGAGCAAGTCAAAGTTCTTGCGACCGTCGCCCAGGTAGAGGAAGCCATGTTTGCGCGAGTTCAGCTTGTGGAAGAAGGTCATGCCCAGCCAGACGCACGACTTGATGATCGCGATGCGCTCGTTGCGCTGCATATTCAGCGAAAAGGCCTGGCTCAGCGGTATGACGCCGTCGATGGTGTCCAGGAAGTCAATGGCGTAGTTGTAATCGCTGCGCTTCGACAGATTCGTCTTCAGATCGTTGCGCGGCAGTCGATACAGCTGGTAGTAGGACAGATTGTCTATTTGCAGGTCATTGAGACCGCGAAACATTTGGTTGGGAATGACGCGACCGTCGACCAGCTTGTAGAGTGCGCCACGCGGGCAAATGGCGCTCTCCTCGCTGATAATGAACACAATGGCCGCCAGGCGTTCCTCCTCCTTCAGCTTGATCACCTCCGGGCGACTGATGCTGACCACTTGGCTGGCCACGATGTTAAATGTCGGATCCTGGCCAAGTTAGGAGCGGAAATCAGAAAAGAAAAAAAAAAGAAGGGGAGATTTTAGTATTTGAGGGCACTTGCCAGCTTGACGTAGGTCTGCAGACTGGGGTCGCCGACGAAGGGTTCGGGTGCCAAGATGGTGGCCTGAAAGATTTTTGGGCTCTGCACAAAGGGCAGCAGCTGCCATTGATACTGATCCAAGCTGTAGAAGTACTTGCGGTCCTTCAAGCAATCGTTTGTGTAACCAAAGGCGATATAGTAATCGTTCTTGGTGGCCGTAATACGGCCCCAGAAATACATGCCCGAGAAGCGATTCTCCTGGAGCAGCACGATCAGCGAGTTCTCGATGAGGATGCGCTGCTCCGGCGACAGTTTCCTGCCGCAGTACATCAGGCACTCCAGTCCCTCCGAAAAGTACTCGACATTCATGTTAGCGACTCAATTTACTATTACACTATTACTGATATAGAAATGTTTATGGAATTGTGTGACCTCGCTGACTAAGCTACAATTTGTCAGATATCCAGCATAATAAGCCTGATTTCTCTTCTGTCTAAACAGGCACCGCCTTCTGGGCCAACGACTGGCGTCTGTCGCTCTGCCGCTGCGGCGACTGCTTGGAGCTGTACAAGCGGCAGTCCGTTGAGTTTCTGCTGGATGGCGAGGATTCGGTGAAGGCGTACGAGGAGCACGGCAAGCGGCGCGCCAAGGAGAACTCCAGCTATGAGCAGGGCATACGCGCACTGGCCTCCATTGATCGCACGCAGCAGATCGATGTGATCACCGAGTACAATCGCATGGGCGATAAGCTGAAGGAGTTTCTCCAGTCGTTCGCCACCACCAGGAAGGTCGTCACCGAGGAGGACATCAAGCGATTCTTTACCGACATGCGCAGCGAGAACAATACGAACATCGGGCAGCCCTATTTCTGTCGCTAAGCCCAACTAAGCCCATTGCGTATTCTAGTAGTAGTTATGTACGTACATTCCCCAACTGATCGTACACACATGTCGAATTTCACGTACAATCCAAAATTTACGGTCAACCTTTTATTAATATTACGTATTTAAAAGCAATTCGCAAAAAATCCGCAATGAGATTCGAGTTATGTGTATGGTAAACTATATATAACTAGCCGAATATCTATGTACAAGTGGCTCTATGAATATATATATATGTATATGTGTCTCAAACGTATGCATTATCATTCCTATTCTGATTGTTCGCCTGACTTGCCATCTCCAGGTTACTGAGCGTCGTCTGCAGCTCCATTATGATTTCATTCGGATCGATGTGCTCGATGGTTGTGTAATCCATTAACGTGCTGCTCAATATCAAATCGCTGAAGGATTGATTCTCCTCCTGCGGCTGCTGCGGCATCGCCTGGATCGGAGGTTGTAGCTGGACTTGCGGCTGGAGCTGGGGATCGGGCTGAACTTTGACTGCCTGTTGAAATGACATAAAGTTCGCCTCGTAGGCTGGACTTGTGGCACTGAATAGAAGGTTGTTGTTGTTGTTGTTGTAGCCGTTAAAGTTGGTCGGCGTCACGCTGCCGCCGTTGAACAGCGTTGTGCTGTTCCAAGTGCTGGCGCTGTTGCTGATGCCCATCGGCTGCGTCGGCTGGCTGAGCATTTGCAGCAGCTGCTCCTGCTGCTGCTGCTGCTGCTGCTGCTGGCCGGCCGTGGGCAGCGTCTGCAGTGCCGGCGCAATCCCGTCCGCCGTGCTGCAGCTGGAGTTCGGCGAGGCAGGAAAGTTGTAGGCGTTGTACGAACTGGCCGCCGAGGGGCAGTTGCGCGTGCTGTCCGCATCGTAGAGCACCTGTTCGGCCTTGATCTCCGGCACAAGGACGCCGGTGGGACTGGGACTTTTGCCGTTGTAGCCCAGCAGTTGTGTTGCTGCAAAGTATTGGAAAAGTTCATTAGCAAGCTGTCAACGAGAGAACGAACTTTGGCTTAGAGCCGAGTTAATGAGCGCAATAGGAACTAAGCATTTAAACGTGGATACAGCCAGACAATAGCAAATCAAGCAACTTGTGGATAAACTCAAAAGGTCACAGAGCTACAACAACAACAGCAAGGATATTAACATTGGTAAGAGAACTTACTTCGATTTGTCGCACACGCCGTTCTTTGGCTAGCTAAATTGGGAGCTAAACTTAGGGGAGACAAGATAAAAACACATCTTCGGATATATTCATTTTGCTCACTTTAGAAAAGACTTTGGTTGAGTTTTTACCAAAAACTTTATTCATCAAAATGAATTACACACAGCTATGAATGTTTTTTGTTTTTTGTTTTTTGTTTATAATTCGAGGCAACAACAAGTGAATAGAAATTCTAGAAATTGGTCCACAAGGGGGTTTTTAAAGAGAGGGGTTTTATACGAGTATATATATATATTGAGGGACAAGTGTGCGTGTGTGTGTGTGTGTGTAGGAACTTTAGCTAGACAATAGGGTACGCCCAAATGTATGCAATGGTTTATGTGTTCGAATGGAAGTGTGGAAACCCAACACCGCAGATTAACAGCTGACTTACATAGCATTTTGGACTGTTTGTGATTCTGGTGCATAATATTGGAGAGCTTGCGCTTGACACTTTCGGTGGCCCTGCGCGCATCGAGGCGACATTTCTGGGCCAAGGCATCTACAAAGACAATTGGGAGGTGGTTAGGATAACGGGCGTGGGCAAGTGCGTAGACTAGAGGTACACGTATATGTCGATATATATATATATAGATATAATACTGAAAGAAGAAAGACGACTAGAACAAAGATTTAACGCTGAAAGTGCGCCCCCCTTCCCTTCCCTGCCCGCCTCACTGCAGCCCATTGGCCTCGGCCAGGCGGCGCGCAATCTCGTCGGCGCTCAGAAAGTCAGCGACCTCGGGCTCCCCGCCCCCGCCGCTGCCGCCCTGAGTCTCGCGCTCCGGCTCCGGGGACTTGCTTGTGTAGAGCGCGAAATGCTCCGCCTCGGAGAGATCGACGCTGGGATCGAGCACCACGCCGTAGGCGCCCTCGCAGAGATTCTTGATGCTCTGGCGATCGGCAATCGCCACCAGCTCCATGTTGCCGTCACTGATCGGTATGTCCGCCAGCTGGAGCGTGCTCAGCGTCTTGCGGTCCAGCGGCCGGCCGTAGGTCAGGGTGCTGGCGTTCGAGTAGCTCTCCGGACGCAGCAGGCTGTTCTCGCTGTCGCCGCCCTTCAGTGGTATGTGGATGACGTCGGCGTCCAGGTGGGCCGGCCGCTTGCCCGACACGCTGCTCGAGCTCCGGCCCACCGGGCGGCCGCTGCGCGTGACGCTGTTCTGCGGACTCAGCCCCGGCGGCTGCAGCGATCGGAACGAACTCCGGCTGGGCTCCCCCACGGCGAACTGGGCCAGGCTCGGCTCCCGGCTGCCGGTGGGCGTGGTCGCGCGCGAGCCCAGCTCCGGGGCGGCGTCGTCATCGGTGCGGCTGCGACGGCGCGAGAACAGGCGCGAGAAGAAGCCCTGGCGCTTCTTGGGCGAGGCGGACGCGCTGGGCGTGGACGTGGCCATGGCCGCGGGCAGGCGCTTGGTGGGGCTCTGGTCCGGCGTGCGCATGATGATAATGGGCGAGGGCGTGGTGCGGGCGGAGCTGATGCTGCCGTTGCGCGAGCGGCTCAGCGAGACGGAGTTGGAGACGCTGTGTTCGCTGAGGTCCTGCGAGTGGCGCGGCTTGGGCGGCAGCGGGGGCAGCCGCTGTTCCGGGTCCGGCGAGGGCGTGCGCGGCGGCAGCGGCAGCGGCGGCGAGGTCGGCGTCAGCGGCGTTTGCGCGGCGTTCACTTTAATCCTGGGCGCCGGCGGATTGGTCAGCACCACCAGCTCGGCCTCGTCCAGCTGGCTGAACGGATTGGAGGCGTGGTAGCCCTGGGGCATCGCCACGGGATGGTTGTAGGCGATCTGGAGGCTCGTGTACGTCGCGGTCTCGTCGAACGTCTCGTCGATGTCCACCGAGGCCTGGGCGCTGGCGCTCACCGGCTCCGCCTCCGCCTCCGCCGGCTTCTCCTCGTCCTCCAGCTGGTTCGTGATGGTCGTGTTGGCCGTCGTGCCGCTCACGCTGGTGAACGCCGTCTGGGCGGTGCTGTGGGAGAGCGTGGGCGTGTCGCCGTTCTCGACGGTGAGGCTGTCGGTGCGCTCGAACTCGCTGCTGCGCATCCACTCGTTGATCTTGTCGACGTTGCTCAGCGGACGCGTCTGCAGCTGCGGCTGCTGGAGGATCTCCTCCATGGGCGTCGAGGTCTGCGTGCAGTCGTCGGCCAGCTGGGGCAGCAGCTGCGGCACCTCCAGCTCGATCTCCATGTCCGGCTCCTGGTCATTGTCGTTATCCAGACCCTCGGTGTACTCCGTCGCCGTTGCGTCCGCCTCGTTCGCCTCCGATTCGCCG
The DNA here is from genome assembly GCA_035047465.1 of Drosophila sordidula. NCBI lineage: Eukaryota > Metazoa > Arthropoda > Insecta > Diptera > Drosophilidae > Drosophila > Drosophila sordidula. The sequence goes on along the minus strand of JAWNPQ010000090.1, from coordinate 3,068,776 downwards.
CGCTGGCGCAGCTGCAGCTTCTTGACCGCTATCTCGAAATCATTGAGCGTGCCGGAGCTCTGCTGCTCGTCGGAGGAGACGGTGTTCTCGTCCTCGTTGAGGTCCAGCGGCGGGCACGAGTATTTCGTGGCCGTCGTCTCGCTATCTAGGGAAAGTATCTGCTGGAACACATCCAGCTCCTGCTTGCGCTTCAGCTTGCGCTGCAGGCGCGCAAAGGTTAGCATACCTGGATTGGGATAATACTCGAAGGGCAGCGCGGCGCTCGTCGCCCGATCCGATGGTCGCTCCAGCTGTATCTCCACCTGGCAGGGAAGTCAATCATCAGTATGGGCCAACTGCTGTCCGGATCGGGCCGGGAAACTCACCTGGACGCTGTGCTGGATCTCCGTGTTGCGATACCGCGGCGTCTTGAACACTATCGCCGTCTGCTTGTAGATGTCCGTCGGCTGGAACTCGGCGTACGCCTCCCAGATCTCCAGGCCGGCCTCGTTCGTCTCGAAGAAGCGTATCCGGATGTCGTCCTTGGCGATCTTCTCGCACAACATGATGATCTGATCGCCGCCGCTCAGCTTCGAGGAGCAGCTGCAGAGCCGGTTGATGGTCAGCTCGTTGCTCTTGCCGTAGATCGGGGAGGAGACGACCGGATCGAGGGGCACATTGTTGTTGCCCACCTTGATGAAGGCCTGGTAGCACAGCCGCAGCTCGTACAGATTAATGCTGCTGATGTTGTCCTTGTGCTCGAATTTGGCTGCGCAGGAGTAGGAGAGTTAACGCGCTGAGGGAGACTTATTTTAATAATCTACTCACCATGATACGGATCAATGTTCTTCTGCTCGCGGGCCAGCAGGGACTCGCGCACGTCCGTCTTCTTGACGCACTGGATGCCCACTTTCTGCAGCTCCAGACGCCGCTCCTCGGGCGGCAGCCGCCTGCTGTAGACGCCCGACTTGCAGTTGTCCATCTCCTCCTTGCTGACCAGCCAGTGCGGGTGCTGCCGATACGGCTTGTCGCGGGTGACGCACGAGACGACGACAACGACGGGCCCGCTGTAGTCGACGATCTCGATGGTGGGAAACGTCTTCGCCTCCGGCGTCGAGCGCATGCCGGCTATCGAGCCGGCCGTGCGGCCCTCGCACTTGTACCGAAACCGAATGATCTTGTTGGTCGGCTCCTCGACGATGCGAATGTAGGGCCGTCGTTGGGCCGCCGGCGCCGCCGGCACGGCCAGCGGTATGTGCGACGGCATCACGGGCAGCGACGCCGACTGCGGGAAGCTCGGCGCCATGGACGGACCGTGGCCGGCATTAAGGATTTCCTCTGCGTGGTTGAAAAGAGTTTGGTCAGTAGGCAGAAATCAATATGGGCCGAAACCATTTAGCTTGCGGCATGTATCCACAAGATACATGTCAGCTATTTTTATGAATTATGCATATGTGCGGCATTAAAGCTATTGTTATGCTCCTCCAAGAGGGGAGCGGGGGGGGGGGGGGGTTGCCTGGGCCAGATGTTAACGTCTGACGTCAAAAGTAGCGCCACAAAGCAGACCAAGACTCATTTTTTGCCACATATTTTTTCATTTTTCTTTCCACCAGCACAACAACAACAACAACTAGAACTACAATTATGCACAACTACAATTGGCCTTTAGCTGGGATTTAATGTGGCCACTAAAAATTCCAGACGCAGATTTGGCTAATGAAGCCTTCTGCCGATTGAGTTATTGCGGCAAATTATTCATCAGCAACCACCGCACCACCCACACCCACTTATGCTGTAGCCACATGTTTATACTTATTCATGGTTGGGTTATTAATTAAGCGCATTTATTCCTGCTGTCAGCCATATTTATACATACGCAAGTCGCCAAAGAGCTCGTCCTCAGCCATTTGATGTTGATTGCCTGCAGATGAAAACAATGATGGATTAGTGTTATCTATGCTATTATCAGTATATTGGCACTCTTTCTCTGTCTTGAATATATTGATTTGTTATTACTTGTGCGAAGATTTTTTTGTGTTTAGTTAAAAAATATATTTACATATTTCTTGTACATGCAAATTGTTCTATAAATATGTTCTAGGCCTCGGCAAAAGTTTTTTGAATAGCTATTTTTTGTGAATGATTGATTACCTTACCTTGATTATTTTTGATTAAAAATCAATATTTCTCTCTAATATAACATTTTCATTTTAAGCCTGGCAATTTGCATAAAACAAACTTATTCAATTTATATCTTTTTTATGTATCTCAGCTATTGAATTGGGAAATGAAAAAGGAAATTTTAGCTAGAAGTTAACTTAGAGCTATTATTTATATAAGGACTTGAGCTTTTTTCTTACGACTTTTCTGCACGTGTCTTCCCGGCCGTATTTATTGTGTCTACCTACGCTCCAACTTAGATAACACTCTGCGAAACCGGTTGCTTATGTAATTGTCAAGGTTATTTCTGCTCATATAACAATGCATATTAAATAGCACTCGGTTAAGCTACTGTGGCAAGGCAGGACGCCCAGTGCCCCATTTGCCCCTCTCCATTTGCATTTTCTGCACATAACTCAACTTTTCCGCGAATCGCTTTCCACGACGGCAAATCACAGCAGGACGGAGGCGGGCAAAGAAATTGTTGTCCGGACCCGCACCGACTCAGACAGTCTATTTGTCTATATGCCACACACACATACACCCACACACACACACACACACACACACGCGCGGTCAAATGAAGAATTTGCATATGTTAATTTTGTTTACATTTATAACATTGCAACAACAATTTGCAATTCACACCACCCGGACACGCCCCGGAAAGTGTGTTCGAAGTGTTTAACGTAGAACACGTTTGGCGGATCCGCTTTTCGGGCGCTCATCCAGTCCGAACGGTGCAAGAGGAGAATGTGGGTCGGCCCGGTCGGCCCAATGACATCAGGAAGTTTAAGGATTTACCTTATTTGTCAGTTGGCCCTGCAAACAACACTGGGCCACAGAATAGGGGAAAAGGGTTTTTCCGCTCATAAAAACATAAGTAATATATGTATTATATATAGACATATATTAAACTGTTAAATCAAAAACAATTTACAAAAAATTTAAGTGTTTTCTCTTCCCCATTTTCCTATCATTTTAATTTAACAATATTAAATTAAATTGATTTATTTATTATTCGCTAAAATTATTATTCGCTATTATATAATAATATAATAAAACATTGTACTTTAAAGGTAATACTATAAATATATATATAGACACATAATGTTGGTTACGCATGTCAGAGGACCCGGGAAAGCACGATTTTTGTTAGATCGATAGAGACATTAATTGCAGACACATTCTTTCGCCTTGCAGAGCTATTAGCCCCACTGCAGGTAAAGTTATTTACATTAGGCCAGATTACATAGGGGCTCCAAATGTTTTAAAATTCCAATTAAAAATTTGCGCTTTACTTTATCTGTTAGTCAGTGTAAATTTTGTATTTAATTAAGCGCCCGACGGAGAAATCTTTAAAATTGCGCACTTGCTGGGCTCATCCAGGCAGACTGGGACAACCCCCTCCCCACCTCCCCCTTGTCCCCCCATCTGCCTAGCCGCAGAGCCGCCTCCGAGCATTGACTGAGCTGCTAATACTTTAAGACAGCCCGCGTGGCACTCAGAGAGTGAAACAAATTTAATTCGCATTTAGGCAAAGCAGTTTTTTTTTGGGCTTTTTTTATACCCTGCACTTATGAAGTGGCTGACATGGGGTATAATGAGTGCAGCGAGCAAGGCCTGTCTTTAACGAATTTCGAATTAATTTATACGACATTTACAAGGATTTCTTTATTATTTTGTTTAATTATAAGATTATATTTATATTTTAGAATTTACGCTTGCTTACGACGGTGCTGTTATGAGAATTGTTTATAATTCTTTTAGGCTTTTAGCTTTTAATTTTTATATTTATATATAATTCTTTATAATTCTTTCTCTACTTAGGTTGACACTCGATTTATCAACCTATTAAATAAATAAATTTGCAAGAACTGATTTGCAGGGCATATTCGGGTCGAGCAATCTGGACAATGCCGCATTTTAGCTTTTTTTGCTCTTGGTTTTTCTATCGTGGGGGCGCCGGCGACATAAATCAGCGCTACAAATTGATGCGTAAATAAATGGAGGAGCCAAAGCAGCAACAAAAAGGATGTCGCAAAGGAAAAACAAAAAACAAAAAAATTCAAAAACAAAAGCAAAATAAAATGTTAATTAAATATGAGCCAAAATAGAACGAAATCAACGGCAAACGCATTTGTAATGGCGCAAGTGGGGAATTAAAGGCGGTTTCCGTTTACCGCAGAGTTTTAAATGACATGCCCAAAATGGCATTTGGTCTACGGCCGTGTGGCTCCAGCCGTTGCCATATGTGGGGGCCTCGCTGGGGCTAGATGGGCACACATATATGCGCAGAGACTTCAGCGGCTGCGGCGGCTGTAGCCTGTCATGTGTTCAATCGATTGGAAAATCGCGTTCTGAAGCGAAAATAAACACAGCTAAATAGAGAAAATGAAAGCATTGGGCAAATGGCTCCGAGTCTGGGGCGGACGGGCAATACTTCGGCGGACCCGGGACAGAGCAGCGGCCAAAAAATGCCAACTTCACTCGCTCCACCTAATCACACCCAGTGACACACACACACACACACACCGGTTGCGCTTTATAAGCTTCCACATCAAACACAGAAGCACGTCGACGTCGACGAGAATGAGGACGAGCTTGAGGAGGAGGACATTGCCATTCCCATTTGCACCTCAAGTACTTAAACGAAAGTTGGCCATAAGCCGACATGTGTGTGCGTGCAGGCGCGCCAACATATAAATGTGTGTGTGCGTGTGTGTGTGTGTGCGCATTTAAGGCCACTTTTCATTTTATTCAGGCGCCATTTCTATATGCGTACCGTTATATTTGAATATAGCATTTATGCACGATATATGGTTTCACAATCAAATTCAAGCACTTAAGTCTGTGCGTGAAAACTTTCAAACAGCCTGTCACAACAAATTTTTGCTCGACTTTTTGGTGTGTGGGGGTGTGTGAAAATCAATAGATGTGGAATTTATGATATTGTTTGTCTGGCTATATCGATGACGTGGCTAGTTGATAGTTTCTGGTGTCGAAGTCAGAATTGATTTTTGTTTGTTAAAGCTTTTGTTAATTCATTCAGGGGCAGGAGTTGTTGACAGAACAAGAAAACCCCATTTCTATCGATTAGCCAACTAATTTGTCATATTTTTTTCTCTGCAAAAAATTAAATCGACTTAAAAAATAATCATAGTGTTATTAGCATTTGATTATGCTCTGGGAAAATCCAAGAAATGTCAAAATTTATAAATGAAACAGACTAGAAAGAAGACAAGTACGTTCCTATCAGCACTGTTGAGATAAGAATGGGTGAGAGTTCGTTTTTTGGAATAGCCCAATTCTATTCAGCTGGCTTGTTTGTGAGTCAGTTCAGCTTTGAAACTGGTCTGAAACTGGTGCTGAAAATACTTATACCTGTTGCCTTTGTCAAACTTTTACGACTTCTATTTTTTTTGTAAACATTTTTAAACATTTTTCCCGAGAGCACAACTAATTAAAAAGCAATTAATTCAATTGCCAGTATGTAGAGTGATTGTTCCAACGTGGCAAAATAAACTGCATTACAAAGGCCATTATGATGCCAACGTCTAAATGTTCAACATCAAACACAATTAACACGAAATCGATTTTCATGTCTTTGCTAGGCAATCAAACGAAAATTTGCTCCTGCACCGAACACCTCACAAGTTTTCGCTCTAGTATATAACGGCCAAAAAAAAAAAAGAGAAAAGCAGCAAAAGCATTTTCAATATGCCAGAAACCAGACAGGCGAACAAATTTGTTGCGCCACAAAAATTGTATTCTAATGGCAAGCGAGAAAATTCCCACGCGATGCCCACAGCCGCAGCATTTGATTATATTGCGATAAAACTTTTCACAATTCAATCAATTCGAGCACATTTCAACAAACACGTGCCCCAAGCTCCGGCCAAATGACTTGGCCAAGAGCTGATTAAACCACAACCCAATCTCAGATTCAACTGACATCCGGAAGGGCATCCAACAGTCGCATATACTCAGCTCACGTTCTCTTTCTGGTCCTAACTGCTTTTCCCTAACAAATGTTTATTTTTCTTATGCCGTTCTTTTGTTCAAACTTTAATTACCAAAAAATAAACTTTGTCCGTTATTTTTTTGAAATTGAAATCACGAATCTGCAAATACTTTTATGAGTATATACCTCGATCCGATTGTATATAGTAGACACTGCGCCATATAGACGCACGATGTGCGTGCAAAAGGTGTGAAAATTGTGTGTTTGTTTGTTTGCTTTCGTCAATTGCTGAAAACAATGCCGAGCCAAAGTTCATGCGGGGTTACGAACTGGATCTGGCGTACTACCCGTTCTGGGGGCCTAGCCAGATAAATCGATATTCGAGTTGCTTTGACCATGGCTGTCCGTCCGTTGGCAGCGCCAACAAGAAACTATTTTTGTATACAAATACATATGCGCCTATTAGCCATGGCCAGAGCCTTAAGGCCCTATTGGATTCGCTCCTAAGCGATTTTCGATTGCGAGTCCCAGAAAACCGTTACGTGAATCGCTTTGATTGCAAATGAAATAAACGAAATTTTCCAGATGCCAGCGCGAATTTTTATAAACTTTTTTCGCTTGTAAAAATATTTACAAACTGATTATCTAAATATTTGCGTATTGCCCATGGGGCAGCCTTGAAAATGTTTGTCGAATCGTTTCGTATGCGAACCGTTGCGGATATAGCTAAATCTTGAGCATAAAGATACCCGTTTCAATATGATACTCGAACTTACCGTTGCCAGCCATATGTGCCATGTTGCCTTTTTTTTTGGAATTATTTATTTTATCCAACACTCCGAAACGGTTAGAAATTAGACGCTTATCGGAGGGGCTGCAAATTGTAAAAACAAAACTTTTTATTGAATAAAAAGCACCAATCGAGGGGCTACACCACAAACAAGCTATTTTCTGAAGCCCCTATATGGGGTAAGCATACTTAATTACATATGAAAACTGTTCACAATTCTTGCTGGCCAGTATACTATAATTAGACAGCAAATCCCCACACGAACTCACAACAACAGTGATAAATACATTAACTGACAGTTGCTGTCATAAGTCTATAGAAAGAGACAGGTACTGTAAAAAAAACCAGAAAATAGATGTGGAATTTACAGAGTTGCAATCTTATCGGCTGCTCAAGCTATTGATAGCACTGGCTGATAGCAAAAGTTCTCCAAGCAATTTGAACTTGCACCCGAGGCTATCGCGGGAAACCCTTATCAGAAGTATGTAGCACAACTGCATTCTTGCTGCCACAAATGTAGACAATTATTTGTAGCAAGTGCATGTGAATGGAATTGAATTCTAATGATGATATTCAAATTAAATGTCACTTGGGCAATTTGCATTGCATTGAACGTGGCTTGTTCTAGTTGATTTAGCAGCTTTTGCAATTTACAATCTTGAGATTAGCTAATGTGGAGGCTGCTGGTGTCCGTAAATGTGATTATTATACATATATGTATACATATATATATATGTATGAGCGTGTTTACTAAAGCAAGCCTGTTGCGGAGCGTGTGGCAAAAACTACGCGTTAGATTTGTTTATTTAATTTATTACTGCTAACCTTAATAGCTTGTAGTTGTTTTTGCTATTGTTTTTTTGTTTTTGCAGTTGTTTAAAACTTGATTAAAGCGCGCGGCGAGATAATGTTCACTTTTTTTTTTTTTTTTATTCTTTATTTGCTTTGTGCTGTGATTGAATTTCGATTTTTCCGTTCGAGTGCATTTTTCGCTAGTTGCTATTTATTTGATTATTCATATTATACGCCTCGATTGAGTCACGCCCCAAAGAGCCAAAAACAGCGCGCCAAATTCAGGTGTCTGGTTTTTAATGCGGAATAACCAAAAAAAAAAAAAAAAACAAACCAATGCGAATAAATATATCTGAGCGGCTTTAGATTATTGTTTGTGTGTAGATAGGGAGGCTCTGGTTTGATTAAAGCTGTCCGGCTGTCGTGTCGCGTATAATTAACAAATCAAAACACTCGCGTGTGACTTGCACAATAACCGACGACTTGGGCGATCTGTGAAATATATTTCTTTTACTGCAGCTCACATCCCTCGCCGGCCAAGTTCAGTTTCAAACTGAGCACTGAGGCTTGCCAGCGCCGAGCAAATCGACTTGCACTCACTTGCTGGCACTCTCGCACTCACTCGCACACACTCACTCCAGCACTCGGCTTGAATGGCCGTGTTCGGCTCTGGGTCTCGTCTACATGTCGTATTCTTGATATCGTATACTTGATGACGGCGCCATCGACGATCGGCGGCCATTGAATTCCGCACTTTTGTTTTCATTTTTGTTTTCATTACCTCTCTCTCTCTCTCTCTCTCTCTTTGTTTATTTGATTTTTTCGGCGTGAGTTCTTCTTGCTTTTTACTAATTAATGACGTTACATGCGCAATGTTGAAATATTGTTGGAGATTTATAAGTGGATGCGAGTAGGTGTCGAAACATTTATAATACGCTGCAGGTGTGGCCACAATTTGTTTAGACTGAACTGAATTGAATTGAGTTCAAATCTAAAGACATTTTATAAATTTACAAAAAAATATCAATTGAGATAAAACTATTCCAGACTTTATTTCGGAATTTTCTTAGCATAGGTTTAACTATTTTTAACTGGCCCATTTCCCAGCAAATGTTGTTGAAGCCAACTAGCGTCCTAGCCACCGCAAAATGCCAATTATAAATTCTACAAACCGACGCTAATTTAAACACAAAAAAATTCCATATTTATATTGTATATATGTAGGCATATGCCCAAAAGCAAACACAACATCTAAGGTCATGTATCTCAGCAGTTATTGACTTAATTTTGCTTGCCATTCCATCAACATTGATTTTCAGTCATTTAAGCAAACAGCTAAAAATATATATACATATATATATTTGCTAGCAACGTCCAGTTATTCGTATATTGCAAATGGTGCAGAAATTCGTTGCATATATTGTTCATATAATGCCACATATTTATTGGCTGTGCTTGTTGTAACCAAAAAGCAAAGTTTAAACAACATCAAGTATACGCCGCGTGGGCAACAAATGCATTTCGCTCGCCTGGAAAATTGCCCGAAATTACGCAAAACAAAGGCAAGATCGTAGCGAAAATAGCCGCAAAGCAATTTTGGATTGCTTCTGCAGCAGCTCAGATGAATGAAGATGTGGAGAATGCCGGATCTGTCGACCTTTCACTGCATATTGGAAAATGGACACTTGCAGGCTGACCTGTGAACTACTTAATTGCGTTTGTGAATCAACAAGAAATACAAATTGTCGAAGATTAAATACCCTTGGACAAGTAAACATGCTGATATATGTATAATACTCACAACTTATTCACAACAGAAAGCAACCACAAACAATACCTTAGCTCCCCCTCCAGCGCATATCTGCGATTCTGGCACATGTGCCAGCCCAAGGTCGCACACTTAAGAGCCGCTAACAAAGCCAGCGCTCCGAATGGGAATTGAGAGACGTGAGACGTCTTGAGAAAGAGACCGAGTAAAAAGTAGTAGCAATTGAGCGGCTAGTTGGGCAACCACTTGTTGTTGTTGTTGTTGTTGCTGTTGTTGTTGTCTCCTTTGGCTTTTAAAGCGAAGCAAAGTAAAGGCCATTGTTTATGGCCAATACACACACACACACACACAAGCAAAAGGTCGCTGCCGACGCCCTCAAGACAAAGACGCGCTGCGGATAGCATTAAAATTCAAGACACTCACAAAACAGAGCAGAGTCTGAGGTCCGAAGAGCGTATCGATAACCGAAAAAAAAAAAAAAACAAGATGAGCAAATTACAAATGAAAATGAACTCAAACGTTGGCCAGCTGACGGCATAAAAAAACGAGCAAATTGTGCTCGACTGGGCGATGCCCTGGCCGATGTGTTGCGAATATTTAATTTGCTAACTGTTTTGTTTGAAGAAAACTTTCTGGGAAAAAGTCCTGGAAATTAACGTTGCTTTTTTGTCGCAGCCCAGAAATTTAAGTGCGTAAAAAATGGCCATCAAAAAAAAAAAGAGAAGCTTTTGACTAGGCATGCTAATGCGGCTAAAAGACGAGTAAAAAACCTGTAGCTTTGACTTTGATTGGATTCGGTTTCGGATTCGGATTCCCCGAATTGTGCATGAATCATCAGCACAGACGCAATTGCGCCACTTGTATCTCACAGATACCCGAGCCAGCGAGAGAGAGAGAGCGAGAGCGAGAGAGAGAGAGAGAGTGCGCGCTCATGCGGAAACCAGCGATGCTCTCGATCGTGGAGCTGCCATTCCAGTTGCGCGTAACTTTCCAGTCAGCCCAGTCTAACCGACAGCAGTTACATCACAGCGGCGTGGCAACTGCAGTTGGGGCAGCTGGGGCTCCAGTTCCGCGTGCAATGTCATCAAGGCTGTCTGGATTTCGATCGATGTATTCGATGTATTCAATTTCACAACTTGTTAGAAACGAAACGGCGACACGGACGCATCGATAATAAATAAGACAGAGACAGCTAAAGATATAGACAAACGGACAGACAGACAGACACACATCAGCAGACGCAAAGTAAACTTTTATATTGTTTTTGCGCGAATAGCAAACCAACAGCAACAACAACAATGGCAACTCACAAGCCTGTATGTGAGTATACTCACACACACACTCGCCTTAATTCGAGTATAGCCGACTATTAATTAATTAATGCGCCAGCGATTTGTGAGTGCCAGCGCCAACTGCACAACTTGTTACTGCCGGGGCTGAGCTGGAGAACTGGATGTGGACGTTGCAGATAACTTGCAGCATTAGCATCACAATTGCCATTACATGTTTGTATACCCTATCTTGCGAAAGGGTATTATAGTTTTGCCAATCAAGCCAATCCGCATCGGTTAAGCTAGTTGAGGAGCTTCTAGGGTATAATAATATAATATGCCTGTAATTGACAAGAGTTGACTTTGAGCTTTTATTATATATAAATGTATATATATATATATATTATGCTTAGTTCACACGTGCCTGATACCCGATAAAATTCTTGTTTTAATACTGCTGTATTTGAAATCAGTTTATTTGCTTAATCCATTTATTAATTAATTTCATTGGAAATAAGCTGAATGCAAGCTCTTTTTATCCCAGTGTATCTTGTTGTTTGATTTGAGCTGCATACAATTTCTTGAACACACTTTGCGACAATAGCTAATTTATTTTTTTTTTTTACTAATTTGGGACCCGTTTTGATTCAGTTCCAGGTATTACGTTTTTGTTCGTGTGAATCCGCCGGCGAACTTTCCTAGAACTGTTGGCCCGCGACAGACACGTACATATCTTATTTAAAGATAATTTGTTTTATATAAATCGCCGAACAGGTCGAACACGATGACGTATAACCTGATCAGAGTGTGCCAATACGGAGATGACGTCGGCCAAAGCCATTTCGCTTAATTACTTTTTCCCAAGACGCAAGTCTTCAGGCTAAATCACCAGAAGACAATGTACGGCCATATGATTAAGCTAGTTAGAATTGTGTTCGGGTATTGGGCTGGGGAAAAACCCATTTCATTGATAATCGCAGCCACAGCAGCCACATTTTGAATACATTAATGGCCAATTACTTATAAACAATGTTATTGGCGGTGGTATTTTGTAATACACAGCGGCAGCACACAAATCACCGAACATAAGGCATTATTTATAAACTTACCCAAATGGATTTCTCGCGATGTTCGATATTTACTTGAGGTATGTTTTTCGAAAATGTTCGTTTTGAATTTCGTAATGGCCACACACTTGCACACAAACAGAAATAAACAGAATAAATGCACGTTCTGATATTTAATGGGCTCCACTTAATTTATTTTCAAATTTTCAACTGCATTTCATTTTTCGAAATTCAAGTCGTTTCGTTCAATTTCGCACCTGTCGATTTTCTGGATATTGCCCGATCCAGTGAACCGTTTGCCAGCAGCGTCGCGACGACAATGAAACCGCCGTTGGCCCATTACAAAGCGGCCCGAAAACACTTTTTCGGCCAATTCAAAACTTGCCGCAGCCCCACAAAAGCTTTTCACTCTGCGCAAACGCCGTGGTGAAAAAAAACGGAAAAAGCTCCTCTGGGGTTAAAATGCATTTTTGAATGGCCAAAAGCCGTTAGGACGCAAAATAAATGAAGGCAAAAAGGCTGATGCCTCCGCTCGAGAAATTGAGCTAAATTATATTTTAAAATATTTATCGCACAATTAAATAATTTATGTCGTGTGTATTTTGTATTATTTTATTTCAGTAGGCACTGGCATTTACATACTACGAACAATTTGAAGGGCATGTAAAGAACTTAGTCTTAAATTCCTGAACAATCTGAACGTAGTTGCAAACAAAAAATACAACTCTCAAAACTCTCAATTTTTGTGTATTTATTTAAAAGGTTTCCGAGATAGAATGTGGCCGAAAAGTCCGCGCATACGTAGAAATGAGCAGAGCTCCAAGGAGAACAAATCCTCGCCGCGCTGCAAAAACAATTCGCCACGTGCGCCCTACAATAAGGCGATCATCGGCTCCCAGATGATGAAGCGTCGCCCCCAGAGCTTCGGCCAGCGCATGCAGAAGAAACGACAGAGGTAAGTTCTCATCCGATCGCATTTGGGGCTGGGACTGACATCTCTCGCTGACAGCCTTGAGATCGCGGAAAAAGTGCCGTTGCTGCAGATACCGCAGGCTGTGCTGTTGACGCCATCCTCCTCGGACAACTCGCTGACCACCAGTCTGTCCAGGGAGGGCGTGCTCACCTACAATGTGCAGCCGAAGCTGAAGCAGACGCCGGAGCCCGCTGCACTGCCGCCGTACCTGACGCTGAAGCGCCAGCAAACGACGGCCATACTCAACTTTCGGGCGCGCAAATCCCTGTCCCAGATGGACTTCAAGGAGGCTCGGCGCACGGGCACCTACCAGCTGGTGGCGCATATGCCCAGCCCGAAGGCGCTCGTGCCGACCGCCCAGCGCGACGGCCAGGTGGCCATCAAGGACGAAGGACTCGCCCGAATGCTGCTGCAGGACGCGGCCCAGATGTGCAGCGTGCGGCCGGGCAACGTGCGCTTCGTGGTCAACGGGGACCAGGACGAGCGCATCGCCAGTCTGCGCGTCTTCAACACCATCATGCTGCGCTCCTGGCGTCGCCGGCGGGAGGAAGTACGTCACCTCAGCGAACAGGTCGAGGATTTCAAGCGCAGTGTAAGGCAACTAGTTTTTATACTCATTCGCGAAGTGAAACTAGTATGTTGGTTTTGTGCAATGTCTGCCTGTCCGTCTGTCCGCATGTCCGTCTGTCCGTATGAACGCAATATTTTTCACCACCATTGAAGATAGACTTGAAGCTTGGCATATATACTTGTAGTTATCTGCTTCAGACAAAGTGTTAAGATTTTTGTGCCACGCCCACTGGGAGCCTGGCAAATCGATAACATGTCGATACACCTCAAATCGCTAATCGATTAAAGTTGATAATTTCCCACAACATTAAAGTTAGTTACCAAATTTGGTATGTAGATAGCTGGTGATCTCCTCCAAAAAATTCCCGGCCACGCCCACTAGAACGCCCCGCGCCTTAAAAAATCGGAAATGGCTATATCTGCCACAATTTTGGAGCTAGTCACCAAATTTTGAATATATATTACGTGTAAGGTCCCCCAAACATCATAGAAAACATTTTCCGGCCACGCCCCCTTCCGCCTCCGCAATCGCTAAAATCGATATATTTGCAGGCTCAAAACGGTAACATATGTATAATTTACATAATTACCAAACTTGGTATCTAGATTCCTGGTGACCTTCTCAAAAGATTGAGACCTTGATATCCCGGCCACGCCCACTGCAACGCCTTAAAAAATCGGAAATGGCTATACCTCCCACAATTTTGGAGCTAGAGTCACCAAATTTGGCAGACTGTGTTTGGGTGACCTTCTCCTAAGTTCGATTTTCCCAAAATAACAATAACTTCTGTGTATTGTGAACGAGTTATTTTATTATTTATTCCTTTCTAAGCTCAGTTTGTAAAGAATCGCAACCAGCTGCACGTCTACAACACGCTTTTCTCCGTCGAGAAGCGCCGCAACGACACCCTGAACGACCAGCTGCGGCAGTCCTACATGGACAGCGCCAAGACGAAGCTGTCCTACAATGAGCTCGGCATTTTGCTGGCCCAGACGAACCAGCAGACTGAGCAGTTGGGCAAGGAGTGCGCCTGCAAGGAGCAGGAGATCCAGAACCTGCAGGAGCTGCTCCAGGTGACCAAGAAGGAGCTGTTCCAGTCGAGCGCGCTGCAGCGGGAACAGCTCGGGCAGCTGACCCGCGTCCAGCTCGAGTGCCAGGCGGCCAAGTTCGACATCGAGGAGCTGACGGGCCAGCTGCAGGCGCTCAAAGCCGAGCTGACCCTGAAGCAGGACTACGTGGAGAAGCAGCGCGAGAACATCGCCCTCATTGCCGACCAGCTGCAGCAGTCCAGCACCAATCTAACGGAGTACAAGTGCAAGGCGGAGCTGCACATCAGGTGGGGTGCCTTTGTTGTGCCTGCACGCTGCCAGTTCCCCCCTAACCAGGTTCTGTCTCTGCCCTCAGCCAGTTGATCAAGCACTCGGAGAGACTCGAGCAGGATATCAAGGAGAAGGAGAAACAGCTGGTCACACTGCAGAACTGCCTCGCCGCCACGGTCGGCCAGCGCATCCGGCAGTGCTTTGCCCACCGGCAGGCGTACCAGCATGCCACCTACCGCCTGATGCACTTCGTCGCCTACTGCATGCTGCCCGGCACGCCGCCGCCGGCTCTGCCCATGTCCACCATTCCGTGCGCCGTCAAGAAGCTGCGCGGACTCTTCAACGGCAGCGGGCCGGACGGATCCGCGGCCAAATTGGCCAGCAAATGAATTGTCCCGTTGGCCGTTTGTTAATTTCCAGTTCAATGTTTCCGTTTGACGTTCGAGTTAAATTGTATTTATGTTAAATTAAGTTAATGTTTTTCGGCTGTAATTAAAATGGAAATTAGCTTGGGAATCTTATTTGGTTTATTTACGGCTAAAACGATTAATTTATTCGTATTCAAGAAATTAAGCTAAAAACACACGTTTCACATTCGTATTAAACACTCGGCCTAAGTCTAGCAACGGAATTAAGGTATTACGTAGATATTGACAGATTTGATATTTGCAGATCTTCTGAATTGAGGCGCAACATTTGCTGATCCTCGGAGTTAATGCGCACCAGCTGTTCGCTGTCGAAGCTGAGCAGGTTGCTGATCGTTGGACCGTTCTCGTTGTTGGCGTTGGTGTTGTTGCTGTTGTCGTTGTTGTTGTTGTTGTTGGTGTTGTTGTTGACCGCGACATCGTACTGCTGTTGCATTGGCGTGATGTGCTGCTGCAACTGTTGCTGCTGCTGCTGGTGCTGCTGATGCTGCTGCAGGGTATGCTGATTTTGCTGCACATTTCGAAGCCGTTAAGATAGGAAAGTTTTGCAAAGCTTTGTCAACTTACCAAGTGATTTGTTGTCAAATTCCATTGCAGATTGCTGGCAGCGCCCGCGCCTGACGTCAGCAGATTGTGCATGGTAAATGGATTGTTGAGATTGCTTAAGTTGTTGCTGTTGCCGACAGCTGGTGCTGCCGACACAGCTGCGGCAGCAGCTGAGAATTTGCTCTCCCAATGCGAGGCGCTGCCAGCGGTGACAAAGGGATTCGGATTGGCATTATATTGCAGTTGATGCTGCTGCTGCTGTTGCTGTTGATGCTGCTGCTGTTGATGCTGCTGTTGCTGTTGGTGTTGCTGCTGATGTTGCGCCAGCAGCTGTTGCGTGAAGGGATTGTAGCTGTTGCCCAGCTCAAGATTGCCGCCGCCAGCAGCATATTGTTGCTGCTGCTGCTGTTGCTGCTGCTGCTGCTGCTGCTGCTGCTGGTGATGATTGGGCGACATCAACTGCTGCTGCTGCTGCTGCTGCTGGCCGTTGCTGGGCGCTGCTGCTGCCGCCGCTGCCATGTTGTAGGGCGAGGGAGTGCTGTTCTGATTGTAATTGCTCGACGGGGAAAGCGGCTGCGGTGAAGGCGTCAGCTCCGAGGGCACAGGATATAAACCAAAGGGTTGCGGTGAGGTATCTGTGCGTATAAATAAAAATAAATAATATATATACCACTCGAAGGCGAGCTTAAATTAAGTTTTGCTTACCTCTCGGTTCGGTTTTAATGGGCGGTATATTCTGTGCGTTCCAACAGTTGATGTTGTTTTGTCCTGAAAGCAGTGCAGGAATTTGTTAGCAAAAAATAAAGCAACTGATAAATAAAATAAAGTAAGGCAAACAGAACAGGCAACGAATAAAGCAGAAACAGAAAACATTTAACGCAAATTAAATAGAAACTTTTAGCTCATGCAAAAATTGTCGTGCTTTAAAACTTACTCAGTTTACAGTTTTCTTTATCTCTCAATTATATATAAAAACTATGATATTTTATTTAATATTTTTTTTTTATTAATCTACATGTTTATAAAATAGTTTTGAAAGATAATATTCGGTAATTTGTTTTTGTATAAAAATATCAAATTTCTTTTTTATACCCAATTAGCAAAGCGACAAGTTTTTTTTTTTTTTTTTTTTGTTTAATATTTCAACAAGAATATTGCTAGATACATTTCTACTACGTATTTTTAAGTATATTTAGTATATTTTTTTGCATAATCTTCAATAATGTGCATTGTTTTCTGTTTAGATTGTTAGCGTTACTTTAATATTCTCTAATAGTCTATTCGATTAATACATCATAGAACTTGCCAAGTCTTTGGTATACAAAACATTGTTTGGTACGAGCATACTTTAATAGGTAGGATCAGTTGATTATCTATTGACTAGTTGATGTCTTCAAGTAGCATTGACACATTTCAAAATAAAACTCTCCCGGCCTACGCTGATAGTTGATAGATCCAACACAAAAAAACTTGTCTCCCCCAACAAAACCCAAAGTTCATCAGTGGACAACAGAGGAGGACGAGGACGAGGACGAGAACAAGACCAACACCATAACCATCACCACAAGGGACAGACTCTGAGTTTGGGGCAGGGCAAATGCCGTTCAACTTACTACCGTCCTGATGATCGTTCTGGTGCTGTTGCTTTTGTTGTTGCTGCAGCAACAGGTGCATGGGATCACCGCCAGTCTTTTGACGTTTCCGCCTCAAGTGTGCTGGATCTATAAGAGAGAGTGTAGCAAGGGACAAATTGTTTTAATTGCCGACGATGGGCAAGTCTTGACTTGGTTTTTAGTTGCTAAAAACCCTTAGATTACTTAGACAGATCTATTAAATACAAATCGCAGGGCTGGACGCGCATTTGCGGCGCCCCCGGCCCCCTCATTAAGAACAAGACAAATCGAGCGGGGATTTTCCTCGGGAAAAGGCCGCTGCACAAAACAAGTTTCGTTGGGTAGTTGGACGACTACCGCTTGCAAGATTGCCTGCCAATCCGGTACGGGGTACGACGGTTCAACAATTCTAAAACAAATACAATTACAAATTGGGGCGCCGCCCGCTCTCCGGTCGGAGCAGCGCCCGCTGCCAAGTGTAGACACGCGTAGGGATCTGCATGCAATCCCCTTCTGCCAACCACACAAACCGTGATTGTTCGCAGTGCTACAAAAATTACAATATTCAATTTTTGGGGCGCCCCGGACTTGGAGCGCTCCTTTAACAAACAGAGGGCTCCGGCTGCGCCTCAATTGGCGCCGTTGGCGGCGGCCAAGCGCTTGGCGACCTGGTCGGGCGTGAGGATCTCGCCGGCGTCGACGGACGCGTAGTAGGCGGAGGTCTCGTCGAACTCGCTGGCCGTCGCCTGGGGCGGCACGCTCGTGTAGAGGGCAAAGTGTTCGACCTCGGTGAGATCCAAATTGGGATCCATTTGGACGTTGAAGTGCGCCTCGATCGAGCTGACCAGATTGTGGAGGCTCTGGCGATCGGCGATGGCCACCAGCTCCATGCCGCCCTCGCTGATGGGTATCTCGGCCAGCTGCAGCGCGGACGCAGTGCGTCTGTCCAGCTGCCCGCCCACGGTAATCGTGCTCGCGCTCGAGTAGGCCTCATTCGGCGCCTGCTGCAAACTGCCGGCGCTGTCGCCCTTCAACGGTATGTGCACCACGTCCGCGTTGAGGTACGCGGGCCGCTTGCCCGACACGCTGCTCACGCTGCGGCCGCAGGGCTTGCCCGGCTTGGCGGACTTGCGCGCCGACGCCGGCCCCGGATTGGCCAGCTTGCCGGAGCGCTGCGAGGCGCGCAGCGGATCGCGCGCGCTGAGGTTATCCAAGCTGGGCGCTGCGCTGGTCGCTGCGCTGGCTGCCTTGGAGCCGTCGAGCCGCGAACAGTTCTCGCTGCTGTGATGCATTAGCTCCGGTTTGCTCTTGCGGCGCGCGAAGAGCTTGGCGAAGAAGCCGGGCTTCTTCTGGCGCGGCAAGGTGTTAAAGTTGGGATTCGGCTTGGGCTTCGACTTGGCCTTGGGCTCCGGCGGCTGCGGCAGGCGTTTCGTGGGCGCCGCCGGCAGATCGGCCAGACGCGGGTGGATGATGGGCGGCGGCAGGCGGGCCTTCTCGCGCACGCCGGACGGCGCCGCGTCCCCGCTGTTGGCCTCAATCGAGCGGTTCTCGGCGTTGCTGTCCTGCTTGCGCAGACGCTTCGGCGGCAGCGGCGGCAGTTTTTCCTCCTCGGCGGCGTCTAGCATCAGGACAGCCTGCCGCTCCAGCTGCTCCTCGTCGTGATCCCTGTCTAGTTGGAGCTGCTGCTGCTGCTGCTGCTGCTGCGAGTTGACATCGACTGCGTCGTAATGTTGCGAATCTTCGGCGGCACACTGCGACATGGGCGGCGTGGGCGGCATTATGTCCTCCATCGGTATGAGCACCGGATTCTTGAACGCTATCTGCAGGCTCGTGTAGGTGGCGGCGTCGTCGAAGCTGTCCTCCACCTGCATGGGCGGTCGCTCCATGCTCTGCAGCTCGTTCTGCAGCGTGTTCTTGTAGGTGTCGCGCTGCATCACAAAGTCCGTGTAGATCTCATCCAGCTCGGCCACCTGCTCGAGCAGCTCGTTGAGCGTCTTGTCCTCCTCGGTGGCGGCCACCTGTGTCTCGACTGTTGCCTCGGTGGCATCGCTGTCCTCGCCCTCCCCCTCCCCCTCGCCTTGACTCGGACTGGGCTCGTGAGGCTGTTGCTCCAGCTCATTCGACTTCATCCACTCGTTGATCTTGTCATTGGCCGTCAGCACATGGGGATCTGGCGCCAGCAGCTGTTGCTGCCGCTCCAGCTGCTCCATCTCCAGCTGCTCGAGCTTCTGCTGCTCCAGCTCCAGTTGCTCCAGCTCGCGCACCTTCTCATCGATAATCGTATCGATCTCCTGCTCGGTGCGCAAACGCTCAGCTTCGGCTTCGGCCTCGGCGGCGGCATCGGCCGCCTCCATATCCTGCGGCACTTGATCGGGCGCCACATTGAACAGCCTGTGCTCCGGCTGGTCCAAGGTGGGAGTGTTCAGGTCAATGACCTCAATCATGGGCGGCTCGCGCTTGGCGGCGGCCGTGTCGATCGATAAAATTTGCTGAAAGATGTCTTCATCGGGCTTCCGCTTGAGATGCCGATGAAGATTCCAGAACGTATGCCTACCTGAGTCCAATGGCACATATTCGAAGGGCAGAGCCTCGCTGGTAACGCCGTCCGAGGGTCGACGCAACTGTATGAAAACCTGCCCGACAACAGCAACAAATTAGAGTTGAGGAATGGAGAGACCCTTGAGAGACTCACCTTGGCGGGCTCCGTTATCTCGAGCGTGTGATATCGCGGCGTCTTAAACGTAATGGCAGTCTGCTTGTGCACGTCCGTGTGCTGAAAATCACCTAAAGCCTCCCACACCGTCTGTCCGTTCTTCTCCTCGAAGAAGCGCACCGTGATGTCCTCCTTGGCCACCTTCTCGCATAGCAATATAATTTGGGTATTGCCCAGCACACTGGCCGAGCAGCTGCAGAGCCGGCAAATGACCAGATCGGACATGGCCTTCTTGTCGAAGATCGGCTCGGAGACAACCGGCGGCAGCGGCGATGTGAATCGCCCCTTCTGCTCGCTCTCCATGAATACTTGAAAGCACAGCCGCACCGAGTTCAGATCAATGCTCGAGGGCTGGAAACGATGCGAGAATCCAGCTAAATATTGAACGAAACCAAAGTTAATGGGGATACTATATTGCCGATGTCTGACGATAAACGCACTCTTGAACGGATCCACGCGAATCTCTTCGCGCGCCTTCAGCGCCGCCTCGATGTCCTTCTTCTTGACGCACTGTATGCCCAGATTGCTGAACACGGCTCGCATTGTCTCGCTGCTGATCTCCAGCGTGCAGACGCCCTTCTTGCAGCCCTCCTTGCCGACCAGATTATGCGGATGTGGACTGTCGATGGGGAAAACAGGGGTTAATTAGTGTCAGTCTAAGTCAGTCTCGAACATTACCGATATGGCGTATCCTTGGTGACGCAGGACACGACGACAACGGCGCGTCCCTTGTAGCCCACAATCTCAATGGTCGGATAGGTCTTGTTCTCGGGCGTGGAATTGACGCCGGGTATGGAACCCGCCGAACGACCCTCGCACTCATACCGAAAACGCAAAGCTTTCCCGGCGGGCTGCTCCGTTATTTTCACATACGGTTTCTTGCGCACATTCTTGGCCGACTGTGACAGTTGTTGAGTTTGCTGCTGCTGCTGCTGCTGCTGCTGCTGCTGCTGCTGTTGCTGCTGTTGTTGTTGTTGCTGCTGCAGGCCATTGTAGTTGAGGTTTTGCTGCTGGGCATCGCCTGCTGCACCCGCAGCGGCCAAGTTGTTTTGATTTGGAAACATTTCAAGGCCGCAATATTAACTGCAAAGAGGATCGAATGTGTAAAGATTTTCATTTTAGTTCAGTCAGAATTCTGGGCAAGCGATGACGCCGCTGTTTGGCCAATGGCGACAATGACGACACACACCAAAAATACAGCCCAAAGCCAAAATTTCGTTTGATTTCCGCGAAATTTTCTAGTTAAATATAAACAGACAGAAATCATATGTAAAATCCTTTAGACCAGATCACGGTCTTTCACTCTGTTGATGAGATATCCAAAAACCTGAGAGATTTTCTGTCTAGACAAAACCACCCACCATTCAAGTAGGCGAAACGTGGGCGTTTGTGTACATTGGAATATGATGGGCTGCATTCAAGTATTTACAGACGCGTTTGATCATTTGCTTGACCGAAAACTGCAGTGTGTGTATGGTGTGTGTGTGTGTGTGTGTGTGTGTGATTGTGTGGAACCGGCTGCTGGTCTGGGCCAGGCCATAGCCAAGTTAGCTTCGGACTTTTGTTTAAAAATATCATTTTGCGTAATGTGTGCGCGACAAAATGCTCCACTACTACATACATATCTTGGCAGGTATAGTATAGATACACACACACACATATAGACCGACTCGCAGAGTGGCCTCCCCAAAGATATTGCTTCCAAAACACACAAAGTTGCGTTTTATCAATGATGCTCTGGGATCGCTCTAGCGGCACTTTGTCACTGTCGCTTATATAGAAACATACTATATGTATTTGAACATTAGTATCGTATATAGTGAGTGGCTCTATGACCTCAGACTTTCGATTTGCTCAACGTCTAGACATTGGTCTGCCATTAAAAGAATACGTCAATTGGTCTGCACATGGCATGGGGTAAATTTGAGAGAAAAAAATTAAATCAAATAAAAACAAATAAAAGTGTCTGCTAGTTGCCAATTTTGTAATCATTTAGGTAATTAATTCGGATTGTGTGTAGACCATAGACACTCTTTGACAGACTCATAGAACTATTTTACTCTAGGGACCAATTACAAATTGATTGCATGATAAATAGGTTTCCACAACACAACCCGTGCGCTATCAATTTTGAATGAACCCATTTTCCGGGGTACTGACCAATTAGACCTATGAACGTTTGTATATCTTTGAAAACACCAGACACATAAATCATATGAGAACAGCGAGCATATGTGAATCAAAATAAACCTTTGAATATGAACTCAAACTGCCCGTTTGAATAATAGACAAAATGGTATATTAGCTTTTATCGCAAATCAGAAGCAAAGCAAAGCCAATTCACGCGTCATGCCAAATGTGCCTGTCATTTTCAATTTGGCTTTTACAGAGCACGCACACAAATGTGTATACACACATGAATTTTTATATATATATAATATATATTCATATGATCGGGCGAACGTAACGAATTTCGCATTTATGATTTAATGACAATATAAGATTTGATTTTCAAAGACAAACGCACATTGTAACAAATATTACGTCATACAGTTTTTGCATTAAGCATATATACAATTATTTTTATCGGCCGGAAGCCAATAAACGTAATATAGGCATATAAATTGTTATACTTTGAATATACTCATATTTCATTTTATTTACCACTTGAAATTGTTCCTTATAATCACCTTTCACTGAACCCGATTGGTTTTTTATATGCTTTGGATTGGCACAAATTCGTACAAAAATATTGACAATAATTTATTAAAGGCCACACTAGATTTGGTGTTCGTTTTCGGTTTTGACCGGTTCGCACAGGTCCGGAAAAATAAGCGAGATGGTTGTATTTGTGTGAATATACTGAGAACGATTTTCCTATATATATATATATGTATAATTATATATATAGTTTTTAAATTTATTTTTCGAATCGCACGTCTTGAGTTCTTGCCTATCGACTATAGACTGAACACCGAACATTAAAACGAGCAAATTTTCATTTGAAAATTTTGTATACGCTTCTCCCAAAAAGTTTATGTCGTCGGTAGAAGCTTTCTGCTATTTTTGTTTTAATTTTGTCTTTTAAATTGTTAACTTTTGAAATAAATGTATGTGTGCTTAATGTAGCATGTTTCTCTGTATATTTATTTTTGATAGCTTTCGAGGAATCCATCGTTCAGCTTGTTTGCAAAAATTCGCAACGTCCCATTTTTGTTGAGAGACAAAAAAACTAAAAGATAGGTACATATAGTAGAATTTTTTATAGTAACAGCATTTAAACGACTTGTGAATGGACTGTTGGCGATGTCAATAAACTTTAAAACACTTGTGTCAACAAATCATTAGAAGAAAACATGAAACGGTGTTTTACAACTAACTGTCATTGAATTATGACAATAATAATAAAAAATTAAAAAAAAAAACAACAAACAGAAATAATATTTCAGCTGTTCATTACAACTGTTAACCAATTGATAAGCAACAAAAAACGAATACAAATCTACCATCAAGAAAAAAAGTGTTTGTATGTATGTACGATTTCCAGGAACATGAACTTTCAAATCCAATTTTTTTACAGCCGTTTATACTAAGTATTCAGATAAGCATCAATAAAAATAAATAAATCTAGTAGTATATAAATATATACATATACATAAAATGGTTTCCAGGAATCTGAACTTTTAAAGTCTACTCTAATATATCTTTTATAATATGTATACAATTTAAAGATGTATAATTTCTTTAAGTATATTTGATGTTTTTGTGTATTAAAATTCCAATAAAACTGAGTCACAATGCCAAACGAAAAAATTCATTGAGAAAAATTAAGTAGAATGCTCCCCTGAAATTGACCGACTAAAATATACCTTATGTCAAAAATAATCGAGTCTAAATTCGTAAATAAACTTGATCTGAATTGGAATATGAATTCTTCTGACTTTAACATACTTAAATCAAATTATTAAATTACCTTTTGGCAATGTGTATAAGGTATATAACAGAATATTGATAAGCATCCATATTGCCTATAAAATGTAAAATGTAAAAAATCGCAATTCAGTGTTTATTTTATGTGCACAAGAAACATATTATTCAGGTAGATGTATGTATGTCGAATATTCATCTGGTAATGGCGTTTATTGGCATTTCCGTTCGGTGGTCATAGCGAAGACACTTGTCAATGTCTTTTTTTTTTGTCTCGGGCCTGTAGGCGCCGCTTCACAATGTTGAAGCACCAAATATACTTATACTCTTGTATATAGAGTATATTATAATTATAATATGTACATATATATGTACCCAGCACATGTGCATTGTGAAAATGTGATAATTATAAACAAAATACGACTGGTTGTACGAAATGTTTTCGTTTTTAACAAAACCCAGCGAATTTCCAAGAATATCGTGACTCACAAGGCAAAGATAATTATTACGTTTCGATATTGTAGGTATCTATAATTTCGAAAATGCTAGGAATGCGCTCGTGTGGCCAACGCTGCACAGAATCATTCAGAAAACGCGTGTTCTGGCATTTGAGTGATGACATTTATTGGAGGTGCCTCCTCAATAAAATCGTGCATATATGGAATACTTTTATGAGGCGCAGTCAGTAACCCAAAACACGGTTTGTGTGTTAAACAACACATCAATTTTTCCCAATGTTGACCCGTATTTTGATACCCTGAACCCATTGACGATATTTTGCACTCTTTCATTAATATTGCTAAAAATAGAGTGTAATACTTCATTTTTTGTTAGTGTTTTTTAGCGTTTCTCGTAAACTATAAGAGCTATAGCCAAAATTTGATTCGACACGTGCGCGTGTTAAGAATATTTCGGAGTTTGGATAAATTTATATATTTTCATATCTTCACAATTAGCATAAAAAACAACATTAAAACCGATACAGGAGGGGTCAACATTTTTTCAAAAATCATGATAAATTGACAAAATCTTTGACATGTAAAGCTCTCGGAGCCATAGCTTCCATATCTCAAACGTCCATAACTTTGTCAAAACTTAACCGATTTTCATGTTTGAAGTCATTTTATTCATGATTTGTCCTCTACACTGATTCTGCATTTCAAATATATTCATTTTTGAAAATAATTTTTTTTTTGAAATTTTGGTGAAAAAAGCATGTACTCCCCCCTTACTTATTTTCGAAAAATTTTTTTTTTCAAAATTTAGAATTTCAAATTTACATTTTTAATCGATTGTGGTGGTCACAATTAGTATAAAAAACAACATTAAAACCGATTCTGAGGGGGTCAAATTTTTGGTCAAAAATCATGCAAAAATTGACAAAAATTTTGACATGTAAAGCTCTCGGGTCCATAGCTCCCATATTTCAAACTCTCATAACTTTGCCAAAATATAACCGATTTTCATGGTTGATGGCATTTTGGTCATGGTTTGTCCTCTAGATTGATTCGGCATTTCAAATATATTCATTTTTGAAAATAAATTTTTTTTGAAATTTTGGGGAAAAAAGCATGTACTCCCCCCTTACTTATTTTCGATAAAATTTTTTTTTCAAAATTTAGAATTTCAAATTTACATTTTTAATCGATTGTGGTGGTCACAATTAGTATAAAAAACAACATTAAAACCGATTCTGAGGGGGTCAAATTTTTGGTCAAAAATCATGCAAAAATTGACACAAATGTTGATATGTAAAGCTCTCGGATCCATAACTCCCATATCTCAAACGGCCATAACTTTGTCAAAACTGAACCGATTTTCAAGCTTGATGGCATTTTCGTCACTATTTATCGTCGAGATTGATTCTGCATTTAAAAAATATGCATCATTGAAAATAAATTTTTTTCTTCATTTTTTGCAACAAAAATTATGTTTTCCCCTCAACATTTCGGAAGCTCTCGGATCCATAGTTCCCATAACTTTGTCAAAAGTTAACAGATTTTCAAGTTTGATGGCAAAACTGAACCGATTTCCATGGTTGATGACATTTTAGTTATGGTTTGACCCCTGGATTGATTGTATAAATTATATTAGGCTTCATGTTTTTGTTGTTATTACACTGTGAACCAGTATTGTGCTGTCGGTTACACCAGAAGGCAACGTGCTGACTTGTCCATCTTGTTGATTAGCAATTATGGTCGATACTCATCGATTAATATGTGATGAGATGCGATAATTTGTTTAAAAGGATACTTAACAGATCTGATTACATAGCTATAGGTCCGGTAAAACATATTCTATGCAAGCTTTCCTCAAAGTAGCGGAAGAATTTTCTTTAGAAAGTACCAAATGCTATTCCTTTTTAAGCATTATGAATATTCGGTATTTAATTTTCGCCAGAGTCCGGGACTCAGGCTCATGTGACAGATTATATGCCAATTTATTTGTATCGCAATTGTTTATGGCCCCGTCTCATATACAGAATACATAAATGCACAATATAACGGCTGTAACGGGCGCACAAAATGCTGCAGATAAGCTACCGACTTGCCGGCTTTCTGATACGGCTCCGAAAAAACGCGTATCAGACGGAATGATATGGAACGGCGTAGTATACAAATAAAATAATCGATGATATAAAACACGTCGGCCAATCATGGTAGTGCTAGTCCCAGGCAGAAAATAGAAAAAAACCAAACAGAATTGATTCACAAAAATGTAAAAAATAAAAGTTGGAACCATAAAATTGATTAATGATGGAACCCTAACCAAAAAAAAAAAAATAAGTAAATAAATAAAAAACGAAGGGAATTTCGTTAGGCAGACACAGAAAGAGATCGAAACAACGTTTCAGAAAGAGATACAAATGGTTAAGATATTAACGAGCTTTGGGCGTTCAGCCAATGGCACATCGAACAATCTGTTGAATATTTATATTTATAATGTCATGCTGTTTGCAGTACAAGGAAAAAAAAAAAGCACAACGAAAAAAAGAATAAAAAAACGTTGGCGCCAGGCTCCACAAATTAAGATTAAGATCAACATCAAAGTAGCAGCGAATTCTTCAAGCTGGTCCAAAACAAGCTCAAACTAGTTGGGAATCCACAGATGGAATCACCGGAGAATGTGCGCAGATGCCGAGTTGTCGCCAAACTGTTTGCTAAAGAAACAACAAATTTAATGATCGCTGGCGTCAAGCAATTTACAGCTAAAATAAAAATACAAATAAATAACTGATCGCTTGCCGCCGCCGTTGACAAATATGTGGAACTAGTTCCGACTTGAAAATTGAGTGGTTCTTGTTTGAAACTCGCTCGCTGCTGTATTTAAATATGAATGTTGTTCAGTTAAATAGCAGAATTAGGTCATATTTATATTCTTTAGTACGAATCTCAATAAAGGGTAATAAATGGAATATTGGTGAAATTTAAATGGGAATTAATACTTGGATAACGAATTATAGATGACATTCAGTTCAGATTCCTAAGTTGCTGTTATCAACTTCAATTGGATCGTTTATGATTGATAGGAAGTATGGTTCAAATAATATAAAAAACACAAAACTTGCGCTCGTTAACGCCAGAGTTTTATAGAATGTCGTTTATTGACTTGGCTTTGGCTGTAGCTTCAGGTAGTCGTAGTCTACACAAGTGAAGCTTTGTATATCGTACAGTTGAGATAACTATACTCGCCATGACTTGCTATATTCGCAGTTGTTGTCACTTTCGTGTTGTTTTTGTTGTGGTTGTTGTTATTTGTCTTTTACCCACACACTTAGCACTCGATACTGAGTCAGCAGCCGGTTTTGCATGTTGTTTGTGCAATATAAAATCACGTCGAATTAGCTGAAAGCATCATACCTGTAATTACGTGCAGTATTAGCCAAGGACGAGTTAAGACATGGCTTAAATTAATAATTGTTTTATTTTTTTTTTAATTTGTTTATGTTTTGAGTAACGGATTTTTTGTCATATTCAACGATTTCCCTTCGACTTTTCCGATTCTCACGAGTCGCACACCACTTGGTTTCACGAGAATAAACGCATATATCGAGTGTTAATTTCCGTTGGGATTTTTTCCGGACAACACAACCGTAAACGCATCGAGTCGATCTTCGAATGAAATACAATTGAAAATTCTCGTGCTGTTTTTGACGCCCTAAGCAAATGCAAGTGCCTACGAAAGCGAGGCGGCAAAGCTTTCCTCACACCCCCTCACACACACGCGCAACTTCGGAAACTTTTAGGCGACGTTGACTGCGACGTCGACTGCGGCGGCGACAGCGCTGCCATGTACACAGGTGTTTTAGTTTTCGGTTTTAATTTATCGTTTGTATTTACGCTTGACGATTGAATCCACAAAAAGAGAGACAGAGAGAGAGAGAGAGAGAGAGAGCTTCTAGCGAGAGCTTTTACTAGGGGTTGTTAATACACTGCAAGTGAATTTGTGTTCTTGTTCAAAACATTTAAGTGATAATTGTAATCGACTCGCACATATGAGTAATGTTGAGATATATATATGTATATATATATTTTGCATAAACTGATATTGAGTATATACATAAGTATATGTATACGTATTAAGCTTTTGCACATTTAAATTTGAATAAACATTAATAGGCGTTTTGTTGAATTTGTTTTTAATGACAGTATTTTGATAAGCTTTTATGGGGTTTGCCGTCTGTTAGTTTAACTTTGCAAGATTTTAAAGCATTTGCTGGATGAATAAAAGCGGAAGATACGACCATTTAATTTGATGATTTTTTTAGTACTAAAAATTGTAAGTCCCCTACTACGAATGGTATCCAAATCCGTACATCATTTACATACATGCATAAATATGTATGTGTACTGTACTCTTTTCTGTACTCACCTCAATCGATGTGTTTTTGATAAACACTTAAAATGCATCGAATGTTGCTTTTTGGCTTTTATAGCTGTACTCCAATAGCTTTCAATACAAAGTTTGCTACGACTCGGGATCTGGAATTAAGCACGTACATGCATATCTTTAAACACTTCATTAGGGCTACGTCGGCTCGACAGTAATGAAGAAAAAACAAAACTAGTCGCGTTATGATAACGAGCTAAGTAAACAATTAATTCAATTTATTTATAGTCTGGAGAACAACAATAACAATACAAAATATTCCATGTAGTCTCAATACTCATTCTATAACACACCAACACAGAGGCACTCGAAGTAACTATTACAGAAACCGGTTCGTTATTTCAATAATTTTTCTATATAAATAATTTCCCTTTGCTTAATTAATTTTTGCGCGAGAAAACGGCAGGTAATGCGACAGGCGCAATGTGAACGGTGCGATAATAGAGAGTGCGATTGAAATAGAGAGCAAACATAATAACAACAACAAATGTTATAAAATACAAAAAAAAAAAAAAAAAGTGTGCAGAGCGCAAAGTCAGAAATTGAAAACTAACGAAACACGCTAAGAAATCGAAGTTTGCGGTGAACTGTCGTCGAGAGCGAGAGCGAGAGCGTCAGCTAGTGAGAGCGAAAGAAAGAGCAAAGGCTGGAGAGCGTCAGAAACGGAGAGAGCCGGAGAGGGAGAGCACGATTTGTAATGACGTCGTTTTCTTATTGGGAATTCCGGGCTTTATGCTTATGCGATCATCATCAGCGGCGGGGGCATGTTTTTGTTTTTGTGACAGCGGCGGCGGCGGATTTAATTTAGATTCGTTGTATGTCTGCTTGCACACACACACGCACGCACACACCAATGCAAACTTTTTAAGCACACTGTCAGTGTTTTTGTTATTGTTGAACAAGCTTTTCTATAACTTCAGCACTGCAGTGAGGATCTCGCTCAGCGGCGCACGACAACAATTTCAAGTGGCGTTATCTAATCGGCGAAACATTAAATTCTTAGGCAAATTATCGAAGAGTACGTGCTTTTTGGCCCGTTCTTGAGATTTATTTGTTGATATTGTTGTTTTATTTGATGTTTTTTGTGCTCTCTGTTAGCGAAGGCTTGTCTACTTGAAAGCTTTCTGGTGAAACTTTGGCGAATAATGAGCAGCGATCATTTTGTATGCACCTTTTTTACGTTTTCATTTTATTTTTATCTACAATTTGTCTACACTTGGCATGCACAGGTTTTCTTAACTTGCTTGCGCCACAAGTGCGCAGCAGAAGAGAGACACAAACACAGGCACAGCTACGGAGACGACGATATAGAGAGAGAGAGAGAGAGAGAAAGAGAGAGAGAGCTTTAAGCACTTGCGCGCGCGCTGTTGTGCAAGACGTTACAAACAAAGTTAAAAGCACAAGTTGTCAACGTGAGTCAACGAGAGAGAGAGACCGACCGATCACGTCGCCAGCGAATTGAAGACTAAACCGAAAGCCAAGAAGAGTAAAACGAGTAACGCAGACGCCATTTAAAATGCCGCCAAGCCACGAGCTTTTTGCGGACAAAAACAAAGATCACAGTTGAGCCGAAGACCAAAAACAAGGCATGACGCAGTCGCGGCCGCCGACACAACTGCAAGCGCGGCTCCAGACGGCGGGAGAGCAGCGACTGCAACGTCACAATCTCCGACGCACTCGCCAGCTGAGCTGATCTGGGCTAAGCTGGGCTGAGCTGATCTGAGTCACGTTGACGTCGCCACTTTGAAGGCGGATTGCAAAACAAGCAACTGGTACTCAACAATTTCTCACAGTGGCACGCTGGTGACTCACACGCACAGCGCGAGGAAAAGCTTTTTCCGCGCCACAGCGCTTTAATGAATGAAAATTTTCTGTTGCGACTGTATGGGTGGGTGGCATGGGTGGCAGTTGCCGCTTGTTTGTCTGCGACAACATCGACTGATTCAGGCCACAATTCCTGGAAAAGGATATCATCATGCGCCGGCATTTGTTGTGGCCATGACTCACATGCGCTTTACAGCATGCTTGTGTACGCCGTAAATTGACTTTCACTTTCCCCACGAACTCTGACATTCAGGATGCCAATTTCCATGGAACTCATAACTTGTGAAAATTCCTTGCGCTGATTCATGCAAAGCTTCAAACAAAAAATGTATATATCAGTTATTTGTATCAGATTCTTTAGCTTTTTAAATTAATTCCACTTCAGTTTTTCTCATTTCTCAAAATTCTGAGTAACCTTTTGATTGGAAAATTTACCCGTACCACAGTCTCTGCCAATTTCCATACAAAATTGCAATGAAATTTCTTGATTTTCTGCTTTACTTATCAACATTTAAATAAAAACTGCAAACGCTGACACGCGACCATGCAACAGTATATCAAGTACCGAAAATTCCCCAACAAATCGCGTATGAGCTAAACTCCAAATAAATAGAAATTATGTCAATCGTGTGCCGTATTGAAATTTCACAACAAATACCATAACATAAGAAATTCAAAGGAAAACGCTTTGATAGCACGATTTGGGCAGCCCAAATACAACCACAGTTGTCCCAGCTTACACCACCCGGGTCTGGGGCCCTGGCCAGACATCGATCAAACAAACACCACCTCCAGAACCCGCTTGCGGCACCGACAGTTAACAGCTAACAGCCAATTGCAAAGCGTTTGTCGGTAAAATCACGCGATACTTGTCCAATGTTTACCTAGCAAGCAGGTTTTTCACGAAAGGGGATGACTAAATTTCCGAATGGGCTAGGACTGGGTACAATACCCATAAAGCTGACACGTGCTAGGCAGGTAAGAAGCCGCTGTTTTACCTTATGTACACGGCGTATTGATTTTCCTATGTGCTGTTTAAGCTCTTTGAACTTCCTGCGACGCGTGGCCTTGAGGGAGCTCGACTAGGGTAACTAACTACACAAAACAAAAGCGTTCAATGTGAAGGTGAAAATGCGGTGAAGGACCTTGTAAAAATTTCTATGCCGTCGGTCTTCACGGATTGCAAACCGGATAGCATTTGTGAAGTTGGCTAACACTAAGCTGAAATAAATTGATTTTTTTTTTTTAAATAAGTAGACAAATGTGAAATATATTGAATTAATTGTTACATTCCCAGTTTAAATCCTTTTATTTGAAAAACTTGACTTTCTTATTCTTTCAATATTCCTAGGTCATTCGGCATTCGGCATGACCCCAGCACACTGCTTCGAAGCCCGGAATCTCTACCCCACTCCACTTTTTCGTGGCGCCTGCGGAAGTGTGCGTGCAAATTGCTAGTTAACCTGCAAGGACTTTTGCCGATTCCACGAACTTCTTGTGAAATACTGCAGGCCAGCCAGAGCAATTATATGACATAATATTTAAACGATTTAATCAATGTGCAATACACTTTTAATGCTTCCTAGTGTACATCGAATAAAACTTCTCAACCTACAGAACAATTTCAGTGTAGGCATAAAAATTCAATACAGTTTTTAATTTTTTTAACTTTTTATACAACTTTAAACATTTCCGAATTTTACTTAAATTCGTTTCTGCGTTTGGCCTTTATTGCATTTCAAATTGTAGTTATATGTAATATATTTTTTTTTTTTAACTTTTAACGTTCATAGTTATTTTTACAATGGACGCCATCGATCTGTGCCCAAAAGATAAGTCAAAATTCTCCTATAGCCAGGAACATGGAATTGACGGAACCACCACGCTGACTCCAGCCCAATGTCATCCAAACAACTCTTGGAGTTCAGTCAATGATCAGGTAATGCTCACCGCCGAGAATATAGTGCAGCAACAGTCGGGTCCTTGGAGCCCCAGCCTGGACACGCACAGAATTGCCAGCATGAAGGTCTTCACCTCGGTCATGTTGCACGCTTGGCGACAACGACGTGCCGACGTGCACCGGCTGCAGCAGGTGGTGGAATGTCTGCAGCGGAACGTGAGTATATAGTTTATGGAATATCCGATCCGTGATTCCACGTAATGCTCTCCAACAGTCCATTCATTCCAAGAATGAGCTGCACGTGTCCAACACACTAATGCGCGTGGAGCAGAAGCGCTGCCAGGAGCTGCAGCTGGAGTTAAAAAAGTCCACATTGAGCATCAGCCAAGTGCGATTCTCGTGCGAAAAGCTGACCACATCGGTGCGCAGCTTGAAGGCCGACAACGAGCAGTTGGAATGCGATCTACGGTTCTCCAGACAGGAGGTCTGTTAGCTTTTCCTAGTTGGCCATTTGCACTTCTTTAAACTATTTCTGTAGTACGTAGATTTGGAAAAGAAAGCAAGCAAATACAAAGATGATCTTTTGAAAGCATTAATAGAACAGCGCGACTTGCAGATTCAACTAGCCGAGGAGCAGAGCAACGTCAAGAAATTGACGCGCGAGAGGGAAAAGCTGATAAAGAAAATCCGCTGCTTCGAAAGCGACCAAAGGAGAAGGGAGGACTCGCACGTCCTGGAATTGGAGCATAAGAATAAATTGCTGACTAATATGCGATCGACAATTGAGAACCTCGAAGGCAATGTTATAGATCGGCAAATGTAAGTTGGCCAACCCATAAGCTTGCCTTGGAACACCAGATTAAATATGCCTTTCAGAAAACGTAACGAACCAAAGCACTACTCGAAGAATCTGGAACGCAGGCAACGTGAAGACTTTCAGCCACACCAAGAGATTACCTGTAGTTCGAATCTTCAATCACGGTCGGTAATACACCCCCTGGTCCTAATGGCAGAGGAGTGTGGACTCGGTCAGCTTTTATCCGCGGTACGTCAGTATACAACGAGTGCTGCATTTTTTCTATGGCTTGTGTTATTGCCACGCAAGTCAGTAAGATATGGATGCATGCCGCACACGAAGCCAATCGCATTTCCGAAATAAAAATCTTTTAAAATAGATTAAAAATTGGAATTTATTTTTGCAAAAGAATGGGCAAATTGCTCGGCAATGCCGCGTACATGGAAGTGTTCTGAACAGCAAATTTATTACGAAAATCCGAAGCTAAGCTACAAAGTTACTTAACCAAGAAATTTTGAAAATGGCTGACTTGGGCAACTGTTGTTGGCTTCAACATAAGCGCCCCCCGCCCAACCCGTTGCCTATACGCACCTCAATCAAAGCCGACTGAAATACGCGAGGCGGAGGTTGGGCGGTGGGTTGTGCTGATGCATAACCGTGCGTCTGTTGCTATTCGACCCGTCGTCGATAGCAAAGGCAGCGGAAAGCCAATCGAAACCTGTTGCCACAGCAATGCCAGGCAGAATTACTGGGAAACAAAGTGTGACGGAGGGTCGGCACTGAGCAGATCTGATAAACAGATGGTATCTATATATCGATCAATGCACAGAGAACAATCACAGAAGACACTTCCGTTAGACGTTGCGGCGTCGCTTGTATTTATACGCAGCGCTCGCCGAATCCGCACTTGGGAATTACAACGCGAAAAAGCAGCGACTGCCGTCACTAGCGAATGGGGGTGGGTTTTGGTGTGCGCAATGTTTTTGCTTCACAGATGCAAATAACAAATAAGATATTAAAAAAAAACATTTTAAGTGATTTTACGAGTATAATAAATCAACAAATTACTAAATGTAAAAAGCAGTAACATTTTTAAAAAAAAGCAAAAATATTTTGCTTAAAAATAATTGTTTGGCATTGTATGTCATTCGAACCGCGAATTCGACCTAAACACATGAAGATACATTTTGAAGATACATCGCTAAGATACATTTTCTCCTTTTTCTTGTATGCCCAAAAGTATGCTATGGTTTCAGACGTATTTCTGTAATTTAGTTGCTTGTGACAATTTGCAAACAGTCTAATGAAAACAATGATTAAATGTAATAAAATAAATTATTTATTAGAAATTCTATAATTACATTTTTTGTTAAAAAAAAAAACACTATTTTACTTATACCAATCTAACATATTTTTGTTTGAAATATCCGTGGCATACTAAACAAAAGAACTGTCACATTACACAAATTCAAGCCCATTTGAGACAATAAAATGTTTTATCAAACAGGTTCTGAAAACTTCTTCAGCACACAAAGTTACCGAACTTAAAGCAGCTGATCAACTAGTCAGCTAGGCAAAGCCAAGTTAAGAAAGTAACAGATGCTGTTGTTGTTGTGCCATTGATGTTGTTGTTACCCCTTACGAATTTGTGCGGTCACGACGCGACTATTTTGTGAATCTTGTAGCAGATCCACAGCGGCGCCCACAATTAAATAAAAATGAAAAAGTAGAAAGAGCTACAGAGCTCGGCTCAGGCAAAAGGCAAGATCCAAGGCAGTAGACGTTAGGTTTCAGTTCGTATTTTGACTTCAGCACAAACAGACGTCGCGGACGCAAACGGCATTGTGAACGTGGCTAGCAAAAAACGTCAAGAAAGACACAGTCGAGCCACAGACGAAATTTAATAAAAACAAACGCGCGCCTGCGCAAATAACAGAAATAAAATAATAATAATAAAACAGCAACAAAAGACATTCGCATAGTGCGCATAGAGAAATTTCAAATGAATTTCGTTTGAATTCGTTGTGTTCGGTTCACTTGACGTCGACCGAGCTGGCTGAATGCAAGATCATTAACATGCAAAGTGCTTGGCTCACTAGGCGCAAATAAAAGCTATAAGCCACAAATTTGTATTGTGTCTCGAAATTCGAATCCATTGCGAACGCGATTTGCATACGAAACTCAAACTGATCTACACGTGTTTGGCAGCGAGTTTACGAGTTTTATAATTACAAGGCCCTTGCCGTTAGGTTTATATATTCAAACCCATCGATCATAAGCTGCAAACTTTTGGCAACATGACCAACGCCACGCCTCCTGGCCTGCTGCACATGGACAAGCCATTGGTTGCTTTTTACCAATTTTTCTTGGACTTGATTATATTCGCATTGAAATCTGTATTTTACATATTGGAATCACTTTATTATACAATATTGCCGCAGCGCTTTAGAAAGTTGAAGGTAAGGAAAACTTAAAACCAAATAGAGAAAATACCATAAAAGTCACAATAAAACTGAATTTGCATAATTAAATAATTGCTCCATTGTGACCAGTGTCAAGATTGTTTAAGCTCTTGACTTTTTTGGCTTTCGACCTGAAACATCCATAACTAGATTTGTTATTGTTTTTTTTTATTGTAACTATTACCCAATTTTCAAAATAATTTCATACTCATAAACTAAACTAAATGACAATTATAATTTTATATAATAGAAATCAAAGAGTAAAACAATTTATTGCAGCTATTTGTTTAAATTTAAGAAGAGATGTTTTCTGGTTTTTGTTATTTAACTCAGAAATCCATTAACTATAAGCAAGTTACAAAGTTGCGAACATCTTGAGAGATTTACAATTTCCCATTTCGCCAGAGTAGTATCCATCAAACCTTTATGCACTATTCCACCGACAGTTTTATGACTGTAAACTTTCCAATTTATTTTGCTTTGTTTTCCATTTCACACCGTTCATTTGCAATTCAATTTTAGCAGAAACAAGATTTTATACAAAACGGTGGCGTTGTTTAGACATACTTCAATGGGTTCCGTTGGCATTACCAAAAAATTAAAAAACAAAAAAAAAAAAAATTACATTCACACGGTCGCGCATTTTTTTGTTAAATGGTTTTAATAGCCGTGTTTGGTCTATGAATGAATTCGTCTTTATTTATTTGCACAATTTTGTGTTTGTCTTCGGGCTTTTATTTTGGCATTCGTGGACGTCACTTATAATACGAGTGCCCACTTCTCGTTAGCTACCACAGACTCGGCAAATATTTATGATTGTTTGGGCTTTACGGTCGTGTTTTGTTTTTGTTTTGTTTCCAATTGGGGCATGCGACATTGAAGTGAATTTCGGCCTGAAATGAGCTAAGCCTCTACATATGACTTTCATTTTTTTTTTTTTCGGGGTAAAAAGAAAATACAGTTCCACATACTTTATGGCAATCTAAAGGAAGCGCTTTTCTTAACAAATTTTTCAGTTGGTTTTCAAACAAGTTTTTTGCATGCCTGTGCATAATTTTTTCTGTCATTGTTTTTGTTGTTGTTACTGGTGCAAGGTGATAATCAGCAGACATAAACCACAACCTGACATTAAAAGCTTGATGCAGAAAAAAAGCACGCAAAAGAAAAATCACGTAAAATAATACACAGTAATACTAGAGGGCTTAGTTTTTCCTACAGTAAACTTGAATGAACTTTGTATATATGTATATACAAAATCTCGAAATGACAACTGATTGCAAAATGGACTTGAAATCAAAATTTGTCATCATTATGTTGCAATATACGATCCTAAACTGGTTAACCATCCATAAAATATGCAAAACGTTTGCTGCATTAAGTATTCGTGTTGGTGTCGCGCCTTTTCAACTTATATTATATATATAGATGCATACCTTCTCGAACCAAGATATATGTATACGTGACGAGACTATTCTAAATATGAAAATGGATAAATAAATGATTACACGTTAAGTAAATTGCACTTATATTTACACTCTTTCCGCTTTTAAACAGAACATATCGGGTCAGGTGGTGCTCATAACTGGTGGGGGCGGCGGCGTGGGACGTTTGATAGCTCTCAATTTTGCCCGACTCGAGGCCCGTATTGTCATCTGGGACATAAATCAAGAAGGTGGGTTTCGCTTCGGCTAATTAACGCTGCCCAGCTAAGTGCTTGGAGCACGTCAGCCGTTGCAATTAGCAGCTGAGCGGGTTAAGGAACTCGCACAGAGAAAGCTATGTTACACTTACGAAGTAATTATCTAACTGTCACTTATGGTAACTGTTGCTTAACAGCCATCAAGACCACTGTCGATCTGCTTGCC
The DNA here is from genome assembly GCA_035047465.1 of Drosophila sordidula. Lineage (NCBI taxonomy): Eukaryota > Metazoa > Arthropoda > Insecta > Diptera > Drosophilidae > Drosophila > Drosophila sordidula. The sequence goes on along the minus strand of JAWNPQ010000090.1, from coordinate 3,031,161 downwards.
AAGCACGGCTTTAACAACTGCAAGGGCTACGTGGTGGATATATCAGATCGCGATCAGATCTACCAGCGTGCGGCTCAGGTCACCGAGGATGTGGGCCATGTGGACATACTGATCAACAATGCGGGTATCGTGTGCTGCAAGCCATTCTGGGAGCTGCACGATCGCGTCATCCAGAACACGTACAACATCAACATTATCTCCCACTACTGGACGGTCAAGGCGTTTCTGCCCCACATGATGCGCCAGAATCGTGGCCACATTGTGACCGTTGGCTCGGTGACGGGCATGCTGGGCACCTATGGATGCAGCGACTATGCGGCAACCAAATACGCGTGCATTGGCTTCCACGAGAGCCTGTTGACAGACCTCAAGGCGCACGGCTACGACCAGATACAGATGAGTCTCGTCTGTCCGTACTACATCAATACGGGCATGTTCTCCGGTGTCAAGCCGCGCATGCTGCCCATGCTGGAGCCCCAGTACGTGGCCGACCGCATTGAGGGCGCAGTGCGTCGCAACGAGGTCTGGTGCGTCCTGCCCAACTCGATTCGTCTGCTGACGCCGCTTAAGTGGTAAGTGCAATTTAATTTTGTTGGCCCCTAAAGTATCTAACTGAATGTGCTTGCTTGCAGCTTGTTGCCCGCCAAGATGTGTTGGGAGCTAATGTCGCGGGTCATACGTGGTCCCGAATCCATGATGCTGTTTCAGGGTCGCGGACGTGTGGCCGCCGGCTGAGGTTGGAGCACAGTTCCAGCGTTTAACCTTAAGTTTAAATGTAAATTGTTAAAGAGGCATTAAATAACGTTATATTATTACCTTCTAATCCCTCACGGTGGTTTGCTGGTAGTAGTGGGGCGCCAGTTCCGTTAGCCACTCCTTTTTGATGACAGTCACATGGTTCATGAACAGCTTTGTCGTCTGCAGCAAGTCGCCGTAGACGACGTACTGGGCCTGCGGCAGCGTATAGAGCGTCGAGTTGGGATGTATGGCCAGTTCGGTGCCGCTGCTGATCTGCCTGTAGACGCCCGAGTGGTGCAGGTACGCGACCTGGGTGAAGAAGCCTGCCGTAATGCATTTGCAGAGCATTTCCACGTCGCCCTTGCAGGAGAAAATGGGTATGCCATACTTTTTGCCAGCCAGCGTGATCAGTTGTTCGCGCAGCTCGCAGGCTCGCTTCAGATTCCGGTAGATGAGATAGTACTGGCCGCAGAACTCCTTGGTCATGCCCTCCTCGACAAAGGCGCTGTATATGTTGAGCAGCGTAATCAGATCGCCCTCGGCTACCTCAAAGTGACGGTGCGCAATCCGCTTGCTCTGCTGCGCTGCCGCCGACGGCGGACTGGAGAGAACCGACTGCACTTGGAGCATGGCAATAATGGTGATGATTTCCTCGGCACAGCCCATTTGCCCGGACACGTACAGCATCTTGGACAACATGGCGCTGAATGGCAGCTCGGCAAGCAGAAAGCCCACAGGTTTCGTCAGCTGACCTTGCACATCAATGGCATCGAGTGCGTAGAGCGTCTCCAGCGCCGACAGTAGATTCTTGGCAGGCGGCGGTGAGGGGAAGTCAAAGCGCAAAATGTTGCCAATGCCGAGCGCCTTCAGCTGGAGCACAGCGCCGCTCATCTCGCTGCGACGCAGCTCGGGCGGCTGGCGCGTTGCCAACGCATCGTAGTCCTGTTTTGTGTACAGCCGGTAGACCTTTCCCGGACGCACCCGACCGGCGCGACCGGCGCGCTGTATGGCGGATGCTTTGCTGACGGGCACGACGACGAGGCTGTCGCTGCAGGTGGCGGGATTGTAGCACTTGACCTTCACATAGCCGCAATCGATGACGTACACAATGCCCGGAATCGTTATGGACGTCTCCGCTATGTTGGTGGCCAGCACCACCTTGCGCACGCCCTTGGGCGGCGTGAAGAACACCGCCAACTGATCGTTGCTCGTCATGCTGCCGTACATGGGCAGCACTTTGAGGTTGGTCGTCTCCGCGCTGGATATGTATTCGCGCAGCAGGTCCAGAGCCTCCAGCACTTCCTCCTGGCCAGTGAGAAAGGCCAGTATATCACCAGGCGGCTCCTTCTGATGCAGCTTCCAAACGGTCTCCACCGTTGCACGCACATAGTCCGCACAGGGCTCGTTCAGATAGAAGTGGCTGACGGAGTGCATGCGTCCCTCAATGGTTAGCTTCACGCTGATTGGCTGGTCGGCGGCAGCGCCGGGCCAGCTGAAGAACTCGCCGAAGAAGCTCGCATCGATGGTGGCCGAAGAGATAATCAGTTTCAAGTTGCTGCGCTTGCGCAGTATCTTCTTCAGCAGGCCCAGCACCATGTCGGTCAACATGCTCCGCTCGTGCGCCTCGTCCACAATGATGACTCCGTACTGGGTGAGCAGGGGATCAGCCAGCAGCTCACGCAACAGTATGCCCTCCGTCATGAACTTGATGTGCGTCTCGCTGGAGATGCGCTCAAGGAAGCGCACCACGTAGCCAACCGTGTCGCCCACCAATTCACCGCGCTCCTGGGCCACGCGATTGGCCAACGTCACCGTCGACACCCGGCGAGGCTCCGTGATGCCGATCAGTCCCTTGCTGTGCCAGCCCCATTCGTACAGGTACTGCGGCACCTGTGTGCTCTTGCCGCTGCCCGTCTCGCCCACCAGGATGACCACCTGGTGGTTCTCCAGGCAGTAAAGGATTTGGTCGCGGTACTTACGAATGGGCAAGCGCTCGCGCTGCTCAAGTAGACCGAGATTGTGATTGGCATTGAACACAAATGCGGAACTCTGCGGCTCCTGGCCACCACTTGCATCGGCAATGGCATCATCCGTGTCCGGCTTAATGAACTTTGGCTTAAACGTTGCCATTTGTTTTCTCTGCCGCTATTTCGCTTGTTTACTTGTTTTCGCTCTATCGCATTTCCGATTAGTCGAATATTTATATCGATAGTGTACCGATATTTGAGCACATGGTTGTACGGTTCAAACCAGTGTTGTAAAATGCAATGTGGGCGCCAAATCAAATGTACATACAACCGCTAAATAAATTTAATTGCATTTAAATAATTTGTTAGTTGTTTTTGTACTACTAAAAAATTCAAAGTTGTTTATTGGATTTCTAGACTTATATTCTTTATTTGAAAACTTAAAATCATAAAAATATTCACTTAATATCACTGATTCTATAAATAAGTTAATATTGTTAGCTTTTAAAATTGTTTTTTTTTGGGGGCGATTTCCTTGCTAGACTTGTGCCTTATCCCGCTTTCACTAGCGAGCAACTTGGGCAACACTTCTTAAGGATACATACACAAGAATAATTAAACTAGTTGATACTTACAAAATAAATGTACACAAACTTTTCAATATAATATCTTAGAATTGAAAACAATTTTCTACATATGTTTGTATCTATCGTAATAAGAAACTAACAGCGACTGTACTTGCAATATGTATGCGAATTTAATGTGAAACTCTGTGCTCTGTTCAAGTTCTATGTACAATATTTGTATCGATTAGAACTGGGTATCCGGGAACTTTCCATGAAAGTGCGTTTCGCTAGGTGCGTGCGTCTAAATGTATCGTTAATTTATTCTTTGTATATATTGTATATTTGTTGTTCTTTTTTATTTTTCTGTGAGTACTTTGTGATATATGTAAGTTTGTAAATTTGATTGCATTTTTATTGTATGTTTAGTTTTATTTCTTATATTTAAGAATACGAGAGTATTTTGCATGATTCGGGGTTTTTTTCTTTACGAAGTTGCATTAGTTGTATTATTAGTTATTACTTGGTTTTATATTCGATACTTAAGTGCATTCTATTTTCAATGTATGCAAGTTTAGTTTTCTGTTTTAAGATAAACAACGTAAACATTCACATAAAGTTGTTAAAAACTGTTTTTTTTTTTATATTTTTTTTTATCTTTTTGAACTCTTGTGGTTTGATTACGTCCTTTCGTATACTCTCCCTGCGCTGCATGTGATACATTATTTCTCTTGTCCATCAAAACTTAAAACAAAGCCCCTGCTAAAACTTTCGACTAGTATTTTGCTTTTAGTTTTATACTAAATTCCATTTAGTTGTATTTAATCTATATAAATATTTAAATTAATTTGGTTTTGGCTTGTTATTCTCTAAACATATTTCTTAATATGTTTGTATTTAAAACATGACCCATTTTTTATCTACTATCTCTTTTTGGTTTTGTTGGGCTCTTAAACGATTTTAAGCTACAGTAAAATATTTTCAATACTCGCTGCGAAGCTTAAGTCTTAACTGTGTAGTTAGCTAGAAATAATGTGTATAATTTCGAGTTCGAAAACTTTTTGCAAAAAGTTCATTTGCTAAAAAAAAACCATCAGAAGGATATCTGATGCTCATGTTGTTGTTTTTTTTTTTTGCTTAGCAGTCTAGAATTGAAAAGCATCAATAGAGATATAATTGCTGTAAAAGCGCTTCGTACACTTGTAGACAATAAGCGTAAAATACAATACATATAAAGAAACTATTATTGTTACCAGAAGAAAGCTTTAAGTGTGGATGTGGGCAAAGGCGAAAGCAGTTCCACGACCGTTGGCCATAAATGTAATTGAGACACGATTAATAGTTGAACGACACAATTTAGCCCGCCGCTCCACGGTCTGAACAGTGTTGGGAAAGCACTGCACAGGCAAGGAGAAGAGAGGTGTCATCCCGAGCACACGGCAAGTGTCATTCCGTTGCAGGCGCACAAATTCAGTTTTGCAGTGTTCCTTTTGCGCGAATTTAAGCAGTAGCCTAAAACTTAATAATTTGATGGCTCCCTTTTCGATTTCGATTGGTAAGTACACACAACATACATATTATTATCACATGCTTTGCATTTCGGCTGCTTAATACGTGTCTGTGTGTGTGTGTGTGCTTGTGTTTGTGTTTGTGTGCGGGTGAGCTTATAGCTTGTCCATTGGCGGTTCGGTCGGACTAATGGGCGACATCTCGACGCTGTCGAGGAGGGGCGTCTTCTCCTCGCTGCAGCTGCTGCCCGGCGCATCGTCCATGTCCATGACAAAGATGCGCGAGAGCTCGGCGCCGCTCAGCGTTCGCCTTGAGGGGGACTCGTCCACGGAGCTGTTGTCCTCGGCGGCGGCGCTGTTGCTGCTGCTGGCGGTGCTGTTGCTGGTGCTGCTGCTAACGTTGAGTGCCTGGTCCAGGGATTTCGAGGGCGTGCGAAAGCTGGGCGTTTTGTTGGCAGTTCCTGGTACATGGGCGGAGGGATGTTTGGCGCCTAAATTCGTTTGGCAGGTGAGCGTGGCCAGGGATGTGGTCTTAATATTGGTCGTCTTCAGGTGGTTAATGGAGCAGCTGCTCCAGCTCAGCTTGCCGCCGCGCGGCGCCCCCGGCGGCGGTTGCAACTGCAGCTGCTGTTGTCCGTGTCCGCCGCTGCTGCAGCTGACTGCTGCAAAAACGGATGACGATGATGAGACATTATTGTCGTCGTTGAAGCTCATTTCGTCCTCGCTGCCGCTGTGCGTATTATTGATGGCCGTCTGCTTGAGCCGCACCAGGTGCCGCTCCGAATACGATTTGCGCGCGTCCATGACACGCAGATAGTCCGAGGATTCGCCCAGATCCTCGCTCTTGGAGCTGCAATAGCGTCGATTGGCATGGCCATTGCCATGGCCGGTGCCACAGAAACTGGTGGTCACGCTGAGCATCTGCTGGCTGCCGCTCAGCGATCGGTGGCTGCCCTGCGTGGAGCAGCAGCTGCTCTCGTAGTGATTGTCCCGCAGCGAGCTGGGCGAGAGCCGTGCCGAATGGCTCGAGTGGTTCGGGGAGTGCTCCAGCAGCGAATCGTTGCTCTTGGCGATGCGATTCTTGCGATAGAACTTGCTGTCGCGCCAGAGAGTTTGCCGCTGGCTGCCGCTGGCGCTGCCCGTGCGCTGCAGCTCCATGTTGGAGGCCGGGTGATTGGTGGGCGATTGTTCCTGGCAGCAGCCGCTCGACGAGGTCTTGCTGATGCGGAACGAGGCGTGCGTCAGCTTCTTGTATTTCTCGCTCTGCATATTGACGCGATTGTCCGAGTGCGTCCGGTCCGCCATGGGCATGAAGGCGTTGTCGATGCGCCGCTCCTCCTCCAGCGACCGAAAGGCCAGCCGATTGACGTGCTTCAGATGCTGTTTGTCCGAGCTGGTGCGCTTCGGCGACATGTCCTCAAACGAGCTGACCCTGTACTTCTGCGAGAAGACCTCAATCATGCTGGAGCGCTTCGAAGGCGATGTGGTGTAGATCGAGTTCTGATCATTGACGAGAATCTTGGGCGGATCAAATTGCTGCTGATGCGGCTGTTGCTGCTGCGGCTGTGATGTCGACGCATTGTTGCTGGAGGCCAGCGAGGAGTTGCTCGAGTTACTCGTCGCTGTGACGAGAATTTTGGGCGACAGCGACACAGGGAAGTGCTGCGGACGCACGTTGCCAAGCGAAGCGCATCCGGACCCGGATGAGGTCGAGCCCGTGCCGGACATGGCGTCGTCGATGTGCAGAAAATTGCTGGGCGAACTCTCGCGGCAGGGCGACGAAATTGCCGAGTCCTGGGAGACCATGCTGCGCGGTATGGTGGCCAGCTCCAGGCACGTCTCATTGCCGCCCGTCGTCGTGGCTATGATGATATCCTCGACGCCCTCATCGATGGGCGAGGAGATGGACTGGAAGCTGTTCAGACGTATGCTGGACGAGCCAATGGACAAATCGTTGTCTGTCAGCGAACCAAAGGCCGAGTCCTGCGACGGATTACTGCGTCCATATTTGAGACACTTGAGCGAGTATTCCAGGCGACGACTCTTGGAGTTCTTGTAGTTGCACATGTCCGCTGTCAGCTGGTGATTGAAGGCGGCCCCCGCGTGCAGTCGTTGCGCGCCCCCCGAGCCGCTGGCCACAGCGTCATCTGGCGCTGTCAGCATCAAATGCTCATCGTCAGCTCGGCACTCTCCCCGCTCCTCCTCCTCCTCCGCCTCCGCCTCCTGCTCGTCGTTGTCCTCGGCGAGAACGCCCTCGGCCAGCATCACATTCAGATTGCTTTGACTGCTGGTGCTGCAGCGAATTGTGGGCTGCGTTGGCTGCTCTTGGGTGGCGCCACTGGCGCCGTTGCTGTTGTCATCCGAGTAGAGCACCGCATGATCACAGTAGTGAATGGGCGACTCTGTCGGCTCGTATTGCTGCCGGTGCTGTGTGCGCGTGAACGAGGACGACGGCAGCGACGCGGTCGCAGAGGCGGAGTGCCAGTGCTGGTATCGTTGGAGCCGCTGGAGGCTCTTCAGATGATAGTTGCGGCTGCTGCTGCTGCCCACCACAATCTCCTCGAGCAGTCCCTCCTCCGAGTCGCTGGATATGTCAAATGAGTCCATTGTTCGGCTGATGCTGTACAAGGCGAGAACAACAATCAAAATGCGATATACGATATGAGGGCGATATAGCTATAGATTTCAGCTTGGCTTTGAAGCAGGTCACGATGCCCCTGTGGCACCTGGTTCTTTTGTTTTTCTCTCTCTCTTGGCACCTATGCGTGTTTTTCTTTTTTTTTTTCTCGTTAAGGCCAGTCTCAATATGTACGCCATGAATGTGTGTTAGTGTGTGTATGTCTATGTGTGTCAATGTGTGAGTGGTGAATGTGGGCGTGGGCGTGGGCATCTGCCATCGTGCTGCAGTTGAAGCTTCAACAAGTACTTGCTATATATGCTAGTGCAGTTTGGCAAGCGTTCCTCGGGCATTCTTTGTGTTTTTATAGGCCTCGAATCTGTTAAGCGAATCTTAATTATGCAGAGTTTGGTAAAAAGTTGTCGTATTTTCAGCTAGCTTTACTCTTAGAAATTGCAATTTCATCCCAAGAAAAATGCCGCTAGGTCGAAAAGTGGAAGCACAGCAAATCTCTTTTGCCCAACATTAATTAGAAAGCTGCGCTTCATGCCATAATAAAAAGGATGTAATCTAACTTTGAACTACACTCTACTAGTATGCACATATTTAGCCTTAAGACTTGAAAAATATTCTCAGCAGGGTGAATTTGCTTTCTATGAATTGATTAACTAAAAACTAAAAACAAATATTTTGAGATATAAGGCTAATCAAAAAATCATATGAGTAATATTAGAATGTTTTTGGCACTGAAACTTCAAAAAATAACTAGACATATTTCATATTCTGTTTAGGATGCAAATGATTACTATTATAACTTCCCTTTTTTCTACACATTACATACTATATTATATGATAATCGGTCAAAACGACGCTTTTATTTGTATATTGTATATTTGTGAAAAATTATATTTCTAAATAAATAAATATGTCTGCAAAGGTATTAAATCTACGATATACCGAAAACCACACTTTTTAAAATTCGTTATTAAATATAAATTCACATGCAGTACTTTTTTAAAGCAATAAAAGCAACAATAATAAAATACAACCGTGCATAGTAAAGTTTTTAGGCGAAAAAATGATTTTAATTAGAGTAAACATTTATTAAAAATATTTTAAAATATTAAAAGTTTTGTTGGACGTTTCGGGCATGTCTCTGATTTGACGAATGCCAAATTAAAGTTTTATTATTGAGTGGGCGTGGTTGCTAGCTAGGCGCTGTGCAGTCGGGTGGGCGGTGTTTTGCGTTGGTGGTGGTGGTGGTGGTGTTGGGTGGGTCGCCGCTGGTGGTTTTAGCATACAAAAATTTGCCACTTACCACGATTTTGCTTAACACAACAACAACAATTTGCCTGCATATGATTTCATTTAGTTTGAGTTCCATTTTGGGATTTTTGGTTTTTTTCTTGGGGGGGGTACAAAAAATTGCATTTGAGTACAAAAATTGTTGTGATTGATACAAATTGCGCTGTCAGCTGTTTATATATAGGTTTTTATGTTTTATTCATGTATTCATTTCGTTTGCCATTTGGTTTATCAAGAGTCTTACACTTTGTAATTGTGGTAATTGTATTTGTGAGTGACTTGTTGTGAAATATATAAATTTCTTAATCTTTTGTTTTGTTGTTGTTTTTTTTTTTTGGTATTTTGCATCTTGTTAGTTTCTGTTTAGTTGGTTGTTGTTTTTTTTTTGGTGTTTATTGGTTTGCTGAGGTTATTTAGTACATACGAAAGACTTCATAAGGCGCAGGCGGAACACTGTAGTTAGTTCGAACGGGTTATGTAAATAAACAAATGCAGAAATGCAACAATTTGTAAATCATAAATAAAACACACACGTATGTAAGATAAACGAAAATGAACGTTGATAGACATTCAAGAGCTGATCTGTATGTATCAATGTAAAGATGAGGCTTGTGTAACTGGTTCAGTTTGACTGTTGGGTTCGCAACACTAAGACATATATATAGTAGGTTTTTATTGGTTTGGATGTATTAACAACATTGGGTGTTTTTTTTTTTTTTGTTTTTTTTTTTGTTTAGAGTTGGTTTAGTTTCAGTTGTAGAGAGAAAGAGAGAGTAAACATTGCATACAAAAAACTTTAGTTGAAAAATTCCTCTACTTATATAAGTATATAAGTTAAAATATGTATATATAAGACATGCGTTTAGTTAGGCAGCAAAAAAATAAATTGACACTGAGAGAAATATGCTTAAAATTTACATGAGCAACGATGTGAATGGGACATTTAATTTAGTTGCTTTTCCACCCTACTTATTTCCACTTTCTCCTTATTACTTAATTACATTCTTGTCTTGTATGCATAATTTTCAAGGACTTAATGCAGACAGCAGACAGAGGCAGCCGGGCGGGTGGACGGGTGGGCGGGTGGAGCAGCGAGAGCACGGATCTCGGCCAAAACATTACCATAATTACCGCAGGCACGCACAGCAAACCGGCGGACGAACGGACAGGTGCATGGGTGACATACATACATACACAAAACATACATACATGTACGAACAAATATAAGTACGCTAAGTTTATGACGCAATTTTTTGTGCTCGCATTTTGTGTTATGTAGTTCCTCGCCTCTGTTCACCTCTGCTTTTGTTTTTTCAACACATCATTCTATGTTACACACTCATTTGGGCAGTTTGGCTTGCTCTGTGTGTGTGTGTGTGTGTGCGCGCGAGTGTGTGTCTGTGTGTGTGTGTGTGACATAATGTTATTCTTTATTAACCTAAAAATGCTCTAATCAACTTACAGGAGCATAGTCGCCTAAAATGGCGCCCAACGTGATTCTACCATAAAAAATAACTATTTTTTAAGCTAAGCTTGAGTTTGGCTAGATTTTGATTTAAATAAGTAAATGTTTAAAATCTTTACAAGCTGTATGTTTAATTTATATTGATAGGGCGTACTTTGTTAAAATTGTTTTTAAACTAGAACTTTAAAAGAATGTTTCAAGGAAATAAGTCAAGCGCCCATATTGATTTAAACTTTATTAAATAAAATACTAGAATTAAAATTAGAGCATGCAGGTTAAAAAGAATAAAGCCCTTAGTTAATCAGTAGATCTATCTCATGTCATATAGAGAATATAGCCCCAACCGAAAGACTTGACAGAAATCCGATCCCCATTCGGTAGCAGCTGTTTCAGTACATGAATTTGTGTGTCTGTGTGAGTGTGCGTGTGGGTGTGGGTGAGCTGCATTGCTATGCTAGTTGTACGCCTCTCGGGTCGATGCTGACACTTACCCAGTGCGTCGATCATGCGGCGTCGAGGGCGGCGTGCACGGCGAACTTGCCTCGCTGAAGGAGCTGCCCAGCGAGGCGCATTGTCGCTTCTTTACGGCGTGCAGCAAATTCAGCGTCGACCGACTGAGGCTCGGCTTGATTGTCTATTTGTGGGATAAAGACGGCACTATTATGGGACGATATTTCGAATTTGATTGCGGTTGGGGTACTTACACTGAAACACGGACCGCGCAGCTCGCGTAAATCGATGCTGCGGAATAGGTCGCATAGGACTAGGTCCTCGACGGAGGGGCAAACGCCGCTAGGCGGCTCAAAAATGAGACCTAATATTTCCAGCACCTGTGAAAAAGAACGATGTTTACTCACTTATCGTTGAGACAGCTGTTAAGTGGAGCCTACCTGGCCAATATTTGGATAATGTTGCAGCTCCATTTCGAGCACCCGCATGGACGGTTTCGGTGTGGTCATTTCTTGGCCAGTGCACATTTCGTAGAGCAGGTGGCCGAAGCAGACAATGTCGACATTCTCGATTTCCGCCACGGAACGAGACCACATGACGGCATTATTGCGCGAGCTCAGCCCCAGTAGTCCATTCTCTAGGCCCGATAACCTGCAAGGAAGGCAAACAAGGCAAAAGATAAGCCACACAATAATTGTATAAATAGAGGTTGACCCTCCCGTTTATGGTGTAACAACAGCATTTATTGCCATACCACAAAGTGGCAGCTTTTACGGCCCAAATGTGTCTGCCACATGGCATCAAATGTGTCTATGTGACAAAGACAAACTTAATATGTGTATATAACTTTATATTTCTGTTTTGCGCAATGGTTGAGAGTTAAGAGAAATAAAAAAATGGATGATAATCTAATATTTCCCATAGTATAATTGACATAAAAACATGTAATTAAATTCAACTAATACAACATTTAACATTTTAAGCAAATTAAAATTTAAAACAGCAAAAAGTTAAAAGGATTTTTTGTTGTGCCTCAACTATTCCCCCCCCCCCCCCCATGTGTGTGTGTGCATGGCAGAGTGGTGCTAATGGGGGCGTGTACACGGTTTGTCGCCTGCACTAAAAGGCATGGAATTTGTGGGCTAGGAGCAGCCATAGAAAGTGGGGAAATAGTGTTTCAGATGCATTTGTTATGACCCCAAAACACGGCGGCGATTTTGTTGAATTGCTTTTAATTAGTTTGGATTTTAAAGTTTTAAAAACCTTTTAAAAAAAAATTAAAAATGATAAGAAAAAACCAGTCTGGCGGCTCTAGTCGGGAGGGTCGACTAGGGGATAGCCTGAACACCTTTATATTCAGGCACAGGCAATAATGAAATAAGGAAAATGTATTGAATGAAAATATGCAAATAAAATTGAAAGCCGAATGTGAACAACAGAGAGAGTTATGGAGAAAATTGTTGACAGTTTGTGGATTGCCGTGAACTGACCTGGCTGCTCCATTTTGTAAGATTACATTGCCGCTGTGTAGATGGCCGTGAAGCGGAAAGCCGCGCTCCTTCAGGAAGAGCAGCGCCTCCAGAATTTGGCGGCCCAGACGCTGCACTTGGCTAATGGGCAGGCCGTTCGGCTTGCGTGTGTATTTTCGCGCCCAGGGCTCGTTCCACTGGGCCTGAGAAGAAGAGAGAGAGAGAAGAGAAGAAATAAGCAGCCGGCTGGGAAGAGTGCAAACGGCTTACCTTATAAATGAGATCCTTTAGGCTGCCGCGCGAGTTGAAGGGCGTCACCAGGCAGGCATAATTATGCGAGCTGCTGCGCAAGAAGCCCAAGTCCAGCACGGGATAAATATACGGATGATGCAGTGATCCAAGCAGCTCCATTAGTATGTCCCGTGCACATTCATCGGGCGGCAGATCCTCGAAGGCCACACAGTCCGTGGGGAGCGGCAGCAGTGTTAGCAGACGATCCGTGCGCACCTATTCGGGGAGAGACAGTTGTTGTAGGCTCCCCGAGGGACTCTCAAGTTTCTGGACTCACCGATGCGTCATTGACCAGAAACCAGTTCTTGCCGTGCCGCGAGCCAATCTCGTCCAGATGTGCAATAACCTCGTACCGGCCATTGGCACTCTGTATCCACTCCTGGGTGGCATTAAGTGCTCGCTCCCTTTGTGCGCGTTCTCTCGGACTGCGCTCCACAATGCCATTGCCGCTGTCAAGCGCTGAGTATTGATACTTTATGTTTGGTCTGGAAGGTGGTTCAAACAATTAGAGTCGTCGATGCAAACACTCCGCTCTGCTTAACTGCTGTTATTTGAGCGCATACGGATAGGAATTCAAACTATGGAAATTCAAATAGGAACTAGAACTAATCATTAAAATGTCTACATACTTATGACATTCATATTACATTATGCCTATTTATATATACATTAATTAAGCGCTCATCATTTAAAAAGCTCTATTGAGAATATTCACTTTAAGTTTCTTAAATGCTAAATCAATTTGCAAAGATGACCCCGCACAAAGAACAAAAACACAAATGGGAATTTCCGTTCGAGCCGCTTTTATAAAACGGATTAAGTTTTAATGTTAATAGCATATTTTATATATGTAAATTGGAAAATTGAAGCAAATGTGATATTATATAAATATGAAACATTAATAAGGCTACCTTCATGATCAACATGTTTTGGCGTGCCTTAGAAAGTTCCTCAACAGTTTCTCTTTAGCACCACAGTGAACAAAGTTGAATGATCATAAACTTTGTTTTGGCACGCCATTGACATGTCAAGCAAAATGTTATAAAAACTTGTTGAAAAATAATTTGCAAAGTGTGAAAGCCTCAAATTGAACCGACAAACGATCCGCCAAGAGCAGGGGAGAAAATTATAGTTGGCAAATTTGGTTGCCAAATGGAGAAAAGCTTGCCAACAGAAAAAGGAAAAGTAAAACTATTGCCAACTGTTGGTGTAGACGGGAACTAGACGAAGCTAAAGACAAAACCTGCCTGCACAATGGCGCAGCGGAAACGGAAGCAAGAGTTTAACGTGTTTTTAATTCTATTTTTTTTTTCCTTTTTGCTTAGCGCTGCAATTTATTATTTGTTTATTTTTGAAGAGCAGCCCGACAAAAAGTTCGCGGCATAAAGTTAGGGGCTTGAGGTATTCGGCCAAGTGGGCGAAATGCCAATGCAAAGTGGATAAACTGAAAAACGAAAGCGTGTCAAAACGAAAGCAACTGCAGTGTCTTGAGTTGTTGCGGCTTAATTGTCGGGTAAATAGACTAAAACAGAAGTGATGCATTAAAGAAAGAAAACGTGTTAACAAACACACAAGCTCGGTTGTAGAGCTCCAGGAAAGACGGAGCCACATAAAAGAAGAGGAGACCGAGGCTCTTAAACAAACACTTACGGTCCACTCAATCAAAACAGAGCGAAGGTTAAGCACATCCTCGTGTTAAGTTTAGCATGTGTTTGAAAATTTAATAAGGCAACAGCAACAACAAGAGACTCTGTGTCTGTGTGTCAGAAAAGTTGGTCAAGAGACTTGGTTCACTTTCATTCGTGCGGCGAACGCGATGTGTGGACCCGAAAGCTTATTGCGTCAGAGCAGCCGAGAGCGAAATAGTGAAAAATATTGCAAGGCCTGTCAAAACACAGCATTCAGTCCACATGGCATACAAAAACACTCACACAATCCCAATTTTTGGTACATATCTTTAAATGTGCTTTGGCCGACGTTGCGTATGCTTCATATTTTTATTGCTGTTTTTTCAAGCGTTGCACTTTGTAGTTTATTGTGCTGTTGTTGCTGATGCTAAGTGCCAGGACCTTGAATGTTATTGTATATGTTGTGTACACATATACAACTGCGAAAAAAAAAATAGCACCACTATGACATTTTTTCTTATTGATCAAAAAAATAACAATTAGTATTGCGATATTTTAAAAATTTGATATTTAATATATTGCTTAGTATTCCCCCTAAACGAAAAGGTAGTACTTCGGTGTAATGGTAATAGATTTTATTTTTTTTTTTAATTTTAAGGGAGAAGGTCGAAAAAATGGCGAAAAGAATAATAGCACCACTTTTCAAATATTCACTTAAAATTATAAAAATGAGAAATATTTAAGACCTTCATTATTTAAAGATAATTGTGTGTCAAAACTAAGAATATTTTATCAATTGAATATATAGTTGCGATACCTTTATTGGAAATAAAGGCTGCTTAACGACTTGGCATCGATTCAACCAAGTCCTGGTATCGTTTCAGAGGAATTTTCCACCAGGACTCGTAAATTGCTTGCCAAAGTGATCCGTTGCTAGTTGGTTTAATACTAGCAACTGCCTTTTTGACATTAGCCTATAGATTTTCGATCTGCTGGCTGCACAGCGCACTCCAAAACGTTCACTGGTTTTCTTTTGAACCATTCCTTTGCTTTCCTGGTGGCGTGTTTGGGGTCATAGCCTTCTTGGAAGACCCATAATAGCGCCATTTTATACTCTACTTAGAGTAGCATTACTGCATCTAACATATTGACGCAACCGTGTTGGTTCATTATGAGTTTGGCTCAATGTATTGGACCTACTCCTAATAACAAAAACAAGCCCATACCAGTATGTTTGGCCCACCATGTTTAAAAGTCTTTGTAGTGAATTTTGGATTGTATTTTGAGCTTTAAGGGTACTAGACGTTCGAACGAGAGTCTTTTCTACCAAACATAACAACTTTACTCTCATCTGTTCATAAAATATTACTACATTTTTGGGTTGACCAATTTTGATGATTCTTTGCTAACTTCATGCGCTTGGCAATATGTTTCGCGTTTAAGGAAACGGACCTTTCTTGGGCTGCAAACATTTAAATTTTCTTGTTTGACACATATGTGAACTGTTTTCACTGTCACAGTTGTATTAAGCTCCTTTTTTTATGTCAGTTGCAGCCTTGAAAGGATACTGTGTGCTCTCGAGGATCAACACTTTGACGTAAATCTGTCGTATAGCTCCTTTTTATCTACGTGTTTCATCGTTTTCTTTATAGTTTATGTCATTTAGTATATTTTTAATTGAAAAGCCAATCAATCGACCAAGTTATCTCTTTGATTTTCCATACAATATCAATTTTCTGATGATTTTGCACTTTTCCGTATTCCAAGGCCCATTGTATCAATAATTTTGGATTTTTTTTAAACATAATGCTTAAAATAATGAAATCGAAGTTAAATCTCTTGAGTACGTGCTTTTTGTCGAAGAAACTGTACGAAATTTAATGTTTTTCATGAAAAAGCATAAGTGGTGCTATTATTTTTTCCGCCATTTTTTCGACCTTTTCCCTTAAAATTACAAAAAAAAAAAAAATCTATTACCATTACAAGCGAAGTACTACCTTTTCGTTTAGGGGGAATACTAAGCAATATATTAAATATCAAATTTTTAAAATATCGCAATACTAATTGTTATTTTTTTGATCAATAAGAAAAAATGTCATAGTGGTGCTATTTTTTTTTTCGCAACTGTATATTGTAAATATGTGCGAGGGTGCATTTTGTATTTATTTAAGCTAATTTTTGCAAACGTCTCTTGCAGCTGCTGAAACCATTAAAGTTTTCATCCTTGATGTTTATGTGGCACATTGCACTCGCAAATGTAGTTGAAATCAGAAACATAAGTGGAAGACTTGACACTGTAATTTATAGCCATTATTTTCAAATAATTTTTCTACCAAGAAACCAACCAAATCAAGCTTAAAACTAACTGTCAACTGTCCTTAAATTTATAGACGTTTTGCCGAATTCGCCTATATTTTTGGCCTTGCTTGTTAAGTACCAGACGAATCCAAAAAATCATTAGAAATTTGAACACGTTTTGCAATACGTTGCTGTGCGCACCTTTCGCTGGTATTCATAATTAACCTGCTCGAGTGTGAAATTTTTTATTGCATACTTAGCAGCGCAGTAGTGACGAGGCCTGTGCAGAGACATATCGATGCTCGTTAGGGATCCCCTTCCCACACTCACACACACACACATACATCAGAAAATAACGCGCTCGACACACAAATAGATGCTTTCTACTCACACACGCGAACTGAAGCTTACGCTCGCTTGCACATTCATCACACGGCTCAGCACGCAGCGGGTGGTTGGCACACACACACACACACACACACACACACGTTAGCTTACAGGTATTCGAAAACACTCACAAGCATTCAAACACATGAGGGACTTTTATCAATGCGCGTCGCTCCCCCTTTGCGAGTGAAATTTTCCAAGTTGATAATTTAATTTGCAATTTTTGTGCCAGCGTCTAATTTGAGAAGGCAAAAACCTTGACAACTTTCACCTATGCAATTCTGGCAGCAGCTACGCTACATTTCCCGCAGGCACCAGACGGCACACAAAATGCATTTTATCATCACAATTAATTTCTCTAAAAAGTGATATTTCATGCCTTCTTTGTGACCTGCTTATGAATAAGCGTTTGGATTCGGTTTTAGAAGGGTATATATATTTACAGCCGACATCAAAATTGAAAGTGCTTAAATAATTCTGAAAATCCACTTGAAATTGTTATATTTTAGTTTTCTATTTTAATATTTGGCTGGTTTTTTTTTTTTTTTTTGTGAGGCATCTGCATTTACAATACGTTTGCCTTTTGAGTTAAAAATCAAGTTGAAATTGTGAAGTGTTTTTATATAGAGTTTTTTTCGTGGTTTAAATTGTGGTTTTTGTGCACTATATCTACGTGAAAGCATTGCGAACGCCATTAGCCGCTAATTATTTAGCATGCAAAGTGCTTTTGGGCTACAAAAAAAGCGATTGAAACAAAAATGGTAAGAAAAACTGAACCAGAACCAGAACGAGAAAAATAAAAAAAGTCACTTGAAATATTTGAAGGAAATTGGCAAAGCAAACGAGAAAAGTATAAGTATTTAAAGCGCAATATGCCAATTGTATGTTATATAGTATAAGTAGTTTAGTATGTAGATACAATGATTGAGTTTCAAGTCTCTGGGTGGGTTGTGATCAGATACAAAGATACGAAATTAGTTGGGGTTAGAAATAAAATAGTACATATAAATTGAATATGCAACCTTGTTGTTAGTACTGAATCTATGGTATCTCTACTTCCGGTTTCCGCTGGCATCGATTTGCTAAAAAAGAGCCTAGCAAGATTGTCTAACCTCGCGCTAACCAGTGGCGATTTCTCCGAGTGCTCGGACATATCTGAGTTATCTTGTTCCGAGCTGGCCGACCGGTTGCTGCAAATAGAAGGACGCGAAAAAAACGTACGAGAAAAATTTTGGGAAATAGAAGGCAAAAATTGTAAAAATAAATAACGAAAAGAGATAAATAACAAAGAAGAGTGAATTTGATTTTGATTTGGTTTCTTTCCTTTTTTTTTTTGTTTGGTTTTTTCTGTATATGTGTATCATATATTTGATTTTGGATTTGAAGAAGCGTCAGTAGAATGTGAACTAAAACTATAATCAAAAGATTCTATAACATTGATGAGAAACCTGTGCAGTTACTGTGTGACGTATATCGAAATTACGAGTAAGCAGCTCTTTGGCGAACAGCTGTGCACATGTCCCAGCTCAAGATTTCTGGACTCTGCTCTATTTGCATATACATTGAGGTGTGTCTGTTTGTGGTTTCCTACAGTCTGTGTTGTAAATCAATGTACTCACCTACTGTAGATTTGGCGTCGATTGGCGGCTGTCAGCGCTGACACATCAAACTCAATTGCCGAATTGGAGCGTTTTAATCCATTTGCCTTGTGCAGTTTCTTCATAATGTGTTTCACTTTCCTAAAGCGATTTGGTTTGATTCGGATTGTGTATAAATATGACGTGTGAATTGTGTGACATTGAGATACAAAAGTTTTTATCGTTACAGCGGAAGTGTCGGAAAGGAAATAAATTGCAGGTATAAAGACTTGTCTGCTAATTTGTTGGCATGTATTTCTAGTTGGAAGAAAACAACTTTTGAGTAGATCATCCTAATGAATACAAAATTGGTCCTAACAAAATGGAAAACAAAATCGTTTTTTTTTTACTTAGGAGAGATAGTAATTGGATAAGAAGTGTTCAAAAAGTGAAGGGAACTTTAACACTAAGTAACATTTATTAGTAATAGTAAATTGGATAAAAAAGTTGATTAGGCATATCTAAAATACTTTAGTAAGAAAGTGTTAAGAAAAATTACTCAAATGCTTTAAGTAGGTAAGAAAAACCTAATATTTTTTTAATTAGGAACTTGAATAATTTGAGTCTAAGATAAGTTTCGTAATTGCCTTTGCGACACTTGCACTTGCATAAAAATAATAGTAAAAAGAAAATAAGTAGGGGTTTGGTTTGTTGGCTTTTTCGTAGCGTCAACTCACTTTTCCGGCACCGGCGGTCGGACAAACGGATCATGTCCGGTTACGGCGCTGGCGCGATTATCGAGCCGCTGCTGCTGGGCAGCCTTGTTGAACTTGAACATGGTGAATGACTTTTTGGCGCTGGCAACCTCGCAGACGCGCACGATGATCTTGCGGCTGCTCTTGAAGACCGTGTTCAGAGTCTTGTAGACGAGTATGGATACGGACTTGGAGGCGTGCGGATGGTTGTGGTGCTGGTGGTGCGGATGCGAGTGCAGGTGCGGCTCGCCGGTTGGCTGCAGTTGGGGCAGTGGATTGGGCAACGACTGCTGCTGCTTCAGTTGATGCACTGCAGCATGCGTCGACGACGACGTCGATGATTGTGATCTGGTGATGACTTTCTGTACGGCGGGCTGAATTGGCTGCGGATGGTGCTGGTGGTGCAGGTGTTGGTGTTGCTGCTGCTGCAGGTGTTGCTGCTGCTGCTGCTGCTGCTGACGGCGGCAGCTGATGATGAGCTCCTGCTCCTGGCTATGGACCGCTGGCGCGGCGATTTCGCTGGAAGTGTCCTGGTATCGGCAAATCGATGCAAATCGATAACGATATCGAGTGTGTGTATGATTGTTGTTTGTTTGTTTTGTTATTGTTGTTGTTGTTGATGTTGTTGGTAGTTTGGAACAAAAGTCGAGTTTCGAAAAGAAATGGAAAGATATACGCAATAATAGTTTAATAAAAGTTTTCTCCATTGCACTCTGGGCGAACGGTTGAAACACAGCAACAAAAGGGATTTACAATAAACGAACTGAGTAAAGCGATTCGTGAAAGTAAGAAAATCAAATATTTCTGCATGTTGCATTTGCATTCGAGGTGTTTCCATCTCTTGGGTGATTTTTGCTGACGTCACATTTTGCACAGCAATCGATAAGGTGTGTGTGTGTGTGTGTGTGTGTGTATGTATGTGTATGTGATATTAATTTTCTGTAAATGAAACATTTGCGTACGTTCAACTATGGAAACGACAATCACAAAAGCATTTGACAAGGCTTCCATTTGCGCCTTGTGCGTTAAAAGCGATAAAACCAAAAACTGCACTTGAGAGAAAACAAAAAAAAAGATACAAATTCGAATATTGAAAATTTTGTGAAGCTATAAAAACGAAAACATGCGATACTTTAATTTAATCAACTAAACTAATTTGCAGCCAATATAATCTGTTGCATATGTTTATATTTAAGTTTATTAATAAAGCGACTCAATTGCTAAAAATGCGTGGTAACTAAAGTTCTTTGTGTGTTTGTGGAAAAACAGCCAATTTTTTTTTGTGTGTGAAGAAAAAATTAAAAAGTTTTGAAAACACATTTGTTCGGTTTTATGCTTTTAGTTTTTTTTTTTTTTTTTTTTTTTTTTTGCTTTTTTGTGATTTTATTTTGTGAGTTGCTCAATTTGTAGCCAAGTAATTTAAATATTCTTCAATAATGAAATTTGGCTTTGGCATTTGGCATTTTGGCTTGAAGCAAATTGCAAATTTACCTACCGATCGCTCAAGCAACAAAGTTTGCAATAGTCCGATGCACGACACCTATATCTGAAGTTCGATTATAAGGTATTATTATTCGAATTCATTTTATACAGTTGGGTAATTGGATATAAATGTGGAAATGGGGCAGTCTGTTTTGCTAACGTTTGCATAAAATGTGGGTTAAGGTAGTCCTTCAATCCCTCAGCAATTTTTTAATTAAAAATAGAATATAATATAATATAACGATCTATAAAGAATATGACAAAGAGCTGTGGCAGCCACGAATTTGTAATTGAATACAGATTCGCGTGTGATTCCCACACACTGCAATTGAAAAACTCACACACTCATTGCTGTGTTGATGTTTTGTTGTGTCAAACCAAAACATTGGCTCAACTTTGAAGCGCTTATTCAGTGCTATGGCAACACAGTGAATACAATGCAACAACAATTAGAACAGCAACCCAATGACAAGAACTTTAATAGACGCCTAAATAAATTATTCGCCCCGTTGCCCGCACTGTGTGACATTGAGTGCTCTGTGCCATGTGTGCCTGGCTTTGTTTAGACCTCTCTCTTAGGCGTAACCTTAGGACAGTCTAATTGTCCAATTCCAATTCTAATTTTACATTTTATTTCTTGTTGTTGTCGGTCGTCGTCTTTGATTCTTGTCCAAAAGCAAAACATCTAGACGTTGGAGTACCCTTACTATTCCATTTATCTAATCGGCCGTGCGAATTGCTCGACATTCGCAATGCCTTCTACCTTTCTACCTTTCGGCGTTTGTTTTTGAGGCTTATTGATTTTCTTTGTGCCGTCTTCTTGTCTATTCGCTTTTTACGTGTCTTTCGTGTGCGTTGTGAATCGCTGGCCTTCCATTTAGCTTGGTGTGATGTCAAGTTGAAAGAGCCCAGCGGCAGGCAAATTTTTGAATCAATTTCTTTGTTTTCAGTTGGCCCAGCCCCTTGTCCCTGCAGTAATTGCTCATATATGAATTGCTTGGTTTGATCAAGTCAAAGGTTGTGTCAAGATATACGAGCTTATACCCATTTGGATTATTGCATTATCCTGTCACTTTGCTGTAATATTGCAAATTAAATTGTCAATTCGTTTGTGGCACGAAATGGCAAAGAGAAAACGCGATTTGCGGGGCAAGAAAATGAAAATGAACGAGGGTTTCATATTTCCTAAATGTGAGAGTTCAACAACTGTTAATATTACTTTAATTTTTGCGTAAACTTGCAAGTAGCTTGAAAGTGAATTAATAAAATTGTTTATTTTGTCTATCGAACTGCGATAAAACTACAAGCCCTAATTTCCTATGAACATGAAATAGCTTTAGAGGATTACAAAACTGTTAACCTTAGTCATATACAAGGTTATAAATAGAAAATGTTAAACGCTTGATAAAGTCTATTTGTTTAGTTAGTTTGTTTATGCACGCTTCCACGCTTTAGATTTATTTAATTTATTTTATTTATTTATTTATATTGCAAATTGCAATTATTAGCTTATTAATTTGCTAATTTCCTATTTCTGTAACTGTCAAAATAATATTGTTCTTAAGTTGCATTGTACCTAAGCTCGTTTGCTTAGACCAAGTTTTGAAAGCCAACAAAATGTCAAAATGCCAAAAATTGAATTGCACACTAAACATTCTGACGGCAATGTGATTGGTTTTTGCGGCGGCGGAAGGGCTAAGAATATTCGTTGGCCAGGACGGTGATGAGTTTGGAACGCAAATTACTTAAAGGCAAGCACCTGCGCGTTTTATAAATATCCGGGCTTATTCCATCAACATTATCGCCATCTGCATAGTAAACGAGTGCAGTATTATAGTTACTGTCATTTCGTATGAAAATTGCGTCAAGTTTAGAATAAATTTTTAACTAGTTCTTCTTGTGTTCACTTAACGGATTATCACTGACGTAAAGTTCTTTGTAGCTCGGGAAACGCGCACGTGAATTTCTATTGGAGCTGTTGGAGCTAACTAAACGCGGCCACGTCGTTTCTCGGGTCGTCTGTTAATGACGGTAAATTTCGAACATCGTTTCGGTTAAGGCGAAAAAGTATGAAATTTTCTTTATTCCAGCCCGACGCCATGTCCAAAGCGTACCGTCTGTATGTCTACCTGGGTGATTACTTCTGTGTATGTGTGTGTGTGTGTGTGTGCGTGTATGTGTTTGTGCTGTGGGTGGTCTTTACGATATGTTTGCGTGCCTCATATCGGCCAGGTCTCGGTACCTCCGTCGTTTTTTATACTCAGCCCGCAGAGTGCTTTATAGTATATTGGATTTGTTCAGCAAAAAATCGAGAATTTATAATACGCTTTTTGCATCAAGAGACTTGAAACTTGAAGTAAGGTTAGACCTGAGATAATTGAGTCATCTCTATTGCAACTACCCTTTCATATAGATTGTTTCTAGCTGCTTCTACACCGTGAACAGAGTAATGCGCCGTCGGTTAGACCCGATTAAAACGTTCTCACTTGTTTTGTTAGTATTAGTGTAGTTCTCGGTCTCTCGGCCCCTTCTAACTGGATTATAAAAATTGATTTTTAATTTTTATGACAATTTTCAACTGACTCATGTTGCTCTTGTTGTTATTGCCATTTCCAGTTCTATTCCATTTCGTATTTGTTCGCATTCGTTTAACCCACGGCCCACCCTCCCCCTCCCCCATCCCCCTTTTGCGGGCTCTTGAACTTGGTATGTCAGCTTGTTTGGCCTGACAATGGGATAACAATGTATAATTTACCTTGGTACTGTCCATAGCAGACCAGCCTATCAATTTTAATTGCTTTGATCGATCGTACTGACAGTATGGGATTCCCAAAGATAAATTCTGGTAGAGCCTTTAATGTAGGCGGCATTAGTAAGCAGTTTTGCATAGTCAAATGTAGAAAAATAAATGGTTTCTACCTCGAAGAATTTTATTTTTATTAATATTATTAAAGTATAGGATAACCTGGGATTTACTTAGACAACTCATCTAGAATATATATTTGAGGTAGAAGGTTCTGAAAGTTTTCTTGCTTTCTTTCTCTTTATATAGGTTTTCGTTTCCATATATTGTACTGCCTGACCACTGTGCTCTGTCTGTCGGATATTTGTGGGTGGCACTGGAGTCCTCTTCGTGACACATTAATCATGACCCGCTCAACGACTGTTTACCTTTGTTGACCATCGCCTTTTAGCGCAACTCCCCGAATACCCGTATGTGTTTGGGCCCAGTCGTTCACATTTTGGTCGCGGGACATTCGTTGGTATGCAAATATTTTAGTTGCTTTGTTTGTATACGGTTTGCTGTTTCCCTTTTGTGTGCTCCATATGGAAATTGGAATAGTTTTTATATACATAGAGATATATACGTATACGACGCGTTGGCCTTTAACTTCGCGAGAAAGACACTCACAGCCGAAACGAAATAAAATGCAGCCGATGGTAATCAAAAGCACGCACACACACACACACATATACAAACACGCAACATAGCAGGACATGCCAGTTGTCCTTTTGTGCGTTTGTTCTTTAATAAAACTATATATATATATATATATGTGCGTGTGTGTGTCGTATAGTGTACGGACGACCTGGCGCCAACCATCGTAATGGGCCCCTCGGTGGTGCCCTTTGTGGTCGCCACACCCTTCCCCCCAGGACGCTTTGAATGTCAACTGCGTCATTCATGGCTGGCTAGTTGGTTCTGTTTTTTTGGTTTTTTTTTTTTTTTTTGTTTTTAACAGGGCTGGGCCTATGGCCACTTCCAGTGACCTTGTATCATTAACTTAATTGTTCGCAGCCAGTCCAATTGCCGACTTGAATTATTCAGTTGGTTTTTGTTGGCTTTTGTCTTTTCTTGGCAGGCTTTGAATGCATTTTACCCCACTCTCCTCCCCGCCCCGCACACTCGCCACGTGGGGTGCAGCGTCGTAGCCAGAGGCCTCTTACGACCCCCCGCCTGCACGTTGTTTGCCCATTCCACTTAGGGCTTGGACAGTCACGTGCTGAACGGCTTAGTGCGATGACAAGTTAACCATATCTCAGAAACTAACAACCGCTTTACAGTTTAAAGCCCCTGTAAAATGCTCATTGGATCATTTTCACCTGTTGTATATAGCTCGCAGTTTTCACAATTTTTTGGTGAAAATCACAGGTAAAAGACAATTCATCGACACGATCTATAAATATATACATACCTGCATCGTCTTATCCAGTATGAAATGACAACGATTCCACCTAATATTAAACCTCCTAAAGCACACCAAAATAGGGTCTGAAATGGGTAGCACAAGAAAGGTTTCAAGTTAGCCGATAAATATGGATAATCAAAAAACGAGATGAGTTATGGATGATTTGAAATAAACTAAAAAAGTTGAAGTTCAGACGGACAGACGGACAGACGGACGGACGGACAAACGGACGGACACGGCTAAATCGAGTCGGCTAGTGATGCTGATCAAGAACTTCGATTAAAAATTCGGTTTCCATATTTAAGTCCAG
This sequence comes from Drosophila sordidula, assembly GCA_035047465.1. Classification (NCBI taxonomy): domain Eukaryota; kingdom Metazoa; phylum Arthropoda; class Insecta; order Diptera; family Drosophilidae; genus Drosophila; species Drosophila sordidula. The sequence goes on along the minus strand of JAWNPQ010000090.1, from coordinate 3,006,161 downwards.
AATGTCCTTTCACTTTTTTGATTTAAGTATAAACGTATTTCGCTGTTTGAACCCTTAATTGAATAAAGATAATGGTAGCTCTTTATAAATGATTGTGTCAATTCATATCTTGAGGGCAAGTTTTAAGTTTTTCAAATGATGCCACACCGTATCCTTTTTGTGTCAGGCTTATAGAGAGCTTAAACAAGCATTCAATCATTCTCGATATTTAAGGATATCTTTGTTTAAGGAAGGCTTTTATAATTCGCTGGCAGCCAAGCCAGTCACATCATCAATTTTGCAGCCCAAAATGTCAATTGCAGTGGAATTTTGGGTCACAGCGAGGCCAACGTGTGACATGACCATAGACATCAGTTGGAATTTGTCGATTCATTTGGCAAGCCGAATGATTTATTAAATAAAGTTCGGGATCAGACAGGACGGGCCGAGATAAACATGCCAATCTCTTTATATAAACAGGACAATCGGCCAAAATGGAACATTTTAGACAGTTAACTAATTGCGTTGGCCTTTTGATTTCGTAAATTGTTTCTGATGTGCATGTGGAAAGTGCAGTAAATAAAACTATCATGTCACAGCACATGATTCAGTTGTTGGGCATTTGGAGATTTTCCAACAATATGTGCTGAGCAAAATTATGCCGTCAGTTATTTTCGCTGGCATGAGTTCATAGAAAAATGGCAAACTGCCATGGTGTTAGAGGGGGTGGGGGGGGGGGGTCAGCCTTTTGCATATTGGCAAATATGAATGGTGCCAAAATTGCGGCGAAGCTCGCTTAAATCTCGCTAACGATTTCTGTCTTTATTCACGACAGAAAAGGAGCCAAGTTCAAGGCTATTCAGGTCATACTTACAATCCAGTAGTGCGTCTCAGTATGTTTGCTTGGATTCAGTTGCATCGCACGTTCCTTTCATTTATGCACTGCAAAGTGAGGCGGCTGCAAAGGTTATGGAAAATGCTCTCATTAATTTATAAAAAGCACAACTACATATGGTATAAGTATACTCAAAGTATTTGTTTGGTGTACTTATAAGTTTAATTACTTAATAATAAGTTCCTACACAGGAGCACCCACTTAGCCCACATCAATATCCGGTTCATTGCATTTCATTGATTTGTTTTACGAAATATAATTGGCAGAATGTGGGCAGCATCATCGCTCCTGCTGATTGAGTGAGCCGGCAGATTGGCTTCCCTCATCGAATTTCAAGAGCACTTAATTTTGAGACGAGCTGGAGGGAGCTGAAGTCCAGCAGAGCGAAAGTCATGGGTGTGGGTGTGGGTGTGGGCGGGAGCCAACGGCTTTGATTTACGGGAACTTGATCAACGGACTGTTTGCTATGTTCGACTGCGGTGCCTGTGTAATTATCATAGCATAAATTGTTGGATTTACTGAAACGTTTTCGCTCGCTTTTGGCATTTGCACAACGTGGGCAACTGTTGATACAGTCTCTTAAATGCCAGTCATGTTTGCTCGGCTTCGTGACGTCATGCTTAGCCTGGCACACGCCTGACCTTTGAACTTTAAACAGCGCAGAGACAGCGGCTATTCAACTTAACTAAGAGCATTTCACATTTTCTGGGCGCTTTTTCAATAGAAGTCTAATACCACTTGTAAGAATTTACACACAATTTACTCCAACAGCAAATTAACCGAATTTAACACGAGAATTGTTAAAAATTACAAATGTCGAATTGCAATTCTCGCAGCAGCGCGGACAAAAAACGGGCCTCGGAAGCATTCCCCAGGTGGCCATTTGCAGCAAGTTATGCCCTGTTATTCACACCGCAGGATGCCACAAATCGCGTGGCATCGACAACTGAAGCATGTGGGGCAAGCGTGTGAAAATGGGGCGAATTAACAAGTTTGCTTTATGAGCGAAAAGTGGCCTAATAAAAATGTCAATAATGCGACACACAAACACACACACACACGAAGCTCACGCAATATGTACTCAATTGCTCGCCACGCAAGTAAATTACTAATACGCAACGTGCAACACAAGTCTATTGTGTGGCAAGTGCAGCTGACCGACCGTAACTGTGCCACGTGCGGCGTGTGCTCATTTATCATCACTTGGCTGTCATGTTAGGCCAGTCGCCGTGATTTTTACCGACGCATGGCGCGAAGGACGTGGGCGTGGCACAGACATATTTGATGGCTTCACTTGCGTGGAAAGTTTTTGGCATTTCAGTAGTTGCGTGTGAAGCCATATTTTTGGGCAGAAACTTTTCCCGAACAAAGCGCTCAATTCCGTGCACTGTGAGGAGGACATTACGCTCAAGCGATTAGTTAATTATATTAATTAACGCTATTTGTTCTATGCCCCATTCAATTCGACATGAATTTATTTTATTGCAGTAGGGTAAGGGTAGGGGAGTGTAGGAAAGTCTAAAAGTCTCATATCTGAAAATAAAGTCAGTAGCACAACTTATTGAGTGAAAATTTCAGCATATTGAGCTTTTTTTTTTAGGGAAAATTTCGACTGTGGGCACTTCCGCCTGCTGCGTGCTGGAAGGGAAAATAAATGGTAATGGCAATGGCAATGGCAAAGAGAAATGACCAGAAGTGGTAAGCGAAAAGAAAAAGGTGAAATGCAAATGAAATAAATATGCCTCGGCGGTGGTCAGTTCCGCACAAGTCTGCGCTGAAAATGGACGCCGACAGTTGCCATAAAAAAGTATGTAAATTATTTGAAACTCAACTTAAACATGTAGAAATAAAACACATTTCATAATGTGATTGCGACTGGCAAATTGAATTGAAAATCAATAAAAGTGATTGCTGACAAAAGGAAAACGACACAAAAAAAAAAAACGCAAATGTGGCAGGTAGAAAAGCAAATGTTGTCGTTGGTGAGTTTTCGGAATCTGGTTAAGTGGGGCACGGGTTAAGAGCTGACTCGCTGCTGCGATAGCAGCTGAGGGCACCTCGTTAAAGCGACAATTTTAAATGCGATTTTACTGTCGAAACGCGCACTTGCGCCGGTAATGGCCACGTGCTAATCACAGCGAACTGGGACGGATGTAAGCTCGGAATTCGTCGCCGTGACGGGGCCGGCGCTCTGCACGACTCCGGCATAATGTCCGCAACCGCCACAACAGCTGCCGGATGTAATAAAAGCGAAGAGCAGGAGAGGAGCACCGAATGCACCGGAAGTGCAGGCCCCCGACTCGCCAGCCCACCAACTGACCCCTGACCCCAGTGTATGGAACTTGCATTAGTATTGTGTCCGATATATTTTGAGCCCCGTGGTGGCAGGCTATATTTTTTGATTACTCACGGTCCATGTGTTTATACCCTATAAAAAGGGGACATTTACAAGGGCTGTGGCATGTCGGCAGGCTACGACTTTTAACTTATTACCAAGTGGCGCCAGACTGGGTCATATTTTTATTCGATTTGATTTTGCCACAAATAAACAAATACGCGCTCATATGGCTATCGATGTCGCATAGCACGCGGATTTGTAGAGAGCAAACAAAGTGTTGATCAAATTTATTTTCATCAAAATGTCAGCTTTGGCTGTCAGCGTCAGGGTCCTATTTGTTCTACCCCGTGTGTCCTGTGGCGCCTCGTGACCTTGTTCTGTGTTTGTTGTCAGCGTTTTCATATTCGTTTACGAAACGTATTTTGAGTATATTGGATTTGGGCAATGTCCGTCTTGATGTCCGAATGAACGCAATGATTGACATGGAAAGCCCTCGAATCCATTACTCCCCTATTTTAACACAGTTTTTATTTCTTATTTTTTTATGTAAACGGTTTATTGCACTGTGAACGAGTATTGCGCTGTCGGTTACACCTGACTGCAATGTTCTGACTTCTTTTTTTTTTTTCAACAGACCAAATTGAATTCAGCAGAAATCGCTTTGAGTTCACACATTTTTATTATTTTATGACACGGCAAAAAAAGCATTTCACCTGACAGTATATTTTTCCAGCCCCCCCAGCTGCCAATTTCGAACTTTTACTGATTTTTATACGTTCTTTTCTGTTGTCGAAATGGCAAAGTTGCTTGTGTCATGCGACACTTCTGCCAAAGTAACAAATTTGCCACAATAAAATCTGCAAATTTGCTGCCATCGGAGAGCGCAAGAACTAGACTAATAATAAACGTCACAGGGATTTCAGACTTTCCTTTCGAATATTGATTGGTTAAAGTGCAGGGTATACAAAGCTATATTTTTCAATATTTTTGTTTATCTTTAGTTTACTTTTTTTTACTTTTTTGCGTGTGTTGCATTCGAAGGACTTGATGCCGCTAGCCGGCCCTGACACACATTTGGCAATTTAGTCCAGGAAACCGGCGAAATTCGCATCAAAATGCGCGCTTAGTTCGTTTTTGCAAGCCGGTAAAGAGATTAATTACACGAATCCGGCTGACGGTTAGCACATTTCCTGTCAGGACCGCGCTTAGTTAATTAGCGTGGCAGGAGGCCTACACAGACAGAGGAGAACTGTCAGCAAAACAAAAGGCATAAGCGAAGCGACCGCAGGATTCATGGAGCCCAACACAATGGTCAATTAGGCACCCCTGTCCCAGCTGCAATGGGGTGGGGGAAGGGGCGGCAACACTTTGATTAGTTGTGTGGAATTGTCCGACAAAGATGCTGACAGATGTCGCTTTTGTTTTACGTGACAACTATTCATGCCGTAGATTAACAGACATCAATCATCATCCACTAAAATTGCACAGACTTTGGCAACTAGAAAATTCCAATCAGCCGTGATTGAGTGCATTTGCGGCGGAACTGACAGCACTGCACTAAAACTATATTTAATTTAAGCTCCATAAAGAAATCAACATCAATTAGAAAATTGCAACTTAATTGGGCAATTGGATTGTGTATTGATTCACACATCCACAGAAAATATTCGTGTTATGTTTAACACATTGTTAATAGAATAATTATATGACGATGATTAATTCGATTTTCTCTCTCTCAGTTTATTTTTTCCCTTTCTCTGTTCCAATTGTCCTCATATAGTCCAAACTGTCGTTAGAGATATGCAGACCTATTCAAATATTGCTTACAATTTAAGATGGAAGACGGGACAATTAATCTAAATCGCATAATATATTTCCATTAAAGTGTTACTGTGTCAAAAGAGGTATAGTGAAAGCATTCCTGTTAATCCCCCGTTTTTATAGCCCCGGGGCAAAGTCATCGCCTGGCTAATTCCATTTGAAACTCGCTCGCAGGATTATTCAAATGATTAGTTGAACTTTTGCTTATGGGCAGGCCGATAAGTAATTATGCCAGATACAATAACTTAAAGTGATTTGCATATGTATATGTATCTGCATGAGTGTTTGTGTGTGTGTGTGTGTGGAGAGCTGACCTGAAAGTGATGGAAGGGAAGGAGGGAGTGTGGGGAGCTGTAACCCACAGCTGGGAGCTAAATCTTTTATCTACGCCCGTACCTGTGTGCTGCCCATTTTGCATGAATCCGGCTGCTTTTGTGCGGGCTAACGGGCGTTGGAGCTGAAGTTAAGGGTTGTGAATGTGCAGATTAGAGTCAAGGGGGTCGACCTTGTGGTCTGCCTGTAGAGGCTTAATATATGACCACACTAGCTTTGAGCTTTTAGTTTACTTTCATTTAAAACTGTTGACAATTTCTACATGTATATTTAATTAGATTTAGATTTGTTTCTTGACTACAATTCCTACTTTTTCAATTAACAATATAGACTTTCTGATCTGTTGAACAATGCAACAGGGCTCTTTTTGTTTTTTTTATTGTAAGAGAAAGCCAAACAAAAATTTACCCAATACGAGACTCGAAGCATGGGAAGAAAGCAAGAGAAAGGTGGAAAACCAAAAGATAACAATCAGGTAATAATGTCGTCCGTGTGCACCTGCAAACAGAGTAATAATAATGTCCTCTCGTACTAGAATTTTGCTGGCACCAACTGTTAACTGGCAACTGTTGACAGCCAGTGTGGAAATATACAAAATGTTTGCCCAGTTCCCAGTTTCCCCAGCGGGCTTCTAAATGTTTTTGCCCTTTGGTCATATTGATTGCCAACCAATAAATAAATAAAACTCCCTCAAGTAAGCAGCTGCTCTTATTGCTGTTGCGTGCGACAAACCGGAAATGCGCATTTCGTATGTGAGCGCCATGTTTAATTTTATAATTGCATATGTGTGTGCGTGAATGTTAGTTCAAGCTGTAATTGCTATAAATTGCAAATCCCCGCCTGAGTTCGAGGGCCGTCAATGTAAACGGGAAATGCAAATTATGTTTCAGTTTCGAGCTGCGGAAGCGGAAGTTGTGCTTGTCAATAGACGTAAACAGTCAGTAAATACGAAATAAAACTTTATGGCCTTTGACATGTGTCAAATATGTCAACGAAAAGTTTTTAATTAAAGCTTGCTTTCAAAATATATTTTTATGTGCAATATAATATATCTGAATATATACAAGTTAACAAATATCAATAAATTAGTTATGCAAATCAACAAATGTCAATTTAGATGATGTTATTAATAGTTATTAACTTTATTAGAGACTTTATGGCATGGTATATTTTCCTTTATTGCACTGGCAAACATAATAAACTGATAACGAAAAGGCAAACAGAACTTATTGAACAATTTTCTCATTATCTCCCAAGAGGATGCCAAGCATTTCTGGCCAACTAAGTAGTTAATTAGCTGGTTTGGTTCGGATGCGCTGAGATGGCTAATTTGGCCACGAATCGAATATTGATTTCAGTATATCATTGTCTTTTGTTACGCTTAAACTTATTTAAAGTTCGCATAAATTTTAAATGTTTGCACATGTTGGTTTTTGTGTGTATGTGTGTGTGTCAGTGTAACGCACATTCTGTCAATATGCTGATGCAGAAATTAGCATATTCATGTAGCGGGCACTGGGGCTTTTTACCGTTACACGGCATCGAATGGAGGTCATAACACACACACCAAGATACAATCATTGATAAGGATGCGCAAGTGTCCCTAGAATGTTGGGCCTTTTTCAAAACAGGCTCACATTATTTAGTCTGTACTTTATCCGAATGTTAATTATTTCGACTTTGAAGTTTAATCAAAATCAATTTAATAAAAAAATATTCGGGTATATATATATGATATATCTTTTGTTGAGCAACATTTCGCCACGCAACCTTTTTTTAAAGGCCTCTTTGAACAAATGTTATTTCAGATAATTGAATAACAGAAATCATTCATTCAATGAAAAGTTTAACTCCCAGAGAGAATATTTCAGTGAGTTCTGCCGCTCAACGCTCAACTATAAGATACTCTCGGCGTAGTAGATAAAGGTTATATATGAAACGAAAAAGTTGTCTGTTGTCTTTGACAAGCTCCCATGTGGAGGGCAGCACAAGACCTGACACAATGCCGATACACACCCACACATGTACACATAGAGACACGGCTGCACACATGCGAACAGCGAAAGGCCAAAGTGAATACCAAAGCGAAAATTTGGCCAACCTTTGACCTTTGTGACTATGCGAAAAAGTGAAATAAACAAACAAATTAAAGTAAACACAAAATAAAGCCGACTGTAAAGCAAAACAAAGCGCCACACGAAACAGAGTAGGGTGTGTGTGTGTGTGTGTGTGGGCGTTAAGTATGCGTTGGCGCCTAAAAGGGTAGGCGGAGTCTGTAACATGAACTAATTCTCCCCTCAAAGTGAAAGCCAAAATAGCCATTTTTGTGCCACCAAAAGAAGCAAAATCGGGCCACAGCTCGGGCACATAAATCACAAAGCAAGTATCCTGTCAAACGATTTGTTGGATCTGAGTTGGGTACTGGATAAGCTCAATGATTGAATATTACGCCGATAAGACTTAACACAATATTCGCAATTACTTAAATGTCAAATATCAAATATAATTTATTTCAACCTAATTGCGATGTTTCCCTTACCAATTTTCGGCAATATATTTGTTTGTCTTTTTAAGCTGAAGCAGACTTTTCACACATAAAAAAGAAAACCGCTTAGCAACGAAAAATCTCCAGCTTGAAATCTCCACCCAGGTCGTGTATCTGCCGGATTCAAAGAACATTTCTGTTGTGTCTTAAAATAAACGCAAATAGCAAATATTATGGATACGCAGGGAACAACACTCAAACCTATTTGAGCCGTTGTTAAAACAATGCTGGCTGATGGGTTTGTCAGGCGTACGCATAATTAGCATAAATGTCATAAATACTTGTACTTGGTGCGCCCACACGCAAGCGGCGACACTTGGGCGCGTGTAGGTGGTTTGGGGTTTGGGCATCTTTTTATTTTAGGAGCCCCCACACGAACAGAAAATATCGATCCAACGCAAAGTTGGAAATTAACATGAAAATCAAATCAAGAAATAAATGGAAACGCACAGAAAGAAATGGCCTTTAAGTGCGAATGAAATCAAATAAATGTGATTCCGCAAAACAGAAAGCAAACAACAACTGGGCAAACAGTTAGCCCAGGATCAGAAGAGACCAAAAATTTGTATTTCATCATTCGCTCTGGTCGTGCAGATTTTGGGCCCGAGCTGTGCCTCGACTTAACCCGTAACCCGCTTAAGCCTGCGGCTACAGCCGCCGTGTCGTCCTGAATTGCTGCTTGCGTCCTTGGGCGCCGTGCACTTCAGTTAAGGGAACATCAAATGGCATTCAGAGCATTTCAAGCGTTCTACTCAAGAGTTTTAAGAGCTCAGTGCTAAAAGGGGTTTCGACGTCATCGTCGCATCGACGAAAGCGATTTAATTGTCTCATTAAAAGAAGTTTAGTTTTGGACAAAGCGCAGCTGGTGGCAACTACATTGACCTCTTGCACAAGTGTGCAGTGGGGCGTATACGTAATGTAATATAATATATAGAAAGTAAGCAACTTCTTGGTGCACTACTGTATACCTATAGCACAGATTTAGGTCACACGGATCAGCTTCTGGACGATATATTTTAGTTTAGTTGTCCCTCGAATCACATGCATAATACACAAATTGATTTTGGTCATGCCGAACTTCAATTGGGTCAGTTAGCCTGGTCGAAACAACGTTAGCCAGCAGTAACAACAAAACTCACCTGTAACCAAGCAGGAAAACGTATTACAGCCACTATCTGCAAGCGGCGTTTCACAGAGTCACAAAGTCGGTGCCTCTCGCTTGCTCCAGTTAGGCCCGATTCGAGGCTGAGGGGCTGTTGCAGTTGCAGTTCACGCTCGCGGATGCTTCAATTCCGCAGATGACAAATGCGCCGACCTGGTCGGGAAGATGTACAACAGACGCGGTCAGTTGCTCTCGCGCGACTGATGAATGACGCTTCGTAGTGGTCTCCATTCGCGGATTCGGTGCACGGTGTTCGCTGTTCGGTGTTCGGTGTTCGGTATTCGGTGTTCGTGCCTGTAGTTGGGGTAATGTTTGTTGTTGTTTTGTTTTGCTGGAGGCGACTGGCAAACAATTCTCAATTTCGGTTCTGGGACTGGGCCAATGGGCCAAGTGCGACTACAGTAACAACGAAAGCGAAACAAATACCTCTTAAATAATTTATTGCATTTTTTAAATGTACACCCCGAGCGTATAAATCGGGCAGACTCTGAAACACAAAGAACACAACGCCGAACAAATTGTTCTATTTAACACAATTTCGAATTTTTGGCCGTCTTCAATTAAAGTTAATCTATTTCGGTGCCTAAAGAGCCGTTATCGTTAGCTTCGGAGTTGAACGAGCGGCGATAAAGAGAGTTAAACGTCCACTCCGCTGCGTGACTCGAACTGAATTGAAACTGAAAAGCTGGCCGTTTGTCTCTGGTGGAAAAGTCGTCTCACCATTTTCTCAAGTTCCGACATTTGATGTTCGCTCCTCGTATCTATAAAGTTTATATTTCCATTGACACCCTTTCCCCAAGTGTGCTTGGTTCGCCTGACGCGCTTATCGCGTGTTCCACTTCCACTTCGTTCCGCACGAAAGCTTCCGAAGCTCTCTCGAATGCTCCAGCAGCTGTTCGCAATGCACAATAATAACAACAACTGAAGCTTTTCACGCGTATCCAACAGCCGAACTTCTCCACTCGCTTATCACTCCCGTGTCGGTTTTACCAACTCCGGACTTGTACTTTTTGCACTCACTGTGGATTTGGCTTACTCTCTTACAGCAGGCGAATGTCTTGAAAGAGCGCCCACTTCCAGCGTGGAGAGCTTTTGTCTTCTGCGTGAGAGCAGCAACAACTGCTGGGCTTTCCAGTCCAGTAACAAAAAGGCCGCTACTCGCAGCTTTTACTCAGCGAGAGCTGAGTATTTCATTGATGCCCAAATATAGGTCAACAAAGTGCCATTGGGAGTCGGAGGTGGAGGAGGTCGAGAGAAAAAGACATCAGTGCAATGGCAACAATGCTGCTGCCACTTTGTTCGCGTAAATGTTTCTGTGTGTGTGTGTGTGTGTGTGGGTGGGTGCAAACATTGTGAATTGCTGAGACGTCCCTCGGCCGCGAAAACAATTTGCACGACAACATCGCGTATACGCCACGTTATCACCAATGACTGAATTTATGGTCGACCTTGTCGACAAACACAAATATTTGGTGCATTTGTCACCGGCTGCTGTAGAATGGCATTGTCCAGGCACTAATTAAATTTAATGTTCTTTGTTATCCCGAAATTAGGTCAAAAGTTACTGCTTCCGCTGGCCGTCGTCCACAGTTGCTCGAGCTAAACACGTTTTCAGCATAATCTTAAATGCTCTTTTACTGTGTGCGCGAGTTCGCTGCATTATGCCAAGGACTCACTTAAGGCATAAAGCAAAAGCTTGTGTCGCCTCGCCAGAACAAGACCTCAGCTGCATTTCCCGCACCTTCACCTCTCGTGCATTCCATCTCCAGTGGCCCGCAGCGAGACAAACTTCCTATTAAATTGCACACCAGACGCGGCCAAATTTATTTGAATCACTTGAAAATTCCGTGGTGCTTATCGCAAAATAATTTGTTTGGCCAACGGCAGCACGTTCCACCAAATTATCTATGGAAAACAATGAATGGAAGTTTTTATAGCCTAACGGCATTTTACTCAATCCCCATGGCCATAAAAACGGGCCAGAAAATGAATAGGCATTATGGCCAGCATCCCGACGGCATGAATAAGTTATAATAAATCAATGCCAATGTAAAAAGCGCAACATTATTACAGCTTATTTCGAAGACTATTTATAATAATGCATTCTAAGCATTATCTTGAAAAAATGTATTTCATTTTGCTCTAAAATTGTTGCAAGCATTTTGTTTATGAGGTGTGACGAGTTAAACACAGCGAGTGTTTAACTATGACAACCAAATTATGATATGGCAATTGTGATGACAAATCGTTCTGCAAATTATAGCAAAGGCGGGTAGTTGAACTTTGATATTTTTATCGAACCTCAAACGCGATGAAAAACGCCTTTCAGTTCAACGCAATCGATCAATAAATGTGCTTATAAAGATATCAATAAGTATATATATCCCCTTACTTGCAATGAAGTACTATCGGAAATCAGACGTGTCAAATCTTCCTACCCTTATCTTTAATTATTTAATTATATTTTTTTAAGGCATCCAATCACAACATATGTAACAATCAGTTAAGATATTCGAGGAGTATTCTACAAAAAAAAAAAAAAATCCCCCAGGTGGATAAGCGTGCTCCGAGGCTTATCGCTAGACGTCGAATTTATAGATTGTTGTGAAAGTGACTCATAGGCAGGGTCAGTTATGCGAGCCGATCGAAAGTACGAGATATTTACGAGTCCTTGCATACTACGTATTTCATATTGACAGTAATCTGGCCGCTCTGAAACTTCTTTGCGCCTACTCATTTCGCACACTTGATCGAAACCTGGCCATATGGCGAGACGGCGCTGGCGTGCCGCGATAAGGCCCGTTGCGACTGCCAAAACATTCAATATTCATTATCAATATCAACTGCGCCGCCGCTGCGGCAGATAAGAAATTAAATGACAGCAGCTCCATTCCCCAGCTCCGTTCACATGTGAACAAGACTCCGGCCCGAAAAGAACCCCATGCTTGCCAGCTAAAAATTATAAACCTCGAACTGAAAACGGCTGTAAAAATACCAAGCCAAGCGTGGTGCAAATATTTGTTTGGCATTAAAAACAATTCCCGGCGCGTGTGTCTCGGCAGTGCTCGAACTATCCAAACTTGTATCTAATTAGCCGAAAGCCGTATCATGTCTGAATTTCTGCGGGAACATGTAAGCGCTCCAACTGAGAATTCTTTTTCATCTGTGATGGGGATAAAGTGTAACTGTGAAGTTTGTGGGTATTGTGGCCCGGAACTTAGATAAGTTTCTCTTAACGCGGGTTTTTGCAGTCCCAATATGTGCTGTATAGGAGCTCTAACACGTGATAAACCAAAGTAGTTGCTTATCAAATCAGAATGCGTGAATTTCCTGTGTTCAAGAATGCCCAACTATAAAATTTATATAGCGGCAATCTGCCAATATCCGCATAGTAAGAAAACTATTTGGAAAAATCCATAAAAAATATTATCTGGCCTGGAAAAAATTTAAAATAAAAATTTAAATTGTGACTTGGACTTCATAATGTTTAGAAAAAATGTATATAGCGGCAATCTGCCAATATCCGCATATTAAGAGAAAAGTATTTAGAAAAATCTATAAAAAAATATTATCTGGCCTGGAAAAAATTTAAAATTTGCGCCCGACTTCTCTCAGTCGATACTGATTGTGACTTGGACTTCATAATGATTAGATCATAACTCCCCATTTAATATTAGCCCAGCAGTTGATGACCTCATACTTGGCATTACTTGCATATCACAGTTAGAATGACAAAGGTTTATGGCTGAAAGCGAACGTCAGGAATCGCCTTTAAATTAGACTTTGCAGTACTTTCTGTTTAAACTTTTTTCGGTAGCTATTAGTCATAATCTTATCGTGAACTCCGCGCACAGGTGTGTCTTATGTTATTATAGATAAACAAGGTCGCCGAAAACTCTGCAAAATAATATCAAAAATAAAAATTATTTATTCAGCACTCATTTGTTTGAAACTATAAAGTGCTACATTTGATTTATATGTATTGCAATTTAGTTATCTTTTTTCAATAATAGTGTTTTGACTTTGTTTTTTTTTGGCAATTATTAACTGTTTGTTGCTGTGTTGTGTTTGCCGTTTTGATTGTAAAATACCGATAAGAGTCTCTTTTGTATATCGAAATTCCAACGATAAGATAAGCACTTGGAGCTTACATAGTACGAACTTTTGTTTTTATTTAAATACGGTTTGAACGAATCGAAAGACTTTATAAGCTTCCGTGTGTCCCGATAAGTTGATATAGTATCAGTTTCTTGATTCTAGAGAGGAGATAGTAAAGTTACTGAGATGGTGTGTGGAGTAAAATAAACGCTCTTATCAGCAGTTATGTTGAGTCTATAAATTTGGTAGCTTCGAAGAATGTCAATTGTGGGGCACGATATCAGCAACATGAATCGGTTTACATGGGCGCAGTAATCAATTTCCAAGCTCGAACAACGACAAGACCCCAAATTGATATATAATCGTGCGTGCAGAGCATTATAATTACAGCGATAAGATCTTCCACCCGACTCAATTGCAGGGCGAATACGTTTGGGTTAAGCCGCAGAACACAAGCTGCGAATTCGCGGTGCCCTTCGGAGCACGGATTGTGCGCACGGAGAAGACCCAGACGCTGGTCTGCGATGACGGCGGGAAGCCGTTCTGGGTGCCGGCGGGGGACGTGCTCAAGGCGATGCATCTGACCTCGCACGAGGACGTCGCCGATATGATCACGCTGGGCGACCTGCAGGAGTACACGATTCTGCGCAATCTACAGACGCGCTACGCCAGGCAGCTGATCTATGTGAGTAGTAGATCGAAGATTGGCGATATATAACCACACGCTTGCCACCACACTTGCAGACATACACCGGCTCCATGCTGGTGGCCATCAATCCCTATCAGATACTGCCCATCTACACGCACCGCGAGATCCAGCTGTATCGGAACAGGAAGCTCAACGAGCTCCCGCCGCACATATTCGCGATCAGCGACAACGCGTTCCAGCGACTGCAGCGCCTGAAGGAGGACCAGTGCGTGGTCATTAGCGGAGAGTCGGGCGCCGGCAAGACGGAGAGCACCAAGCTGATACTCCAGTATCTGGCGGCGATCAGCGGCAAGCACTCGTGGATCGAGCAGCAGATAATCGAGGCGAATCCGATAATGGAGGCGTTCGGCAACGCCAAGACGGTGCGCAACGACAACTCCTCCCGGTTCGGCAAGTACATCGACATACGCTTCACGCCGGCGGGCGCCATTCAGGGCGCCCGCGTTCAGCAGTATCTGCTGGAGAAGTCGCGCATCGTGTTCCAGAGTCGCGAGGAGCGCAACTATCACATCTTCTACTGCATGCTGGCGGGCCTCAGCGCCGGCGAGCGGGAGCGGCTGCAGCTGCACGAGCAGTCGCCCAGCCAGTATCATTATCTGGCGCAGGGCGGCTGTTTCGCGCTGCCGGGCAAGCAGGACGCCAAGGACTTTGCCGACATACGGGCCGCCATGAAGGTGCTGTCGTTCCGCCCGGACGAGGTCTGGTCCATACTGAGCCTGCTGGCCGCCATCCTGCATCTGGGCAACTTGCGCTTCAAGGCCACGGAGGTGGCCAATCTGGAGGCGGCCGAGGTGGACGACGCGGCCAATCTGGAGCGGGTGGGCCGGCTGTTGGGCCTGCCGACGTCGCCGCTAAATGCGGCCCTCACGCAGCGCACGATTTTCGTGCACGGCGAACACGTGGTGACCAGCCTGTCCAAGGAGGCGGCCCTGGAGGGACGCGACGCGTTCGTCAAGTCCCTCTACGACGGCATCTTCGTGCGCATCGTGCGACGCATCAACGACACCATCAACCAGCAGCCGACGGAGCCCGTGAACAGCATCGGGGTGCTGGACATCTTCGGGTTCGAGAACTTCGACAACAACAGCTTCGAGCAGCTGTGCATCAACTATGCCAACGAGAACCTGCAGCAGTTCTTTGTCGGCCACATCTTCAAGGTAAGGTGGTTCCGGCTCCTAGTTCTCCATTTCTAACCATTGTGGCTTTTGCAGATGGAGCAGGAGGAGTACCAGCTGGAGCACATTAACTGGCAGCACATCGAGTTCCAGGACAACCAGGACATACTCGACCTGATCGGCATGAAGCCGGTCAACATAATGTCGCTCATCGACGAGGAGTCCAAGTTCCCCAAGGGCACTGATCAGACGCTGCTGGAGAAGCTGCACGTCCAGCACGGCAATCGGTCCATCTACGTGAAGGGGAAGACCACGCAAACCTCGCTCTTCGGCATCCGCCACTACGCCGGCGTGGTCATGTACAATCCCCTCGGCTTTCTCGAGAAGAACCGCGACGCGTTCAGCAGCGATCTGCGCGCCCTCGTGCAGCAGTCGAGCAACGGCTATCTCGTGGACCTGTGCCCCCAGGAGCTGCCCATGGACACGGCCAAGAAGCAGCCCACGTTATGCGTCAAGTTCCGCAACTCCTTGGACATGCTGATGCGCACCCTGGCCCAGGCGCATCCCTACTTCATACGCTGCATCAAGCCCAACGAGTACAAGGAGCCCAATGTGAGTAGCCTCCGCTCCGGGCCAGACTGAATGATCTCAAATATGCCTCTCCCCTTCCCGCCCCTCCAGAACTTCGACAGAGAGCTCTGCGTGCGCCAGCTGCGCTACTCGGGCATGATGGAGACCGCGCGCATTCGTCGCGCTGGCTATCCCATCCGGCACGTCTATCGCGCTTTTGTCGAGCGCTACCGGCTGCTGGTGCCGCCGGCCGGTCCGCTCGAGCAGTGCGACTGCCGGCTGCTGTCGCGTCAGATTTGCGAGGCGGCGCTGCCCGCCGACTCGGACCGTCAGTTCGGCCGCACGAAGCTCTTTCTGCGGGACGAGGATGACGCGCTGCTGGAGGCGGAGCGCTCCCGGCGGATGCTCAAGTGCATCGTGACCATACAGCGGGGCATACGGCGTGTGCTCTTCCGGCGCTACATGCACAAATATCGCCGGGCCATCGTCACCGTGCAGCGGCTGTGGCGCGGACGCGCCCAGCGGCGCCGCTACCAGACCATGCGGCTGGGCTTCCATCGCCTGGGCGCCTGCCTGGCGGCCCAGCGCCTGACGACCGCGTTTACGATGGTGCGCAGCCGGACGATTAAGCTGCAGGCGCTCTGCCGCGGCCACCTGGCCCGACGGCGCTACGGCGCCGAGCTGCAGGCCAAGCGACTGAGGGAGAGGGAGAGGGAGCAGCAGCAGCAGCAGCAGCAACTGGAGCAGCAGCGTCTGCGCCAGCAGCAGGCCGCAGCCGAGCAGCTGCGTCGCCGGGAAGAGATCGCCGCCCGCAATGCGCTGAACATGGCCGCCGCCCAGCAGCCGAAACGCACAAAGTCGCTGAAGCGGCCGGAGCAGCCCCAGATCCGAGCGGCGGCGGCGGCGGCGGCGGCGCTGCCCGCGCCCACGTTGCAGGCGCGCATGTCGCTGCCCCCGCCCCCGCCGCCGAGCCCGCCGGCGGCGAACGGCGCTGGTGTGCACAGCCCCGGCTACATGGACGTGGAGTCGTCCAAGCAGATCGTGGACGATGTGTTCGGCTTCCTGAACGACGAGCCCGACGTGAGTGGCCCGCTGGGGCCGAATGTGAAGGAGAAGTCTTTGCTGTTCGAGCGGCAACTGCGCTTGCGCAAAGACGTCCCCACCAAGCTGCTGTCCCGACCCGTCAACTACTACGAGGCGGCGCCCCGCAAAGTCCTCGACCAGACGCGCCTCTAGCAGTTGCGAGTCCTGGGGCAGCCCTGAACAAATTAATGTAGCTCAGCTAGTGCGGGATGCGAGTGGAAGATGTATTCTCCGATGGCGAGCATCTCTTCCAGTCGACCTGCTTGCGGGGGAGGGGGCTTTGTGTTTCGATCCACCTGTGTATATGTCGACCTGTATATATATATATATCGATTCGTTTTGTGATCGTTCAGTTTTCCACACATTTGCCCATTTTATAAATGTATGCATATAGCCTATTTATTAATGTTTTGTAAATAAAAGCCGCCTCGGCGGTGATACGGATTTAAGAGAGATATATTGAAGCCATTGCGTGTTTTCTTCAGTGCACGTCTGCTTTTCGTTGCGGTTGAAGGTAGTTGCCTGTGGATCGAGTATATGTCTCAGTGTCTCTGTGCTAAAGTCCTTGTTGTTGGCCATTTCATGTCGCACTTGTCATTTTTTTTTTTTTTTTAAATTTTGTATATTTATTTAAACAAGTTTTCTGCTACCAGGTGATACTTATATAAGATTTATGTTATATATATGGGCAAATGAATATTATTTACAGAATTTACAAGCAGAAGGTTATTTTAAATATTACTGTAGGAACCCGCTAGAGAGATCCAATGGATGGCACCTTTCGAGGGCACTTGTCATACTCTGAAAATTAAGACCAGGTCCGCTTGAATTTGGCCTGCAATACTATCTTACTTTTAGAGCTATATTTAACTTATTGATAAGACGTTTTAAATAGGGTAATAGATTAGAGCTTTATATTATATTAAATTCCACGTAACTTTATTATGTGAAGGTCACTCGACAGATATAGCATATATTAAGTATATTTCTTCTTACCTTTCATTCAAATTTTTCCCAATATATTTTATATAATAATATTTTCCTAATTAACAACTTACAAAATACTCCTAATATAGCATATATATCTTACCTTTCACTCAAATTTTTCCTAATATATTTTATATAATAATATTTTCCTAATTAACAACTTACAAAATACTCTTAATATAGCATATATATCTTACCTTTCACTCAAATTTCTACCTAAAAACAAGTTAAATTATTTAATATTTTCCCAATTAACATTTTCGTTTAAATGAAACAACAGTTAACCACAAAGACAGTATAATATTTATTGATAAAAAATGCGAATTTGATTCGCCTGCCGCCGCTGTTTAGAGTGCGCACACTGCGGCCTATGGTCAGCAACTAAGTTTAGAATAGGAAATATGCTAGCAGAAGCCCCATATCGCTTGGGGGTTTAAGGCAAATACCCCAAATGATAAATGAAATAAAATGCGATCGTAAATAAGCGACGGATTCTTATCAGCTCAGAAATTGCCTAAACTTAAAATAGATTACGCTTGTCTAACGCGCAAGGCAGGCAAATTGAGTAGGAGAAACGTTAACGACTATTCAATACTCTTCCCAGATCACGCTGAGGAAAAGCGGCAGCATCAGTTCCGCGGGCACCATCCGCCTGCCGAAGCCGGTGCCCAGCAGTGTGGACACCTCGGACTTCAGCTTCCTGAAGTTCGCCTCCACGTACTTCTGCAGCGGCACCAGCGCCCAGCACGAGACGAAGCCGTTGAAGCAGCCGCTGCTGAAGCACGAACCGCCCGTCGATCAGCTGGCGGCCAAGGTGAGTGGTCAACCTTGAGTTGCAGCCCCAGCGATTTCCACTCTCAACCCTTAGGCAATCTGGTTGATGGTACTGCGCTTCATGGGCGACCTCCCGGAGGCGGCGCCCAGCCCCACCGGCCACTCCCTGCGCCACCCGCAGCTGATGCAGGACATGGCGCGGCTGCTTGGCTCCAAGCCGCGTCGCTTCGTGCGCCAAACCCTCCGGCGGCAGCCCAAACTGTTGGGCAGCGGCCAGCGGGACGCCGAGGAGTTCTATCAGCGCTGGCTGAGTGCGGGCAGCAGTCACCTGGACAAGATTCACTTCATCATCGGCCACGGTGTCCTCAGCGAGGGCTTGCGGTAAGGCGACAAAGCGGTTGAAAGCAGCCAACGTTAAGTCTGTTTTTATACTCGTTCACGAAGTGAAACTAGTATATTGGCTTTGTGCAATGTCCGTCAAGCTGTCCGTCCGTCTGTCCGTATGTCCGTCTGTCCGTCTGTCCGCATGAACGCAATATTTTTCGACGCTATTGAAGATAGAGACTTGAAACTTGGCATATATACTTGTAGCTATCTGCTTCAGACTAAGTGTTAAGATTTTTGTGCCACGCCCACTGGGAGGCTGGCAAATCGATAACATGTCGATCGATTAAAGTTGAATATTCCCCACAATAATAAAGTTAGAGTCACCAAATTTGGTATGTAGATAGCTGGGGATCTCCTCCAAAAAATGCCCTGATTTCCCGGCCACGCCCACTAGAACGCCCCCCAGCGCCCCAGCCCCAAAAAATCGGAAATGGCTATATCTCCCACAATTTTGGAGCTAGAGTCACCAAATATTAAAGGTAGATGGCTGGTCGCCCCCTTTGACGATTCGTAAAAAATTTCCCGGCCACGCCCACTCCCGCCCCGCAAATCGCGAAAAGCTATATCTCCCACAATTTTGGAGCTAGAGGCACAAAATTTGGCAGAAAGTGTTTGTGTGACCTTCTCTTAATGTTGGCCACGCCCACCCCCGCCCCTACGAAATATAAAAATGCTATATTTTTTTCAAAATAACAATAATAATTTCCGTGTACTGTGAACGAGTATTACGCAGTCGGTTACGTCCGACTGCAACTTTCTTACTTGTTGTTTTTTTTTGGCTGCAGGGACGAAATCCTCGCACAGATCTGCAAGCAGCTGTACCTGAATCCCGGTCGCGGCTCCCTTGCCCGCGGCTGGCTGCTGCTCGCGCTCTGCCTGAGCTGCTTCCCGCCCAGCGCCAACCTGGAGCCCTATCTGCGCAGCTACCTGAAGGCCGGCACCGCCAAGCTGCAGGCGGCGCCCTGCCTGCTGCGCCTGGAGCGCACCCTGGCCAACGGGCCGCGTGCGCAGCCGCCGTCGCTGCTCGAGCTGCAGGCGATCCGCAGCCGGGAGCCGCTCAAGCTGGCCGTTTACCTGTCGGACGGCGCGGCGCGCAAGCTGCAGGTGGACGCGGCCAGCACGGCGCGGGAGGTCGTCCAGCAGCTGTGCGACGGGCTGGGCCTGAGCGATAGCTTCGGCTTCGGATTGGTGCTGGCGCTGGAGGAGCGGCTGCTGCCGCTGGGCGCCGGACGCGAGCACGTCCTGGACGCCATCGCGAGCTGCGAGCAGCGGCAGGCGGACGCGCCCTGGAGGCTGTATCTGCGCAAGGAGCTGTTCGGCGCCTGGTACGATCCGGCGCTGGATGCCCGGGCCACGCACCTCGTCTACAGGCAGATCATGGCCGGGCTGAGGTGCGGAGAGTATCGGTGTCGCTCCGAGAAGGATATTGCCATGTGCTGCGCCCTGGCCGCCTACATTGAGCACGGCGCCCAGCCGGCGGCCAGCCTCACGGACGGCCAGCTGACGGCGTTTGTGCCGCAGGATCTGCTGGCGCCCGGCGAGCGGGCCGTCCGCAACTGGAGTCGCCTGGTGGCGGAGACTTACGCGCGCAGCGCCTACGTGAAGCGCGGCCCGGACGCGGAGTCCCAGCAGCGTGCCAAGGAGGACATCTGCCTGTTCGCCCACCTGTCCTGGCCGATGCGGCACTCCCGGCTCTACGAGGTCCACCAGCTGTCCGGCCCGCGGCTGGCGAGCGAGGAGCTCGTGCTGGCGGTGAACGCGACGGGCCTCGCGCTCATCGACGAAACGGAGCAGGTGCTCGCCGCGTGCAGCTACGCGGAGCTGCTGCAGGTGGAGCACCAGGCCAAGGATCAGATGCACGTGCTCACCGCCCAGCAGGAGAACTTTCTGCTGCAGTCCAGCGAGGCGCTGGACGCAGTCGAGCTCATCGCCTGCATGCTGGCGAACCTGCAGCAGCGCTCCAGCTACGCGGTTGCCCGGGCATCAGCGGGGGATCAGCAGGAGGATCAGCTGCCGCTGGCCGCCGGCGACCTGGTGCAGTTCGAGGCGGGCGTTACGGGCGCCCAGCTGATGGCGGACGACCCCAGGCGCAGCTGGCGCGGCTGCGCCAACGGACAGTGGGGCCTGTTCGCGGCCGGCGATGTGCGCATCCTGGCCACGCTCACCAGGCCCAGCGCGCAGCTGCTGCAGGTGTTCAAGGATCAGGCCAGGCCGCCAGTGCCGGACGTGGACGCGCCGAATGTTCCGCCACGCCGGCAGCACAGCCTGGCCCAGTTCGCGGAGCTGCAGTTCAGGCAGCTCCTGGAGTAAGTGCCTCCTCCGTTCGGCTAGCCCGCCCGCAAGTTAACCGCTTTTCGCTTTCAGCTCGGAGCAGTCTCCGTTGTGGCAGTATTCCCCCGAGCCGCTGAAGGCGCCGCTGCTGAGGGGCCTGCACGCCCACCCGCAGCTCTGCCAGCAGGCGCTGGTCATCTACCACCACATCCTCAAGGTGAGCGGACTGGGCGGCACTTTTGACTCTCTTTTTGAACACACTCCTTTCGTTAGTACCTGGGCGACATACCCGGCGGCAAGCTGCCCGTGAACACCGACCTGATCTTCCAGCCGGCACTGCAGCAGCCGCTGCTCTGCGACGAGCTCTTCTGCCAGCTGCTGAAGCAGCTGGCCGGCAATCCACTGGCCGCGAGCGAGGCGCGCGGCTGGGAGCTGCTCTACCTGGCCACGGGCGTGATGGTGCCCAGCGTGCTGGTCATGCGCGAGCTGGTGCTGTTCCTGCGCGCGCAGCCCGATGTCCTGGCCGACGCCTGCCTCAGGCGACTGCGGCGCACGGTGCAGCACGGCCAGCGGCGGCGGGCGCCGCACCTGATCGAGCTCGAGGGCATTCAGCAGCGCTGCCTGCACATCTACCACAAGATCTACTTCCCGGACGACACCGTCGAGGCCTTCGAAATAGAGTCCCATACGCGGGGCGCGGCGCTCATCGCGCAGATAGCGCAGCGTTTGGCCCTCAAGTCCCGGCTGGGCTTCGGCGTCTTCCTGAAGACGGGCGAGAAGGCCTACGCCATGCCCGAGTCGGACTTCGTGTTCGACTTCATCACGGAGCACTTGAACCATCAGCGCCAGCAGCGGACGATTCGGTCCAGCTGCGAGGACCACTACCAGCTGCACTTTATGCGCAAGCTCTGGCTGGACTGCCAGCCGGGCGCGGACCCGAACGCCGATCTGATCTTCAGCTACCCGCAGGAGTTGCGCAAGTATCTGCAGGGCTGCTATGCCGTCGACGTCCAGCTGGCCCTGCAGCTGGCCGGGCTGCTTTACGGAGCGGACCCGGGGCACTTGGAGGGCCTGCCGCTGCAGGAGCTGCTGCCGCGGCTGGTGCCGGAGGATTTGCGGCCGTTGCAGACGCTGGCGGAGTGGCACCAACAGCTGTTGCCCCAGCTGGCGACGGCTGCCGGGCCCGACGGGGATCGGGCCAAGCTAATGTTCCTGCAGCAGCTGGCCAGGCAGCGCTGCTTTGGCTCCACGTTCTTTGCGGTGAAGCAGCTGAGCCAGGAGTCGCTGCCGGAGAACCTTCTGATCGCCATTAACTGCACGGGCTTCCATCTGCTGGACGGGCGGACGAAGCACCTGCTGCGCAGCCACAGCTACGCGGAGCTGGGCATGTGGAGCTCGGGCAAGAACCACTTCCACATACGCTTCGGGAACATGATTGGCGCATCGAAGCTGCTCTGCAGCACCACCCAGGGCTACAAGATGGACGATCTGCTGGCCTCCTACATGGGCCACTTTAATCATGAGTAGCTAAGCGAATAAAAACGATTTACAAGTAACCCAGCTCCTTGGTCTTGTCAATCAGGGCGATCATGCCGGCCATCAGCTCCTCGCAGTTGGGCACGATCTGAGCGGGCGGCAGCACAAAGCCAAACCGGCCTTTATCGCGGAACTCAATGGTGAAGCCCACCTTTTTGTCCAGCTCGCTGTAGACCCAATCGACAGAGGAGCCCGAAGCGACATCTGTAAGAGATCATAGACCCATTAGTCTAAGGTCTAAGGTCGGCCAGTCGATCCACCTACAAAGCACTGAAGCGGTCGATCCGTGGACGTAGTCCGTGCCATAGACTAAACTTTTTATGGCGCCGGCAAAGGCGCCGCCGATCTCCAGCAGATCGTCATAGTTCTCGGGAAACTCCTCGGCTGTGTGGCCATAGGGCGAGAGCAGCCACTGGCCGTAGGAGTGAAAGGAGAGGTAGACGCTGAACTTGTCCCGGATGCTCGTCAGGTACGCGGCCAGCGCCTTCGTCTCTGGCTCCGACCAAGGCGCGTTGCCGGCGAATGTCTGGCTGCAGGGGTCCGAGGAGGCGCCATTGTTCGCCATGAACTGGGCATCAAAGTTGCGATTCCCGTCGACTCCGACGCAGCTCGAGGTGGCGTGCGGCTGGCGCGTCTTGCGCCACAGCCGATTCTAAGTGGCAGCATATAGTATATATATTATGGTATATATATTTCGCTTACCGATCGATGCGAGTACTCAAAGCCGTCGACATTAAACACGGGCACGATATACCAGTCGTAATTGTCAGCCAGGTTTCGCACTTCGGCCTGCTGGGAGGTCAGCAGCTCGTTGATGAACCAGGTGGCCGAGGCCGAGGTAATCCACTCGCGGGCGTGTATGTTGGATTCGATGAATATGCCGGGCTTATTCGAACCGTGCGAAATCTTGATGCCACGTATGCGGCGCCCCTCGTACGACTGGCCAATGGAGAACTCTTCGGTCACGCTGGAATAGGTTGCCAGTATCTCATCCAGCCACGCCTCGATCTCGGCCAGTTCGTAGTACCGCTTCCAGCCAAAGGGGCCGCTATCTCTGCTGGATACCTGCTCGTCGTCGATAAGCCTAAATATCGAATCATAAACTTTACAATGTCCACTAAAGTCACACAATTTGCCATTTCATTTTAACTGCTTATCGGGGGACAAATAGCAAATGAAATAGCCAAATATCCTCGGAATCTTACTTTTGTACATTGGGTATTAGGAGCTGGCTGCTGATGCCGAAGAGCTTTAGGCACAGCTGGAAGCGCTTCGCCTCAGCTGGACTGACCATGACGTCCATTTGCCTGGAGCGCTTATCGTAATCCTTCCAGACATTGTACTGCATGGTAAGTGCACAGACGTCAGGGAAACTCCGATCCCAAAATTAACCCCTCTTACATACCTCCTCGTTGAGCTCACTTAATTTTGTTATCAGTGCCAATTGAACGTCATTTCTTATGCTCAACTGATAGACACTATGGTTGTCGTAGCGCACTTTCGGTGGGTCCTTGAGTGTCCTTGCGCTGGCTAGGACCACCAGCGCTGCCAGCACCCAAATAACTCGCATTCTGATAATTGACTGCTTGATATCGAAACCAAACTAAAACTTAACAGCTAAGTGTGGAATTCAAAGCCGCTTATCGTGAAATAATCTTTATTGCTGGTTAACTTTCTGGTCAACTACAAGTCATATTTAAGTTTTAGATAGCTAAATTTTTAAATTTACCCAGCATTGGCGTACTTCAAACGGCCATAACTTTGACAAAACTTAACCGATTTTCATGCTTGATGCCATTTCTTTCATGATATGTCCTCTATATTGATTCTGCATTTCAAATATATGAATTTTTGAAAATACAATTTTTTGAAATTTTTGGTGGAAAAAGCATGTACTCCCCCCTTACTCATTTTCGAAAAAAAATTTTTTTCAAAATTTAGAAATGCGAATTTGCATTTTTAATCGATTGTGGTGGTCACAATTAGTATAAAAAACAACATTAAAAGCGATTCTGAGGGGGTCAAATTTTTTGTCAAAAATCATGCAAAAATTTACAAAAATTTTAACAAGTAAAGCTCTCGGATCCATACCTCGCATATTTCAAACGGCCATAACTTTGACAAAACTTAACCGATTTTCATGTTTGATGTCATTTCTTTCATGATTTGTCCTCTAGATTGATTCTACATTTAAAATATATACATTTTAGAAAATACATTTTTTTGAAATTTTTGGTGGAAAAAGCATGTACTCCCCCCTTACTCATTTTCGAAAAAATTTTTTTTTCAAAATTTAGAAATGCGAATTTACATTTTTAATCGATTGTGGTGGTCACAATTAGTATAAAAAACAACATTAAAAGCGATTCTGAGGGGGTCAAATTTTTTGTCAAAAATCATGCAAAAATTTACAAAAATTTTAACAAGTAAAGCTCTCGGATCCATACCTCGCATATTTCAAACGGCCATAACTTTGTCAAAAGTTAACCGATTTTCATGTTTGATAGCATTTTGTTCATGATTTGTCCTCTAGATTGATTCTAAATTTCAAATATATCCATTTTTGAAATTGATTTTTTTTGAAATTTTTTGAAAAAGAGCATGTACTCCCCCCTTACTCTTTTTCGAAAAAAATTTTTTTTTTTAATTTAGATATGCGAATTTACCATTTTAATCGATTGTGGTGGTCACAATTAGAATAAAAAACCACTTTAAAACCGATTCTGAGGGGGTCAAATTTATGGTCAAAAATCATGCAAAAATTGACAAAAATTTTGACAAGTAAAGCTCTCGGGTCCATAGCTCCCACATCTCAAATGGCCATAACTTTGTCAAAACTGAACCGATTTTCATGTTTGATGCCATTTCTTTCGTGATTTGTCCTCTAGATTGATTCTAAATTTCAAATATATGCATTTTTGAAAATACATTTTTTTTTTGAATTTTTTGAAAAAGAGCATGTACTCCCCCCTTACTCATTTTCGAAAAAAATTTTTTTTTTTAATTTAGATATGCGAATTTACCATTTTAATCGATTGTGGTGGTCACAATTAGTATAAAAAACCACTTTAAAACCGATTCTGAGGGGGTCAAATTTTTGGTCAAAAATCATGCAAAAATTTACAACAATTTTGACAAGTAAAGCTCTCGGATCCATAGCTCCCATATTTCAAACGCCCATAACTTTGTCAAAACTGAACCGATTTTCATGTTTGATGACATTTCTTTCATGGTTTGTCCTCCAGATTGGTTATGCATTATTAAAAATAATTTTTTTTTGATTTTTTGATAAAATATCATGTACTCCCCCCTAACTCATTTTCGAAACCCATCATAGTCTTTTAACGAGGATAAAAACCCAAAAGCTCAGTACAAAATTAAACGTAATTTAACTTGATAATGTCTCTATTATTTATTTCCTAACACCACTTGTGGGCATTACAGGCTGTATTTAAGTTCCAGGTAACCCAGTTCTTCACACTCAGCCAGCAGGGCTATTATGCCAATCAATGCCTCTTCGGCATTGGGTTTTATGAAGGCGGGTGGGAGCACAAAGCCGAAGTTCCCAGTATCACGAAACTCAATGGTGTAGGATATTCTGATGTCCTGTTCATTGTATGCCCAATCAATTGTGGCACCCGAAGCGGTATCTGAAATTAAATCATAATAAGTTATGCAGTTTGTGGTCTGTTTTGGGTCACTCACAGAGGATTCCCGCCGACGAGCCGTATTTGTAGTCGGTGCCATAGGGCAGTGCCTTAACGGCATCGCTATAAGCCTTAGCGACTTGCATCAAATCATCGAAGTTATCCGGAAACTCCTCACTCGTATGCCCATAGGGCGACAACAAAAGTTGGCTATAAGAGTGAAAGGCTAGCAAAACATTCACTTTGTCTTTGATGCTGGCCACAAAATTCGACAGAGACAGGATCTCTGGCTCGGAGAACGGCTGTGGGCCGGCATAGTTCTCCGCGCACGGATCAGACGAGGCGCCGCCATTCTCCATCCAGTGCGAATCGAAGTTCCTATTCCCATCAGCGCCAATGCAGCTTGAAATGTTCGATGGCTGTCGTGTCTTACGCCACAGACGATCCTGCGTACAAAGTAGTTAGAATATTAATGCATAAGCCAAGGTTCAATGGACTTACTGTTTCGTGGCTGTAGGCAAATCCATCCACATTCAGCACGGGGACAATGTACCAGTCATGGTTTTCGGCCAGGTCGCGCACCAAAGTATCGCTGGAGGTGAGCAGCTCATTGATGAACCAGGTGGCCGAGGCTGAGGTTATCCACTCGCGGGCGTGTATATTGGATTCAATGAAGACCCCCGGATTTCCCGGCTTGTACGAGATCTTTATGCCGCGTATGGTGCGACCCTCATACGATTTTCCTATGGTAAACTCCTCGGTAACCTCTGGGTAATTAGCGAGTATTTTATCCAGCCAAGCCTCGATTTCGGCCAAGGTATTATAACGTGTCCAACCAAATGTAGAATCGGTTCTTGTGCTGGCCGCAGTTTCCTTGTCAATCAAACTGTGAAATAATTCAATATGGTCCATTCTTAGGTAATTTAAAAGCGAGTATTTGAAAAGAGTTCTCACTTACTCTTGCACATTTGCAATAAAGATCTCAGCTGTTGAGTTTGTACTCTTTAATCTCTCTTCGAATTGGGGCAGTGCACTTGGAGCAACCATTATGTAACACTCAGCGCTGTCTTCATGCCACATTCTAAACTGTGAAGATACTGCGAGATTATATCTTGTAGTTAACACTCGTATTTATTAAAGGCGACTTACACTTTCATATATTTTCGTCAACTCGAGCAGCTTCTGCCGTTGTGTAGGATTTTCGTACTTAACCCTATAAACCATATAGTTATCGTAGCGCACTCTCTGCGCCTTTTCTTGTTTTTGACCAAGACTAGCCCCGTTTGTTAGGGCAATTAAAGCCATCAATGCGATTAGTTCGAATAGTCTCATGTTTATCGCTTGAAGTCTGCTGGCCGACTGTTAGTAAGAGTAATTGGCACTTCAGTTGCTTAAATAATCTTGGCAATAAAAATAATCGTTCCCAGTTTACTTATCGCTTGAACTAATTGGAATGATTACAAGTCGTTAACTGTATTAAACTGTGACTTCAAAATGTTCACTCCATGTACTGTATTTCACACACTTACTTCAGATACTTTACCAAAATTGGGTCAGTCCTGAAATGAAAAATTTTTTAGCTATAGACTCGTGTCGAATGAGGATTTTCTTTCCGAGATCTGCGTACATATGACCGAGATAAAACCCTTTAAAATATTTTTCAAAATGAAAACTTGCATATCTCGGACAAATAGGGTCAGATTCTGAATACTTTTCTAAACTCGCAAAAGTCGGGACTATCGATTGGCATTTAAAAATTCCGTTACCTTTCCCAGAGCTGACTACCTCAAGCCGAGATACTTCCAATTCATTGGCTCCTAGATAACTCTCATATCATACCAATCATACCAAATGTTTAGTCCTGGTGAACCTAAAGCGTCGAGTCCTTGCAAAATGCGCAAGAATATGGTCAAGAAATATATATGCTTTTTCCAGCTGCCTTCACCTCGACTCCTCTTTTCTCCATTGGAGAATAAGTTTCATTTATTGCAATTGCCGACTTTGAAAGTATGCAGTATAATTGAGTGGTCGATATTTTTGCCGACCCCCTCTAAAATTGTAACCTTGCCAGTATGCTATGGAATTTTGCAGTACAGAACATTTTTCGTCGACTTCTTGACGATTCTGTTCGCCTGGTGCTTTTGTAATTTGTAGAAAAATCTTATAAGTGAACTTAAAAACCGAACTCTCTTGCGGCAGTCGGACGGGCAGATGGGGTCGGGGATGTCTTCTGCTTCCTTCTATCCATTTTTAGGGTTTTAGGGTATAAAAATGCTGAGGAAATGTTCAAATAAATGAATGTTAAGCGCATAGTTAAAATTGAATTTAAATTTTTATTGAGTTCCGCTTAAGCGTACAAAATTCACGTCTTTACTTCATATACTTCATATTGAAACAAGAGGACTAAAAGCTGAGGATCACTAATCCTTTTTGCATCCGGCACCACAATCAGAGCCCTCGCAAATGTCACACAGTGAGGACTTCACCTGGTAGTACTCGGTAGCACGACGATCTGTCTCGTAGTAGTCGTAGAGGGAAACGGCGGCGGGCTTTTGCTTGGCCACCGAATGCGCCCGAACGCCCTCAACAGGTAAACACTTCACATCACCTGGGGTCAAGCTGTCGAAGTACACAATCACCGTGGAGTCGCTGTTCTTTGTTTCGACACGTTTCACTCTATCGACAGCTTGAATTTTGCCAAAACTCTCCGAGTCCCCAACGAAACCGGAGGGCAAAGCTATCTCCATAACGGCCATGTTAGAGTCCTTCTTCTGGTCGCTGGTCTCGAGAGGTACGAATTCCGCGCACACCTCAAGGGTCAGCTGCTGCAAGGGGGAGTCCTTCACAGTGGGCGTAACCTTAAAGCTGGGCTTCTTATCCTTCTCTGCCAGATTGTAGCGGTACGACAATTGAACCATTGCCGATCCCTGGCCCTTAGCGGTAAAGTCAACCTTACGTGTACTTTTGGGCAAAACGTGACTTTGAAGTACCAGTGAATTTTCGGGATTCACTTTAATGTTACCCTTGTTGTCGTTGTCAGCGCCGCCGGAGGAAACAAAATCGATGTCAATGGCGCCAGTGCCGGAGCCGGTCTTAGCGGCAAACTTGGTCAGCGCTTGCAGTCCAATGACAGTGTCCTGTGTGGAGGAGAAGCCGCCGTTGCTGTTACGCTGGGCAATCAGCCACTTAATTATTGGTAGCGCCGCATCTGTGGGTTCCTCCTCCAATAGGGCCATCAACACGTACGAGGTAATTTCGACATCATTACTGCTAGGACGTGAGTAGGCGAATCGATCCGTATCGGTCGAGGTCGCAGGTGCTTTCGACCACCATTTGCGATTGTCTTCCTGCTTGGCGACGCTCTGGAGCTTGGCCAAAACCTTCTTGACCTGCGGATGCTTGGCCAATTGCAGCGCAACTGCGGCAATCGATAAGGAATATTGATCATCTGTCTTATCGACCTCTTGAGCAACATATTGCAGGGCCTTGTCAATGGTCTGTTGGTATTTTGATATGACTTCCTGTAAATACAAAAGCTTAGTATTGTTGTATATCCACGTTTAAACAAGCGGGTACTTACATTGTTTTCAAAGAATGCGATCAGCACAAAGGACGTCAGACCCAAGGCATTCTGATTGGCATTGTCAAACAACTTGCCCACCTCGGGAAATTCGCCAGTGTCCTTTTGCTTCGAGGCAAGGAAGTCGAGGCCCTGTATTACAACCTTGGGATCCACGTCCGTATATTTGGCCGCCTGGTGGAAAGAACGCACAACATAGGCAGTTAACCAGGTGCTTCCCGAGGGATCCGATTTGCCAAAAGCGCTGTAGGAGCCGTCATCGTGCTTATAGGTCAATTCACGTTGGTAACCAATTTCGAGGAACTTTTTCGCCTTTGCCACAACGTTGGGCATTTTTCGGTTAGTCACTTCCAAATAGTTGATAACCAAAATATTTGGTACAAAGTTGACCATGTTCTGCTCTCCACAGCCATACGGCATGCGCACCAAATTGTCCAAGTTCTTAATAGTGGGACCCAGCAAATCGCCAACCACCGAGAATTCGATAAATTCGGAGTCTGGAACGGCTTCTGTGGGTATATCGGCCACGAGTTCTTGTCTCATCTCCGATTGATTCTTGAGATTAACGAACACAGCTCGATTCTCGAACTGTGTAACACCCTCCGGTTCGACCTTTAACTTTTGATGAATCGCATCACCTGCCAGTGGCGTTGTGGCTGTGATCTTCAACGTGATCGATCCAACCTTCTTTGGGCGTATCATAAAGGAGACGCTCTGACCGTTATTGGAGGGTATCGTTATGCGCTTAACTCGGCGGATCTCATCTATTGACTTCTCCTCAACCTCGTTAGTGGCCTCTGTGAACTCATACTCCTTGTCTGAGTTGTCCATTGCAACCTCAGCGTCGAGGGCCTTGTCCATATAGTTGAAAATAATGACGGGTACGGCAATGACCTCACCTGTACAAATTTGGCATTTATTATATTTTTCATATACCCTTGACAAACTGCGTTCGGTTCTTACCTCGTTTCACAGAATAGGGAAGATTGGTGGAGACAAAGAAAGGTTGGAATACTCGAATTTTGCTTGGACTCTGAGTCAGAGCAAAGCCGGTTTTCGGGTTCAAGGAGAAACCAGTTACCACCCATGATGTAATGGTATCCGGAATCTTTTTGGTCAACGTAAAGCCCTCCGATTCGTTACTATTATAAGAAAATCGAATAATATGCAAAGTTAGTTTTCGGTTCATATAACTGATTTTGTTGGAATCAACACAGTCAAGCACATAAAGTGAATGGGTAATAGGTAATTTCCATGTTAGGGATTGTTAGCTGTGAGAGACAAAACATGATAGAACAAATACACCAAATACATATGAGAAGATAGCCAATACAAGTTATGATATGATGGATGTTAGCATTTGTACTGTTCTCAAAGCGAAATATTTGTGTACGTTTTTGTAAAATTTCCTTGAAAAATCCAAGTTTCCATAAATATTTTGCGTATGCCAGAAATGTTTGAGTTTGTCGCTTCGTCGGAAATAATTTTAGAATCAACTGGCTTTTGTGTGGTCTGTCGAATTTTGTTGGTACTCAGCCTTTCACCACTGACTTTCATTATGGGGATGAAACCTGTGTCCAGTTTTTTAATATTGTTTACTTAAAATGTAGATAAAATTAATATTTAGTTCAAAGTTAGTTAATTAAAAAGTAAATAATGTGATTTTTGTGAGTGTGTGTGTGTGTGTGGGTGTTATGAGGTTGAGATTAGGTATTGCCCTGGTATCGATTAAGTAGAAAGCTAATGTAACAATTACGTAATATTGTTTAGAAAAATCCAAGTTTCAGGAAATTCTTTTCGAATTTGAGGTGCGACTGCGGAAGGTGTAGCTAGGGATGCACCAACTCCCGGAGGCAGCGGAACTCCAGGACCACCAACTGAAGCCAGGAAGGACACCGCCGGACTCGGAAGCCGTTGATTTAAAAATGGAATCAATTGTAAAACTAAGCACAAACGGGTTATTTTTAATTTTGAACAGTGTATTCATTAAAAGACTTTCGGTCATATCTTCTAGTTCTCCACTTCTAAACAAATATATCAAATCCACTTTATTTTAATTAAGAAGCACAGAGCTTAGCAAACAGTTAAGGCAAATACGTCTAAGCCTAATAAGGAGAAATCTAATCTAATCTTTAACGTTGGAAAAACTGGGTGAGTTATGCTGATGTGAGAATTTCGATGATTCGAAGTGCTCACAAAACGAAATAAAGATTATTTGGACTGCCAAAATCGGTTGCTAAGGAAATTCGTACTTTTCGAGATCTTCAAAAATCCAGGATTCTGGAAATTCATTACGTATTTGCATATTAGAGGATGTTGCACGATGATCTATATTGTTCTCGAAGTATACTCTAACATCCAAGCCATTAAATTCAACCAGTTCTCCAAATGTATCTGCATATAAATTACTATCGTTAATATGAATAAACATATTCCTGGCTTATCTCTTATATTTTTAAAAGATTCAATGCTCTGAAACGTTTAATGTTATTATCAGTGCTTTTTCGTGAAGATTTTAGTGTCGATTTAACGTTATTGCAGAATTTGTACACCCATAGTATAAAAAATGTTTTTCATTTACGTTATATTGTTAGCGAATATCCATGTTTCGGGAAATTCTTTTCGAATTTGAGCGGCTGCTGTGGGGGGAGAAATACCTGCTCCACCAATTCCTAGTAGTATTGGTTCTGTAAATTTTCCAGCTAAAGCATTCGAAAATACCGGCCTTGACGAAGGAATGTGAAGTGAATGTCGGAACAATCGAATACCTAAGCACAAACAGATAGTTTTACAAACAAAATGCCTAACATGTACTTTAAAAAATTAGGTATTAAAAAATAAATTTCTTTGATACAATCGACTATTCCATCCACATTAATATGACCTTAAAAATGAACCAGAATATGTTAAATAAAGTGTTATAGAATCTAGAACAGACTAAATAAAACACTAAGAAAGAACCGCAAACCTAAAGATTGATTGGTGATTCGACCAGTTATGAAAACTAATCATGATTTAAAGGGCAGCGATGTAAGCCTAAAGTATTGACCCAAGAAATTTCATACTTCACGATGTGTTCAAAAATCCAGTTTTCAGGAAACTCTTTACGTATTTGTATATTCTCTTTATAAACGATATCAATCGGAACTCCCACGCTATCTAGTTCAAGTGCCACATGGAATGTATCTGCATGAAAAATACAATTATTAATATAATATAAAAATAATATATAGACCAAGCTGTAATATCTGTGCATATTTGTACTGTTTATAGTATAGTATGACAGTTTTCATGGATGTTCAAACAAAGGACAGCTTCAAGCATAAGCGGATTTATAATGTTATAAATGTTAATTTAACGCTTATTCCATAGATTTTAGTCTCTAGATCACAGTTAGTTGTACACCCGAAAAACAAAAAGTAAGATGTTCACAATTACGTTATATTGTTAACAAATATCCAAGTTTCAGGAAATTCTTTCCTTATTGGAGGGTTGGCTGTAGGAACAGACACTGCCCCACCAAAAGCTGCCATCGAATACTGCTCAACAATAGGACTAAATAAGGGTAGGGCTTCAGCATAGTATATTACACCTAAATACAATTGGGTATTTTTAGTAAAAGGTAAAAATATGTGATTTTTAACTGCCCCAAACAATGAATATAGTGAAAAGAGGTGCTGGACTAGACAATCCCTTTAGGAACATCAACATAATACTTTTTGCAGTTATCAAATATCCAGCTTTCGGCAAACTCTGCACGTATTGGTTTTTTCACATCGAAGACGACTGGTTCTGCATGCTCAATGTTGTCACTTAATAAATATGACACGTAGAGATAATTATCTGGATAAAAATACAACCAAAGTAGACTAGAGTTAGACCTCGTAGGCTGAGCGATAATACCTTAGCATAAGCTGACCAATCCTGAAGTAAAGTAAATGTATTTGTGAGTTAAATCTCAAACTAGTGTGTTACTTTGTTTAATACTGGTATATTATGTGCTCTTCATGCTTTAGGATATCAGGGAAGAACCCACCTCGCATTGGCCAAGTGCCATATCCAAACCTCTGCAAAATTCTCGCGAATCAATTCGATTTGTTTGCCTGTCTCAGCCTCTGAAGCTTCATTGGCAACGAATTCGCTGACTCCGTCATCTAATTCTTCAGCTGCTTCATCGTAAATGGGATAAGCATCAAGCGGACCATCAACCGCATCATAGGAGCGTGTTGCTAAAATTCGTACACCAACAGATATGTTCGTTCAATAGTTCATGCAACCGTTGAATCTACGCTTTACGAATATACCTAGCAGTAATATCTGCCTAACTTTCGCTTCATTTTATTCTTCTCACACTCTAATATTGTTCAGAACTTTTCCCCCTCGACTTACCGAAATTGTAGGGATAGTTCGCATTTGTTAGTGTGACCAGACCGGACGCTTGTCCCGGATAGCGACCGTAGCCCCTTTGCCAGGGTGTTGATGTTTTGTACTTGTCAAGGCTGTTGAATACATCGTCACGAGCCAGATCATTGCCAGACTTCAACAATAGAACGCTCTGATCCACACCGAGCAGACCCACATACGAATCAGCATCAGTTTGGACCTTCAGCTGGACATCTTCGCTGGGCTTGGCCTCCAGCGGAGCGGAGATCTTGATCTGTGGAAACGAATTGAATAAGTTTCTCCGATCGGCAGAGTTACTCAAGTGTCAGCCTACCGAGTTAACAAACTCCTTGTCGAAATCAATTGATCGCTCCTCGAAGCGCAGCTCGTTGTTGAACACATAATAGACGTAAATGGAGGCCTTGGGCACCATGGCAAAGGTGGGTGTAAATTTGATGGTGTGACTCTTGCGACCCTCGGGTACCTCGACGTGTTCGGATTTCTCGATGTTGCCCCGCGCCACAATCGCGTACACGAAGTAGGGAATGGGCTCGTTTGACTTCACATCGAAGGAAACCTCTTTGCCCAATTTCGGACTAAGACAGAAATTATAATGTTATATTTGCAATTACCAATGGGGACTTCAAGAGAACTTACGCTTTTGTGTTCACTTTTATCTGCAGCGGCTCAGCGGTTTCAGCTGTCGGCTGGAACCTATTTATAGAACCCAAGTATGAGTTGGAATCTGCGTAGGATGCCCTAACAGTATAGTAGAGATCCTGGCTATCGGGCAAAGTAACATTGAAAGTCGCAATACCATGCTCGTTTAAGGGCGACTCCAAATCGATGGTTTCGTTGTCGAGTGCGGTTGGGATCGGATTCGACTCGAAATTGAAGTACCTTTGCGGTCGTTCAAATGACAGTTTGGCCTTTTTCGTTGCAACGCGGACAGGGGAGCCATCCAAATGTTTAACCACAAATTGATAGACAAACGATTTGCCCGGACGGTAATTGGGAACACTGTCAATAGCCTCCAGTTTGTAGCGCTGCGAGTGCAGGGTGACAACAGTTGAGGCGTTTTGTTTGTTGCCCGTCAAGTCCTCGGTAACCTCGGCAAATAGTTTCAGGGGTGGCGTATAACGGGAGCTGTATTCCGAGCCCTCGATTGGGAACTCAACATGACCCTTACCATCGATGTCGATGGTTTTCATCTGGTTCACATTGCTGCCACTCGGGCTGAAGTAACTGTAGTTTGGTGCAACGGAAACTGTCGCCTTGCCCTTCACCGGCTTGCCGTACGTGTACTTGGCCCGAACCGTGGCCTTGATGACGCCATCCTGAATGGCCACATCCTTGGCTGATTCCAAAATCACCTCGAACTTGGGTAGCACATATTTAGCCACCTCGAAGGACTTGGTTTCCGCGCCATCATCGGCAACATTAACAGCGATGTTCCACACACCCAGCACGGGCTGCTCCGACAGCTGAAGCTCTCCGGTGTAGACACCTTTGGTCAATTGAACGTCCGTTAACTGCTTGATGCGATTCTGGGCGCCGTCATTGATGGCAATCGTAATCGGCCTGTCGATGGCCGCTGGCCGTGTGTTTTCATCCAAGAAGAGTACTCGGAACTGCACCAGATCTGCTGGCTTGTAGGTGGCCTTATCGGTTTGAATAAATATTGACGGCTTGTTATCGGCGTAGTTCAAAGTAGTTGTGTTTTGGAAGA
This sequence comes from Drosophila sordidula, assembly GCA_035047465.1. Classification (NCBI taxonomy): domain Eukaryota; kingdom Metazoa; phylum Arthropoda; class Insecta; order Diptera; family Drosophilidae; genus Drosophila; species Drosophila sordidula. The sequence continues at coordinate 2,970,219 of JAWNPQ010000090.1, read as the reverse complement.
TAATGCCCTCGATGCCGGTTGCTGTTAAATTGTAATCGCCGTTCAGCAATTTCGGCACATCGAACTCAACGTTCGCCGTCGACATGGGCAGCACCTCCACCTGCTTTGTCTCATTGTAGGATGGTCCAGTGATGCCCACCTTTATGATGCTCTTCCCCTCCGCTTTGTGCACGGAAACGGCTACATTATATTTAAAGTTGGAGCGTATCGTGCCGGGGCCAATTACCGTGTACAGACTGTAATATTCAAATAAATAAAGTGCTAATTTTTTCTATCTCTACTTCATTGTTTTCGTTTGTTTTTTTTTAACGCCAAACCGGATTTTTAATGCAAATCAATCATACAAGCTTACTCTCTACACATTTAATGCATATTCGGTGTCCTTTTAGTATTAACATTGTCTTGACTATCCATCATTATTTCCCCATCTAAAGCCCCACGTTAAGGCGTTCGTGACAAACTCTTAAAATAACCGCAATCAGAATAAATTAAGAGGACTCTTACCGCGCCCGCTTTTAATCAAGCATAACGAACGTATTTCTTTGTTTATGCATGTTTACTTTTCCTTTCTGTATCTCAAACATGCCTAGAGATATCATAACACTCTTCATTCAACCGGTTTGAAATACAAAATGAAAGTAGTTGATTATCGCTGATTTGAACCTTTGTCTACAAACACACGAATACGTAATAACTAAAAAACAAATGCACGTCAACCATATATTCTATTTTAAGGGTAGCTAATAAAATAATGCATACATGCTTACTTATTATTGATAACCTTGTGAATCTTACGACTTAGGTGACGAATTACTTACCCAGTGGCATTTATCAGCAATCCCAATTGAAATATACAAAAACAAAAAACTAAAGCCCGCGACATATTCGCGTCTTATTTCTCGAATTTAATAAGAATTAAAATTTGTCTTTTGTTTGGGCAACTAAAGCCCCTTTAACAATTATAATTTAATGATGTACTAGATTCTATTCAGAATAGTGTTTTGGAACATGATTCACAGCAAGTATTGTTTTTGGTTTTTATTATTGTTTTGTTTTGCTTTTATTTTTTTTTTTTTTTGTTCACTATCAGCACACACACAGAGGCACGACAGACAACACAGTAAAACAAAGCTCGGCTTCGGTTCGCTTGAACGATCGGCAAATGCGTTGACGCGAATCGATTGCCGCTCGGATCCAGAATGAGCTCGTGGCGATGCGGAGCGGGCCTTAAGTACGATTTTGAGTGTGCCTCACGTTTGCCTTTATACACACAGTTACAGTGCCGCTGAGAAATTCCCCGCTGTTAATTATCTAGCTGCGAAAGATCGGCGCACGCTGGCCACTCTTCTGACAACGTCACCGATGATGATACTTCTCGGCCAGTATTCTGTGTGTTTACGACATTGTTTTGTTTTGTTAGACTCCAAAGGGGCGAATACCCCCGTGTGTCTCCAAACCTTGCATAGGTTTTTACGCACGAAGCATTAATTTATTTATTTACTTTGTAACTGGTTTGTTCAAGTTGTTTAATATTTTTTAAATTTAAGTGTACCAAGTATACCAATTTAAAGCTTAGTGTTGTTTTTTGTTTATTAAACTAATAATAATATTTTAATAAATTAGCAAATATTTTTTTATGAAACCAATCAGTTTTAGTAGATTTTTATATTTATTTAAATATGAATATGTTTACTTGAAAGATAAGGCTGACGTATTTGAACGCAAACTTAACAGTCCAAAGCCGTTTAGCAGAGACACAAACCGCATGTTGAAAGCTCTCCAATTGAAGACCAGCTATACACTCAACAATATAAGCTGGCTCACTCTAGCTCCTTGTCTTATAAGTGTGAACTCGTCATGGTGCGAGCGAGATAGCACTTACGAGCGAATTAAATGTCCGCTCATTTAAATCTGCTGGCAAAATTTGATGCATCTACGAATTCATTTCATAAAAATCCCAAAAGAAACAAACAATTGTTTTTTTTTATATTATGATATTATTTGTTTATTTATTAAAAATATTCTACTGGGTTGTTGTGTGTGTATTTTCTTTCTATAATTAAACATGCACTTTAAATATGTACTTCTACAACTAAGAATATACATGATTTCTTTCATCATTATTTACCCAGTAGGCAACTACAATGATTATAAGTTTCGCTCCTCAGAGGAGGCTAAATATCTGGCCACAGCTTGCTGTTTTATACAAATTCAAATTTGCCTTTATATTTCTACATGTATCACAAATTATGTATAACTTATGGGAAAAGTAATCCAAGAATCCAACGTGTTTAGTCGCTTTTCTTATTTATCGGTCTTTGGCTTTTTTGGCTATTCCTGGCCTTTGCCATAGTGTTAGGGTTGAACTCAAAAGCTTTAAAATTAATATTGCATTTCTTTTGGCGTATTTATGTAGACAATTCAAATTTAAGCTAAACATTTACTTAATTTAAAAAACAATATAATCATAATGTCATAAATTACAATGATTTTATTGAATATTAATCATAAGAGTAGTGATAATAATAATAATTGCTTCATATCACCAGTTTGCCTGGATACAATCGAATTCCGTTCCCCTTTCTTATATGCACGATACACGATTTTTGTCATATTTGTAGATTTTAAGTGTTTAATTGCAGTGTTCTGTATCACAATGTTCGTATTTCTTTTAATTAAATTTGGGTTCTAAGCACGTTCAGGTTGAGTTCAGATAACTCCCAACAAAGTTTCAAAAGTTGACAAAAGGTGGATTTGATTTGTGTTACGGCTGGCCAACAAAGAGCCTTCAACATAGGGACGGAGTGATCAATTAAACGTTGGGACTTTCTAATAAGCTAAAATAGTTAAACGTTGTTAACTACGTTGAGAACTTAATCGAGTTGGCGAAAACTACACAGCTATACGGCTACTTGACTTCCCTAGAATTTGTTACACTATTCAACCTATTTAAGTTCAGACTCTTATGCTTGGTCACAAGATTTATGCTTCAATGAGATATATTGTGTGCTGTCGAACGTGCCTATATAGTACGCTAGTTATGCATGTCTATTTATAAATGTCAGACTTAAGGTCTATATGTGAATTCCAATTTCTGTTATGTGCTCAAACATTTGGGAGCTCTTCGTTTGTGTTATCTACATGGAACTGCAATGGAAATAGAATACAAAAAATCGTGTATGATAATAACTTTTATACATTAGTCTAATGCAAAAAATCGTGAAACGATAATTCGAAGCACCATTAAGCTACGCCTATCTACATTACTCAAACATAAATTCCAATTGCATGTTCTCTATTTACAATAGTTGAGTTCCTTAAACAAAAACCCTTTTACTAGCCCGAAGGAAATCCGTGCCTAGCGTATCATGTGCACCTTCCAGCGGAGCACAAAATATGCAATAATACGCAGAGCGAAAAAGATTCCTATCAGAGCCACCGCATCCACCCAAAACCGGGCATCTTCCATTGACATCCACTCCAAAAACTTCTTTGGAACGCGATGGTGACAGTAGATCTCATTGCAATGCAACTTGGCGCGATCCATGCCGTAAATGGAGACCATGGCGCCTGCAAAGAGCGAAAGCCGTAATCAACATGGCCCACTGGGACGTTAAAAGAGCACTTACCCTCAAAGCCGTAGCGCACGTAGCTGACATATGTCACCCAGTGTAGGTAGGCCGGTATGGTATCGAAGTTGACAAAGAAACCCGAGAACAGAATTGTGGGAATCGTCGTGACGGGGCCAAGGAAAACGCCAGTCTCGACGTTCATGCCAGCACCGATGAGTAGGCCCAGTGACTGGGCCACCAGAGAGTTGAGTACGCAGATAAACACAAACATCGACATGCGTTCCATTTCCATGGGCTGAGAGGTCAGGTAGTAGACGACCAGTACAAAAACGCTGGAGAAGACAATCTGAGCGCGATTGCAAAGTGCTCGTTAATACGCGGAAATGGGACAGCGAATTAGCTCATAGCTTACCTGAAAGGGAATGTCGGCAATTGTCTTGGCAAAGTAGAACGCCTTCAGAGAGTACCAGTAGTTGAGATGCTCCCGTACAAACACCGACATCTCCGTGGGAACTGTGATTCAAAAAAAGAGATCTTATTGCAGACACATAAAGCTAAATGGAAATGCGCTCCGCTTACATGTCAGAATAGTGGGCATCATGGCCGTGAACGTTGTAAACAGGGAGACAAAGAAAATGCAGCCCACATTGCTCATGATCTTGCTGGCCTCGTTGCCAACATCATAGTAGATCATCCCGATTATCGCGCCGACAATAATGTGCGAGGCCAGCCGCATATGGGTCAGCATTCGATCCCGCATGATGGTGCGGAACGATCGCTTCAGGAGTATCCAAAACTGGGTCCAGCCGCTGGTGGGGAAGCCCGTCTTGTTGGGCAGCGTGACAACACTTTCGTGCGAGTCGAGCAGCGAGGTCATGCAGCCGACTACGGCATTCGTGCCGCCGGACACGGCATTCTGGCTCTGGCCGCCCTTCGACGAGCTGAAGCTGCAGCTGTCGTCGTTGGTGGCGGGCATGTTGACGACACTGCACTCGGAGTTCTGGGACTGCTGGGCCTCCAGTTTCGGTGGTTTCAGCTCCGCCAGCTCGTCCGCATCGTAGGCAACGGGCTGCTTTTCATTCTCCACTGTGATCGTCGCAATCGCCGCCGTTGTCGGTGTGGTGTTGGCGTTAACATTGTCCGCTCCGTTGCCATTGCTCTTGACGATGTCGTTGGCTATGCTCTTCACGTTCGAAAAATTGATGCCGTAGTCCTTGTGCATGTACTTCTTGCAAATGCCGCTCTTGACGGCCTCCACCAGCTTGGGCACGGCCTCGCCGTACTCGCCCGAAGCGACCTCGAGCACGTAGTCGGCGGGATTGTGGTACGACGGGCACTCGTAGCCCAGGGACGAGAGATACGGCACCAGGCCGTGCACCCGACCCTCGTACACGCACTGACCCTGGGCCAGGAGATAGAGGTGATCGAACTTCTCGAAGAGGCGCGCCGAAGGCTGGTGAATGGTGCAAACGATGGTGCGGCCTCCACGCGCGAGTGTCTTCAGCAGCGAGATTAACTGGAAGCAGGTGGAGCTGTCCAGGCCGGAGGTTGGCTCGTCGAAGAACATGACGGGCGGATTGTTCACCAGCTCCAGGGCGATGGACAAGCGCTTGCGCTGCCCGCCCGAAAGATTGCAGGTGAACGTGTTGGCCGACTCCTTGAGGCCAATGGTCTCCAATATCTCCTCGACAACGACGATCTTAGCATAGCTGATCATGTTTTTGCCCAGCTTCAGATTGGCCGCCACCATCATGGCCTCCCGCACGGTCAGGTTGGCAATCAGGACGTCGTCCTGCATGATGTAACAGGAGAGCTTCCGGAACCGCCGAAGATTTCGCTCCTTGCTATTGATCAGCACCGAGCCGCTTAGCTGGGAGGTCCTAAAAATTCAAATTGTTCAGTACGCATGCCAATGATGGGCCGAAAGAAACTTACTTGTAGCCAGCCAGGATGTTCATTAAGGTGCTCTTGCCGGCCCCGGAAGGTCCCATTATGGCCGTTATGTGGCCATTGCGAAACTTGCCAGAGACGCTCTTCAAGATGGTCTTGAAGCCACGTATATGTCCGTCCGGCACCGAGTACGAGATATCACAGAACTCAATGTCCACCGGCGGACGCTGCGGCAGGTGTGACAGCGAAATTGTGCCCTTCTTCTGTCCGTTGGGGCTGCTGCTGCTGTTTTGTATCTTGGGGGCCAGCACGTGGTTGCTGTGGCTGCTGGCGTTGACCCTGCCATTGCACAGATTGTTCTGCGAGCTGCAAGGAAACGAAATGGGCGGATCGATTACTAGCTGGAAAGTCGGCGGGCAGCGAGCTGGGCGTAGCCTACTTGACCACGACTGGCTTCTGCCAGCATGGAGCAACGTCTTCGGGTCGCTGCAACGCGCTCACGCAGCCGTTCTTCGTCAGCTTCGTCTGCACAAACGACAGCGAACGCTGCCTGCGATGCCGGCTGCACTTGGCCACGTCCGGCAGCAGGTCCGTGCAGGCCTCAAGGTACGCGGAGCGCCTGCAGGGCGCTGTCTCGAAGCTGGTGTTCTCTATGCCCTCCACTTGGCTGCTGCAGTGCATCAAGGTCAGTTCCAAACCGTTTGGCATGTTCGCTAACTCGTTTCACGGTTTCATAGAACCGTAATCTCCACTACTGGCGAGCATCGAGCGCTTAGATCTATGAGTAACTCAGTCGTAATCATTCATGCCCACGCCCCCATAGCTTGTCCCGCCCCCCGCTCAACCAGCCAACAATGTGTGTAAAGGGCAAAGTTCGTTTCATTTGTAAAATGCCAAATTCATCTGCGAGATTGATAAAATATGCCGACAACACGCCAATCGTGCCAAGGTGGCCAATGCCAATTAAAAATACAGTTTTCGGTGCAAACTACTTAGTCAAACAATTGATGATGGATGGATCGAGCTATAATTGCTCTATAATATGGTGTATATAGGGCGGTGTTAGAACAAGTAAACAAACAACACAGGAGATATCTAAATATATACTTGTTAGCCCTGCGAGTGGCAGTTTAAAGTTCAGGTTGTGAACTGTGAGACTGTTGTTGTTTATCATAGCCGCTATGGCGAAGGGAGCACGTACTCTGAGTGAGTGTCCGCATATAGAATCAGCAGAATGGCCAATTGAAATTCCCGCACTGTTCCATAGTCCATATTGGGCCGGCAATTGTAATTATATTATCTGTGGCAACTGCTAATCACAGCCAAACTGCCTACAAGTTGGCTGAAAACAGATCGAGCTAAAGCCCCGACGAGGGACAGTCGGTCGGAGGCGACGGCGTAAACACAACTCAAATCAGCTGTTGGCTATCGACTCTTACCAATACCAGATGGCTAGCACACACACACACACACACGCGCACACACACCATTTGTTATCCAAAGCGAGGCAACGTCACCGCCGCAGTTGTGTTGGTAAATTTGTGTGCTTGCTTTCGGATACGATAAATACGAGTCTGGCGCCCCTCCGCCCCCCGCTGCCCCACTTCCGACAGCGCCATTGCCATCTGCTGGCCCGCTTTGTGGGACGGCAATCGCAAAGCGTTTCCCGCGAATTTCTCGGTGCGCGTGCACTCAACGTTTGGCCCGGTTGGGTACATTTTAAGTGCGCGTGTACTCGCCTGCACTGTGAGCAGCGCCTTGGCTTCGTGCACTGCACGCTGATGTTAACGAACCCGAACTCGTCGAACACTCTGCGTTTGACATCTTTGCGAACTGCACGCGACTTGGCCCAAAAGGCCAAAAGAAAGGCCTGTAAAGTGGACAGTCTTTCTTTCGTTCCGCTTTGCGATCGAGTGCTCTTTGTTTCGAATCATTTGCCAACACTCGACGCGAAACGAGAAACTGCTTATCAACCATAATGTGTTGTAATTGCCAGCAATTTAAGCTACAATTATATTGATTGATTAGCGTGCCGTAAAGCAGCTGCTACCGCTGCTAGTAGAGCCCAGTGGCACTCTGTGCGAGTTACATTGTTGTTGTGCCCCGATTAAAGCCAACCGGAAATGTCAGATGGCGCGTAGCATTAGATCATCTACATTAGCCGTTTAATAGCAGCTCTGTGGGTAACTGAGCTGTTTGCTAATCTAAATGAAGCCGATGTCCATTGCTTTTGTTGTGTCCGTATATAAAGACATAACTGGGGACTGGGGAATAATTGCCCTGAAATTTGCAATACAAAGATAACTGCGTCGAGTTCAGTGGATGATAACACAGTTGCATTAACCCTTGTCGATATGGCTATGAGGTGGCAGCCATTGTCGTTAGTATTCCTCAGCCTATTCGATAGAGTTAGACGTCGCAATGAATGCGTTTTTCCCGTTGACCTCGTTGTGTGACAAAGGTCAAGCGAAAACCAACTGAGTTTGATGAACTTCTTTTCTAAGTTTGTGGCCCACTGTAACCACAGCAAAGACAGCAAAGTATTTCAATTGCATAATCGTCGTACGGCCCGCGATTTTCGCCTCCCCGGTTCTATAGCCGATTCTATAGCCACGTCACTGCGTTAAGACATCGTTTAGACACCACTATTCATATTTTCTTCACCAGTATTTTCTTATATTCACATAAATATTTAAAGGCCAATTGCAGCACACAGAAAATGTACAACCCTAATGCGCTCACAGAGGCCCGAACTAAACTGAACTGAACTCAACTCAGTTAAACTGACTGCGGCAAAGTTTGGCCAACTTGGCGGCTTGTTCGATTTTTCCAAGCACGCGGCGCCGCCGTTGCTGCGAGTTGGCTATATATATACATATATATATATATATAGAGTTGGCTTGGCTATTTCTGTATACCCTTTCCGGTACCAACGAATATTGTGAATCTCAAACGTGAATAGCGATTTTTTTAAATGATTAAAGGAATTAAAGGAATCCCTAGTTTTGCATAGTTCAAACTCAGTTAAAGGGTATTCCTATTCCTCAGTAAAAGAGTATTCCCTACGAGTGTGGTCCTGTGCTTTTCTTCTTCCGCTTCGTTTTGCTATTGTTTTTGACTATATTCTGCGCTCTTAGCTGTTGGTGGCGTTTCATCACAGCTACATACAAACATACTGTCTGTATATTATTCGCAACCTTTGTAGTTGCTCATACGTCATGTGGGCCCAGGCTTTATTTATAGCACTGCCAACAATGTGAGCCAGTACACAGAAGTACCTCGGAGGGAAACAGGATGTGTCAAGCATTTTAAACGCTTTTGATGACTTTTCCAACTTTTGTCTGCCAAGCGCGCTCTTCCGTTCAAGCCTCGGCCAGCGGACTGCTTGAAAATACTAAAGAGCAGGACTTGCCCGGATGGGCCGCTTTAATAACGTCCATTGTCGGCGGTTAAACGAAACGAAAGATGGTTGGCATTGATTTCTACGTGGGCGATTTTCTATTCGAATTTTAAATATGGTGCCTGTTCAAGGCTAACAGCTGCTCTCTGAATGTGAAGGCTTTCTTGAGTATGCATAAAGCTATTGTGGAAGGTAAATGATACTGCAAATTAAAATTTACAAGCTAGCTTTCCTTGTCAAATGCCTAACCAAGGCAAAGGAGAAGGTTTAGCCGTTTATCCTCATATTAATATTTCTATTTAAACTTTTTCCTTACTAGACTTTTTTTATATCCGACAAGAGTTGAACATTAGTTAGCTCGGCACGCGAGTGCCTTCAAGACAAGCTATATTTATTGTTTTTTACGGTCTGTCTATTGATTTTTTCCAGGTGCGACTCGAAAGAGTCAAAGATATCATTTGGGTAGACAGTTCTAAATTTAGAGCTGCTGCCAGCCCAATTTGGGTATCAACTTAAGGACAGTCCTGGAGAAAGCCAGCGTTAAAGTGTCCTGGCGTGATTCCGTGTGAATTGAAGCCAAAAGCGACAACACGCCCTGGCTCTCGGTCCTATCTGGGTCAGTCAAACGAGCGTCACGCACGTATCCTATTTCTCATGCCGTCATAATCTATGTTAATCTCATTAGTTTGCGTCCCCGATTTTAAGTGATGAAATCGCCGCCCCAATGGCACTCACCCATAGCTGGCATTGCATTGCTTCAGGTCGTTGGGCTTTTGCAGGGGCAGCGCCTGCAGCTGATTTAATAGTGGCACCGGCTCCGAGCTGGACTTGGCTGTGCCTGATGCTGATGCTGATGCTGATGCTGATGCTGATGTTGCTGCCGCTGAAGTCGTTGTTGTTGCTGTTGTTGTGCTATTATTGCTGCTCTTATAGTGAACTGCATTAAGAGGTGCTAATTCGGATGTCGTCCTGGCGGGCAGTATGACGGCGCTGCTGTCATTGTCCTTGTCCACGAGAGGAACGTTCGAGGCGTGCAGCTCATCCATTGCTTGGACGAGGAAGTCAAGGAGGTGTCTGTCTAAGCGTAGATTTTACACAACTGCAATTGGCATTAGGCTGCCTATCTTAATGTGAGTTTCTTCTCTTTATATGTATTTATTACTTTGTCGTTGACTTTGAGTAGACTTCTCTATTTACACGGTATATTCTACGTTAACTTTGAATTATTCATTGTTTATGTTCCTATTTGGCATATTTGTTTGTTACGTAGAAGTTGGAAGTCGATGAATATTTCATGTTGCTGGGTTTCTCCACCTCCTCTGCAGGCAGCTGAAAAAGAAGAAGAAAAGACACAATCGGCGTGAGTGTACAGAAAACATCTGGGTTTTTGTTGGATAGAGCATTGCGATAGATTAAATGCTAGACTGGTCGTATCTGAAAATCAGAAGTTATATATTATCGCCAGTTTATTAACTGATTATTTTTGAGAATTTCACCGTGCCACACAGTTTTTGGGGTAATAATATTAAAAGCAGAAGCATTTTTTGTTTGCAATACGCCGTGTGTTATTATTAAAATCAATTTGTGAGTTTAGCTGCACCCGTCGAACAGAGCATCGGATGCTTTGGCAGGTGGCCGGGCGATAAGATTGCAGCTGGGTGGAACCGATTCGCTATTCAGCGAAAGGTATAGATTATGAGGATTTGTTTGCCTGTGCGATTGGGGATGATTGTGATAAGCCGGCCAATTGACTGGCTTCCTTTCCGGCTAATCGCAGATATGCAATAGACTATAGACTGGCGCACTTGTTGTTGTTGCTCTCTGACGGCCCAAGTGTTTTATGTTAGGCGGGCGCTGGCGTCGTCTGGTTTATCAGCGAACAGCAACAGATATACTTTTGATTGCAAAACCCCCACAGCTGCAAACATGATGTCAGTGGCCAGTGGACCTGGCGCCTGGCGCGAATTCCAATTGGGAACGGGAGCCAGTTGGTGCGTGCCCCACCTTAGGCTCCGGCAAAGTGGGTTAGTGGCACGAGCAAAGGGTGTGCGCTGTCATTGACGAATCCTCGCATTTCGACGAACTTATGCGTATCGAAATACGGGCATAGGCATGGCACGTGGCTTCGCTCGCCGATTTATATTTGGCAGAATATTCATAAACAAATTGCGGCCGTAAACAATTAATGAAGAATCGTTTGGCCAATGCTGAGAGCTGGCTCCGAGAGGCTAAGAGATGCCGTGAGAGCCACAGCGAGAAGCGTAAGGCAGAACGCACGCGCGCTCAATGAGATACAAAAGCAGGAAAGCATTTAAAGATACATATGATATGTCTACATACATATGTGTGCATATATAAACGTTTGTGTGTATTTCTATTTTTTATTTCTATAGTAGCGCTATTAATATGTATGTGAGCGATTATGCGAGTGGATGAAGCAAACAAAACTGATAATCTTTAGACATTATTTCGCAGTTGGAGCTCAGGGGGTAGTTTAAAATAAGCACTCGTGGTGGTGCTGGTGCTGGTGGTGCTGGTGGTGGTGCAGGGACACAGCCGAGTTCGCGGTTTCGACCACGCAGCGCACTAACGTGCCACCAACTTGCACTAATCGCGACGCAATTGTGTTCCCTTCTTTTGTTGGCCAGTGTACTTGAAAGTGTACATGCTAGTCGTAGCTCACCTTAATCACAATAAATTAATTCCAAGAATTGCTGGCACATAAAACTCGTTTTGTTTCTTTTTTTATGTTTTCGTCTGGCTTTGCGCTAGAGATGCTTATTGCCGTTTTCTGCTTTATTTTAGGCCCATTTCGTCGCCAATTTTCACATAAATTCGGCTGTTGGTAAAACAAAGCTCTCTTTCTTTGTGAACACGTAATTGTTTTAAATTATTGTGCGAGCAAATAACCTGCGATGCGAACGGCAAATGGCGAACTGTGGTTAAGGAACCAGCGGAGCATAGCAGCAGCTCCTCCAGCTAAGAGGAGAACTGGCGACTGTGGCTTTCTGGGCTAATTTAAGAGACTACAGCACAGCAGCTGGCCGAACAAGACATTAAACGTGTTTTCTTTAGCGGATCACGCGACGAGCTCCCCAAACACAGGAGACAACTTCAACGCAGCGCGAACGAAAAAGAACTGAAACTGCGAGCGCGTCAAATGCTGCTGCGAGGCTAAACAGCGTCTCTCAGTGGCTCTGGCTCTCTCTTTCTCTCCCCGACTGGCGGGCGGTTGAGTGTGTGTGGGGGCGAGCGAGCACGACGGAAAGACGACACGTTTTATTGCTTCGTCAATGGGCGGGAGAGAGGAAGAGAGAGCGAGAGCCTCAGCTGCTGCTTTGTTTGGGTGCCTCCCAATGTTGCCACACTATTACGGCCTCTGTGCCAGTGTGTACGCCTGCGTCAATTGAGTGTGAGTGTGTGCTTCAGCTGACTGCAAACAGCTGATCGTAAACACAAAGCAAACGCAATTCATGCCCGATGCAGTCGCAGTGCACTTGGTCTGAGTGCAACTGCACTCAAACTGGCTGCCACATTCGCCACTACTTTCAATTTGGATGACTACTTCGTGTATACGTATTTTCTTGCTAGATAACATTATAACTCGCAATTACACATGCATGTTCTCTGGCACTTTGATAATGCCGTAGCTGGCATTTCAGATTGAACTTTGAACTGCGCTATGCCGTTCTGGTTCGCTCGGATTGCGAACAAAGCAAGCGTCGAGCGACATGAATAAAAAGCAAAACAAAAACAAGTAAGGCGCTCTAGTCGGGAGCGCCCGACTAGGGGATACCCTGAACCCTCTGTTCACATACGTTTCAACCCCCTTGCATTCGTACACACATACACAAACACACACACAGACAAATTCACGCCGCAGGCAGTGCGTTTCTCAGCCCCCACGAAGGGAACTGAAATTGTTATTGAAATTTTTACTACGTAATAAAAGTATTCGAATCTATGTACAAACCAAAGCCCAAGTCTGTAGTATTTGAATTGCGTTTTTTTTTTTCAAAAATGGGGCGTGTTGGGGGAGGTATGCAAAATCCGAACCAAATTTGAGGGCTCTAGCTCTTATAGTCTAGGAGATATGCTAAGAAAACTTAAAAAAACAGAGGTTTAGTTAGATTTTTATCGATATTAGTGAAACGGTCGACAAAAAATGATAAACTCGTATTTCGTATTGAATTACAGAATCTATAGTCGTTTAGTTGGAGTCTCTAGCTTTTGTAGTTTCCGAGAACGCTGCGTTCATACAGACGGACAGACGGACAGGGCTAGATCGACTCAGCTTGCGTCTTGATCAAGAATATATATACCTTATCGGGTCTGAGATGCTTCCTTCTCCCTGTTACATACATTTGCACAAAACCAGTATACCCTTCTTACCCACTTTTAATGAGCTTAGGGTATAACAATTGTGATTTGCGGCGGAGTATCGCATGAACAAAACGAGTGCGTACGCTTGCACTCATTTGTGACGATCGCAAGCCCAGCCACAGATTTCATTCACACTCTGAAAAAGTGCTTAAAGTGGGCATTTAGGGAGCGATGACATTGACCCTATTTTATACGCCCATAATCGTATGTTAATAGACCCCAGATTCAGTTTGCCCTCATATCAGCAGTTAATTTGTTCTTTGCCTTTTCGAAGGCGATCAATCTTGATATTGTGCCATATCCCCTTTGGTCCGATGCACTGTGGGTGCCCTTTTTTCGCACTTGAATGCCCACGCGATTCACGAATAAGTGGATCAAAGCATTGCGAGTGCAAAACATTTGGCGGGCTGGGTTAAATCAATTGAACCAGCCGCCGACGTGGATGAAGCCAAATAGCTTGGAGTGCATTGTTCAAAGCAGCAATTAAGCCAGGTTGGGTGCACTGCCACTCTCCGGTGCATTCAGGTGTTTTCTTTGCCCTAAAGCTGGCTGCACGTGGCTATCTTTATAGCAGCAATCAATGGAATATTGCTTGTGGATAACACACATTCATTTTAACTGTGATGCCATTTTTGGCAAATTTAATCAAATTTTATAATAAACATTCTGTTGTTAGTAAAATGTCAAATGAATGTAGATTGTATATAAAAATATGAAAGTGTAACAAAAAAACCGTTGACCATGTCAATTTATTTAAACAGTCAAAGCTTTTACCGAAAGCTTTGTTATTTCATATGAGCGTCGTATGTGCAAACGAGACAACACGAGTGCCTCTGAACTTTCATAGTGGAAAAGTGCTACCCATAAGGCGGCAAATTCAAAAGCGAATTCAAGTCTTAGTTAAAATGAAATATTTAATTTTCATTAGTTCACCTTTACATTAGAGAATTAGTACAGTAAAATTTTACAAATAAAACCTAAAAATAAATTATAAATCAGTATTATACGGTACTGAGTAACCCTCATCGGCAAGTGTAAATCTGAAACTGCTTATCTACACTCTGGCACTAACGAAACTCCCACACTGAACAACTTTGAACTGGATTTCGGCTGCCCTCCGGAAACCGCCAAGTAATCTGCATTTCTCAGGAGGACGCCCGAATCTTGTTGCTGTCCCGCTCCTGGTCACTATCGCAGTCGCCGCTTTCGGCTGTGTCCTCGTCGCCGCTGGCGCCCTCGTTGCCCCGGGCAAACAAGTGCCGCAGGCAACTACGTTTCACGTATAAAAAAGCGCACAATGCGCACAGTAAAAAGATAATGCCCACCGAGCTGCCTATAATCAGAGCCCGCATCTTGCGCTGCGAGGGCACATCGAGAAATAGTTCGGGTCCGGCTACTTGCTGGGCATCTGCGCCCACGGCGACGACCTGTATCTTAAAGGTGACGTCCTCCTTCAGGTGGCGCAGCTGATAGAAGTTGTCGAAGGTTTCGGCGGTGCCGATGAGAAAATGCTCCGGCTCCTTCCACCAGCGCACCGTATACAGCCGCAGCGACTCCAGCCCTTGCGTCGGGTGTTCCCAGTGCAGCAGCCAGCCCTGGGGCGTGTTGATTACGCTGAGGTTCCAGGGAGCGCCCAGGCCGCCGACATTGGGCGGCTGGCTCTGCTGGTGCTGCAAGTGCTGGGCATCGAAATCCTCCCCGCGCAATGTGGACGCTGTGTGAGATGAGCGTAATGCCGGATTAGCTTCCAAATCTTACTGAACGCGCTCACCTTGCGTCTGGAAACGGAACTGTTTGCTAAACATGCCGTCGCCGAACTTATCCTGACTGAGGACCATGAACTCGTACTCCCTGCCGGGCAGCAGATTCTGGACGGTGGCCTCCATGACGGTCTTGTCGAGCACCCGCAGCGTGCGCCACTCCGGCGCATCGCTGAGCCGATACCACACCGTGTACTCCAGATTGGGCCTCAGGTAGCCTGTTGGTTGAATGGCGTATATCTGACTTCTTGTCAGTGTGTGTGTGTGTGTGGGGATCTCACCTGGCTGCCAGCGTATCGTGATGCAGGTCTCGGTGCTGTTCGCCGTCAGGTTGTACGGCGGGCGTGGCGCAATGTTCTCGATCATCAATTCAGCCTCGGCCGTTATCGTTGCGGCCTCATTGGTCGCCGAGCACTCGTACATGCCGCGGTCGGTCTCAATTAGGTTCGTGATGGTCAAATTGCCGCCGCTAAAGCTGTGCCGCTCTATTGGCAGGGCCTGGCCGTCTCTCTGTGTGCGAATTGGTTAAATCAAAAGCGGCCCGAACGCGGCCCCGGTGCAGCTGTCCGTGACACTCATGCATGTTTCAGCATGCAATCAAGCAAAACTGCAGCAAGGCCGTCCGGCGCCAGGCTCCGTTTGCAGGGGCTTTGTGACAATGCGACTCGGACTTACCCGACTCCACACAATGGACGGCCGATTGTTTCCGTCCCGGTCGATGGCTTCGCACGGCAGCTCTGCCGTCTCGCCCAGTTTCTGTATGTAAATCGGCTTCGGGGTAACACTGAATATGGGCGGGCGGAGCACAATTACGCTAATGATGGGCGATGGCCCGTCCGTGCCGAGGTCGTTGTACGGCGTACAGGTGTAGCTGCCCGCATAGTTCTCGTTCACCTTGGAGAAGAACAGGCTGCCGTTCATCTTGTAGAAGACGCCGGGCACGTTGTACGAGTCGAACAGGAGGCCGTCCTTCTCCCAGCGCAGGTTCTTCAGCGGCGGATTGGCCCGGAAATGGCAGTCGAGCACGGCCGGCTGTCCGAACGGCAGGTAAACCTCGGGCGGCGCATAGATCACCTTGGCCTTATCTGCAAGAGAGTCGCATGAGATGAGGAGCTGCTGGACATTTACGAGGGTCCCCGTACATTGTATGTTGAGAAAAGCCTTGGCCGTTTGCAGCTCGCCGTCGTTGTTGCGCACCTTGCACTCGTACTCGCCCAGGTCGCTCATCATGGTCGGATCGATGCTGAGGCTGCCGTCGGGACCCGTAAACGAGCGCCGCACCAGATCTTGCACCTCCTGCAGCAGCACGCCGTCCTTGTACCAGGCGGCCTGCGAGCTGTCCGGATACTTCATCACGCAGTGGAAGAACGCCGTCTGGCCCTCCATGATGGTCTGGTTAACGGGCGGTATTTTGATCAGTGACCCGCCCTGCACGGCCAGGTGATAGCTCGTGCCGTTGTTGCGCACGCTGGGCGCGCGGTTCGGGAAGATGACCTGGCAGTGGTACCAGCCCTGGTCGGATTCTCGGATCGCCGTCAGATTGACGGACGCCTTGCCCAGGTCGGCATGGGGGCCGACGAGGTGCAGGCGCCCGTTGAAGAGTTCGTTGGTGGAGGTTTCGTTCTCGTACCAAGTAAATATCTTCTTGTTCTAGCGTAGGAGAGAAGAGAACAGATAGCTGAGAAGAAGTCAAGACGGCGAGAGAATCTCCCGAATCATAGATGCTTGGCTAACACACTCAAATGCACACACACACACAGTCAATGGCACATGTGTGTGAGATTCTTTATAGTTTCCATGAACACCCGCTGTGCTCTTCTTGGAAAGAATTGTCATCATATATATATCCGACACTTTGTATGGGCACCGAAAAACTTCCAAGTACACAAAGAGAAAAAAGTCGGACTAAAATTAAGTTAGAATGAACACGAATTAAGTTTTCAACATTCTTAAAAACCATACTTGATATAAGTCCGAATTACTGGGAATCAGCACGAAAATTCTTAAACTAAGTACAAAAGAATCTTGAATCAAGTAAAATTCGCGATTTACTAGAAATAAAAACGAAATACTTGATTTTTTTCTCTCTGTGTAGCAAGACTTAAAGTTGTATTTCAGCAGATCTTTTATATCTATGTTATACGGAAGTTTTTCTATACAAACTGCAGATTCGACCGAGTCAACGAATTGGAAACAAACAAAATAATGTCAAAAAACAAAAGATAAACATAACAAATTTAATTTAAAAAAAATGCATAATAGATTAAAATAGTATCAGAACCTTGTGGGAAATCAATTTTTCATCAATAAAGCTACTCAGCGACCCTGTATTTGTATATTAAGGTGCTTGCACCTTTCTACAGGTATTACATACCAAAACTTGCTAACTTGGAATAATATATCGAAATTCATTATTTTCAAACGAAAACAGTCATGTTTGACTTTGCCTGAAAAAATGTTTTCGTTAAATGCGCTTTATATTTAGAAACATTCTGCTGCTGGAATGTCAAAAATAATGTAAAATAATGTCATATTTTTCAGGCGAAGACTCAAAAGATTGCACCCCTTAGACACCAGAAACGACTTAAACCTTTAGAAAAAATATTAAAAAAGAAACAATGTAAATAGTCATAGTTATAAGTCATAGTCTTAAGTATAGTCATAGTTTTAAAGGCAGTTCGACAATCAATTGCAAATGTTTTAGTTAAAAATGCGCTATAGAGTTTAGGACAATAAGCTGCAATAAAGAATCAAATTGAAAAAAAAAAATAAATGTCATATTTTTTTACCAGACCACGGCATTAAAACATTATTAAGCATGTCAATATATTTCCATTTCAGGCAAAGCGTTCCCATACTTTAAAACTGCCAGCTTCATGCTCTACAATGGTTGATACGATTATAAATAAATTATAAATTGTTTAGCTTTTAATTTTTATATTTATATATATTTCTTTGTATTCTATACATTCTACTTAGGTTGGCACTCGATTTGTCAACCTATTAAATAAATAAATAAATAAATACATATCCACTATATAATTCCTAGATTTTGGTCGGTTTCTACTATCCAGATCTTTTTATTTTATCACGCCTAGAAAGATTTTATATAAATTATACATTTTTTATAATTCTGTTGGGCTTTTAGCTTTTTATTTTTATATTTATATATATTTCTTTGTATTTTATACATTCTATTAGGTTGACACTCGATTTGTCAAATAAATAAATACATATCCACTATATAATTCCTAGCTTTTTAGCCTTTTTCTATTAACCAGACCAAGACAATAAATCTTTGTTTTATCACGCTTAGAAAGGTCATAGTCAAGATTCTTGTTTCCATTTAGTTGTCAACAGGTTTAATTGTTGCTTAAATTAAGGGCTTTGTGACAATGTAGATACTCATAGCAAATCAGAATTTATCTCAGAGGAAAATGATTCTCAGAGGTTGCCCAATTTGCCCATTTTTGTGCTGCCAACCAGCCCGACGTTGGCCCACTCGGTGGACGGGCCGACTACTGCTAAACCACAGGCTGGGGATTTGGTTGCACGGCGCGCCCGACGGTTATTGATAGCTGGCGACCGCAGCGGGCGTCAGTGCGATGCAATTCGATAGTTTTAATTGTGTGGCACAAGTGTTGGTTGATCTATTGACATTGTTGTTGGTGGAGCTTTCTTTAATTGAAATCGGCGAAACAGTCACCGAGGGATCCGGCGGGGGCCGTCGGCCCCAATGTCGGACTGCGACTGTGAGAAATGTTGTTTTCGCCTGCGATGCGTTGCATCATTTTTGCCTACTTATTCAAGTACACCCAACGGTGTGTCGACTGGCGACGCCAGCTGCTGCCACAGCGCACATTTATCAGCATTATCTAACAAATTACAAGCGTAACTTGATTTATCCGGTAATTTTTTTAGCGCTCGCCAACGTGCGCGAAAATTCGCGATGGCCGTGAAGAGTAGTTTTTGATTGCACACACGGCTATTTGCATAAATATTTTGTTGTTTGCCCAGCCTTAGCGTCCGACTGGGTATGCTACCCTACGCACATACCAGATGGGTATACCAAATCGGTAGTTGAACACCGTTCGAACTAAAACTGAGCGCAATTAAAGTGAATCTTTTTGAAATGACATCATGACCCGTTGACCAACTGGAATTTAATGCATTAATACAATACAATAAAACACAGAGCAAGCCCAGACTGAACTCTCCGTGTGCGTGCGTCAAATTAGGCAGCCAACACATTTGCGAGGCGGCAGACAGTCCCCACCCCCAGGCGGGGGCCCAAATGGGGAGTGCTCTAATGTGCGTGCGAGTGTGCGATGAATGGGAAATTGCTGGATTTAAATACGAACGTGCGCCGTGTGGGCAGTGTTTTTTTTTTTTTGTTTTTGTAAATAACTCGCAATTGAATTTAATTGCATTACTCACAGTTGTCAACAAAATGCCAAGCATTCAATTCGATTGAATGCAATTGAAATTGATTTCAACGGTTTTCCGATGCTGTTTTTGTCGCCCCTCTTTGATGTCACACTTCAGATTCACACTTTCGAGGGGTGAAATATTTTAAAGTGTTTCTGATATTTAAATGCAATTTGAAGCAGGAGCCCGAATCGATGGCAAAGGCAGGCAGACCTCTGGCCGTTGCACTGCTGGACTGCTGGACTGTGTGCTCCCCCCTCTCCCCCGGCCAATCGAATGGCGCCCACCCACGAGCATATGTATTTTATATATAGTACAATTTCGTTTTAAGGTGCGTGTGTGCGCGCAACACGTCGTATGCGTAATGTTTGCGCGCATTAACCAGTTAACTTACATCTTTGCTCCAGTGCACGAGATAAGGTATGGGCGAATCGTATGGAAAATCTATATAGCAATTGAAGACGACATGCGAGCCAACCTTGGCCTCCAGATTCGTTTGCCTGCGATGATCGCGCGCGCAGGCCACACAGGATGTGTTCATTAAGAGCGCCAGCAGCAGCAGCAGCAGCAGCAGCGACATCATGCCTCCTCCCCCTCCTCCTCCTCCTCCAGCGAACTTGGCAGTTATCTCATGGCCCTTTTCTGGTCTAATTCCCACGCGTTCCTTTGGCATTTTAGGCTATTTGGGATACTTGGGATACTTGGCACTTGACACTGGCACTGATTACTCGCAGCGAGGACGCGTAGCCCCAAGTTTCGGATGCATGGCGTTCAAAACGTAATTCAAATGCAGGTCAATTGAGTCTAAGCGGAAAACGCAAAACGTCGCAGCTTTTCTTTCCACAAACAACAAGTATTCTGTGCTCGTGTTCGTAATGTGATCCGCACGCCGCAATTAGTCCGAATCTGCGCTCGCGTGAACTGAACCCGACGACTGGAGAACCTCGACTGAAACTAGAAAAAAAAAAACACACACGCGATCATAGGGCAGAACATTCCGGGTTTCGCTCAGCGGGCATTTTTTCAATTCGAATATGAGGCTCAGCCATGCGTACAGCGATGTGAATATACTCACGACTGATCGACTTTCACATGCGCTCTGCCAAATTTGACATCTGACATACGCCCACTGGCCGGGCGAGCTCCAAGTCGATTCACTTTCATCGACGTTTATCCACTTAAATAATTGGGTGTGCACTCCAAAGAACGCTGTTATTGCATCTTTCTAAAATTCATTCGCTTAATTACTTGGACGACAATCAACGCCTTCGCTGGGTTAAGTAAGTATTGCTATTTCTGACGGAGCGTCTGATATAGAGGCAGGTCTAGACTTCCGGGCTGCCGAGTTGCCGGGGTTATTAGTTGGCCCAACGAAAAGACAATTCTCGGTTGTTTTATTTGATCAATTTCAATTTGTTTTTTTTTTTTAAGTTTATTTGTTTAAAAATTTTGTTCATTTTGCTAATTTGTTTTTATAATTGTGTCTTGTGTTAATTACAATATATCTCGTTCTAAACAGATTTTTGTTGTACGTGTTTATATATGCTGAAATGCTGGGGAACCTTTGTCGGAATGAAAATTTGGGGAATTAAGCGAATAACGATAGAGTGTGAAGGTTGCTTTTTGAATGTCTTGAAGAAGGTGCAACTGGAAGAAGGGAAGTAAGGAAGGAAGGAAAGAGTTCATGTTCTCATTGATAGTTGTGTTTACTTTGTTTAGGCTTTATTTTGTTCGAGTCAAAAAGTTGAAGTTGACTGACGCACCTTGTCCAAAAATCAAAGTGGCAGACTAAAGCGTTTGATTTACTTACAAGTAAATTATTTGTTATATTTTTGTTGTCATTTTACTTAATGTACATGCCATTTAATTCAGTAGTTGTAGTAATTTATACTCATATAAATAATTGTGTATATATATATATATATATATTTATGTGTATATATATATATGTATATATACGCCTTTAAAGTCCTTCACTTAACGTGTATATGTGTTGCACTACTTTACGCCTCGTCACATCTTTCAATGGTATTTTTTCTCAATGCTCAATTAAAATTTAATACATTAATACGCATACTTTAGTTGTAAATTTTCCTCTTTTATGTTTTGTTTTTTTTTTTTCGTTAATGCTCAATTAATTAATTGCGTTCTAGTTAACATTATGTGTCAGATTGTGTGTGTGTGTGTGTGTGTGTGTTTTCTTTCTTTTTTGTTTGCTTGTGAGCGAAAGTCAGTTTTGTCTTTGCCTACTCAATACAAAAATCAACTTATTTTAATATTCTTGGTTAGCATTTACAATAATATAACCTCATCAATACGGCGTTGTGCAATAACATTAGTAAGTATATATTTCAATTCGGTTACGATTTCTGTTTGATCAAATAAGAAACCATTTCGACAAGAGCCTTCTCTAAATACTTTATTACGCTCAGGACATGAAATTATAATGCTGCGCTTGGCACAGACAACGGGCTCGAAATCATATAGAACTGTTCGAAATCAGCGAAAAAAGGCATAACACAAATAATTATCATGAGATCATTTTCTTCTTTTTTTTTTTGTTTTTTTTTTCTTTTTCTTCTTTTGCTGCTCAACGACTTGGTTAAATTTGTATTTATTATGTAGTACATATATTATTAAATATTTTTGGTGTAATTTACATACGTTATACACACGGTAATCATTCGCGCTCTGGCAGTGTTTTGGCGTCAAGTTGTGTCAAACCATTCCGTACAAATTGTTGTTCAGACAAGTTTATCATTAACAAGTATTTACGCAATAAAAACCGAAACTCATCAGACACCTCATAAGTTTAACTGAAACAATTGGGCTACGCTGCGGACCAGGCTTTCGTGCCGTAAACCCGATGGATAAGGGAAATTAGTGTGCCAGAAGTAAAGCCGATAAATGACTATAAATATAAATATACAGCCTCTAATTCACGTTAATTCAAATATACGTATTTGCCATCCAGTTCGTCTGATCATGGATTGTGAACATCGGGGAACAACTGAAATCAGTCCCATAGCCGCCCAAAATGTAACGCTCTCTATTCTCCTTTTAGTTTCAATTAGTATTAGAAGTTTAATAAATGTTAAGTAGCGCTAACGTACTTTTTAACCGACGTATTTAACTGTCTTGTTTTTCGTTTTTGTTATATTTGTTGTTGTTGTTGTTGTTGTTGTTGTGTCAAACATGTTGCATTGGATTAAAATATTTTCCTATTCTCGTACCGGAAAAAGTATTTAGGTTTTCAATAAATATATCTTTTGAGTTAATTATTTGTGTAGCTCAACAGTAAACATATATGCAGCAGTTATATTTCATGTAATTATTGTTTTAAACTGTTTTTGTCAATCGTTCTTGTTTTCGTTTTGTTTTTATTAAATAATTTAATTATAAAACAATTTGTCTATATATAGTTTTTCAGAGTTTTTATCGCTTTTATTTTAACACTTTGTTCGTTTAGTCTAACAACTAAGGACTTAACCACTATCATACTTTGCATTGTTTTACGTTAGTGTTAATGTAACATAATATACGTTTACCTTTCTTGAATTTATTAATTGGTAATTGATGTTAAACATATCAATCTGTGTCGCCTATGCTTTAAGTATCTAATACATAATATTATATAAATAATAATCATTTTGCGTATTGTGTCAAATATCAATTACATAATATATTGAGTTTTAAGTAATATGTTCTCATAATTGCTATAGTTTTTAAATATTATTCTTAAACTTGTTGCTTTTGCTTTTGCTTTTCGCTTTTCGCTTTTCGCTTGCGTGCCTTCTTATAATGTTTAATGCATATATTTTTATTTACAAAAATTATCTTCTTGGTTGGTGTCCTATGTTCTCTTCTGTTTTGTTTTACTTTTGTTGTTATCTATTAAACGCTTTTTGCTCTACCATAAAAACTACTAATTAGTAGTCCATAACTGTGTCTAACTGGTTACATGGATCGGGCAGGCTGGCGAACTATCTGAGCTATGTTTTTGCTGGCACTGCGGTGCGATGGATATCTAATCATATGGCTAATGCGGTCGACTTTGCCTGTATTCATTTTCCAACTGGTGCTGTTACACTAGACGCGGGTGTGGGTGTGGGTGTGGATGAGGGCCTGCCTTGCGGTCGTTCAGCACACGCTCTCGATTTCGGGGCCACTCGGCCGCTGCAGAGACTGCCGCTTGCGGTAGGCGTAGAACTCCTCCCGCATCGCCTGCAGGCGGGCCTCGACGTTGTCGTATCGCGGCAGGCTGCGCAGCTTGCGCGAGCCGGCGGCGTGCAGCAGGCTGCCGCTGAGCGGGCCGAGCGTGTGGTGCAGGTGCGGATGCGGCGGATAGTGATGGGTGTCTATGTGAAGATTGAGATCGTCGCGTAGCAGGCCAACGCCCGTCGGCGTGGACGCGCTCGGCGTGGGCGTGGCCGGGTCGAACTCGTAGTGGCCGTCGACACTGCCCACGTCCACCTGACAGGGCCTGGGCAGGCTGCTGTCCGTGGCGGCGTTGAGTCTTGAGATCATTTCCAGCCAGTGCGCCATCGTGTAGGTCGACGTTAGCCCGGCCGAGGCCGGGCTGGGCTGCAGGTAGGAGTAGTGATAGGGCTGCTGCTGCTGCTGCAGCTGCCCGGGCACCAGAGTCTGCGCCTGTGCCTGCTGCCCGCCCGATGCGGCGGCGGCGTTCAGTCCGAAGTACGCCGAGTGCTTCGGCGGCGAGGGCGGGGCTCGGTAGGGCGGCAACAGTCGCCACTCGCTGGTGCTGCCCGGATGGTTGGAGGTGTTCTTCGACCCAAAGCCGCTCGAGCTGGACCGCGACTCGGGCGACGCCTCCAGACCCACGCCGGCGCCCTGGGCAGCGCCGCGCAGCGACAGATTCAAGTCCGGCAGCGGCGACAGCAGCTCGTGCTGCTGCCGGCTGAAGAGCCGGGCGTAGTGGCGGGGATACCAGCGGGTGCGCGGCCGGTAGCTGTGGTACGGCAGCTGGCTCTGGTAGTAGTTGCGCCACGAGGGCGGCGACGGCAGCTGCAGCGGCACGAAGTGATCCTCCAGCGGGTGCGGAAACGGCGGCTGCTGCTGGCGCCGCGTCTCCTCCTGAATGGTGCGCAGCGAGGGCAGCTCCTGCGAGTGGTAGCGATACCGGCTCAAGTTGCCCGCGCCGCTGACGTGCGAGCTGGGCAGCGACCGTTCCGCGGAGTTCGGATAGACCGTGCTGAGGTCGCTGAAGTGCGTGTGCTGTGTCGGGTAGGCCAACAGCTGCTGCTGCTGCTGCTGCAGCTGCTGCTGGCCCGGCGTGCTCGCCGGCGAGCTGGCGAAGATGCGCGAGGCGCGCAGCTGCGGCGACACCAGCTGCTGGCCCAGACCGCCGCTGATCGTGTTGATGTGCAGGGGCCCGCTGGCGGCCCCGCCCCTCTGCTGCCAGTTCCTGTACGTGTTGTGCGTGTGCGCGCTGTACGGCCGCAGCACGTTCTGGTAGCGCGCCCCCGACACCGCGTCCTCAAACGGCTGCTGCTGCTGCTGCTTCGCGGTGCCGCCGATTTTGAGCAGCCCGCCCAGGCCGTGCAGGAAGCCCCGCGCGGAGTCCGCCGCCGACTGCAGGCTGACCTGGCTGGAGGAGGCGACGAGCGGGCGGCGCCACGAGGCGCGGGCGGTGATGAAGTTGCGGCGCGATAGAAAGCCGCCGTCGTCGCTGGAGGACTTTTCGGAGACGTTGCTGTTCCGGCGCTCGAACAGGGCTCCGTCCGGCACGTCGATGCTGTTCTCGAGCGTGTGGTCGTAGTGTGCCGAACGGCGCCGGGCGTCCTCCTGTCCCTCGTGTAGATTGGGCGAACTGTAGATGGAGTGGCAGTTGGTGCAGCGATCGGGTGGCCAAATCCAGTGCAATATGGCGATAAGTATTGCTGTTAGACTTGATATTCGGGTTTGTTTGTACCTGCCAAAGTTGAGGGGGATGGGTAAGTGGCCACTTCAATACAACAATATAACAATATAACAATATAACAATAAAACAATACAACAATATAACAACATATAGCCAAAGAGTAAGAAACTTAAGCTTGCTACTAACTAGAAACGAAAGTGAACCGAACTGAAGATAACTTTAACTTCAATTACAGAAAAGTTTGCTTACGATTTTGATTATGACAGGCTGGACCTGGAACTATAAAAACGCTTTCATAATCACGATAATGTTCAGTATTGCTATTGTTAGTTGTGGTCGTAGAATAGTGGTAATAGAAGTAGTTGTTGTTGGGAAATTTCGATTATTTTTTGAATTGCGAGGTCGCAGTCGATATGGTTAGATAGCTTGGGGCGCGTCTGAGGCGGCTTACTCACTTTTTTAAAGGCACTTGACCAGAGGAAATTGAGCCCGTACTGCGCTTGTGCAAATGATGATTATTGGCGGCAATGTTACGAGCGTCCGTTATCCTGCAAGCTACCATGTTGAACTCTGTAAACGTATAATTTCTAAAATTAATTTGGCGTGCAGCGTGAGCCGTCCTATCCGGTAAATAAAATACATAGAGAAGCTACCAAGCACACACTATTTACGAGTATGTCAGCACGCATACAGCGCTATCCACTACCATTTACACATGTGTGCATATATATATATATATATAGGAGTAGTCTACCATTCGGTTTCGTGGCTCAAAACTGGCACAAACCGGCATAACGCACCCCAGCTGAAAGTCTGTCGATTCAACTCAGCACACGAAATAAGCTGTATGTACATATAGAGTACTAGAATAGGTGGGCAATCGACATACGTATACGTTATGCCTATTTGCATGCCAGCCAGCATCATTAACGACAACGACAAACAGCTCCAGGCGGCGCCAGGAGGCACCAGCAGGAGTTTTAGCAATTTACTAGATTATTACTTAGAGTACAGGCAATACACCCACACACCGATAGGCTATACTAGGCTAGGCAATGGTTAGTTCTATTCTAGTTTTGGTTTAGTAATAAAGGGGTTGCAATTACTTATGCTAAAATATATATAGTAAAGGTATCCGATTGGCTAGACAAACATTGGCTGGGATCAGTGCGAAAAGGTAGGGCTTCCCTTGGGAGGGACTCTTCGAAGGCATATTTTGTCTATTCTCAACCCGGACAGTACTCAACACAGATATGCGCCTATACGGCATGCATAAACGCACAGCATGTGCTCTTCGCAGTATTTTATTTAGGATCGGGCTTCGAGATGTTGGAAAAAAAAAAAAACAATGACACATGAAATGGCTTTTGAATGGTCGTTGGTTGATTTAATTGTTCGAAAGTAAATGAAAGCAAATGAAAATCGAGGTCTATTGCAAATTGAAAACAAAACCAGCTGTTTATGGTTGACTCGAACGAAAAACAGATGACGAACAGAAGAGTCTGACCGCTGCGGGTCAAAGTTCGCCCGCAAGCGGCAGCTAAAAAAAAAGATATGATTTCAAATAGTTTAGCTCAACGAGTGTAAGGTGTAAAGTTTTTTGCTGTGAGTTTTTGGTTTTTGTTTTTGTTTATGTTTTACTATTAAGTAAGTAGATAATTATGAAGACCGTGAAATGACATTGCGGTGCTGTGGACTGGCCGCCATTGTGGGTGCTTGAGATACTTAAGAAAGTGTGCTGGTTGATATACTTAAACGCTCGAGAATGATCACTGAGAACGATCGAGGAGTGACCCTGCCACTCTATTATATTGTATATGATAACTGTTCGTATGGAGGCAATAATTGTTAATTGTTGCTCGGTCGCTGTCTGAAAATAACCTTTAGTTGTTTTGTTACAGTTTTCGGATCTGTTGCACACGACATCGATTTATTATGATTTTGAAAAACTTACCCAGTTGCTTTGCTTTGACGTTGCAGGGGGCTTGTTTGGGTAGCTTATTGGTTCTCAGTGGATTGAGAGTGAGGGGTCAGAGCATTTGGCTGGCATTTTGAATGCACAAACGAGATAATGATGTGATCTCAATTGGGCCAATATCTTGCCATTTGTGCATACAAATGCAGTCAATGCTAACGGTGCATTTGCAGCTATTGATAACGCGATCATTTTATGCTCATAACAAGCCTTTAGTTTGATTTTAGCTGCGGTTTTTTCGCTTTTTGGGCCTTATTTTACCATCTTTGTGCGTGAATTGTTTACAAAAAACGTCTGCCCAGTATTGCGCTATATATATGGTCAGTTCCATATATATAGGTATCGAATTTTAACTCTCTGGCAAACACCTTTATCTGTCATGAACTCAGCCCTGGGCAGAAACAACGACGATTTGGCCAAGAACATGCGTGTAAATAATATTGTGATAAAGGTGTTTTTTTTTCTGGTTCTGGTTTTCATGTTGCTTGAGGTTCGTTTTATGTTCATTTCATTGAAAGACAACTATTGTTCAATTTCTGTATCGAGCTTTCAAACCAAAATAATAAGTATGCTACATTGATTTGACAATACGCCATTTTGATTTTGTTCTCTCTCTCTCTCTCTCTCTCTCTCTTTAGACTTGTTGTTTGTGTTGTGTAAGTGTGTGAAGGTTTTACAAAATATACACAATTAAGTTACTCAAACAACGCAATTATAAACCGAAAACAAAACTGATTTTACGGTCAATATAGTTAAATGAAAAAACGCCAATAAAATAGACTTCCCAACGTTTTAGATCTCGGCTTCGAAAGAGGGCTAAATTAGGGTTGACCCTATTTTAGGGAAATTAACCACATCAGCTTGCTTTATTGCTGGGCAGCTGCTAGCGCACTCGGATCATTTTACTCTAATAATTTACGTTTAACTAAGTTTCCAAAAACTATTAACATGCTTTCAACTTAAATATCAACTTAATCGTGGAATTACAGCAAATGCTTTGGAAGGGATTAATACAGATCATATGCCTTTTCTATTCTTAAAAATAAAGAAATTCAAATGAAAAATTCAACCAAAAATATTACATTTACCCATACACAGGAAAAATCGATAAGCTCGATAAACATCGGGTGGGGTCAATTCAACAGGACGGACGGGTTTAGTTGTAATTGAAGATTACAGTTAGGAACTCATACCCTACACATGTCACAAATAATAATTAAAGGACAGAAAAGCAAATTGTAATTGTATTTACAGAAATAATTTGGTTTTGAAATTGAAAATCAATTTTACTTGCACAACTACAACGTAAAAGTAAAAACTATTCGCACAGGCACAATTTGGTAATTTAGAATTAAATGCCATTGGTATTTACTTTACATTTAACTTTTGGTTTGGGCAAATAAACTATTTTAAGTATCGATTTCAATGCATTGTTGTTGTCGAAATAGCCAATGAATTAAGCCGAGAAATTAAACAAACACGATTCAAATTGCAAAGGCTTTCATGTACGAATTGTTCTTAAATTATTGAAATATATATATATATATTTAATTAAGAGTTAATGCCTTTAACATTCGATTTGATAATTGAATTTACACAAACATAAAAGGCCCATGGCCCAAGCAAAACTCATAAAGGCACGACGAAAATTACGAGTATCTCTAAACGTTAATTGCAAATTAGAAATTCTGTGGCAACGGTCGTTGCCAATAGTTCGGAGCGTTTGTTGTTGGGCACAACCGAAATTAGTATGCACTATGTTGTTAGTACTCGTGGTAGTTAGCTAGTAAGTAGTAAGCAGTTAGTGGTTAAGTTTGGTGGTTAATTAGCTGAGCATAGTTGCTAAAAGTGTCACAATCATCATCGTCATCGTCATCATCATCATCATCATCAACGACAACAACAACAACAACAACAAGAGCATCGTTATTATTGTCATCGGTTATTCTCGCAATGATCATCATTGTCATTAAAAACCATTTCAAGTGTGTGTACAGCATTTGGCCTGTGTTACCTTTTTCCTGTTTTCGTCGTTTACGTTTATTGCAAATTTTTACGGCACAAACCGATAAAATGATCGCAACAATAAAAAACAGGATGCCCCCAACGACGCCGGCTGTTATAGCTTTATGCTTGACACGCGCCGGCACTGGGAATTTCACCT
Organism: Drosophila sordidula; assembly: GCA_035047465.1. Taxonomy (NCBI): domain Eukaryota; kingdom Metazoa; phylum Arthropoda; class Insecta; order Diptera; family Drosophilidae; genus Drosophila; species Drosophila sordidula. Next base: position 2,940,766 of record JAWNPQ010000090.1, on the reverse strand, counting down.
CGTCGCTGGACTCGTACGATTTTTCCGAGTTAGCCAGCACGCGGAAATAGTAGGTGCGTCCGCCCACCAAGTTCTTCACCAGATACTGCGTCTCCTCCGGCCGTATCTGGCCGCGATTCAGCGTTTTCCACTCCGCGTCCGTTCGATATTTAATGGTATAGAACTTGACGATGTGTGCTCGCTCCAACGGTGACTGCCAGGTGATGAGGAAACCATTCGAAATTTCCGTCACGGACACGTTGCGCGGCGGCCCGGGCTTGGGACCTGTCGGAGAGGGCACAACATTAGTATTGAGTAAATAAAATGTAAACCTGTTTCATCTTCGTTGGGTAACGCAGTTAACCACAATTCCACTCGGACATACTACTAAGAGTCATTTGTTTCGACTTTTCAATTGGATGCCGAAAATGTATTTGAGTTTGGCATAAAATAAATAAAGCCCTGCAACGGGCCACAAGTAAATGTCATTTATTTTACGGGTGCAGCTAAAATGCCACGCTTATTATTTATGCATATATGTTAATTAGAAATGCTTTTAAGGAGCACACAAGGGATTCGAAAGCGCATATATCAAAAGTTGATTATGCGCATAGTCGGGCTCCGCCTGAAATGAGCAACGGATTTGCCCACCTCCCGCCTCTCGCCACTTTCAACGTGCAAAATACCCGCACATTTGACATCATATGAACCAGACAGGTGACAAAAATAAGGAAAAAACAAAAATTAAAAAAAAAAAAAAAAAAAAAGAAAGGAAAACGACCGGGAAAAGCTGCCCGCCGTAGGCCTAAAAGAGACGGGTTGAGCGGGCTGGCCGTAAAAATGTCAAGGGTAGACAACGTACACAGACACAAACACAGGTAGAACGGGGTGGAACAGCGAGCAAATGTTATTTATGGCTGCACCAAGTTGGCACTGGCAGCAGCAGCATTCTGATGCAGCAGCTTATCCGGCACGGGCGGGCCGCAAAGTGGGTGAGTTAGCGGCAGTAAATCTGCAGTCTGCAAGGAAATACTCGTAAAAGGCATTACTTAAGCGCATTAAAAGGCACGCACACACACACACACACGCACACAGGCACAACTGCGACTTGCAGCAGACGTAAAATGTCATTGTAAACAATGCAAGAGCACAATGAGTGCGCACTTTAACCCCACGGATGGCTAAGAGCTGGATGCTGGAACCGGGATGTTGGTAACAGAAAAAAAAGGGGGAAGGGGGGGTTGCATCCATAGTTTAGAGTACAGCTCTCTGGCAGCAACAGCAATACACAGTCAGTAAACAAACGAGCAACAATGGCCGAGGAATTTCAAATGTAATTGCTTTCTGTAAGTCGGACGCCGACATCGACCGTGCAACATTATTGTGGACCATCGCGGCATGCATTTAGTAGTATGTACAAAACGTACGAGTGTGTGTTAAACAATCGTCATTTGAACTGAAAAACAGTGAGAAAAATATTTGAATAAATTGATAATAATACGAGTACCTTTCAATCTCAACTTGGGTGGTGAATAAACTATCATGCCTCTCGAATCGGTATGAAAGTAAATGTCAAAATAGGCTAAAAGGTCTGCAAGTAAAACAGAAACAAATAATGCAACTAAAAACAAATCAACAGTTAACAAAACTTAACAGCTAAATAAATTTGGTGCACACACGAAGCCAACAAAAATACGTTAAAATAATAGTTGAAATGCCGTGCAAAGTTGGAAAACGTAAAATGTGTGTCCAGTAAACCAAACCGAAGAATTTACTACAGATGTCAGATGCAATTAACTACAACAGAAATAACAAATGGGGAAATTGGATCGTCGATTCGGCGCAGGATTCGTCAGTCCAACCTCCTTGAAACCACTGAAAGACTAACTCAAACGAAATCGATTAGTTTGGCTGGTTTGGGGGCGATACCCTACCAACTGGTTGGGTGTGCGAGGGGTGTGTTTAAAGAAAACAGTTGCTTGTGTGGTGTGCGAAATGTGCGAATAATGTTGGTAACAGAACACAGGGCCAAACAACATCAAAAAGCTGGTGCTCTGCAATTATGACAGTGAAATGCATTGAATATTCATAAATGCACATGTGTGTGTGCCAGCGGGTGTGTGTGTGTGTGTGTGCTTATGTGTATTAAACGTAATCAGCCTTGACATGCATTTCCCGCTGTTGTTTTGCTTTAACTTGTTTTTCTTTTTTTTTTCGAATGTCAGAGGGAAAATTTTTGCAACTCGTCGCCGGCGTTGTTATTAATTTTTAAGCGCTTCAACAACAACAAGGCAGCCAGCGACGTGACGCAATGTAAACGCTTTACACACACACACACACGCACACGCACACAAGGTTAAAGAAATACATAACGTCGTATGCATGATTAAAAAATGAAAATGATAATAAGAATTAAAGGAAAACATTAAAAGAGCAGAAGTAAAAGTCAAAAGAAATATTATTTCTGTTTGTTATTTCTGCGGCAATGTTAATGCAGTTGTCGTCCTTGTCGTCCTTGTTGTTGTTGTTTTGGAGGCGGCCCTGCAGCGCGGTTGCTGTTGTTGCAAATGAGGCGGGGGGGGGGGGTGGGTGAGGTGTATGTGGATGTGGATGGATGGTTTGTAGGTGTTTCGCTACGAGCGCCAAATGTACACACGTACACGAAATCCAGGGTTGCATTACACAACACACAACACGTTTGCTGTTGGTTGTTGTTGCTGTCGTTGTTGTTGTTGCCATTGTTACTGTTGCCATTGCCACTGTTGTTGCTCGCGTTGCTGTTGTTGCCGTTGTTGTTGCCATTATTGTTTAACATACGCGTGCGCCAACGCACGCGAGCTACATTTGTATGTATGTATGTTTGTATGTATGTACATAGCTACAAACACGCAGGGACACAAACACACACACACACAAACAGCAACAAAAAGGGACTCTAATACGAGTATAATAAATTCGCTAAATGGGGGAAAACACTTACATATTTATGCAGGTATGTGTGCGTGTGTGTACGTGTATCTTTGTGTGTGTGTGTGTGCGTATACCGGGGTGTGAGTGTGTGTGTGTGTGTGTGTATATTTTGGGTAGTTGGGGAGGTCACTAGTGTTATATGTAAAGTACAAGAGTGAGATAGCAAAAGGGAAAAAAAAACATAAAAAGACAGAGAGGGGAGAGCGCGCGAGAGAGCGAGAGAGAGAGAGAAAGTTAAGGAGCGGGAAGAGACAAATGTGGCACAGACAAGGACAGAGTCAAGTAAAAAATTAACTATTATCGCAAAGCGGTTGGAAAAACACGCAGCGGCAACGGAATTCAAATTGCCGCACCTACACAGCGCCAACCAGCGGGACAGCTAAAGGGGGGCGGGGCGGGGGGGGGGGGCTCGTCTGGTCGTCTGCAAGTCTGCCTGTGTTAAATGCGGCTCGGCATTTGGTAATATGCTTGTTTAAATTACGCCACAGCTCTCATTGTTGTTGCTGGCGTGGGCGTTGTCATATCGACCGCACGACCTGTGACCCACGAAACAACAATGACAACACGTGTGTGTGTGTGTGTGTGCCTGTCCCACTGTCGCGCAATTGTAAAAACAGTTCAATTAATTTAAATAATTAAATGTGGGACCAACTGTTTTAATTACGTTGCGAGAAAAGCGAAGCAACACACACACACACCTGAGTGGCCACACACACACACACACCGCAGATATGAGTGCGAGTGCAGTATGAACATACAATATTCACATGCCACAAGGGCCGACTTATGCCCCAGGGACTCGGTGCGAATTTGGGGCGTGCGTTGGCGGCCAAAAAAGAGCTGGGGATGCTGGGTTGGCGCGTCCATTTTGTGCTTGCCAGGCGAAATTGCTTTAAATATTTTATTGGTGTTTCTCGTTTGGCTAGCCCCTCGGATTTAGTAGTATTTTGCACAGTGTATAAGTGGTTTCTGCTAAAGAGTAGACCGAAGCAGGCAAGCTTTTTTTTCGCTGGCATTTTCCTTTTTTTCTTATGTTTGATTTCCATTTGACGTCCTCAAATTTCTCACTTTGTAGTTACATTGTTTTATAGCTACGATACTTCACTAATTTGTAGTTATCTTACCAGCTTCGTCTGGCATTGGCTGAAATAAGTGATCGGGCGGTTGTGTTGCAGCCTTGACATTACGTGGCGCTGCCGGCGCGTCTTCTATTGAATTTGAATTTTTGCCTTGTGGATGGGTGGGGGGTGGGGGTCACCAGCAGCGAGAAAAATTCAGAATTCAATGCGCGATTTTGGCATTTGATTGTACGCATGATTAGTATGAGAAAAGTTAATACGAGTAGCGTTTTGGTTTGGTTCGATGGAGATCGTGAGAAAAGAGAAGAAAAACGAGAGAAAAATAAGAGCGTTATGTTAGAGCCAATCCAGATTAATGAGACGCCACGTCTCCATAGTGCAGAAGTTTTAATGAGAATGTGCAAAATGCAGAGCAACATTTGAACAGGAGCAAAAACCAAAAAAAAAAGACAAAAAAACAAAAAACAAAAAAGAAAACAAAACAATTGGAGGACAAAACCCAAAGCAAAAACTGGACTAAGCACTAAAGGACACTGGAGGAGCACTCACCCAGGGTCCGCACGGTCATTACTTTGCTCATCATGCCGTCGCCGAGAACGTTGCGGCCAACCACCTGAAACTCGTAGCTGGTGCCGGACGCCAGCCCGTTGATGGTCACCTGCGTGCTGCCGGACGGCGTCACCGATATCGTCTGCCAGTCGTTGACGCCCGCCTCGCGGTACCAGATCGTATAGTCCTGCTTGTACTCGGACCCGCCGCTGTACCCGGGCAGCCACTGCAGCGTTATGGAGGACTCTGTCGCCTTACCGGTGATATTGTACGGCGCATGCGGCTGGGTGCCCTCAATGACCAGCTGGGTGACCGCCATCAGCGTGGCCACCTCGTTGGAGACCACGCACTGATAGTACCCAAAGTCCTCGCGTCGCAAATTCTCAATGGTGATATTCCCGCCGGAGATTTTGACGCGATTGCGCTGATTGTCGGCGAGCTGTTCGCCCTCCTGGCGCTGCCACTTAATGGTGGGGCGCTCGGTGCCCTCAGCCTCGAGAGCGTCGCAGTGCATTTCGACGCTGTCGCCGACCTTGCGCTGATAGAGCGTGTCCGGCTCGACGGTGAACGCCGGCGGCTTCCGGACGAGCACCTCCATGACGCCGGAATCGCCCTGTGTGCCCTGGGCGTTGTACGGCGTGCACGTGTAGCGGCCCTGATGGTCCTCGTTGACGCGCGTGAACAGCAGCGACCCGTTGGCCATCACCACAATGTCCTTCATCTGGTACGGCTCCAGCAGGCGCTTGTCCTTCGTCCAGGTGACGTACTGCAGCTGCGGATTCGACTTGATGTAGCACTGGACGACGCCGGCCAGTCGAAATGGAAGATACTGCACGGTTGGCGTGAAGGTCACTTTGGCAGGATCTGTGCAGAGGAAGGTCCGTGCGATTAGAGGGCCCGTTTGGGCGACAGTTTTTTTTCAGTTCGACTCACATTCAACACTTAGGTAGGCCGAAGCGCTCTGGGGATCGCCAATGCCGTTGGTCACCTCGCACAAATACTGGCCCGAGTCGTCCGCACTGATTGGATTGATGATGAGCGAGCCGTCCTTGCGGATGGTCACCCGCGTCTCCAGCGAGGCCACCTCGCGCACCGGCGAGCCCTCGCGGAACCAGCGCACCGTGACATTGCCGGGCATGGCCTTAGCCTCGCACGAGAATATCACTTTTTCGCCCTCGAGTTTCGTTTGATTGGTGGGCGGCACCTGTCGTGGTTGAGCCGGAAAATGGGGCAAGTTGAGTAAAGCAATGGCTGTTGACTAATTCAAATCGTGCGCCTTGTGTCTGCGTTGGCCAATGTGAACCTGTTCTGACCCTATCCCGATTGAAAGCGCTTTTTCCTTTAGTTTCCACATCATCGATTTCTTGGTAACTTGGCGCAAAAAAAAAATGTCTACTGTAACTGTGTTTCCCCCCACCCCACTCTGACAACGTGTCAATCAAATGTCACCGACAACATTTGGGCCCGTTCCATTTGTGCCCTCAGTAATTGCATCAGTGCATTTTGAGCAAACTTCTTGGTTTATTCAAAGGTCTGATGAAAATTATTCTAATTTGGGTTTGAGTTGTAGTTATGGCCAAACTGATGGGGGTTAACAGCTATATTTATCCAATTATTGATTATTGCTCTAAAAAGGCCAGAGTTCAAACTGTCTTTTCTCCGGCTAACTGCAAATACCCGAAATGCAAATGCATTAGCGGAGTGCCCGCAAAAGTATGCTGTTCATTTTCGACGGCAGATATAGCACGTGTGTGTGTGTGTGTGTGTGTACATAGCAGTATACATGTCTGCATGGCAAATACAAAGTGGGGCTGAGACCGGACGAATGACCATGTCAAGTGTGTGCTGGGCGGGCCATTTCGCTATGTACTCGTGTTGGCTTTCCTTCGCCAGCGAAACGAGACGAGCCCCATATGCGGGCCCGGCCAGCACAAAGGCAGCTCGGCTCGCATCCAGGCTGCTGGGGGACATAAAAAGTTGCACGCTTGCAACATTCTTTTTTTCCGCTTCTGGGCTGTGGCGGTGGCAGTTTGGCAAAGCGCAAATGTGAGGCCACGTTTTGGCCATTTTTTTTTTCCTTCTTTTTTACATTAAACTGATGGCGTTTTTTGGCTGCTTTTCACGTGCGAAAATTGCGTGCCTGGGGAGGGTTCGGTTTGAGCTGCTCTGATGGGCGATTGATGTTGTTTTTGCACTCAAGCCAGAGACAACAACCATTTTGGATGATTAGTTTGGTTTGAAAAAATGCACGAAGAGAATCTGAAGTGTGCTAAAAACTTGCTCTAATTCAAATAGACGTCTGAGTTTAAATAACTATTGACTGACTATCTAGGGCCAACCTATTTATCTATAAGTTAAAAGGAATTCCTTTCACTTGTGCTAAGTCTGTCTATATTCGGTCGATTGTCTCATAAATAAGTTATTTGTTTATAGGTTTTTACCATTATTACAGCGCCGCCCGCAATTATAACGCGGGCCGTATGGGAGACTTGTCCCTCACCATTGCGTGCAATGCAAGTGTATTCTCCAATGTCCTCGTGTCGTATGGTGGATATCCGTAGCTCGGTGCCATCATTGAAGATGCCCACCGTGGGCGACGGATCAACGGGATTCGCATCCTTGTACCAAAGAATCTCCGGCGTTGGAGTGCCATCGGCCTGGCAATTGAGTATAATTGAATCACCTGCAAGTAAAACGCAAGAACGCGCCAAAGCAACGACAAAGAAGACGAACAAATTAATAGGGTAAGCACCCGGCAATTGTGCCGCTTATTGTCGTAGTCGCAGAAAATTGCATGCCAGCCTGCCATTTGCATGGCCCATCTTACAGTTAATGGCTGGGTCGCCGGCTCACATCGTGACTCTATATGCGCCTTTGTATGCACCTCTGCTTACCCAGCTAACTATGCGTACTTACTGCAGCCATTTGCGGCAGACAATGGAGGCCAGGCCCGTGCCTGCATTGTTGCCACTGTTGGTTTTTGTGCCGCCTGAATTGGCTGACAAACCGTCAGGGTTGTCTGATTTATGCGCTGCAGCGCCATTTTCTCTTGACGCATTTCCGGCGCAGTCGCCGTCTTTTGTTTGCCCATTTCAATTGTTGTTCTCGCTACGCGCTACTTTCGGGTGTCCCGTGGACGTCGCTAAGCGTAAACATCTTAACTTTGATTAAGCGACGGAAATTCGATTTGGCTGGCGATTGCACACACATAAAGGCTTATCGATTTTCTAAAGAATCCGGACCATTCGAAAAATGACAAATGAGTGCGCATAAGCGACTCAAGCACGCACTTTCTTTACTGGAAAAACTGTAGCTCGCTTTTTACGATTGCGCACCATTATGACGCATGACTGGGCGCTGGGCGCTGGGCCAGCGGCGACGGGGTCCTGCACATAAATAGACCCATAGTTTATGTCAAGGTGACAGACTCATTCGGGCGCTGCAACAAATTGCCAGCCATTTGACACAGTCAAAGGAGCCCGCCCCACTTAATCTGTGAGACGTCATTTACCCGGTGGTTGATAGAAGCAAATAATTTGGCCAAATATATGAGGAGGGGCGACGGCTGCGAGGCCTTGACACGTTTTGCCGGCTGCGAGAGCGTTATTTACGATTTGACATTTGTCAGTCGGACTCACCTAAATTAACATATATAATATCCTCTGGAGTAACACTAAAGCGCGGCGGTGCATGTACATCTAAGTGGAACCATGTACCATTTTTATGCTGCTTGGGATCGCGGTTCAGGAACACCACCTTGCACTCGTACCAGCCCTGATCCGACTCCCGTATGCTGGTCAGGTTGAGGGACGCGGAGCCAAACGGCGAGTCCTGTGACACACGCGAGACGCGTCCCTTGTAGCCCTCTTCGATGTGTTCCGGGTAGCTCTCATACCAGATGTATATGGGTAGATCGGAGCCCTGTGTTGTTGTGTAACGCATAAGAAAGGATTAGATCGATAAATTATTGGTATCGCTTGACTGTCAACTCTGCTATCGATTTCAGGATTATAGCTTTTCGTTATTATATAAATGTACTGGAACATTTTTACATACGCTTGACATCGAATAGTTATGAACCACAAAAATAAAAATCGTTAATGATTTGGCATGTTGAGCTAATATATGAAATGCACTCTTACTCATCGCGAACTAAAAGGATTATTTACATGGACAATTTATGTTAAGTTCAGCAAATCAAAAATCGAGTTCAGATTATAATAAAACATGCAAATAGAAACATGATCATTTAGTGCATGCGAATAAATGTTTGTATTTATTAAACAAAATTTCAACGCTCAAGAATATTATTTACATACACTTTAATACTCGTAAGTTGTGCAAACAAAAATGTGTTAGATTAATCGCGAATATGTCAACTGGCAATGTTAAAACCACTAAACCCTGTCTAATTTAAATTGAATGTGACACACACACACACACACTTTCAGTTTAAAGAGTAAAATCAACACCGGAAAACGAAAGAAAACAAAAAAGCGTATCAAAGATTGGCAGAGCAACGGGCCAACTGTGTGGTTCAAGTCCGTCACTCGCCCGGCCCCCTTGGCGCCCTAGTTGCATGCCCATCAACACCAGCAGATCCCGGCAACAATAAATCATGTGCAAACAAACGAAAACAACGGGGCCCAGAAACAGAGATACTGTTGAAATTCAAGCTTCAGGGCTGATAAAAATTGTGCATGTAAAATATTTCAGGCAAGCTACAAAAATTGGGGTCACCCACCTCTCCCCTCCTGCTAAACCAAAATGCCATATATTTCTGTTAGCTGTTTATTTTTCTTTGCTTAAAGACAACTGCCCCGGAGATGTTGGCAGTTTGGCCAGTGCAGAGTGCAGAATCTATTGGATTTTGATTCAGACAAGTCATGCCGTTCTCTCACATAAACTACTTGCTGTTCGGTTGGGTTTAGAGTGCCAAATAGTCCGACCCGAAATACTTAAAGTGTCACAAACTTTTCAGAACGGGGCCGGTTAATTGAATTCGCTTAAGTAATTGGTGGGCGTGTTACTCATACGTCCGATTGTGGCATCATCAAAGTTAATCGATTTATTTTTGTAATTATACTATGCAGATTTATGAGCCGACAAGCAGCATCTCATCTCGTTTGCTGTAACTTAATTATATACGTTTTAATAATTTTCGCAGCTGACATATGAAATAATTTGCTTTGGCAGCGGCAAACACAGGCGAGCACAGAGTAGACGTCCTGGGACCCAGATAGCGACAAATGACAGCTCGGCGCAGCATGTGAGAGTCTGTGAAAGGCATTCGGTGGCTTTCATATATTTATTAGAGCGCGCCCAGCGTCCTGGCAGACAGCCGAGCGGGCGCCGAAATTAATATTCGCACTCGCAGAAGCGTCATAAGTTGACTCGGTAAACATTTTTCCGCTTAATTTATTCAGTAGCAATTAATTTAGATTGCAACTAAGGCAACGTTTCCTTCCCAGATATTTGTAGACATCTGTAACAGCTTGTGTGGGCGTTTAAAGGAAGCTGCCCGAAAAAGTAGGCAACACAAAATGTGGGCCACACTTTAATATGTATTCGTGACACAATACGACACGATACACATTTTAAAAAACACACACACATATATACTATGGGCAAAACGAACAAACCAGACCAGATCAGAGACTCGTATAAATTAAAAGCTAAAGCCATGTTAATCCCTTTAATTCGCAACTATTACTGCCGTTCTGTTGCCCACATTTTGCGGCCATATTCTGAATACGACCCTGCGACTATGGAATTGTTTTACCGTATGCGTGTTTATTTTTATCGCAGCGAAACATAAACTTTCTTTTTGCAGTACTTATAACTTTGGTTGGCATTAAAAATGCTTGTAAAACTTTTAACTTGCCTCGAAAAGCAGCGACGTTATCTGTCCAAGCGCACAAACACAAGTACAGCAAAAACAGTTGGATTCACGAACACACACACACACACACACACACACGAATAGAGATATATGTATATATACACAGTGTTTCAGTGCTTCATGGCAGCAAGTTGAGCTGCATTATTCCGCTCAAAGGATGGCGTTGACGTCAGCGTCTGCGTCAACCTCAGGGGCAGCCACAGCGTCTACATTTCTACTTTATTATCCTTGCGGTTTTTCTTAGTTTTTGCTCGGTTTAACTTCGCTATCAAACGGCAACAATAAAGCTAGTTTATCGGCTTGCAGCGGCTTAGGCGTGTTTTAAATTATGAAACTAAGTAGTTCCTTCAGATCTTAATAAGCTCATCTAACTAAAGAAATCTTTTTCTCTATGTGCATATAAGAATAACTTAGTATATAAGTAAGTTGTCGCGAGGTTATTTAAACAAAATTGTTATGCAATGCATGCTGGCCCAACAATTTTTTAAAACATATTTTGGCCTGGGCATAAACGAAACGAATAATTTGAATAAAACAAGTTAAGTGAAAATTCTTCGAGTGCTTTTTAAAAATCATTTGCATAAGCAAATTGCATCAGGACAATGCGGTGAATTGCTCCACATTTGGTTTTTCTATTTTTGGCAATGGAAATAAATTGTAGCTTACTGTTAGCTACGTTTGGAGGGAATTTGCAGTGCTGGTGGAGTGAAAGTGTGTTGAAGTTGGAGGTGAAGGTGGATTGTGAGTTTGCTTTCGCTAGGAAAAACATAATATTTACTAGAACTTTTGGTCAAACAGAGTTGAGGGAAATACCGAATGGTTCCGTAATATTATCTTTACTTTATGGTCAGTCGTATTTTCCCTATATATTTAACAGAGAGAGAACGTTACGAAAACATTGGCATAATTCCGTAAACTCTTGGTTGGTGCAGAGATTATATAAATTGCACTAAAATCTTGGGAATGCGGCTACATGTGTTATTCTTGGTTTTCTATGTTAGCGGTGAACAGCTACAGATTCGTATATAGGTATTTCGATTTTGCGAACGAGTTTGTTTTGAACGAAATGAATTATGTAAATTTTTCTTCTCTTTCGCTCTCTTTGGTCTGATTTGTTTGCTTTATTTAAAATAGTTCTCGTATTTCTTATTGCCGCAAAAATACTCTTGTCAGTGTTACAATTTGTGTGTGTGGTGTTATTATGAGTATTAGCTTGTGGAGTATCTAAAGCGGTAAAAATCTGCTTTCGATTCGGCTTTTAAATAGCTGTTGCCGCGAAGCTTTAGCACTTTGGCGACAATTGAAAACCAAAAAAGGAAAAAGAAAGAAAAACTTGAAGGAAATGTTTAAGAAATCATATGCAAACCGCCAATCGAGCAACACATAAAACACATATATTAAATATATTGGACATTTCCATCTCAAGCTATTTGTTTTATTTGTTTTTTGTTTTCGTATCGTCAACAACACAACAATCAGCATTAACAATAGTTAAATAGTTTGCAGTAGCAGAAGCTTAAATAATCATCAATGAAATGGCTAAAAAATATATAAATTACGCCTAAGTTACAACAACTTCGGTTATTACGCATACACACTGTAGAGCTAAAGCTGGCCTACTTGGCAATAATTATGGTTGTCAAACTTGGTACTTCAGAAAATGAAACGGATAAACAGAATAGAACAGAAAGGCAAATAACGAACCTAAAATGGATTAGTTAGGGGATGCTCATATAGTAGTAAGTATGTAAGTGGGTAGTTAGGTAAAGAGTTCGAAAACGTTGAATAGCTTGATATGTAAGTATTTGGTTTACTGTGTTACATTTGTCGCGCTTTCATCGACTTTGTTTCTATCTGTTTCTTACTTTCTTTAGCTTTTTGCGTATCAAACAACAATATAAAAAAGAGAGTTTAGAGAAGAAATTTTATCTGTGATATCGTACCGTTTCGCTCACCTTCTTGTCCCACTGCAGGACATATGGCACCGGATGATCGTTGGGGAACTCAACGTGGCAATTGAAGACGACTCCCTCGCCCAGTATAGCCGTGATGTGCACGGCATCCTCTGTAAGTAGGCGGAAACAAAAAATGCATTTAGTATTTTAGTTGAAAGCCCTTGACATCTATTGATTGATGTCTCCAAAGTTTCGCACATACGTATTGAAGAATCGTGCCCCGCCCCTAATACGGCCAATCCTCGGCCCAATCTAGTCACTGCCGTGTGTCCGTTATCCCCGTGCTTTTATGTTTACGTGACATTCGGCAGGATTAACAAAGTTGGCTTGACATTTGCCCGTCGCTTTTGTGGACGGCAGTCGAGGATGCACTCCCTGCACTGCTATTGGCGTTTTTTCAACAGGACTGCGGCAGATAACGGGGCTGCTTTCAACTGGAATCGTTGATGGCCACATCGGTCACACGTCAAGTGGAGGCTGTTGACTGTGATGTTCGCAGTTGTACGGTCTGCCACAATTCAGGCGCGTTGAAAGTTCGTTCAGGTTTAGAGTAGGTTTGAGGTTTTCCTGCAAACCGTTAACTCGTGAGAGAACAGAGGTTATTAATCGGGGCAAGAGCACTTGTGCAGGGTATCGAGGTCAGAGCACTCCAATAGCGAGCTATCTGGGTTTATGGAGTTCACTACTGATGGACAGGCATCCCTCCTAGTCATAGCTGACGTTTCTGTGTGAGAAGCTCTGTCCAATTTGCTCTATCGTGTGACATACGTGACATTTGATTAGCGTATGTCACTCGAGGCGACTGCCAGCAGCTCGAGTTGGGCTCAATGGTGCTCTCACCTCGGTGATCGGCTAATGTGCCAGGCATAGCAACTAGCCCGCACTTAAGGCCACCCTTCAATCGAAAGATCCTGGTGCTGGCTCTTGGTCTAGAAGGGAAAATTAATTGAAAATGGCCCGTACTATGGCCTAAACGTGTTAACAAGCAGCTTTTGACATGGCTATTGTTGTTGCCAGATGTGGCAAGCTTTCGATTGCCAATTTGGATATTTGAATTTGCAAAACTAATCACTGAATGAAGCGGAAAATCAAGTTCATATACAAATATATTGCCAGCTGCCTCAGTGCATGTGAATGCATGTTTGCAGACATGCGCAGAGCATGCCCCAGAGGCGGGCGAAAAATAATGGGTAGCCCAGGACCTGCTCAACTGGAGGCCTCGCCTGTCGGCCTGTCTCCATTTTATGCAACGAACGCTTGTTGACTTTGGCATTTGCATAAATTTCTGTTAACTTGGCCAGCTTAAGCAACACTTTTGCACACTCGCAATAAGGTAGCCCCCGCACAGACCGCTGCATAAAAGCCAACATCAAAATGAACAGAAACAACAACGAGCACGAGTGTGTACAGCCAGCGCTCTTGAGCGTCTATTGCCCTTTGATAATGCTGCAGACAGGTCGCCAGCCACTCGAGGGCCGCCCGGGCAGGGCTCGAGGCTCTTTCCGCTGGTGTTTGGTATTTTTTGTCGCGCCTTTTGATTACGTTAACATGCAAAAGTGGTCTCATTATGCAATTTAAAATGTCCTCCGGCCAAAGCAGTCGCCGCCGGCGGGCTTATGGTGGCCTCCCGACCTGCGCTAAGTTATTCAGCGGACTTTGTTTTTTCATGGCTTAAAGTCGAGTCGTTGGCGTTGAGTCGCAACTACCCGGAACTCAGTTTGGGCCAACTTGGCAATTGACCTTTCGACCGCGCACGAAATGGCCATCCGTTGGCCGCCATAGAAATCCCAAGCGGATTTTCAATTTTCGGCTAAATTAATTTAATTCATTTGCAGAACGTTACGGTACATTAAAGCCGGCAGCCAGGACGAAGCAGTCCGCACGGACACGTTGCTGTCACGTCTGTCGCTGGCTGGCTTCAATTTGAATATTAACATGTCGACATACACATTTTCTTGCTTATAATTTTGTCGCTGGCTGCTGGCAGCTGGCAGCTGTGGCGGCCATTAGGCCGTACGACCTCGTGCCGTCGCACTTCAACTAACTGTCAACTAATTGCCAAATGTAATCAGCTTTGCCCTCACGTAAGCCGCTTATTGTGCACCATTAAATTGTCGTGAATACCAAATAAAAAAAAAAATGAATCAAATCGAATCGACGTGAGTGCTGCCTCCGTCCGGCCAATATTCATGCATAGTGAAATATATACTATGTTCGATATGCGCTTAAACGGTTGATTTCCCTTTCACCGTTGCCTTTGCCGTATACGGCAATCGAACAATTTTTGAAATTTACCGTACTGCGGTTAGCCCCCGCTCCAAAATCCGTTACCCACTTACCTGGTATATTGTGAGCTTGCGCATTTTTTGCCAATAGAGCGAGCAGCCAAATCAGTACAAATTTGAGGGTCCGTATTGATCCGGTGCCGACGCGGCAGCTCCCAGCGCCGACGTCCTCGTCGACGTCGTCGTCCTCGTCCCGGCGTCTTCTGCGCGTCGCTTTCACTGTGAACGCAGCCGCTGGCGGCGGCGGTGCCGGCAGCGTTTGAATCGTCGTAGCTCTTCGCGTTGTGGCTGCCGCGATTGTTGCCCCTGTGGCACTTTCGCTGATTGAGTCCGATTGTTGCGGCGACTGTTGTTGCCTCCTTGATGATTCGATTGTGTTTGTGGCGCACGACGAACGCGACCGGCTTAATGCCCGACACCATCGATGAGACCCAGGGTCCGCACACACGCCCATGCCTCTGGTCCCATAGTCAACGCCGCCTAACGTATCGTTCTCACTTGCAGTGGCGTCATCTGTGGAATGGAGTCCAAAAAGAAGTGCATTTAAGTATGGCTATTATCTTGACAAATTCATAAACAAAAGCTGTTCATGTGAACACCTGCCAGCCACCCAAGCAGGCAGACAGACAAAACTAAGCAGCTAATAGCTTGTAGCTACAAGCTAGACAAACAGATAAGGCACCGTTGAAGGACGCCAGAACTTTCGGGGATTGGGCCCGAAGACAAAGGCAGACCTGTGAAATTGCCCTGCGCCTATACAAATAGCTAAAACTTTTCCTTGCGCTCTTTGGCACTTCAACTTTGCGTTTTAATGTAAAACTTATGTTGATTCGCTTGTTGGGCCATTGTTGTATAGTTGCCGCGTATCTGCAGATCTGGGACTAGGTGTTATATATGGGCCTTGTTTGCTGAGCAGTTAATTAAAAGGGATTGTGTCGACAATTAGCAGCATTGGGCGTTTGCCGAGAATATAGCCGAAAAGGTATTTTTAATTAAATTATTCGAAATGCTTTAAACGGAATTCGCTTAATTTGTGCGCAAGTTTCCCCTATGCGGCAGCAACTCCTGGTGTAACGTTTCCAGCCCCGGAATTCGTGAAATTACATACCTAGGTAAACCCGAATATAAGCATAAACATCAGCATCAGCATAAAAATTCAACATACGCAATACACACTTGCACACAGGCACACACACAGACACGGCGCATTTAAAAACGCAGGAAAAGCGTTTTTGTAATGAATTTTCCACGCCGTGGCCAAATATCGTGGGGGAGGGAAGCAGCGCAAATCTTTGCTTTAGCTTTATTAAATGTTGCCACTGCAATTAAGTAACTCGAGTTTGCACACAGATACACACACACACACACACACGCACACACGCTGTTACAGAAGAGAAGACAACTCGTTACGCTAAATTTTCAATTCTGAAAGGCCGGGGCCGGGGTTTTGCGGTTACCTTTGTGCGCGTCTCTGGCGGCCGTGTTTAAACGTCATTAGTGATCTTTTAATGCATAGCCTAATACCCTCGGAGAGGGTGCGAAGCAGGCGCCACAAAATAACAACAGGCCGAGCAACAACAGCTATCTCCGGCGAACCGAGCTTTGAATACCCTTGCCAGACATATTAGTTATGCTTACTTGAATAAAGCTAGTGAAATTTCTTGACAAAAGTTATTAAGTTCCTGGACGCTCTCATGCGTCGGCTTAAATCCTTCTGGCATGACATGTAAATTTTAATAACGTCAAGCATTATGAGAACTTTTTGCGCTCTGGCATTATGACAAGTTTATTAAAACGAAATTTATTTATGAGACGTGTGCGCGCCGAGAACGAGAACGAGAGCGAGAGCTTGTCCCCAGTCCCAAGCCCGGCTACCACATCAAACTGAAGGCCCACAAACCCGTAAGCCAGCAGCTAAAATCACATTAGGCGATCTGCCCAGTCTCCTGGCCGTGGTCACACGGGCAAACAGGCAAACAGGCGAGAAGGCGAACACCGACGAGGCCGTGCACGGCGCAGAGCCAACTAAAATAGAACAAAAGCCGGAAAAATGATTTCCCTTATGGCTGAATTTTCATTACCGAAAAACCCGCCATGGCGTATGATTTCATTTGTAAATCAGCTCAAGTTGAGCTCGAACATCGCATAATGGACGCCGGATGCCGAGCGATGAATGGGAAACCGGAGAAGCGGGCCAAAACGGGGCAACGGGGGGCTCGGCATTTGATGGCAACTGTGGCGGCCATCTTTGTTGTACGGACAGCTAACAATGACAAATCAGCAAACGAATTGCATTTGCTGCCACACGTAGCCAAATGCAAACCAGTTTCGGTGTGTGCGGCAATCATCGAGTGAAGTACGGTGGGACGGCGAGGCGTAGGATGTGAATGCCAAATCAGTTGATTGGTCGGTCTTGTCCATGTTCGCCTGTGCCACGAGACTCATAACTAAATTTTCGGCCACATCGTTGTCATTAAAACGTGTGCGTCCATGGCGAGGTCAGAGGTGGGCGGCCATGGCGAGCCGTGGAGCGCATTCCAATGAGTTGACGTTGATGCGACGCCATTTTATGTGTGCTCTGTGTGCTGGCAGCACTTTATGGCATCCGTTTCCGCCATCTTTACTGCGTCTGCCACCGACCACAGCCAAAGAGTCGGCTCCGGATGCGGTGATGGGTAAAAGCCTTTGGTTGACTGCACGCTGAAGCTAAACTGGACGGTGGTCAATGCAATGTTCTGCTGATCTACCATGAGAGCGCTCCTAATTAAAAAACCCTCGATGGCTTGCAGCAAATTACCGCCCACGGGCGAACTGTCTAAAACTAATTAAATGTGTTGTACACAATTTACTTACACCCGGTCCGGGCCACATCTTCAAATCAACAGCACAAGGGGTACGGCCCAGAAAGAATTTCAACACGACATTTCGCTGTAATAACGGCGAGTGGCTGTTCAGCTCAGCCTCCCCTAATGCCTTGAGACATTTTCTCTGTATGTATATGTGTAGTTGGTGTGCTCCAGAGCGCCCTTAAGTACAAAACAAAATTTGTACAATTTTGCTTATTGTGCTGCTGTTGCGGCGGGCGAGGCCGTACAAGTGTGTTCTTGTGCATGCGCCAAAAAATACCCAGAAGAATCACAAGAACAGCCGCCATAGAAGTGGGGCTCTGTTTTCGTTTCTAGTATTGCTCATACGCCGCATTGTTCGCCTTAAAACTTTAATGAAATAGGTCGCCTGCCTCTCGTTGCAACTGCGCTTCAGTTGGATAAAGTGTGTGGCGACTAAGCTAGTAAGCTTGTTAGCGCAGCAGTACGAAAAACAACAGGGTGGACAATGGGAACAGTCCCCCCCGAAAGTGCGACTACTGCGAACATTAAATTATCTTGGGCACTTTTATTGTTGCCGCAGTGCTTTAATAAAATAATAAGGCTGATGGAGCCTACCTTTATAATTTAAAAAGTGTGTAAGGATGCCCTGGATCAAAGTAATAGCCGTAAAGACAAATACTACTATTTAAGCTAACAAAATGTCGCGCTCCCACAGAGACAATTAAGTCCGAACAGCAGCTATTCACGGCCATTAGGCAAGTTGTAACATGGAAATATTCCGGGGCCAGCAAAGTCAATATATCATTAGAAAGGCACTTACGGCAAAAATTGCAAATGAAATGCGCCCGAAAAAGGTGCCGCGCGGATGGGTCCGGCAAACAGCAGCCATGTTGGCCCGATAACGGTAACGGAACGGGGGACTGGGGCGAGCATGGGCCATTGTACAATTTTAATTGCTCTAAAATGTTGTAATACAACACGAACCACAAATAAATAAAATTTGCTGACATCAACAGGATGTTTGCGGGTTCCTGTGCGGAGCAGAGCCCAAAGCACGTCGGGGTAAACCGGGCGCAGGCCGTAATGGTCTAATGACTGGCAGCGGCCCCACGCTTTGAAATTTAATTTGTTCGAAATGGAGACAGAGTCGGCAAGACTCACTGCCCATTGGCGTCTAGGTGGACGGGACAAGCGGTTCTGGCTTCCCAGGAAATTATATGGCCTGTTGTGGGCACAACTTTTGGACAGTCGCACAATACGAATATGTATCCTCATCAAGAGCAACGGCAATAGCTTAGGTGGCACTGCTGCTCATTTATGTTATTAACAATAAATTTCTGCTTCTCATTGAGTTTTCACTTTTATCACTGCTGTTCAAAGGCTATTACGCAACAAATTTCATTCACGCTTGGGACAGACAGAATGGCTTCATTGTTGGCCACTGTTGTCGTCGGCATATAGGCCCACAGATTCAATAATGAATTGTTTAATTTCACTGGCATTTCTTTTCTTCACTCGTCATTATTGCCTGGCCGCCTAATGAGCCCAGCCTCTAATGACGGTGCACAAACTGTCTCTCAGTTCCTTTTTCACATGATTCTCACTTATCCGATTTACACATTTTTGCAATTTATCAACGCAGCGCCATTTTAAGGAAAACTTAACTTTGCTCCAATTAAATTCCTTATTTTATTTCGCAAGCTGTGCAAACTTTGTTTCGTTGCCGCTTTTTATTTCTTTTCCATTTTTTGTTCCCAAACTCGCTTGACTTTTTTAACGAAAGATTTTTCTCAAATTATGAAAGTAAACAACAAAGTCGGACGTATCCGACTGCGTAATACTCGTTCACAGCTGCTCATTTCCTCTCTGTCGGATCCACAGCTCCCATATTTCAAACGCCCATAACTTTGTCAAAACTGAAGCGATTTTCATGTTTGATGGCATTTTTTTCACGGTTTGTTTTCTAGATTGATTCTACATTTCAAATATATGCATTTTTAAAAATAAATTTTTTTTCTAATATTTTGAAAAAAAAAAGCATGTACTCCCTTACTCATTTTCGAAATTTTTTTTTTTTCAAAATTTAGAAATGCGAATTTACATTTTTAATCGATTGTGGTGGTCACAATTTGCATAAAAAAATACTTTAAAACCGATTCTGAGAGGGTCAAATTTTTGGTCAAAAATCACGCTAAAATTTACAAAAATTTTGACAAGTAAAGCTCTCGGATCCACAGCTCCCATATTTCAAAAGCCCATAACTTTGTCAAAACTGAAGAGATTTTCATGTTTGATGGCAGTTTTTTCATGGTTTATCCTCTAGATTGATTCTGCATTTCAAATATATTCATTTTTCAAAATAAATTTTTTTCGAAATTTTTGGTGGAAAAAGCATGTACTCCCCCCTTACTTATTTTCGAAAAAATTTTTTTTTCAAAATTTAGAAATGCAAATTTACATTTTTAATCGATTGTGGTGGTCACAATTAGCATAAAAAAATACTTTAAAACCGATTCTGAGAGGGTCAAATTTTTGGTCAAAAATCACGCTAAAATTTACACAAATTTTGACAAGTAAAGCTCTCGGATCCATAGCTCCCATATTTCAAACGCCCATAACTTTTTCAAAACTGAAGCGATTTTCAAGTTTGATGGCAGTTTTTTCATGGTTTATCCTCTAGATTGATTCTGCATTTCAAATATATTCATTTTTGAAAATAAATTTTTTTCGAAATTTTTTGGAAAAAATTTTTTTTTCAAAATTTAGAAATGCGAATTTACATTTTTAATCGATTGTGGTGGTCACAATTAGCATAAAAAAATACTTTAAAACCGATTCTAAGAGGGTCAAATTTTTGGTCAAAAATCACGCTAAAATTTACAACAATTTTGACATGTAAGCCTCTCGGATCCACAGCTCCCATATTTCAAATGTCCATAACTTTGTCAAAACTGAAGCGATTTTCAAGTTTGATGGCAGTTTTTTCATGGTTTTCCTTCTATCATATACGTGGCCACATTTGCGATTTTTTAACCAAGGCTACCAAGGTCGCTATCTTTAAGGGGGGGTCACCAACAATCTACATACCAAATTTGGTTACTCTAGCTTTTATATATATTCACCTTTTATCAATAGCGGCGAAAAAAAATGCGTTCCTACGGACAGCAAGACGGACACTGCACAAACCCAATATACTCTTTTCACTTTGTGAACGAGTGTAAAAATGATTTCAGAAATCAACAGAGCACTAGCTGTGGTTGAGGGCTGTGCGGGTGGTTGGTGGCCATGGGATACAATAAGAAAAGAGAGGAATACTAGCATCAAAGAGGAGACGAAAAGTTTTATGTTTCAAGCTTAATTGCGGCATTTCGATTAAGAAAAATTAATAATAAAAGTTTTATTATTTGTGCTGCTAAAATGAACGTCGAACAAACGAACAAGTAATATATAAAAGGAAAAGCGGAAAGCCAACTCCTTTCCGAACTTTTCCAATGCGAGCTCTATCAGCAAAGAAGAAGATTTTATGCTATACATTTTGACGATGCCTGTATAAAATTCAGTCCTATCCGATATTTAAAAATTAATGTGCTTCACATAAGTATCATCGGCTCTACGAATCTATAATCCAAAAAGAAAAAAAATATATATAAAATATATAATTCATGTATTTAATGGCAGCGAAAAGAACAACCATCCGGACATATTCTGCCAGATGGCAAAGGAACGCAGAAAGTTGAGTTCTCCTCTGAAGTACAAAGCAGAATTCCCGAACGAGACTCCGGCAAAAAGTTTAGCACTCGACTCGAGGCGATGTCGCTCTACTCTGCCCATTGGGCCCGTCCGCGCCGACTTGCCCAACCCACTTGACAGGCACGTCTTTTGGCCGCTGCATTAAATGAAATGCTGCGAGCAGAAGAAAAGCAAATCATGACTGAAGTGTAAAACTTTTCCCATTATGCAAAAATAAATTTCCATGCCTTAAAATGGGAGCCGAGGGCTGGAATGCAGATTAAATTCTATCCAAAACAGTTCTTTTTTACATGATATAAGAGAAAAGAACATGAAATTAAAAAAAAAAAAAAAGCAAAGTGTAAGCAATCCCCACAACAAACTTGACGAACAGATTAAAGTTTTACCTTTCACCCCTCTTAAGAGTAATATTTCAATGTATATGTACACGTTTGCACTTGGTTCAATGATTTTGCGAGCAGTATGCCGGAGCCCCAGCCCTTTCCCAGATATTGATTTCCATTGCGTTGGGGCTTAGCAGCCTCTTAAACATATACATTCCCACACACCGCCACTTGCGCAAACTCTGACCGAGCAATATCGGCACATTTTAACCCTCCCCCCCCCCCCCCCCCACACACACACTCATAAAGTCGGCTTGCTTGCCGTCAAAGGGTCCATTGAACTGTACGGAGAGTGTAACTACCCTATATGTCGCGACATCATGCCGTTGCTGTGGCCTGAATCTCCTTATGAGATGGTCTGTGAGACTTGTGCTCGATATCCAAAAACTAATAAAAAGGGTTCGTGCGCCAATAACTTTGCAAACTTTTTCGTTGCTCAAATTGATTCTCAAGTATTGGTGGGGCCCACAAGCTGGTGGAATCGTTCTGATTGCGCTTTAATAGCGCCTAATGACCGGCGACAAATGTGGCAAATTACTTTAATGGCCACTACGAAATAATGAACACCGAACACTTTACAGCACCAGTTCACAAAGAAGCTGTCCGAGCTGGCCTTCGAGCGGAAGGCCGGACTTAAAATAGCCCACGACACTCGACATTGGCGCAGCACCCAAAGTGGGGTCTTGTGCTAAAAACGTCGAGTGCACACTTTGCTCGGCTAAATTGGCATATCCTATGTTCGTCTATCATTGCGGTTAAGGACTCAATGGACTAACCAAATTCCAATATGATAATGCAATTATTGTCACAGACGTTTCTTTCGCTGCCCTTTTTGCGTACTTAATTGTTTCGTTTTTAATTGTTTTGCTTTCAGTTTGTGGCTTCTCTAGGCAGAAAAAATAACTTTGTAAGCTTTTTAGCTCGTTCCGTCTGGCCATTGCGACTTCAAAGTTGTGCCGCAACAACACAAAAGGATACCTCAAAAAACAAAAAGTGTAAAGTTATGAAATTAAAGTGGTGGCAAACTGCAGCCCAAGTTTTCTGTCGGTATCTGAGTTCTCCTACGTATACACACACACACACATTACCTTGCACTGCCGTGAAAATAGAGAGAACCAGCTCTCTCTCTCTCTCTCTCATACGAGAAAAAGAATATAAACAATTTTTCAATTTTAACTGCGAAATTTTTGCTTGCACAACACTTTGCACGCTTTCTGAGGGTGAAGCCAAACAGTTTCAAGCTTAAAGCCAAAGAGGCCCACAAAACTATTTAAATAGTTTGAGTATTATGCAATATGTTGTTTAAAATTTGTTTAAAAAAATTAAATTATCATTATAATAAATAAAAATAGACGCCCCCGTTTTTTACCACATCTTGCTGAGAGCGGAATTTTGTATGGCCGTAAAAACAATTGAACAACTAGGTCAATTTTACTGCTTCACTGCCAATGGAGTTTTAAAACAAGGGCCGCGTTTAGCAGCGAGAGTGTGTACGTAAAGCCACAGTTGAGATTATAAGGGGAATTCAATAGTACTTGCATTCACCTCTGCCTGGCAAGTCCGCAGATCTACGGCTGCCGTTGATGCAGTAAGTCGCATTCTGCCACCTTCCCTGACGTCATTAAATTGGCACAGCTGCTATTGCAGGAAATTCTGTGTATCTGTCGACTCGAGTTTGGGTTCGGGTTCGGTTAAAAAAACAAGTTAGTGCCCAGATAGAGCCAATTCAGCGGCCCGCTCTCTTATACATGCTCTGTGGATCCCAACTTGTAGAATTGTGGACTCCATTTCGAACTGATCGCTGTTGTTGTGGTGAATAACGCTGTGCTCTTCAGCTTCTTCGGGCTTATGTTTTGTGCTCAAGTTTCGCGTCATTATGCGCGCCAGTTTTTGGGCGCCATGCAGCCATATAACTGTTTGCTGGAGTGTGAGTATGGGTGCGTGTGTGTGTATGTGTAAACAAACATAAACAGCTCCAGCATTCAGACTGAACTTTTGTCGATTACCAAGAGAAAATTTGGCTATTGCCAATTGATATTACGCACAATTTCTCAGTTCCTCGATTTTAAATTCTTTCGAAGTATATACAATGGAATACCTCTTCTCTGGTTTTGTTCAGCACATAATCGTTTTAGATTACCAAGAGAAAATTGGGCTATTGCCAATTGATATTACGCACATTTTCTCGGTTCCTAGATTTTTAATTATTTCGAAGTATATACAATGGAATACCTCTTCTCTGGTTTTGTTCAGCACATAATCGTTTTAGATTACCAAGAGAAAATTGGGCTATTGCCAATTGATATTACGCACAATTTCTCAGTTCCTCGATTTTTAATTTTTTCGAAGTATATACAATGGAATACCCCTTCTCTGGTTTTGTTCAGCACATAATCGTTTTCGATTACCAAGAGAAAATTGGGCTATTGCCAATTGATATTACGCACAATTTCTCAGTTCCTCGATTTTTAATTCTTTCGAAGTATATACAATGGAATACCTCTTCTCTGGTTTTGTTCAGCACATAATCGTTTTCGAATATCAAGAGAAAATTGGGCTATTGCCAATTGATATTACGCACAATTTCTCAGTTCCTCGATTTTAAATTCTTTCGTTCTATATACAATGGAATATCCATTCTCTGGTTTTGTTCAGCACATAATCGTTTTCGATTACCAAGAGAAAATTTGGCTATTGCCAATTGATATTACGCACAATGGAATACCTCTTCTCTGGTTTTGTTCAGCACATAATCGTTTTCGATTACCAAGAGAAAATTGGGCTATTGCCAATTGATATTACGCACATTTTCTCAGTTCCTCGATTTTTAATTCTTTCGAAGTATATACAATGGAATACCCCTTCTCTGGCTTTGTTCAGCTCAGCACGTCTTGCGCTATGTGAGACTATACAAGTGCTCTCCGCGTTTCATGTTCTATCCCTTCCCTGCCAGCTTCCTCTAGTTCGCTCCCATTTGGTCTCACATTCAACAGAAATTCCAACGAATTGCGGAGCGGCTGACCAGCCGCCTCTTCTGGCTGGCTGGTCATTTATTGCTTATGTTTTCATTCTGCTCGACCGTCGTGAGTAATTTTAAGGGGCTTTTGTTTATTTGCTTTTCGTTGGTATTTTCATTTTTCTGTCGCTCGATAGCTACTTTTTCGCCAAATATTATACATACATAATCTACGAAAGTAAAAATAAATATTCGACATGAGCGTAATAAAAATAGATTTGGGCACCATCGGAATGTGAACTACTAAATAGTGTGAATAAATTCATGAATTATGCTCAGATCAGATCTGTAAACACAATCGTTTTTCCTTTACAGAAGAGTGTGCAAATAAAGATAAACTGAATCGTTTATCAATATTAACAGTGTGGAACAACTGCTATTAGCCACTGTCAGCAATCAATGCTGAATTAAGACAGAGCAAATGTGAAAATAAATGTTTGTAAAAATATTGATTGGCACAGGGTTAAGTCAAGCACAACGCAATTCTGTTTATGGAAATTGCAATTTCCTACATGCCAGAGCTGCAGCTGCTTTTTTGAGTTAAAAGCAGAGTATTCTGCTGACCCCACCGACAGATGTTTGTTGGTTTACAATCCACAATTACACTGCCCGTCGGCCTCTGGATGCGAGCGAGCAGGAAGTGGAGCCTCAAGCCAAACCATAGAAGCAATCAAACTTCAACTAGACCCCTGCCCCCTGTCGTTGTTTATGCCCTCAAACAACTGCTAAGAATACTTTTACACACATTTTCCGATTGTTTTGTGGCCTAGTTGAACTGTCTGTTTTTATATCTGTTGTACTTTGTCTGTCTGTATATAAATATATATATATGTGTTATGCCATGCTTTGTAATTGATTTATGGCACTTGCTCTTCGCAATTGTAATTGAAAATTGAATAAATTGTAATTACATTTTTGCCTCCTTGTTTGCTGATAACAGCCGTCAATTCGCATATGCAATTTAATTAAATTTTTGCGCAAACACTTTAGGCACTTTAAAAACGGACAATCGACTCACCTCGCTGGCGCAAGCATTATACGATGTATTCAAAGCCAATCCGATGTTGTGTGTTGTTGTTGTTGTTTGCTTCGAAATGTTCAGTAAAGTGGCCGTAACCGAAATGTTGTTGGCTTTCTGCAGATGGCCAACACCGAGTCAGCAAAATTAATGCTCAAGTAACAAAAAGTACGCCTTCGTTTACCGTTGTTGTTGTTGTTGTTTTATACGCTCGGGCTTTTAACGTTATACAAATGGGGTTTTATTAGAAACAGTCTTGGCAGCGGAAAACTCCTTGTTGGGTTGTTGGTTCCGCTGATGATGTTGTTGTTGTCGTTGTTTTTGTGAGCGCGTTTTACACTTTGTTTACAGGATAATCGCTTGATTTATGACACTTTCGTTTCATATACACTCACTGTTGTATGTGTGCGTTTTGATGAAGGATCTGCCGACGGACTCTTTCGCGCTGCCTTTGAAACCGTTGCCGCTGACTGTTACGTTGGGATACATTTCGGGGGTTGAGAACAAAAAAAGAATACATAAGACGTAAAATAAACGCGAGGGCCAAGCATAAACATTCACATCAACACACACCCTTACTCAACCGAGAGTGGATTTAATGCACAACAGCCAAAATCAATACGGCGTAAAAATAAGAAAATTATGTTTGATTTTGATGTTGTAATCGCATATGGTCAAAGGAAGTCGTTTAAAACAAATTTCGATTGGGTGCCCACTTTTGGCATTTACCCTGTTTGCTAGACAGACACACACACACACACTCGCACACACACACACTCGCACAGCAAATTGGAGTTTTGTTTGCCAAGCACGTGAGTCATTTGGCAGGAGGACACGCTGTTCGCATTATATAATTATCACACTGTGTAATGCATTGTCAGAATCCTCACGAACCGCTTCCGCAACTTTTACAATTTGTCCACCTGCTGTCGCCCCGCTTTGTCTCAGCTTTTCGCCCAGCCTTTCGCTGCGACTCCCCCAAAAGCAACCGAGCCAGAAGTACAGCTGTATATGTTGCGACCGCTCCGCTGCCGATTCGAAAGCAATGCCTCAAACGTTGTGCGACAGCAGCGAGAAAAGCGAGCTTCATGTTTCTGTTTCAGTTTTTGGCTCTGCGTCGCAGCGACGCTCTCTATTGGAAAAACTGCTCCGCTGACTGCACAACTTGGCTGAGCACCAGTTTTCCAGGCGCACCAACTGTGCTCCCAACGGCGTTTCCCACCGTAAGCCCCAAAAACCAACAAAGTGCTCTTTAATACATATTACAAATATGTTTTCAGATTCTAGATTCTGGCAGCTATATTCGTTACTCTATCAGCTGATGCTGGCTTCAAAAAAAACGTTCGTGTAAGCGCTAAAAAATAGCGGGAAATATTCACTTGCGCAACTTTGGCAAACATCCTGCACGACAACTTCCCTGCCGCCGCCGCTTTCCCTGCTCCCCAGCTAGAACTCGAGCACAGCTGCGTTCCAGCTACTGACAACAACGGCCTGCTCTGGCGCTCTCTGCTCTCCGTGCGTGATCCTTTGGGCTGCAGTCGGAAACTGGAATTTTTTTCTTACAGCTTCGCTCCGCTCCGCTCTGGTGATTTTCGCCAGCTCGGCAAGCGCTGGTTTTTCTTTTCGTAACCTGTGCATCCGCGCGGGTGTGGTCCTCTGGCACTGAGCGCGAAAATCACGAACATCGTGGCTAGGTGAGAATCACTCCCTGACTTTGTGCGCTATTAATTATTTCACGTTTGGGGTAGCTGCACTTTCAGCTTGTTTTTGTCTCATCGTGTTTATAAATTTTCCAATTTTTTCCTCTAATTTTCTTTGCACACATACACTAGTATACAGATAGCGCACACAAAGCGAGACAGGCAGGCACACACACACACACACACAGAGACACTATCGCACCCACACTCACACACACACACATACACACACAGACACAGTAACCAGACACAAACAGCACTTACAACTTCACAGACAACTGAACGTTGTGTTTCACAGTCCGCGTTTACGTACGCCGTAGCAGCACAACAATTGAGTACTAAATCTGCGCCGAGCTCAGCGTCAGGAATAAAGCACCAGCGCTGCCCGATGATTGCAGCCACCACGACTTCCGGAGAGCGAGAGATGCGGAGAGCGCGCGAGCAGCAGAGCGAACAGAGAGAACCTGCGCGGGAAGTCGTCTCGCTCTCGACTCTTATACGCGTACTCGCAGGCAGGCAGCGTGGGCTCACCTCACGTTGGCTAACCTGTCCGGTCGGGTCGGTGTGCGTGTGTGTGTGTGTGTGTGTGCCAGCCACTCGATAACCCTTTAGCATATAGCCCTTTCTGCTACGACAGCTTGTCGAGTGCTGGCTCAGGTCTCAGATCTCGGCTTCATTGAATAATTATCTCAAGTCCGCCGTTGTCTGGCCTCAGCAGCGGGCTAGCCCTTTGCTTTTGACCCAAAAACCAGTTTTGTGCTTAGTTCTGCACCAACCCGTTTCCCTCGCGTGAATTGAAGTTTGCGTTCAAGTTTAGGCGCTCAGAAAACAGGCCGCTGCGTAGGCCCGCAGAAAACTCGACGCTGACAGTTGGCCGCCGATGTGGAAATGTGTGAAAAGACCACACTCGATAATATTTCACCTTTTACGGTTCAAGAGCAGCACCAACAATTATAGCATTTAAGGCCACAACAACAACAACAACAACAACAAATGATGATTTCGCCTAAATACGTCTGCATCTGTTTCATTGGCGAGGTTCGCGTTCAATAAATGGCTTTTTAATTATTGTACGACAGGTCTGCAGCATGAATTGAAATTATCAGCTTTGACGGCTCTGCTGCCACTTTCTGTGTAAAGGTCGGCAGTCACCGGCCGACCGCTACCTGCGCCCATAAATGCAAGCGATTGGCATGTTCTTCTGGCCGCTGAGTTTTTTCAATTGTCATGAAGTTCTCACGGCTTGCCTCAAACTGACCTACCATGTAATATTTCAATTAGCCAGGCCTAAGTCGCTGCCAGCTGCTAGAACAAAAAACCCAGTTTTTTTTCGCTGTCAGTTATTTCCCTTGCATCTACTGAGAATAGCTATCAGGACCGCTGGAAGTTGAGAGAGTTGGCGCCTGCGCCCCAACGGAGTCTCATTGCGAGGCTCTCTACTAAAAGCATGCACCCAATATACCCGTCGCCCAATTTAGGGTAGCCGTCCAACCCCAGCCAGCAATTGGCGAAAATGATTCGTTTTCGCTGAATTTCATTTGGCTCACATGTAGTCGGAACTTAGCCCATTCGCCATTCGCCAGAGGTAGAGCTGAGGTCTACGGCCAAAAGGAACTTATTTATGCTCGACTCAAGTGAATATATGTTGACTTGAGCAGCCTGATTTATGCATTATATTAGCGTGGATTTTAGCTGCAATAAATCTGCAAATTCGGCGACGTTACGTGCCATAAACCTATGCATGCTAAAAATAATTTACTTCTTCTGTTATTAGCCAGCAAGTGCACGTCTGGCTATGGTCGATATTTACAGGTTACTGAATGTACTATGTAGTACCCTAGATGTATTTATGACCTATTCACAGCCTTTATTGGTGTCCAATTGATGAGCTCCAGACAAGGCTAATACTTTTGGGCTGATAAAAAGTGCTGTTGTTTGTCTCTTGGCAGTCACAATATTTTAGTGCTGTTTGTATAATTAGTAATTACCTTGTCGCTGTTAATGGGCAATGAGGCAATTAATGGGCAATGCAAGACATGTTCTCTGTCTCTGTCCCTAATCACAAAGATAAGAGCTGGTGAAATAATCATGTATCGATCTGATAAAGGTGCAGCTATTTGTACTCCAACTTGGATACTTTTAGGACACTTTTTAGACAGACGACGTATTAAATAATATCCATAATTTACCGTACCTGTGTCGCTGCGCCAACATAAAAATTAAGGTGTTCATGTGACCATAAAAACAATAAAATATTTAACGCAAATTTTAACTTAATACTCCAGTCATAAAAATGTATGAGTGAAAAAATGGCTGCCTACTGTGTGGCATCGTTAAAAGCGTGCCTGTTGGCACTGCTGGCGATTACGGGTAAAAGGAAGGCACATCGAGGGGGGCGGAGGGTGGGGGGGGGGAGTAGGCAAGTTCTTGCCAATGCTACCTCATTAAACCAAAAATTACACAAAGGATAACGCGCAGCTTGACGGCGACCGTGGCTACAAAGTGTTTTTGGGGGCCAAGTGTGTGTTGACGCTCTCACCCCTTTGGCTTTGGTCTTCAGGCGACTTAGCCTGCTTTGTTTTGGGCACTTTGGCGCGCTAACTTTTAGCTTACGGGTAGGCATACAAATAAAAATATATCGCTCAAGTCCAGGACGGCTATGCGCAGGGACTACTGCATAGCCATTATATTTTATTTTTACATTTTTCCGTCACGTTTGATGCCGACCAGCCAGCAGCCCACCAGCATCGTTATATATATAACATTTTGTGTGTGTGTTTTATATTTGCTCAGCTCCTGTATACAGATATGCTGGCCCCATAACCCCACCTGCACCTTGCCCAACCTTCAGGAACCTGCATCGTCATTGTCTTTTGACGCTGCGAGCGATTCTCGTTGTATGTCTATCTGTGTGTGCGTGTTTTACTTCCTGTTTCATCTCTGGCTGCTTCCTGCTTATTTCTTATGTGTATTTTTGCTCACGCTGATTTTTATTTCTTTCCAGGATGTTATATTTCATTCAGTTCGGCTTACAGAATAGCTAAACGTCGCGACGTAGCTATCAAGCTCGTCCGTCCCATGCTCCCTGCCAGCCTGGAACCGTGCTAAGTAAACCAAGTAAGGGGGCTTAGTCGGGCGCGCCCGACTAGAGGATACCCTGAACTCAATAAATACATTTGAATCCCCGTGCAATCATACTAGCTTATAATAACTGATAAACTAACTTCTAAACTAAAAGTATGATCTTTATATAATTTTCAGGACTCGCCTATTTGGCGAGTGGGGGCAGGTATATAAACTTGACCTGCGTATGATGCCTGTTACGTACATGTACACAAAACCATTATATCCTTTTTTACCCATTTTCAATGTGTTCAGGGTATTAATATAATTTCTTACTATACCCCGCACATATTAAATGCATTATTCAGTATCATATATGTAGAAAAGAGACAAGCTTGGTGAAAAAAAAATATTTACTCATGTCTGCTTATTATTATAATGGGTATATGGGTCACTTGGTAAATGTGTGTTAAAGTTTATTCAGTATTCACTTTTTATGTTTTCGCGTGTTGAAAAAAAGGGGATATTTAAAAATGTAAAAGTAAAGCCACAATTACATTTAATTGCTAATTTTGTTTCTGCTTAAGCACTTGGGAAGTTTTATACGACATCTGGGCATGGCAGAAATGCCCTGTAAAGTATGCTTCGAAAACCATTGTGCCATATGCGACATTAAACATTAAAATGGTAAATTCGATAGGGTGTAAGTGTACCTGTCGGCGTACATACAACTAAGTACGTGATATTTTGCCAGTACACTTAATTTATATTCCCGCCAGCAGCGAAAACTGCGCGTGCGAGGAGAATGGGAAAAAATTACTTCAGAAAACCTACTTTTATACTGAAGGATCACCTCTCCCATGAATTGCATTGCAGTTTACTCATAAGTAAAAATGTACTTTTGTGACTCCGAAACCGTTTTAATATTTGCTCTGAACGGTTTCTTGGGTACATTACATTGCGACTACCCAAATCGAACCCAGGCCACCCATTGTACGCAGTCCCAGCAAGAGCACCTTGAGAATTTCATTTAATTATTCAAAACAATATACAATATTAATAAGCATGAATGTGTTTTTCCGCATATCTGTTTGTGTCGACAGTTCTGATCCCAGCTGGGGCAAGAATTCGAAAATCGTGTGCACTACTTTTTATCTTCATAATAATTTAATGTAGTATATTTATGTTGGTCAACTAAGCGCACAAACTAATACAACATTTTCCCACAAATTAAGAGTGTTAGCTATTGAGCACATTTTTAATGAAACATACTTTTAAAAATGTCCCGCAGCCGCGGTTCCTGACGCCTTTGTGTGAGACTTTCTAATTGTCTGGTTCTATATGTGATTGTGGGCGGGACTGTGTGAGTGCCCCCTTTGTTGTTGTCATATGTGTGTAGTCATGGTAATACTCAGAGTGGTCAAAGGCAAAACAGCAGGCGGCTGCCTTTGGTCTAGTCGGTGCGTTGAGCATAGTTAAATGTTTGCATTAAAATGGAGCAACAAAACATGGCATAAAAACTGCCAGTCAAGCGAGGGAAGCAGCAGCATAAAAGTGAAATAACTATAAATGCCGTAAGCGTTTTAGTATTTTATTTTACTATTTCGTGCTGAGGCAACGTCTTCCTCTTCTGTGTTCTTGATCCCTGCTACCCTTTTTACAAATTGAGATGCTTTCTCCGGGCTCTGCTGTTGACACAGTTTTTATTCTGCTTTAAAAGATTTACTGCAAATGCCGCAAATCTTCTCGTTCCGTTGCAACGTACCAGGTTCACGTAATGCGGGGAGGCTGCGGGGTCGCCGTCTTCGTAAAAGTGAAATGAGGTCGAACGAATTTATGTTCCAATTATTTTACTCGAAAAACAATTAGGTAAAGAGGTTCCTGGACTCTACGATTATCAACAATCTAAGTTATGCTTTATCCAAGCTTTCTTCATTTTAAATAAACACACACAGGAATATTAAATAATCTAAATGTGCCCAGAATTAAGTTCTGACGATATATTAACATGTCCACGATATTTTAATCGATATTCATACATATGTAATTTTATCCTCACTTAATAGGGTAACACTAAAGCTTATTTCTCTTTCTCCTTCCGATCCACGCCAAATGTGCATTAGAAATTGGAAAAGTATAAATTAAATAAATATTGTATTTGGTAAATAAATAAACTGCTCCACACGGCCCACAGGATTAGGGAAAACTAATCCTAACTTATGGGGCATAAATACAGTAAGTTTTTTTTATTATCTCCCTAGCTCCAGACCAAGCAATATTGACAATTAGTGGTCCAGTGTCAGCAAAACCATCATCAAAACCATGAACCGTTCAAAGGCGTCCACAGCTCGAGCAGGTACATATGTCCTTGTCCGTGCGCTTCTAGGTTTTTATGCAACAATTTATGGTGTACTTCGGTTTGCCACCGAATTGGTATGAACATAACGACATGAATAAGTCTGTCTATAGTTTTATATAAAGTCGAATAGTTTCGTGTATGATTGAAGTATGTCCATGTGTGTGCGTGTGTGTCTTTATACGAGTTGATATCTACGAGTATTGATTTATGTTCTCCAGGGCATCAGCAGACGTGGCCTTTGCGCAAAAAGCCGTTCAGTTGTTTTTTGGCCACACAAATCACGTTATAGGCAAACATAGGAGCGAGAGCCGAGATGATGTCCAAGCTAAGCAGAAAAAACAGTCGCATAGACTGACCTGATAAAATAATAACGGGATATACACAGATATACGAGGAGGAACGGAAACGGAAATGCATTCACCACAGAGATGGCCGCTAATCTTTGAAAGGGCCGCAGTGACTCGCGGTCTTTGGCATTGCAAAGTATTATACACATATACAGCCGTGTTATTACGCTAATATTGCAGAGGTTGACGGAGCCACACCCATACGGACACGAAAATGCTAACATGCATACTCACATAACAAGTATATAGCACACTCCGGTTACGTAAATGAAGTGCCATATAATGAGTTTCCTAGCTGGGTGACCGCTGGGGTCTGCCGTTGGCAGACTCGATATAAATCATGCAGCATTAACAGCTGCTTGGCAACATCAAATTCGAGTTAAGTTTTCCGCACCGTAGTTTCTGTCCGGTGCAGTCGACCGTATGCCGGAAACGGATATGGAAAGATCAAAAAATGCTGGTGCCAACGAAACAATTGTGACTGGGACGATGGATGCTCTTTTCTCTTTTGTTGCAGCCACGATTCACTTCTCTTTAAGGAGCGGTGGACATCAAACTAATCGCTTTAGAATTGCATTTTAAATATTTCACAAAAGTGTTTTTTCTGCTTAGCCTTAAATCGCATATCAAACTCACGTTTTTCCTTTACTTTTACATTAAACAGACGGAAAGCCTATCATACAAAACATACAGAGTCATGGCTGATAGATATACATTATATATCAGAGACGTCTTTTCGACGCTAAGCTTCCGGATTGTTTAGCTGACGCATTGTGGATGGTAATGGTAATTTCTCAAGTTTCTCAAAATCACGAAAATGCTTGTTTACTCTAAATATGTCGACATCACTCTTAAAGGCGAAAGCCAACCCAGGTACACTGGAACTAGCGGTAGCTGAAGTAAGCTAGCTGCTCATCAGGTTGTTAGTGTGGTTGTGCCCTTATTCTAGATAATTGACGTGTCGCAACGATATCTGTGGGAAATTCCTCTATTGTTCTTACTTTCTCTATTTCCCTACGTAACGATAGTTGGCAAGCGACTTGTTTATATCTACAAGTTTTGTGCAAATGCAGTCACAGAGAAAATTGTTTCCTTTACTTTACTTTCTGCCGTTCAATTTCCGTATCCATGACCGGCTTAACTCAAATTACGCTTTAGAATGTGCATACTTTTGCAGTTTCACACAAAATGCTTAAGCGTGTATAAAAATAAAGTGCTGAAAATCAATTAATTACTGCCTTTCGTTTATATGGTATTTCTTGTTATTTATTTGTAATATGCTTGTAACTCGAAGTCTCTTACTCACAGCAGTGATACTTTGTAATTGCTTACCTCAATAGTAATTTTCATCTACTTCATTTTTCGTTCATTTTTCTATTTATCAATACTTATATATTTACATGTATTTATACTATACATAGCTTGAATTAAAGCATACCAAAAAACAGCTCGAAGCCATTGGGACTTTAAACGGCAATTTATTTATTTTATTTCAGGGACTATTTATATATACTTAGATCAGGAGTATTGAACTTTCTGGGCCAGAAATATTTAAAGAACCTTTTTCAATGGATACAGGGCTTTAAAAGAAACACCCACACACCAGAACCCATAAGCCGTGCCACATGAGTAGAACGAATGTAAAAATCGTTCAGACATTTCATAAATTTTCTTTCACACTTTAATTACAAGGCGCCAGCAGCAAATCAAGTCGGCAGCATTTATGCCCGACTAACTTTTTGAGTTTTAATTAAGCGTATGTGTTGGTGTTTGATAGTCACAGTTGACTAGCGCCCTGCTGAGAGACCCAGGTTTTTATAATGACGCCGCCGAACAATTCAAAGCAAATAGACGGCTAAAACTGCGAGGAATGAGAAACTAAGAGCTGGCAAGAGAACAAGGAACGAAGCGAAAATCAATATTCCATTGTGAAGTTCTAAATGTGCTACTCTCAGTCTAAGGCCCTCTCAGCCCTGCATCCACCTGTTAGTAAGTTAATGTGCTTTTTAGATCTTTTCTTACCCCCAAGCTATTTTTTTGCAGTTGCCGGGCAGCGCGGAGAAATCTTTAATAATATCCTTGTTGGCGAACGCGACAACATCTTGGCCCATTTAATAACTAATTCTCCGTGTCGTTTGTGGCTTCGCAGCGAAGGAAACTGAAACGCTGTTGCTTCAAGGAGTTTTGTTGACAGCATGGCTGCTACAAAATAAATTGTATGCAAGTTTCTTAGAATTTAGAGCAGACCATTGATATTGATATTGATGATTTTTACACATTCAACTATAATTCGGATCAATCCACCCGCATCTTGACAGGCGTAGGACATCTTATTTGATTAGGGCACATATCAATACAGTTGCCCAACCCCCATACTTAGGGACCCTACTCAAACATTATGCTCTTGCGGTTTCTGTGGTCACAGGGTGCTTGCCCTGAGCATAGTGTACTCGAAATTTAATGGGTGATTGGATTTAATCTACTAACGTGCTTTATTGTGGTCGTTTAAGGCTTAAGCGTTTGGTGGTCGTTCGTTTTTCAAACGTTGATTTCTGGGGTCAGTGTACTTATTTTCTATATAAATTTAATGTGTATGTATTTATAGAATCCGTAAGGAAGCGTAGACATAGAACAGCAAGAACTTAATGGCGCACAGACAGCCAGTAATAAGAGCTGAGAGTTTATCCAAACTAAGAGGTTAGTTTGCTTTCTCCAAGCACATTTCAGGTTCGCTGAGCAGACAACGGAGGAAACAAAATCTGCTCGGAAGCAAATTAGGCATTTACAAGTGCGCCGATGGGTGGAAGGGAGTCACGTGGCGAAAGAATGCAATTTTTTTTTACCGTTGAAGCTCCGCTGCAAATGAAAATATCGAGTTCGGCTTGATCAAAACGCACAGACATTTTCCAAGTCATTGATGTTGGGTTAACTTTGAAAATAGCGAGGGCGGGCCCTAAGCACCCACAATTGTTGTTGTAATCCCCTACATAAATATATCGACAAGAGGAGAGCAAAGCGAATCAAGAACGAAGACCCGAAGCCTCTGATTGCGGCGGGTTTGTCTAGGGGCAATGACTGGCAAGAATATGCAAAGATTAGTTTCCTTATATACGGTTTAAGTAGGGCATTATAGGCTTGTGTAACAGTTTAGAACAGGCATTCATAAACATTATAGAACATTATACGATCAAGTTATATGCTTCAATTGTTTTTTTTGTGTTTTTGCTAAGAAATATGTGTTCATGGGTGCAGGGTATCTCACGTTCGATTACTGCCAACTTGACACATCTTACTGGATTGTAATGCACTTGATGATTGCGCAAGTCCCGCCCATCAATCTTTGTCAGCGGACACCAAGTTCCAAACCGACGGCATAGTGCAATTTTTGTTTTCGGTGGCAGCTCGAAAATGATTTTATGGCGCGTCTGGCGTAAACTGTCACCGCGACTTATTTTGAAATCTGTGGCGCGTATAGATTCTGACAAATTGCAAAACACCTGCACTTAAATACGTTTTTGTCAACCTTATTTACACGGAAATTGCTTAAAGCCTCGACCTTATTAATATGCAATAAAAAGCCTCTGTAAAGGGAAAATTGCTGTCCAGATAAGCGCGTCATCATCAAAGCTAATACTTGGGCGAAACCCAAAGAACTCAAAATAGCTACATTAAAGGCGGAATCAAAGAGGAGCCAGACGAAAGGAAACCCCAACTTTTAATTTAATTTGAACCGCTTTCTAGGCGAATAAAACCGTCATTCTGCAAGTTTTCAATTGTGTTAGTGTTGCCTCTGCCACCGACTTACGCAGTGGCAATGATGTTGAGAGATCTGCTCCAATTTCATTTATTGGTTGCCACAATTTAATACAAATAATTCCATTATGGACATAGCAAGGGACGTAAAGTGTCCACGCGTAGATACGAGATGGAAGCAAACGCACACAGGCGCACGGAAGGACGAAAACTTAACAAAATTGAAATAGTATATAACGAAAAATACAATAAAAGCGAACGGAACTCAACCAACGATATCTAGAAAATTGCATGCGGTCAGCTGCGGTGAGCTGAGCTTAACAAACATCCAGCAACAATAACAGATACAGCAACGGCAACACCAATGCTGTGTGAAGTGTGAAGACCAAAAATATTTCACAATAAAGAGCCCAGCTTTTATTCACTCGAATATTGTTTGCAGTTATAAATTCAGATTAGAAAGTAAAAATGTTATATCCAACCTTTCTCACTCAGCACCGCACTATGAAATATGAATTTTTAAGGAAACATGAACTAAATGACTAGAATTCGATTTAGGTTTACCAAAGCCTTTAAATCTGGTCTTATGCAAAAGTATACTTGGTCGAAAAGAGTAATTTGGATTTAAATCATTTATTCTAAAGACAAAACCATTGACTCCCATTCAAAATATATAAAATTATAAGAGACTATTATCACTAGTTTGGCTTAGAAATAGCGTACTTAAATTTAAATACAAAATTAATATAGAATTAATTTAGATGGCAAAGTTATTAAATTTTTTAACTATGTCTATAAAGGTATATTTTGAAAAAATTACGATTGCAGATTTAAATGTGGAATTAATAAAAAGGTCAAACCGTGAACTTCTAATAAGGGATAAATTATATAAGGAATCTTTTGCGTTCGTGTGGAAACTTTTGCACCGTATTAAAGCGACAGAACGTAGTTCGAAACTGCTATAAAAATCCTTTGATACAATAAAGAAGTGAAAGTATTGGCGAAACATTTTTGGCTTGACCAGTGCATACAAAAATTGTCAATCGCGAGCAACAGGGAGTTGCAACATAAAGTCGGAAGAAATACGAATTTCCGTTGCCAGCACTTTGCGCTCTGCGCTTGCCAGAGGATAATGGTACTGTGCCAAATGGGAGGCAGCTATTCTGTGATCTGGGTGCAGTGGAAGCCCGAAAGTCTGGCAGATACATTTGCTTGACGCGCATGTTAATGAATTAGTGCTGACCTATTCTCTCTCCAGTCCTGCTTTTGTTGCCATATACATACAAATGTGTGTGTGTGTGTGTGTGTGTGTGTGTGTGTGTTGGTTAGAAGCACTAGACCCCAATATCTGACGGGGTAAATGGAGAGCTTTTACCAAAAAATATGACAAACAACTCGTTTAAATTTTAAATTTTACTACCTTCAACGAGGACGATGTTTGGCACAGCGACAAGCATTTGGCCACACACAGGTTGTTGTGGCTGCTTTGGCCGTTGGTGTTTCGGGTGGCTTTTAACTTTATTAAAATAAATAAATGCGAGCTAAGCTGGTCTGCTGCTCGCTGGCAGGCTGGGCTATGCGGCCTCACTTTGGATTGTTATTAAAACGTAAAACGAACGGATACAATATATACTCTATATGCACACTTTACAGGCAATAAAAGGGTTGTATAATTTGAAGTAAATATTTATACAGCCGACAGTTTGGCCGAGGAGGGCTCACAAATTGCAACACTTTGCGTTTCTTCATTTTATCATATATTTATTAATGTATCTTTTAATGTTCAAGTGATGCGCGAAGAAGTCGATAAGCCAGGAAGGAAAATATCAGCTTACCAATTTGAAGGACAACAACGAGCACACATCGCCTCGATGAACCTGAAGTATGTAATTGTGTGCGTAAGTCAATGGCCGACGCAAACAAACACTCTGGCTCAGTCTAAAGCAAAACGAGAGGGTGAAAGACCCTCGCCAATCCAGCTCAAGTCCGTTTATTCCGTCAGCCAGTTAAGCCAGTTACGAGCCAACAGGCAAGAAACAAAGGGAGGAACCTAAAAGCATGTCGATATAAGGCAAGATAAATTGAAAATGAATTGCGAACTAGAGTGAGTCGCGTGGGTGGCTAGAAGCGCTGCGGGCCATTCCACTGGGGTTTCGGCGAAAAATCGTATTCGGCCGCCTGCTTCATTGAAATACATAAACAAGGGGCAGTACAGTAAAAACGTGGCCCTGCATACAGCGCGGAGACCACGTCAATGGCATTAAGTCAGTCGCAGTGAAGGCATCAAGAGAATTGAATGAAGCGGAAACGGAAACCAGCTAATGAATAAGGCAAAACGAACGAAATGAACGCCAGAGTCTTGAGGCCTCGTCGAGCTATCCTGCCCAGGCAGGCCAAAAACCGAATTTACACTGCACTCTCTGCACGGGTTCGGTGGAGTGAGGTGAGGTGCGGCTCACGGAAACACTTCACGGATCTGACCTTTATAATTTATGAACAATTAATGTTAACAGTTTTGGCAAATACACCTCGTGAAAGACGCCAACTACAATTAATTTATTTCTATTTAAAACAATTTTCAGATACTACAGCTGCAGGCTTTAAATCGTAAAAATATTGAAAATTCTGGCGTGAAAAAGCAATGGTATACAGACTGCCTAGGCGGTTGCCGATCAAATGCACAAACTAAACAAATGTTCACACAAACAATCAACATCCCGGGCAGAGGGGTCGAATGTTAAGAGCCCGCTGGGTTGGGAAACGGGCACGGATGTCGAAGTGGAGAGAATTGTGTGGCATTGACGTTGATGATACTGCTGCAGGGGAATGTCTAAAGCGCACGCTACGCAAAGTGTCAATAACAATTTACACTTGAGACGATATCTCAATATTGTCGCACGTCAAAAGCAGCATCGATAGCAACAGCGACACCAATCGCCAGGCCACTGCCAGCTGGCCCAGGGGTATCGGCAAGACACTGATAGTAGCGGGACAACGCTGACCATGACGAGGAGACGATGAAGCCGAAGCTGAATGTTGAATGCTGATGACAGAGCTGATGCGATTACCGTTGCCGCTGCCAAGGCTCAGAGTTGTTTTGTTTATTTAACTGGTACCATAACACCGGAAGAGCAGAACTCAAACTCAAACCCAGACCAATGACGTCAGCCAAAAAAGCGACCCAATTTGAAGTGACAGTCGAATGATTTCCACAAGGCATTTCAGCTGCCTGTGCGGTAAACAAGTCAAATGATAACAGCAGAAATCAGAAGTAAATGAGTTGGGAGGCAGACGCACTTAACCATTTAGAAAAAAGAACCGAAATCAAGCGGAATATTAAAAACTGGGAATAGAGTTTGTTTGCATGCTAAGAACATTATGGATTATTTTGTGCTCGCTTTCCGGTAAAAGCATCAAAATTAATATGCTATAAATATCTGAAGCTAAGCCCCAAACTCAAACTAAGCACACTTATGATTACCCACTTCTACATCGACCAACCTTGCCGACGATTATGGCCCCATGGTAAGCGCCAAATTCGGATTAAATATGCAGTAAATAATTTTGAATAGATGAGCTTCCCGTTGAAAAGACGCTACTCGCGCGGCTGCCGCTATTCAAATTAGTGAACAGAAAATGTTGCTCGGCGACACTTGGCATATTTGCCGGATGCTTAACCGAGTTGGCACACGCACAACGCCCGCCCAGATCGAGAGCCGATCTGTGCAGTGTAGTTAGTGGCAGATATATTGGCATTGCGGAATCGCTCGAGTGCTCTACAATGGCACTTGTTCAGACAATGTTAAATGCGCGCTCTTTGGCACTGCCTGTCAACTCAGCTGAAGTGGCCCGGTTCCGCCCATCCCGACCCTGCTCCCACCAAGGCCTCTGACTACGCCAAAGCAGAGCAAGGGCTCTTGTCACAATCATTGACATCAATGCATCGCAGCTGGCTTTTTAGCTGGCTAAAAAGGAAAGGGGGACGACACCCTTAAGCCCTTTGGTATGAAAGGGAGTCCCATATTACTGACCATTGCTCTGGATGTTGAATTGACAGCGAGACTTTTTACCTTTTATAAAATTGATCCCGTTCAGTTCAGATGGCAACTGTATTAACAGTTATTCAATTTATAATTGCATAGAGTTATGCGATTTATTACCAGGCCGAATCTCTCACAATATAAACTAACATATACATATATATATATATAATATATGATATATAATAAAATATATATATATATATACTGCATATATATGTACGTTAAAATAAAATAAAATACTCCAAATACTCATCGCTTGAAGTTGGGCGATGACAGACAGGTTTAAGTCCCGTAAATTTAACAGCAACAATATTCCCGTAGCCGTGTCTACTGAGTATTTATCTTTAGGCTGTTGTAATTAAATTTACTTTTATAAGTGGGAGCTAGTTCTGGCTCTGGAACAACTGGCCCACGTTTGCTGAAATAGATACGGATTAAACAGGTGAACACGGCGAAACACCTCAAGATTGAGACACTAACCAGGCACAGTGGAATTGGCAGAGCTCCTCATTGTCGGTGTGTCTGTCAGTCGTACTGGTCATCGATCCTTGGCTTTGTAAAATTGTGCGCATTTGATGTCTTATAAACTGTGGACACCGATTATTGTAGTTCAAGCTTTCCACGAATCCTGCCAATGTACCTGTGAGCAGATTCTCCATTTGCTGTTCGAAGCTAGGACTACTTGTGAGCTGCGGATTGACGTAGTGCATGATCTTCGATACAGTTCGCTCGTAATCAACGGGTAGACCAGTCCGCCTATCTGCCCGAAACAGTTTGGGAAGTCGAATCTTTGGCTTAGGCTTGTAAACCACGATTGTTTTGCGCCACACACGCTGACAGGTTGCTGGCTGTTCCTGGCGTTTGCCAGAATTCTTGAAGTTCTGCTTCAGGTTACGCCGTAGCTGGCCCTGTTCCTTAACGTTGGACTTGGCTTGTTTAGGGCTCACAGTCTTATGCGCTGAGTTCACTTTTGAAGGACACAAATTTTGTTTCTTTGGGGTTCTAATAAGATTATTAAGAGCCATATTTAAAATAATTTAAATTCTTTGAATTTTGTATATCTCGAAATATTTTTTTTTAATTTCCGCTTTGGTTCTTAAATTTAATTTGATTTGATATTTTTGGTTCAGATTGCTAGATGTCCCCGAAAAAAAAGTAATATTAATATAGTCTACAAAATTTGTTCACATATATATACATATGTATATATACGGTTAGATGGACGGGTAGACAGACGGACAGGGCTAACATACTTTGGCACAAAACCCTTTTACCCTTTCCCACATTTCAATGGGCTCAGGGTATAAATATAAATAGGCACACATGTAAGTAGACAACAAGTTGCAAGTGGATGTGGCCACAGCCAAGTTAACTTTTGAAACAATGTCAAATACAATAAACGCTTGCTGTGCATATTATTGCAAATGACACCAACACAGGCGAACAGCATTTGTGTTTGTCTTCGCCTGTGTCTGTGAGACCGCATTATTGCATTGCAACGAACAATAGCAATTGCAATTACTTGTATTTGTAAGTATATACAAATGTAAGTGAGCGCTGTTGTGTGGCATGTTGCCCGAACCACGGCCGGCAAATTCAGTGCTTTTGAAATACGAGAACACTTATACCCACCCATATGATATATATGTGTGTGTGTGTGTGTGTGTACATGTATGCGTCCACTCACGCACATCAGCACGCTGTGCTGCAGTGGAAACTGCACAAATAGAACAAAAGCAATATAATTAATCATCAAAGAACAAGCCAAGCAGAAACAGCATGGTGCTTAGAAACAACAGCAACACACCCACAGCGTACTAAGTTGTGGCATGCTTCATAACAGTAACGGGAGTGCAAATATTGTTGCAATCCCTCCAGATACGTACATATATAGGAGCAGCCAACAAATACTGTCTCTCTTTCATGATTATTTCACCTTGCTTGAATCGATTATATTGTTGCGATGTTACTACTAAGGACAATCCCAAATTTACGGTAATAGTGATATTTGCGTGTGTCAATGCTGTGTGTTTGTGGGACAATAACGGTTTGCCATACGCTCATAAAATAAATTAAAAGATTTGTCCAAAACCAAATTGTATGTGGGAATGGCGTAATTTGCTGAAGGGATTGTAGCCTTTGAGCGAGGTGGTCACACTGATCAACAGCGATTAATAAGTTATCGATAGTGACAAAAGGAGATCGCTGTAAGAATTCGAAAAGAGTGGACGGAATGGATACATAATTAATACTTTTCTGTGCAAACATATGTTTAAATATTTCAACAGGGTATTTCCATGTCGAACACCCTCAACAAGGGCTGTTTTACTAAACGCCACGACGCTGAAAAGTTGTGGTATTTTCTGAGCTGAAGGAAGTGACTTCACACCTTTATTTCTGGCTTTGTGCACGCGTTGAGCGAAAAATGGAATGGATCAAATATATAGAGTTTTTTGCTTTATGTCGAAATAAATGGATTTTACATGTTACCACAAAGCGCTCGCCGCTCACTTTCAGGGCGCATGACGCCCAATTTGTAAGCCTTGGTAATGTGGAGCTGACAATAACAATGGTAACAGACAGTAACAATAAT
This sequence comes from Drosophila sordidula, assembly GCA_035047465.1. Lineage (NCBI taxonomy): Eukaryota > Metazoa > Arthropoda > Insecta > Diptera > Drosophilidae > Drosophila > Drosophila sordidula. The sequence continues at coordinate 2,897,194 of JAWNPQ010000090.1, read as the reverse complement.
GAATATATAACGAGGCATTATAATGTCATTTCATACGTATACAAAAAATAAAAGGTGTTTGGATTCGTAGGAAGTAGTGAAAAAAATCTGAGTAAAGGCATTGAGATATTCGGCTGTTGAGTCTGGAAGGAAAGGTACAATAAAGAAGTATGTTTTTAAGGTCTCTCTTAATTATACGAAACATAAATGCCAAAGTTTTCTTGAATTTCCATCTTCATCACATAAATCAGACGGCATTTTGTTTGTATTTGTTGGAGCTTTTAAACAATTCATAGCCTACATTTGAGCGTCAACTGTTCGTACCCAGGTCTTATGTAGGGTGACTGACAACTTGTCTTTACCCCATTTGCCTTATTTCAACCTTTTGTATAACATGACGACTTTCTTTTTAATTTATAAATTTCTTATATTCAGCACGCGCATCTCAATTGCCACGAATTCTGCTAGTGCCGTGAACAGGGTTACCAGCAATATGTTCTCGGCCATATTAAAAATATACAGTTAAGTGTATCTGCAACTTACAATCCAATAGAGTACATTTGGGTGACTACCACACGAGCAAGGCCATTACAAGCTCTCCCTATGTGAAGTGTATGTCCGTCCAACAGTCACCAACACGACCACAAAGCCAATTCGAGAGCCGGAGCAACTCGATTTAATGGGAAATCGACCACAAAAACAGTAACAACTTGAACTATTCAGAAATTGCCACAAGCACTGACCACTTCAAGGAACGGAACGACGAACCCAACAGTAGAGCAATTGACACGCTTTTAGTACCCTTCCCATGAAACGTTGCAGGTCCAAGTATAGCGCATTGCGGTACTTCGCGGCACGCAATTAAGAGGATTAACCACTGTATTAAGGAACTTAAACATAGGTAAATCGACTGGACTGTTGATATATATATATACATACATATATAGTCGGTAGATGAGTTATTTAAAAAATAGTTGATAGTTTATAACTATATTTGGATTTGGGAGGGAATAGATTCAGTTGGTCCGGGCTTACCGTAGACTGCAAAGGCACTTCTGGTCCGCGACTTGTCGCCGCCGCTATTAACAACGAGTTTCCCGAATAAGCAACACGAAAAGTGCACAAATAAGCCACCTCTGGCAGTTTTCGCCAGTTCGCCTCTGCGATTTCCAGCAAACTAATTCAAGTGTTCCGTGAAATGAGTCGAAAATTGACATTCAATTTTCGAGACCATTGCACATTGCGAAGCGCTGCCACGCTGCATTAGAGTGCCGAAAATTAAGGTGAGCCACGGTCCTCAACTGCCGCGAATTGATTTAGGCAGTGAATTAAAGAGAAACCTTCAAGTCTAAACTTAAAACCGCTCAAACTTGCAAAGTTAACAACACACTTAAGTTGGCAATTAGTTTTATATCGATATGCAGTTGAAAAAGCTTATTCGAGCATAAGAATAGTTGAAAAGGGAAGTGGCCTTACAATAACAGTTATTGAAAACATCTTTTAACCGAGCTCAGACCTGAAGAATCTACATACATATATTGTAAGCAGGGCTTAAGAAATTTATGGCCTCATTTAGCTACAGTTGACCGCGCTTTATTTGGAAGCAGGCAATGCTACAGGTGTGGCAATGGTATCCTGTTCATCCTGCTTCATGCACATGACAACGTGTTTTGAAAGTTCAAGTTGGTCCATTGTTGCTGCGGTTCTGTTGCCCTGTACTTGGCCTACTCACAATCAGAATACCCGTACAAAAAGACCAACAAGGACATTGCCAGCATCCTGGATGATTTTGTGCAGACTTGGAAAGGCGACAGCCCATTGTGCGTTTTGATGGCCCGAACACAGGCAAGAGAAGAATAAAATTCCAATGGAACAGAAGTGTCTTCTTCGAATATTACGTTATTTTTCATCATTGTTGGCAAGGTCTTTTCGCAAACGACAAGGCAATCAGGATTCTTTGTCGGCTGCAGCTGAGAAGTCAGCCAGAACTTAAGCAACTGGCAGGTCATGGAGGCTTCACTTTAGAAAGCGCGCAATTAGACGACAGTCTCCGTCCTCTGTGGGCCGAGAAACTGCAACGCCAGCCTTCCCGCTCGCACTCGCCATAATTATTCACAACTTTTGCGTAATGAGTGTGTCGCAGTGAAGCCGCAAACAAGCGAGCGCTCAAAATTCGGCCGACATTGTCCCTTCGCACTGGCGCAGCTCATTAAATATTTAATAGCGAAATTAAAAGAATATGCAAACTGTGCGCAAAATGGCCAGACACGGAAGCCATCAAATGTGCATTTGCAGCTGAAAGTTCCTTTTGTGGAAGTCACGAAAGTCATCCATTTAAAGCTACTACAGCAATTATTTCCACAATTGTTTATTCAAATTACTTTTAGAACTTGTTAATTTCACAATAGCGGTCAATTATGTTGATAAACACATTGACACGAAACTTTCCGTTGACCATAAAATTCTGGCTTCCACACACCCACTTCGTCTAGGCCAGCGCCGGAATGCGAAATAAACTTGTTCAAGTATATTTGTTTTTATTGATCGCTTGCGGTTGTGCACAATTTAGATCAAGGATATCGATATGATTTCATGTTCATGCCAAAACATTTTGTCAATGCTAAAGAACGTTTATGCCCATTTTCATTCGGGGGCGGCGACAACTTGGAGCGCCTCGTGTAAAGTCGATAGGCAAAGTGGAAAATAATGTGGCTCGGAAGGCGGCGGCTGTCCTTACGGTTTCAGCGGCGCTGTTGTTGTTGTTGTTGTCGTTAGCATGGAGTAGCAGCAAAATTAAATTATTTTCAAGTGAATTTATCAGCTTGGCATAAACGATTCTGCGTACCACCCGGAAATTGCTAAATATTTTTGTTGCCAATTGAGTTTCTGATACCGGCATTAGACCCGCCCTGGCACTTATGATTGTGTTATTAACGACATAATTAAACAATCAAATGTGTGGCCGTATCGGCCTATTAACCGAATGAATTTTGATTTTATGATTGCAAGGCAGTTTTTTCCGCTAGAATCGGCCCATAAGCTCTTCGTTCCAGAATGCTGTCAACATATTTATTTGAATTCAAATCAATATAACACGGATAAAGCGACGTGCTTCGTTTCTCTGAAACATGATGCTCATTATATGGGCAGGTGCCTTTTCCAACCCACTTCCTACTTCCCTGACGACTGATTTCCAAAAAGACAGCTGGCAATACACATTACCTTCGGAGCCGACCTGATGGCCTTTAAAACAGGCCAAGCCAGCGGCACAGACGGAACTCGCCTGAGCGTGGCCAATGCGGACGTTGTCTGATTAATTAGGGCATTAATTTTGCTAAATTACTGTAATACATTAGGGAGATCGAAGCCATTTGTCAAAATTAACCTGACGACCAATGTAAATGAATTCGCTGAGCGCACTAATGAAGTATCTCAACTTCGCTATACCGAAGGGATCTGACAGGCGGCTGTTACGATTACGCTAATCGGACTATCCCAGTATCTTTCTGTTGTTGTCGCGCACCTCTGACGTGTGCATTAACCGACTTTCCACTCACAATTGCGCGCATATTATGAAAAATGCACAATGTGCTCTCAACAGAAAGTTTCAGCGTTGTATTCCCAACATCAGCCCGTTCCGGCCTGGTGTCATCAGCTTAAAGTTTCTAGGCAATGCCGGGCCCCCACTCAAGGCAAGTAGACAACTCTGCTTTACATTTTTATGTGTTGCTTTACAAGCAATTGGCGGCTGCGGGCACCCGGTGAGGGGTGGGGGGGGGGGGTTGGGGGCGACTGCGTGGGCGGCATTAATAATTGAAATATTCACTAACAGAAAGTTGAAGACGTTAATGGCGCTTGTCAGGCCAAAGGGATGAAACTGCCGCTGGCAGTGGCGTTTCTCCTTTGGCTTCTGGTTCAGCCACACTGCTGACTTCGTGCTTGATTGAGGTTTACTTTGCCGAGAGGCTAATGCATAAACCATGCACAGACATCAGCGAGCATCTTACATGAAGTGGCAGCACAGCTCCTTGGTCCTGATCCCCGTTAGTGTCTGGGCCTGGGCCATCACCTAGGCTACGTATTTCTAGCTCATTACGAGGCAGCGCCTTTGACAACTGGCTACGGCTGAGAGCAATGCCCATTTTGCTTAACTTGTCCTTTTGCGTTGCTTTCTGTTTTCTGTTTTCTGTTTTCCGGCTTCCTGCTTGCTTCCTTGAGGTCTCTTTGCGATTGCAAATGTCGAAGCCGCCATATTTCCATATTCCCAAAACGCTGGCATGCGTAATGAGCTCCTGCTGGAGGTTTAACGTTTTTCTTGTTTTGTAATTTAAAAATAATTTCGCTGCGCGTGGAAAATACGTTTGCGAATGTATGAGCATGAACACACACACACACACACACACACAAATGTACGGACGAGTGCGATTTCGTATAAACGTGCATACTTAGCCCGGGGTGGCTCCGCGGCCAGGCTGCGGTCCCAGCCCCCGCCCGGCCACGCCCACACTCCCACCACGCAGCGACGCACTGCCTGCAGCCAACGGCAGGCGTCCAAAATATTCCCGTAGCAGTCATTTGGGTTTATTATCACAAGGCGTTGACTGCTCCTGCCGTTGCTGTTGTGCCGGAGGACGACCCGCGCGAAGGCAGCCGGCTGCCATAAAGCCCGCCCGTATATATGTACGAACCGCATTGAACATAAAGCAAAGTTATTCGATTTCGTGCATAAGACGCTTTAAAGCCATATGCTTAAACTTTAATTTCGCCGCTCGAGACTGTGTTCGCGCCCGGCGCAAACTGTGACCGCAAACTCCGGACGGAAATAAATGTGCGACTTTGCAATGAAACGGCATTTATGGTGCCATAAAACAAACCAAGCACGCATATTTCTAACTCATCTTAAAACAAATGTGTGTGTGTGTGTGTGTGTGTGTGTGTGTGTCTGCTAGGCATGTACAGTAAAGCATTCTCATGCACATGTCTTTGATTACATAGCAACAAATTGCGCGCCTTTTTTTTTTGTTTGGGTGGCATTGCATATTTAAGTTTGATTGGTGCAGTAGTAACAAGAGTGCGACTAGGAGATACCTCTTAATAGAAACCAAATTCTAAATTGAAAGTTTGCCCCTTAAGACCTCTTTCGTTTTCATTCAAAAGCTTTGGTGGCTCTAGCTCTTATAGTCTCCGAGATATGCTTAGAAAACCCAGACTTAAAATCAATTCTTATCTTATCTATAGTCGAAATGTTCGCTTGTTGTAGATTTGTATGAAAACTGTGTAGATTATCAATCCTTGGAAATGAACTTGATCGAAAAGTTAAAGTCTCTAATGCTAAATCGAAGCGAAACCATTATTACCTTTTTAATGGGTTCAGGGGAAGATGGACTGGAGCTGACTGGTTCGTGAGAAACGTAGTTCTGCATAAGGACCTCAACATCCCTACCATAGCGGAGCTAATTGGACGACACAGCTCCAGATATACGGACAGTCTTTAGACAACAGAAACGACTTAAACGTTTGAAAAAAAAAAATAAAAATAAAAAAAATTTAATTAGTCATAGTTCTAAAGGCAGTTATATAGTTTAGGATAATAATAATAAAAAATAGGTACAGGGTATAACTTTTGCTGCATATTTTTTGGTGCATGGACAGAAGTAAATTTTAGATTTCCTTATATTTTGTCTTTTAATGTCCACCTGCCTACCCTGGCTAGAAAATGGGGACCAAGGATATAATGATATATGATCAGCTTGAAACTGGTAAAGCTATAGCGTGAGTTTAAATTGAAAAAAAAAACAAAAAAAAAATGCCAGTCAAAAATGGGTAACGCCTGTTAGTTGTAAAATTCAGCAACACGCATTTTAATAAAAAATAAAAACAACAAAACCAAAGACGTCGTGAGGGCAGCAAACAACATTTGTACGTTGCACGACAGAAAACCGCAAAGTACAAAGGACGAAATGAGTCCCGCGGGATCTCAGTGTGCTTGGCACAAAATTGCCACGAGCTCATGTCGGCGAGCAGATGGCAGCTGTGTGCGTGTGTGTGTGTGTGTGTGTGTGTGTGTGCTGGAAATAGAGGTGGGCCGAGTGTTTGGCAAACGTTGAGGCGTAGGAAACGAAATGTCGCATATTAAAGTCGCCTTTCCGTCAACGTCAAAGTCAAAGTCAAGCCGGAAGACGGCAGCGCCGGGCAGAGGAAAGTTAAATTATTTTAAAGTGCTTTGCGGTTATTTGGCTACGTTCGTTACTGCTCTTTTGGCTCGACGCTCGGGCAGATGCCAAATACACGGCAAAAATGTCATGTATTTGCATATTAAAGTGGAATAATTTTTGCCGTTGCGCGTCCCATTTGCATGTTCGCTTGCCTTTCACTGCGGCACATTTTACGGGTAAACAGTGTTAATGAAGTCGCATTAATTTGAGTGCATTACGCGAGACAACAATCGCGGAGAGCCGCGCGCAGCTGTACTGCGAGTGCAAACGAAAGAAGGCCAAAAAGGCGCACACACAGATTCACACGCATACATATGCGCGCCGCAGCGAAGACAATGACAATACAAACATTTAGTAACGGGCAAAAATGGCTAGCCGGGGGGCGGGGAGTTTGGAGCAAAGAGTTTGTAAGCGGAGTCGCCGCCGCCGTTGGCCCTCCTGGAGCGTCGTAAAACGGTGTTGGCAACATGAAAATCTTGTCATATTTTTCTTGTTTACTGTCAACATCTTTGTACTTCAAGTCCCATTATGTTAATTATGATGAAGTAAACAGGACACAGTTGTTATTTATTATAATTACCAGCAGTCAGGCGTCGAGTTGAAGACAATGCCAGAAGACACAAGGCGCCAACGCTAAATGAATTTGTTGCGAGTAACCCCAACTCAGCAGAAAGGGGGGTAGGGGGGGCCAAGTAATTGACCGGGCTGCTGTAGAAGTTATTAGATTCGGGGACAGCATTTAAGCCTTTCATTTGACTAATTCAATTAAAAACTTTAAAAGTAAGCCTAAGTAAAGCAGAGATGCATTCGGTAAATGCGAGAAAACCTTAACGGTTGCTTATTTGCACAAGTACACACGCACACACACACACGCACACACACACACACGCAGCCAAGGCAAGTGTCTGCTTTACGCATTAACAGTTCGCATGGCGTATGACGAGTTTTATTGAAACTTTGTCTTTTGTTTTGCAGAGAAAGCGAATTTAATGGAAATTCCTAGCATACTTTGCTGCATTGTTAGACAGACGCTCAGGACCTGCGCGAGGGTGCGCTTTTGTATTCAGCACAAACAAAAACAATCAATAGAAATTGGTATGCAAACAGCCTTTGTATGCGGGTCGAGGCTTATTTGTTCAAGAAAGTAAAAGCAAAGAAACGCAAATGCCTCACACACACACACACACACACAGACACTCTCACACGTCGACAGAAGGGGTTGTGCCATATTAGTCCTGTTTTCTAAGTCAAGGCGAGCTCGGAAGCTCGCAAAAACAGCACCATCTACTTTTCAGCTCGTGTTTAATTTTGTAAGTGGCCGCCGACACGACGGCTCTGTCCGCTCCATTGTTTGCGACGCCCAAATGCATTTTTAATAATGCAACGAACGTTGCGCTGTCCAAAAACAATGACATTAATTAGCCCCTCTTTGTGAGTGGAGAACAAAAAGCGAAAATTCAGCTGAGCTTTGTGTTTCTCTCCACCCACTTTTCATACTTTATGCATTTCTTTTATGTACACCGAGAGCGGAAAAATTTTATTACACATTTGCACAGCGAGCAAGTTGTATTCGGAACAAAGAGCATGAAAATGTTTGGATGGTGTAGGAAAACGCTAACAAAGTAACAGGGGAATGCGTATAAATGAGGCAAATTAAGCGGCCCATTAGACGCTGCGTAGATGTCCAGCAAATGGTTGACAGTGCGTATACGCAACGTATATTGTTCATATCTATACATATATATAACGCCTCTTTTAAAGCTATTGTTGTTTGATGTGATTGCTTTCCAGTCGCCAAGCAGCCCCGCTGGCTGTGGATGTCCTGCGGGCAAGTTTTCAACACACAAGACTCTTAAATTATTCGCATATGCAGCTGCAGAAAGCTAAAAATAGAAATAAAAAACAAACAGACATGTAGATACATATATATATGGCCCTATTGTGGATGTGAGTTTTGTGGCATGTATTTGCAAAAATATAGTATATAAATGTAAACAAACCGCGCCATAAATTCCAACTGCAATATTGAGAATCTAAACAGGAAATGTTTTGTTCCCTTTACCCACTGTCGTTTATTTATTTATTGCCAAGGCAGTCATTAAATGACTTTAGTGCCCTCTTTAAAAAGCGTGCAGCAAAAATGTCATTACCCACACAAGATGTACACAAGTAGGTATGTATGCATACATAGATTGTAGCACGCGCAGAAAAGTATGCTACACTTTTTGCATAGCTGCGAGGGGGCTACAGCTTGTGTAAATATATAGTTGCTAGTGAACTTGTGTACCACTTAAATGCGACTCCATGCAATGGGGATGGATGTACTGGCTTGGTCGAACGTCCGCATTTACATATAGCCTGTAATCATGGGTACACGGGAGTATAACCTCTCGGACTAATAACCAGCTCTGACCTTTTCCCACGTCAGAGCTGGATGCCGAGTATCTCCGAGTCGAGCACTTTCGACTTCAGCACGCATACTTATTTGGATAACACTTTTTGCTGCGCTCTCCAGCTGTGCAATGGCGTCAAAGTATGGAATGTGTGTGTCGTGTGGGGTGGTTGGGCGGCATTTGGGCTCACGCTGCGCCAACTGCCGCTCAAGTTTCGCAGGTCTACTTGAAAATCCGTAATTGCAATTTGAGTGCCACATGTATATTCAGCTTTTGCGTCATGTCTTACACGAAGGCTAATACAAATAGCTCAGCACCAAGTTCTCTCTGCTTATTTTGGTTCGTTTTTATCAAAATTGCTTGCGTTTTTTTTTTCATTTTGTTTTTTTTTTTATTCCTAAGTCAAAGATAAGCTGCGCACACGCTCGCCCAGACCACCAGTTGCACGATGAATGAAAGCAATCAAGCTAATTCATTTTAAAAGTTTTCACTTGACTTTCAGACTCGCTCAACTTTGCAATATTCATTTTTTTTTTTTTTCTTGTGCCCAAGTATCTCGACATCGGGACAGTTTGTGGGCCTGCGGCGACAATGAGCGACATTAGAGTTTTGATAGAAAGAAAAATCATAATAATAAAAAAAGCAAACAGCAAACAAGTTTCTTGCCTATGATGGAATGAATAACACCTTATATCCATATATTATAGCAGTAGCGGATCCATTAAACCAACGCAACCGTGCGATACGGCCAGGGAAAATTTGTTGGCTCGGCGAAAATATATAAAGTAAATTTATAACGAAAACGTGATGTGCTTATTGATGGATACCTGATGACGGCTGTGGTCGGGGGATTACGGCTTAAACAAATGCTTAAATTCTTACATCTCTGCATTATGAAATGGTGAAAGTCCACGAATATTGGGCTTGATTCTGGACAGGAGACTCTAAGTAGATAATAGTTTAATGATATTTAGCACAAACGTTTTTCATTTTAAATTTTTTGTTATTGTATATTGGGAACTTATCAGCGCAGTCACGGTCTGTTGCATCGATTTGAACCTGGTTGGCATTTAGTTTATGCTCTTTAGTTGCATAGTTATATAGAATAGTCAAAGTCTAGCATGGCGACAATTGGAGCCCAAAATAGGTCAAAGTAGGTCAACATGTCCGGGTATTCCATCAATGTACAGACCCATTTTACTTTACTCTACTTGGCATCAGTTTTATTTTCGGTACAGTAGACACAAATTGAGAGAGAAATCTGTGCGAAGCCCAGGCGAAAAAAAACCACAAAATATATTTTCACATTTAATAAACATTTTCCTTGTGTGTGGCTTACTTTCTTTCTGTACACTTACTTTTTGCCCATGTGTGCCTTTGTGTGTGTTTTTGGAAAGGTGGAACACATCGTAATCCATTTAAGTGCCTGTCAAAGAGAGAGAAAAACAGAAAAACGATCTAAATATATACGTATGCGATGAGCTCTAGAAAATATCGCAAGCGCCAGAGCGGAAACGGAAGAGAAATATATTTTTGCAATTCAATTGGAGCTGAAATTTCTCTGTGAATGGGTTCCAGGGATGTTAGGGAAAGCTCTCGCAAATGTCATTATAAGTAAAGCCAATTAATAGTTTACTTTGAAATGTGGACAGAGCCTCTAATGCGGTCAAGTCATTGGCATTGAAAGGAGTCTTAGAAACTCCACACCCGGCCCAATCGGGCCCAACTGGACGCGCTAGCCCGGAGACCGAACCGAGCATAATAATGTTTGCATAGCTTTTGGGTTTTATTGCTTGGCTGTGTAAATGGCGCTCCGGCTGTCTCCTTGGTCGTTACGCTGCCACAATGTCCTTCCAAATACCTTTTGTTCTGCCATGGGGCAGGCTGCACTCGCTGTGTGCACTCATTTACATGTTTCAGTCTCTGCCATTTTATCTTGTCTCGGCCCGAGCTGCTCAGATGGCCAGCTGCTTTATGCTTAGCTCTTGTGCATTTTTGAGTTAATATACTTAGCAGGACATTTTGTTGTCGCCGTTGACAACGACATCCTTCGCTGTCCACCCCGAAACTCCTCCACCGACGCTTATCTACTTGTCAAAAATTTCGGCTCGTTGTTGTTGCTCTAAGAGCCAAAACTTATAGCCCACTTTGGTGGCTTTTTTCAGACAGTTCTTGTGCGCTTTTGTTTTAGTTGTGTCTTTTGTTAAGGTTTTTCTGCTGCTGCTTTGAAGTTGGCCGACTTGTCTTTAATGACATTGGAAATTGCGGTCAGGACAATTAATTTCCGGTTGACGAAACTTTGCTTTAGTTTTTTTTTTTTTTTGACAATCAAGCGCAAAGATAAACCCGAACCTGGCCCTAATCGAGCTGGTTGGCGCCGCGCAGGTGTCTCCTGCAACTTATGCGAGTTCGTCAGGCTTAAAGCGACAAAAAAGTCACCGTGCCTATTTAGCATTCTAACGAACTTTGCCGGCGACACCCACATATGGACTCGGGCCCCCGTACGTGCATGGGCCTAAGTGCTCGGCAATGGCAGTGCCTCCGCCCCCCCCCCCTCGGTAACGGGCTCGCATTAAAATTTCAGACCACGTAGCCAATCTGCACTTAAAAGACCTTTCGAGATTTGAATTTTTCACATTTTCGCAGCCAGTCTACGATTATACTTTCCGATTCGGAGCCCTGGCCAGCGGACCACAAACTATGCCCGTAAGTGCTATGACATGTCATGCACGCACTTCCGGGCTGATGAGTGGGCCCGGGCCCATTGTTGTGCGCAAACAAACGAGCATTGTTAACACTCGGGAAGCCATTGGCAGTTGCTCAATACAAAGAGGAAGGCTTGCGATTCCAAGTCCAGCTAGCCGAGCACCTTGACATGTCATCAGAAACACATTAAATGCGCTTTACGAGCTCGTCCGTGAAAACTGTTTAGATCCCACGCAGAGGCTGTCGCAGATAGAGTTGCAGCCCCGTCCGGAAATTGCTGTTGCGTGGAGTTTGAAAAGTTGGCTAAATTAGTTTTTTTTTTACTAAAGCGAGAAGTTAGCGGAAATTTGACAAGTTTCTGCAACTGTTTATAGGGTAAACATATTCCACTCGCCATTGCCAGAGAAGATGCAAGGCCTCAAAAGGGGTGGGGGAAGGGGAAGGGGAAGGGGCCTTCGATTGAGCACGTAAAAAGGACACGTTCAATCCACAGCCCTTGGCAGGCACATTTTAATTTGAAAAATTGGCTTGAAGCTTGTTTGGATTTCCTCGAATACCCACCAAATCCCAGTCCGTCAATCAAGCATAATAGGCAAAGCTACGTACAAATCAATACATGCGTGTGCGCACGTTGCAAGCGTGTGGGAATGCCCAACGTGGAGATACTCTATCTCTCTGTATCTCATCACTCTTGCGTCATTTTTTTCGAAAAGTTTAAATAGCCGGCAATCTGTTGAGCTATGGCCAACTTTCAACCAATATTTATTGTGTAAAAATTCACGCCTAGACCTGGCGCCCGTTTAGTTCTTAAAAAAAAAAAAAAGTTGAGCTGGAAACTTTGTCCTTTACTCATTAAATTAGCTAATTGAAACTATTAGGGAATAAGCGTCCAAACGACGGCGTAAATGTTTGTTAAATTAAACATAAAATTAGACACAAAGGCGATTAAGCCAAAAGTTTTACTTCGGGCCACAATAAACTGAAGAGCCTGGAATTTAGTCAAACTATCCCAAGGTAGGGTGCTCAATGCAACATAAATAGCTCGCATATACGACGATCGACCTACTATAAGATGGGTGCACATGTAACTGGCATGGGGGAGTCCCAGGAGTTGACATTTCTGCGTTGAATGAAACTTTGCGCAAATGTTTGCATTTCTGCTGTGGACATTAATCAGAAATGCATAGAATTGCTAAAGTTTCCAGCCACTGACAGAAAACCCCTCCCCCCACCCACGCCCACCCACTAAAATTGTTCGAGTAAAACTTCTAATCGAGAGTTTTGTATGTGTTTTGGACATTGAAGCGGAAACCGGACACGAGGGAATGACTTGTGCTTTACAATGCCTTACAATCTGGCTTATTGATAGACTAGCTGTTTGGGCCAAGAGTAATGCGATTTGCTGCTGCGGCTAGCAGAATGCCAAAAAAAAAAAAGAGAGAATCCCTTTAGCTGTAGCCTCTGCACCCTTATATATAGAGTGTATGAATAATGCATAACTTTCACTCCGGCTAAAATCAAGTTTCGACCTGTCCGCTGACGGTTGACATCCGCATATGGATATTTGGCGAGACAGGTGAGTATATACTCCTTTCGATTGCAGGACGAGTGAAATGTCACGCATACGAAGTGTTGTACGGGTCGAACACAAGTAATTTGCGATTAAGTGCTGTCAACTAGTGAAAATCGAGCTCGGCTCGATTCAGTTACCCGCCCAGCGGCACTCACGTCCAGATCTGTGTTTGGCATGTTTCGTCGGCTCGCAACACAATTGAACATGCAAAGCATGTTGCAAGTTACGAAACGAGCTGGCAAAGGGGCCCAAAACAAAACATTAAATGAACTTTTCATTCGCTGCGAGGCCAAGCCGGTTTCAGGGGCGGCTGGAGCAGAAGTGCCGCCCGCTTCCGTTTCACTTTTGCGTTATTTTATTTAGGGGCCCAAATTTGTTTAGACCCGGAGCAGGCGAGCTAAAACGAAAAATTCGGTATGCACTTTTAATAGCCGAAAAGGAGGCCTTCCGTCGAGAGCTTGGCCGGCGCAATTGAAATTCATCCGCACACGCCCTGCCAATGCCATTATATATTTAAGTCAGTGTATCTGTGTGCGGTGCAGCAATGTCAACGTTTGGGCTCACCAGAAGCCAAGTGGGTCTTGACCAGCCGGGCAGAAGATCACTGCAGAGCACTCGTAATCTAAAATCAAGTGCTACTCGCCCATTCGTAATTTGTTGTCCGGCAGGCGAAGCGCTTTTAGTCGAGTGCTCGTCTATGCCCATCTATCTATCTGTGCGATTTTATTTATGCAAAAGTGGCATTTTTTCGTGCAAGCGCCAATTTAAAGTTCCAGCAGCATCCTTCGGAGAGGGGGGGGGGGACATTTGGCTGGCCCATTTGTAAGACAGGCAAACGAGCAGCCAAGCGTTCGACCGACGAACAACTTCGTCGTCACACTTGCCCTTGTCCTCTGCCGCAGTCGCAGTCGCAGTCGCTGCCTCTGCCTCTGCCGTTGTCGTTGGCGACGTCGCCATAGCTGGTTTACTGCTGGGACAGCTGGTCAAAATTAACAAGTTCCAGCGCATGTCTGGACTCAGAGTGCCTACGAATCTTGTCCGCTATCTGTGTGTGTGCGTGTGTGTGTGTGTGCGCTTGTGAGAGTGTCTGTAGGGTCTATGTCAGAACATAAGCAATTTGTTGCCAACTTTCGTACAGCTGGCTTTTCTTGTGTGTGAGCCAGAGCCCATGGAACTTTCGAGCCCGGTGCGTGTGTGTCAAGCAACAATGGCCCAGCCGCCTTCGGGCCAACAGCTGCCCGTGTCCGGGGGCGGGGGCCTAATCCTGGGAGCGGACGCCGCACACTTCCGCATTTTCGTGACTGCCGGGCCTGCGCCCGGTTGCTGGGAAACTTTTTAAAAGATCTTACGTTTTTGTTGTTTTGTAAAATTGATGAAGTAATTTGTTTGGTGATTGCACAAACTTTGCGTGTCAATATTTTTCAAAAAACACCAAAGTTTGCCCAAGTTTGCACATACCCTCAATTTTGTATATATGCCGTATATATATATATATATGTATATAGATGCGACGGCAGCTCAAAAACTCTTTTAAGTGGCCAGCACAATAAGTTGTTTTCATTGTTAATGATTAAAATTTGTGGTAAGTGCCCGAGAGCGACTACCAAAGAGGATCTGGCCAAGTTTACCTCTTTTGGCCATATTTTCTTGTCACTACTGAAACTATTGCTCGAAGACAAATGTCGGCAAGAAATACAAAAATCCAGCTGCAAAGCGTAAGTGAATAAGCTTCAAGTATTTACTCGGATATTAGCCTGGCTGGCATATTCAATTTCTCGCCCATTGACTATTGGAAAACGCGCAACAAATCTCTTTTGTGTGGCCCAAATAGATACACGAATTGTCGCTCTTAAGCCCCGGCACTTGAGTGGATTTTTATTAAGTGTTTATCAGGGAAATCAATATGTTTATGGCCCTCTAGTTTCAGCTTGGACCTTACTATTATTACTTGCTAATTCAAGCCCCTCCCCCCGCCTTCGCACTATCCTTCAGTTATAGTACGATTGAATTTGAATAAAATGGCTTTTCAAATTATTTGCAATACAACAAAGCGTCAACTGCCAGAAGTGCTTATCTGCGGAAAATGTTAACTGTATGACAAAACATAACTTGTAGATATGCAAAACCGAAAGAACACGCACACACGCACACACAATTGCTTTCCACTTGAGGTCTGTGTGTCTACAAGCACGCACACGCACACACACACGCACACAGCTGTGTGCGGTAAATGGATATGAGGGCGAATGTATGTGTGTGCAAGTGTGTACATACCTATGTACTAAAAAAGGGGGATGTATAAAAACAAATAACAATTTTGAGCTCAAAATAGAATACAAACAGCACAATGCGACTGAAGCACGCCAATGCGCGGCTGGGCTGTAGAGTGTGGGCGTGGGTGCGCCTCGGAGTACGCAGCAAAAGTATCGATTTATGCATATTAAATTACACAAGCCGCCTCACAGTACACATTTGTACCCAGTGTACGCCTCGTGCCGCCTGGCGCTCCTTTGAAAATATTTATACACATTTCTTATACGCCGCCTGAAATTCCTGACATCTAAATTGGCGGCTACGCTGATTGCCGACAGAAGCCACCCGCCGCCTCTCGTCACATTATTGGCCACGTGATCCCACACTGGCGACCAATTTATAAACGTTTGGCTCTTCGTCTTATCTTTGTCAGGTTCTTTTTGCGTCGCCCCCATTGTATGTCCATTTTCTGCTCCTTTTTTGCGTTTAACGTGCGTGTGTGTGTGTGTGTATCTGATAAAACTCAACATTACCAGCTGGTGGCTCACATTGGGCCGGATTGACTCCTGGTACTCAGCGCTGCCCCAACTTTATTGAGCCGCGCAGCATCGCAATTTGTTTCCATCTCGACGGCGTGCGAAAACTTGCCAGCTGCACTGTACTCATCTGCAGCTGAACTGTCGAACTTTGCGACTTTCGGGCAATCAGAAAATTACGACCTGGCTGGAAAAACGACGGTCATAACTAACGCACTGCCGGCTTCAGCCAGCAGTCGCATATGAATATGGAATAAGCAGCGAAGGTGACGCCTTGCACAAGCACCTCGACGGGAACGAAGGACAATATGGGGGAGGCTGACCGCCAGGACGCGCTCTGCAATATTAATGCGCTCGAGCCGCCCACAAAGTTAACGCCAAGAAAATCATCTGAATGCGAAGAGCCGGCGGAATGGAGTTTTGTGGTGTGCGCGTCCTGCTCCTGGGAGTCGTAATATTTGGGTCACTTGGCAACGACCATTGTTAATTATTCTGGTCACATCTGTTATGTAAACTACGGCCAAAGCATAAAAAAGCGCAAAGACAAACCCAAAAGACAAAGTGAGTACTTGGAACCGGACGCCCACTCGTGCGCTGTAGGAATTAAAAAGTTCCAAGGACCGACCCCAAATTTCGATGTTTCAAAGTGCCTTTTTCTTGAAAAGGGCTAGATTTTCACAAGAAAAGCAAAACTAAAAACAAATACGTAACGAGTCTGGTTTTGTTGTAAATAATTAACTGCGCCACTTGTTCTAGCATGACTAACACCTAATAACGCATATTGCACGAGCTGCGACCGCGAACAAAGTCTAATCTACTCACCTTGTAACACACCTATAACCTTCCTCTAACCTCTGCTGCCCAGCAGACCCCACGTCATCTACCCATTGCAATTTTACAATCGTTAGTAATTGCATAATAATTAGCGTAACGGTCACCTCTGCCAACCGATAAAGTGTATGGTATTAAAGGTTCCCCCATCAAAGGATAACACGTTCTGGTGCCTGTCTCTCTAGAGCACAACAAAACACATGGACATAAACGATGCACCTTTCAACAAGTAAATACATTTCGCTCATAATCACATTGATTGTTTACAAATTTATATTTACTAAATAAGTGTTTTTGGAAAGCGCACTGCAGCTTCGCCGGTCCCGGTTAGCTACGAGTGCAGTAGGCGCAGCAG
This sequence comes from Drosophila sordidula, assembly GCA_035047465.1. Classification (NCBI taxonomy): domain Eukaryota; kingdom Metazoa; phylum Arthropoda; class Insecta; order Diptera; family Drosophilidae; genus Drosophila; species Drosophila sordidula. The sequence goes on along the minus strand of JAWNPQ010000090.1, from coordinate 2,880,353 downwards.
CGTCTACTTCAACTTCTTCTTGGGGCGCAGGTTGTTGGTGTGTCCGCACTTCTTCTTGCGGCAATTGGTGGCACGTGGGTGCAGACGCGCGTAGCACTTGCGGCAAATCATTTTGTCGCAGTTGTACTTCTGGGCGAGAATGCGCAACGATGGCTCAATGATGCCACCACGCAGACGGAGCACCAAATGCAAAGTCGACTCCTTCTGAATGTTGTAGTCGGACAGAGTGCGACCATCCTCCAGCTGCTTACCGGCGAAGATCAAACGCTGCTGATCTGGCGGAATGCCCTCCTTGTCCTGGATTTTAGCCTTGACATTCTCAATGGTGTCAGAGGGCTCGACCTCCAAGGTGATGGTCTTGCCCGTGAGTGTTTTCACGAAGATTTGCATTTTCGAAGTGTTGCTGCAATCGCAAGATGATGAGAAGATTTTAAGTTGCAATCAAAACCATTAGAATCAGTTGCCAGTTCTAATCGGAAACCAAACAATTTTTATCAGTTTGTGAATTTTTCTGGAGTCATGCCCGACTTGAGGTTAGGTACGCATAGTAACAAGTGGCGAATAGTTTTAACTTATTTGTGACCATCCTGCGATGAACACAAACAAAAACGTTGCACAGTCGCTTTTATTAGACCATAAGAACGCAATAAATGCAATGTTTTTGCTTACTTTTATGCCTATTCAGGACTTTTGCGCAACTTACCAAGAGAAACGTGCAACCAAATGCTAACTCACAAAAGAAAAGAGTGTGTACACCAGCGTGTATATTATAAAAAAAAAATATTAACCAACACTGTGGTGGTGTTGCATCAGTCAGCTTTCGAGTGGCGGTCACTATCGATCTCAAATTTGTTAACCAATAAATTGTAAAAATCTATTACAGTATGTTGGTATTAACCGAAAATCAAATAATAATATTTTATATTGACTTTATTATATTATAATTCTCATTTTGTGCTGTTTCGTGACTTTGTCAGCATTTTTGTGAGCGTGGAACACAGCTGTTAACTATCGATAATCATGCAGCGTCTTGAAATCCGGTTTCTGGAAATCATAACATAACTATTTCAGCATTCAGGCAATGCCCAGCCACTGTTATGTTAGGTAACATTGTATTCCAGTAATTAATTATTTTCTCACTGTTAATAGCAGCCCAGTTTTTATTCAGGTTATTGCTGCTGTTATGTTAAATAACATTTTCAATTCAACAAAATCTAGACAGCCAAAAAAAGTTGTGTAAAAAAACGTGTATTTATTCCGTAAAGTACACGTACACAACATGTCGAGCAACGACGGCCTCGTGCCGGCGGCTGGAGCAGCACCGGTATGTTTATTAACTTCATTGATAGATTCCTTGTTCACCCCGTCCACGCACAATCCCCTCCCAAATAGGTGGTTGGTGCTGAGGGTCAGCAGCAACAGCAGCAGCAGCAGCCCACACGCATGGAGTCTTTTTTCGCAATGACGAAGTCGCTTATTCTGCGGGCGCTGATTATTTACTTTGTCAGCTCCTTCTTCCGGCGGCCTCAACCGAACGCGACCCAAGATCAAGCGGTTGCCAATGCGGGTCCCAAGATAACCGCATGGAACTATTTTGAGAATGGCACGGATTATGACTTGCACGTGTGGCTCTCGGAGGAGCCCGACACGGTCAATTTCCAGCAAAAAGCGAATCTTCTGTGGCTGCAGGAGGACCTCACCTACGGCGATTGGGTCTCGGGCCCAACGGGCAACGGCATTTACACCCATAATCTCAAGATAAAGGCCAGCCCTCAACTGATGAACAATGGGAGCGTGTATCTGCACGCGTTCGTAACGCGCGCCGGCGAGAGCCCAGACCCCCAATCGCCAAAATACTCGCGGCATGGCCACATGGGCCATCAGCAGCATCAGCTCAATAAGTTCAAGAAGCTGCGCGTAAATCGCAACTACAACTTGTTGGCCAGCGACAAGGAGAAGCTGGAGCACGAGCTGAAGCACGCCAATCTCAAGGATCAGATCGTCTCGCACTGGCACCCAAACCTGACCGTTAACCTGGTGGTGGACCAGACGAACTGGGCACAGGGGAGCGTGCCGTCGCCGCTCGATGAGTATGTCAAATTTGTCGACGGTGGCAAGACATATCTGCCGATCGTGTTCATTAACGACTACTGGAACCTCCAGCGGGAGTACACGCCCATCAACCAGTCGACGCCGGAGCTGGATCTGCATTTGACCTTCCAGCCGCTGGGCATGTTCAAGTGGCAGCTGTACGCCGCAAAGCAAATGAAAACCAAGTGGGCCGGCAATGTGCTCGGCGAGATTATGGCAGCTGGTGCCGCAGAGGAGACCGACGAGGACCAGGACTCACTGAAGGAAACGCTGCTGGACACGAACATCTACCTGCTCGGCATCACCGTCGCCGTTTCCATATTGCACTCGGTGTTCGAGCTGCTCGCTTTCAAGAACGATATACAGTTCTGGAACAATCGCCAATCGCTGGAAGGACTTTCAGTGCGCTCGGTGTTCTTCGGCGTCTTCCAGTCGCTCATCATACTGCTGTATGTGCTTGACAACGAGACCAACTTTATGATACGCATCTCCTGTTTCGTGGGTCTCGGCATTGAGGTGTGGAAAATCCACAAGGTGGTGGACGTTAACTACAACAACCAGCAAAAGGTGCTGGGCATCTTTCCGCGCATCAGTTTTAACGACAAGGGCTCGTACTCGGAGAGCTCGACCAAGGAGTACGACAAACTGGCATTTAAGTACCTTGGCTGGGCATGCTTCCCGCTGCTCATTGGCTACTTTGTCTATTCCCTGATATACAACGAGCACAAGGGCTGGTACTCCTTTGTGCTGAACATGCTGTACAGCTATTTGTTGACCTTTGGATTCATTTTGATGACGCCCCAGCTGTTCATCAACTACAAGCTGAAGTCCGTTGCCCACCTGCCGTGGCGCATGATGACCTACAAATTTCTGAACACCTTTATCGACGACATATTCGCTTTTGTCATCAAAATGCCCACCATGTACCGCATCGGGTGCTTCCGCGACGACATCATCTTCTTTGTGTTCCTCTACCAGCGCTGGCAGTACCGCGTGGATCTCAAGCGCGTGAACGAGTTTGGCTTCTCCGGCGAAATGGAGGAGCAGGCTGCTGGCAAGCGTCTCGAGGGTGACTCCAGCGCATGTCAGCCGGCTGGCGCTCTGAAGGCGGCGCCCAGTGCTACTGCCAGTGGCGCAGCCACCAAAGCATCGGCGAATTCGACGCCTACCAAAAAGACAGCCGCACAAAAGAAACAGGACTAGAGAGCCCTGGCTCCAGGCATATGCATTAGAACAATTTTAACGGCAGTTATTATAAATACTTTATTTGTATGCATCTATATACATACGTACGTACATATATATATATGGAAAAATCAGTTTCAGTATACATAGTCAACGGTGAATCGCCCGTCGTAGTATCGAGCATATAGAAATAATTTATATGTGTATTTTGTTTGTTTTTGGGCCAACGGTGGTCCCCTAGCATTGGCTACTGAAATAAATTCAGTGTGAGAAGTAGATCGTTTTTATTTCATTTGGGTGGGTTGCTTATCTGGGGATGCTTATCTTAGCTAGCAACACGTGACGTTGGAAGCTTCTACAGGTGAAAATGACAGCCATATGAAAGATAATTTACATAAAAGAATTAAGTTGTATTTGTATCTCCATATTAAGAAAATGAAAATGCTACGCAAAATATGAATTTCCAGACAATGTATACACTATGTGGCATTTCAAAATTCCCACTACAGCGCTCTCAAGTATCGAGTACCTTTTGCGAGTTTTGCAACACCATCTGCCTGTCGTTGACGAGCACTATTTTGTTTGTAAAAAGAAAATAAATCGAGAGTGCACAAACAAAATTTTACAACTTATTGCAATAGCCTTCATTCGAAATAATTACATTAGGTTGGAAATATTTCAGGCGGCACTCTTTAACAAAGAATTGCATATACCTGTAATGCGTTACCTTATGGCGCATATGTTCACCCTGCTACCTTGATCTAAGCAGCAGTAATAAAAAGTGAAAATTTTGCGTGTAAGCAATCCACACAACATGTACTCTGAGTGGGCATCGCTGTCTGCGCAGATAACTGCCAACAGTTGTGGAGCGCAATGCTACAGTGTTCTCAACAAGTTTCCAGCGTCCGCTGGTCGGGAAGTTGTTATTTCAGTTGTGAAACAGCTTGGCACCAATTTGGGCATAACCCAGAACGCGGAGCCCAGCCACTTGGTGAAGGATGAAGAGGTATGTGTGCCCAAAAGATAGTTCGCTGGCATTTGCGACTGACTGCTCCCACAACAGGTCAGATGGTGCATGGACGTTATTTGTTTTGGACTCTCGCTGCCGCTGCAGGAGCACGAAACCATCAAGGACTGCGTCAATGTTTACTGCGAATGGTTGACAGCCCTTCATCCGCAGCCACGTATCAGCGTGCCCAAGCCCATTTGCGAAGATGCTAATCTCTATGCGAGACAGATAATAAATCATTTCCACAATCTCTTCGTGCCGCGACAGGGTGAAAGTAAGTATAAGTCTTCAGGTCTATCAAACTTTGAGCCGCTAGACGCTTTTTGCGCTTCCTACCAACACACCCATTTTGCTGCGAATTGTAATTATTGCATTTCAACTTTCAAGTCTTGCCATTTTTATACCAAACGAAGCTTGGTAGGTGCTCCTTGGATGCAGTTTCGGTGGCCGCACAACGGCTCTAATGCATACTGTTTTTTCTTATAGGCACTGATACGATCAAGCGTCAGGCCGTCCTGTGCCATCGCGTCCTGCGCACTTTGCAGCAAACAGCTCAAATTTCGCAGCATATGGATAGACAGACCTGGGATACTCTATTGCTGTTCCTGTTAGCCATCAATGAAATTCTGCTGGCGCCGCCCACCGTCAAGGACGACGTTGGCGATCAGCTGTGCGAACGGGTGCTCTCTGTGCTCTTCGAGGTTTGGCTGCTGGCGTGTGTCCGTTGTTTTCCATCGCCCTCGCTGTGGAAGACACTGCAAGAGTCCTGTGCCATGTGGCGTCATCGTCTCGCACTCGTAGATCAGTGGAACCGTGTGAACTTGGCCCTAACCGCGCGTCTGTTGGAGTTCAGCTACGGCCCTGATTTTACTCAGCTGAAAAATGGTGGGCACAAACACTGGCATATAACTAAGCAATTATTTACATGTACAGATTTCTTATTTATGGCTATTTGCAGCTGACGAGGATAGTCAGCTAATACCTACGGGCATGTCCAACGATTGTGTGGCGCAGACTTGGTATCGATTCCTGCGGATGATCGGCAATCCCACAGCTCTATGCTCACCGCACATCATTAGTAAATCGTCGCATTTTGTTCAGTGGGCTCTAACGCACGAGAAGGGCGCGGAGACACATCAGCATCCTTGTCTTCAAATGCTGCCACAAATCTTTCTCAATGCAATTAGGGGCATTTCCAGCCAAGTTGATGCCTTCTTGGGTAAGAGACGCCAGGGCATTCCGTCCGGCTTAGTCACATGGGTTTATCGCTCGATTTAGCTTAGTTCTCTCCCTGTTATTTTCTTGCCTCTGTAACCATTTATAAAACCAAACTTTTGGTCGCTCCCGCCACACAGGCATTTATCAGCCACCGCCTAACCAGCAGGACAACGTCGTCACAAATCTGCTTGAAATACGCCACTCTCTAAACGAGGCAACCTCATCTACGCTGCAACAGTTCATACACTCGAGCAGCGTTTCAAACATTAGCATGCAGCAATCTGGTGCAACTCAGTCTCATCAGCCGCATCATCATCACCACTATCCGCATTTACATTTACACGGCGCTGGCAGTTTCCTTCGCGATAACTTTGTAAGCAGTTCGGCCAGCTCTGCTTTAAACGCCATTATGGGCCATCATCACCACCACCAGCAACAGCAACAAATACAGCAGGCAACTCAGCCTCAGGCGCAGTACGGCCACGGCAGCAACTGTAGCGCTTCGCCAACCAATCTTTGCCACGTCACTCCCACAGGCCCGGTGGGCAGTATAAGTGCTGGCGGCAGCCACTCAGCAGGCGTTGTGGGCTGCATCTCATTCAGCACGTCTGAGGCAATGCCAATGATAGGCCTAAATGGGAGCAACAGTGTAACGCCGACGCCACCTCTGCAACGCCGCCTGGCCAAAAGTTTCAGCGTGGCGCCATCCATTACGCAGCAGAAGGGTGCGGTTTTCATAGTAGACCCCACATTGTGTCGTTTTGCTTTTGTTACTTTATGGCATGTTGAACTCTAGCTTTACTTTACGTTTTTGCAAAAAGATTGATCAAGTGACGCACTACTTCATTTTTGTAAGCCCGCATTTTAAGTTTTAGCCGTAGCATGATTTCACGCGCTGTGGCCTTTGTTGGAGTAATTATTTTCATTTCCCTACGCCCACATCATTGTCGGATTTTGTATTTTTACACTCGTTCACGAATTCAAAACAGTATATTGGGTTTGTGGAAGGTCCGTCTGTGCGTACAAACACAATTTGTTGCCGTTATTGAAGCTAGAGTCTTCAAACTTGGAATATATACTTATTGATACATTCAAATTTCCGAAAATGTTGACATGTAAAGCTCTCGGATCCATAGCTCCCGTATTTAAAAGTCTCATAACTCTGCCAAAATATAACCGATTTTCACGGTTGATGGCATTTTGGTCATGGTTTGTCCTCTAGATTTATTCGGCATTTGAAATATATTCATTTTTGAAAATAAAATTTTTTGGAAATTTTTGGTGAAAAAAGCATGTACTCCCCCCTTACTCTTTTTCGAAAAAATTTTTTTTTCAAAATTTAGAAATGCGAATTTACATTTTTAATCGATTGTGGTGGTCACAATTAGTATAAAAAACAACATTAAAAGCGATTCTGATAGGGTCAAATTTTTGGTCAAAAATCATGCTAAAATTTACAAAAATTTTAACATGTAAAGCTCTCGGATCCATAGCTCCCATATTTCAAACGCCCGTAACTTTGTCAAAACTGAACCGATTTTCATGTTTGATGCCATTTTGTCCATGATTTGTCCTCTAGTTTGATTCTACATTTCAAATATATACATTTTTAAAAATAAATTTTTTTTGAAATTTTTTGAAAAAAAAGCATGTACTCCCCCCTTACTCCTTTTCGAAAAATTTTTTTTCTCAAAATTTAGAAATGCGAATTTACATTTTTAATCGATTGTGGTGGTCACAATTAGTATGAAAAACAACATTAAAAGCGATTTTGAGCTGGTCAAATTTTTGGTCAAAAATCATGCTAAAATTTACAAAAATTTTAACATGTAAAGCTCTCGGATCCATAGCTCCCATATTTCAAACGGCCATAACTTTGTCAAAACTGACCCGATTTTCATGTTTTATGGCATTTTTTTCATGGTTTGTCCTCTAGATTGATTCTACATTTCAAATATATGCATTTTGAGAAATAAATTTTTTTTGAAATTTTAGAAAAAAAGCATGTACTCCCCCCTTACTCTTTTTCGAAAAAAATTTTTTTTCCAAAATTTAGAAATGCGAATTTGTATTTTTAATCGATTGTGGTGGTCACAATTAGTATAAAAAACAACATTAAAAGCGATTTTGAGCTGATCAAATTTTTGGTCAAAAATCATGCTAAAATTTACAAAAATTTTAACATGTAAAGCTCTCGGATCCATAGCTCCCATATTTCAAACGCCCGTAACTTTGTCAAAACTGAACCGATTTTCATGTTTGATGCCATTTTGTCCATGATTTGTCCTCTAGTTTGATTCTACATTTCAAATATATACATTTTTAAAAATAAATTTTTTTTGAAATTTTTTGAAAAAAAAGCATGTACTCCCCCCTTACTCCTTTTCGAAAAATTTTTTTTCTCAAAATTTAGAAATGCGAATTTACATTTTTAATCGATTGTGGTGGTCACAATTAGTATGAAAAACAACATTAAAAGCGATTTTGAGCTGGTCAAATTTTTGGTCAAAAATCATGCTAAAATTTACAAAAATTTTAACATGTAAAGCTCTCGGATCCATAGCTCCCATATTTCAAACGGCCATAACTTTGTCAAAACTGACCCGATTTTCATGTTTTATGGCATTTTTTTCATGGTTTGTCCTCTAGATTGATTCTACATTTCAAATATATGCATTTTGAGAAATAAATTTTTTTTGAAATTTTAGAAAAAAAGCATGTACTCCCCCCTTACTCTTTTTCGAAAAAAATTTTTTTTCCAAAATTTAGAAATGCGAATTTGTATTTTTAATCGATTGTGGTGGTCACAATTAGTATAAAAAACAACATTAAAAGCGATTTTGAGCTGATCAAATTTTTGGTCAAAAATCATGCTAAAATTTACAAAAATTTTAACATGTAAAGCTCTCGGATCCATAGCTCCCATATTTCAAACGCCCGTAACTTTGTCAAAACTGAACCGATTTTCATGTTTGATGCCATTTTGTCCATGATTTGTCCTCTAGTTTGATTCTACATTTCAAATATATACATTTTTAAAAATAAATTTTTTTTGAAATTTTTTGAAAAAAAAGCATGTACTCCCCCCTTACTCCTTTTCGAAAAATTTTTTTTCTCAAAATTTAGAAATGCGAATTTACATTTTTAATCGATTGTGGTGGTCACAATTAGTATGAAAAACAACATTAAAAGCGATTTTGAGCTGGTCAAATTTTTGGTCAAAAATCATGCTAAAATTTACAAAAATTTTAACATGTAAAGCTCTCGGATCCATAGCTCCCATATTTCAAACGGCCATAACTTTGTCAAAACTGAACCGATTTTCATGTTTTATGGCATTTTTTTCATGGTTTGTCCTCTAGATTGATTCTACATTTCAAATATATGCATTTTGAGAAATAAATTTTTTTTTGAAATTTTTTGAAAAAAAAGCATGTACTCCCTACTCTTTTTCGAAAAATTTTTTTTTTCAAAATTTAGAAATGCGAATTTACATTTTTAATCGATTGTGGTGGTCACAATTAGTATAAAAAACAACATTAAAAGCGATTCTGAGAGGGTCAAATTTTTGGTCAAAAATCATGCTAAAATTTATAAAAATTTTCACATGTAAAGCTCTCGGATCCATAGCTCCCATTTTTCAAACTCTCATAACTTTGTCAAAATATAACCGATTTTCATGGTTGATGGCATTTTGGTCATGATTTGTCATCTAGACTGATTCTACATTTCAAATATATGCATTTTTGAAAATAATTTTTTTTTTTAATTTTTTGAAAAAAAAAACATGTACTCCCCCCTTACTCTTTTTCGAAAAATTTTTTTTTTTCAAAATTTAGAAATGCGAATTTACATTTTTAATCGATTGTGGTGGTCACAATTAGTATAAAAAACAACATTAAAAGCGATTCTGAGAGGGTCAAATTTTTGGTCAAAAATCATGCTAAAATTTACAAAAATTTTAACATGTAAAGCTCTTGGATCCATAGCTCCCATATTTCAAACGGCCATAACTTTGTCAAAACTGGCCCGATTTTCATGTTTTATGGCATTTTGTCCATGATTTGTCCTCTAGATTGATTCTACATTTCAAATATATGCATTTTGAGAAATAAATTTTTTTTTGAAATTTTTTGAAAAAAAAGCATGTACTCCCTTACTCTTTTTCGAAAAATTTTTTTTTTCAAAATTTAGAAATGCGAATTTACATTTTTAATCGATTGTGGTGGTCACAATTAGTATAAAAAACAACATTAAAAGCGATTCTGAGAGGGTCAAATTTTTGGTCAAAAATCATGCTAAAATTTACAAAAATTTTAACACGTAAAGCTCTCGGATCCATAGCTCCCATATTTCAAACGGCCATAACTTTGTCAAAACTGAACCGATTTTCATGGTTGAGGGCATTTTGATCAAGGTTCATCAGCTAGATTGAGTTTGCATTTAAAATATATGTATTATCAGATTGATTCCTTCATGTGTTATTGCACTGTGAACGAGTATTGCGCTGTCGGCTACACCCGACTGCAAAGTTCTTGTTTATTTTTTATTTATATTTTTTGTTGCGCTCACAGAGGTTCAATCGTACCTCGTCGTACTCATTCCCATATATTAGGACGTAATTCATTTATTGTACGCCCACAATTAAATCTGAGCACAATGCTGCATGCATGTATGTGTGTCCGCTGAGCACTCCGCGACTGGCTCTTTCACTAATTTCCCACCCGCTTTCCCTTCCCACACGCTTTGCAGGCTTGAGCAGAACCGCGCTTATCGGCCTAACACGCAGCTCAGCAAACGCCGCCCCCACGACGCCGACCTCAGGTCCGCCCTCAGCGAGCAGCATCAACTGTGAGTGTTGTAACAAAGCACTTGCCGCTTCTCCCAACAGCTGTTTACCCACGCTCTCCCTTTTACCCACAGCGCTCCCATCCATCGGCACTGAGCTGCGTCCGCCACTGTCAGTAGCTCGTCCGAAGTGCAACAGCATTCTGCATTTATTTGGCGAGTGGTTGTTCGATGCAGCGCACATAGGCGGCGACACTTGGCTGCAGAACCGTAAGAGTAAGAGATTCTTGATCAGTTCCTATTGTTAACGGTGAATATAATACTAATTTGGCTTTCAGAACAAGCCTGCGAGGCTAGTAAACGACCATCGTCAATGATAATGGAGAATCGCAAGGGCTCGATATCGCTGTCACAGCCCAATTCGCTTAACGATCCGTCATCGCTGCCGCCCACGTTGACTATTGACAAATATGAATCTGGTCGCGCCGAGGCGATTGGCACGCTGTGCAAGATTTTCTGCGCGAAAAAAACGGGGGAAGAAATCCTGCCAGTCTATTTGGCTCGCTTTTATATGGCCCTGCAGCAATGCCTCAAGATCACCGAATCTAAGGAGTGCGATGAAACTCTGGCCAGTATTTTGCTCCATTCGGCAGATTTGTTTCGCTTGGATCTCGATGGTATCAATGTGCTACTGCCTGGGTTCATAGCTGCACTGGAAATCGTACTGCCGGATAAAGACCTGAAGCTCAAGACACAGGCAATTGTATTCAATCGCACCGAGCTGCGTCGCTCGGCCATAAACATTTTGCTCTCAATTATGGTGCTTCCACTGCATTATCACACTCTGCCCATACGCAACTTGCAATCCGATACGGGCGAGAAGTAAGTTTAGCTGACGATTCAAGTATATTCGAGATGGACCTGATCTATATCTATGCTACGTTATGTTTTTCCCAGGGTGTCGACCTTCATACAACTGAAGCCCCGGCTTATGAATATTCTGATGAACGCGCTGCAGGTGGAAACTGATGCACAGAACACGCATATGCTATTAGGCGGACTGCTGCTCTGTGTCCAGGACGCGGTGACCTTTGAGGAGAGCGAATTGAGCGGCACAGATAATTTGAGTGGCGCCGGTGTTCAGCACCATGAAGAGAATTTGCTGAGTTCTGGTAAGCGGACCCTCAAGGTTGAACCGGCTTTGACCTTCGTTTGCTGATTTTGCACTTAATTATTTTAATTTATTTTGCATTTTGTTTTTTGTCGCTGTTATCGTTGTGGCTGTGACGTCAGCCTGCTCGGACCGTTCCGCTTCGCTAGCCAGCGGCACGGTCAGCTTTGGCGCACACACCACAGCCATGAGCTCGCGTGATACGGCTTCGGCCCACGATTATCCCAGTTTGACCATATCCGATGATATATCGGTGGAGCTTGCACACGAATTTGAGGGCGTTGCATCATATGGTAATCACTTTACGTGTAATCTTTTCTTTTTGTATTTTTGTACATCATCGTCATGTATACACGTTAATGCTGTGCATGCTGGCTTTCGATAATTAAGAACTCCCAAATATCTTGCAGATAACGCACATGCCCTGTTCGTACGTGCCACGTATTTGGTGTGTCACCGCCTAATCTCCTCATGGAAGACCGACTTGAACGTTTCGCTGGCAGCCCTGGAGCTGCTATCGGGTCTGGCGCGGCTTCATATACGTGAAACAGGTATCGTATTGGGATCCATGAATGTCTCGATTTTTTTAATGTCTTTATCTGTGCGCGCATCTTTATTCTATTTCCCCACTTGTGTTCCTCATGTAAAAATTCCACATCCACATACACACCCCATTTTGAATGTTTATTTTTAAATACCCACAAAATTGCAGCCAGGAAATTAACGAATGGTAATTACACTCAAATGCTTCTAACAACATACACCTATTTCTTTTTCTTTTCTTTTTATATGTTTCTTTGCCTAACATCCCTAACACCTCGCACCCTTTTACTCACTAACATGCGGCGGTAATTGTTGAAATTAATAACTACATGTGTACCCTTTTATATGTTTGCATTTTATTTTCTATGGGCCACAATGTAAATAACGAAATCAAATCAAATCCAACCACCCAAACTTACGCATCCTAGATTCCTTAGTAAGAATAGTCGAACCAAGTCAAAATCTAACGATAATCTCCACAGACGCTTTAGAGTGCAAACGCGCAGTGAAGTGGATATGCGACTATATTTGCTATCAGTGCTCGCGACCTCCGCCAGCGCACAGTAAGGACCTGCACAGTACTATAGTGGCGGCGTTCCAGTGCACTGCCGCCTGGCTAATGCAACATCCGTACCTCCTGCAGGACAAGGATTGCTTGCAGACGGTGCTTGAGGTGGTTGAGCTGGGCATATCGGGCACGAAAAGCCAAAGCAAAACTGGGGATCTGCCCAAATATAAAGATGAAAAGGAACTAAAACCGGCCTCGATGCGCGTTCGCGATGCAGCTGAAAATCTGCTTACGATCATACTCGAGCAGGTCGGCTACTTTCCGAGCGAGTGTGGACCCGAATCCATTTCGTCGCTACTAGACGAACTGGCTCTAATGAAGCACTGCAATTCCTTTCCGACTGGTGATGCCTCCTTAGGCGTTTCCAGCGCGGAACAAGCCATCTCAAAGTTTAAATATTTTGTCACAGAGAACTCGACGATATTGGCATTGCTGGAAGAACCTTTGGGTAATGATCAAGATCCGCAACCGACTGTCACGCGTAAGTACAATTCGTACAAAACTATTCTTGCTTTACTAACGCTTCCTACTCTTAGTGCTTATACGTGGTCCATTCGGCCGTCACGCTTGGACCATGCAGCTGCGCCATTTGCCGCGCAGCAAGTCGGGTATCAAGTACCATGCCGTCAATCCCGGTCGGCCCATTCCTATGAATGACATCACCCAGCGTCCCGAATGCGAGCAAAAGAACTTTCCCGAGGGGGTAGACAAAGTTCAGCCCTGTGTGGCCGATTACTCAATACCCACGATCGATCAGATTCGTGAGCAATATGGGTCAAACGTCATAAGTGAGCTAGAAGCCATGCTTGAAAATCAAAGCATACACGAAAAGTTGGCCTGGGCGGAGTCGGATAATAGCGTGGATAGTCTGTCGCACGCACAGGAGTGCGTGCCGCCCACAGTCTGCCATGAGTTTCATGCAGCTCGCCTGTTTCTTTCCCATTTCGGATTTTTGAGCTTTGAGATCCGCAACCCGCACAACCCCGTTGAGTCGCTGGGTCCACCCCAAAGGCCGCTTATTGTGCTTGACACAAAATCAACTACTTTTGCCACAGATTTGGATAAGCTAGATAAGCTCAGCGCCCGAACGCACGATACTGTCTACTGTTTCTACGTGAAGGTGAGAATCATGCAGAATTATTTGTCGATCATAATACTGATATTAATTTTATTTCTGATCTGATACGTGCAGGCGGGTCAAACTAGTGCGCAGCAGATCATAGGGAATATGGCCGAAGATCAATCTTACGACCCGCACTTTGCCAACATGCTGCAGACACTGGGTTGGCCGGTACAGGTGGCTGAGCACTCCGGTTGGACTGGTTTTACACACAACTCGTGGTCCCTGAAGGGCACACCGGTGCCAGGGGATCGCCACCAATCGAGCGAATCTCACTACAATGGTGCGCAACGGGTGCTTTACTGGGCGGATGTCTCTTCCGAAATCGCATTTGTAGTTCCCAACGCTTGGAATTTGCGCTACAATACCGAAATGGACGGATGCAGCCTCTACAGTAATTGCAGTGAGCAGTCCTCGGGTAGCAATGTTTGGACACGTGGTGATGAAACTGGCTCCGTTAAGTCCAAATCGAGGAATCTGAGCTTAGAATTGGACACAAATAACAGAAACAAGGACCCGGTGCCGCCCACGCGACGTAAGGGGAATGTATCTAAGCCTGCGCTGCTCGTGCAAGCACCGGCAAAGATATTCTTGGTTTGGCTGGAAAGCTTCGAGGATTATTTGAACTTTCCTGTCGAGGATCTCTTGGCCTACGCACGCACTGGCGAAGAGCTCCAGTTGATGCAGTTGCCCAGAGCCGCCGACTGTCACGTTATCTTCGTGCATTCCCTTCAGTCTGGCTTGCTGAGAGTGAAATTGCTAGGACCTCCCGGTCGCATGAGCTTCGCCACGCCATTAGTCGATGGCATGGTGCTTAGTCGGCGCGTAGTCGGCAATTTGGTGCGTCAAACGGCGCTAAACATATCCCGCCGTAGGCGTTTAGATAATGATAAGTAAGTCTTGAAGCGTTTCCATTAAGCTATGATTTTAATTCTCCCTGTTTTAGCTACCAACCACCCCATGTACGACGCCGCCTAAAGGTGCAGGACATAGTCCAAAAGTATAAAATGGATCTGAGCGAAGCAGAGCTCCTGGCGCATTTGTTCCAACGTTCAGTTTAGCGCAAACGCATTTAGAGTAATAGGAATTTACCTGGAGAACACGTCCGCAAATATTTGGGCCAATTTGGGCATACTAATTTAATTAATATATAAAACAATCCTAAATAAACTAACAAAGTTAGAGCCTTAAGAGCAAAAGCACAATCACACGCATTCGCAATGCAAATTGTTAAATCGCACCTAGTCTCGGCCAAGTAGCGGCTTTGCGACCACAGCGCCCACATACTTAGGAGTCGCGATTAAAGCATTAACAAAAAGCGCGAATTCCTCGCTGAAATAACCCAACAACACCAACTACAACTCGTACAGGCTGGCCTCGACTGCATGCTAAGCTATTTTCATTGGTTTGTTTGTTGTTTTTTTTTTTTTTTTTTTGTTTTGTTGCTGGCCACGCTTTTTGGGCACCAATCGCAGCAACAGCATCACATTACTACGCTACCTGGTCTGGACTTTGCGTGTTATTGTAATATTTCTCAAAGATAAGAATGCGACCAGACCGGACTACATGCTGACCGCCTGGCATCGGCACTTGGGCAGCACAGTTCATAAACAAATAAAATCGGGCAAAACTCTGGCTATGCGCCTTTTGGCCAAGTGACAGTTTTACGAGTCAGTCATTGGTTCTTGGTTGCTGGCTGCTTAGGTGCCACAAATGAAACAAAAGACTTAGGCAACAAACTTGAACTTATTTAAATGCATCCTGAATACTTTTGTGCTTTCAGGTATCCCTAGAAAGTTTTATTTGTGTTCCCATACATTAGTTTACGCCAGTGCTAAAGGGAAGTATACGCAGGTCGAAACGCCAAAAAAATGGGTAGAAAAAACAAAAAAAAAAAAAAGAAAAGGGGCATCTACTACAACAGCGGTGAGGTAAACGACAACTAACCATAAGAAAAATGACCAACGATAATTTTAATTTGAAACCAGTTTCTATGCCAAACAAAAATTTGCGCTGCTGCCGAAGACTGCACAGATCCACGGAAACAGAAGAAGTGGTTAACTAAACAAAAATTTCCAATAAGAGACCAAGTCTGGAAGAGAGTCTCCTCCGTTGGAGAGAAGAACACGAAACCGCCACAGAACTAGAGCTGCGTCGCAGCAAAACAATTTCTTGTTTCCAAAGGCGCGAGAGTCGGGAGACACTGAGTCACGCCAGCGACAGCGAATATTACCGAGCGAACAAAACGGCAGGCAAGTGGAGTGGGCATGAGAGCAGCGGCCAGCTAAATTTTGTATCTTGGTGTGTTTGAGTCGCCGGTGGCTATTGAATCTCGTTGGGTTGGCTCGCACACACAAATGCGGGCTGGATGAGCAGAGTTTACAGCACAAATCAAATTTGGTTTCATAGAGAAAATACACACACACACACACACACACACACACACACTCCTTATACGTGTTCCCGCAGGAAGATGGAGAAAAGCCGAGTATGCCGAAGAGAGCTGGAGCTGGCAACGTTTTAGTACAAGAAAATGAAAAACGAAACTGCAACAAGTGAAAAATATGTTGCGGGCGACGGCGATGCGACGGCGGCTCTGCATCGGCCTGTCTAAGCTGCTGCGCATGCGCATGCGACACAACAGGTAAAAAAGACTCGGCCAGGGGCGTCCAGGCAGGCGCAACAACAATAAAACAAGCTACCGCATTTGGTGTGCTTATGACGAGCGGGAGAGCCGTTCTCTCTCTCTCTGTCGGCCCAAAACCTGTCAAGCCGCTTTTCGAAGCCTGCGCTCATAATTTTGTGCTGCCTGCGCGGCAAGTTCTTCGCCAGTCAGTTACGTTGCGACCACGGAGCGAGTGTGGCAGTTGGCTGAGTTCAGTTAAAGACGTGTGCGCGTTAAACGCTTGACAAAAGTGAAGGTGCGACGGATGCTCAGGTTTCGTTCGATCGCTCGTTCGAATACAGTTACCCACACTCATGCCGTTCTGTTAATGTCTGTGTGCAGCATATTTAACTCAATGCCTTTTATTGAGCTATATACATACATATAAATAATATAAATCTGATCCAACGCAGTTGGTAAAATAAAGTGTGGCCACCACTGCGTATGGCATCTCGCTCTCTGAGCTGTGCGCGAGTGTGTGCGAGTGTGCGCGTGTGTGTGTGTGTCGGTTGTCGTTGTATTTTTATAAGTGAAAAATTCCAACAACGTTGCAGCCCGCACTGCAGCCAAATACAAGAGCAGAAATGAAGCAAAACACGTTTTGCTGAAAAAAATATGCTGCGTCTGTGGCCACTGACAATGTTGCATTCGTGTTTACGTGTGTGCGCGTGTCGTATTTATAATATATGTATACCAGCTCAACCAACACCGAGAAGGCAATCGCAGAACTCATTTTAAAATGTGAACAAAAATGGTAAGTAATGGATTAATATGGCTGGCGAAATTAAATGAATAAATACATTTAAGTTCATATGTTAAAAGTAACTATTCAGATATATATATATACAACATATATATACACTTATATTTTAGTTTTGCATTTTACCAACTTCCTTAGAATCTAGCAACCAACTTTGAGGTAGAAAGCAAACTAAGAAATGCGGCAAAGGGAAACAAAACGAACTGGAATGCGACGCAACAAACTCAAGACAAGATTAATTGTTAAATTTTTGTAAATCAACGGCAACGTAGGCAGTTGTTGTTGCTAAGGTTGACGTCTTTTGTTGTCGGAGGCTGGGACAGTGAGTTGACTGGAGATTGGAACGCCAAGCATTTCTAGCCGTTAGAGGTTTTTGAAAACAAAAAAAAAAAACGAAAAAAAAAACGAACACAGAAAAAATAATACCTTTCTTATGAATAAGTAATCTTTTCTCTGTTGTGAGTTTGTATCCGAGAAGAAATCAAATATGGCAGGTATCGGTGCGCACGGCTCAAAAGCGAAATGTAAATGAATATGGAAATATGAAAAACACGTTTTCTTTCAGCCGAGTTTGCTAGCTAGCCGCAGTAATAAAGTGAAAAGCTCAAATAAAGAAAAAACTCATAAAAATAAAGATCATACATTAATATTTGTATGTCTGCGTGTGTGTGTGTGTGTGTATCCCAATCTTGTAGGCGCCTCACAGCGACACGCATTGATTCCAGTTGGCCTTTGTTACTAAGTCTATTATTCCTTACGAATTCTTAACTTGGCCATATGGCCCGCGGCCCGGCTAGTTCTATCTTTTCTGTGGTCTTTTGTTATAATTTGCATTGCAAATGTTAACTTCAATCTTGTACAGATATGGTATTTATGAGCTCTTAAAAATACCCAACTAACTATCTACCAATATAATATAATATATATACAAAATATATAAATACTTTGAGAAAAACATATATTATTTACATATACTGTCAGGATTTAATTATTGATCTTAAAGTTGACTGAAGTACATTCTTATCGGTTTCTTTAGCCAAATACGCGGCTTTGAAACGCAAATGAAACGTTAAACTCAAGTTTAACTAATATCAATATTAGGACAGAAAACAGACATTACTCATGCTAATGAAATTCAAGAGACATAAGAGACACAAATGCATGACTGTTTTGATACCCTGCAGCCAATGAAAATGGGTAAAACAGGGTATAATGGGTTTGGGCAAATGTATGTAACAGGCAGAAGGAGGCATCTCCGACTCCATAAAGAATATATACTCTTGAATCTAGAAAGCTGAACCTGGACTTTTTAAGATCAAGTCTCGTTTTCTTATTATCGATAGTATCCAAATCAGAGAATATATTGAATTAAATTTGGTGGCTCTAGTTCTTAAAGTCTACGAAATATGCTAAGAAAACTAAGAAAAACCAAGTCCCAATATCGACAAAAAATGATAAACTCGTACTGCGTATGGTATTACAGAATCTATAATCTATAATAAGCAGACTCGGCTCTTAATCCTGATCAAGAATATATATACTTTATGGGGTCTGAGATGCTTCCTTCTGCCTATTACATACATTTCCCCAAAGCCGTTATACCCTGCTTTTAATATGTTCAGGGTATAGAAAGCAAAGCGAGGCACAGAAACAAATGCTAACAATACCATTATAATGGTCGATTTTAAAGATTAATGAACGGGTTCGGCTTCAAAAGCTGTCGACCAACAAATCAGAGGTAACAAATTTACGACGGATTCCGTGGCTACATTTGTGTTTTTGTTCAAATCAACTTTGAAACGAACACCACCATTTTGTGCTGGTAGCCCAGCTCATCCCGCATAAAAAACGCACTAAGACTGTAGCTGAAGGTTTCGATAATAGTTGAGATCCATTCTCCTTTCCACTTTAGTTCTTTTTGGTCTGGATGCTGGCGGAGACTTTGCAGTCCAAAATTGTAGAGAATACAAACTGTCTGGAATTTTATTTTATATTATATTAAATTAAATTATAGCTCAATTTATTGTTTAAGCTTTTATGGAATACAAACTGTCTAGCATTTTATATTATATTATATTTATTTTATAATTATAATTCCATGCTCTGCGTGAAAGATACTTTTTGTTGAAAGATACAAATTGTTGAATAAACTTATCTGTCAGATACATGTATTCTTTCTCTGCTATTTATGCAATATATACACATATATATTCTCATACTCTTCACATGCACAATCTTCATTCCATCATAATTAGTGTGTTTTTATGCTTGACGAAGTAGAAAAGTGTTGATATGCTCGCTGGTTTTTAACAGCCTCTAGTCAGGGCAAGACTTTATGTATATAATATAATAATTAACTTTAGAATATTTACTCAATATAAATTAGATATACAAAGTTATTTTATTCTTCTTATTCTTTTCTCATCTTCCAGGTGACTGAAAATCTAAAACTAATTAGAAAATGACGTGTGGCAAGATCCGCGCAAATAGCCAACCAGTGAAAAAGAGCACGTTGCTTATGAAAACAATAAATAGTGATCAAACAAGTAAATGAATGAAAATCTACAAAATTCAGCAAGGCCTTTCAGGTACCTAGAGAAGATGCTCCCGGTCCTTTCGATCCACCGGAAACGAAGGGGGAAACTTTTGCACCTGATCGTGCTGGCCGCGTTCGTGTTATGCCAAGCGTTAGAGGTCGGGTCCACCCAGCAGTTGCCGGCGCCACGTGGACGCAGCTACGCAACGACCTACGAACAATATGCGGCGTTCCCAAGGCGCCGCAGCTCCTCGCCAGCGGGAGAAATGCAGTCGCGCGCCGTCGACACCAGCGCCGACTTCGAGGTCCTCGAAGGTCAGCCGCGCGGCACGCTCGTTGGCTTCATACCGACGAAGCCGAAGTTCACCTATCGATTTAATGAGCCGCCGCGAGAGTTTACCCTGGACCAGATAACGGGCGAAATCAAGACAAATGCGGTGCTGGACCGCGAGGGGATGCGCAGTCATTACGATCTTGTGGTGCTCTCGTCGCAGCCCACCTATCCGATAGAGGTGCGCATTAAAGTGCTCGACATCAACGATAATGCGCCCGAGTTTCCGGAGGCCAGCATAGCGGTATCCTTTTCGGAGAGCGCCGTGTCCGGCACTCGCCTGCTGCTCGATGCGGCGACAGACGCCGATATCGGAGATAATGGCGTCACCGATCATTACGAGATTGTCGCTGGCAATGTGGACAACAAATTCCGGCTGGTTACCACCACGAATCCCAGCGGGGACACGTCCTACCTGCACCTGGAGACGACCGGCAATCTGGATCGCGAGTCCCGCGGCAGCTACCAGCTGAATATATCGGCGAGCGACGGCGGCGCTCCCCCACGGCTAGGTTTCCTCCAGGTAAACGTCACCATACTGGATGTGAATGACAATCCGCCGATTTTCGATCACAGCGACTACAGCGTGACGTTAAATGAGACCGTTATGCCCGGCTCGCCGGTGCTGCAGGTGATGGCGTCCGACAACGATTTGGGCGACAACAGCAAGCTGACCTACTACCTGGCCGAAACGGAGCATCAGTTCACCGTTGAGCCCGAGACGGGTGTTATTTCCACCACGGAGCGTTTGAATTGTCCGCAACAGACGAGGGAGCCCTTGGGCAAGGGTCACGCCCAGAAGAGTTGCGTCTTTACGGTTTTCGCGCGGGACCACGGATCGCCGCGTCAGGACGGACGCACCTATGTCACTGTCAATTTGCTGGACACCAATGATCACGATCCTGTCATACGCTTTCAATACTTTCCGCCGACGGGCAGCGTCGCCACCGTCGATGAGAACGCGATCAACGGAACCGTGGTGGCTGCCGTCTCCGTGATCGACTCGGACGACGGCCTCAACGGCGAGACCACCACCCGCATTGTCTCCGGCAACGAGCTGCAGCACTTCCGGCTGGAAAAGACGCCCCTCTTCCATATCGTTCGCGTGAACGGCGTGCTCGATCGCGAGGAGATCGGCAAATACAACCTGACCGTTGTGGCCACCGACAAAGGTGCGCCCGAGCGCAAGGCGACGGCACATCTCATCATCCATGTGAACGACGTTAACGATCACGAGCCGGTGTTCGAGAAGTCGGAGTACTCGGCCGTGCTCAGTGAACTGGCGCCAACGGGCACATTCGTCGCCTCGATCGCGGCCACAGACGAGGACACGGGTGTCAATGCGCAGGTGTTCTATGAGATTCTGTCGGGCAACGAGCTGAAGTGGTTCGGCATCGATGCGGCGACGGGACTGATTGTGACGGCGGGTCCATTGGACCGGGAGGTCCAGGCGAGCGTCGAGCTGAGCATTTCCGCCCGAGATGGCGGGCCCAATCCGAAGTTCGCGTACACCCAGCTAAAGGTGACCATTCTGGACGAGAACGATGAGGCGCCGCACTTCGGCCAACATGAGCTCAACGTTAGCCTCAGCGAGGACGTGGCTCCACCGGCGCTAGTCGCCCTGCTCTCCGCCACGGACAATGACCAGGGCACGAACGGATCGGTGACGTTTTCGCTGGCGCCCAGCGTGGAGCGGCTGTATCCGCAACAGTTTGCCATCGACTCCATAACGGGCCAATTAATGACGCGCAAGGCGCTCGATCGTGAGACAATGGCGAACTATGAGATTTTTGTGATCGCGCGCGATCAGGGCGCACCGGCTCCACAATCGGCCACGGCCACCGTCTACCTGAGCGTCTCAGATGTAAACGACAACAGTCCCGAGTTCTATCCGAAGCACTACATCCACACGCTGAAGGAGCGCGAATCTGAGGTCGGGGCCGCGGACAGTATGCGAACTCTGCTCAATGTCACGGCCACAGATCGCGACGATGGCGATAACGCTCTAATCACGTACAGCCTGGAGGCCGGTGGCGAGAGCGTTTTCCACGTTGACTCGCGCACCGGCGCCGTCGTCTTGCCAGCCGGCCTGAAGGCCATCCCAATGTCCTACTACAAGCTGCGCATCTCCGCCCGGGACGCGGGCGAGCGGCGCAGTCGGCAGGACGCCGTTGTCGAAATTATCTTCGAGTCGAAATCGCGGGCGCTCGACTTCGGCGCCCATAACACATACGAGTTTCAGGTTGTCGAGGATCCGGACCAGAGGGTCGCGAAGCTGGGCCGCGAGGTTGGCCGCGTGCAACTGCAGCAGCCGGCGGCCGCGAGCCTCCGCGATGCGGCCATCGAGTACTTCATCGTCTACGGCGACAGAGCCGGCAATTTCGCAATCGATCCGCGCAGCGGCCGCATCAGCACCGCACGCCGGATTGATCGCGAATCGCAGGCGCATTACCAGCTCGTCGTCATGGCGCGCAGTGCTAACGCAAGCAGTTCTACGGCCGGGTTTCTCTACGGCAAGTGCAGCGTTCACATAACCGTGCTCGATATGAACGATAATGCGCCGAGCTTTGCTCAGGACCGGGACATGGAGGCGTCTATCTGGCTGCCCGAGAACACGGCCGTGGGCCAAGAGATTTACCTGTCACGCGCCCGCGACCGAGACGCCGGCGTGAATAGTCGCATAAGCTATAACTTCACCTATAATCCGGACGAACAGTTCCGCATCAATGCCGGCACGGGCGTGCTCTACTTGCAGAAGCCCGTACGCGCCGAGCCGGGCACAGTGCTGTACGTGGAGATTATGGCCACGGACGGGGGCACACCGGCGCTCAGTAGCCGCCTAAGTCTGCCCGTGCACATCGTCGACGTGAACGATCACACCCCGGTATTCGATCACACCTCCTACGAGACTTCCCTGTTGGAAACCACCAAGGTGAACACACGTTTCTTTGCGCTAGCCGCCTCGGACAGCGATCTGGGCGACAACGGGCGTATATCGTATGCGATCATAGACGGCAACTCCGATCGCACCTTCGGCGTCTTCCCCGACGGGTTTCTGTTCGTCCGCGCTCCCCTCGATCGCGAGGAACGCGACTATTACGCACTCACGATTTCCTGCAGCGATGCGGGCGCCCCGACGCGCTCCTCCGTTGTGCCCGTTGTCATCCATGTCATCGACGAGAACGACAACGCTCCACAGTTTACAAACAGCACCTTTACCTTCACTATACCCGAGAACGCGCCGGCGGACACCTTTGTCGGCAAGTTGACCGCGTTGGATCGCGATATCGGGCGAAATGCGGAGCTGAGTTTCAGTGTGCCGGCGCAGTCGCTGGACTTCAGGATCGACACGCACAATGGCTTCATCAAGACGCTGCGACCCTTCGATCGGGAGGCGCTCGTCCAGAGCGCACGGGGCACGGAGAACAGCGGCGACGAGGAGCGGAATGTCAGCAGCGGTGGCTACAACTATCTGCTCCTGGAGGCGATTGTCACGGACAACGGCACGCCGCCGCTGCACGACAAGGTCAAGGTGAAGGTGATTGTCACCGATGTTAACGACAATGCGCCGGAGTTTCTGCGTGCACCCTACCAGGTGACCATCTCCGAGGAAGCGCCTCGAGGCATCCACATCATGCACGTGTTCACCCAGGACGCCGACGAGGGCCTCAACGGCGATGTCTACTACACATTGGTCGCCGGAAATGAGGCACAGCTGTTCAGCTTGGACAGCGCCACGGGTCTGCTGACGCTGGCGCATCGCTTGGACCGGGAAACCCAGGAGGTGCATCATCTCACCGTCGTGGCGCGCGATGCAGCGCTGAGAAATCCGCTCAGCTCGAGCGCAAACATCACGATTACGGTGCTGGACGACAACGACAATGCGCCGGAATTCACGCAGTCGAGCAGCGAGATTTCCGTGCTGGAGACCAGTCCGAGCGGCACCGAACTGATGCGGTTTCGGGCCAGCGATGCGGATCAGGGCGTCAACAGCCAGGTGGTGTTCAGCATTACGGCGGGCAATCGCCGGGACACCTTTCACATCGACAGCGTCAGCGGCAGTCTCTACCTGCACAAGCCACTCGACTACGAGGACATTACCAGCTATACGCTGAACATAACCGCCTCGGACTGCGGCACTCCGCCGCTCTCCACCACGGTGCTCTACAACGTCTTCGTCGTGGACGACAACGACAATCCGCCGATTTTTCCGAGCACGGCGATCGTGCGGCAGATTAAGGAAGGCATCGCACTCAAGACGCCGATTGTCACGATCACAGCGGACGATCCCGACTCCGGGTTGAACGGCAAGGTGACGTACGTTATCAGCCGGCAGGAGCCGGAAACGGCCGGCGGGCGTCACTTTGGCATCAACACGCAGACGGGCGTGATTTACACGCTGCGCGAAATCGATCGCGAGTCGATAGACAACTTTCGGCTGACCGTGGTGGCCAGAGATCAGGCACAGCCCGCGGAGCACCAGCTGGCAACGGAGAAGCTCGTCACGGTCATCGTCGAGGACATCAACGACAATGCGCCGATCTTCGTCTCCATGAACGCCGCCATTTTGCCAATACTGGCGAACGGCTCGATTCCGCCGGGCAGCGTCGGGAGCACCGTGATGCAGGTGTTGGCCCGCGACGCGGACTCCTCCAGCAACGGCCTGGTCACATACGAGTTCGTTGGCGGCCAGCAGGAACTGTTCCACCTGCAGCGCAACACGGGCGTCATCACACTCGGCCAGGCCCAGGGCAAGCCCAGCGTGCGCTACCCGCTGACCCTGCGGGCGACGGACGAGGCGAGTGGCGAGCGAAAGAGCACGGAGACCTACATAACGATCATAACGCTGGGCACCAGCGACGGCGACGGCGACAAGCCCGCCTTTGCGAAGCACAATTCCCTATACGGGTCGGTGGACGAGAACGAGCCCATCGGGACGAGCATACTAACGGTGAGCGCCCAGCTCGCGGGCGCCGAGATTGAGTACTTTGTGACCAATGTGACGGCCGCCGCATCGTCTGTCCTCGGGCATGACGGCCGTGTCCAGGTGGATCGGCTGTTTGACATCGATGCCAAGTTGGGCATATTATCGACAGCGGTTGAGTTGGACCGCGAGGCCGGGCCCCCCACATACGAGATCGAGGTCCATGCCATCGCACTGGGCGGAAAGCCACGGACTGCGCACACCAGGGTAAGTCACCAATGTGTCCCGGGTGAGGTTTGACCCGTTTTCAGGGGCTTATCAGGCCGCACTAATGCGCTTTTAATGTCCGCTGCAGATATGAAAAGTTGATTATGCGAAAACCAGAGAGTTGCAGAGTGGCTGCAAATGCAAATCAACAGTCAAAAAAAAAAAAGAACGCAAAGCCGCTCTTACATGTCCTCCAGACCAAAAGCTGTATAAATAGGCCGCAGGGCTAAAATTATAATACATAAATTGTTGCATTGGCAGTTGCCTTTAAATTTGAAGAATACCCTACGAAGCGCCCAACGAGGTGTCTCGACATGATAATCAGTCTAGGCTCCCTTTCTGCGTTTTAGCCGTCTGCAGCGCATGCCGCAGTCTGCTTGCCAACGACTGCAAAAGCGTCGACCTGTTTTTCAGACGGCCAATAAAAAATAAAAGAGAACTCACAACAGTAAACATCTTTGGCCCTTCAGCCACTTAAGCCCCCTCTCTCTCTCTCTCTACCTGTTTCCCGACGGATCCCCGCTGCAGACATGCGTAGGAATGCAAGCAATGTACGCATGCAAATGTGTATACGGGTAGTTCCAGTTCTGCGCGGTTTCTCGGATACCTGCACAGACCTACAAATGTGCGTGCCAAGAGTATTTCAATAATTTTATTGTTTCTTTGATTAAAAGCAAAATTAAAAACGATTGTCATGTTTTTCGGGGTGCATATTTATTTCAAATATTTATCCGACACTTGAAATACAAAGTTTGCTTTTTCGATTTTCATAGGTTCAGGTAACTGTTTTGGACAAGAACGATAGTCCGCCGAAGGTGCTCGATACGCCACTGATTTATACCGTCAGCGAGGACCTGGAGATCGGACACATCATCGCGACAATTCGCGCTACTGATCCCGATCCCGATATTATGAGCAGCATGATTTTTACCATAACCGACGGCCACGATGCCAAATTCATGCTGGAACCAACAACGGGGCAACTTCAGCTGAAGGACACTTTGGACCGCGAGACAAAGGACAAGTACAACATGCGCATCCGTGTGAGTGACGGCGTTCAGTATACGGAAACTGAAGTGATCATACAGGTAAGCAATCCGAACTACCCATTGAAAACGGGTGAAAAGGGTATAATGTTATTGTGCAAATGTATGTAACAGGAAGGAACTTCGATGCCATAAAGTATATACATTTTTTTGTCCGTCCCTCCGTCTTTAAACTACAAAAGCAAGCAACGGAATCTTTTCTTTTATGAATAGAAGTATATAACTTTATCATTTTTTTTTTTTATATAAAAATAAGACTTGCAATTTTAGAGCTAGAATCACCATATTTATTTTATTTAATTCGCAAATTAAGAATATTTCGCATTTTGGATACCTCCCCCAATCGCCCCAAACCTTTAAAAAAAATCGGAATCCTACTCTTAGTTTAGAAGTTATTCACGTATTTAGTTTCCATAGTCAAGACAGGGTATCCCCTAGTCGGGCGCTCCCGACTACAGCCTCTTCTTTCACACTGTAACTGATGCATAATTTTGCCATCTTCAGGTGGATGACACTAATGACAACCCGCCGGTTTTCGAGGAGTCCGTTTACTCCTTCGACATACCAGAAAATGCACCACGTGGCTTTCAAGTGGGCGAAATTGTGGCCAAAGACGCAGACTTGGCCCAGAATGCGCAGGTCTCGTATGCTGTCGTTTCCGATTGGGCCAACGACGTGTTTAGCCTAAATCCGCAAACGGGTGCTCTCACGCTGACGGCTAAATTGGACTACGAGGAGGTAAGACAGTCGACCTGTGGACCCAACTGATGTGCATTTAACACTGCTGCGGTCTTCTCCAAAAACAGGTGCAGCATTACATATTGATTGTGCAGGCGCAGGACAACGGACAGCCGAGCCTATCAACTACAATTACGGTGTACTGCAATGTCCTCGACCTCAACGACAATTCTCCCTTGTTCGACCCCATGAGTTATTCAAGTGAAGTATTCGAAAATGTGCCCATAGGCGTAAAGGTTGTGACGGTGTCAGCCAAGGACATCGATTCCGGTAAGCAAATATAGCTAAAGATATAGGTATATGGCTAATAGACGACCTCTTGCAGGCAACAACGGGCTCATTGAGTTCAGCATAACGGCCGGCGATGAGAACGGCGACTTTGGGATCAACAGCAACGGGACGATAACCACACGGCGCCAGCTCGACCGGGAGCAGCGAGGCACCTATACTCTAACGGTAACTGCGCGCGACTGCGCCGATCAGGTGGCCATATTCAGCGAGCTGAAGGAAACGCAGTTGAAACTGAAATATCGCTCGCCCCGCCGTTACTACAAGACCCAGCAGCAACATCAACTATTGTCGTATCAGAAACAAGAGCGGCTCTCTTCGACTGTACAGGTAATAGAATAAAGCCCTATTACAAGAGTTATTATAATCGTTTTTCTTACAGGTAACGATTCTCATCAAAGACGTCAACGACGAGGCGCCCGTGTTCGTGTCCACAAATGAGACGTCCGTGATGGAGAATGTTGCCATCAACACGGTCGTGTTCACTGTGAAGGCCATTGACAACGATGAGGGACGCAATGGCTATATAGACTACTATCTGAACGCGGCGGGGGCGTCGGGGGAGGAAATGCCGTTTACGTTGAACCCGACCGATGGCGTTTTACGCGTCGCCGACGCACTCGATCGCGAACATCGCTTTAGCTATGTTTTGAATATAACGGCGCGGGATCGAGGAGATCCGCCGCTTGTCACGCAATCGCAGCTAACGATCAAAATACTGGACGAGAACGACAATATTCCGGTCTTCGATCCGAAGCAATATTCGGCATCTGTGGCGGAGAATGCCAGCATTGGTGCGATGGTCCTTCAGGTCTCTGCCACAGATATGGACGAGTTCGACAACGGCCGTGTCCGCTATTCAATTGTGTCCGGTGATCAAAATCGCGATTTTAGTATTAGCGAAGATACGGGCGTGGTCAGAGTGGCCAAAAATCTGAACTATGAGCGCATCGCCCGATATATATTGACCGTACGGGCGGAGGATTGTGCGGCACAGGATAGCCTAAGCGATACCGCTGAGCTGATCATCAGCATTATCGACATCAACGACAACAGACCCACGTTCCTCGACTCCCCCTACATAACCCGGGTCATGGAAAACACGTTGCCGCCGAACGACGGCTATTTGCTGACTGTTAAGGCCTATGATGCGGACACCCCGCCCCTAAACTCGCAAGTCAGATATTTCCTCAAGGAGGGCAATGCGGATCTATTTCGCATCAATGCCTCAACGGGAGAAATAGTCCTGCTGAAAGCACTCGATCGGGAGCTGCAGAGCGAGTACATATTAACGCTGGTGGCCATGGACACGGGCTCGCCGCCCTTGTCCAATACCGGCATTGTGCGCGTGGAGGTTCAGGACATTAACGATAACGGACCCGCTTTCGGACTTCACTATTACCACGCCACAGTCCAGGAAAATCGCCCGATCGGCTCGTCGGTGCTGAGGCCCGTCGCCACAGACAGGGATGCCGGTCTGAACGCGAAGCTGCGTTTCAATTTGCTGGGCGAGCACATGACGCACTTCACCATTGATTCGGAAACCGGCGAAATTTCGACGGCTGTCGTCTTAGACCGCGAAAGTATGCCCGTCTATCGGCTAACCCTTATGGCCCAGGACAGCTCCATTACCGAGCCGAGGGCAACTTCGGTGAATTTAACGATAACCGTCGAGGATACAAACGATAATGTGCCAAAGTTTGAGGCGAACACCTTCAATGTTGTCGTGCCAAACAATATTCGTGCCGGAGAGTTTGTTTTCGGCGCACGCGCTTCCGACTCGGATGAGGGCGTGAATGCGATGATTATCTATAATATAAGCGGGAAGGATCAGCACTACTTTGAGGTGCATCCACTGACGGGAGTCATCCGCACAAAAGTGGAGCTGGCCCAGAAGAACAAACCCAACGCTGATATTATTTACAACATCAACATTCAAGCGACAGACCAAGGATCCCAGCCCCAAACTTCGACGGCTGAGCTAACGGTGCAGCTGCGTCCGGCCGAGCTCTTTCCGGTATTCTCGTACATGTCCATCACCCAGTTCAGTTTGCCAGAGGATGTGCAACCGGGCAAAATGATTGCCAAAATGGCAGCCACATCGCCAAAGAAGGGCTCCGTGGCCAACATTCGGTACAAAATAGCGGGTGGCAATATGGGAAATGCGGCCGTTGTCGACTCGAATAGCGGTGTATTGAGCGTGGGCAAAGACGGCTTAGACTATGAGACGGCTCACCAGTACGAAATTTGGATTGAGGCCGCCGACTCGGATAGACCGAGCCTCCGTACCGTGACCCTGCTGATCGTCAATGTGACCGACGCCAACGACAACCCGCCAGTGATGAGTAGACTGATCTATAACGCCGAAATAATGGAGGAGGAGACACCGCCGCAGCTCATTGTCGCCATCAGGGCGAACGACAAGGACTCTGGGGACAACGGCGAGTGCAGCTATCGACTGAAGAACGACTACAATGGCACCTTCGAGATTGTCGACTCGGGCGAGATCTATACGACCATGCGCCTGGATCGCGAAGAAATTAGTGACTATGCGCTGGTGGTGGAGGCCGTGGACCAGGGGGTGCCCCAGCTAACGGGCACCGCGAGCGTGTTGGTCCACCTGCTGGACAAGAACGACAATCCGCCAAAGTTCACCCGTCTATATTCGCTGAATGTGACTGAAAATGCCGAAATCGGCAGTTTCGTTATATGTGTGACCTCCTCCGATTTGGATTTGGGCGAGAACGCGAACGCCTCGTACACATTCAGCGAGAACCCCGGCAAAAAGTTCAAAATCGACTCGCAGAGCGGCAACATAACGGTAGCTGGTCAAATCGATCGTGAGCAACAGGATGAGTACATTCTGAAGGTGGTGGCCTCGGATGGCGCCTGGCGAGCGGAGACTCCAATCACAATCACAATACAGGATCAGAACGACAATGCACCGGAATTCGAGCACAGCTTCTACAGCTTCAACTTCCCCGAATTACAGCATGCGGTCGCCTTTGTGGGCCAGATTATAGCCACCGATCGCGACAAGCAGGGCCCCAACTCCGTTATCTCGTACTCGCTGCAGTCACCGTCCCCCATATTCAGCGTCGATCCCGCGACGGGCGAGATATTCAGCAAAACTCAAATCCAGTACAAGCACTCACAGTACGTAAGCTCACCGGAGAACATGTTCGCGCTGACCATCCTGGCCACGGACAACGGCAAGCCGCCCCTGTATACGGAGTGCCTGGTTAACATCAATATAGTGGACGCCAATAATAATCCGCCCAAGTTCGAGAAGATCGAGTACCTCGCCCCCCTGCCGGAGCATTCGCACGCCGGTCAGCGTGTCGTGCGAGTGCATGCCAACGATATTCATGACGTTGGGGTGAACGCGGAAATCGACTACGCCCTGATCAGCTCGAATCAAAGCGGCTATTTTACGATTAACAAGCATGACGGTTGGATTGCGTTGAGGAAACGCGTCGATATGCCGGCCAATTCGCGGCTTGAGTTCAGCGTGAAGGCCACGGATCGTGGTGTGCCACCACAGTCGGATCAGAGCCGGGTCGTCGTCGTTGTTACCGACGAGAATCGACACGCTCCCGAATTCAGCGCACTCAGCTATCAGGTTTTCGTGCCGGAAAACGAGCCCATCGGCTATACGATCTTGACCGTTTCGGCAACGGACAAGGACAGCGGGCCCAACGGAATGCTGCACTACGCCATTTTGGGCGGCAACGAAAGGGGCGATCTGAGCGTGAACGAACGCACGGGCGCCATTTCCATAAGGCAGCCATTGGACTACGACCTAATACAGGAATATCACCTGAACATCTCTGTCGAGGATTTGGGCTACAAGCCGCTGTCTGCCATGGCAATGCTCACAATTATCCTGACCGATGTCAACGATAATCCGCCGCTGTTCAATCAGTCCGAATACCATGGCTATATAGAGGAAAACAAGCCAGTGGGCACCATCGTGTTCCAGGCGCACGCCACCGACAAGGATTCACCCAAAAATGCCATCATACACTATTCGTTTCTGGCCAGCGGCACGGATCATCACTTCTTCAGCATAAATGCCAGCAACGGCACAATATTGTCCGCCGCCAGCTTTGACTACGAGGAACGCCGCAGCTACACGCTGCACGTTAAGGCAAAGAATCCGGATTCGATCATGGAGAGTTACGCGCTGCTGCACGTCCATGTCTTGGGGGTAAACGAGTTCTATCCGCAGTTCCTGCAACCGGTTTTCCATTTCGACGTCTCGGAGACTTCGGCTGTGGGCACGGCCGTGGGTTCGGTGCAAGCCACCGATAAGGACATCGGCGAAGATGGCCGCATCTATTACCTGTTGGTGGGCTCCAGCAATGACAAGGGCTTTGGCATTAACACGCACACAGGCCTGCTGCACGTAACGCGTAATTTGGACCGCGAGACTCAGAACCGCGTTGTGCTCATGGTAATGGCCAAGAACTACGGCAGTATACGGGGAAATGATACGGACGAGGCACAGATCATTATATCCATTCAGGACGGCAACGATCCCCCGGAGTTTGTGAAGCGCTACTACACTGCCTCGATACTGGAGTCCGCGCCAGTTGGCACCGTGGTGAGCACGGTGAAGGCAATCGACAAGGATGTCCGTCCGCAGAATAACCAGTTCAGCTACTCAATAATAAATGGCAACATAAAGCAAAGTTTCAAGATCGATGCGGAAACCGGGGAGATTAGCACGGCCACACAGCTGGACCGCGAGGATATTCCGCACTATAATCTGGTTATAGGCGCTATTGATACGGGTCTGCCGCCGCAGACGGGCACGGCTACGGTGCGCATCGACCTGGACGATGTGAACGACAATGGGCCGACGTTTAGCTCGGAAGGCCTTGTCGGCTATATATCCGAAAACGAGCCGGCCGGCGCATCCATAATGACGCTGGCGGCCAGCGATCCCGACCTGCCCCAAAACGGCGGACCCTTCAGCTACAAGGTCGTGGGTGGCAAGCACAAGTCGTGGCTAAGTGTCGACAAGTACACAGGCCTGGTAAGGTCCACGGCTAGCTACGATCGCGAAGCAACCCCCACGCTGGAGGCCATCGTTGAGGTTGAGGACAGCGGGAGCCCGCGACAACAGGCCCGCCATAAGCTGGTCATAAAGGTGCTCGACCAGAATGACAATCCATCGACAGCGCGCACCGTCCACGTGGTTGTCAATCTATTCAACGGCGACTTGCCCACAAATACGAAGCTAGCCGATGTGCATCCCAACGACGTCGATATTGTGGGCGACTATCGGTGTCGGTTGCAAGGCAGCGGCCAGCTGACCGTTAAGAGCGGCTGTGACCTGTACACAACCCCGCTGACCACGCCCATGTCGTATGTGTATGAGGTCACGGGAAATGACGGCAAGCACGGCGATGTCAGCTCAAAGGTGAACGTTGATTTTCAGGTGTACAGCAACGCCACCATCGCCAATACGCTGCCGCTTTTGATGCGCAACATGTCCGCGGCGCAGTTCCTGACACACTATTACCGCCCGACATTGGAGTTGCTGCAATCCCGCTTTGGGCCCAGCGACGAAATTCTCATTTACAGCCTTATCGACATCAACGGCGAGAACGCGACAAACGTGGATCTGGAGGCTCTGCTGGTTGTGCGCTCGCCCGACCGGACGTACCAGCAACCGCTCAATATTGTCGAGCGTCTGCGCGAGAAGCGCTCCGCACTCGCCGAGCTGCTGCACACGGAGATCACCATCGGCTACGAGCCGTGCAGCACACCCGACGTCTGCGCCAATGGCGGGGTGTGCAGTGCGTCCATCCGGCTGCTGGATGCGAGCCAGTTCAGCATTGTCGACAGCCCGACGCTCGTGCTCAGCGGACCGCGCATTATCCACGACTATGCCTGCCAGTGTGCCAAGGGCTATGCGGGCGAACAGTGCGGCAGGCGGCAGGATCCGTGTCTGCCGAGCCCGTGCCAGGGGCAGGCCCAGTGCCGGCGCATGGGCAACGATTATCAGTGCGAGTGCCCGGCCGAGCGGGAGGGCAAACAGTGCCAACGGAAGCGCAGCGATGTCTGCTGGAGCAAGCCGTGCCGGAATGGCGGCAGCTGCCAGCGCAGTCCGGACGGCGCCTCCTACTTCTGCCTCTGCCGGCCCGGATTTCGGGGCAGCCAGTGCGAGAGCATCGCCGATTCGTGTCGTCCCAATCCGTGCCTGTACGGCGGCCTCTGCGTCAGCCTGAAGCCCGGCTACAAGTGCAGCTGTCCGGCTGGTCGCTACGGACGTCACTGCGAGCGCTTCAGCTACGGCTTCGAGCCGCTCTCGTTCATGAGCTTTCCCTCGCTGGACCCCACCACAAACGATATCTCGATTGTGTTCGCGACAACGAAGCCAACGTCGCTTTTGGTCTACAACTACGGCTTGCAGAACGGCGGCCGTTCCGACTTCCTGGCCATTGAGCTGGTGGAGGGTCAGGCGTATTTCTCGTCGGGCGGCTCTCGGACTGCCATCAGCACGGTTGTGGCTGGGCTCAATCTGGCCGACGGCGGCTGGCACAAGGTGACCGCCACCCGCAACGGCCGCGTCATGTCGCTCAGCGTCGCGGCGTGCACGGAGTCGGGCGACGTCTGCGCCGACTGCCTGCCCGGCGACGCCAGCTGCTATGCGGACGACATCGTCGCCATGGGGTAAGCCAATGCCAAAAAGACTTTCGTTTGGCAGTGCGTTAATTCTTTAACTGCTTTCAGCACGCTCAACTTCAACAAGCAGCCGCTGCTTATTGGCGGCCTGCAGTCCGCCGATCCGGTGCTCGAGCGTCCGGGCCAGATACACAGCGACGATCTGGTTGGCTGTGTGCACAGTGTCGCGATAAACGGACGGCCGTTGAACCTGAGCGCGCCGATGCAACAGCACGGCGTCCTGCCCGGCTGCAGGCGGCAGGCCTGCCAGCCGGCGATGGCCGCCGAGCGCTGCGGCCGCCACGCGGCCCAGTGCGTCGATCGCTGGTCCTCGTCGCTGTGCCAGTGCGGCGGGCAGCTGTTCTCGCCGGACTGCGCCGACGCGCTGCAGGCCGTCCGCCTGAGCGGCGGCGCCTTCCTCGAGTTCACAATCTCCGAGCAATATCGACGCATGCAGCTCCTGGACAATCTGTACAACGGCCACAATGCCTGGTCGAATATCGGCACGCGCACCAAGCGCCTCTCCAGCTACAACAACAGCAGCGTCTATGAGCCCGCCAAGCTACTGAGTCTGCTGTTCCGCACGCACAAGTCGCACGGCCTGATCCTGTACGCGGCCACCAATCAGATGTACACCTCGCTGTCCCTGCTGGACGGCAAGCTCGTCTACTACTCCAAGCAGCATCTGACCATCAACATGACCGTGCCGGAGCCGGCGGCGCTGAACGACGGCAGGTGGCACAACGTTAGCCTGCATAGCCGGAACCGGGTGCTGCAGCTGCTCCTTGACGGGCAGCCAGTGGGCGATGAGCTGGACGTGGCTGGCCTGCACGACTTCCTCGATCCGTATCTGTCCACGCTGAGCGTGGGCGGCGCCCCGGCCGTGCTGCTGGGCGCGGAGTCCTTTGCCGGCTGCATCGCCAACTTTAGCATCAACAACGAGCTGCAGCCGCTGAACGGCTCGGGCAGCATATTCCACGAGGTCAAACAGCACGGAAATGTCGCGCTGGGCTGCAGCAGCACGGACATTGGCGTGGACGCCGCCCAAGTGGCCGATCCCTTGAGTATTGGCATCACGCTCGTCATCGTGTTTTTCGTCATACTTGTCGTGGCCATATTCGGCTCGTATATCATCTATCGGTTCCGCGGCAAGCAGGAGAAGATTGGCAGCCTCAGCTGCGGTGTGCCCGGCTTTAAGATCAAGCACCCGCCAGCGGCGGTGCCACAGAGCCAAACCGCAGACCATGTGCTGGCACGGAGCATGCACGGCGGCAATGAGACTGCCGCGCCGCTCGTGGGCAACGCCGAGCACCTGCGTCCGCCGGGTCATCACCTGGCCGGGCCGGAGCTCATTACGAAGAAGTTCAAGGAGCGCAGCGAGCTGCCGCCCACCGCCGAGCATCCGCAGCCCCAGCAGCGGCCCCAGCGGCCGGACATAATTGAGCGCGAGGTGGTCGGCAAGAGTCCGCCAATCAGGGAGGAGCACCACCTTGCGATACCGCCGCCAAATCCGCTGCATCCGCTCGATCACGGCAGCTCCGTGGACCTGGGCAGCGAGTATCCGGAACACTACGACCTGGAGAACGCCAGCTCGATCGCGCCGTCCGACATCGATATCGTTTACCACTACAAGGGCTATCGCGAGGCCGGCGGCATGCGCAAATACAAGGCCACCTCGCCGCCGGTGGCTGCCTATACGCACCACAAGCACCAGAACGCGGCCGCCCAGCAGCAGCAGCAGCAGCACCGGCATTCACCGCGTCACGCGGTCAGCGCGCCCTTCGTGCCACGCGTGCCGGGCCAGGGCAGCCAGCCGCCGGCGGCGACGAGCGCATCGCGCACCCATCAGACCACGCCGCTGGCGAGGCTGTCGCCCAGCTCTGAGCTGAGCTCGCAGCAGCCGCGGATTCTGACGCTGCACGACATCTCGGGCAAGCCGTTGCAGAGCGCACTGTTGGCCACCACGTCCAGTTCGGGCGGCGTCGGCAAGGACGCGCTCCACAGCAACAGCGAGCGCAGCCTCAACAGTCCGGTGATGTCGCAGCTGTCCGGCCAGAGCTCCAGCGCCAGTCGCCAGAAGTCGGTGGCGCCACCGCAGGCACCGCCACAGACCTCGATGGGCCTAACCGCCGAGGAGATCGAGCGGCTCAATGCCCGGCCGAGAACCTGCAGCTTAGTCTCCACGCTCGACTTGTCGTCGAGCAGCGAGGCGCCGACGCCGCGGAATCCTGGTGGTGCACTGCATCTGTCGCTGGGCGGCGATGTCGATGCGCACAGTTCGACGTCGACGGACGAGAGCGGCAACGATAGTTTCACTTGCTCCGAGATCGAGTACGACAACAATAGTCTGAGCGGCGACGGCAAGTACTCGACGAGCAAGAGCATCCTCGACAGTCGCAGCCCGGTGGCTCGGGCGATCAGCGGGGAGCCCGGCCGGAGCCAGAATGTGACAAAGACGCCGCCCATACCGCCGCATGCCTACGACGGATTCGAGTCCTCCTTTCGGGGCTCGCTCAGCACGCTCGTCGCCAGCGACGACGATTTGGCCAACCACTTGAGCGGCATTTACCGGAAGGCGAATGGCACCGCTTCGCCATCGGCGACCACGCTGGGCTGGGAGTACCTGCTGAACTGGGGACCCAGCTATGAGAATCTAATGGGTGTGTTCAAGGACATTGCCGAGCTGCCCGACACAACGAGCCCACAGCAGCAGCAGCAGCAGCAGCAACAACAACAGCAGCAGCAACAACAACAGCAGCAGCAACAGTCCTCCCAGCCCGTGTCGACCTTACGTCTACCCAATGTACAAAAAGCACCAGAGGAATATGTTTAAGACCGTTTTCCCTCTGCTAGCCATTTCATTTTGTAATGTACAACGAAACCGTACCGTTATAGTTTTAATTAAGTTTCAACCAATTGCATTGATATTTATAAAATTGTACTATAAAAAGATTTAACGCCTTGTATCAAGGCTGAACCTCCTAAGTGCATTTCCATATAGGCATCTAACGAAAATGCACTGACTGATATCCATTTGCCAATAATAAAGCAATGTCCTACGCAGGCTTGTTAGACAGTGTAGCTTAAGTAATTAACACATCGTTTAGTTTTAATTAATTCAATTACTTTCGTTTATGTATGTATGTGTGCTATATTAAAATAGTCTCAGCTACACTATTTATTGCCATTTAAGTACAGTGTAAAATTTGTTCTAACTCTCGCTAGCATTTCCAATATATTTACATGTTTATTTACGCATTACTAATACATCGATTTAGTTATTCACTTTAATATAATAATAAATAATTTGCCAATATATGGTTTTTGTATTCGCTTAACAGTCGAAAAGTGCATCTAAAAACAGAACTTTGAATTGTATCTTTGAAGGTTTTGTACTTTTGAAGAGAATTCTGACATGCGCACTGCGACAATCAAAAAGGCAAAAAAAAAGAGTACTCTAAGGGGTGCCGAAGATTAAATACACTTCCAACAGGAATTAGAAGGCTATATGGTGATACTTTGGCCAGCTAATAATTGCCAAGTTTTAAGGGGAAATATTTGGAAATATTTGAAGTTGAAAAACCGAATGAATATACT
Organism: Drosophila sordidula; assembly: GCA_035047465.1. Taxonomy (NCBI): domain Eukaryota; kingdom Metazoa; phylum Arthropoda; class Insecta; order Diptera; family Drosophilidae; genus Drosophila; species Drosophila sordidula. The sequence goes on along the minus strand of JAWNPQ010000090.1, from coordinate 2,842,833 downwards.
TTACAATATACTTTAGAGTTTAGGGCTAGCCTACTTCTCCCTGTTAATAGGGTAAACAAATACTAGCGTAATTTCCCGAGCCGAAGTGCTCGCTGCATTTGGCTTAAAACGGAATGGCCAACAGCTCGGGGCTGCAGTCGTTGCTAGCAACTGGCCAACACCAGAAGTCCAATAATTGTGAAGACCACAACAAAGAAAAGAAACCAACAAAAAAATGACATTGAGAGAAATTTAAGGCGAGTCATATAGAAAGCTTCCGGCCGGATGCAAGCGTGCGTGACAGTTATAAATTAAAATCAAGTGAATTAACGTATGCTAAACGAGAAGCTTTGACAAGTAGTTAGATAATTGAAGCGAAAAAAAACGTGGAACTGTAGCTAGATATGTTCTTGCAGCGCTTTTTGGAGCGAAAGACCAGTTTAGATAATACAACGCCGCCAGTTGAGGCCAACAGCGAGGACAGTGAGAATGTGATCTATCACGCGAATAATGCCATTGTCGAGGACAAGGATAACAACAACAATCAGTCAAGTATTGACGGAAGTTTCTGCACTGGCAAAATGCAGTCGGCCGTACAGCTTACCCCGCTGTGGGAGCATGTTTTACGTACGCGTCGATTGCCGGAAACAGTTTGTCCGGCCACCATGTTCGCCGAATTCCACGAGCGACTGCAGGATCCCGAGTGGCAGGTGCGCCAGCATGCGCTACGCGTCCTGGTGGACGTCCTGGTCGTAATGCGGGCGAAGGCCGACAAGCACAGTGGGCACTTTTTGATCGACTTAATCAACAATCTGGGACACCAGGCGCCCACGGTGCGAAAGGGGGCACTGGACTGCTTGCGCGTCTATCTCGCCGAGACGGGCGTGCCTGAGGTGGTAATGCTGCAGGTGCTGGACACGGGACTAAGTCACCAGCCGAGCTATGAGGACCGTCTCAGCTGTGGGGTCCTGCTGTCGCTGCCGCCGCTACTCCAATCGATTTTGCACACGCCCCAACGTCACTTCATTGTGAAGCGCACCGTGGAGCGACTGGTGCACCGCCTGCAACGTCAGCAGGCACAGCAGGAGATTACACTGAAGGTGCTGGCCAAACTGGGCGAACTGTTGGGCGTGCAGGAGTTCGAAAGTTATTTGGACCAAGTCGACGGCTTAACGCTTTACCATCAACTGTGCAAAGTGTATGGCATATCAAATAAGGCCTATCGGGTGGAAGGGTCCATGTCCAGTGTCAGTGCGGGCGCTTGGCGGGCTCTGCCCCGCGAACACACTTGGCGCGACCAAAAGGCGGTTGCACTACCGGAGAAGGGCAAGGTAATTATGGAAACGGAAATTAAAATCAACGATGATACACTCACCATGCGAATACTCGAGGCGGAGACCGAAACCGAGGAGACAGACAGCCCCATTATAGATGCAACGGAGCTGGTCTGTCGCCCACTTGTCGGGCCCCATTCTCAGAGAGAAATGGATGCGGGCATACTTCAGATTATCAGCGATTCGGAAGTGGAAGAAACGGTACAAGATGAAACTGTACTGGGCACGCCCTTTCGCGGTCTGAAACGGGTCACTTTCGGCGGAGAAGTCGTCAAAATGCGCACACCCGACAGCGACGCGGCCTCCTCTACGCACAACACGGAGAATAAGGCCCCGGATGCCAGCAGACCCAACGAGACACCGATGGAAGCACAGCCCGCAGAGAATACTCTAAGTCCAAGCCAAATGACAGCTTTGACCCTCGAGATACCCAGCGATAATACAAAGCCTCTGCCTCAGGCTCGCAGTGCACAGTCCCCGCAGCGCAGTAACAGCTACCAAAGGGAACAGGCGAGGTCCACTCCATCACCGAAACGGGAGGTCTCACACTCCCCGGTTTACCGCAGCTGCAGCATTAGTCCAGCGGGCAGCAGCAACGTCAGTCCCAGGGTAACGCACAAGGAAATAGAGGTCTTGCACAATCTGCAGCGTGACTCAGATCCTTCGCCGCGTTCCTTGCGACGAACTGATAGCCTCACAACGGACCCGGTTGCTCCAGCTGCAGCTGCCTCCGTTCAGGCAGCGGAACCACCAGTTACACCAAACAGCTGGGAGGACCTCTTTATTGTCAACTATAAAACCATAATGGACTTGCGCTCAGGAGTAAGTAGATCGACTTTTCTAGCACCCTGTTTTCCCATTGAAATTAAAAACTGAAATTTAACGCACGCCATCCTTATTACCATGTGTGCTAACTGGGTTACTAGGATATATGTATATATATATATATTTCATATGCGTCCACAATTCTGCCTTTATAGCGGCAGCCACCCAAAATGTGTTATGTACACGACACGCATTGCCGCAACTACAACGTGTACGAGGTGTATTATAATGCCGGCAAGCCGGTGGCTTACTAATGAAAACCTGGCCATAACCATTCTGGTCATTGACAGAACTCCTGCGCCACCCCTTGTACAAATGACCTATTAATTTTAGACGTTTTTTTTCGGAAAACTTTCTGAACAAGTTTCTTTCATGCCCTTTTTACTTCCCTCTCAACTCTCGTATGAATATATAAATAGGCACACCAAGATCACATTGCATTAAATTAATATAAATATATAAAAACTTAAAAGTAGTTGAGTTTACCTCTGCTGGCAGCGTACGAAACTTGAGAATTTCAGTGCCAGTTGCATGCAACGTGTGGCACTATTGCTAGCTGCTGCAAAGTGCCAATATGAGTCCTGCGCCAGCATTTGAGCCTGGCCGACCAATCATTTAAATGCACGCGATATTTCTAGCAGCTGAAAAAAGAACAATAACTCAGTAACAGCATGCATAAAGGACGATAAAATAACAAGAAATACATTGGGCCCTCGCTGATGGCGGAGACGCAGCTTGGCTTGGAGTGGGATCGAGGGGGGCCCAGAGCGTGCCAGGAACTGGGTCAGCACAAGCACACAAATAATAAAACATTAACAAAAATTATGGCGCGTAGAAAATACAGAAAAAAGCGTTTTATAGAGCATGGGCCAGCCAGGAAATTATTTTAAGTGACGTTATCGCCTGCTCCAATTGTATTTAGTCGAAACAATGGACCGTATCTGCAATTATTGAAATGACTCAGAAATGACCCGACACCAGCTACAACCGGGCCGTAATATAATTTGCCGTAGTAATGTGAACTATTTACTTAATCTCCTCAAAAGGACTGGCGCAATCGCCTACAGGGTATAACCGAACTGGAAACCGCACTAGGCTCGTCGGCAAACCTGGTGCTGGTGCTGCCCTATTTGGACAGTCTGCTGCGCACGTTGCTCTCCTCGGAGCGTAACTCGGAGGTGGCTGAGCTGAAGCGCGAAGTTCTGGTCAATCTGATCTCACGCCTGCCACTGGACAACCTGGAGGAGCGTACGCTGCAGATACTGTCGGGCCTGTGCCGGCAGGGAAACGCGGGCGCGAACCGAGTGTGCAAGGCACTAATGCAGCGCCTGCCGGCGGGTTCGATTGTCGCCAAGTTGACGGCACCCGATTATCTGCACGCCAAGAGCTCCAAGGTTAGCATTCCCTGTCAGTTAGACTTTACAATAAAAATCCTAATGTCACACCCTCTTTTTAACGTACGGTACGGCAGTTTCGGGACCATTCCCTGCAAATGGCGATATACTCGCTGATGTCATTTCCCGGCACCTGCTTCGATATCAACATCCTGGCAGCACAAGTTACGTACGCCGCACTCAACCGAAAGCGTCGGGTACGGCAGGCGGCTTTGGAGGTCTTCGCTGTCCTCGCCGATATATCTTCAGTGGACCAGATTCTGCAAATTGTTGCCGAAGTAGCCGATGGCATTGAATCGGGTCCTGATCTCCTCACGGCCGTGAAAGCGCGTCTGTCCCGCCTTCAACTGCCCAGCATTACACCCGATGGATCCGTTCTATATATATTTCACAAGGCAGACCAGACTAGCACTTTGCGCTTTGGTGCAGATGTGGACTGGATTGCGCAAGGTGAAGGCTCTGCCTCCCCGAATGCTATAAAAAGACGACGTCTGCATATGGCGCACAAGAAGCGTATGCTTCAGGAAAACTTGGAAGCGGAAGCCACGGCCGGAATAAGACATAGGTAAATTGATACTTTCCCAGCTCTTGTGGATGCATACGTAAATATTTAATTGTTTCTTTCTAATCCTTCAGCTATCACACAGATGAGAACCTGCATCGACATTCGTTTCACTCACCACCCGAAGCCTTAGACGTATCTAGAACCTCAAATGTAAGTGCTGGGAGATACCTTGTATCCAAATATTCATATTTTATAAATACGTGTTTTTCCGTCTAACAGGACTTTCTGCAAAAGAAAATCTACGGCACAAGTGGTAAGAATTATTAGGCTACACATATTTAATGCTTATGCTAATTAAACTATTACGCAAGGAAACTATTTGGAACGTCGTCTGGTGTCCAAGGCGTGCTCTGAATCCTCAATGGACGGCAGGAGCACCGACAGCACGACAACATCCTGCAGTAGTGGAAGCGGCAGTGGCAGCGGCAGCTTTATACAGCTGACACCCTGTAATGTGGGCATCAATAGACGTTTGGTTAGACAAAACTCTAGGTAATTGCAAGAAATATTAGAAAATTACCGGGCTAACGCATTTACCCCTCAGATTTCCGGTTATGCGGCAGCACACAGATGTTATTGGCAATTTCATGCGCAATATTCAGCGCACTCCTTATCCATATAGTTTCGAAGATTCGAAGCACCAAAAACTAAACGAAGAATTGGTAAAACCTCAACGTCAGCAAGTCCTTAAAAAGCAGCCCTCGTCGCAAACCAATCTTTTGGAGCAAAACTGGATGGATAATCTGAGTCAACCTCATGGTGAATAACAATAATTTGAATTACATTTTCGACCATAACTTATATTATTCTTTTCAAAAGTCAACTCGAAACTGAAGGAAACCAAAAAGCAGGAGTTTAATAACCAATACGAAACGGCGCAAAATAGAGAGGAGAATAATGCTAAATTCAAGTAAGTTAACTAAAATAAAGGAAACCAAAACAGTTCCTGTGCTTTTATGACCCCAAAATTGGGCACACAACGTTGGCGTCTTAAAGGTGCCAGCAATTTCGTTATTTAACCTAAATAATTTAAATGCGCAGTGAAACATTTGTTGGACACATTTATGGTGTAGGCCAGTTATACTAGACGAACCTTCAAATGACCACTACAAGTACAACTGGCTTACAACCTTTGTTAGAAAGTCTGAATATTCTATTCATTCGCGGGTGCTCGTGTCCTCTCTCAGAAAATCAATTATTTTTTGTTTTTAAGCGATTACTTTAATTTTTGAAAAGACAAAATAATACAGTTTATTTGGATAAAGCAATAAAAATAGGAGTAAACGATACTCCTATTGGTTTATACGAACCATAATTGAACTTTTGAGCACGCATAGCGCACCCACATGTCGAGTTGGCCCAAGTTAGGCTGCTTCGTCACCATCGCACGAAGAAACCCGAACATGACTAAGATGGCAGCCAAGCTGATTGCAGACCAATGGCTACCTCCTCGTCGTGGTTGTCGTCGCCGCTTCGTGCTCGCTGGTTAGCGTTGGTATTGGTTGACGTTCGGGGTTGCCCTTTGCCCCTGGTCGGGCTGTCTCTGTGCGTATGTGAGGACTTTGCCCACAATGTCCTGTTTTACATTTGCAACTTGAGTAGCGTTGTATTTTCCTGAAATGGAAATAAGGACTCGGCATTTCGGTCTAACTGGTCTAACTGGCGGGGTGGTCAGCCCGAGACGTTCTACGAATGTTGCAAACAGTTTGTAAAGTGCCGTTGTTGCCTCAAGTGGTCAAACCGTCCTGCGGCGGCTACTACCGTTAATACGTTTTAACCAAGCTCATTGGCGAAATGTGTTAATTTGACTAGGGTTAGGCCTATCAACATTGTAAAATGCACAATGCGGGCCAGCCCGCAAATCTGCTGTGGCAAATTCGCGCTTCATTTTACACAGCCAAGGATTATATATGGGAGAGGGCAATGACGGCGCACCGAAGGTTGCTACCGCAAGATCTCTGTCTTTGTCCGTGTTGTAGTTGTCGTGGCAAGCGCAGAAAATCGATGCAAATTGATAAAAGTGCCACCAACGTGCCTGATAAAGTGACGTGGCAAGTGCTCGCCACCACGCCACCGGCCGTTGATAAAACTGTGGCGAATGAGGCGCACTCGCAAATTGAGCTGTGAGTTTTTTTTTTTTTTTGAGTAGGCGGTGAACTACATTGAGTGTAGATTAACAAATTTATTCATTATTCACACAGGGTTAAGGGCGAGCCAGTCGACGAACTAACAACATCTACCGGTATGGAATCATTCGCAGTAGCGTCCGAGCTGCAAAATCATAGTGGAGAGGGTTCTCCGCTATCCGTCAAGTCAACCAACTACTCCCAAAAGTCTACAGCGTCGGCCAAATCGTACAGTAGCCCCAACGTGGTGGGTAAACAGCCTGGCAACCACTCTAATGTCCTCGATGTGATGGCCTCACTCAGCTTAGAGCAACAGTTTGAAGAGCTTGTCGTCGACGACATTGAAGAAGAGACGCCATCACCCATGCAGGACGCTGTCCTGAAGCGCAACGAAAGCGTGAACAGCCTGCAGAGCAAAACGGAGAGCATCAAGACCCAACTGGAGGATGCCACACCACAAATGTCGCGTGCGCAGTCTTTTAAATCGCTAGCCATTGAAGAGGAGATCGAGAGCAGCAACAGCTTTGTCGTTGTCGAGGAACTGCAGCATGAGCTGAAGTCGGCAGCCGTAGAGTCCTCGCCAGACTTGGCGGCAACCGGCGAAACGTCTAGCAAAAAGTCCGATCTGGTACACGACGATAGGAGCATACACTCTCGTAGCATCTCGCTGGACTCGCTCAACGGCCGACGACCCGCCTCGAAGCAGGGTTCACTGGACATCAGCACCAGCACAACCGATGGCAGTTCTCATGCCAGCTCCCAGCTGGAAAGCAGCAGACTGGCGTCGAAAACTCAGCACACTCCACTCAAGCAGAAGTCAAAGAGTTCATATTTTCTGCGTGGCCAGCGACGGGTTTCACCCGTGAAGCAGGCCATAAAGATGTCACAAACGGAGCTGTTTCCGCCGAATATGTTGCGCTTCGACAAGCCGCGAGAGGCCTCAATTAAGACGTTTGATCAGCTAGACTCAAATAACTGGGAGGTGAACGTGACGGGCTTGAAGAGCATGGTGCGTTTGATTCGCTACCATGCTGATTTCTTGGAGAGCCATATGCATATGACCTGCATCCAGCTGACCCGTTCTGTGCGTAATTTGCGGTCGCAAGTTGCCCGCGCCGCCTGCCAGGCGGCAACAGAGCTATTTACGCTGAAAAGCAAGTCTTTGGAGCTGGAGTGCGATGACCTGGTCTGCGCCCTGCTCCACCGCACAGCAGACACAAATCGTTTCCTGCGCGCCGATGCAACGCGTGCCCTGGAGTCCATGGCTGATTACGTGCAACCGGCGAAAGTACTTAACATCCTGACAAGCAAAGGGGCCCAGCACCAGAACGCCATAGTCAAGACGACGACTGCGAAGCTGCTCTTCAGGCTGGTGGAGCGCTTTGGATGCGATCGCATTTACGCCATGGGTCGAGAAAGTCGCGACAAGTTCTTTATGGTCGGTGCAAATCTTTTGCTGGAGGGCAGCCTCGAGACACGCAGCTATGCGAAGTCGCTGTTCCGAGCCCTGTCAGAGCATAGCAGCTATCAGAAACTACTATTGGAGGTCATACCACAGCGAACATATCGGAATGTGGAAAAAACATTGAGAAGCATTACGCGCTAATCCCTAAATATATATACAGATCTGTGTACATAAATGTTAACATATATTAGGCAATGTAAATGTACAATGCAAATGCATTATATGGTCACTGCTTTAGGTGCAATAGACCAAATATAGTTATATCTACGCTTTTGTGTATTCGAGACTAATTAAATAAATGTTACCACGAATTTAATGTACAAAACATTTAGTTTAGCAATTGAATTACAACAATCTTCTGCCGTGATTGTATCGCTGATCAGACCTCCGATTGCCGCCACTGTTGTTGTGTTGCTGCTGCTGATGGGGTCGCGGGCGTTTGCGGTCTGTGACGGCGCTGTCGCTGCGGCGTCGCTGGTCGCTGTTATATTTGTTTTTGCCAGCAGCGGAGCGATCATATTGATTGCCGTCGTGCATACTGTGGCGACCATTCCGTGACCCGGCGTGCTCATTCATCGGCGCAGCTGGAGTGGCAAAATCTTGTGAAAACGGATTGCGCGACTTTCCCTGCCCAATTGCAGATGGCTTTGGTTTCTCTGGGCATTGCTGTCTGATTGTTATCTTTTTTTGAAACAGTTCCAGGCCCTGGTAGAGCTCCACTGCGAAGGGCACCGCACATCTGTGCTGGTATGTGACGAATCCAAAGTTACGTTGACGTCCGGTATTATCCAGCGGGATGCGTGCACTTTCTATAGGACCGGCTTGCAGGAACACTTCGTAGAGTATCTCTTCTGTAACGCGCTCGTCAAGATTGTTGCAGAACAACGTCCGAGTTTGCTCCTCATCCTCATCGTCCTCATCATCCAGGTCCACTGTATCATTTAGCGGCTGGACGGCCGTTCCTTCTTGCCGCCCATACCCATAGCCACCGCCGATGAAATTCATAGGCTGGCCAAGTGGGAATGGCAGCTGCATGCCCATCATGCTCGCTGCGTTGCAAATTTGTTGCTGCAGAGCGGCCTGTTGGATTGCCGCCACTATTTGATCCATTTAAATTATTTTTATGAAAATAATTTTGTTATTATAAGTGAACACAAAAAGAATATAGAATTGTTTGCATTTGCATTCGATATATCGATAAAAAAAAACATGCATAACTGCGGGTAAGCAGCGCACTGAAAAGGTGTGACCGTATACTGCAAATAAAAAATTACCATACAAATTTACAAATTTCCCAATTATACCCGGCAAACATTTTTTTAACTGTCTTCTGTATAACAAACATGAACTTGTAGCTGATTACAGGTTATAAGCTGTAATTGGCTTATGGCGAACGGTCCACTTTGTCTGTAATTATTTAAAATAGGACGAAAGTTGGCATTCAATTGCCGATAGTACTGATTGTTGTTCTTGCCGGCACTGTTGAAACTGATTGAGTTATTCCAATCAGACACATTACAGTTAATCATGATGAGGCGACAAAAATCAAAGTAGTGTTTATTCAGGGAACGTTTGTTAAAAACGAACACAGCCACAAATGAAAATAGTACATCTTCAATTCATGTTATCTGTATCACTTGAGTGCATTTTTTTTGTTTTGTTTCGTTTTTTGCCTAGTATAACCCACACATGCAAATATAGTACATACTATCAGCAATTGAAAAATTACTTGCTATTATCTACATAAACTTGTGTGTGTGACAACATACACCGAATTAAACCGATGCATGAAAAGCAGTGTGGGGTCTACATTTCAATTTCATTCAGTCACAACAAGTCTGAGTTAACACACAGCCCGTCTTAATAATGGGAGAAGTACCCAAAATTGTTGATTTGCACGAAATCATTGAGCCGCATTTACAGGGCGGCACACTTGAAACCTATGAGAGTCGATATCTGACTAAGCCCGGTGATAATTATGGAAGTATTATGCTAGCGATCAGTGCGAAAGTTAAGCAGGAGAATGACATCATTGAGGATTTGCCGTTAATTGCAAAGTTGCCGCCCCTGACCAACGACTTGTACTGGCAAATCTTTCAACCGGAACGGACATGCATTACGGAAAATGCCGTCTACAAGTATTTGGCACCAGAGCTGGTAAAGTTACAGCTCGAATCGGGCATACTGCCCAGCAAAGTCTTTGATGGGTTTCCACGCTATTTCGGCTCGCGGATCTCACTCCGTACGGACGCCGCTAAGGTGGACCGTGACGCAGTCCTGGTGCAGGAGAACCTCACGGCACGCGGCTATGTGCCTGGGAACAGGCATAAGCCGTATGACATGCAACACACCGTCCTCATTCTCCACTACATGGCACAGTTTCACGCCCTGCCTCTTGCCCTGCGTATAAAAAAACCAAAGGTTTTTAAAGAATTCGTGCAACCATATTTTAAAAAATTTAATATGAATAATAACATGGAAGCTGATACTAAAAATATCTTAAATGATGAAACTTTGAGCGATGTGATGGAAATCTGTAAGGGCGATGACATCGTCGTAGGACGAGTAAAGGAGTTATTGGATATATTTGATGCCTTTCAAGCAGCTGAAGAAGTAGAAGATGGACCTTGGAATTCCATAGGTAGGCCATTTAGCATCCAACCATCCAATTTTTTTTTTATCTTGTCAACAACACTGTAAAGTACTATTTTATTATTTATTTTATTTATCTATATTCATTTAGTTCATATGGACTTATGGATAAATAACATGATGGTTAAGTATGGTAAGAACCCTATACTATATTTACGAACAAAACCTGAATACTTTTTATTAAATTTTAGATGAGGCTGGACTTCCCGATAAGCTTAAAATCGTGGACTTTCAAATTGCTCAATACGAGTCCGTGGTTCATGACCTAATCTTTTTACTGCTGTCAAGTGTAGGTCAGTTTAAGGAAATACCAAGAGTATCAAACTAAGCCTACAATTCATAAGCTAACTTGTATGTTATAGATTCATCGATATTGGAGGAACAATATCACAATTTTTTACGCATATATTACGAAGCATTCGTTCAGTCATTACGTACAGTGAATGTGGATACAAGTAGATATAACTACGAGGCGTAAGTACAATAAATATTTCATATTAGCTAATAGTCAATTTTTCTTACAGCCAATTTTTTACTGTGTTACGCAACTGTGTTATGCAAATGCTGATAAGAAATTCAACACAAATATACTTGTGTACAATGCATAAATTGATAACACTTTTAAAAGCAACAACTTTATCAAAGAAGTTTCACATTTTCAGAATCAAAGCGGCACGGTTATAAAAAATTGTTTACCTTTGAGAATTGTGTTTATTTACAGTTTCCTCGATGAAGTTCAACGGGTGGCGCATATCCAGGTGCCTCATGCGCTTTTTATGACAAAGGTAGTCCTGGCCGACAACAATACGCTTCCGACTGACTACAAAGATGTTGATTTGACAGTATTGACTAAAAATAGAGGAGCAGAAAAAATTTTGGTTAAGATTGGCAACATATTAAGGTTGGCCAAAACGTTTAACATATTTGACTAAATACCAACGATGTAGTCGTAAATAAATTATATTTGAATTGCCTTGAACTCCTTTTTGTTTGTTTCCACGCCCTGATATCATGGTACCAACCATAAACAAACAGATATTCCTCAAGTAAATCAGTTGAGAACAATATACTATATACTATATATGAACTACGACTGAAAATTCGACTTATAAATTTAATTGCAAATTGAAAAGGCTATTCCCTATGAAAATCGGTTGAGTTTTACCAAAGTTATTAAAATTTCTATCCATATTCATATGGGAATCTATGGGGTTAATTTTGTTCATGATTAATGTTCAATCGAAACCATTCACAAAAGGCTTTCTATGAGAAATTCGCTTAAGTTTGGGCAAAGTTATAATTTTTTTATGATTCAAATGCAAAAGTTGCAAAGATGCAAAATATATATGTATGTCTGTCTACTTTATGGGCTTGGAGACAAGTCCCTTGTACAAGACAATTATACAATTTTTTACCCATTAACAATGAGTATACAAAATAGAGAGAGCGTAATCAGTTTTAGAAATTTACCACGTTCACGCGTTATCTGCGCGATAACCGGCAAATCCATATACGATTGTGTGCGTAAGACAAACCGTTCCATTATACGTCGGCTTCAATTGCTCGTTAGCTTATACGCGCACCGCACGTCTCTACACGGGGCTAATCAAGATGAATAACTTGCCAGTAATCCAAGGGCTGGGCCAGGTAATTGAGCCCCTAATTGGCGGAAGCCTACATTCCTACGAAGTGCAAAACTTAACGCAGCCGGGTGATAATTATGGTAGTGTATTGATATCCATACGAGCCCAGGTGCAGCGTCCTGACGGAAGGAAACTTGTTAAGTCCCTTGTCGCTAAAGTGCCGCCTACTGACCCAAAATATTGGCAATTCATACAGCCGGAACGGACCTGTTTGGCTGAGAACGCCATTTACGAGCGCTTGGCGCCCGCGTTGGCCGTTCTACAAGATGAAGCAGGCATACATAGGGTCGCACAGTTCGACGGTTTCGCGCAATATTTTGGCTCACGCATATCCCTGAATCCAAGCGCCAGCATTGTCGACCATGAGGCTGTTTTAGTGACGGAAGATTTGCGGGATTGCAACTACGTGCCCGGCAAAAGGTTGCAGCCCTTTGACCTGCCCCACACTCAGCTGGCGCTGAAGTATATGGCGGAATTCCATGCACTCCCCATCGCTCTGCGGCTAAAAAAACCAACTATCTTCAAGGCGCAGATTAGGCCGTTCTTCCACAAATTCGATTGGCATGCAGCTGCCCCAGAGTCGAAAGCAACGATGATAATGGAAACGTTAGAGGATATCAGAGAAGCCACCGGCAATGACGAGACGATGGTGGCGCTTGTGAAACGATTATCAGATGAATTCTTTAGTTTCCTAGCAGCACCGCCCAATGAAAACAATGCGTTTAACAGTATCATCCACTCAGATTTCTGGACAATGAACCTGATGTTCAAGTATGGTAAGTTGGTATATGAAGCTTGTGAAGATAATGATTTACAATTTTCGCAGATCAGTCTGGCAATCCCACGCAATTAAAAATAATCGACTTTCAAACCGCGCAGTTTGATTCTGTTATACATGACTTAATATCATTTTTGTTTACGAGCGTGTCAACGAGCATACTAGAGGAAAATTACCAACAGTTACTAAAATTCTACTATGATGCTTTTATTGCCAGTTTGAGTAGAATTGGTGTGGACACCCTTCAATATAGCTACGAGGAGTAAGAAATATGCCTTATATATATACGAAAAACACGACTTAGAACCTTTGAATCTTATTGACAGCTTTTGTGTTGAGTTAAAACGCGTCGCATATATTCAAGTGCCACATGCCATATTCATGACCCGATTTATTTTGGCGGAAGAGGTCAGTCCCACTGAGGAGAATAATCGCGACCTATCTCAAGTACTGAGGAACACTAATTCCAAGCGGGTGCATCACAAGCTAATTGAAATTTTGCGGCTTGCGAGGAAATTTGAAATATTATTTTAGTGTAATTGGTTTGTTTTCAACAGAAATAATATCTAATTTACTCTTAATGATGTCCAATAATTGTTTTTATTTTATATTTCCAAATATAGGCCTCACATGATGGCATTACTTATTTAGTTGTCAGCTAATATACCGGGAGGCTATGCTTGTTTTTGCCAATACTTTTGTGCTTATAACCATATGGATATTTCTATCAATCCGTATAGAAGTCGAGTGCAAAGAGGTATCTATCCAAGTCGCTATGGCTTTAAACAACTTTTATTACGACTTTGGCCATTTAGAGTTGCTACTATGTGGATTTTATCTACACCAACTGGACAGACGATCGTCCCCGGTTTGTGGTTAATATGACATTTTCCAATCAATATGGCATAGGATCAATTACGACCATCAATGAGGAAATTCAATCACCTGTCGCTAGCCTGTTAGTTGTACAGGACCATAAAGACAAGAAGCGGATAATTTACAATGTGACCACCAAACTATGCGCTTTACAAGGTATTCTCAATGCAGTACCGCTATTTAAGCCGGTCAAGGAAAGCATTTTGAAACAAAGCAACTATACATTTAGCTGTCCCCTGAATAGAGGGGTTTATGCTATGAATAATATGCGCATTAATCCAAGGAATCCCCTGCTTAGTTTGATGCACCAGGCCAAAGGTATATTAACGGTAACGGGCGCTTTATTTGAGGAATTGCCCAAATCACGAATGCATCTACTGACTACTTATAACATGGCTGGTAGGATCATCAAAAGGAATTGTGGTAGAAACGAGTGAAACTTAGTTCAAATAAAAGCCACAAATTTTACCGACATATGCTTTTAATTATTTGCTTGAATTAATTTTGTATTTTTGCACATTAATTATGACCAACGAATTAAAAACCTCAGTGGAACATTTTATATACTTTTTGCTTCTTTCATTGTAAAAATATATTTGGCCCAAAATAAGCGGCTACTCATATTAATATGGTGTGTACAATCGGAAAATGCTAGAATACTTTAAGGCTGCGGCAAAAATATAACGAAATCGAGAAATATAAAAATGTTAAAATGCCGCAGTATTTTCAACGAGAAGAGAAACGCCAACAAATAGTTATCTTTACGCTGCAAAAGATTAATTGCCACCACATATCTACAGTGAATGATAAACAAAATAAAATGAATAACAAAAATAATTTTCATTGGAGGCTATATTATATAGTATTTTGATATTGCTGATATTTTGCTCATAGTAGTTTGAAGTTTGTCAATAATATTGTTTGGCATAATAAGCAGAGCTATTAAGAATTTCTAAATGTTTTTCTTTGTTTACCACAATTGATTTGGATCGAAAATAGTATTACCCCGAAGGGACTAGGTTAATGAATCCTTATATCACGAAAGTAATAATCACTCATGCCGCAAACTGCCAACTTTGCCTATATGGGTCGAACAGCTTTTATCGCCTTTTTAAGTCTTCTTATTTTATGTTTGGCTGCATAACGAGATACACACACATGGCTAAATATACATTTCGACTGAATTTAAACGTTTTTCCCCTTATGTAGATGATAGGTATTGTGCAAGCAAGTGAGTGAACTTTATTTAATTGTACTTGGACATTCATTAACATATGAGTACCACAGAAATATTCATTGTACATTGCACTTAATGTATCTACATATTCATTTTATCTCTTCAAAAGTACAAAGACCGCAAATTCTACAATCTGAGTTTCGGTGGTTGACTCAACTTGAAGACGCTTAACTATATATACCCATGTATTTAATATATATACAACACTCATGTGTATAAGAAAGAGTATATTTAGTCGTTTATCAACTTCAGAACCCACACAAACAGTACGCTTATCGGGGGCCCATAATCAGTTGAGAGGAACAATAACAATATATTGCCTTTTAATCTGCTAGAGTCAAAAGGAACATAGTGTCAGTAATTGAGTGCCCTGCAAAAGACAAAATTCTATTTATTAAAACATATTAAAAAAGTTGGCGGTACAAAGTATACGCATACACATACGGACTAGATGGGTATATGGAGGCAATGGTATATATTTAATATTAAGTAACGCCGTATTAATTAGTGAGAATTAATAATTATTTATAAATAAAAAATTTTAATCTAAAATATGGCCATTTAAAATTTGAATGGTCACTGGCAAACACACAACAGATGCTGAACTACAGTTACGCCCAAATCTGTTTGGTTCAATGTGCCAAGCAGCCAAAGAACAAAAAGATCACTTGGCAGACGCGTGCGAAGCCAATGACGTAAAGAATCGGCTCGTGTCTACGGCGTAGACTGCGAAAACGCCAACGGCACAGTCTAAAAAAGAATGCACAATTTTTTTTTAAGACTGAGAGATATCAGAAGGTAGTATTTGTTGTGCAAAAAACATATCTATATATGAGTAAAGTAGCGCCCCACAAGGTTTGCCACGTGCGCACTGCAACAAAGGTATTACTTTGTATTCTCTCAACTCAATACCGGCAAAATCATCGAAAATTGTTTAAAAAAAAAAGTAGCACAGCCTGTTAAAAAATTTAACTAAGATACTTTAAGAGCAGCACTTACTATTTTTTTTACTAATTTTAGACTACCTAATCAGATAAAAAATACAGAAGATCATCAGGGCAGAGGGTATCTCCTATTCGAGCACTGAATGCGATAATGATTTAAAACAATTGTTAAGGACAGTAAATTAGGATAAATTTATTGTTAACCAATTAAATATTCCATACATGTTATATATTCCTATTTCTGCTTATCTGCTTATGTCGCTGCTTTCGATTATATTTTTGAAAAAACACTTGAATGCGAACACAGGTTATAATTTCTCAGGCACTCAAGCAGGTGTGTTTATAGCTAGTGCCATAATCGTAATTATCGAATGATTTAGCACTTAATAAAACCAATTGACATAATAAAAAATTGGCCACCAGCAAAGAGACCGACATAAACATAATTAGACTTGTTGCGATTTGTAAATTTATTTTTTTGCTGGACGTACCGAAGTGTTTGACGTAACTCTACGGGGAATCAGTTATTATAATCAATTGGTATCGGTATTGATTTTACTGTAAAGGCCTGCCCCATTTGAAGTTTCTGATAACCGTTTGTGTCAATTTATATATTTATCAAACAACGACTGCAATTTTTACTTATTACTTCTGAGTCAGCTCCGTAATTTTTGTTCTTGTTTTTGAAAAGCACTGTACGATCAAGCAGAAATAGATATATATCACGCACCGGGATCGTGCACCAGTACGTAAAAAAATGTATATATATAAACAAATTGAATTTTTGTTTCGCGGATTAGATCAATCTAATTTTCGAAACGTTTTTGTTTTTCGCGTGGTATAGGAAATTATAAAATGATTTATGACAGTACAATAACGACTCTCATCCACTGACCGCATTAGGTTCAAAGGTGACAAAGGTTCTTCTTTTATTGATCGGATTTGCATTGAATGGACTTAAAACTCCCGCGTTTAGCTTAGTAGTCTCTTTGAAATTTATATATACATATCCGTATATATGTGGCTTGCATGCACCAGGGACTTTGCCTAAAGCTAACTTGATCGATTGCCTAAACGATTTTATAGATAGAGCTTTGGTGCCGTTTGACCAAATGGGAACCTTTTTTTGTTTTATTTACTTGCACGTCAACTGACTTATTGGTCAATAATTTGGATTTTTAGATTTTTTTTTAAGTATAGACAACTTTTATCAGAGAATTTCTTCCGAGAATTTAAAGTTTAACTTGATACCATTTGCGTTATTATCACACCTGGTTTTCAAATTTATGTTAATAACATAGCCAAAACAAATATTCGGTAATGTCCTTCAGATTATTTGATAAAAACCCATTTGTACCCTTGGTAAAAATTTGTATTTCGTTTTGATATAGAGAAATAATGAATATTCTTTTTATGCCGCTATGAGCATAAATTGAGCTTGTTTTACTTTTATGCAAATCTTCTAAAGAAAAACTTAATTGGACCAGCTTGAGTTCAGCCTGATCTCGAAAGACCTGCACTGTAAGATGTCAACATATACGGTTAAACTAGTTTTCAGTATATAAATAAAATTCATTTATTTAAATAGCGTTTGGTGCGGAACTCAAGCGTATTGCGTTTATAATTAATTTTTAAAACTGACAGGTTTTGTTGCTTAAGTCACGTAAATATTTCGGAGGCATAGAGAAATCTCTGACTTTAAAGATGTCGAATATACTACACATATTCTTCGGAAATGCAAATATAAAAGTGTGTAGGTGAAATAGTAAAAAAAAAAAAA
Organism: Drosophila sordidula; assembly: GCA_035047465.1. NCBI lineage: Eukaryota > Metazoa > Arthropoda > Insecta > Diptera > Drosophilidae > Drosophila > Drosophila sordidula. The sequence continues at coordinate 2,825,235 of JAWNPQ010000090.1, read as the reverse complement.
AAAAAATTTTAAATCAGTTGTAAACAATCTTAAAAATATTATTTACGCCCCTATGCATATACATATTATATAGTAATATTACAGCACGTGTATTCACTGATTATAGCAATAAATTATTTTATCGGTTGCAGGCTAGTGACCTTATTACACTTACACAATCTGTCAAGTCGCCTTAACAATAATAATACTTGTATTACATGTAAAAGTTGCAATAAAAAAGACGACCCAATCGCGGACAACAACATGTGAACAAATATTTGTGCAGTAAAGCTATGTAAATAATGCATATGTACATACACACTGCGAATGGCAGGCCAATAGCAACAACAAGCCCTGCTAACGCATTAATCCCGATGCAGGTGTCACAAGTGTCGCCGGCTCAAGGTGAAGTGCATCACTCAAGCGATTTGCTGTTTTTACAGTTGTTTGCCTGGACTGTCTATATGAGCGAATACCTTTTTAGTCGCGATTAAGGTTGCTACGCGACCAACTTTTTATTGCAAAGGCAATAATCAATATTTAATTGTAAATTATTACGCACGGCCAATGAGATAGTGAAATTTTCAATTCCATTAAATCTTATATATACTTACGTATGTATATAGTGTGTTCACTTATTTGTATGGCCCCCATGTTATATATAAACATGTCGGTGCGTCTATATGTAAACGGAAAAAAAAGATCTACAAGATATAACAATAAACAAGCATGTGTACATAAATACTTTTACCATCGGAAAATTTCCAATATGACAATCATTCGTATATGGGACAGCTTTTAAAAGTATATTTTTATTTGCGTAAAATCCACTATCTTTTTCTTTTATTCACAGCGATCCCAACCAAATGCAAATGTCAAATACATATTTTTCCGTGTTCTCTTATATACCTGTCGCCCATTAATGAACAACAATGGAACGTGCAAAGCAAAACAAATCCCGATAAACTAAACACTCTCTAATACCACAAAAAAAAAAATAGATGGACAGCGAATACATTTTTTTTTAACATTTAATGACTAATTTGTTTTTTAGTTATTTTAGACTTGTGATATTACAATTGATATATACGCATTATAGTTCAACAGCTGATAAAGATAAACAATATTTTAAATTGATTTTGCTTACAACTTGTAAGTGATAACATTTGATAGAGTATGTAAACGGGTGTAGAATATACGGTACGCATGGGTGTATTCATAAATATGACCGCCAAATCTTAATGGAAATTGTTCACCAAGTGTCATTAAAAATACGTTATTCAGGTCAACTTTTTATCAAACGTAAATATCGAGCAAAAGAAAATAGACACAACATATATGTATGTTTATATTAATATATGCTATACATATCGATGTATATATGGAATATACACAAACCATTGTCTGCAAAGTATATGAATATGAAATATGAAAAAAATAAAATTATATAAATTACAAAATTAAAGAAAGCATTTTTTATTTTTACAAACATTTTAAACATATTTATGGCAGAACAGCTTTTCAAATTCAATTCTCTATTTCATTATCTCTTGCCTGTTTCACTTAAATGCTAGCCACTTATTAGTCTTCTCACACCTTCTCTGTCTTTTACAAACAAGCAAAATAATTCTTTACTTTACCCAAATCGAAAAACAGCCAAATTGCTGCAAATTCAACTATATTATATACATCATTTTAAATTTAACGCCCACTTGTAGCGCAAAAGAGAACCGCTGCCAATGCTCTTCTCTATTCGTTCAGCAGGCACGTACGAACTAGGGCGCCGCACACGGCGTATGGGTCACAATTGGAGCTGGGTCGTCGATCCTCGAAGTAACCTTTGCCGGCCGTCGCCACGCCGCGCGGCACCCGGACACTGACGCCACGGTTGGCGACGCCCCACGAGAACTTGTCGATGCTGGAGGTCTCCAAGCGGCCGACCAGACGACGCTCGTTGTCCTTGCCCTCCTTGGGATCGTAGGCCTTGATGTGACGTGCATGCTGTTTGCTCAGCTTCAGGATAGCCTCCTCTATGGCCTTCATGCCGCCATCGGCACGCATCGCCCTTGTGGAGAAATTTGTGTGGGCACCGGCACCGTTCCACTGACCCTCCATGGGCTTTGGGTCAAAGGTGACGACTACGCCGTATTCCTCGGCTATGCGCTGCAGGATGTAGCGCGACACCCAGAGATCATCGCTGGCCTTCATACCGCTGCTGGGCCCCACCTGGTACTCCCACTGAGCTGGCATCACTTCGGCATTGGTGCCAGCAAAGTCAATGCCAGCATAGAGGCAGGCAATAGTGTGAGCTTCGACGAGATCGCGGGCATAGACACGGTCGGCGCCAACACCGCAGTAGTAGGGTCCCTGCGGTGCCGGATACCCATTGTCGGGCCAGCCAAACGGACGCCCGTCCACGTCGAGCAACGTGTACTCCTGCTCAATGCCAAACCAGGGCTCCTGGTCGCCAATTCTGTCAACGGCCTCCTGAAACGCAGCGCGCTTATTCGAGGGCGTCGGCTTGCCATCGGCACTGTAGGTGTCGCACATGACGATAACGTCGTTTTTGCCCGGCTTGAAGGGATCACGGTAGATGGCTCTCGGCTTCAGCGTCGTGTCGGAGTTCTCGCCCTGTGCCTGATACGTGGAGCTGCCGTCATACTGCCAGTCGGGCAGGTCTTCTACCGAGCTGGGAACTTTGTCGAGCACGCGGTCTTTAAGGCGAATATTCTCGCCAGTTCCATCGATCCAGAGGTAGGTGGCCTGCACCCGGTTGGCTGGGGTCTCGAGATTGCGATAGCGCTGTAGTATACTCTTGTCCAGCGCTGAATTGGGCGAGTTGTTCAGAAACTGAGTCTTGGCGACGTTCGAAGTGCGCAGCAGCCGTAATTGCTGTACGGCCGGAGAAGCCAGCTCCTTTTTGAGGAAGAGTCCAGCGACACGGAATGCCATTACGTTGCTTGTAGAACTGAAGAAAAGGATTCGTTTACTTTTGTATTGAGCTGGTCGGGCAAGATGGGTAAGAGTGCACTCTGTGTATGTATATGTGTATACATAAAGTTCAAGGATAATGGAGGTGAAGTACTTGCGCAAGAGATGTCATCTCTATGTTAAAGTTCACTTTAGATAATTATGCACTTGTTTCTGTTCTTTGAGCTGCTTTGGTTTGACACAAGTTTTTGTTTTTATGCATACATACGTATATATATATACGTTTTGTTTCGCTCAACTTACATTTACACTAATTCCACTGTACAGTAATATGTATAATATTTTGTTGCTTTATTTCGTTCTCTTCTTGGTTGCTTTCGCGAAACTTGCGCGCAGTTTAATCAGTTGCGGAGCGACTGCTTGGGACGCCCAACCTATGCGAAGTTAGGAAGGTTTGTGAATGCGATTCGCGACACAACATTCACTTTTCTTGTTTGGCTCGCCAGTCTCGATTTTTCTTTATCGCATTTTCAGCCGACGGCGATGGAGACGAAGGCAACTGCAGAGGCATCGGCTGTAACGGCGCGTCCTACAGTGATACCAACGAGAGCAGGTCCAAAACATGCACAGCCCGCATACACTCATGGTCAGTAGACAAAGAAGGAGAGAGGGCGAGAAAGAGAGAGAGAGAGAGAGAGAGAGCGAGAGGGAGAGCGGGAGAAATGTGCACCTACACACAAGCACCGCTGAGTGACAGTAATAACGCCCTAAGGCTAACGGACACGCAGCTGTTAACTAAAGTGAATACTAACTTTAGAGGACGCATTTCGATTAACTGAAATGCTGTGCAAAATTCCACATTTCACCCCACTATTTATATTATTAAAATATATGCTTATTTGTCTTTGTGCCCCACTGTAAAAACTAGTCGGGAGAAACCTAAAAAGTAAACAAGACGAGAGCATAATACTTCAACGCCCAATGCGCACACTCCCGCTCATTTAGCAGTGTAATTTAACAGCCGAAAGGCAATTCCGCCATCCGCATTCTCTTATTTTATCAGTGCAGTGTCGCTATCAGGCTGTTTGACCTCTGCAAAGCTGCAACGGGGCGCGATATTTAATATGGCACATGCGCTCTTATGCATACAGAAAGAGCCCTCTCTTTCTCTTGAAGCGGCTGGTGCAAAGTCCATTATTTGTTTTTACTTTGATATATGTTTTTAATGCTGTGCTACCATATGTTTGTATGTATGTGCCTTTAGCTGTACCGGCAGCTTTTGTTGTGCTTTCTATGATGTACAACTTAATGGGATATACGTTATGAACGCAGTTAAGCACTGTCAACATCCGCAAATGTATTCAAACTCTTCTAAAATAATTCTATAAAAAATAGGGTATATTTCAGGCAGAACTTGAATACAAGCTGGAAGATCACTTTAAAATAGCAAATGAATTCTCTTGGCAGTCCACTTAGTTTTTTTAGTTTTCCCCACATCATTTTTAAAATCAGCCCAAAAGTATGCTACGTTTTAGCAGAGTTTTAATAAATTATTTTGCATTTCTTGCGTTCACGATATTTAAGTTTAAACGTAATGAAAGGTTATAATAAACAAATATTCGTACTATGACTAGGAATTCTCGGTCTCCTTTTATAAAGCCGATCCGAACCTACCTCAAATGCTTTCTTGGCAGAAGAGGAGAAAAACTGTTGCACAGAAAAACATCGCATGCAAACATAAATATATAGTATGTATATATGCACGAGCATGTTTCTTTTTTACCTCTCCTTGTATATTCGTTACATAGTGCGACTGACGTAATTTTGGCCAAGCTTTAAGTTGGTCTCGCACGCACACTAAGGCGCTTACCACTGTAACTACGTACATATGGCTTAGTGCGGTTTTCCACCATAGTCTGTCAGAGTGTGAGTGTTTGCAATCGGTGCACAGTTTGTACACTCGCACAGTGCGTTTCCAGTTGTGTGGCATCGTTTCCAGTGGCTGTCGCTTTGGGTTTTTCTTTCGCAAACGCAATAAGTTGGGACTGTTTTGGAGTGAAGAAATTCGTATTTCAATAACGTCTTACTCTACTTGTTAATCCTACAACCAAACACAAATACGCGTCTACATCACGGTCAAAAGAAAAGAGTGCGCAGATTCGCCTTTTTGTTGAAATCGCCACTTGTTGATCCAACGCAACAATGAGAGTCACATTGTTGTTTCTGACACTAAATTGCTCAGATACAATGCATATTTATTTCTAAGCAGAAACTGGTTTTATTAAGTTTGCATTAAATGAAATCATTCCCCATATAACCATGGATAATTATAGTTGGGAACAGTTTCTGGAAAATAATAATCTGTGAGTAATAACCACACACGACAATATATAGATATATATATAATACCACGAATTATTTAAGTGAAACAAAACCATTTCTCCATTTAAATAATATACAAAAATACAGGTTTACTTAAGTAAAGCTTGAAATCGACAACAGTCTGATTGGGAAACGACCGCAATGTCAATGGGGAAAGATCACAGTACGTGAAAAACAAATTGCTTTGCATAACTGAAAAATAACAATTATTCAACATTTCATTTCAATGAACTCAATGAATATCTAGATTATGTTCAGTTGAGCTTGGAAAATGCTTGTCATGGAAAAGTTTGAGACAAAACCAGTTTGCTTTGCGTACTTATTGCAATAACTGCGCCAAGTCCATTTCATTTATCGGGTAAAAATGTATACGTTTCCTATTCTCAATTTAATGAAGTTCAATTCCAACAAACGTCGTAAATATGTATTTATACGGAAACTTTAAAAAAAAAAATACGACAATTTGAACATGTGTAGTAGCAGCAAGAAGGTTTGCTATAATCAACACAAATAAGAATTGTTATCATCACACAGTTATACAATTATGATCCCATAAATAGCTAGCTGTATACCTTATCTGCAGTATCCAATTATCAAACTGGTCACAAAACGGAAATTTTGCACGTTGGTAACCGAACAGATGATAAAAAGAAACAAAGTCCATTACTGACATTTACTAATGTGACAATATGTACGTATGTATAACCTTTGAGATTAGAATAGGAGGGTTCGGCCGGTTTCGTGTGCCGAAGATTTGATATATTTAATTTGACTCACCATTGTATTAATGTTGAAAGAAACTGAATTTACTCTTAAGTCATATGAATACAAAGTCTCTTAAATGCATAAAAGACATAGAATTCTACATTGAATAACTTCGAGTTCAAATTGTATCAAACTGAAAGTTATTATCACTGTCTAAGCATGTGTACCTATTATCACGCGATGTATATATACATATTTATAACTATATGTATTTGTCTGCATACTTATGTATGAAACGTGTAATAAATTTTTATAAAGTTTAGTTGATAAGTGACATGAATAATCTACAAATAACTCACCGACGCACCAAGCACATAGAAATATATATATGTATGTATGTATATAAAAGTAGAAAAAGGCCGGAACTTTGTTACGTGCATTTTTATTTAATTAAGGAAATATAATCGCATACATATAAACATATGAGCTAACATTTATACATTTTGTAGACCTTGAAAAAGATGGGTTATAGCCATTCCAATAAGAAAAAGAATATAGCCATAGAGGGAAAACACTCAAAAAGATGTGAAAAACATATGGATATGTTTATGTCTGTTTGTATGTCAGTGTTTTCTTTTTATGGCATGGAAACAATAAAGCAGTGTAGACCAAGCGATCTATTCAGCGATGAGAATTTACCTCTCGCGCAGCGCATCTCCCAAAACTGAGAGTAAGAACTCTGTCCGACTATTGCCGTCGCACTTCTACCCCAACCGAGCCATTGGCGTAAGCAGTGGAGCTGCCCGACTGCGGGCCGCAGCTGTGAGTGGTGGTGAGTGTTCACTCGCTCGTATTTTGGCTTTGTTCCATTTGCTCGACTGCGAAACAGTCAGTTGTGATCGCGGCGCGAGCACGTTAAGTACTAGGAACTCGAGTAGCAGAAGAGTCGATTTTTTTACAAGCGGGTGGAAAATTTTCTGTACCGACCCCCATGTTGACGGTGGTTGAAACGCAAAACAGCACAAGGGGCGCCTAATAACACCCTTTGCAACAGTGGTGCCAGAATACAAACAAAAAAAAAAAAATAGAAAAAAGCACGAAAGACTACAAATTCAATACTATTGTAAAATATTTCGAATTATTTTTCGGTTTGGCGTGTTTGAGTGCTACACGAAATTGCAATTTGCAATTTCAATAAGATATATACACAAATACAACAAACGTCGCAATGGTAACGAACGAGAATAAAAATCTATTAAACGACAACAGATTGGGAGTCAGCGGAAATGGAGGCGCCGGACAACCGAAAGCTCAGATTGTGCCCGCACAGCCGAAGACCCTGCAGCATTTACCCAAGCGCCCAGCGGTGGACCTGGCCTTTCACAATTTGACATATCGCGTCAAGGAGGGCAACCGAAGCAGTAAGTACATATTCCAAATCGGACTCGTTGCACCCAGCTGATTACCCATTGACATTCAACAATATTGTGCTCTTAGTCACACAGTAGCAACAACAAAACAAGAGCGTGTAACGAGCCGCGCTCCGCTGCACCTGTTTTCGCTTGTTGGCTCTGCGATTCTCGAGAATTGCAATCCACGTTTATTCAATGTCTGTGGCTGGCTTTTGATTTTATTATGCGCTCTCTCAGCACATCAATCCAGTTTTGCGTTTGCTTTTCTGCTGTGCTCTGTGCTTGTTTCTGGTTTCTTTGTTCTCATGTATATCAGCAGTTGTCCGGCGGCGTTGCCACATCTCGTCTGGGTTGGGGAAAAGTTGAATGGAACTTTGGACTTGGCTAGTCGTAGTAGCGCTGTGAATTACAATCACCTTCTATTTAACGTAGAGATAAAGTGCCCTTTGCCCCATTATAAGCCTCGCATACAAATCGAATAACAAGCAAGCTGTTGAATTGAGTCTCATTTCTAATGAGAACAGGCCTAATGACTGGTTGTTTTATTTACGTCAGCTCAGCTAATTAGATATTATTCCTATCTCACCGTATACAAATATAATCAATCGGAACCTTTGCATAGAAATACAGAAATATTTATCAGCTATTCGCCCGATACGTGAAATAGCCCCCAACGGGGGGTGGCCACAGCTGCTGTGTTCTCATGTAATCGGAAATCAATTGTGCCATATGCATAGTATATACCCACCATAAATCAAGTGGATTTTTCTATTGGGAATACCGGACACAAATTGAGTATTTCACTTTCCTACCGATTCAAAGCACTGATTGCTCCACTTTAAGGATGATAATTGAATAGATTGACGACTCCAAAAGACATCCTTGGACTGTGACCTTTTCGGGTCCATTGATGTAAGCTTTGTGTCAGTCAGCATTATATTTATATTGTAAGCTTGCGAACTTTGTACTGCCATACTAAATTACTGCTTAACGAAAAATACTTGTTTTAGCAGGTAGCACTTAATGCATTTAACAGCCATTTAATACAAAGGTCAAGAAAGCAACACACTGAAGGTTGTGTCCGTACACACTAGACGAGTAATTTGTGCTGGTATTTATAAATTCTTGACACACTAGCAAAGCTCAAAAATGTCTGTACACACACACTGCGTATTTAAAGTGCAAATAAGCTGAAGATACTTGCCAAATGCTTAACCAAAACAATATTATGCGAAACATGGCCGCTGATGAGGCAACCGCATGCAAATTATATGATTTCAGAATAAACATTCACCATCTCTGCCAATCGTGTTCTTTGCCATGTTAGACATTGATATTTTTATACAATTTTCACATAAACTATTTACTGTTTAATATTAACCATTATCCTTTCGGCGCTTCCCTCTCAAACTTTATGACAGCGAAATTCAAAACCCTGCCCGACAACGACCCAGATTATTTATTAATTAACTAACCTTAATGTTGGGCATTACTTCATCAAGCTTATTGCTTTTGTATGTATGTAGTACCAGTTTGTTGGCTGGCCGACATTTTTGTTTGTAATTTAAGTGAGTCCAATGCAAAAACATTGCGTAATCGTCATTATGTTGTATGAGGTCTTCTAACCGTTTACTGTCCAGCGGCCGTATACTTAGAGCTAACTGAACTATGAAACATATTAAATAAGCTGCCGTTACTGTGCATTACGGCCGAGAGGTTCGGGTCATAACAGTAAACTTGCATTATACAATTATTTGATTAGCTTATGCTTGTGAAATGTTACTAGCCAATTAAACCTTAGCTGGCAATAATAATAGACACCTTAGAAAAAAACAATTAAAATGTAATATTTTAAAAAACTGAGTACAACAAATAGATTCACATGCGTCACAATTACAAATCGCAGTCAATCAATCAACTAATGAACCCAATCAACTGAATGCTGTCAATGCGATTTGAATGTTTGAATCAACTGATGGACTAACGTTTTGAACTTTTGCCACAAAACAAGTTTGGTAACATTTTTCAAAGCAATTTTGGTGTATCAATCAAATTGTTCATGTTATGTTTTAGAATCTTACAAAGAGAAACATAAATTATTTCTAAACATTACTTCTTTCAATTAAATTTAAATCAGTCTATTCGACTATATGTACAACGTAATGTCAATCTTGAATATATTTTTATATATATATTACCTTCGCATTTAACTACAGGCAGATAGACACGTTGTCATCGGTATTTATACGTCTCAGTTATGGAGGGCACAAAATAGACAAAGGCCAATGACCGCACGTTTATTGATTATTAAAGTTTATAAATTGTGTTTATTTTAAACTTGACTGATTGCTGTGTGGCTATATTATAATGTTAAGTGGTAACTGTGGTTGTTTGCAACATTATTGGTCTAACCAAATCGTATATTATACTAGTTCTTAATTTTAAAATTAATTAATAGCCTAATCATTTGAAAATTATCGTTATAGATGCCAAAACAATTTTGAAAGGTGTCAGCGGGCGTTTGCGCTCCGGAGAGCTGACTGCCATTATGGGACCATCGGGCGCTGGAAAGAGTACATTACTCAATATATTGTCGGGCTACAAGTAAGTTTCCTAGTTTATTGGAAATAGTGATACGCATTAAAATAATTTACGGTGTTTGGGTGATAACCATGAAACGATATCAACAAGCTTCCGGCTTGTAAAGGGCAGTTTTTTATATGCTTGGTTGATCTAAGCACTTTTATATATTCAAAACTAAACTTTTGGATAACCTTGCATATCTCTGCAGACGGCAGTCAGCGCTAGTGGCGAAGGACCACAAAAGTGTGCTAATATCAATACATATTTAAACCGATCAGATCGTGTTATAAACCGAACGAAAGGTTTCGTTTAGACTAGAAGAAAAGCATACCACAACATATGATAGCTCATCTGGTTCATGAGATATAGAGTTCTAAGTGATTAGGAGGAAATTTCAATTTTAAAATATATCTCAAAAATTGTTAGGAAATTGAATTTTTAATATGCTTACCTTGGCTAACCTAATAAAAAATCATGAGGATCATACTTTTAGCTTAGAAGTTATTCACGAGTTTTCTTTCCCTACTGGAGGCTGTGTGCAAGGAGTCTGAAATATATCTAAGGACAGAGTTCAGGGGACACTTGTTTATATCAATTTTAATTTCAACACACTAACTTCTCTTCCTATCTAATTTTAGAACGTCAAGCATCGAAGGCAGCGTCACCATGAATGGATCAGAAAGGAATCTAAGCACTTTTCGTAAATTGTCTGCATACATAATGCAGGATAATCAGCTGCACGGAAACTTGACCGTGCAGGAAGCGATGACAGTGGCAACAAATTTGAAACTGAGCAGAAAATTTACAAAACCGGAAAAGAATTCAATGGTAAATTAACAATAAGTACATTGTCCGGATTACAACAACATGTCTAGACTCAATAAATGATCAATTGTTTACCGACGTTCAACCTGAAACTCAAAATAGACTATTTCAAGTAGCTTTGATACTTATTTTTAGCTTTCAATGAGTTTACAGAATTGGCGATGCTATGACATGTTTTTATACCCTGTACCCAAAAAAAAAAAAAAAAAACGGGTATAAGGCTTAACAAAAGTACCAGTCAATACATAATAATGTAGCTGCGATTTATTTACAGATTGATGACATTCTTTTGACTCTCAGTTTGAGTGAACATCGCAACACAATGACGCGTAACTTGTCGGGTGGCCAAAAAAAGCGTTTATCGATCGCATTGGAGCTGGTGAGCAATCCGCCCATTATGTTTTTCGACGAGCCCACTTCTGGACTGGACAGCTCGACATGTTTCCAATGTATTCATCTATTAAAAATGCTGGCCGCCGGTGGACGCACTGTCATCTGTACCATACATCAGCCGTCCGCTCGACTATTTGAAATGTTCGATCAGCTTTACACCCTTGCCGATGGGCAATGCGTGTACCAAGGTAGCACCAAACAGCTGGTGCCTTTCCTATCCACTCTGAACTTGGAGTGTCCCAGCTACCATAATCCGGCCAGCTATGTAATCGAGGTATCGTGCGGAGAGCATGGCGATCACATTCGCAAGCTGGTCGAGGCCATTGATAATGGTAAACGGGACATTCGCTCGTCGGCTGATTATGCTGGCCTGAAGGCGCGTAACGATCTGGCAAAAGTACAAAATTTGAAGGCTATCCTGGATAAGAACGATGTATCGAACGTTAGTGCCAGCAAATACGAGGACAATCTAACTCTGAACAATGGCTTATTGAATGGAATGGTTAACGACATTGTCAAGGAAACAAACGGCTTGAGCACGCAGGCTGTGGTGACCACCAATGAGAAAGGCGATGCCATGATCGACGTGGAAAAGACAGACAATTGCACAACAGCCTTGCTGTCGGAAGAGATAACGTCGCCCGAACGCTATCCGACCTCACAATTCCACCAGTTTTGGGTGGTTCTGAAGAGAACCTTGCTTTTCAGTTACCGCGATTGGGTGAGTTATAAAAATCATACTGTTAAATTCAGCTATATTAAAGTTTAATTTTCTTTTGAATTTCCTTTTTTTAGACTTTAATGTACTTGCGTTTATTTGCCCACCTCTTGGTTGGCTTTCTCATTGGAGCTCTTTACTATGACATAGGTAACGATGGCGCTAAAGTACTTAGTAACTTGGGCTTTCTGTTCTTCAACATGTTGTTCTTGATGTACACATCTATGACCATAACAATTTTGTCATGTGAGTCTTGAAACTGATTTCGTAAATTTGTAACATTAAATCTGAACTACAATATTTACAATTTTTAGTCCCACTGGAAATGCCGGTCTTGCTAAAGGAAAATTTTAATCGCTGGTATTCTCTAAAGTCGTATTATTTAGCAATATCTGTTGCTGATCTACCATTCCAGGTGCGTTTTTATTCTATTTACTATTTCGCAAAAATTCTGATTTTATTTGAAACAAATTTATTTCAGGCAATTTTCTGTGTCATCTACGTATCTATAGTGTACTTCTATACATCACAGCCTTGGGAACTTTTCCGTTTCGTCATGTTCTTATCAGCTTGCCTCTTAATTTCCTTTGTGGCTCAGTCTGTGGGCCTAGTCGTCGGTGCTGCGATGAATGTTCAGAACGGTGTTTTCCTAGCGCCAGTTATGTCGGTACCGTTCCTGCTCTTTTCCGGATTCTTTGTCTCGTTCGACGCAATTCCAGTCTATTTACGCTGGATCACGTATCTTTCATATATTCGCTACGGTTTCGAGGGCACGGCGCTGGCCACCTATGGCTATGGACGTGAGAAACTCAAGTGCTTCCAAACGTACTGCCATTTCAAATCGCCCGTAACAACGTTGGAGGAACTGGACATGGTCAAGGCGAATTTCACACTTGATATTGTTGCGCTTGTTGTTATTTTTGTAGTGCTGCGGGTTTCGGCCTACCTCTTCTTGCGTTGGAAACTTAAGACCACCCGCTAATTAATTTACCATAACATTGTTTTTGGGTTTGAAAGCTTTCTGTATGTTAATGTACCCCATGTAATGTATCTACTATTATTTCACCAAATTTTTGTAGATCTGAAACTCTTAGTTTTTGTATAATAGTTTCATTTGTAGTTGTATGTCCAACATTTTTAGATTAAGTGTGATAGGACCACAAACAACAGTTTCACTGTGATCTGTAGTTCAGCTCCAGATATTAAACAATTTGATAACATTTTAGAAAAAAAAACTGAACAATTATACTTATTGTACAATACCCAACGGAGAAACAAAACTGGGTTTCGGTAATGTGACTTTTAAATTAACATTTTAATACACTAAAATGTATTATTTTTAATATCAAATACAAATATGAGAATGATACTAGTTATAAGAATTCTAATGATGATGAAAAAAAGTAATGCCATTTTTTAAATTTCGTCAATGTGTTTACATGAACAAATGTTATATATATATATTAATATGAAAAATACCTTTGGAAAATTTTATATTTAATATTTTTTCTAATAAAGTTCAATATATTTTTATGAAGAGAGAAAATTCCTTCTTTTATATATATGTATGGGCCTTGAAATTAATCGGACTGCGTGTGCCAAATCACTGATTGAGCTGATCAGGTCGTTAGGTCGTTGGGGCCTTTCAGGAATTTTTACGAGCAGATAACAATTTGTTTTTGTTTACGGGAAAAAACTAAAATCCGCTAAAACAAAAAACAAAACATCAAAGCAAAGTAAACTCAGTTGTTGGCACAAATTTAGATTACGTTAAAAAGCTGATCTGTTTGAAATTTATTTTTTAAAGTTACGGGACTTTGGAATCTACCAAGTATGAATTCAGAAACAGTACAGTTTAAATTTATAACAGTAAAATAGACCCTCTCAGAATTACTTTTAAAGCTGCGATTTGTAGTAATTTTGGCACCGATAATAGATTAAAAATCAAATTTCTTTACTAAAAATTTTCAAAAAAATTTGTGAAATTAGTGTAGAAAGTAAATTACTTTTTTGGAAAAAAAAATCAAAAAAAAATTGTTTTCAAATTAGAATAAAATTTGAATACAGAATCAACATAAAGGTCAAAATATGATGGAAAATATAGCAAGTATATAGATTACACCTTTATAAAATCTGGCTGGCACAAAGCTAATGGCTTATGAATTATAAATTCGCTAAAAACAACTATAGCGGGCTTAGTTTGGTCGGATTGGCAATGTGGCAGTCAAAGTGGGAAGCTGTTGTGTCCATTCGCATAAGTATATAAAAATATATAGAAACGTGATTGGTCGGCAATTTAATCTACTGCACATGTCAAATATGTAATTGACTTTTAAAATACAGCGTTCAAATTGCTTGTAATAATCGGAATTAATTTAAGAATATACTACGACTACGACTGTACAGTTGTTTTAAGATCTTGTGAACCAAAACAGCAGCTTTCAGTTTCAGACGTGAATATTGCCATTTTATATTTCAACATACATACATATTACCGTTTAATTTTGCCGCTGTTTCCAAGTTGCTTGGCAACCGTTTTGCGTTGTTGCCAAACAAAGCAGAAAAGACGGTGAGTCTACAGTAAGAGTACGACAAGCAGGAAAAGGCGATTCGAGGTAGTAAACTGGAAGATACTCTGTGTAGCTAAAAATATATGTGATCTGTTGTATGTTGTAAAAATCGAATTTGCTAGCAAGTAAACTCTGATGTGAATTACTCAACACGTAGATAGGCTGGCTGATGATTCAGATTGAAAATACTATAGGCAGAAACATTATTTAGAGAAATAATAATCATTTTTACGCCATTTCTAGCCGTTTTGGGGTAGAGGGTGCCGGGCACACAAGATCCTTAAGGCTCGCAGGAAATTGTTTTTAACTTTGTTACTAAAATCTAAAAAAATCAATTTTGCGGCTTGATCTTAGGAGGAGGTCATCCGAATACTGTCTGCCAAATTTGGTGGCTATAGTTTCTAGCTGTAATATTGTGGGAAATATTCAACTTTTATCGACTTGCAATTAGAGGTGTATCTAGCCTCCCAGTGGGCGTGGCACAAAATGTTTAACGCTTTGTCTAAAGCAGAAAAATACAAGTATATATCCAAAAGTTCAAGTCGCTATCTTCAATAGCGCCGAAAAAAGTTGCATTCATCCGGAGAGACATTGCACCAACTCAATATGCTCTTCTCACTGTATAATCATGTTAAGTAGAGTAAAAGTAGATGGCTTTCAAGCCTAGTCCTAAAAATTACAGTTCTTTTGGGGTATTTTTCCGTTCTGCTGCATGGCATCAAAGGCGAGATCCTAAAAAGTGGACGTGCAAGTCTAGCTAAAAATAGACTGGAGCTTCAACGACATTCACATTCAAGATACTTCGCTTCTCCTAGAAGAATTCTTTTAGTATTTTCTTTGTCTGCTGCGCATTTTGATGCTTGCGTGCTTTTCTCTTGCCTTGAATGCGCAACACGCTTTCGTGTTCGTGCAATACATAAGCATTTCTACACACAGATATCGTTGTGAACTTAAATGTGTGTGTGTGTGTGTGTGCAACTGTGTATGTTTTTCTGTCAGCCCGCCGCTCTATCATTCTTCCTTCATTTGTTTTCAGTACATTTTCGTTTCTCGGTGCAACAAGTCGTCGTTGTCCCCGCCACTCTGTTGACGTTGTTGCATGCATACGTGCATCACGCCCCCTAAACCATTGTGAAGAGAGTGGAAATCGAGGGCAATAACAAATACGAGCCCGAATAGAAAGTGAAGAGTAAGTGCAGTGCAGCTTAAAGCCTGTGCCGGCGAACTTTGTAGTATCTAAGTCAAATAGTACTCGCGGGTTCACCGTATTTTAAATCCGTTCAATGAACCTGCAAGCCGACTACGACGTGCATATATAATTTGTCGTTTAAAGAGCACGTACATAAGGGCATTTATACTATTTATGCATATGCATATAGGTACAAAATCTATAAACCATTTAATCCATACCGGCAAGTAGGAAAATAGTTGCACCCGTAATGAAATGCAGTACCCGGAATATTCGCTACGGTTATTCAACCCAATCTCCTGCACACTCACCGATATCATTTAAAAACATGCAAAGTATGTACACGAATGATACAAAGTTCAACATTCGCCTGTTCATTCAATTTGAATGCACGCTTAGTCACACTGTGATAAATGAAAAATATTAATCACAATAATAACAAAACATTTTCCAATACCCATTTTAGCTAAACTACATGCACATACACTTTTAAGTAATATGAATATGTATGTGCCACAGAAAGGTGTTGGGAACAATGGTCACGCAGTTAATTCTCATCGACTTTGGATTTACATTACAAGTACAAACGAGTTGGTGTAAGTGTAATTAAATAGCACTCACATACATTCATCGTTTAATTTGGGTTCTGTACATATGTCTGTTATCGCTTTGAGTGCACAGATAAACCAGTTAAATAAGTTGACCCACTGTGTCATCTTATGCTTTGTGCACCCGACAAATACGCTGCAGCTGGTGCCGTTTAGTGCCACAGATCTGATTGCAGTTTCCGCTGCAGTTAAATATTTTCTGATAACTGCGGCTACTCCTACAACGCAGCTTATCTGAAGCTCGCACAACGCAACGTGATTATTGTAAAGCTCTAAGCAAGAGTATTTTGTTTTTGTTTTTTGTTTTTTGTTTTTTTTTCGACGCGGATTGGGTTACTCAGTAAAAGTTCCGACAAGCGTTCGCGCGTTCTAAAATAATCAGATAGACAGTTGCGGTCCGTCCGTCAGCTGGTAACATGCTACGTTCAAATCAATTGGAAGTCAGAATTCATTTTTCAAAACGAGCTGAATGGCGGCCGTTCGTCCAATCGAATGCTCGAGCCAATCAAGAGAAACAAATTTATTTAATCAGCTCAGTTCAGTGCAAAATTTTGTTTTCAGAAAGTTGTGCCTGGTCTGCTACGCGAGAAAAATGATAATAAATGCTGCTGCTTAATTGAAGCGAAACATGAGAGCAATTTATTTTCCATATATTTTTGGGTCGCCAGCGAGTGTTGAGCATTAACACAGCTGAACCGTATCACATGTATGTGTATCACATTATGTGTATGTAGTGTGAATTATTTCTATGTAAGCTATAAGTACGAACATTTTTTCAACAGTACTAAACTTAGACTATAGAAAATATTGTGAGTCTTAAAAATGCATGTAAAAAAACCAATTATACATCTAATTATTTAATTAATATTAATTGCAAAACTATGAAAAAAAAAATCTTCGCGTAAATTACGTATGGTTTTAAAATAAGAATGTATGTATATATCAAGTATATTCAAACACACCAATTAAAAACAGGATTTGAAAATGTATGGCTAACTATTTAAGTTGTATATTCAAAATAATTATAGAGTTTTTACTTGAGTTTAGGTAATAAATTATTCATTAGATTCAATCTATTAAGCAATTTTTAAACCTGCTATTATTACTGTTATGTTAAAACTCAACATTTCAAGAAGATTATTTATATACGTTCAGTAATCTTAGTAATTACAAAGCACTAATTGTTTAATACGTTTGCAAGCTGTCTATATAATAATTAAGAAATGTGTGGAATTATTAAATTTACATATCTATATGGAAAGCAGATCGTATGGCAATCGAAACATTTTTAGTATCTATTGTATTCTCATTAACTAATTTAATCAAAATATATTTTCGACATTTCTTTCACATGTTCCGCAAAGCAAACCTAATTGAGAATGACTTTTTTCGGCGTTCACTAAATCGCATCTCTAAGAAGACAGAATGCAGTTTAATCATAATATAAAGGGGCCAACAAGCTCCCAAAGCGGGAGCTCACTCAACTACAGCAGCGATATAAATGCCATTAGCGTTGAGCTGCCAGAAGCGGATGATTGTCAATCGGCGAACGGATTGAAGTATCTGCCCACTTGGCCAGCGGTTAACCTGGAGTTTTCAGGACTAGCCTATGAAGTGCCTGATCAGAATAATGGTATGTTTACACTCGTTCGCGAAGTGACAAGAGTATATTGGTTTTGTGCAATGTCCGCCATGGTGTCCGTCCGCTTGTCCGGATGAACGCAACTTTTGTCGGCGCTATTGAAGATAGAGACTTGAAATTTGATTCAGACAAAGTGTTAAAATGTTTATAATAAATAAGGGTACAAAAATATTCAAATTTGCCCATTCCCGCCCACTCCCGCCCCCGTAAAGTGTAGTAGAGTTATCAAATGTTAACGATAGATTAGTGGTCACCCCCTTTAAATAACATAAAATTAAACATAAAAATTCTATATTTTACCAAAATAATAATTCTGTGTACTGTGAAAGGGTATTACGCAGTCGGTTACGTACGACTGCAACGTTCTCACTTGTTTTTTATTGCGTTGTGCAGACACCTTATCACAACGCCAAAGGCAAACATTCACACACACATCACAAAGTCTTATCCGTTACAAACAGCAGAATGCTCAGTTTTAATTGTGGTCAACTCTTTGTAACTTTGACCTTTATTTTAATTTACGCGTAGCCCAAAAGACCAAGCAAATTTTACGCAACGTTAATGGCGAGTTTCGCTCTCACGAGCTAACCGCAATTATAGGCCCATCCGGAGCGGGCAAAACAACGCTTTTGAACGTGCTCGCAGGATTTGGGTAAGGCAATATGGGAATTCAATCAAACCGACAAGAACACTTGAGTACTTATCTGCAGATCCGTTACCTCATCTGGCGAGATTCTGGTCAACAACAGTCCACGGGACATGCGAATCTTTCGCAAAATGTCCCGCTACATTATGCAGGTATGAATTCTTACTAATGTCCTTGTTGTAAATATCAAATATTCGAACAAATAACGCACAGACAGATGTCCTTGACCTGCAATTTACTGTGCGGGAGATGATGCTGCTGGCGGCGCATTTAAAACTGGGCAATGAGTTGAAATTGACACAAAAACTTGAAGTGGTAAGCAGATTAGCAAAACTTTAAGTAGTTCCCACATTTTCCACATTTTCGATTCGCATGCAGATTGATGAAATTTTGGGCATGTTGCGTTTAACGAATGCTCAGAACACAAAGACTGAAAAGATTTCTGGTGGAGAGCGCAAACGACTCTCAATTGCATTGGAACTAGTGAACAATCCACCCATTATATTTTTGGACGAGCCGACAACGTAAGTTGGGAGTACACGCAAGGTGGCATTATTTTTGTATTTTGTATTTTTGTTCTTGCAGAGGCCTTGACGATTTGTCTAGCTCACAGTGTATCGCTCTCCTGAAAATGTTGGCATCCGGCGGTCGTACCGTGATCTGTTCTATGCACACGCCGTCTGCCAAGATTTTTGGAATGATCGACAAAGTGTATGTGCTTGCTGAAGGTCAGTGTATCTACCAAGGCAGTGGAGCCAATATCGTTCCATATATGAAGCACATAGGTCTATCCTGCCCGCTCACATATAATCCAGCTGACTTTATAATTGAAGTGGCGTGCAACGAGTACGGTAACAATTACCACGAGTGCATGGTGGAGGCAGTGAATAATGGAAGGGTGGTGCGATGGACCCCAACTGGGGCGAATGGCAAAGAAACACCAACAAAATCCGATACAACGTCGGGTGCCTCCTCTTTCTACGAAATTGATCAGTTTGAGGAGGAGATAAATCCGAAGCTATTAACATCCAAGTCCACCTGGTGGATGCAGTATAAATTACTGCTCATGCGAATGATGCTGCAAATGTGGAGGGACAAAGTGAGTGCACGAGGCGTTCCCAAAGCAACCGTTTTAGATGAATATTTTATGTCTTTCAGTCGTACATCAAACTGAAATTTTACATGAATATAATTCTGGCGCTGATTGTTGGTGGCATTTACACGGGAGTTGGACGCCACGCCTCAAAGGCCCTGTTTAACTTTGGCTTTATGTTCACCATTGTCATAGCTTATTTGTATCTCCCCATGATGCCGGTATTGTTGCAATGTAAATGGATATCCATAGATTATTTGTTCTATACGATTTACAAATGACTTTCATAATTGCAGTTCCCACGGAGATGAAGCTTTTGAAGCGCGAATACTTTAATCAGTGGTACCGATTAAGCTCTTACTATGCCGCTATGATCTCCGCAAAATTACCCGTTATGTTTGTCCTGGCTGTCATTTATTTGTCAATTGTGTACTTAATGTCTAGCCAGCCCCTCGAATGGTTTCGATTTGCTATGTTGTTTACCATAGCGTTTCTCACAGCTCTAACGTCAGACAGTTTTGGTTTACTGATATCCAGTAGGCTAAGCTTGGTGGTAAGTACTACGAATCTCCCATGTATTAGCGATTGCATTAATAATATCTATCTCTAACTTGTAGAACGGCATGTTTATGGGACCAGTGCTAGCTGTTCCCCTTATTTTACTTTCCATCTACGGCATGGGCTACGGTAAAGACACCTACATCTCTCCCTTTATGCGGTTTCTGATGTCACTCAGCTTTTTACGCCACGGTTTGGAGGGCCTTGTGGCTGCATTATACGACTATGGAAGGGGCGATACAATTTGTGATTCTGAAATTTTCTGTATGTTTAAAAAATCGCAATTTTTGTTGGTGTTTCTTGGTTTTGAGAACATCAACTATTTGTGGTCTGTGAGCTGTTTACTTGGATTCTACTTTATCTTCTCAGTAGCTGCATATATGATGATTCGGCAGAGGTTAAACAAATCGGTAGCAAATCCGATTGTAGCGTATGCCCTTCAGGTGTTGACGAAGCACTTTAATTTCACTTCGTACAATTACTAGATAATGCTTTTGAAAGCATATATCCATACATTACATTACAAAACATAAATGATAATATTTATGTTTGAGTATTTTATTTACTCTCTAAATATTCATAAACATTTAAAATAGCACCTTGTGATTAGTTTTAACCGGTCGGCAAATTGTCAAAATCTAGTTCAATAATCTTAAATCTTAATGTTAAAACAATGTGTCTGAATGTGTCCATACAACAATTGGGGTGTGTTACTTTGATATTCACATAAATAAGTTATGTGATATTTTAGAAAATTACTTAAAATAAAAATATCGTAATATTAAAATATTTAAAATTGTTCACTTACACACATTTTGCACATTTTGCTCACTTGCCGTTGATGGAAACTGAAATCACATATGCACTTTTTTCGATAATACGATAATAATTTTTTAACAGCGCGTAAGTATTATTAATCTGTTTGTTCGAACAAATCGGTAGCAAATCCGATTGTAGCTTACGGTTTTCAGTTATTGTCAAAACACTCATTTTATAAATTGTTTAGCTTTTTCACTTATTTACATTTTCTGACTTGGCGCCAGGATCGGATAATTTGCGCGCTTTTTGCGACAATACTCGTTTTACAACACTGTACCCTAAACTCTCTACTTGCAACACTATTTGCAGTCGGTCGAAAATCTGAATGCTATGACA
Source organism: Drosophila sordidula (assembly GCA_035047465.1). Lineage (NCBI taxonomy): Eukaryota > Metazoa > Arthropoda > Insecta > Diptera > Drosophilidae > Drosophila > Drosophila sordidula. The sequence continues at coordinate 2,803,846 of JAWNPQ010000090.1, read as the reverse complement.
CTCAACCGTCTTGTCCGAGTTTCTTACATTATTAGCATACCAGGTTTCGTATTGGTCAGACATTTGTCAGCCATACTCGAAAACAAATTGTTTAACGTATTTATTATAACACTGGATACATAATACGTTTCTTCGCAAAAATACTTTGTCGAAAGATGAAGCATTAAAGCTTGGCAAGTTACCTTCCATACAAAAAGAATTAAAAGCAGTATAACTTTTTACTTGTATTTTAAAAAATATATTTTTGTAAAAGAAAATACAGCAAATACAAAACTTGGTAAGTCTAAGTAATGTACAATAAGGTTGTTTAAAAGTTTGATCAAATACCAACTTCGACAAAAGACAACATAGCAATTTATAAACAAGAATGCTCAAGACGAGAGCGCTCGGCTTTAAAATACCCTGTACCCAGGATTAACTAACCTATATGTACGTCAATAATCAAATAGACTTGGCAGGATTGACTCCGTTCTTGATGCGAATAAAAAATATTTTTATTTTCTATCATTTGGAGATTCTTGCCTGTTACATAAGATTGCACCACACGTATTGGGTATATTACTTTTAATGGGTACAGGGAATTAAAAAATTAAAAACATGAGCAGTCAATATTAATAAATTTTTATACAATTTTTAAAAACGGAAAAGTGAAACAGTTCTGATGTGGTAGGTAATAAAACACAAGCTATTAAACTGGTATTTTAGCTTGCTTGTGATAGAACATATATGCATATATACAAATATGACCATTACAACTAAATTGTATTAATGGCTGCATACGCACAATATGTATGAACTACATAGGGGTTATTATAGCTTAGAAATGAAAGCCTAACAAGCTGCCAAGCCTATTGCTGGCGTCCCTTACTCTTTAAACTAAAAACTAAAAATTACGTTTCTCTTGTTTTTTGTTTTAATGTCCTTAGTTTTTTAGCACACGGCGACTGCGGTAAAGGTGTATCGGCATCTAGTCAATTGATTTCCAAAGGCTTTGCCTGCTCCCATGAGAAACCATCGCGACCAAAGTGGCCGTACGTGCTGGTACGCTGGTAAATTGGTTGGCGCAGATTTAGGTCCCTGGGTAGTTGAAAACATAGAATGAGTTAACGAAAACCTTATATCGTACTGTTCATCTTGCACTTACTTTACTATCTTTCCAGGTCGTAGGTCAAAGTTGTGCTTGATAATTCTGAGAAGTTCTTTTTGTGACTTGTGGGAGGTTCCGTAGTCAAAAACGGTTATGGAAAGCGGTTCTGCCAAACCAATAGCATACGACACTTGCACCAAGCAACGCTTGCAGAGGCCGGCTTTGACCAGCGATTTTGCGACCCAGCGCGCTGCATATGCCGCTGACCTATCGACCTTAGTGAAATCCTTTCCAGAGAATGCGCCACCGCCATGTGCACCCCAGCCGCCATAGGTATCCACAATGATTTTGCGACCGGTCAAACCAGCGTCACCCATTGGACCGCCAATGACGAATAATCCACAAGGATTTATGTGCACAATGGTGTTGGCATCAAAGTATTTGGCGGGAATGACAACTTTAACTACTTTCTCCATAACTTCCGAGCGAAGAGTGTCCAGCGTTATTTTATCTGAATGCTGCATTGACACAACAATAGTATGCACGCGCTTGGGCACAGCCGACCCCTGATTAAAGAGATACTCGCAGGTGACTTGGGTCTTGGAATCTGGACGAGCCCACCAGAAGACATCCGCACGTCGCAACTCTGCAATCTTTTCGTTAAGTTTATGTGCCAACACGACCGTTAGAGGCATGCACTCCTCTGTCTCATCGGTAGCATAGCCAAACATAATACCCTGCAAATGTTTAAAATCGGGTAAGTCATTTCAATGCTTACATTACGAACAAAGCCAATAAAAATACCAAACTTAATGTTACTACATTCATTACAACTAACTAAAGTATTTCACATTTTAGTAAAGGGTTAGAAAGCGACATGGCATAGCTTAAGAAGCGGTGACTTGATCTGATGGAGTTGCGATCTGGCTAACACTTAAAAAACCAATACCAATACCAAAATGCACATGAATTTTAAAACTTTAAAATTAAGTCATATATGATTATAATTTTTTTTTTAACATGTTGCTGTATGATGAATGTTTCATATTTTGTGCGCAATTTTGCAATTTTCTACTTTGCAGCATATTTTATCTTAAAATAATTTTATAGGCTGATTAAGCAATACATGTTAAGAATTTTATGTATATAATCGTTAGATTAGTTACGCATTTAAATAAGGTTATTATATATGCAACACAAATTCTACATGTGAATATTACACTCTTTCCAAAAATATTATTATTATATAAAACAACGATGACAAAATCCATAACCTTCATACTGAAACGATTACACCGCTTTTTGGAAAGGGTAAATAAACTCGGCCAGCCGAGGCTTACAAAAATTGTACTTGATTTTGATTCACACCTGGTCTCCGGCACCGATTTCTTCCTCAGCGCGATTTACATGCACACCGGCAGCAATTTCAGGCGATTGTTGGTCCAACGCCAAGAGAACGTTGCAAGTTTTATAATCGAAACCTTTTTGTACGTTTTTAAAACCGTTTGCGAAGGTATATTAAGGTATCGTATATGGTTAATGTATCGTATTTTTTATATGAAACGAAAGAGATAAAAAGTAGAGAGCGCAGCACAATAGAAAATACATAAGTAATGGTATGTAAAGTTTTAGTTCTGTTATAACCCCATTAATACTTTGATTTTTATTTAATATTGCTTAATTCTTAACTTTTGGATACCAGAAAAAAATAAATGATGTGAATATGACATCCTCTTAAGAATATAAGTCTCACTTGGAATCGATGGCACACAAAAATTTTTGGAATACAGCATGCAGTTTGTTTCAATGTGTTTTTCTCTTGGCAATTTTTCGAATACCGACCGAATGGTTTGTAAGAAATGGGTTTGTTAAAGTGAGAAGTAATGTAGTTAGAAATCCCGAAATGTAGTCTATGTAGGTATATCGAAATAAAATTGCTCGAGTAAGCATCATCGAACTAATTCTTCTTTATAGGATAATAAGGCAAATCATATTAAATATAGGTCTGCATATTGACTTAACACTTAGTGTTATCTGTGTCCTTCCAAATGTTCTTTTATTTATATTTTAACTTGTACACACGAAACTTTCAAGAATACATTCAATATTCTTAAATTTGATATATGTACTTATAAAAATATTAGGGATTTAGAGAAACACAAGCACAAATTGAACCACCTATAACGATAACAAGATTATGAGTTTCGGGTTGGCCATTAAGCGAGCAAAGTGAATATGAGAAACATACGATTTAGAATAACATTAAACGAAATGTGAACATAACAAACGAACGCACACACTCTTCGGCTTTACTTAGTCGAAAATAGGAGTACGGATATGCTTTGTTATACCTGGTCACCAGCGCCGACGTCGTCTTCTTCACGATTAACGTGCACACCGTTCGCAATATCAGGAGATTGTTGTTCAATGGCAACGAGCAGATTTAACGTCTTCCAATCGAAACCTTTTTAATTTTGGGTTGATTTTATGGTATCTTGTTAAATATTGACTTTACATATGTGTACGTCAATACGAAAACAATGTATTGAACTGTTTCTGACACCCGCCCGCAATAAAAATTCTCTACTTTTATGCTAACAAACACTTACCCTTCGAGGAGTCATCGTAGCCAATGTGCTGAACCGTCTCACGGACAACCTTTTGGTAGTCGACCACGGCCTTTGATGTGATCTCGCCGCAAAGCAGAATCATGCCAGTTTTTGCCACCGTTTCTATTTGAAACAAACGATTTTAAATGAAAGGCAGTGATTCAAAAGGACTCAAAGTTCATCAAGTCAGAATAAGTCTTTGTTATTTTAAAGAAGTTAGCTTAATTATTATTACTGTTGTTGTTTATTGGCAAAGCTGGCGCTGTAGACGGTTAAACGGAGCGTCGCACACGCGTCGATTTTCGGCCAGTGTTTTCTTTACAAATATGTTTATTTATCAATCGTCTGCCGAATATATGAATGCTACCGCATGCTTTAATTTGGGCATATGAGTTACGTATGCCAAATATAACGAATTTTTAGCTATATAAGCCTTGACCAATTTTAAAAAATTATACTTTAATAACTAACCGCCTTGCTAAGTTGCTTTTTTTTTATTATTTATAAATATATATTTACCACATGCCACCTTAGCGTTAGGATCTTGTCGTAGATGGGCATCCAAGATAGCATCACTGATTTGATCGCACATTTTATCTAAAAAAAAAAAAAAAGAACAGATCAATAAAATTCATTTAATGTTTGCAAATCAGAAACATATTGCAAGAAGTGCGCCAAATGAGAGAAGTGCGACAATCTCCCCGACGCCGCGTAGACTCGCCAGCTAAAATTGCGGGACAATGCAGTTTATTTTCATTTTCATTTTGCGATTGACAGCGAAATTCAATTCTACTCTAAAATTTTAACACGAGACGTAAATTTGTGGCGTCATATATGATCCGGGTCGGGACAGACAAGAAAAAAAAAAAGTCGACATGTGCTTATAAAACGAGCTTCGGTTCTTGTTACAGAAGACCGTATTGAATTGGAAGATAACTCAAGCAAATATTGATAAGCCGCCAAAGAAGCGATTAATCGTTTGATTAAACATTTGAATGGCGTACCGTTAATGGATTCCTTATAAAAATACCTTATTTAAATACTAATCTGTACAAAAACAAATTTAGTTTAAAGCAATAGGTGCCCCTTGGCCTTTTGGCTCCCGGCGATGCCGATAACCCCGCCTCAGATCATCGACTGTTTACCAGAATGACGATTGAAAAAAGCGCAAATGAAAGTGCTACATCATGTCCGGTGGTTGTTGACTGATCAGGACGGAATCCTAAAATTTCACTAATGCCTAACTCTATTTGCCCTTCAATGTCGGGTTACGGTTGGAATATAGGGAAAATGGCTCGACACATTGTTACCAAAGATAAATTAAAATATGTGCATAATCATCAATCAAACTAGTTTTAAGACTCATCGAATTATCTGACATCATATTTGCTTATCACCCACCTTGTCCATACGAACTTGCTATTCAAGCCGACTTAATTAGTTCTGAAAGTGTTAAGAGCAATCAATGTGTCGCACGAAAAAAGGTCGCTCGCCCTTATCTCGGTAGGCTGTAATAATACTATATAACATACATGTACGTATGATATGTGTGTATGTATGTATTTACGTACATAGGAATATTTGCTATGTAGATACATACATACATACTGTCAATAGTCTGTGCGAGTTTGTTAACTGGAAATACAAACGTTAATTGAATGCAATGAATCAGTAAATATAGCATTCTTCAAATTTGTAGCAAACAATAGTTTCATACGAAGAAAACACGTGGTTACCAAATTTGCAAAATTGATAAGGTGTGGAAATTTATATGTACATATGTAGCTCAATAGTATCACAAATAAACTACAAAACCTAGCAGAAAAAAGGCATATAGACGTGTATGTATGTATGTACATATTTTACAATTGTACAACATGATGTATGGTCTCTCGTGTTTTGATCGTCATTCGCGAGAGAAATACAATTGCTCAAAGAGAACCGGTAACTCGAAAGACTACTAATCAGTAAAAAGCACATGGTGCGCATGGCGCAGTGTGTTGTGCTCAAGCGAAACAGTCTATGTATATGTAGAAATGTATGTGGATATGTTCTAACAGGCATACGTACATACATATGCATGTACGAGTGTAAATATAACACGTTGCCGGGGCAGCCTCTTTAGCAACAGTACCCAAACACTTCGGACCAAGAGGGACCAGCTGTTGGTGGCAAGAGATGGCAGCTGATATGCATGAAACCAATGTGTGCATACATCCAAAGGTTGTATATATATGAATATATTACATATATGCATATCTATATATACATATGTATCTACATATGTATATGGGCATCCTAGCATTTCAAACTTGAAACCTTAGTATAAAATCTTTCATTTGGTATGAGTATATCACTTGGAGCTGGTCACACTAAGCATTCCTATGCTAGTCCGCTGAGTAAACAGCACGTTTTTCGCCGAAATTTGCTGCTTACTAAAGCCAATTATATTGAAAAATAATAAATATTATCAGCATCAAACGTTATAGCTACGAAGCCTGGTGACAATGGTAGAACAATTGTAACAACACTACCGCCATTTTGTGAGAACTTTATATACATACATATAGGAAAATATGTATATATTTTCATACCTTGAATTCTACTGTAATTGAGAATATGTTCTACAGATGGTATATACATATGTGTGTACATGCACCATTATCTATGTGGACATATTTGAAGTATGTCCGCACTGTATGATGCAATAAGGAGGTCGGTCTGGTCGGTTGGCGTCGGCTCTCGTTTGCGAATTCAATGCATCGCAGCTAATTTAAGCCTGTACATGCATGCGTGTATCTACACATGTATATGCACTTACCTGGGTGTCCCTCGCCCACGGATTCGGAAGTAAATAGGAATGTTTGTCCATCTTCCATGTCGTAGGAATTGCCATTGCCATTGCTGCCATTGAAGCCGTTGGCGCTGGCAGCGGTGTGTCCATTGGTCTTTTGCGGCATTTCGGATGTTGCTTGTTATTTGGTTGCGACTGGTTCAAGTAGTTTAAGTTAATTCTGTATAAAACAAAATAGACAATATGTATTTAATGATATACGTATGTAGATAGAGAAATTGATTTTTCTAAAACTATCACAAACAAAGTGAAATACCGCTGCCTCGTGTGAACGTTTTTGCCGTTTGTTGTCTTTTTCTTTTAACATGCTTGTTTTTACTAATATTTATGTTATTTTTATATAATCACCAAACGCATTGTACGTTTTATGCTGTGTTTGATGGCATATCCAAACACGAAAGCACACACACGACCGCAGCAATATATACTTATGTACAAACATGTCTGAATAAACATACACACCGCCAAACACGCGCGTAAGTAGACGCCAAGAATTATTTAGTAAAAGTGAATTTAGCTGATTTTAATATTTTTGATAGAACAAATAATACAGCCTCTGCAGACAGTACGCACTGATTTTCTTTATTTTGTAGCCGACGGGCAATGAAAATAGCGCAGCTAACACGCACGTCCTCTCTCCGTGACGGTTTGGTAGAAAAAGAGCGCACACGATTTGCAAGCTACAGAATTTATAGCCATGCAGCGGGAGCGGACAACGATGGCGACGCCGAGTAAGAGCGAAGATTCTCTCTCTTTTTTCGCAGTGGCTAGATGTATGTATGTATGTCTGTATGTACACATGTATGAAGTTCGATTTGGCGCTCCTATGTGGAGCTGCTGCCAAACAACTTCCCTACCGTTCTTAAGCTAACTGAATCAGCATCCACGTTTTTTCACTGCTGTCTGAAAACAGCTGTATTACAGAGTCGTGGGTGGTTTAGCGTTGCCACTCTGTTTTACAATTTTTATAAACTAGAAACTAATTTAATTTACAGGGCACAACTTACATCGTAATAGAAATTACTGTTGAGAATTTTATTAATTTGTTGAAGCTGTTTGATTGCTGTTGACAATCGCTCGAACAGCGTCTTACTGTGAACGATTTTTAAAAAATGTATTTATTTATAAATATTTGCAGCTCCATCCGGAAAGATGATTAGGCACAAATTAAGGACTTATCATTACAATACCGTACGTATGGGTTGATGGAACATTTAACACCCTACGTATTTGATTTACCTCTATAAACGTACAGGTTTTAATCTGAAATCAAGTAAGTTTATGTGTAATGTAAAACATGCATGTGTTTGTATCACGAATTTTCGCCTAAAAATAATTTACCTGGTACATTTTTGTTTATTTAATTCAATATTTCAAAAAACCATACCAACCCATAATCATGAATATATTATATGAGCCTTTTGAAAAAAAGATGCGTCACTAGTAACCGCTCGACAACAATTTTGGTATTTGAAAATAACAAAGAACTATAGAAAGATCGTGTCATGCTAATCAGAAACAAGGTCGTCCAAGATCAAGGCAGGCAGTAATCTGCTTTCTGCATAATAAACACAAAAATCTTTTGAAAACAGCTAAATAACAAGCTTCATTATCTTTCAAGTGATGTTGACCCCCAGGATAGATTTGTTGCGTGAAAATAAAATTAGAATTTTTTGTGATGAAGCTTTTGTATAGATGAATATGGGGGAAAATTGTTTCCCGCTCCTGTTCTTTAGACGTACGTTACGAAAAAAGTTGCAATTGTTATCAGTACTTGTCCCATGACACGTGATTTGACATATTTCTGAAATCGAAATCTTTCAAGCTGAAGAGGTATACTACGTGATTTGCAATCGGCGTTATTGCAGGCATACCCTTGATGGGTTGCCCAAAACCAGTGTGGTAAAGCAACAACAGACGCTGGCCAGCGATAAAACAGCTGCTCATGACGTGTTTGTAGTTCGTTCACATAATAAATTAAAAAAGGTACCGATTTATTTGCACTGTGTTATTTTATTTAAAAAATGAAGAGAAAACTGGTGCCCCTGTGGGCGGTAACCATAATAATTGTCCTAATACAAAAAACAGCAGCGCTGGATTCGCCAAACGGCAGCACAGCTGCGGGGCAACAAATCGTGACCGAAGTGGAGAATAAAACAATAGTTAATGCGCCAAGCGTAAATATTAGCAGTGTCACGTCCAGTGCCAGTAGTATTAGCGTCAATGCCACGCCTGTGGATCCTAGCGCATTTTCAAAGAACTCAAACACGACCGTCACGGAACCATCGTTAATTGATTCACATGCTGTTGAACAGGAGCACAATTCTTCGCTGTCCCTGTTCTTTGTCATCTGTGTGATTATGCTGGGCATACTTCTGATACATCTGATGCTACAAACTGGCTTCCAATATCTGCCAGAGTCTATCGTAGTGGTGTTTCTGGGCGCATTTATTGGACTCTCGCTGAACGTAATGTCTGGCGAGAATAACAGCTGGAAACGAGAGGAGGTCTTCTCGCCAATGGGTTTCTTCCTCGTTCTTTTGCCGCCCATTATATTTGAGTCTGGATACAATCTGCACAAGGGCAACTTTTTTCAGAACATCGGGTCCATACTGGTGTTTGCTATCTTCGGCACAACCATATCTGCCCTGGTGATTGGTGCGGGCATATACTTGTTGGGAATGGCTGAGGTGGCGTATCGGTGCGTATGTATTTAGTTTAGGTTTGTGACTATACGGTCTTAATATTCTTTTCCTATCGTGTAGGCTCAACTTCTCCGAATCGTTTGCTTTTGGCTCACTCATTTCGGCTGTCGATCCTGTGGCCACCGTGGCTATCTTCCATGCACTCGACGTCGATCCAATTTTAAACATGTTGGTCTTCGGTGAAAGCATTCTCAACGATGCCATATCAATTGTGCTAACAGCATCGATCACCATAAACGCTAACGCCGACGCAAACACAACCGAAGCAGTGATGAGCGCTTTGAAAACATTTTGCGAGATGTTCTTCGCTTCAGCTGGCATAGGCGTCATATTTGCCCTAATCTCAGCACTGCTACTGAAGCACATCGATTTGCGCAAACATCCTTCGTTAGAATTCGCTATCATGCTGATGTTCACCTATGCACCTTACGTGTTAGCCGAAGGTATACATTTGAGTGGCATCATGGCTATACTGTTTTGTGGTATCGTTATGTCCCATTACACGCATTTCAATTTGTCAACTGTGACTCAGATTACAATGCAACAGACCATGCGTACGTTGGCGTTTATAGCAGAGACTTGCGTATTTGCCTACCTGGGACTGGCAATTTTTTCATTTAAGCACCAAGTTGAGTTATCTTTCGTCATATGGTCTATAGTGCTTTGTCTGATTGGACGCGCCTGCAATATTTTCCCCCTAGCCTATTTGGTAAATAAGTTCCGTGAGCACAAAATTAACAATAAGATGCAGTTTATCATGTGGTTCTCGGGCTTGCGAGGTGCCATTTCCTATGCACTATCTTTGCACTTACATCTCGATAGCCAGGAAAAGCGGCACGTTATCATCACTACCACGCTGATTATAGTCCTTTTCACGACGCTCGTTTTGGGCGGCTCAACCATGCCACTGCTAAAATATCTGAAGCCCGGCAAAAAACGACGAACTCGAGGATCTGTACGCTCAGCAGACGGAAGCTCCCACAATACACACCGAAAGCGGAGCAAGTCCATATCCCTATCTAAGACACGAGAATGGGGGCAGGCAATCGATTCGGAGCACTTGTCTGAACTAACGGAAGAGGAGGACGTTTCATTTACCCAGGCACGTGACCGCTTTGGGCGTTTGGACCGCAAGTACTTTATTCCCTTTTTCACACGTCGCTTTAACAGCCAGGAACTTCATGAATGCAAGTCCCAAATGGCCGATTTAACTAACAAATGGTATCAGGCCATACGCATTAGCCCCCTAGATTCGGACGAGTCAGATGACGAGATCGGGCTATCCAGCACAAGTCACAGTAATCTGACGCGATCTTAAACGTAACTGCTTGACAGCTTAATAGCTGGCTGTGCAAAATATCAAAGAGGCCAAAGTATTTAGTCTGTGCAATGGAAGGCCGCAAATATGTCCTTGTCGTGTGATTTTAAGTCATTCATTTATTGTAACCTGTATAGTAATTTTATTTTTAAAGAATATGTACATTTTTGTGTGTGATGGTGGTGGTATCTCGTCGTAGCTATTTATAAACGAGCAGATAGGGTAATTACCTAAGAATATACCGAATTCCAGTTTTGTCTTTCTATTGTTGCGCTTTAAGCAGTATTTACTATTCTGCCGTATTTGTAATCACCAAACAAGACAAGAATGACAGTTAAAGCTTTGTAAAAATTAGGTAGTTTTGTTTTATTACATTTAATATCGTTGTATACTTATATTGTGTGAAAACTTTATGAAATGCATAAATGCATTTTATACGAAATAAATTGTGATATAATAAATTCAATATGAGTTCGATTTTTGAAATTTGTTAAAATTGTTAATTGTTATCTAAAAATTATTCTGCATTTTGTTGAACACGTTCGTAGAAAAATTTTATGGCAACTTCCGCTTTGTTTACAATTTCAAATGGTGTAAGCCGCGATTATAGGCTCCAATGGATTAATAGATTAAAAACCATCTGTTCTATGAAACATACATAAATTATCGAAAGATAAACAGTTGGACTTGTCAGGTTTTATTTCAAGTGCCACCAATTGTTTCTCATAGCGTGAATATTGTTTTGATTTCTGGTTTCATTCCGAACGCATGTCGGAATAAGAATGTGAATCTGCTGGAATATCATGTGAATTCAATATTGTGTTATTTTTGTTGCTAATGGCAAATGCCAGCATAAAACTTTTAACTGACAATAGCAACAGTCTGTGATCTTGAAAACTTAAATTTATCCTTATCCTTATTAAATAAAAAATAAAATATAATTTCCCGCCCGCAGCGTCTATTGAACACTCAAGTAAGTACTTATATATATTATTTGTTATTGGGGAATGAAAGATCATTTAAATGACTTACATTGTTTGTTTTATTATACACGTATAAATGTTTTTTTTTTTACAATTATTAGCACAAAATACATAATTCACTCGGTGCAATACAAACTTTTGCGCTGCGTTCAGCATTGCAAAATTGTTGTATGTACAAATATATATATTATAGTTATTCCACTTTATCGCTTCTCATCTTGAGTTTGCAGCATTACAAATCCATTTAATACTTTCGTATAAGTACTAATAGCTTACTTGTTAAAACATTTACTAGGCTCGCACAATGATCTGATTTTAATTTTTTCTGGTGTTCTTATATAATTTGTATACTTATGTAAATTTATGATAATAAGTATGTCCATGAAGTAAATTCATATTGCTTTAGTATTTTACGTTGTAACGCTATGTTAAAATGCTATAAATCAAGGTTTGATATATATATAATTGTAAGTGTGAACAATGTAATGAATTCTTAAATTAGTTTTATGTTTGTCTATTTTTGTGAACTTTTATTATTTTTGTATGATGTTCAGAAAAGTACATAGAAACATAGAAATCATTATACGAAGAATGTTTTTAAAACTAAATCATATTTAGGAAATATAGAGTGATAAATATATACTCAAGAGTATTAGGCTTAAACCCCCTTCACCAGATTCCAATTGAATTTTACTTATATACAAGGTAGAAAATTAATAAGATAAAAACATTAGGCTTAGTTTCAATTCATAGCTTCATAAAATTTAGTATTTTAGTGCCAGGGTTCTGATAATAAAAGACTTCCAAAGAGATACACATTTAGTTGAAAATATTTATCACAAATTAAACAAGATATAATAAAGAGTATTATCCATCAGTTTTAGAGTTAACTGAAACACGCGCTTTTCGTTGTTTTAGTTCTAGGTCAATCTACATTTACGTGGGTAAATTTTTACATATACAAGGACTTATTCTAATATTGCATTTTGAAAGTACTTATAAGAATTTCCATATAAGTAGCAAACTATAGGAATATACAGTACACATACATAAGTCTATCATAAGGGAATAAATAATTTTTTTTAAGTAACATGCTCCAAAAAATTTAAATTAATTTATCGATGCCCTTCAACAAATTAGCTATAGCATAAATATAAGAATATGAAGAACATTTAAACGAGTGAATACCGTATTTTGGGCTATTATCTATGTGAATATCTGCAATTGTTCCACTCCGCATAGACCTTGCATTCAGACAAACCGTGAATTTACTTATAACTTAAGCGTGCTTTTCAATATCATTGAGATTGAGAGCCATCAGTTTTACGCTGAAGGTTCTTCAACCTCGTTGTCGATGCGTGATGAGCGTATGCCAGACTTTCCAGTCCATGGGTAGATATCGGGGCAGGGCTGGCACGTTTTCATATAGCGAACGCCCGATTTGTGCCACAGATTGCACACTTTTGGATTATTGCAACGCTTCGGTCGGTCCTAAGTTATAGATTTTGATTAATTTAAGTCTATATATCACATATATATCACTTACCGAATAATCACACTGGAATGGCTGGAACGAGTTGATTCGCGATGTGGGTGTCGGATCGCGGACCCATTGTAGTGCCTGCCAATTTGTTATGATCCAAACATCTGGCATTGCGTTTATGGCATCGAGGAACTTGATGAAGCCTTCCTTGTGGTGCGGTTGGGTAAACCAAGCGGCGTGATAAAACAATCCAAAAGGTGCCCTGGAAAATATGATCAGAAATGGCTCTTATATATTATATATATATACATATATATGTTATATATATACCTGTTGGTGGTATAATGACGTTCGAAATTCTTCATAATCATTTTGGTTACGCCCTCGGCATCACTTGGATTCGAACAGGCATCGCCCATGGAACAACGTCCGCCGTTGAGGTCCTGCCACATAACCATTGGTACTTGCCAAACTCCCGGATAGCTGCGGGTCGGACAGGGCGGAATCATACAGTCGTGGAAGATCTTATAGTCCAAGGTGTACGGCCACGAAGGCGGACGATTTTCGTAAACCGGCATCGATGAGTCGTACGTGAAATTGGAGTCGTACAGCATTTTATACATTTTGTTGCCACCAACCGAGAGGAAGGGCGCCCGCATACCGCGTACGTCGGACAGCTTAACGCCGCCGTAGGCAGCGAGTATTTCCCGTTGGCCGGCTATTTCCCGAGTCCATTTCTTCTGTGAGAACTGCTCGCCAAAACTGTGACTGTACAGAATAGGTTTAAGAAATAATATATAGACACCATTCTACGAAGTTTTTAATTGTGTGTTAGTTAGTTTTAAAAGTGCACCGCGATTGTTAGAGGAATGTATCTGTGAGCATGTAATGGGAACCCGATGGGGGTTACTGTTCAATTTCAATTTTAAGTTGTGTTCTCTTGTAGCTTTGTGTTGTTGTTTCCCATTGTGTCGCCTCGTGTGAGTTGCCTGGGAGTCTACTTACGAAACTGTATGCGATGCCATTTCGTGTCCATCGGCGTAAAGATTCTGCACTTGGCTGTAATCGGTCCATTCGTGAGAGACGTAGAAGGTGGCCGTTATTGGGCAGCCATTGGGGTTGACGCGTCCCTTCTCAAAGAGATCCGTGTACAATTGCTTATTTAAATCATTAACTGAATCATCGAAGGTCAAGAGTACAATTTGCGGAATGCTTTCAACGGGTAGTTCGCCTAGCAACGATGACAACAGTATTGATGATGCAGTGGGTGATGAAATGTAGAGAAAAGAAGAACGTTCATGATGTGAATATAATTCAAGCATACACAGAGAGGCAACGAGATAAAGTTTGATTGTGACTTGATGTTTCAGGAAGTTCAAATGACCCGACAGAAGCGAATGCTAATCGCAACTTACGAAACCGTATGCGAAGCCATTTCATGCCCATCGGAATACAGATCCTGGACCATGCCATAGTCCGTCCATTCGTGGGATAGGTAGAAAGTGGCACGCCAAGGACAGCCATTGGGGTTCTTACGCGACTTGTTATCGAATAGTTCGCCATAGATATCAATGTTAATTGGGTTGATGGCATCATCAAAAGTCATTAAAACAATTTGTGGCGTGTCCGAAACATTCAAACCTCCTATGTTTAGTGGGACAATGAATTTATTTTTAAGACATTTCGCTTGCCGACACGATCTTGGCTAAAACAAGCAAGAACTTTGCAGTCGGGTAACCGACTGCGTAATACTCGTTCACAGTATACACACAATTAGTATGAAAAACAACATTAAAACCGATTCTGAGGGGTCAAATTTTTGGTAAAAAATCATGCCAAAATTGACAAAAATGTTGACATGTAAAGCTCTCAGATCCATAGCTCCCATATTTAAAACGCCCATAACTTTGTCAAAACTTACCCGATTTTCATGTTTTATGCCATTTTTTTCATGGTTTGACCTCTAGATTGATTATTCATTTCAAATATATGCATTTTTGAAAAAATTATTTTTTTTAAATTTTTTTGAATAAAAACATGTACCCCCCCCTTACTCTTTTTCGAAAAATTTTTTTTTTCAAAATTTAGAAATGCGAATTTACAGTTTTAATCGATTGTGGTGGTCATAATTAGTATAAAAAACATCATTAAATGCGATTCTGAGGGGGTCAAATTTTTGGTCAAAAATCATGCTAAAATTTACAAAAATTATAACATGTAAAGCTCTCGGATCCATAGCTCCCATATTTCAAACTCTCATAACTCTGCCAAAATATAACCGATTTTCATGGTTGATGGCATTTTGATCATGGTTTGTCCACTAGATTCATTCGGCATTTGAAATATATTCATTTTTGAAAATACAATTTTTTGGAAATTTTTGGTGAAAAAAGCATGTACTACGGACAGACAGCAAGACGGACATTGCACAAACCCAATATACTCTTTTCACTTTGTGAACGAGTATAAAAAGCGAAGTTTAAGTTGCTTGATATAATTGCAGTCAACCATCTAGCTAATATATATATTATTCGCTACTCACCGGGAATGTCCTTGCCACCGCAGTAGCAATCAGGTAGTAAACAAACGTCTTTTCGGCACTTGGCAGCTGTCTTATCCGGCGTAGGCTGTGGATATAGTGGATCCGGTCGAGTCGGTGGATATCTGTAAATGTCTACAAACTCCTGTGCCTTTGAGACTATTGTGCCAGAAGGTTTAAGCGTTGGCCGCGTCCGTCTGTGGAAAGTACACGATTTGAGAACATTTTACTTT
This sequence comes from Drosophila sordidula, assembly GCA_035047465.1. Taxonomy (NCBI): domain Eukaryota; kingdom Metazoa; phylum Arthropoda; class Insecta; order Diptera; family Drosophilidae; genus Drosophila; species Drosophila sordidula. The sequence goes on along the minus strand of JAWNPQ010000090.1, from coordinate 2,788,035 downwards.
TCTTAGATATTCAAGCTACTTACGGTGGATGTGTTCCTCTGTTGGGCGTGGCCACAGTATCTCGATCCTGATTGGTGTATATGGCACTGCCACGGTTCCTGTTGTTGTTTCTAAATTTATTTGTTTCAAAAATTAGTTTGTTTTTTTTATTCATTAGTGAATGGTTTTACTCGTGTGAAATGCCAACCAATTATTTTATAGGCTTGTGCTACACAAATAGGTCAAATATTCTAAATATAAAATATTATACGAGAATTTGTTAGTGTTACTTAATGAAAACCTCCCACAACCCATGTATACAAAAAGAATGTATATGTAAATATAAATATATGTATGTACACGTGAGTAAAATAGCGTTTCAGATCAGCAGCCAATTCTTGTAAATAAAATTAACCAAAAATGTATAGTATACTTATGTGTTCGTGTTGGGGGTTGGGCTAAAAACCTAAGCTGAGAATCATAAATAGAATAATTACACTTGACATTGTTTCGCTTAGTGGACCGCTGCAAGATATTAATTATAAAGGTTTAATGGCGTCCTAAAAACAGGATTAACAATTTTTGTAGCATAATTGGGGGCGAAACTGCTTTGCTTAGCTCAAGCAAAAACTCAACTGGACGAATGCGGAAGACATTTAAAATTTTAGTGCACTGACGGTAAACAATAATACTAAATCGAAGCTCGGTAAAATGTGCAAATGCAGAGGATATTCAATTACGAGCCACATAATGCATAAATGTGAAATTAAAAAATTTAAAATTTAAAAATTTAAATTGAAATTTAAATCTTTCTCTTAAAATTGAGACTTGTACATACATACATATTTTCGGTATGTATTAATAACATTCGATTACGTAAAAATAAAAATAATAAAGTATGCCACTACAATCATTATAAAATCAAAATTACAAAAATCACAAAAAATAATAGAAAACGAATTATGAAAAGTTAAACGGGCCACCACCTAACGGTTACGATTTGTTTACGTACTTATGCTCTCCGTGCTGTACATTGTTGCAACATTTTACAGAGCAGCTAAAATATTTAGTATTTATGTATCTTTGCACTAAAAATTAACGAAAAAAAAAAACACAACTAGTTTTATGTGATCTGGGCATTACTGTGGTCAGAAATAGTTTTAGACTGTTTGCCTATTGGTACGTTTTATTCAATATATATATATATATACGATATATAGGCATACTAGAAAGCCAACAAACAACCAGAGTTCTACAAAAAGTGGGTGATTTGTGGGTAATGAGAAAAATCTACATAAGAGTACAGTTGTCGGGTTTTGGTTTTAGGAGACTATAACTGTGTTGAAAACAAAATTACGGTGAATTTGTATATAAAAGAGAGGAGAGTGTAAAACAGCTACAATAAGGAGCATTATTATTATAAATCGCTAATTATACCTTGAGGGGATTTCGTTGCACTTGGGGCTGGGTGTGCTATCGGAGCACTTCACCGAGACGGCGGCGACAGCGGCATTGTTGTTGTTGTTGTTGTTGTTGTTGTATTGCTGTTGGTTGTTGTTGTTGTATTGGAATTTATTGGCTCTGCCCCCTGGCATTTGATAGCCGGACGAGGCAGAGCCCGAGCTAGACGATTGGGCGGCAGCAGCGGCAATCGACGACTTTAAGGCATTGTTCACCCTCGAAACTCGTGTGGTTGGCGGAGGGGGGCTGGCAGTCGTCGTAAGGATGCCAATATCTGGCGTGCTACTATTTGCAATTGCTGCAGTTGTGTCTACTACGCTAAGAGTGGGAGATTTGGATGTGTTTGCTAAGGCTGGGGCTCGTGTCGTTGGCAGTTTAGCTGACAGAGTAGTAGATCGGATTGTTGGCACCGCCGGCTTTATCTCATTGACGGCGGCCTTTATCTCAGCGCCGGCGGTCTCATCGACGAACTGCGGCGATCCGCTCTCGTCGCTGTCGCTGGCCGCGAGGAAATGCTGCAGTTGCTCCAGCACATTGGTGGCCCGGAACTTGGTGCGACCATTCGCCGTCGCTATATAGCCGGCATTCTGCAGACTCTCCGCCAGCGTACGCTCCGCCGTCTGCTGCCGATACTTGTTCGAGTACAGAAACTTGACCGGAGGCCGATCGGTCGCCGGAACCGGCAATGTTTCCGTGCCAACGCTCTGCTCGATGCCATTGTCCTGCTTGCCCTCAACTGGCTGATGGGCAATTAAGGCCTCGGCACGCGGTGTATCCGCGATAGTCGCCTCATTCGCCATGGGATTGGGTCTGGGCGTCGTTGTCGTTTCGAGCGTCTCCTTGGCCTGTTGCGCCGCCTTATAAGCCTCATATTTCGTGGTGGGCTCAGACGCCGCTTGGCGCAGGCTGCTGCCGGCAACTCGGGCGCGTTGCGGCTTGCGTCTGGCATATAGAATGGGCGTGGCCACTTTGAACTTGGGCGCATAAGTGGTCGGCTCGTCGACGCTATCCAAATGATAGTTAACGGTAGCCGCCGTATACCGTGAACGGCCACGTGGACGCGCCGCCGGCTCGGATACCTCCAACGGGGGCGAGGTCACCACAGAGGAGACTGTTGGTGCCGCCTCCGTCGTGGCGAGCGCCGGCTCTGTCGTGGCTCTGCTCGGAGCCGGCCTCTGTGGACTGAAGGTGCTTAAGATGGCATCGCTAATGCTGAAATTTCGTGCATTGCCCGTCGCCATGTGCTCAATGGCACTCTTCGGTGGTGTGCTGATCAGAAAGTAGTTCTTGACGGCTTTCTGCGTGGTTGGCCCATTCGCATAGCGGGTTCGCGTTGTGGCTCGGAGGCTGTTGTACGGCAGCCGTTCATCCTGCAGCAAGCTCTCCAGGCTCTTGTACGGCGACACGAATCGAACTGTGGGATTGCTTGTGCCCCGGTTGAGGCTGACAGTTGGCCGCGTGGTGAAACCTTGGCCAAGACTCGCACGCTCGGGAGTACTGCTGGTCGTGGGGACGCTTATGGCTGGCTTTATGGTCGGACGACCGTTTCGCCAGATACGCAGCGGGGCATACGTTGTGGGCACAATATCCTCATATTCGGCGCTATTTGGATTTACTGATGTTGTTGTTGTGGTTGTTGTTGTGGTTGTGGTTGTGGTTGTTGTTGTGGTGCTGGGCTTTGGCCGCTGCTCGCTGTCAGGCCGCTCAAAGAGCGGTTCAGACACGTTATCCTCGTTCAAGGACTCCGTCGCCTTCAAGGTGAATCCGTGCGAACCACTCTCCAGACTATATTCGTACGCTTTGTTGGCTCGCGTGCTACCTGAGCCGTCTGATTGTGCAGGTGAGACAGTTCCCGCCAGCTGGTTTGTGGTCGCCCTGAAGCTCTGGGGCTTCACGTCGGACTGAACGAAGTTTTGAATGCGCTTGGCTTTGTCCCTTGATTTCTGTGTGGGCGTGGCCAGCAAGTTGGTCGCCCCGTAGGCGGCGGCATTGATAAAGTCGAGAAACTTGGGCGACGTGCTTGTCTCAAAAGTGCGACTACTCGGACTACTCTCAGCCGTCTGGACGTAAACGGTCTCAACATACTTCTGAGTACTACTATTTGCACTGTCATTTGCCAACGCCCACGATACGCTGATTGGAGGTGGTGGATGGACTGTGGTCGGGACTGGGGTCAGAGTTTTAGTGTTGTTCGTATTTTGACTTTGACTGCCAGCCACAGCAGTGATTAGGGACTTGGCTAGAAATTGTAGCTTGGATTTGAGAAAGGGATTGGAGTTGTATGTGGGGGATGGAGGTTGTCTCACTGTGCTGATTGTTGGGGCTGTTGTGGGTGCTTGTGTGGTACGTGGTGTTGTTGTTGTTGTTGTTGTTGTCTTTAATTTGATTATAACATTTTGCTTAAAGTTTTTATTTGCATGCGCTCTTGAGCTGTTGAAGAAATGTGTTTTTTTTTTTTTTTTGAATAAACAATCACATTAGTGTTAGTAGCATATCCATTTTGTTCGCCTTATAAATACCTTAGCTTCAGTGAGATCTTATCTTAAAGTTCATGCCATGCACACACGAATTACCTAATAGCTACAGATACATATATGTATGTATGTGTGTGTGTGTGACGATCATGCAATGAATTTGAGAATATTTGGAATTTTAAATTTGTTGCACTACACTAACCGAAAACACAGAGAGAATTAGTGGAAAAGATATGTAGCCTGAATAGCAAAAAATCCTAATAATAAATAATAGCTAATTAATTTTTTTTTTTATAGTTCAGCTAACTGGGATTGATTTTCAATAGTTGACAGTCAGAACTAGCATAGGTGTGTAATATGCCAAAATCGTGTTGTTTTTGGTGGTAAAAAAAATAAAATGTAATCGGATGAGATGTTCATGAACATTTTAAAGGGCTAATTAGAGGCAATAAAAAAGAGCTAAGAAAGCATTTTTGATTTGGGAGTGGAAAGTACCTTGAAGGTTGCAGTGTTGTTGTTGGTGTTCTTGTTGTTGTTGTGGGTGTTGTTGGTGTTGTTGTTGCGGGGGGCTTTATGACGGTCTGTGTGGTGGTCGTAATAATTTTGTTTGTACTCCTGCTCGTTACTCCAGCTGACCTGGAGATCGGAAGGCGTGTGGGTGTCGTCGTCGTGAGCTTCTTGAGGCCCGACGTTGTCTGGGCGACATCATTGGCGATCAGATAATAATCGTCCGTATCAACTGACTTCGGGCGTGGAGTGCTCGGAACAGCCTTCACCGGAGTGCGCTCGCTCTGATAGTAGTCCGCGGGTGAATTGTGGACATACTCTGCTGAATTGGAATAGCTGTAATCGGCCTCTTCGTGCCCCAGATTTGGTGTGGTAAACGTGTCGTAATAGTTGCGCACATCGGGCTTTGAGGCTGCATCCTCTTCGGTCCTGGTAGAGGTTGCGTGTTGTGGGTGTTGAGATGAGAATGTATATGTAAATTTTGATGCAGTTGGTGTATTTGCTAACTAAAATGCTAACTAACTGGTTTTTTTTTTGGCAAAAGCCCTGAATTCCTCAAATACTTGGTTTCTGGTCAGTTAGAGCTAGTTAACTTGTGAGGCATGAATTATGTCGTGTTCAACAAGATGCTACCGAGTTTGAGTTGGCAAAACCGAAAATAGAACTTACCGTTGTGGCGTGGGCGTGGGCTGATCGTAGACATTATCATGTTCGATCTGTTGAAATAGGGTTGGTTATCAAAGGTGACAATTGAGTGTAATAGTTTTACCTGTGCGTTGAGATCCTCTTCGTAGTCCGTATTGTAGCTCAATGTGGGCGGGCTGTTGTAGCCAGGTCTTTGCGCTGGCGTCGGCGTGGTCAATATCTCCAGGGGTCTGTAGGTGGACTGTTGTTGTTGGCGCACGCTGGAGGGGTATTGCGGGGGCTTCTGATTCTGATTCTGATGCTGTTCTGGCTGCTGTTGGTACTCAATGTCCCTATACAAATCAATATCGTCGTCGTAAACAGAATAGTATGATGAATCATAGGGGTTTGGTAAGGCAGGCGCCTGTTGTTGTTGTTGTTGCGCTTGTTGGAATGGTGACGGTTGTTGTTGTTGTTGTTGTTGTTGTTGTTGCGCCTGCTGTGGTGTTTGGTAGCCACCCCCATGACTGAATATGGATGTGTTGTAGTAGTTACGAGCTTGCGAGCTGGGTTGCACGAATAGGTTATCGGAGGTCTGCGCCGCCAGCGATGACGGTGAGGATGACTCAACTCTTTTAGCACACGGCGCAGGTTATTTACAGTTTAAATTATCGATGTCAATTTATAATACAGATGTGTGTGTGTGTGTGTGTGTGTGTGTGTGTAGATGCAATGACAGTTTTCATATATTACAAGGGGAGAGAAATGCAGAACGTAATTAAAACTTAGAATTAGCATACATATGTATATGGATGGCACCGTTTAGTAGTCTGAGTGATGCGTTATAGAGGATGAGTTTGAAATTGGGATTAGCCCAGTCCATACAAGAATTTGTTTAGTCAACTGTACAGCTTTGGTAAGTTTGATCCGTTTAATTGAGTTATGGGTAAGGTCTGAACGTAAACGTATAAACAGTTGCGCCTGCGGGCAGTGGCATATAAATTATAAATTTAGAAATTTATATATTTATATATTTATATATTTAGAATTATGTACAGGTAACAGGTAAGTGTAGCGGCACCAAATAATTGAACAGCACTTTTGTCGGCGACTTTTTTTCTTTTTTCTTTTTTATAACTACCTTTGTCTGTCCGCATTTGAGGCGAGCTGAATTGAGTTCAAGCTGGGCTTGGCGTGGGCGGCGCCGCGGCTGCTTTCATTGGCCGGACGCTCGGATCCGGCGGCGTTATCCGCCTGCCATTTCTGCTGTCCGCGCGTGCGTTGCGGCCGGACGGTGTAACGGATTCTGGTTGGGGTTGTGGGCATTGTGGGGCTTGTCGCATTTGCTGGTGGGGGGCGTGGCGTCGTTTGACTCCGCTGTGGCAGCCGCTGCTGCAGCTCCTGAAATATGTCGCTTGGGAAGCTGATGAACGCGGGCACGCCGTTGCCATTGAGCTTCGGAAAGTTCGGAAAGGGTCGACGCGTTGTCGTCGCTGCCATAAATCCGGTTTGTGGGCTTGGAAGTTTCCTGCCCGGCGTTGTCGTCGTCGCCGGGACATCGGCCGTGACCTGGGCACGCGGCGGGGCCATGGTCTCCGACATGGGCATGTAGGGCGGCATGCGCGACGGCGGCAGCATATCCTCGTCGACGCCATCATCGTAATCCTCGTCGTAGTACTCAATAGACCTCTCGGTGCTGGTAGTGCTGGTTGTCGATGTCGAACTCGCTGGACTTGGCAACGTTTTGTGGCCCGTCGGCGCTGGGCTGGTTGGGCCTTTGGTAGTTGTTGGCTGGGCTTTCAAGGGAGGTCGGACTGTTGCTGTGCTCGCTGTGCTGACGGGGCGCCGTAGAACCAGGGCATTGCGCACATTGCCACTGCCATCGTTGCTTACCTGTTTGAAGTACTTTATCAAGGGGTTGACGGCCGGATTAAGACTCGCCAAATCGCTGGCCTTCAAGTTGGCCATAAACTCGTTAATGTTGAACTGAAAGTTGGTTGCAGTTGACGCCGGTTGCGTTGTCTCCGGCACGGGCGCCACAGTGGAGCTGATCGCCTTCGTAAAAGTCTGATAGGATTCGGGCACGGTGGCATTAGATGCGTAGCTGATGCCCACCGGCAGATGGGAAAAGTCCCGGAGGGGCATACGCTGTTGATTGTACGCCAAATTGGGCGCCGAAACGATACTGAAGCTGGGCCTGACTGGTGGACGCACCTTGACCACGGCGTGCTCGATTTGATTCAACTTGGGATTGTTGTAAACGCCCTTCATCTTTTGGTTGGCGATAATATTGTACTGGAAGTAATTGCTCTCCGTCGTAGTCGGTGGCTCTTGCGTAATGCTGTACTGGGATACAAGCTTGCCACCCGGATAGTTGGATGTGCTCGGCTTGTTATTGTAAAATCCACCCATGGTGCTGTGTTGCGTCGGCCTTACCGTCGAATAGGCGTCAAAGGGGAACCGTGGCGTCGTGCTAATCGGCTGATTGTCCAAATGAAAGTAGGCAAAGTTTTCGGTTTGGATTTGCTTGCGGCGCTCCTTCAGCTCCTTCAGCTGCTGCAGAAGGTAGGGCAGCAAGTCCCCGTGGCCCTTTTGTGCCTGGTATCCGCTGGGCGGCCTTGGGCTGCTCGGATAGTAGCCACCTGCGATGGGTCGAAAGTCGTCCTCCAACGGAGGCGGCGGCAGCGACAAATTGTAGCCCGTATAGACCGACTTGGGCTTATTCTCGTATGTCGGTACGGGCTCGGGCCGCTGTGGATAGGCCTTATATTGAGCCGGTCCCGAGCTGAGTTGGTTATAGTTGGGATTGCTGGGTGGTGTCAGATAGGGATTGTAGCTGCCAAAGCTGTAGCCAGTTTTCTGTGCGTACGGCTGTTGGGCAGGCCCATCGATCGAACGGTAATTCTGCGCCGGCCAATACGGACGCAATTGCCGTGCTAGTCGCCGGGACTCCCCTGCGGCAGTGTCGTTGCTGTCGTTGCTGTCGTAGTCAGCGTCCGTGTTGGCCAAGTCTATCGGGGATCGGCTGATTTTCGACGAGTATTTCGGCAACTGGGCGACTGAGGGCGCCGCCTCCTCGTACTGCTCCTGGGAGTTGTTCGAGTTATTCGAACTATTCAGCGCCTCGCCACTGCCCAGTATATCTGGCTCCGTGACCTCGCTGGAGGTGTTCGAATCGCTGGACACTTCTGTGGCTGCCGCTGGCCCGCTAAGATCGCGTCGTTTGCGTCCCCCGTCAATTGTCACGTCGTTGTCCAAGCTTTCGCTGTTTTCGTACAGAGTTTTGGCCAAAAGCGTTTTTCAGTCGTTTGTCGTTTTGAGGTAAATATATAGAGATAGTGCAGTATGCATAATATGAGAAAAAGAGAGTAGTAAATGAGTCGAACAGAATTTTGATCAGACTTGCGTTTGGCAAAATAAAGCAAAAAAAAAGTGACAGCGGATAAAGCACTACTCAAAAGCGGGACACGACTCACCTGTACGCGGTGCCGAACGTGTAGGAGCCAATTTTACCGTGATTGGGTATGGCATTGATGCTGGCCTGGTGGAGGATGCCATCGCGGTCCCGCTGCACCTGGCTAACCGTGCTGGGCTGGCCGCGATAGACACGTTGCTGGCGATCGCTCTCCTCCTCCTCGACGGGCGGCAGCGTCTCCTGCGCATCGGCATAGAGCTGTGAATACAAAACTGTGTGTACTCAAACGCAAGCATTCGAGCTCGTCCGGCCTCACCTTGGCGATTTCCTCCTGCGAGTCCAGCAGCGACTTCGGCTGACCGCGCGACGTGATCACCGGATTGGGCGGCACGGCCAGTTCTGGTGGCGGCGGTATATGCTGCACCTGCGCCTGTATAATCTGCGGCGGCGAACGATGATACTGCGGCGGCACCGTGACGCTCTTCTGTGTGGCCGCTGGGCTCGTAAAGGCCGCGCCGAAGCGAATGCGGCTCGGCACATGCTGCTGGGGCCTGTTACGTGAGGCGCCACCCGCCACTTCCGTGGAGGTGGCCGACGTGCCGCTGTCCACCAGCTCGCAGCCGACGTTCCGGGGCCAGTCGCAGGTCTGCAGCTCGTGCGAGTACATCAGCCCGCCGGTGCAGCTCTCGAGCAGCGCGCCGCCAAACACGCACACGTAATACTGCGTGCAGTCCGTGGGATGGGGGTAGTACCCGAACTCTTCGGGACAGTCGAAGTTGACTCCATTCGAGCTGGTCGACTTCACGTTGGTGCCGAAGCTGCGTGAGTTTGTGACGCGAGGTGCTCGCTTGTTTTGCTGTGCGTCCGCCAGGCCTGCAAAGAATCACACGAGAATCCAATTATAGAAGAAAAAGTCATTCCTTATTCAAATTGGTTAATTTTTATTCCCTGCACCCATTCAAAATGGGTAAAAAAAGGCTAGAATGTCATTAGGTCATTATGTCGTTGGTTCGGCTCACGGTTCGAACCCATGTGTCACCTCTGGGTTCGGTTGATGAACCGGATTTTTTAGATTTATGAACCCAGGTTTTGGTTTAAATTATTGTAAAACGCCAAATTATTATAAAATTATTTAAAACTCTTTTGTCTACTGCTTCTAAGAAGTCAGTTGTGTAATGAAAAAACCACAAATAAATTTTTCAAATTAAAAAATATTATGAACCAAACCATTTTTTTAGTTTTTCGGGTTGGTTCGGGTACAGGTTCGGCCTTCCTTATTCAAACAGGTTCGGTTCAGGCTGCGGTTCGAAATTTAAAAATAATGTTTGAGCCGGGTTCGAACTGGTTCGGTTCAAAACCGGTTTGCTGCCTTGTTTGTAACATACAAAAAAAGCTCTAATAGTCTCATAAGTATCTAAAAGAAATCGATAATAATCGTCATATGCCACCACTCGATATTTATAGCTAATAGAGATACTTATACGCTCTGTTCACATTTGCGAACAGAGTATAAGGCACGTACCCTTGCACTGCAAGCCCAAACAATGCTATTAAAGTTACAAAAATGTTAACCCAATACTGAAACTGATTAGTAATTCAAACAATTGAAGCTGAATTTGAATTGAAATCGATTCGTTGCAGCAACTTTTAGACAAAGCTGACATAACTCAAAGAGCCCGAAGCCAATTTAAGTGGCTCGCCCCAACTAAAGGCGCAATGAAATAATTGGGGCGGAAGTTGTTTTTCTTCTTATTGCCGAGCACTCGGCGTATATAAGTATCTGGCTGGCGATATTTCTGTGCTGGCTGGCAAAACCGCAGCCAATAAATTAATCGACTTGCGAGACATTAAAATGATGCAAGGAGTCCGCACGATATTAGTCAACCTTCGATTTCCACTTGGTTGCTAGCTTGGAGACCTTAAGCTTAGAATGTAAGCTATAGTCTGATCGACAAAGCGGTTTCCACAGATATAACAACATTATTGTTGTCTTGTTTCTTTCGGACCCACCTACACGGCCTCACTCACACCAGCAGCGAAGTATTATAAAGCCACGCTTTAATTGTAACGTGAGCATTTTACAAAAACAAAAACAAAAACAAGTTATTGTAACGGGCCGTTAAGTTGCACTTTTGACCAGCCATGGAACGGCCAGCGAGGTACTTTATATTTTTCGAGTAACATAATATATTTGGCCTGATAGAGACACCTTTTTCCAAACGAATTTACATTCACTTTTTTATTGCATCCATAATCGGTTTCTAAGCCAGGCCGCGACTGCCGTTATTACCTTTTCGCCATTATTTTAATTGGGCGTAGTTGAATCGCGAGTTTTTAGTCGCGGACCAGTAGCAACTGGCGCCCTTCTAAATGCACATATAGAATCACGTTCTGAGCGCTGGGAACTACCCGATCTGAATAATTAGAAGTGTTAGAAGAGTATATTGGCTCCCAAAGTTTTAGAGCTAGAGTCGCCAAAAAAAAAGGAAAAAATTAAACAAGTGTACAAAAATATTACGGTTGCGTCCGAACTATTATTTTCTATTTTATCTTTTCTACTATTTTCTATTTTATCTTTTCTATTTATTACATTTAACAAATATTAAACAATTTATTACCCGAATTGAATAGTTTTTATACCCGTTGACGAAGTGAAAAGAGTATATATATATATCTCCCAAAATTTTAGAGCTAGAGTCGCCAAAATTTTAAATGTAAATTTTAAATAGAAAAAATTAAATAAGGGTACAAAAAATATTACGATTACGTCCGAACTATTATTTTCTATTTTGTCTTTTCTATTTATTATTCTAACCAAATATTAAACAATTTATTACCCGAACTGAATAGTTTTTAAACCCGTTGACAAAGTGAAAAGAGTATATTGGCTTCATGGAGTCCATATATATATATATATATATATCACCACCTTTAAATACAGGTTCAAAAAATACCTATATAATTTATATTAAATTTTTGATAATTTCGTAGCTAATTCTAAACAAATATTAAACAATTTATTATACGAACTGAATAGTTTTTATACCCGTTGACGAAGTGAAAAGAGTATATTGGCTTCATGGTGTCCATATATATATATCTCCCAAAGTTTTAGAGCTATAGTCGCCAAAATTTTAAATGTAAAATAAGGGTCACCACCTTTAAATGCAGGTACAACAAATATCTATATAATTTACATAAAATTTTTGATAATTTCGTTGCTAATTCTAAACAAATATTAAACAATTTAATATCCGAACTGAATAGTTTTTATACCCGTTGACAAAGTGAAAAGGTTATATTGGCTGGTGTCCATATATATATATATATATTCCAAAAAAATTAAGGGTACAAAAAATATCTATATAATTTATATATAATTTTTGATAATTTCGCTGCTAATTCTAAACAAATAAACAATTTCTTAATATATCGTTTATGTATGTTTTAAGGGAGCAATCGCGAGGCGTGCATTCTTGTTCATCTATATGTAAATATTTGAGTGCATTCATTTCTAATGGCAGTCACATGTGAGCATTCATGTCAAGGCTGCTGGATAAGATCTGTTTAGCATGCGGCACGCACCGCAAATGGTGTAATTATCGCGCAAAAGCGTCGCAGTTTTCAGTGCCCGTCTGAAAATCGCGGCACTGACCGACTATATGGGTGAGTGATGTCCGCTGGCTGGCGGCTGGCGGCGGCGCAAAAAGTAAGCTAATCACGTGCCGATGGCGATCGGTCATGCAAAAGTCTAAAGCCGCCATCGCCTAGGATGACATTTGTCTTAGCCGGGCCAGCACACAGTTGGCAACACAACTTTGGCCGACTCATTGTTGCTGGTTTGTGCTTTCTGCTCCACTAAACAAAATGTGTACGTGGATTTGCTTAGCCAGAGGTAGAGCGCTGTTATGCAATGCACAGTAATTCGGCCATAAGCCTGATTGGCTTTATTTTTTGTGGGTTTGTTCGGCGCTTGTCGATTGCCTTGCTTTTTGCTGCTCTACTTGTTTGAGAAATAAGAGCAACACATTACGCGACTTTTATTGAAAGTGAAGTACTATAGAGCATATGAAAAGGCAGCCGGACAAATACTCAGACTATTTGCACATAATATCTATTGATACGGTTTGCTGTCTATTGACGGCAATTTATGTGGCTTTAAGACATTGAACTTACTTCCGGGCATTAGACTTGTAATTGCGGCCATAAACTGATTAAAATGCTGCTAGAAAATAAGAAAACCTTTGCAAAAGCATATATTCTGACAAGTTGTTTATATAAAAATTACAATAAAAAAAAATAAATAAAAGCATCTAAAAAAATTTTCTTGTGATTTTAGGCAGTAGTTGGTCCTATTTTATAAATATATAATAAATTTAATTTTTTTTTGTTGAATTTGCGCTGTTTGAATTACAAATCAATTATAATATCGAAGTCTTTTTTATTCGCGAGGTGCGGTTCACAATTCGCAATCAGATCTTAGTCCGGTCATTAGACTTGTAATTGCGGCCATAAACTGATTAAAATGCTGCTTACTTTAAAAAATAGAAAAACCTTTGCAAAAGCAATACTATATATTCTGACAAGTTGCTTATATAAAAATTATAATAAAAATAAATAAATAAATAAATATTAAAAGCATCTCAAAAAATTTGCTTGTGATTTTGGGCAGCTAAAACTGTTTGTCAGTAGTTGGTCCTATTTTATAAATATATAATAAATTTAATTTTCTTGGTTGAATTTGCGCAATTATAATATCGGAGTCTTTATTATTCGCGAGGTGCGGTTCACAATTCGCAATCAGATCTTAGTTATTAATCGATTGCACAAGAAGCCGAATCGAGACCCTAAGGCGCCGTTTCGGCCAGCAGTCCGAATTTTGCTGTTATTATTTCTTTTGTGGCCAACATTCGCGAGCTGGCCAACAACTGCCTGGCAATCGCTTTGCATATGCGCAGGAAGCTTGTTGCGATTTTCCTTTCTAATAGACGGCCGTTACAGTCACTTCCTGGGAGCAGAGTATAATTTGATTAACTTAAGAAGCTCTAATAAAATGGTTATATGGAAATTCAAGTGTCTTTAAATCGGTTTACGCTGCCATAAACGCAATAAAAATTTCGATTTAATATTGAACACGCAATAAATTTGTGGAGCTCTCTTGTGATGCCCAATAAATAACGTTATTCGATTTGCATCTCGCGGCCGGTTTTGTTGTAATTAAAGATTTATGTGCTGCAAATTGCAGCCATCAGTTATGGTTGGCTTGCATAATTTGTATCAATAAATTATTATAAGCTTTGGCCAAGTTTAATTGTCACTAGAATGATCGCAAGAGTACTGCGAAAAGCAAAAAGTACAGTCGCCTTTCGTTGCCTGGAGTCGAGGTATGCGGCAAGCGCCAAAAGTGAGAGCTATTTGGAACCCACTATTTTATGCGCCACAAACAGGAAATATACAGCTATGCGGCACTCGCCTGTGCCCCAACTTATTGCCACAGTTGCCACAGTTGCTACGGTCAGCTGTGAGACCCTCTCAAAAATTTTGCTACACTCGATTTGTGCACGTTTTTGGGGAGTTATGTAACAAGGCTCTTGCCATATATATGTATATGGGGTAAGCATTCTAAAAACTCTCTCTTTAATGTCAGCCAGAATGATTTAAACTAAAATTGACAAAAGTTTTTCAAATTTCCTTGTGGCTGTGGCTTTGCCATATCCGATAGTTTAATGGGGCAGCCACCTGTATATATCAACGGCTTTAATTTGTGGTACGCAGCTCTTGCGGCCGTCTTTTAGTGTTCGCTTGACTGTGACTGGCAATATGACACTTGTGGCACTTGATTTTTATCAAATTTGCAGCTCTTTAAAAATGTTAATTGGCAGCCAACTTTCAAATACACTCACATATATTGATAAGAGCCTACCTAAGTTGATCTTATTTTTGTAAACAATATTTATGTTTACTTGCGATTAGATAGGATATATACACATGCATATACACGTTAACGTGATTCGATTAAATTGTTTTTGGTCACAGTGAATGTTGCCGAGCAACGCCAACTACGACCACAGCAAAAAGTAAAACACGGCTAGCACGAAAAGTGGGTCAAACTGAGAATATTGCATAAGATGTAGACACAACACTCACCAACATGCATACAGAGACAAGCGATTTGAAATCTTGCTGCTAGCTGCTAGTTGCAGCAACTAGACCACGCGACGTCGACATTTCTGCCAGCGACAACCAATGCGACAACAACAACAACAACAACAACAACGGCGGCGGCTTCGTGTGGCGCAAGGCTTGCAGAGCGCATTTGAAATGCGGCGAGCCACGCCTGCCTCAAAATCGATCACTTTCGCATACCTGTAAATCGAACCAGCCAGCTGGGTTAACGTGGCCTGCAACTGTATACGGTGCAACGTCTGATGACTTGGGCTCGAGTTCGTTTTTTCGTCTCGTGGTGTGAGGCCATTTCGAAAGGGTATTACGGCATTTTCGAATCTTATGCATACGCTATAATAGCCTCTACCACGTGTACTCCTCTGATCTCTTCCCCTAATAAAGTCATTGCTTTCAGGATATCTTCGGGAAGTCCAGCTTGCCGGACGGACTAAATCTCTCCCCCATCGGATCAATGATTTCCGCGTCTGTCTCTTTCCTCTTCTATAACTATCTAATTCTAATTTTTTGGTATTACTAACTACTAAAACTGCTTGCTTCTCTTTCTTTATTATTTTGTTTAATTATATTATAAATCTCTCCCCCATCGGGTCAATGATTTCCGTCTCTTTCCTCTTTTTTAACTATCTAATTCTAATTATTAGTATTACTAACTACTAAAACTGTTTGCTTCTCTTTCTTTATTATTTTAGGCTTTTAGCTTTTAATTTTTTATTTATATATATTTCAATATTTATATATTATATATTATTATATATTTCAATATTTTTATATATATTAAATATTTATATATATTTCCTATTAAATAAATAAATAAATTTGGTCAGCCTTTCATATTGCTGATATTGTACTGCCCCCCCCCCCCCCCCATTGCCATATTATATTTATAGAAATTATCAAAATTCTGTCCCTCTAAATACCAGAGGGGGGTCAATGTATGTACATTAAATACCGCTGCAACAATTTTGAAAAGCCAGCTAACCATAAATTTGGCTTGAGATACAAAAAAGCTGAAGCAGAAGTGAAGAAAACACTTAAAGGTTCGCAGAGTGCGACAACCAAAATTTACATACAGACAACAATACAGCGTTTCCAAGCAGAAAACACTTTCAGCATCAGTGGACTGCATTTGCCACAGCTGTTGTTCCACGGCCATGACGCTCATTTTTCAGTTCAATTAAATTTGAAAGAAAAACGCCCCATTGACTTCAGCGACAGAGGGGTCAAGGCGCCCATATCTGTCTGCGGTATTTGTGGCCTCTTGCGGCCTCTTCGCTGCCGCTGACACGGTGGATGCTGCCAATGGCAGCTCCAGCTGCTGTACTTACCTAGTGAAGCATTTATTATTGGCACTTGATGCAAACGCCGGATGCCGATGGATGCAAATACAGACAGACGCAGTGTGAATAAAATCCTCCGGCTTAAATTCATAATTGTATATATATATGTATATATGCACGAGCAGATATATCATCGGTATATACATTTCTAATGAGCAAGTCGTATTCGCAATTTTGGTTTGGCTGTCATAAATTTAATAACTAATTTATTTTGCAGCAATTTTTATTTTTTATTTTTATTTTAATTTTTATTTTATTTAACCAGATACTTGAAACTTGAGATATATATTTCTAGCTGTCTACTGCAGACAAAGTGTGAATATTTTTGTGACACGCCCACAAATTGCAAATATCTCCTATATCTCCCATAGTCGTATATCTAGGTTAACCAAAGATGGAAGGACTTTAAAGATCGGTAACAAATTTGCCGCAGTTTCGCACAGTCCCACGGTTTAAGAGCTATAGTCACAAAATTTGGCAGGTAGATAAATTGTTAAGGTTTTTACGCTACACCCACTGAGGTTTTTAGAGCATAAACATAAACAGAAACTTTAAGAGCTAGAGCCACCAAATTTAATTCAATATGTTCTCGTGAAGCCTACGCAGATTAAAAATATTTCTGATTTTGTATAGCTTGCCTCAAATATAAAAACGGTGTTGAACTAATACAGATTAGTTTCTTTGTACATAGATTTGATAAGTACTGAACATTTCATAAAGATCATACTTTTAGTTTAGAAGTTGTTCACTTAAGTCACACCAAGTAGAAAATAACATCCATTAACCAACCAATTTTTGTACCAAATAATTAAAACATTAACATACACGTAATTATGTCTTTGCCATAAATATAAATATTATTCGCAGGAAACATAGGGGCTTGAGTTTCGGTGTAGTCGTAATCGTCTGTATGTCTTGCAGCATTTAGAATAAAAGTGATCCGCCCAGGGAGAAAATTCCATGTAACCAGTTGGCAAGACAGCAATTATTTACATATCTGCTTTTACTTTTGCTACATTACGAGCTCGTTGTTGGCTTAGAACTCGTTGCGTGAAACTTCCTAGAAATACAGGGAACAACAAATTCTTAACATACTTGTGTTCCTGTGAAATGATAAAGAAAATGTTTTGTGCGTTTTACAATTTACTGCTATAAGCATAAAATGTTTTTATTGTAAAGTCTAACCTGTTGGTCAAGTATGTGGATTTTTTTTATTTTTATTTTTTTAAGCCACTTTTATGTAAATTTCCATGGGTATTTTAACGCATTTTAACAAGAGGAAATTATTTAGACATAATGTTGCTTTGTGTAGCTATATTAAATTCCTGTTTGTCAAACTTCCTCCATCCACAATTATATTTCAGTAAAAAGGTTAAGATACGCTTGTACTTTCACTATGTACCTACGGTCTGTGATGGCAAGGTCTGATTGACACCGATTTTGAACTCATCATCAAACCGAATTCACTTATGTGCGTCCACACCACGCACGATTACGTCTGTCATTTGGGCCAAAAAATACGAGCGTGCTTGAGCACCGCACAATAAACATGCACACTGAAACTACAAAACTCAAATCTTCCGCATTGAACAGAAATGACGATCAATTGTTGCTGTCCGTCTTAGGGGCATGAAAAACAAACATTGGTTATCGCATCTCCGGAGGAGATGAAAAGCGAGAGTGAAAATTTAATATTACTCTTTTTGGATTTGACAGCTAGACAAAACTAAATTCGTGAAGTTATGATCTTGATGAAACTTTCAAATCCAGTCTATAGTACCCGAATTGGATTCATATTCCGAAATATTCTTGATCTGCGTATGCTTTACCTTTTTTTTACATATTGAATCAAACTTGGTTCTTGGCTCCAATAGTTACTGAGATTTGAAATTTGATATTCGTATGATATACACGAACTTAAAAAGCCTAAGTTTAACTTACGGACAACAACGGACATACAGACAGACACGGCTAATACGACTCGGCTAGTGATGGTGAGGAATATATATATATACACTTTTTTCTCATTGATCAAAAAAATAATAATTAGTATTGCGATATTTTAAAAACTTGATATTTAATATATTGCTTGGTATTCCCCCTAAATGAAAAGGTTGTACTTCGCTTGTAATGGTAATAGATTTTTTTTTTTGTAATTTATATTAAGGGAAAAGGTCAAAAAAAAACCATTTACGAGTGCTGGTGGAAAATTTCTCAGAAACGATAGCAGGACTTGGTTGAATCGATGCCAAGTCATTAAGCAGCCTTTATTTCCAATAAAGGTATCGCAACTATATATTAAATTGATCACACACAATTATCTTTAAGTAATGAAGGTCTTAAATATTTCTCCTTTTTATAATTTTAAGTGAATATTTGAAAAGAGGTGCATTTAGTTTTTTCGCCATTTTTTTTTACCTTTTTCCTTAAAATTACAAAAAAAAAATATCTATTACCATTATTACCTACCTTTTCGTTTAGGGGGAATACTAAAATATCGCAATACTAATTGTTATTTTTTTGATCAATAAGAAAAAATGTCATAGTGATGCTATTTTTTTCGCAGCTGTATATATATACTTTATTTATTAGACCTAGGCATAAATCGATTAACGTTATATAAGAGACCAGCATCTGAAATTGCTCTTACTCATATTACACGATATTAAACAGCGGCTTACAATTAACATTCCCCAATGGATTTTTTCGGTTGCTGGGTATTCGCTATGGAAAACATATTTGAAATTCAAATTTCTTTCAGACTTCACGCAAAATGCACAAAGAGTCGGATGGCATTGTATATCTGCGTTTCTCATGGTGTGCATGCATAAAATATAACTAGCTTCGCTTTCCGTTGTCCTCTGCAAAAGAGCACTATTCGAACACTATAGTTAATAAGCTTACAGTTACGATTTTTGTATTTGCCGTTTGCAAAGCGGAACTGCAAAAGATGCATTGCATAGTTTTGGCTTACGTACGGTTCACATCGCGCTGTGCAATTTACCTGCAATGCAGCCATTGACAGCAGGTTAATCCACTCCTTACTCCAAATACCAAAAGCCAAACAAAGGCGGCACCCACCAATACAGCACCCCCAAAAACCGAGAGAACGACCAAGCCGCCCAGCCCACGCCCACGCCCATCGCCGTGAATATTTTAAAAAAGCTTCAATTAATTGTATGCGGCTTGGCTGTAGTTTAAGCGGGACT
Source organism: Drosophila sordidula (assembly GCA_035047465.1). NCBI lineage: Eukaryota > Metazoa > Arthropoda > Insecta > Diptera > Drosophilidae > Drosophila > Drosophila sordidula. The sequence goes on along the minus strand of JAWNPQ010000090.1, from coordinate 2,768,843 downwards.
GTTCCCTTTAATCCAAATTGCATAGCACTGTTGTTGGAAGTGGAAGCAGAATATGGCCAAAGTTTAGGATGCCGTGAATTTAGCTTGCGGCCAATTTAAAGTTTTTGTTAAATCCTAACGTCCTTAAACAGCATTAAAATAAAATAAAAATATTTAATATATAAACAAAATAATAATAATTAAAATCAGTAATTAAAATCAGTCTTAGATTCGACCTTTTTATTAAATCCTAACGTCCTTAAACAGCATTAAAATAAAATAAAAATATTTAATATATTAAAAAAATAATAATAATTAAAATCAGTAATTAAAATCAGTCTTAGATTCGACCTTTTTATTAAATTAAAATAAAATAAAAATATTTAATATAATAATAATAATTAAAATCAGTAATTAAAATCAGTCTTAGATTCGACCTTTTTATTAAATCCTGACGTCCTTAAACAGCATTAAAATAAAAAAAAAATATTTAATATAATAATAATTAAAATCAGTCTTAGATTCGACCTTTTTATTATATCCGTATTTTATTAAATAAATAAAAATATTTAATATAAATAAATATAAATTAATAATAAAAATATTTAATATAATAATCTAAGACTGATATATGTCTTAGATTCACCTACATAGACTATGTTCGACCTGTTTTTAGATTCCATTGACAGAGTATCCTACAGTCGGTTGCACCCGCTTGCAGCGATCTTAATTTTGTATGTACTTCACATTCAACTAAAAACTTGACGACTTGGCATTAGAACTGAAAAGTGAACGGAGTATTTGTCGTTCGCTCGACTGTGTCCGGTCTGGTACCGATATTTTGGGTTGGGCCGTTGAGAAACGATTACAAGTTAAATCCGTGCCATAAGTTACGGCACAGTTGTTAGTTGCTCGCGGTACAAATATCGCCATAATCCTTAGTCAATCGTATCTTTTTGGGAATATATATTACAGTTTTATAAAGACGTATGGATATGTTGACTTAACTCGCTGCCTTGTTGATATGTTTGTTTTCACCGATCGATGATTGTTATTAAAAGGCATAACAGCGTCAGGCAGCTTCAAAGCTAGTAAGTTAATTGACATTTTAATTATGTACATTTCATTCGGTTTCCATTCTCGCAGACCAATTCAGGGTCATTAGACGCCTATGCAAGACAGCTGCCGCCTATAAAAGGCGACCCGGCGCGACGGTTGCGCAAAAGTCGACGCCAATAAGTAGAATAAATACGAAAAACAATTATTTTTGCTGCTAAGTCGGTCGGCGGCAAACAGCTACGTTAGACGCTATAAGACCCTAAGCTATGACAGCTTGAATGTAAAGTAAGCCAAAAATACAACTTTTAAGTTAACTCTAATTCTATAACAAAGTTGGAGTACTTTCAATTGAAACATATTTAAAAAATTTCAATTTGAAAAAACCGAATTTGGAAGTTGTAGAAAAGCGATTGAAATCAAGGCGGATATGACTCATAAGCAATTCACATTAAAGCCGAGCCCAACGATTAAAGCGCTGTGTTCAATTAAATTTCAGTAATATAGTTAATTTTCAGCAATAAATAAATGCCAAGTTAATAAAGTATTTGTATGAGTTTTATTGCTTTGTAATTACTTTGTAATGTAAGCGACGATCAAATTTAATAAATGTCCCTAAGTTAAAAAATTACTGTACAGCTAGGTTAAAATGCTCCAGAATAGTATCAATAAATTAGCTAATAAAAATAAAAAATATAAAAATACAAAAAAAAAAAAAAAAAAAGTTTAAAAATTTCGTATGTTCAAACTAAAATACCTTCAGCTTAAATCGACCTTCACCTTTTCGTTAGTCACTCAGCCAAGGGGGGGAAATGATGAGCTGATATCAAACATGTAGTCAAGACAATCAACAGCAAACACCATCTGGGTCACACGAAACAACGGCAAACAGATGAAACAAGCTCTAATCCTCAACCATGGCATCTGGCCATTTCCAAGTTTCAACAAGACTGTACGACTCACAAATCTGCATAGTAGGAATATATGAAAACAAGGAAAGTGGTTACTTACAGCTTCAGCTAAAACACAAAACTTACACCGGTCTGCACTCAAACGAGCTGCGCAAGTTTCTCAGGTCTGCCGTTGAACTTGAACACACGCCACGCACTTGGGGCAAGTAAAAGCAGCATTTATTCGAAAGCGAAAATAGCGTTAAATAATGCCAAAGGAGTGTGAACTCAACGGTACGTGGAGGAAGCTGTTTAAGCCAACCTTGTCGCGATCATTTTCTATTATTTCTATTATACCTCATAAAAGCTATTCATCAACTTTTAAATAAACGAGGATAATGCTTATATTTTCCATCCTATAAATATTTTCCATCGATATACCACCGAATAGAAGAACAAACTAGATGAAGAGTATATGAAGTGCATATGAAATATATGCTCACAGCTTAAAGTTTTATTTAATTATATAACTCTCATTATTATCACTCAAAAAATGTCACAATTTATCGAGAAAAAAATTGGTCAATTTTTTTTTCGCAACAATGTTGGCAGCTTAGTCACGATTACTGGTAAATATTTAAGAAATATTTTAACAAATTAATCATTAACCTGCTAAAACTGAAGTTATCACACATTTATATTTTGACGCAAGTTTTTCTCTTTCGAAAACTCTTCATAAAGAGTATTTAATTAAACTGTATAATAGGCAAAGCAAATATAATAAAGTCCGCAACTGTGCAATCAAAGGTAAGCTGAACAACTAATTAACAGAAAAACAAGTGAGGGGCTCTAATCGGGAGCGCCCGACTAGGGGATACCCTGTACGCTGCCTTCAGATACACAAAATCACACATGAAAACTAAATTCATGAATAACTTTTAATTAAATTTGAAGTAAGTAATAAGAGCAATCAAATCTGTGTAAAATCAAAGCACAAGTCATATATTTTTTTCATATTCGGAGGTATCCCAAATCCGAAATATTCCTAACGGACAGACGGACAGACAGGGATAAATCGACTCAGCTGGTCGTCCTGATCAAGAGTATATATACTTAATGGGACCATATATACCCTTTCTACACATTTTTAATGGATTCAAGTTCCAGCATTATAGCGTAATAACAAAGAAACCAGTCTGCATAGCAACAGAAAAAAAACTGATCATATATATATTTGGGTCGAAGGTGTCTTCTTCAATTTCGTTCCACATTAAATGGCCAAATTATAATACCCTCTTTCAAGGATAGATTGCTACCTAACTCAATATGAATGGCCACCCAGCAAAACAAGCAACTCAATATTATTTATATATAATACCTACTATTTATCTAGCCACGTCCAATACAATTAATAAAAACCCCTTGTTAACTTGATTTAAAGGCTTACTAGATAGGCGTGTGAACAACCAAAGCCAAGGTGGTTGCCTTAAACAGAAGTAGCAGAAAATTGAGCTTGCAAACTTGAATCGGTGACTTTGACTGGTATTCTTTAAAATGCGTAACCACACTTGAGCGCTGATACTCGAAGACGTAAAATAGACTAAATACTTCCGATAGCTGTCTGATAAGTTATATCACCTGCTTAACCGAGTGAATGCTTATCTCCTTGACAATACGTTTATATACTCGTTCACGAAGTGGGAAGAGTATATTGGTTGTGTGTAATGTCCGTCCGGCTGTCCGGATAAACGCAACTTTTCCGGCGCTATAGAATATAGAGATTTGAAATTTTGGATATAGTGAATATTTCACAAAATTTTAGAGCTAGAGTCACCGATTTTTAAAGGTAAATGGCTGGTTAACCCCTTTAAAGATCAGTAAAAAATTTCCCGGCCACGCCCAAATCGCAAAAATCTTCCAGAAATTTTAAAGCTAGAGTCACCAAATTTGGCAGACAGTGTTTGATCTCCTCTTAAGATCGAGCCAAAAAGTATTGGCCATGCCCACCCCCGCCCCTATGAAATATAATTTATGTCAAATCAAAAATAATTCAAATAATTTACTTCGTCTCGTTTTCTTATTATCGATATCATATTCATAAGAATATTTCAGATTTTGGATACCTCCCCCATTCGCCCCATATATAAAAAAAAAATCCAATTGAAATATATACGAAAATATACGAATTGAATGTTCTTACAGCGTAATAAAAATTACATTTTGATCGACAGCCTTCAGGGTATCCCCTAGTCGGTTGCGCCCGACTAGAGCCCCTTACTTGTTTCTTGTATGGGTTTTATCATATTATTTCTGTTAATAACGCGATGACTAATAACATGTTTGGCAGTGCGACCGCTAAGCGGATATCATTTGTTCAAAAATTGTTCGCCTTTGAATTTTTATCCGGTTTTCTTGACTGTGTGTGTAAATCTAAAAATTGCTGAGAGTTTTTGGCTAAAAAGTATAAGTTAAGAAATAGTAGCGTTAACTGATATTTTGATTATGAACGGCTTCTGACAAAAAATTGAAGGCCACTTATGATCATAGGTCAATCAAAGACAAGTTTGAAATAACCATAATATGAATTTACACCTTAGGCTACGCTAGACCTTTGTTTTTGGTTAATACCACTTTACTAATTCAATAGCCAAAATATGAATATGATGTGTCTGCTTATATCATCCAACCGAAATTTTTAAATATATATACTTATAAAGAAATCTGTAAAGTCAGTGTCCACGCAAAATGTTGAAGCACGTTATCGGTGTCAGATCTACAATTTGGAACTATGTTATACACAGCTTTTGCTGCAGTGTCAGGATATAAGCAAGACACGTCTGGCGACGGGCAGAAAGAACAATGAATATGTAAAAATTATTGTTGGCGTGTAATCAGCACAAAAGCATCTACCAAAGTGCAAGAAGGCGTGCTGAAGACAGCAGCTGAGGTGCCGAGGCTAAGTGGTAAACCTTGTTTGCGTCTGCCAGTATAAAGGTGATGTAGTACATTACCAGAGAATCCTACGCAGTGTTCGCGACGCGTGGATACCTGTGGAAATGTCCAGCGCTCCCTGCCAAGACAATACAAATTTATGGCATTTTTGAAAAGCAATTGATTACTGTGTATTTGTTCACCTCGGTAGATCATGCAGAGTGTCCACCTTGTGATCTATGTAGTCTACTAATCATCTGTGGATGCCAATTTATGGCTGGTTGTGTCCTCTACCAATATAATTTACTTTTTACTTGCAAATATATATTTTTTTTTATTAGTAAGAAAAACAGGTTTTCACACCTAATTCAGTTCAAGCATAAACAAATTTACAATCTATCAACTTATATTTATATCCATGCAGAGATAAAATTAAAATTTAATGTGGGGACGTCTCCGATCCCATAAAGTATATTTATTCGTGATATTTCTGTTTGTAGCCACGATAGTCTCTCAGTTTAAAGAATATCTTTATAAAATGTTGCATTCAATTAGAACTAATATTTTGCATCAATTAAATGGTAACCAAAGTTAATTTACATGCATTCGAGTGCAAACGAGTTTGGCGTCTTACTTTGCAATCGAATAAAAGCAAAAATCGACTGTTAAATACCGTTATTTAAACTTGTTCCTTAAAAACAATAAATTGAACAAGCTAATAAACAGCCATAATTAACGAAAGCACCAAGGCAAAATTAAATATATATAGTATAAACAAGAGAAGTACTTTACCGAAGTCTTTCTGATTTTCATGCCAAAGTTGTTGGTACCAACAAATTTCAGTAAGATGATAAATGTTTAATAAAATATATATGTAAATCGTTACAGATGCTAGCCGAGTTCAGTGACTCGGTCTAAACTTGATAATGTATAAGCCGAATGAACTGCACGGCAACATTCACCTACAGCTTTTGGTGCCAAGTAGCATTTGGTAGCTGAGTTGAAGCTCGTCGCAGCCGCAGTAAAACCCGCATCGATAAATTCATTTTATAACAAATAAAGAGGGGCATGCGTCTAAACATAATGTCATCAAACTGCACTCGGTAATTGAAACCAGTTGTTAAGTGTTTTTTGTTGTTCCTCGCCCGCAATTGGTGGTATTGAAAATGCGGCGGGCCGCATCAGGTTCCCGCTGTGATTAGCCAAATTGACGGCGTTTGCCGCAATAAGCCAAACCGCTAACCAAAAACATGAATGGCTGCATCAGGTAATTGACTTATATGGCAACTACAACAAAAAATCCCCAACTTCGACCAGCTGTGTGTGCTGATCAAGACCTAGAGGTCAACTATGTGGTGTTAATAAACTTTTGATGACCCAGCAGCGGCATAAATAGGTTCGATTGGCCAACCTGACAGGTCCAGACTCTTCTTCGGATGATAAATCGTCGCTGCATGTTGAAAACCGAAAGGCATTTACGCGTAATCAGCGCAGTCTACAAATCGTTACATTTTCCTCTGCTAATGGAGCACCCGAAGATACGTCAGTATCTTATGCAATCGACGTTAACACCATGACTCGATAAATAGTTTGTCGCATGTAACTACTGTAGTGAAAGTAAAAGGTTAACACCACGTACCAGCTGCATAAATAAATATTTGAAAAATTATGCGCACGATAATAATCTCCTGGTGCGTGGACAGAGAATATGCGGTTAATGGATGCATCTGAAAAGTTACCCTCGGTGACCTTGAGCGTTGAAGCTGACGTGTCGCATAAGTTGAGGCAACAACAACAACAACAACAACAATATAAGCACCAAGGTCGCTGTTCATCTACAGGAATCCAGTTTATCAATTTGCCAGCTTACAGAGGCGACAATGAAATACATTTCGTGGCTTAAAGGCCAACGAGCCTTGTGGCTGCAGACTTTAAAGATACATTTTTTTTCTGCGAAATATCTACAAAGACGTTTCTTACTCATTCATAGGTTAGAGTTGAAAATACAATTGAAAAAACAACCTACGACTTTTATTGATATGTAACGCAATTGTTATTGCGGGGCCGGGAATGGAACTCCGTTTATACTGGACTGTGTCCTTGCAGCAATTGCACGTCCAAGACCCATGACGATGTTAAAATCAGTTAGCATGACTGCCTTTCTAAATTGCAGTGTAGTTGTGTGCAGTTATAGCCTTGAATTGTTGGCTATATACTTCTTGCTGCAACTGCCACAATGTTCACGTAATTCCAGCATAAACGTAGTATATATTTTACTTAATTTATTTGTATCTGCTTAATAAAGTAACTCAAATAGAAATTCTGTTATAATATTGACCGCTAAAAAGAAAGTGAATAATAACGTCCAATAGCGTATGCATATTATTCCATGACAATGATGAATGAATGAATGGATCTGTGAGTGTCTATAAATTATAATTGCAACACGCTCTTTGGCTCTGCCTTACATAATTGTATCTACGAGACGTATGGATTTGGTAATTATAAGTAAGCGCATAGAATGTCGGGTCCGCACTCCGTTCAATCAATTACAAAGACACAATGTGGAGTGGCCGAAGTTCATATTACGGGTGCTCACCTGTGTCAGCGAGTGTGTGTGTGTGTGTGTGTGCTCTGAGCAACGAGCCGTAAATGTGAAACATGCATAAAATAATCATAAAAATTAAGAGTCTTACGCAATGCTAACTGGGCATTCAACCATTAGCCACAGGCCGCGAGTGAAACAAATATCACTCTGGATGCAGAGTCTGGGAAAAAGTAAGTGTTAGAGTGTTAAGTAGAGCAAGCGTGCCCGTCAAGGCAACTTGCTACTATTTCACGATTTATAGAGATGTCAAAACTTTTTTTTTTATGCATTCGCTTGTTACAGGTGAAAAAAATAATGTTTTCTGCTCCTATTATTGTGTACTTGCTAAGAGAGGAAAATGAATTCAAGGTGAGTTGCGGCATTGAAAAACATTGACTTAAGAGTTAATCGGATTGGAAATTTTGGTTAAGCTCGGCGCCGCATATATATGCGTGTATAGTCTGCTTGCTAACACGATTATATTAAAAACGCAATTTACATCAAAGTTTTCATCATTGTTCAGGTGCTAGAAGTCATAGACCCCCATCCCAATATTTGAACTACATATGCATACAGTCATATGTGGCATATACTTTGCCCGTGTTTATAAGTGCTCGGTTGGGCGTTTGTTGCTCAAGCCTTTGTTGCGCTCAACTGTAAGTGGGAAAAACGAAAGTGCACAGCGTCTACTGCCAGCCGCAAAGTTGTCTCTCAGTTTACATTAGTTTACGGGTAAAAGCCAGGCGCATAGCAACTAGAGTAAAAATTTAATGACGCCCTTCCGCGTGGGCCCTCAGATTCACACGGTGTGCATTGACACTATCTAGTTTTCGCGACATTCAAATTGGCACTGACATTTATTACTAAGCAGAGAAATAAATAAATAAAAAATATATGTTTAATTTTTTAAAAACCTTTAACTATATTACTTTTGTTATTCCTAAGTCGGAGTCTCTCTGACATTAACAAATTTCTTCAATAATTCTTCATAAATATTTAAATACAATTATCAACCGTGCATAATCATATTTATAGGACTGGCCACCGATTTGAAAAATGTCTCCATTTTTCAATTCACCTGTGGCATGCTTTTGTATTTTGTAACTGGACACCTGACCCGACAGACTGAAAGCTAGATTGGATCGATTTCTGTCTGCGTTGACTGCATTTTAAATCCCGCGTCAATAAATATTTACCAATTAACAAATTTTTTTCAATGCACACACACACGATTGACAATAATCAACAGCCAAATATAAGCAGCGTACTACCAATCAGCCCACAGTTTCTTTTACTTCGTACGTATGTGTGTGTAATAGCAAGCGTAACACCTTAACAGTTTTCGGAAAATGAAAGTGAAATATGCAATGAAGGCAATACACCAAGAAAAATAATACGTGCACGTTATTTTAGATTGCTCACATATTTTCATACTGCCAACAATAATTTCTTTTTTATAAATACAATATATATTTAACCCTTAAATTGAATATGAGCAGATAAGTTTGCTACCTTTGGTACTCAGGTGTATATATATGTATATACAGAGCCATATAAATGCGTTTTTCTTTCTTTTTTCTTCTTTTTTTTTTTTTTTGCATATTTTAGAAAACATTTAAGTGAGTTGTGTTTGCAAATTATGAACAGTTATTTTAACCGCAATTTGTTTGGTAATATACACACACTTACTCACAAAAAAAACACTCTTTCAATTCGTTCATGGCACTTAAGCCACTATGTTGAATGTAATTAATATCTGTGCCATAAGCCAGCTGATTGGCATAGCTTACATAACTCCGATATCTTGCGTTTCGTTCAGTGGACAACGTGAGCTGACCAATCGTTGTTATGCTTCAAAACTATTATGTTACATATTATTCATATGACGATATGTATGTAAGTTGGGTAAATAGATCAAGTGAACGGCGGTTCATGACAACGATTTTTGAATTTTGTTAACCGCCTATTGCTATTTGAACCTATTTTTAAGATTTAAAACGGAGAATATTAATATTTGTGTACGTGTTTTTTTTTTTTTAACTCGTTGTCCGTCCGTCTATAGAAATTCTATATTTTATTTCAACTATTGTGAACGCGTATTACGAAATCAGTTACGTCCGACTGCAACGTTCTTGTTATTAGTGTCTTTGTACACGCAAAAATAAACCAGTTTTTTATGAAAGTTATAAAAGAAACGACACACAAATTCAATTCAAACAATGCCTTGCGCAACATTAACATATAAGTAGACAATTCACAGACGAGACATATGCTAATTTTCAATTTATATAAGATTTTATTATTAAGTAAAAAATATGTATCTGTGAATGCAATTTCAATATTCACGCCTGACACCTTCTAGTAGAGAACCTCTTTTACCAAAATACCATTCTATTCGGTGTGCAGATCATGATATATGTACATATATATATGTAGCTTTGCACAACCCAAATCTTGTCATCCCGTTCATAAGTATATGCATGACATAAAGCCAACACGCTTTGCGGTTGCTGAATAGAATTACTTATAAATAACCTTTAAAAAAAACAAGTAAGAATGCTTCGATTGCGAGTTTTCGAATAGACAATACCCTGTACCCTGGGTTCGAAATATAAGATTTAATAAATTTTATGTTAAACTAAAATTAAACAATGTACAATAAGTAAAAATGAACTACAAAATATTTGGATCGACGAAGATTACTGCACAGTAATTTAATCCGTTCAGTTTTACTTCGCGCTGTATAAATAAACTCACGTAGCTTACAAAGCTTAAAAGCTGAAAAACTAGTTTGTTTAGTTGTACTGGAAATGATATAAAATGCTTTGTTGATTCAGCTTAAAATTCTGATCGAAAATCTATATACTGTACTAGTCCAAAAATATTTTATAATTTAGAAATTTGGACTTGAATCAAAATAACCAACGAAAAGTCGTTTAAAAAAAAAAAAAAAAATCGGGTAGACTCGATTCGATTTTTAAAGATTTCGTACATTGTCAATTTTACTTGACTCAAAACCAGTTTTGATCATCACCATTTTTCTTCAGTTATAGTACATTTCCATAATAAAATGTTTAAACATTGTTTGGAGTTATTTGACACATGTAAGATACAACGACAGACTTCTGATGAGCTAATTAAAAAATGAGCTCTTACTGTAATGCAGACTGTGAATTTAAAACGACTTTAATTGCCAATCAATCTGAACTTTATAAATCTAAGAAGTATATAACAGTCGTTAAGTCTTAACCTAAATAAGTAAAATCCAGCTTCGTGTTCAGCTAAAGAGCAATAAGAACATTTATGTTTTCCAGATTTGGTTTATTTATATAATGTGATTCAGTTGTCTTGTGGCAGTTAAGGCGAGACTCACTTTCGAGTCGACGATGCACAAGAGTGCTGAGCAAAAAGTTTGTGTCTTAAGTCATTTGTTTTGTTTTTAACATGATGTCAAATGGCAACTCACCTGTTTCGAATAACAATAGACATAATCCCAAAAGCCAGTAGAAACTACTTCGATGTGTTGAAAACTGCATATTGCTGTTGTTATTGCGCATCACTGTAACTGTAACTGTAAATTTTGTTGTTGTTGGAAGTTGCGTTTTTTTAGGTTAATTCACAGAATTTGAAATACCAAAATGCAAGCACAGGCCAACAGTCAAACGGCACGGCAACAGCAGCCAAAAAAATGCCAGTCTCTACTGCAAACAAAGGCTATTTGTATTTACGTATGTATGTATGTATATAAGTATGTGGACACGTAAGTTTGCAATATACAATGTTGTAATCTTTCAATTTAGATTTTTTCGTTTTTAAGCTTTTGTGTTACCGTTTTCTTGAACTGCTGTTGTTTTTGCTTTTTTTTTTTGACTTTAATTAATTCAGTTTCGCTTCTATTCTCTATGTGCGGGTGCAGTTGCCCTGTTATTCACACATTTGTCAGAGTTTAAGAAACAACTTTTTTGACACACACACAATTCAATTTCCACACTAGATTTGTTGTTGTTTGGTTTAAATAATGATTTCAGATGCAGTTACGCACATTTCGAAACCGAAATGTATTATAGAAGACCACTTCAGGATAATATATTAATATATATTATTTATTAAAACTGAAGAAACTAACTTAGTAGGCAGATTTAAATTTGCATGGGCTTTTTGCTCAACCGGAGAATGTGCGAATAAAACAATGTTTGGCAAAGAAAATGTGAAGCGCAACAAAACAAAAACAATCAACGAAACTCGAGCGTTTTTTTTTTTTTTGTTTTTTTGTTGATGTTTTTCTTGGCAAAACTTTCTTTTTGACGTAAAGCCTGTCCGAATACGTTTATTGTAGCTTTTTCGCGCACACACGCGCGTTTCTTGAACTACAAAATGCAGTTGTGGCTGCTTTCTATACGTGGGTTATTTAAGTGCAATAGTCACGAATTGAACGAAATTTAACAGACCACAGAGTCAAAACCATTTGAATACATTCAAGTGCCTCAATTTGTTGGGCCGTGTTAAAAGTTAGCTACGCTTGTTCTTAGGTAATCAGCGCATTGCAGTACTTTAATTCTCAGCGAGAAAACACTTCTTACCGTGCGCTCGACACGTCCTAATCGGAACAACTAACCAACGCGACTGTGCGCAGCAAGTGCTTCAAGCCAGTCAGCTGGTCCCAGCCGAAGCCAGATTTGGACGCCAAGCTTGGCCTGAGCCGTGTGGCTTGGCTGTTAGTTTACAGTGCCAATGTTACCGTTGCTGTTGTCGGGGGGCTCTTAAGCTTTTGAAAGTAAGAGTAAAATATGTCGCACGCACAAAAGCTTTCTTTTGCATTGCCGGATTGTTCATGTAACTCTTTGTTAACAGTGATAACTGTATCTTGATAAAGTATATACATAATAATTATAATATATTTTGATCGTTTTTAACCTTCAAATTTTGTTGTACCATTAAACTAATATGTCTTACAATCCAGTCTGGGAAAAGATAATTCCAAAGCATAGAAATAAAAGAACTGAGCTGACTAGACCTAAATCTTACAAAAACTCGATTGAATAAAGTACATTTGCATACACACAATTGAATGCAAACACGAATTGTTTTTATACCCTCTCAAGGCAGATTGGACGAAAACGGGTTATATATATATGTATATATGTATATTTAAATTGCATGCTACACATAGCACATAACAATGTGTGTAAATTAAAAATTACTTTGTCAGTTAGTTCAACAGTTTAAATTAACACTTATGTCATAGTTTCACCAGCTAAGGTATTAAGTTAATGTGTAATTTCATAAACAAATTACTATATTGTGCCCCAATGTCCTAATTACAAAATCCAACTAACGGTTCACATTCCAAATCGCTGTGAATGGCAACAAATGTTTTTGTCATTTTCGGATTTATATGCCAGTGCAAAAAGATGCAGACAGCGCCCCTAAAATGTTTCCCATTCACCTCGTAAATAGGCGTCGAAAATATATCAAAATATAACGATCTTGATGCCGTGCCAAACTTTTAATATACCCCGTTAAGAAGCTGTCAAAATGTTATGTAAGCGTGCTTAAATTTATATCTATATTAAATTATATTTATATCTAGACATAAATATATAAACATTATATAGATTTATATATATATAAAAAGGGTATCTTGTCGTATTCATTTTAGCCAAAAAAAGCTTCTTAGCTTGTTTTTAAAAGGAGCGCAATAAGCTGATTGGCAAGCGCTTGTTAACTGTGAACAGAGCAGTCCCTGATAACTTACTTATAATTATAGACATTCAATTTATTTTATTGGACATTGACAAGTAAACTGAAAATATGTGTGTGTACATTAAACCGTTAAGTATTCAACCTTGATAACTTCCCTATTAATGCGTATACTTAACAGTCTATTGTAAACCCAAAAACCAACACACACATACACACGCAAATCTACATTTGTAACGGCCTTCATGGCAGAAATACATTGTATCTACTTACTGTGGTCAAAATACTGTTCCATTGTACTCGAAGTTCGGGCAAAAATGGGAGTGTTGCATTTTAGAAAAGCTCACGATCTAATGGCCCTGATAGTTTCAAAAGCTCTTGTTTGCAAAGAAAACCAAATTGATAAAACTTCATAAACTGAAAATCAGATATTATTTTAAATTTGTAATTTATTAGTACTAAATAACTAAAGTCATTTACAATTTCAACTTAAATTAATTAAAATTTTATGTAAGCTAGTAGCAAATATGAACAAGCTGCTCGACAACGTGGGAAAATAATAAATAAGCATGTTGTTCGCATTAGATATATTCTATAATGGAGCTAATTATGCCGAAGAAATAGCATTAATGGCCAAGACAAAGTTTTCGCATGAACAATATATGTATGTATGTATATAATGCTGGCTTAAAATTTCCGTTTAAAATTAGACGCACCCACTCGCCAAGGCAGCAAACCAAAGTTTTGCAGCCACAGTCAAAAAATTCGAAAACAGAACAGTGACAGAAACAACGGCAACAATGTGAATGCAGCGACAACAAAGGTAGCAGCAACCGAGTTGCTGACCTTCTCCACGCCTTGGAGTGACTGTTTCGCAATCAGCGACTGGGCGGCTTTTCAGCGATACAATTGCCGTATTGAGGTCTATAGAAGCCGAGTTTCAGTTTGAGCGGGTACTGCAATTTTTAATGCATATGGAAGCGAACGAGCACGACCGCGCCATTTAAATTGTGGCACCTAGAAACTAGAATTTACGACAACTGGCTCATACTTAAAACAGATACTCCATAATAAAATATTACGGCAGCTGCACGCCATCGCCAGCTGACCAACCACGCCTTGCTCCGGCTACTTGCGCTCATGCTCATATACTTATATGTATAGATCATTTAATTTTGTTACCTACAGCTAAATTGGAGCTTTACTTATTGGTGTCGGTTGGGTTTAATTGGAATGATGAATAGATATCTCTTATGAATGCAGATCCAAATTTAAATTTGCTGACACGCGTCCCACACAAAAAAATGTTTCTTCTATCGAATGTTATTTGCATCCTTTTTTTGTTTATTTTATTATCTAATTTATGGTGCTGTAATTTTTTAACAAACTTAGGATTGTTGCTTAAGTCTTATGATTATGGATTGAGGATCATTTTATTTTTTATTACAGTTTAGCCTATCACTCGGTTAAGGAGATCGAAGCCTACGTCGCTTTCTTTGTAGGAAAGTGTTCTGGCTAACATATTAAGGTAAACAGAGAGTCGATTCAAATTTAAATAGATTACAAAAGAAATATTATTTATAAATTACATTTAATGCAAGGAATTAAGATTTACTTCCTCTAAAAGTCTACGTGACTTAAAAAATATATAAATGTTTTTATGAACTTGTTGGAAACTACATCTGAATTTTAACATTGAGTGCAAAAGTGCATAGCAATATTTAGATGATTGTCACACAATCTGCAAACATTAAGTAACCAACGCAATAAGCTAAAACCGGATTAAAAACAAAAGTGTGGTGAAACTGTACTACAATTTGAAAAGGTTTAATGATTAATTTCTCAAGGTTGCTGGTTACCTGTCGACTATCATCTAGCTGTGAGCCACCCAATGCTCAAAGTAAAGCAGCACTAACCTTTTAAATAACAACTAAAGGGCTCTGGGGGAGGTATCCAAAATCCGAAATATTCTTAAGTATTACATTCGATTCTTATCCTCTACACAGTAAAGTAAAAAAGTAAAAATCTTTTACCGAAAGCATATCCAAAATTTTTGATATCAAATTTTGTCGCCAAGGATATTCAATTTAATAACAATTCGAAATTATCACAAGTGTGGAGGCTCTAGTCGGGTGCGCCCGACTAGGGGATACCCTGACCCCTGTCTTTTCATACATTTCAATCTCGTTACATTCATACATATGTACATATATCACACATACATACACACACACACACTCACGCACATGTAAACGCACGCCGCACGCTGTGAACAGCTGCTGCGCTTGACGCACACTGTGGAAAATAATTTCGTGAATAAATTCTCTTACAACCTTTACTTAGCTTTAAGATAAAAGCCAAAAAGTATGCTACATATTTTTGTATGAAATTAGATGCCAATGATCATGGTGGCCGAGAAACTTAGAGACTTACACTTTTTAGCGTACGCCATTTACATTCGCTGGCCTCTCTAGTTTATTTATTTGTTTACTCTGAAATGTAAGAAAGAAAAATGGTTCCGTGGAATATACCTAAAGGTATAACATAAGGGCATTAATGCAAACAATTTATGGAACGCCAGCTGAATTAAAATAAATTATTTACAACTACATATATACTACGAGACATAAATATATATATATATTTTTTTTTTATTTTTTTATTTTAAGTTTATTGTTATTTATGCATTATCCTTAGTTATAACGTGCTATCTTATATTTTTGGAATGTCGATAAGTACATATAAAGTCTATTCTCTCAAAGTCGAGGGAGTTAATTTTGTCAGAGATATCAGGTTGAGACTTGGATTGTTTGCAAGACTACAGGCTAACATGCATAAATTCCAAGACATAAAATGAAACAATTTCCAGGAACCTGTGGGCTTAAAGTATTGCATACTTTCATGCGACAGTATTTAATTCTGCCTAGAAATTTTGTTTGTTGCCTTTTGGGAACGGAAGAAGATTGAAGCAAATTAAAAAATTTCTTTTACGTGCAGGTTGACAAAAAAAAAAATAGCATACAACAATATAGAAGGAAGTTCCCCATAAATATCCTCTTATTTCACAATTGCCTCTTTAGTTCTTTCATTGCTCTACACAGTTTTTTATTGCATACTTTAAAAAGTATATGTTCGCAAGCTACATATCGATATCTTGCAATTAGATGACCCCTTTGTAATACTCTTCCAAATACTTCATAGCTAAACAGACATATGTATATGTGAATATATATGAATATATATAAAAATATATATATACATATATATGCTTTGCTATATATACATATATGTATATAGAATACTTCGTATGCTTCTGTGTACACATGAACACACATACATATACAGAACGTACAAATTTATACATCAATTTACTAAATGTCTGATCCCTAAAATGTCACTACACAATCCTGACAAACTCTTAAAGTTAATCTGGAAATTTGTACAAATACTTATTTTTTTACTTTTATATTTTTTATAGTTTATGTATGTATGTATGTATTTTACTTAGCTAAACAGCCACTTATACATATATAAGCATGTATGAGCATACATAGAAATCTAGCCATGCATAAACATATATATGTACATATGTGTGTTTAAAAACTCCTAAATTGTTAGTAGCTAAACAGACATATATTATACATGTTAATTCCTTTTTTAAATTAAAATCCAAATTTCACAATTTAGAACGCTGTTTGAGCAAAAGCAACGAAAGGAATGCTACACAAAATAAAATTTTTATTTTTGTGTTTGTGTGGGTTAGTTTCGTAGTATTTGTGTCCGTCGGCAATACAAGAAGAAGAAAAAACAGCGAAGAGAAGCAAAAGAGAAATTAAAGATCACACATACAAACTGGCACACACACACGCGAAGTGATAGCGAACGCCGTGCGCAAGAGAATGTAAAACGAAATGAAATGTACGTTACGAGAACAAGTTTCATGATAAAAATAAAAACCCCACTAAAATACTACAATAGCGTGGAATTATAGCTTAGAATGGCGCCCATACATTCACAGATATTGTATACATATAATATAAATATGTATGTGTATATATATATATATATAATTATACATATGTACATATATGAATATGAATGTGTGTATATGCATACAAGTATCAGCACAGCGGAAAACTGGCTGTACGCCATCAAAATGTCTGCAACACAGACACTCACCCATACGCGTACAAAAGCAAAATATCATGAATGCGACGTACAGTACAAAATAAAATGTGTTTGTATATGTGTAATAAAAACAACAGTCAGACACGCACGCACACAGTTAGAGACCAACTCAAAACGTGCACAACAAAAACAAAGTGGAATTGCAGTGCAAGAGTGTATGTGTGGCAAGCCGTCGTAGAGTATATGTATACGTTTTTTTCATTTTTCTTTCAGTTTCTTTTCGTTCGTTCATCGAAACGCAAGTGTTGGTGAGGTTGCTACGCGTTGTGTTTAGAAAGGACTGAAGGAACATATACAACCTGCTTGTGTCTTACAAAATATATAATTTTTAAGCCTGTTAATTGCATTTTATACAATAGAAGGCGTAAAACTATGCAAATGACGTTAGTCCTACATGTGCGAGCATTAAAAAAAATCAAAACACTCTCTCGTTCTCCCTTCTTTCGATCAGCGGCCACTTCACATGCTCATTGAAATTGTTATGATTAGTGTTATATTTTGCCATTTTTCGCTCGCTCTCTCTCACGCGCTCGCGACTTTCACGAAACTGTAATAGTACCACAAAAATAAAAATAAAAACATAGTAAACAAGGCAAGCCACATTGTAGTAGTGGCCGTGTGTGTATAAGTGTGTATGTGCGCAAATTGATGACAACGAATTGTGTGTGAAGCGAGCAGTGCGTAAATCGGGTGCAATGAAATAAGTTTGACGAATTTGCAGTGTTTTCGTGAAAAGAAGTGCAGTTAAAAATAAATACATTTGTACATATACATACATACATTAATTCGCAAACATATGTACATAATAACAGACTCTGATGCGAATTTATAAATGTAATCCCAAAGTTCAGGTGAGCTGATTAAATATATACATTTATGTATATATAAATAATCTGTTTATGTATTTTTTTACAGTATGTCAGGAAGAACGGACTTAAGTTAAAGTTTCTCGTATACATACGTACATATACTCTTAAGCCTTCAACGCAAGCTTTTGACGCGCCTCATAATGGATGCACAATTCGAGCACTTATGCCGCATTTGTGCGGCGAACACGAAATGCAAAAAAAATTCAGTGGTAGAAAGTGTTTTTATTTTCAAAACAACTGGCCTAAAGGATAAAATATCTCGACATCTCTTTCTAAATGTAAGTAAAATTTAGCTTGTACGAACCGTAACATGAACGTCCTAATTTTAAAAATCGAATTATTTATCGCCTGATCTTCAATATGATAATTACGTAAAAGTCTCAAATATTTTCGACGTAACGTGTCAAAAACATAATGTAATGTACGTACTACTCTATGTTTGTGTACATAAATAAAATCTGATATAAAAAAAAGCGAAACTAAAATTGTGCATTCAAATATATGTACACATATATATGTATGTATATACCACTGTATTATTTGCTTGTGTTGCGTGTGGGCGCAAATGACGGTTGAACAAAGTAGGCAAAGAAAATTTTTCTGGCAAATAGCGAGAAATGGCAAGTAGCAAAAAATCTCGTTTAGCCATACCAATACAAGTGTACCGAACTTGTGTCAGTATGCGTGCGTGAATACATGCAATGGCAATTGAAGAAAACGCTAAAAGAGAGAAAACAAGCTGCGTGAGTTTACCTCCTGCATGCATGACACGACCTTCTTCTCAGATTGTATTCAAGCATACAGTACGCGCATATTTATATGTAGGTTTGGGTGAATATAAACCGAAATTTACAATATATGTACAAAGATAGCACAATTACGCTGTCCCATAGCGTGTGCTATGTAAATGTAAAAAAAAATATTTTGTGCTAATTGTTTTATTCACTTACAGGTTGCCGAAGATGACCCTCTGCCGAAAGTGCTATGCAAATCCTGTTATCGACAGGTGGAAGCTACCGCCTCACTTTCTAACATAGCCAAGCACACCCAGCGTGTCTTTCAAGACTTTTTGATTAGCACAGTGGTACGAAGCCGATTCTGTTTTTGTGTTTTTTTTTATTTGATTGACAATAATAATAATAATATATTTTGTTTACAGCCCAAACATACGCGGCAAGCGACAACAACCCACCTTACTGAATCACCGGTGCCGTTAGTCTCAACCCAGGATGTAGGTGACTCCAACCACAGCAGCAACAATAATAGGCGGCATCGCAGCAATTTGGACAATGATACGTTTCAGCCCATATTACTAACACGTCCTTCGGGAATGAGCTTCGCACCTGGTTCACAACAACAAGTTGGCAAGCAGATGCATGAGGATGTTGTTATCAGTTTGACCAATAAAGAAGGTGAGGTGCGGAAACAGCATAAATCCCAACGCGAGCCAACCGCTGAGTACACCAACAATCGTAGCAACGTTAAAATGAATAACCTAATGCTCCCGACTCGGCGAAACAGCGTCTTTGTGGACACGCGATACAGCTCAGCGCCCATGTCAATAGCACAGCGTTCAATGCAACTGCCACCTTCCCTAGCGCCTATACATTCGGAAGTAGCACTCTCCAAGGCCGCGCCGAATTGCCCTGAAAAGAGAAATTCACCAGCAGGTGTGATCAACTTTATACAGACTCATGGGCGGATCACAGGATGTGCACCAACAATCACCACTAGTGGCATTAGTAAAGGATACAATGCCGGCACTAGCAGCTCCATCCATATAACAAAACCACAGGCTACGGCTTCTACGTCTGCCTCTCAGTCTGTGAGTAGCGCTGGCTTTCCCAATTTGCCCAATAGTGTACTTCAGCAGAAGCGACGTAATCTTAAAAACGCCCTAAGCAATATTAGTGCCATACGTGACGGTCAGGTATCCCTGTTAAAATCGTCTCACCAACGCCCGAATGTGGAAGATATTGATATTAGACCCCTGGTTACGACCACGGTAGTGCCACACCAATCACTATATGGAGTAGAACCGTCTGTGGAGGAGGCGCTGCCAGAGCATATTATTATAGCTGCACCTAAAAAGAAAAAGGAAGAGCCGGCCACTCTGCCCCTCGCAAGTCCACCAAAGTTACAACAAATTACAACATCCCTTGCTAAATCTGGGCGATCAGAGTACGAAGTGAGTCCAATAGCAGACGCTTCGTCAACTGCCAAATCTAAAGGAATACCCAACATGAGCAGCCTTACCGATGCTATTTCCCTGGGGAATGTTATCCGAGATCCAGACCTTTTGAAGCTAATACTTAAGGCCCTTAAATGGCCAGTCACAATTGGGAATTGTGAAGAGCAAATGGCGCGACTGAAAAACTCAAAATTTGCGGTGATTATGTCGGATAGCAATCTATTGCAGGATAACGATCTGACACAGCTACTGGGTCCGTATCTCGGACCAATGATGGCTCTTGTCCAGCAGCAGCAGCCGAAGCAGCTGTCCACTAATACTATTAAAACTCCCTCTCCATCCACGAGTCCGTCACAAGCAACAGCTGAACAGCAAACTATAGAAGAATGCACGATGCAATATAAATTACCGCCAGAGACATCGGTACAACTAGTGCCGTCCAGTCCGCCAGATCAGGAGCACCCATACCAACCAACGAATAAACCCGTGGACCCCATCTCTAAGCGTCCGCAGCGAAAGTCGCGTGTGCGTGAATCGGCTCTCAATGGACAATCCAACCCGGCAGACGGCGCAACGACATCAAACGCCGCACTTGTTACCAACGAACTGCTCAACAACATGTTGATCTCACAATTTGGTTCCAATCCAGCTGATGCGCTGAACGAAGCGTTAACGTCTATGCTTAAACAACAACAGGAATCGAAGAGTCAGCGCCAAACTCGTCGACGCCGTAGTGCTTCAGCAACTGGCACGCCCCTCAACCTGGAGGATATTATACTCGTTGAGCCACAACCATTACTCGACGTTCACCCGGAACCAGATAGTGATGTTTCCACGTTCACGATGCCACCTCAAGAGCTATCTGAACCGCCCCCTATAACGCGGCCCATCATCAAACGACGCAAAGCCGTTATGCAAGCGTCAAGACAAAGTTGTGCCAAAACCACAAACAGAGAAGAGATTGCAATGCCCACAACAGATACTTCCAAGACTTCCAAGACGGAGCCCAAACAATCTAAGGTCACAGAGGATGCTGCCTGCACTGCTGATCGTACTCAAATCATGGAAAATTCTACTGACCAACTAGCAGTAGAAGTGCCACAAGCCCCCACCAGCACTGTTTCGGAAGTTGGCCCTAGTGACAGCCATAATCTAGAACTGGCTGGTTGCGATGACACGGCCAAAAACGCCGCAAAATGCAGCCCCAACAAACCAAATATGGCTAGTGTACGTAAGACAAATGTTAAGTCTGCTCTAGGCCAAAAACTTTTGGAAGCTATTGGCTTGCCGCAGCCTGGTAAAGACGTGCCAACGGAAAGTTCGCGTGACACATTGCGCAGTGCCTTAAAACGTTCGCTGAAGCAGGCCCAAGAGCAGCAACAACAACTAAAGCGCGTTAAGCACGAGGAACCAGTTAAACAGTTGGCCGATTCGACAACCAGGCCTGTTGCAGGAGAATCATCGGAGGAGCACAAGAAAGCCATCGCTGAGCGGGAACTGGAATTACTAAAGCGCAAAACAAAAAATGCAGAGAAAAACAGTTTGTCAATCACGGAGTAAGTAAATTTCATAAACTCCCATTGTCTTCTTATACCCTGCGCCCATTGAAAATTGGTAAATCGGGGTATAATGATTTTGTGCAAACGTATGCAACAGGCAGACCCCATAAAGTATATATATTGTTGATCAGCATCAATAGTCAAGTCGATGTAGCCATGTTCATCTGTCTGTCCGTCCGTCTACAAAAAAAAGCAATTCAATTATTACAAACTGGCGCTTTGGTTTGTACATATATGTATTTCAATACTCTTTCAAGCTCTTAGTTTAGAAATTTAGAATTTACTTAGTGCAGTGTGTGTGTATTTGTGATTCTGTGTACGTGTGTTTGAACGCAAGGGGACTGCAATTTATGAAAAGACAAAGTTCAGGGTATCCCCTAGTCGGGCGCTCCCGACTAGAGCCTTCTCACTTGTTTATTAATGTGAATGTAATTTTAGTGAGAAATCGGAACGCACGGATGTGACTTCTTCGTCTTCACGAAACCGTAGAAGTCGTAAAAAATCGAAAACTGACGCTCATGAGGATGACTCTGGTGTTGAAGAGAGGAAAAATGAGCGATGGGATGAAGATGATGATTTGCCACTAAAATCAGAACACGAAAAAAATTCAGAACATATTAATCGTCCTACGCGCACAAGCAAAACGATGTCCAAGTATTATAAATGTCCTGCTTTGTCGCCTCAGAAGTTACAGCATGCTATGGGCAGGCGGTCAACCAGACAACGTTAAATTGCTGGACTCATCAGTTTGAACTATATAATGATCGCGCTTACGTCTGACATATAAAATATGCGCAGATATTGTTAACATTTCTCATTTAACTTTAAGATGCAGTGTACACAGTATATACATACTTTATTCATAAATAGTTTAACTATTACTCAACCAGAGTTAAATATATGAATTATCCACATAGATAATCATATTATATACAAATTTTGTACATTTTAGTTTTCTTTGGCATTATTAGTTTCCTAATAACATCCATATGGGGAATTGGGTGCCTATAATACAGTTATCGTTTATCGATCACATTTAAAGCTCTTTTATAAAAAAAACTTGGCTTCGATTAATTTGGGCTATCCCTTCAACATTTGATAACCACCAGTTAAATTACCTGTTTTAAAATATATCAATATCGTTTAATTGTAATTGGGATAACTATTTGCAAATCCTGTTGATCATTTGTTTATTCACACGTTATAAATATGTATTTTTGCGAATTTTTAACATAAAGATTATTAAATACGATCATCTTATATTATTCCAAACTATATGTTTATAACTACATATTTACACTTATAACAGCAGTTATTTAGGAATATACAGTGTACATTAATCAATAATCGTAAGATGAGCGGAATAGGCAGACAATATGTGTTATTCAATATATTAAGAGAGAGAGAGTACGAGAATGTACGGAATAAGCGTGCGATTTTGGCGCTGATGCTTTTGGTACCGTTATATGTTTACACGGCGATCTGCAATTTTCGAAGTATGTGAGTACTGGAGTTATATGAAATTTGTGCTCCAAGTTGATATAGGCGCGAATACAAAGAGATGATTGAGTCTGAGCAAACATTGTGCTTGCATAAGAAATATGTTTACTTATATAGAAAGAACACAATTAATTTAAAAGCGGTTTCAAAAACAAAAAACTAAAACTGTTTTAGACATTCAAAATCGCGTATAGTCACACCAAAAAACACTCCGCAAGCTGCGCACTTTACTTAGAGACTGTTCTTTAATATGCAAAGCGTTTTATTGAATTCGTTTATTCTGTAATCAATATAAAATTGTTTGGAATTGAATATAGTAGCGACCACCCTTCACAAAGTCACACATCCCCACACACAAGCACAGGTCGCAAGCTGCGCCATTTGCTTAGCGGCTGCGCTTGGACCACACTGTGGGAAATTTATTCTTCAATTACGTCAAAGTTAATCGATATGATCTTTATAGAATTTACAGTACTGAAAAAGAGCATCCAAATGTTGTACTTGAATTGCATTTTATCATATTTTGGGCAGGTGGTTGATCTTTCTGATCTGCGTAGACTTTCGGAGAATATAAAAAACTTATTTTGGTGCCCTCAAATAACCAGGTAAAAAATCCGATATTTATCGATAATAAGAAAGCTCCGGATTATCGACACGAACTTAATACAGACCGCAACTGCATTTCTTCACTCAGCCCCACGCTATGGGATAGGAAACCTGTAGAACTTCGGTGTTTGTCTTAATCAAATTTTCTGACACTCAATGTCATCCAAGATGGACTGTCGTTTTTCTCAAATTCAATGGGTATAGAAATTAAAAAAGTGAAAGAAATACGGCTGTGTGCATATGATGTCACGATCTCGCCGGGAAACGGACAGCAACTATATTTGAAATTGAATTAAAAGCTAAACATCAGTCGAACATTATTTGCGCCTAGCGACGGGTGTACAAAGTGCGAACAATTCGAATTTATTGCGAATACCAACTAAACCTATTTTAGCATTTATTACTTATGCTATATATCTAAAGCTATTTTGGTAAGGATTGTCAAGAAAGAACAGGGAGCCGACGTAGAAAATTTTAACGTTTCGTTGTATATATGCATGATGTATGTATGTACATGCACATAAATATACACATTAAAAATATGCATACTACATACATAGGGAATGCAAATTATATACAACATTCATTCTCATTCACATACACACAAATTAGTTTATCTATAATTTATCATATTACTTCATGTTGTTTGGGCCATAGATAAGAGCGGGTTTTTTTTTAACCCATTCGATATCTATTTTTCGGTAGGAGTGGGTGCTTTAAGTTGGTACAATGAGCTGCTGCTGTAGAAAACGCAAACGTGAAGCTGATTGTTACAGTAATGATGAGGAAAATCATTTACACGTGAGCACCGATGACGTGAGTATATTAACACCATTTTTCTTATAAATCGAACAAGTGTGAAGCTACCTTATAAAATAGGTTTTGTAAAGCTCTGTAAATAGTTGAACTAAACGCATATCGTTTATGTATATACGTTATCAATGAAAACCCAGCAACGTATGTATAACACACCATACATATGAAACAGTCGATAACTTTAGCACAAGGTGACAACACCTTGCTAGACATCCAAGCTCTTACTGAAAGAACAATCAAGAGAGTGCCTCATTCATCTAGCTTTCATTCGCCTAATAAAAACCCCAAAAAGAGAGATACAAACGCTTAAGAAAAAAAGTGTCAATATATACACACGTATTGTACATACATATGCATATATTTAATATATGCGTTCACACAAAACAGAAAAACGAATAGAGAGAAGAGACACTGAGGCAGAGAGAGAGAGAACACGTTGAGAGTAAGCTCCATAGCATCTCATAAGCAAGAAGTTTGCGGCCGTCGCTGTCAACCGGTTAGTATGACTGCAATAGCGTTGCTAGTACGCGAACTCTACGATCTCTCGAATGCATTTTGGCACAACGAATTTAATTTCGTCCGAAGTTTTCAATATTACCATACAAAGCGGCGACTGCATTTGTTTTGGTTTTATTGTCGGCAACACTGGTTGCATATGTATACGAAAAATACATCGAGCTATAGCGGAATGGACGCGGGAACGGACATCGATTTTGCGGCTATTGAGGCCAGCACGTCTTGCCAAGCTTTCGCAAATTTTGAACACCAGCAGGCGGATAACATAGATAACATCGAAATAGTTAATGGTATGGATTTTGATGTACGTAAAAGCCAAGAATATCTTATGTTGTATTATTTTCTAAGCAATTGTAGCTACAATACATATTCATAATGATGCATGTACGTGTTCACATGATATTGTGCCGTTTATCGATGGAACCTGTGCACGCTTTTAACTACGTAATATATCAACTTTAACAAATTTAGTATGTTTGAGTTTAGATGAGAGCAACTTTCAATAATTACGTCTTTCCCTGACATTTAGCGGTCTCTTCATCAATTATTCTCTTTCTTATTAACGCGGAGAGAAACTCGCGAGCTTTTGCTCAGCTGTTGTACACAGTCGTGGCATACACCAAAGTCGTACCCTTGCTGTTTTAACATTGCGCGGCTGCTCAGCTGTTGTACACAGTCGTGGTGTAAAAAACTAGTACACTCTATTTTGTTTACTTAAATTTGTAACGTTTATTCATATACAAACGCAATTTATATTATTATGTCAAGCATCCTCAAAATCTACATATAGTTTTAGTTTTGTCCCTATGTTATGCTCACGTTTTCATTACAACTTTCATATGTACATATGTATGTACATACATACATATATGTGTATAAGCTTTTCAACACTACGCTTTTGTTTTAAGTTTCTCTTGTTGGGCGAGACATTTGCGAAATGTGAGACATTGAATTAAGTAAAAACTTCTGCTGTTGCAGTGGGTATTCCAGTAAAAAAAATTATAAGTCCTTTTATCGGAACTGTAATAGGATATAAGTAACAGAACTATAACTGTGATATGTATTTTAGTACGAATCAATAACGCGCTCTAGCTATTGCTAGTCGCGTATATTTTTTGCAAATAACTGAAAACCGTAAAACCTCTCCTATATAAGGCATACATATACATAAGTACATAAATATATAAGCATATACATACACACATATATATATAGGAGTTAACAAAGCGTATTAAAATACAGCAATTGTACTTGTTTTGGCTGTGACTCAACTTTAAACGTACTGCGACCAACAATTTTAAGCAATGTGTTTTAAGCTTTTGTGCAGAAAACTGTTTTGTTGTTTTCATCAAGCAAAAAAGAGTGGTTTCGATGAGGTAAGACTTGACTGAAGGACTGGTGTTTGGATATCCAATGATAATACACATATATATATATGATATAATTTATTGCGAAAAGCTTATCGTTGTGCTTAATGTATTGTAATGACATCATGTGAAACTTTGCGAAAGAAAACTTAGTTTGTGTTCTGTTTACCAAATTTAAAAGTAAAGTTAAAAATCATATATGTATATTCAATACCTACTTACCTTTATTATTTTGGTCAATATCATATATGTACATATTTACCTTAAGTTGCAAAAGTATTTAAATGTATGTCGGGTGCCGGAGATAAAAAGTAAGCTCTAGTCGGGAGTGCCCGACTAGAAGATACCCTGAACCCAGCTACGAGCTCGCATGCATGCTTATATACAAACCACAGCGTAAATCTTTAGTACTTGAAGTGCTTTTTTTTTTATATTTGGGGCGTGTAGGAAGAGGAGAATTGAGGCTCTGGTCCTCATGGTTCCGTTAATTATCGATAATATATATAATAGTAATCACTTAAAATAAACAAAATCTGTTTATGGTACTCAAACTTAGAAACTATAAGTTCGGACGGACGGACAGACAGTCAGGCATGACTAGATCGACTCGGCTTGTGATGCTCCCAAGAATATATATTTGTATATTATATACTTTATAGGCTCGGAGGTGTCTCCTCTGCCTGTTACATACATTTGCACAAAACGATTATACCCTTTCTACCCATTGTTAATGGGTTCAGGGTTCAGAAAAGATGTGCGCTCCATCCCATCTGTTTTCATCTAACTATGTATATACTTTATAGAGTCGGAGACGTCGCCTGCCAAGCGTTACACATTGACAAAACTATAATACGCCGTGCAAGCGCATAATAGATAACAAATCGTGCTGGAGTAGCAGATTTAATAAGTAAGTCTGCATTGAATACTTAACACATCGAAGATAGAAGCTATATGGCTTTGCCACCATTTGAATGGGTACCCTATAATATTTAGTACTTTGTTGGTGTTTCCCTAAATCATGGAGACCACAGTAAGCCTTTTTGTTGTTGTTTGTTTTGAACATTAGAATTGCTGATATGTCAATGTTATCTATTTTTGATATATTCCATGAACAAGCGCGAAAAACTGAACAGCTAAACATACTTGTAATGTACAGAATTTAAAAACTGACAAAACATAATATTATAATCACTTTAGGCTTCCTTTTACGAGTACTCTGATGCACTGCTTAAGTACCATTCGGATGAAATTGGCGAACTTTGCGAAGGCGTTAGCTTTACCTTCAGCGGAAGAATTGCAATAAACTGCGAGAGGTGAGTAATTTAGGTGAAATTAGATATAGATATTTACTAAATTGATATATATTCGAAGATTTTCCATTAACTTTGTGTACAACAATGAAACACGGGATGTCGCATTGCACATCAACCCCCGCCTGCCTCAAAACTACATTGTACGTAACACCAAAGTACATGATGTTTGGGGCCGGGAGGAAGTATCCTCGGCACTGCCATTTTTACTCCGACGCGGTGATAGATTTGCCATTCAAGTGTTAGTTACGGACGCGTGCTACATGATATCGATAAATGGCCATCACTTCGCTGAATACGCACACCGTCTACCCTATAGCGGAGTTCAGAATGTCACAGTCAAAGGTGATGTCGAGGATGTTCAGATGCAGCGCACCATGGTTCAGGCATACCCACAACGTTTGAAGGCGTCGGCTGCACGAACTATAGAGGCGCATCTATCTGCCGAATCGGACGAGGTGGACGCCAACGCTAAGGAGACTATCAGTATTCCGCATGAGTGGTGTCTGATCAGCGCTCCCGCAAAGCTGTCTGACAGTTTAACAAATAGCAACCGCACTGCTGCCGATCAGGGGCTCACGCTCCCATACTATGGCACCTTTATGCCGAAATCATTAAAAGAGGGCCGCTGCATAAAGATCGAAGGCCGTGTGCGTCTGTTGCCACACTCGTTTTACATCAACTTGCAGCAGGGTCAGAACATTTGGCCACATCCTGTTATTGCATTCCATTTGAATCCACGTTTTTCGCAAACGAGCAGTGGTGCCATTGGTAAAGCGGTGGTCTGCCGTAACGCCTGGTACAATGGGAAGTGGGCTCAGGAGGAACGGTCTGAGCTGGACACAAACTTTAGGCCCGGCCGTACATTTAGCTTGGCAATTGTGTGCGCTAAGGATTGTTTCGAAGTTTATGTTAACCAACAGTTTATAACCGAGTTTAAATACCATTTTGAACCAGATATTTTGGACACAGTTTACATACAGGGCGACTTAAAGCTCTGGAATGTGACACTGGAACCCAATCCGATGATTAAGGGCAAAAAGGTGCGCATCTATCATAACCCTATATATTCGGATGAATATTAGTTTATCAAATCTGTGGCATGTCAAATTCAACTTCATTATCTATTCATTAGTTGGTACAAGTTGCCTTCAGTGACAATAATGTGCTTTTGGTCTTAAGTGTAATATCTTCTAAATAAAAGTATCCTGGCTAAAACAATGCGTATGTCAAAAAAATGGCGATTAAATACGGCCCAGAAACTGCAATCCACTAATCTTTCAGTGTTACTAATATTGTTAATTGTAATCATTTAAGTTTGCGCTATTGCTTGTTAATATATGCGTAATAAATTTATTTTACAAGTACACCAAAACTAGTTTTAAGAAATAAACTAATAATACATAAACCTAAGAGTGCCTGATTTGAAGGATCCAAATATTTACTTGCAGGTAATTTTCCACACATTCATATGTGTACTTTTATACCCTGAACCCGTTGAAAATTGGTAAAAAGTGTATAATGTATATAACAAACAGAAGGAGGCATATCCGACCCCATAAAGTATAAACAAATATTCTTCACAAGCAGCAATAGCCGATTCCGACTGCTATATATATATACGTTCATGTAAACCAATCAGATCATATTTATTATCGATATGATCGATAACTCATTAAATAGATCTTATAGATATTATTAAAAAATTTATAGTTGGATCTATGTTCAAACTATAATTCGTCCCATTTTTCCAAAGGGTATAATGGTTTCCTGCAAAAAACTAAAACACATGAAGGAAGCCACCAACACACAGTATATATATCCGCGATCCAGACAACGGTCTCGGAAAAACTTCAAATTTGAAAGACAGCAATAAAAATAGACGTTATTCAAGAATAAATCTTCCAAGTATGGATATCTCCGTTCGTATTTTCATATCTCTATTATTACCATCGATCATTTGAAATGACCGGTAGATCCAACTCTCTGTTAACAACTACGCTATTCCTAACCACATTTTAGAAACTATAAATGAAATATTGTTTCTCTTTGATTTCGTTTCAATGTAACGGAACACACGCCCTTAAATATCTACACCAGACAAATTGAATGAAATCAGGGCTCCGGTTCGAACCCATGTTTCACCTCTGGGTTCGGTTCATGAACCTGGTTTTTCAGATTTATAAACGCAGGTTTTGGTTCGAACCTGGGTTCGGCGCCCTTAATTATCTTTTATAATTTCTTCGCAAACAAAATTCAAAATTGGTTAATTGGTCCGGGTTCGAACCGGTTTGCGCCCTTGAATGAAATGTAGAAAAAACTCATTGCAATGTGCACATCGAAAGAAAGTATTCATTTGAGTTGTTGACAATTGTCAAAATTATTTCGGTTAAACATATAAATCCCCAACGCTACGCCTTTCAGAAAGGCCGCCGTTCGAGCATGCATAACAGTTTTAGGCGACTCCAAGGCAATGAATATTTACGAGGGCGCTCGCAGCATTGCCCTGCGGCGTGACTTGGATGCCATGTCCATATTCTATGAAGAACGCAGCGCTGCCAGTCTATGTAAACAGTTCCACTTGATTAATCCGCCAGTGCCCGGGCTTAGTTTTTTCTTTCATGGACTGATTCTTGACGACTGCGAGCACTTTGCGATAGACTTTGTGACTAAAAGGAAAAAGCGATGTGACGCCTGTGACGTTGTTTTGCAGATCGGCGCCCGCCTGCCGCAAAACTATATTGTCCGCAACTCGCGGCTGATGGGCAAGTGGGGCCCAGAGGAAAATTCATCGAATTCACCTTTTATGCTAAAGCGTGGTAACACATTTTGGATGCAGGTGTTACTTACAGAAGATTCGTTTTATATTTCGGTAAATGGCTTTCACTTTGCACAATATAATTACCGTATGCCGTACCGGTGGATAGTCGGAGCAGATGTGCGCGGCGATGTTTCCGACATGGTCATAGGCATCTTCTATGTGACGGAATATCCAATTCGCGTAAGCAATTCTAAGGCCAGCGTCATACCCTTCCTCAACGACCCCTTTAGGGACTGTTTGCATCCAGGTAGTCACACAATACCGCTCTCATGGCTGCGTATTGATGGCCTCGAACATGAAAATCCTCAAGACCAATTGACCATGCCATTCTATGGCCGTTTGCCGCAACACGAAAAACTGATCGATGGTCGTGCACTGCGCATTGAAGGGCGCGTCCGTCTTATGCCTCAGAGCTTTAGTGTCGCTTTACAGCGTGGTGAGAATATCTGGCCACAGCCCACCGTATCGTTATTGTTTAGTCCTAGTTTCCTTCGGAATAGCCGGGCTAAGGTAGGCAAAGCCATTATATCGAGGAGTGCTTATATTAAAGGTACGTGGGTAAGTCGAGAGGTATCACGCCTGCATACACATTTAGGACCAGGGAAAGCATTTGTTCTTATAATCGCCTGTCGGAAGCAATGCTATGAGCTGTTTGTCAATAGCTATTCACTGCTGACTTTTAAGCATCAGATGAACCCCGCAGACATCGATATAGTTAACATATGGGGTGACGTTAAGCTCTGGGATGTTGTCATGGAGAAGGTCAAGATACCGTTGAGACAACACAGTAAGTTCAATGTGTTTTCCCAAATGTTATTGCATATTGTTATAGCCATTTGTTTATCTAACAGGTCGTTCTCTTATCAGTTTTACCCGTTTTGGTTAAATTCAAAATGAACAAGGGCTTGGAAATATTTGTTTGGAGTCTCCTTTTACTTGTGTCCAGTAGAAGTATGTGCTTAGAATCAAACCCAACCTAAATGTCATGTTGTAAAAAGCGCTTGTGTTTATTGCCATTTGTTGGCTTGCCGACTAACCATATTTAACGAATAAACATCAGTGGCGCAAGAAGCGAGTAGATTTATATTTTCATCTTTAGCTAACATTCTTACCACATATTTTTCTGCAATTAAAATAGCAAATAGCCCGGCGCACTTTTAACAGACTTGGCACAACTGCAGGACGCTCTACTCATAAATGTCAACGTGCTGTCAACTGGACCGAAGCCCATAATAAGAACGCAGGTGGACTGCAGTGGTCTGCCTCAATTGATTATTAAAAATGATAATCGATTAAAGACGCCTCCTGCCAATTCCGATGCTTTGTCTGTGGGCCTGCTGCGTTTAACTGACGTTTATGTCTGCATGTGTTGGGCAAGACAGTTGACATTGTTTTGCCGTGTACAACAAAAAGTGGCATCAAAATGGGCAAAGCCGAAAACGTCAACCAGACGGCAAATATTTCCCAAGGTTACCAAAGGAAGTCGCTTCTGTCAGCGAGAAAAAAAATTAATATTATTTATGGTTCAAGTTCGAACGTGCTACGCATTTTTCGTCTGTTTTGGCAATGAAGTGGATCATTGCCAACGTGGTCAACTAAACGCACTGGACAGCGGTCGCTGTTGGCTCTGCTTCAGTATTTGATAAGTTAACGTTCCTTTCATCGGCTCAACTAATGTATAATGCCAAAGTAAATCAAAGATGCGAAAGCTCTTCTAACTCGGACACAAGCAGGCAATGCGATGGGTGCTTAATATTATATGTTTATACGTATATTCTTTGGCTTAGATTAATTCTTTAAAACAGTAATTTATTTTTGATGGTGGATGTTCTCCCTTTAATAGTCCAAAGTGTTTTTTAACGAAAATGAAATATTAATGTATGCGCTTAAATATATTTTAACAAAACCGTTTTTTCTTTCTTCCGCTTCTCTCTCTCTCTCTCTTTTGATCTACGATTGCGCTTTTTTATTCGATAAAACAACTTATATCAGTGCTGGTCGATAAAATATCGTGCCAGGGCTGCATACACTTAGAATCTAAGTTCTTTCTACATATGTATGTATATGTGAAAGCAGCGGGTTGCATTGTTAATGTTAAGTATATTCTTACATATATCCTTGCAGATAAAAATTTAATGCAAAATAGTTCCTGTCAGTCGTGCGTTTTTGTTGCGGGCAATACATATGTACACATATATGTATGTATATCGACATCGCCTATATCCGACCACTTTTTCAAGATATTTTGACCAAACTTTGCAATTACCAGTATATATTTGTAATATTTGCGGGCCAAACTATAAAATCCTTTGAAAAGATTGTAAGTGTGCCCATTCTCCTAAAGTATGACAAATATCAGCAAGCTCGAACGAGTAGATAATATATTTTTGTGTGAAAAAATAGTTAAATATAAACTTAGAGCGCACATCTTCTGTACAAAGGGTATTTCGTCTTCGCCACTCCGAATAAAATTCTTGGCTACGTCAGATTTTTGGACTCTGCCCCTTTTTGCATAAGTAGCCACAAAATCGATTGCATCCTTGCTGGCAAACAATGTGCAAAAGTTTCGACTAAAACCGATGGAATCGGGGTCGACAGGTAGGTAGGCTTGCTGACGGCTCCCATTTTTTGTAATTAATCAAAATCAGAATTAATTATGCGCTCATGGTTAGCAGCGAACAAAAACGTACCCGCTGCTACCTTAAAAATGCTGTTCGTTTTGCCGCTGCCATTGCAATTAAAATGTCGTCGCACCGAAAAAAAAATTAAATGCCAAAAGCGTCCACTATTCTGCGCAATTTGAAGCTGCCGCTGAGACGACAACTGTCCTTCGCTCCTCGCTCCTCGCTCCTCGCTCCGTGCTCGTGGCAATTACCGCAGGTATCGCTTGCCCAGCATTCAGTGTACACCTACTGATTTTATTTATTAATTTCATATTTTTTATGCCGTTTGGCTCACGACGATGATACTGGACAGAACGATCCGAGGCACCAGCTGTTAACTTTGCTTGATCCGTTTGCGCATTTCGCGCATAACTTGTTCTTTCATGTAATTTGTCACCATTGATGACGTTATTATCTGCATTAATTGAAGGTTGGTGTTGTTTTGATGACTTACTTCGATGCATCCTATTGCGCAATTTCTGAAAGTGAGAGACTTGGTTTCATTGAGTAAATCTGCATACAGTATGTCAACAAAGTGTTTTTACTAGCAAAAAAAAAAACACTTTTTTTTTTAGTTATTTTGCAAGTAAATGTACTTAAAGTTGAATACTTTCTTACAGACTTTTTTTTCTGATTCTTCATTTTTCTAAGAACTAAACCGCATTCAAGGAATTTAAATACCTTGCCTTATATTTGCTAGAAACCAAAAAAAAATTTCAAATTCAAATTCTAAGATACATTCGCACAAAACCATTATACCCTCTTTACCCTTGGAGGTATTATTACGTATATTTAGTTGATATATAATAACAAAATCGCACTAACCAAATATACACATTTCAGGCGACAGCCTGGTCAATGGCCCACGACTAGCCCAGACGCAAAAGTTAGTCGACGTTACCATTATTCGCCGCGTAAAGTGGCTTATCAATATTCCATCTGTGTAGCACTGTCTCACACAGCACGGTACAATCAATGCCTCTGTAGTGCGGCAGCGCTGGCAACATTCTAAATTAAACCTCAATTTAGGTCTCTGCGCCAGCAGCTGCTTCTGTCAATTGTTTGAAATGGTCAACGGAATGCAGCTTGTTTCTCACACAACGCAATATCCCAGTCTCAAATAACAGCCGCTTTCCGATAAAATTACAAGTCGTCCAAAAAAAAAACAAGTCAACAAAAATTGCCCGGCATAGGTGTGCAGATATTTAAGAGAAGTGCCAGCTATAGCCATGCCTGATATATTGAACCACCAAATCAATCACTTTTTGTGATGTCTGCGTTGCAGGCGTTTGCTAATCCCCTGGATTCAACGCAGCCTGCTGCCTTAATCATGAGGCGTTGAAACAAGCTACTGTCAGAACCAATTACGCACTTTTAAAATGCACTTATTTCTATTTGTGGAATCGAGCTTTGCCTTAAAAACGGTCAGAAGAGGTTACTACGATACACCTCTTCTGCGCTCGGAGACATTTGTTAACATCAAACTAGCCTACCTGTTATCAATTGGACTTTATATATATATCGCAAATGAAATTAGTCTTTGGCAAACCCTATGATAAATACCCTTTTCTGACTGAACAGATTTTGTGATATCTCGGGCGTAAGTTCGATTTGAAACATTAAAAGGAATAATTTTTTGCGGAGTGTCGAAGTCTTATAGAACTTATGTATATAGTTCAAATCCTTAACTTATTACCTATATTAACACGCTCAAAATAAAAAATTGTTTCAAACCAAAACTCATTTCGCGGCTAATAATTTCTATGACAGCTATATGATATTATGGTCTGATCCATCCGACTTCAACATATTGTAAATTAATTAAAATTAAATAAATTAAAACTATCAGAGTATTTTACATAGAAACAGACAGAAAGACGAACATGGTTATTCGATTAGGCTTTTGATACTGATCAATAATAAAACTGAAGCTTTTTTAGTTAGCATAATTCAAAGTGTGTAATTTAACAATAAATTGTATGTCAAATTTTAGAAAGCATTTCGCTTTTTATCTTCTAAATTGGGAAGACAATTAAAAAGAGAGTAACTGATTCTGGCTATAAATTGCCACTTTTAATTAATGTTGTTCTATACCATATTTTTAATATTTAAGTTTTCATTTTAGTTTCCCTTCAACACTTACATTACCAGAATGATTAAACAGAAGTTATTTAGCCAGCGCCAAGAAAAGTTAATTTAATCTGTTGAAGGTTGTTAAACTGCAGACAGAGTATCTAACAGCTGGAAGCGACCGACTTCAATGAAACTTACTTGTTTTGTGTTGGTTCGATTTTTGCAACATTAAATCAGAGTTGAATTGTGCCGCTTCTGAAGCCTAACGTAAGCTACTGTGGAAGTTGCCTTTTCGTGTAAGCGATAAATTCACAATATATTCGGAAACTTGTTCCAGACTGCAGACTTTTGAGTCCGATCCTGCCGTGTTTCAAGCCACATTGCGTTAGTGTGTGGGTCTAAGGGACCGACAGCGTCGACTGCTGTTCGAGCTCCCCGTTTCTTGGAATATCGTTCGAGATCAATCTTTCACTCGTCTGATTGCATATTTTTATATGGTAGTTGGGCACATCGTTCACATCCTTTTTCGGCGTTTTAGCCCGCCAGTGACTAGTTGCTGTTTCTTCGGTTTATTTTACCACGTGCTCCTTTTTTTGAATTCCCTGTACTTAAAAAATATTTGAGGTATATTTGTGCAAACTGAAATGTATACGTAAGTATATGTTTTTGCTCATCAGCTGCGAATAAGTAAATAAAAGCATGTTTATTTTCTATGGGGACTATTTTTGAGTTTATTGAGTATCTTCAAGTCGAACATATGAGGATGAGGGCGACAACAATGTTTTATAGCTTTTGTTTGCGTTGATTTTATTTGTTAAATACTGTTGAAAATGTAATTTGAAAATTGACCAAGAAATGTACAACAACGTCAATTTTAAATAGTGGGTATTTTATATTTTAGTTAATTTCAACTTTAATTTTACAGAGGAGATTTTTTTTTGTTTACTCTAATAAACTATAAAATATACTATAAAATTGTATTGTTACCAATTTCAATTACTTGAAAGTGTTTTTGACTCTCTATTGACACCAACAAGGGAAGAAATCTGCCAAGTTGCGGATGCTATATTTCACTTGCAAAGTGCCACCTGCAGGTGGAAATCACAGGAGGTGGGCCATAAGCCCGGCGCCAGTTGACAGTGTATGTATTTGTATATATTATACTTTCACGTTGCCTCTAATGGCAACTGGCCACAGCTGGCGCCAGCGCAGACGTGTGAAACACGGGCCGCTGATAAGGATCTCGGGCCGACTGTGTGGGTGGACTCGTAATCCGCGCCGCGAGTGTATGCACCGTTGTTGTGTGTGCTCCAGCCCAGTACGGGTGCATGTAGGTTCTGGCTGACGCGGCCACCAGGTGTTGCTCTTGCACAATTAGCAGTCCTGGCATCGTCTTGGTCTGGCGTTGGCTGATGGCCCAAATTAATGGCTGGCCATTCGCAAGCGTTATGGCCACGATTTGACTGTTGTTGCCGGACTGGCGCCAGTACCCAGGAACTGCCATCGACTGAATTCTATGATGGCTATGAATTCTTCCAATACGCATAGCGAAAAACTGCACGTTAACTAGCTGATAATTAATTAATTAAAAATACAGTGCAATATCTGTTGTCTTTTTTTTTTTATATTATCTATTATAAAATGCACAGGAGAAGCAAACGATAAGTCTAGACAAGGGTTTGTGGCTGCGCGCATGCGCACCTGTGTGCGCAAATCTTAATTTAAATTCCCGTCTGCCACGTATTACATAGGAAAATTATAATTACGTGCAAATTGGACACTATGCGGTGCTCATCTGTAGAATTGAGTTACTGGAAACACGTATATATATGTAGGTAAAATAATTTAATATTAGCGGATTGACAACAGCGCGCTCCCGTCATAATACATATTTTTGAATCCTTCTTTTTTTAAGAAAGTTGCCAATATTGATTATATTTTCATATTATATATTATTTTTCATTATTATTATATTTTTCATATATTTCAATATTATTTTCAAAAAATATAAAAAAATTCCATTTTAGATAATTCTTATTTTATGTGAATTATAAATGCCAAATTTTTTTGTACAGCAGCAGATCAAAAATATTCAATTTCACCTGTATTTGAAGTTAAAGTGAGATGAGTTAATGCTATATACAAAATATTGAATACAATTACAGCTTATAGCCAAAATTGTCGTTATTCGACTCAGCAGCCATTATCATTATCCACGTAAATGAAGCGAAGAGTGATCCACAATAAATTCATAAACGCACCAATCTAGAACACTTCGAGGGAGCAGCTTTCCGGGCTCCTTAATACAATAACTAGAGTTAAGTAAGAATTGGTTCAAAAGCATAGATTCTAAACATGGATGATCTCAACAAGGTACCCCTGCATTTTGTGGTCTAAGGGTATAGGGTAGCTGGCTTTCAGTCGAGAACGCACGCCCCGAGCATTCTCATTTGGTTTATTTTAAGAATGTCACTTGTGCATTGCCCGCTGGGCGCCAACGGTTCATGCTTTCCGATGCACACGGCCGACTCTGTCCCCACCGCTGTCTAGCCCCCCCCGGCCGTGCTGTTTTGACTTGGCGTGCAATTTAGCGTCAGTATGCAAATAATTTGCATTTGCGTTGTTTTTAACTAAGCGACACCAGCTGTTGGGCCTCCATTCATGTATGCATTTATATACGCACATATATCTTCGTATGCACATACATACAGTACAGCATTATGTATGTTTTAGGCGTTTACGTTTCTCTGTAACTTGATTTCGTTCTCATTTAGGATCATCTTTAGTTTTCTAACACAAATAATTTGAAAGTTTTGCTAACAATTTAATTTGAAAACAATTATGAATCACGCAGCAAAGTTTCAAAATAAGCCCATAAAATTAGCGTTAACTGTGAACTCACGTTCATTGTCTGCCAACATGTGAAATCATGATGATATTACCCCGGACCATCTGAAGACAATAAAGTAAACCCTTTAATAGCTTCAAAATAACACTAGCATTGGTGGAGCTATTTTTAGGCAGTATTTCGCCCAATATTTGTGCAACATTTTCTCGATTGGCTAAATCGAGTTCGCATGGCGACTACAACTTGTGATCTAGCGACTTGTCTTAGATTTTGTTTCGACTGTTTACACAAATGCTAATTTTTTAAGTTGACTCTGGAGTGCCAATCACATTTTTGAAATTTGTGGGCCACAATATATGAACCTCTTTTTACTGGCAGACAACAGTTAATGGGACTTCAAAGGAGCTTTTACTGTAAAAATTAAATTTCGTTAATATAAGTATATAATATAATGTAGATATATTTATTTTATGGATTCCACTTATTTGTGACGCTGACCCAAATTAATTTATTATTGAAATATTTTGAATTCAATATTCATTTAACAGTTCAAAAATCATTGAGAAGTAGATTTTATCAAATTCATGATCAGATCAAGCTTATACTTTTTTGATAACTAAGCTGCGCAGCTAGGTAGAGGGTATCTCATAGTATGGGCCTTTCACTGGCCTTGTTGTTATTTATATAAGGCTAAAACCCACACCTTATGGCGATCAACCAACAATTTAGGCGTTTCAGTTCAACGAACTTCTGTTTTCTGCATAGATTGCATAAAA
The DNA here is from genome assembly GCA_035047465.1 of Drosophila sordidula. Classification (NCBI taxonomy): domain Eukaryota; kingdom Metazoa; phylum Arthropoda; class Insecta; order Diptera; family Drosophilidae; genus Drosophila; species Drosophila sordidula. The sequence continues at coordinate 2,729,597 of JAWNPQ010000090.1, read as the reverse complement.
TTGTTTGCTTTGAAAAATTGACTATATTACTTATTTTTATACCCTTGCGATGAGTAGCATAATTCTGTCGAGAATATTGGTGTGCGTTGAATAAGAGATCTCTGATCCCATAAAGTATACATTAATATAATTCATTGCCGTTATCAGCCGAATCGTCTTGTCATTTCTGCCTATCCGTTTGTCACAACAATTAGTGAGTGTGTTTATACTTGTTCACAAGGTGAAAAGAGTATATTGGGTTTGTCAATTTTTTTCGAAAATGAGTAAGTAAAAAAAATCCAAAAAATTTTATTTTCAAAAATGCATATATTTGAAATGTAGAATTATAATAGAGGACAAATCATGAACAAAACGCCATCAAACATGAAAATCGGTTCAGTTTTGACAAAGTTATGGCCGTTTGAAATATGGGAGCTATGGATCTGAGAGCTTTACATGTCAAAATTTTTGTCAATTTTTGCATGATTTTTGACAAAAATTTGAACCCCCTCAGAATCGGTTTTAATGTTGTTTTTTATACTAATTGTGACCACCACAATCGATTAAAAATGTAAATTCGCATTTCTAAATTTTGAAGAAAAAAAATTTTCGTAAAAGTGTAAGGGGGGGGTACATGCTTTTTTTCAAAAAATTTCAAAAAAAATTTATTTCTCAAAATGCATATATTTGAAATGTAGAATTATAATAGAGGACAAATCATGAACAAAACGCCATCAAACACGAAAATCGGTTCAGTTTTGACAAAGTTATGACCGTTTGAAATATGGGAGCTATGGATCCGAGAGCTTTACATGTCAAAATTTTTGTCAATTTTTGCATGATTTTTGACAAAAATTTGGACCCCCTCAGAATCGGTTTTAATGTTGTTTTTTATACTATTTGTGACCACCACAATCGATTAAAAGTGTAAATTCGCATTTCTAAATTTTGAAAAAAAAATTTTTTCGAAAATGAGTAAGGGGGGAGTACATGCTTTTTTTCAAAAAATTTAAAAAAATTTTTATTTTTAATAATGAGTATATTTGAAATGCAGAATCAAACTAAAGCATAAAGCATGAAAAAAATGTCATCAAACACGAAAATCGGTTCAGTTTGGACAAAGATATGGCAGTTTGAAATTTTTCACGAACGAGTATTCCGCAGTCGGCTACGTCCGACGACAACGTTCTTACTTGTTTTCTTCTGTGTGTGATGATCACGGTGCGAATCCCTGTTGACGAAAGTCAGCGCTAGTGGCGAAGCAGCATGAATATACTCTTGAAGTCCGATCAGATCGAGACATTGATACGTTACACATGGACTGAACGGGTTTATTTAAGCTATAAAGACCACGATCTTTGATAGCTCATCTGGCTCATGAGATATGGAGCTGCAAGTGATTTGGGGGCCGTTAGGAGCTTTTTAAAATACGTTCAGACAGAAATTTTGCCTCTCCAAAAATAATAGAAAACGTCTCCATTTAAAATATCGTAGCCACTGAAATTCCGCAACTTTTAGTATTTTTAGTTTTTCGGAATTGCTTACATATTAAATTGAATATCTTTTGTCACGAAAATTTGATATCAGAAATTTTGGGGCTTCGCCACTAGATTGTCACCTCGTGTAGAGGTGTTTTTGGTTTGATAAATGTTTTAACACTCTTCCTGAATATTTCATATGCACATACATTACAAAAAAAACTAACCATGTATTTTAGATATTCTATACAAAATGTAATTGTAAGTTAAAGTAATTATCAGAAATCGACTGCAATTGAAAGCTGCAATTACATCAGCTAAAGTTGACTTGAAATTCAAATATGCCTTATTTAAATGAAATCAAAAGTTGATCAGCAATTGCGCACTATTATCCATATCCATTCTAGTGATTTAATATACCATTGATAGTGATATTCAAAAGTTCATAGTTCAAAGATAAGCATTTTGTGTTTCTATAAATAGAACCGAACATTATAACTGCCCAATTCAAAATGAGAGCTAAAGCTTTCTATCCAAATTCCATGTGTGCTGAATCATTAAAATTAATTCATTTGTCATGATGGTGTGGTTCAGGTTCTATAAGGCAGATAACATCACTTGTGTTATCTTTATGTGCATATATACTGAGCTGTTTGTATATATAAAACTTATTTATTTTAAATCTGATCTATTTTAAATTAAATTGAAAATACCTTTTTGTAAATTTATTGGTCCATTAATACATTTGATTCTTAAGTAAAAGTGATTATATAAAAATGTTCACGGAAATAACATGCATAGATTCAAACGCCTGTACTGCAGCTCTTTAAAGCTAAACAGCCTGATCTAATAAACCAGTTTCTATAAAAGCTGCAAGCTGATGTAATTGAAACCTGCTATTGCACATTAGGTCAATCAGATACGCGATAAAGAAAACTTAAATTGCACATATTTAATAATTTATGTTTTCCGAAGTGCGCATGCACCGACTGCCCGAGTCCAGTATCGTAACACCTTTTGTTTGCCTGTGCGATAAGGTAACAACATTTGTGTGTAGTACCTATGTGACTGATAAGGGGTCGCTGGCTAGTTCTGGTGTCCCAAAACAGCTCATGAGAACTTGGTGCGGTTGAACCGGGCGACGCACCTGTTGCCGTAACTCTCGCCCTCTCTTTCTGTCAGTCTCTCTGGTCACTTCTTCTATTATTCCAGCATGTTGTGGTCTGATAAGATTATTTAATGTATAAAAATATATAACCCCCATATGTCGCTCCTGAACGCCTGACTAAAATTCGCTGAGGGCGTCTGCACCAAGCCGAATTATGGAGTTATGGATCAGTCCCAACCAAATTCAGAACACATATTTCTTATGATAGTCAATTTGTATTTCAGCTTTCTGCTTTTATGGCACTTAATACATATATAAAATGAGATTATCGTTAATGCATAATGTTTTTTTAAACAGGCATAAATTGCCCAATTTTTCTTTAAATATTTTCATAACTTTTCGTAATTCAATTTTGTAATCTGACTTTTTTTTTTTGCTTGAAATCAAAAATGTTTTTGTACAAACGTATTATTGTCATAGGTTTTGTTTTTCGCATGATTGCGTTTATTGTCTTTTAAAAAGTTTTTAATATATTTATTCATTTCACTGTTTGTACTACGGAACATGTTTTGGCCTTAAATATTTTAGATGTTTACGTAAGAAGCAAGGTTAAAATAAGATCACATAGCTGGTTTTACATCCTAGAAATATCATATTATTATATTGTACAAATATGAAAATCACTCCCAGTGCGTATAGTTTTTCTTACTTTTTTTTATATACATATACATTTAGTCTATCTTGTAAAGCTGTTTGATTAAATATGACTTCAACTATGCTTAAATTGTGCTCTGTCCAGTATGGACATAATGGCCGGCACAGGAACTATGAGGACGACACTTAAAAAACTCAATAAACGTTAATAAGTAGTAGCTCAGTCACATTGAAGTCTTTTCAAAAATAAAAAATGTTGCCAATCCCATGACCAGTTCAGTTTACTCGTCCTTCTTCCGTTTGACCTTTCCTTCGGTTTGAATAGTCGCGGTAATGGCCTCGATGCAGTCAGCAATATTGGGCTCTGACTGGTCGGAGCTGTAGTCCTTGCCAGCCATGCGGCTTAACGTGAGTATGTAGGAGCAGGCTACACGCAATACCGATAGCTTCGATAGCTTCTGGGAGCTGGCGTACGCTGGCACAGCACGGCGTAACGTCTCGTAGGCGGCGGAAATCGTGTGAACCCGGGTGCGTTCGCGGGCATTCGCCTCAATCCGGCGCTCGCGTGTCATATTTTTATAGTTGCGTTGCTGTGGCCTCAGCAGGGACGCATTGTGATGATCTTTGCATATATCCTCAATGCCTTCCTCCAGGGGCGTTTCGTTGTATGCATTGGGGGACTTTTTCATGGGATACAGCTCCTCGGCACTGGTCTCGACCCCGCCGGATTGGGGCTTCCTCGCCACCAGTGCCAACGGTTCCTGTTGTTCCGGCTGAGCTGTGAAGCCGTAGGCGCGATGTAACGTCGTGACGCCGGGATGCCGCACAAAAATGTGCGCCGGATTTGGCATTGTTTCACGCGGCAGCAGTTGACTAGGATCCCACACGTGCGCATATGGTGAACTGTTGTTGCTGTTGGGAGCCGGCGACAAAAGCGCCGGTGGCGTCAATATCACCGCCGAGTCGGCCGAGGACGTATAACGTATTCGCTTTTTGAGCGGACCCGACGCTCCCATGCCTGAGCCGACTACTAAAGCTGAGGTGCAGTTCTTTGTGGACGCCGTCGGCTCGACGACTTTCGAGGGCTCCATGCTCTTGCGCTTATTGCGGACCAGCACAACAGACCCCTCTTTGGCGGCGCCATAGTCCTCCGTCGGCCCGACAAAGGGGCTAACCCGCAGCGGAGCGTGTTCCAGCGCTATGTCATCGCCGCCCTCGCTTTCCGAGCTAGCGGAGCAAAAGCCGGCGTCTCGGTCGTTCGAACTGGGGGAGTCTAAAAGTAGTTAAGGCAATGAAATTGCAGACTTAGTCACAGTAGACACTCAAATTGATAACTCTAAGTCTTAAAGTAATTTCTCATTAGTTTGGCTTACACACAAAAACAACCAAGAACGTTGCAGTCGAACAAACCCGACTGCGTTTGTTAGTTTAGAACAAGTGAGAAGCTCGCCCCGACTGGGGGATACCCTGAACTCTGTGTTTTCATACATTTCAGTACCCTTGCATTCATACACACATATAAATGGAAACAAAATTCGTGAATATCTTCTTAACTAAGAGCATGATCTCAATGAAATGTTCAGGGCCTAACAAGAGCAAATCGAACATCTATATGGACACCAAAGCCCAAGTCCGTAAAATATGCTTAAAAAGCCAAGTCAAAAAACCGATATAATGATTTGAAATAACTTGATCTGCGTATAGCTTACACGATTAGAAACAGGACGGACAGACGGACGGACAGACGAACGGACAGGCAGACAGACGGACATTGCTAGATCGACTCGGCTAGTGATGCTGATCAGGAATATATATACTTTATGTGGTCGGAGATGCCTTCTTCTGCCTGTTACATACATTTGCACAAAACCATTATACCCCGGTTTACCCACCTCCGATAGGTATAAAAATACAGAATTTTTAAATTTCGATCTTAATTTCACAGCAACGTTATACTTGTTTTTTTTTATATTTTAAATAAATTAAGTTATCTGTTAGCTATAAGTTATCTATTTACCAGTTGCTAGGTGATTTAGTATAACCGTTTATAGTCTATATTTTCGCACCTACATATCGCTTATTTGAGTGCTTGCAGTTGCGTTCCATTGTTGAATTCCGAAAACGCAAGCAACTGTGTCATATTTCAGTCGGTCAGGCAGGCGAGTAAAAGTAAATAATGCTTCAAAAATGTAAATTCAAGTTATTCATCGCCAACGAAAACAAAACCAGTTTTCAGCAGCTCGTTCGGTGCGTCTACCATTGACCTCCACACAATATGGTATATAAAAAAGTTTCAGCACGGTTTTTCTGCATTTCTTTGGAGTTTGGAAGAAAACGCAGTTCAAGTTTAAAAGGCAACCGCTTTTATTTATTTATTATATTTTATTGAGTTCGCTGCGTTAAATATACTAGCTCGTCCGCCTTAAATAAAGAAACCGCACGCACAGACACATGTGACTTTTTTATATTTTTGCATGTTTACACAACTATTTATAACTTCATTATTTAGCTATCTTTGCTAATTTTAGACCAGAAAACGGTAGAGCGTATAAAAAGCAAGCTGTACAAATATGAGTATCTAACTAAATATTGTGCATAGATACAAGCACGTACGCTTCTATGTATTTGCACTTGCTTAGATAAACACACGTAAAGCCTAACGACGACATCTTAGAGAAAATAGTTAAATATCTACGAAGAATTACAGAGATCTCCCTACATGTATCTATTAATTAATTACAATTTTCTGACTACTTCAGATCAACTTAATATGCTCCAATTTCTTTAAATTTATGTTTGTATCTTTAGCGTCTAACTCAAACTAAAGTTCTAGACTTGTTTGGTATGAATCTGTTGCGCCTTTAAATTACAAATCCAGCCATGCGAATTTCGCGAAAAAAACTTCAACCGTTCAGATATAATTGGCCTTTTTTTCCAAGAATGAATGACTGCGAATGGAACCTATTTGAAATACACATTTAAAGCATACCAGACTGCTAAAAACTCTGTACTCATAGTAGGAGTCAAGCAAAGGTTATCAGGCAGCGTCTGCTTTACACTGACCGTTTATTTGATTGCTGTCAGGGTTCCGTGTGTGGGAAGCCTGCGCTTATCACCAGAGCTTTACGCGCAAAGTATAAACGCATTTGACGCTGATCTTCTTGCTGTAGTAACATGACGCGTCAATTTTATGAATGAACCAACAAAAAACCGAAAATTAACTGCATAACAAAGTGCGCTGTTTACCCTGCGTTTACCTTTACATACTAACTACTACTATAATTCAATTGAAATGTGCAGCCTTAAGCTAAAAGAAATAGTTTACTGAACAATTTGTAAACTTACGCAACATTATAGTCGACAGCGCCCGACCAGGGGATACCCTGCACACTGCACACACACGAGGCTAAATTCGTAAATAACTTCTGAACAATAGCATTCATATCTATATCTATATCTATCATATTAGTATCCATAATGGGGGCCAAGCGGATCACCTGTTCACACTGTATTTATGTGTAGACGGGGTGCAGGGTAACCCCTAGTCGGGTGCTCCCGACTAGAGCCTTCTCAGTTGCTTTCATACATGGGGCGAATGGGGGGAGGTATCCAAAAACCAAACTCTCAAATCAACGCGGTCGTACAGACGGACGGACAGAAAGCTATTAAAGCTGACCACGAATATATATACTTTATGGGGTCACAGACACACATTATACCCTGTTTTAAAATAAAAATAATATCAATTGCAAATATTGTAAAATTATTATTAAAATTAAGTTCACATTACTAGATTTACAGCGGGTGCTTGCAATCTAAGAGAACTATTTTACCAAAGTCGGATTAATTGCGAAAAATCGTTGAAATGTTTATGAGAGGCTGCCGTTGCGGCAACGTCGCCACGCGGCACGACGTTGGCAGCCGACGGTCTACCCCACTCTGATAGTTCGCAATCGAAGACTGCGCGACCCAAGGGGGAATTTGGCGAGCCGACAGACAACTGAACCCCAAAACCAAATGTGATTGGCAACCGGCGCGCCTTTTGGCTGGCGCCGTCGGTTATAGTGATGCTCGTCCGCCTGAATGCTGGTAAACAATGTAACGCGAAAATATGAAAACAGCCAAGTGAGTGCTATTATTCCCCCCCCCCCACCTATAAAAAAAATTATAATTTGAATTATAGTAGAAAGAGCCTGTCGCTTAAACAATTGCTTCTTTTTCCTTTCGAAAGCCATAAATAATACTCAAATAATAAAATTCTTTCTTCATTAAGAAATAAAAAAGTAAAACTTGATAATAATAAAACATATTCGTAGCAATTAATCTATTCAAAAGTCTTTAATTGTTAAAAATTTTAAAAAATTTTACCAAGAATATATATACTTTGTGGGGTCGGAGATGCCTCCTTCTGCCTGTTACATACATTCGCTCAAAACCATTATACCCTTTTTTAATAAGTATTTATTTTAATAAGCACTTGGCATGAGCTAATCCAGCTAATATATATATTACCAATAAATTTCTGATCCTTGGCTAAGTGCATTTTTAAAGTTTTCAATTACAACTTTTACACAGCTGGGTTTTTCAAATCGTTCCTCTTCTTCTTCTTCTGTTCGTTGTAAATCGTTTTTATTTCACAGACTCATTAGTTGGCCATAAGTCGAAACATGGCCAGTGGGCTACTACAGCTACAGCCCCCGCTAAAGCCAATAAGCAGCTGTTTTGAGGTTTATTTACGAAGTTCTGCCATTAACCTTGTAAGTGAAACCACAAGTTTATCGAGTTATTTCTGTAAAATTGTTTGTAGTCGGAATATGTTCTGTTTTCTGTTCAGGAAACGAGAAGGGATGCACGATTTTCTGAGAATTAATATAGTACGGATTTGCGCATATAGAATTAAATTAAAAACAATAGCCAATTAATTATTAATTATACTTGTGGTGTGGTATTTAGTTACAGAAACTAGCAGTCTAAATATTTTAGACTGTGTTATTTAGTTGCCTAATAAACCCAGATTATTTCATCGTTGTGTTCAAATTTTATTATGTTAAATATATATATGTTTAAAAAAAAGTGTATGTAGTTTAAATTATTAATTTGTACAAAACGCAATAATAACTATCCAAAGTTGTGTAAATTTCTGTATTACGTCGTGCTGACATCTTCAAAAAAAATTTAAAAATTTAAAAACAATAGCCAATTAATTATTAATTATACTTGTGGTGTGGTATTTAGTTACAGAAACTAGCAGTCTAAATATTTTAGACTGTGTTATTTAGTTGCCTAATAAACCCAGATTATTTCATCGTTGTGTTCAAATTTTATTATGTTAAATATATATATGTTTAAAAAAAAGTGTATGTAGTTTAAATTATTAATTTGTACAAAACGCAATAATAAGTATCCAAAGTTGTGTAAATTTCTGTATTACGTCGTGCTGACATCTTCAAAAAAAATTTAAAAATTTAAAAACATTATGACTTATAATGACTTAAAACATGTACTTTCGTAATGTTCGGTTTAAAAACAGGTGGCATTGCCTGAACTTTTCTCCGCGAATATATGACATTTTATAAAAATACTATATCTCACCTTTTTTAATGATGGCTTCGAGCTCCGCTGAATTCAATTGCATGTATAGCTTGTCCGTCTTAACGACATCCATATTTAAAAGTGCCTCAATATATACTTAAGCGAAACGCGTAATCCACAGAACGGGTTAGAAAATTGTATTTTTGTAAACTATTTTGTTTTGCTTTGTGGTGGTTGGAGGTAACTTCACTTAAACTGATAAGATATCAATACCACCTGAAAGATATCCAATATTTTTTTAACGTAGCGATTGATTGTGAGCACACTTTTTAATAATAAGCTATATCACACTTTTCCAATTTTCGTAGCCGTAATATAGTGATAAGTTTTAGAATTGTACGATTTAAATTGTTCGCACTTTATACCGCATTCTTTCAGAACACGTCCGACAGTCAGCAGCACAACACGTCTATTAACCACGGGAGTATCTTTCGCTTTGAGAGGACCAAACACGCTCGCTTCATGCTAAAAACAACACGCGGTCGAACCGGTTGTGTTGCAATTAGAGATGAGCGCGTGTTGAGCTATCTTAAACGATGCGATTGATATGCTTAAAACACATTGGTAATTCATTCTTATTATTTTATTCTTGAGTTGGGGCTAAACTTAGTGATTTAAAAAAATAGTTTAGTTTTTCCATATTATATAAATATATAAATAGTAAAAAGACATATTTATGTTAGCAGCATTTTAAATTAAAAACACACTATTAAATAGTTACTCTATGCATTACAAATGTTTACCAAACACATGTGTATAAAAAAATTGTCCATATATAGGCAACCAACAGAAGGATGTTAGCTTGTTCCTGTCTGGTTTTACCTATTTTCTTTTAAAAAATAATCTATAAGTATTTGCCAGCTTTTGCAACTTATTTATGCATATATATTAAATTTCAAAACTAGAATATTCAAGCTTAGGCTGGTCGTTTTAAACTTCTTCACCCATTCCACATCGTAAAAAACTCCTTGATTTGCCAAGAGATCAACCGTTGCTTTAATTTGGACCCACCATAGTTATGCGAAATATAACGGCTTTACCTTTGAATTCAATATTTTGTGCTATTAATAGCGTCACGCGCCATTCTCTAATAAACGTATATGTATTTGGAAAATCATTTTCATATGTCCATCGAACCGTCGAACATGTTCGATACGACGCCTTGCTGATTTTTTATGAATGAAGCAAAACGGCAAGTTGTGCACTGTTCCTGCTCGTTTTGCATGATGGTTTACGCTATTAGTTTACACACACACACAGAGAAAAAACAATAATTGTTTCTTATGTGCAAATTGGTTTTAATGAAAAGTATCTTTAAAGTATTTTAATTACGATACATACACAACAAGCTAAAAATACACGAATCTGATTGATACTTATTATTGAAAATAAAAATTTAGATAAAGGTTTTAAGTAAGTTAAATTAAGTAGATTAAATTAATTGATTCAAAATTTAAATTGGTAATTTAATAGTTTATGCTCTAACATTTTATATATATTTTAACATGAAAACGAAAATATTATATTCGATAGCAACTGAGTGCTAAGATAATATTAGACCAAAATCTCATAGCGCTCTAGAGAACTCCACCTTGCTTATATGTAAGTGTCCGACTGTTCAAGTGGAGGTGGGGTAAAATTGTACGCTTTGTCTGTTACTGCGGTGGCGCCAGTTGTGTCATATTTTCAACTGACTTTTGTAGTTGCAGCATCTGCAGCTCTATATGCATATATATATGCGGGACTTCGCCACTGGGACTGGCAGACATATTGAGGCACAACTGGCGTAACGTCTGGCCTCTGGGCTTGCTTTGGCTGGTTGCTGATGATGATGATGATGATGATGCCACATGCAAACGAGTTGTTACTGAAAACGACTTTTGTGTCAGTTGTCGGGTTGTCATCGTGGCTGGCGTTCTGCTTTTCTGGTGGTGCTAGGCAAGTGAAGTGCATTTTATATGCAATAGGCGGCATTCTTTAAACAGATTGAACTGTGCGGATTTCTGCGTCCTTAGTTCCACAGCCCCAGTCCGACCCCAAACTCAACTCGATCGACCGGCCGACCGTTGCAATAATGCGGGCACATTGTGTGCTTAGTGTGAAGTGAATTATAATGAGTTAGTGGCTCGGATGCGGCGACTCTGGCTGCTGCCTCTTCAATAGCCAGTCGGTTTTAACGCCGCCATGTGGAATTCCACACAATTGGTCATTTCTCCCACTTCGGTGCAGCAGTTTTGCAACGCTTGCAACGCTTGCAACGGCAGCCCGGACAGCCGTGTGCTGTTTACATAAATCTCAGGCGTTGGCAATGGCAGCGCGACTCTTAATTTTTATCAAGATTCATGTAGAAGCGTTTGCGTTTAGTCGCCAAGTGGCGGATGCTCCACAAAGTCTATGATAGCCCCAAGCGTTGGCGGCTGCATGGAGCTGTGCCACACGGACTGCCCACGCGGCAGCTGTTTGACTCCGCTGGGCGTGAGTTCCACGTTGTCACTCCCAGCGCACCCGGGAATCTGTTTCAGTTTTAGTTTCTTGTTTTCTCCACGCATCTCGCACACACTCGCAGTTGGTGGCAAATGCGTCATGCGTCGTTATATTGATAGAACGATGTTGTGGCAGCGATGAGAACTACGCGGTTGGTGCGCCGTCAGCAAGCTGCACGATTGGAGTGCTCTATGTTTTTCAATTGCCTTGATAAAAGCGTAAATACTTTAAGTCGAGAGGGCATAATATAATTTTATATAATTTTATAAATTATTTATTCAGCTTTTATTCTAAAATTGTATACAATTTTTTTATTTTTTTATTTATTTTTCAAACCTAACACCAGATTTCCTTTCTTGAGAAAGTCGCTTACTTTGAAAATAGTGTTGAAGCTACATAAATGAGTAAACACTTTAAATCGAGAGGGCTGAAATAAAAAAAAAATTTGCATAAATCATGTATATAATTTTATACATTTTTGTAAGTTTTTTTTGTGAAATTGTATACCATTTTATTTATTTTTATTTATTATTGAAAACAAGTGAGAAAGACGCTTACTTTGAAAATACTGTTTAAGCTACATCAAGCTACACTATTGGAATGTTTTAAGTTTTAATATTGCTTTGATAAAAGAGTAAATACTTTAAGTCGAGAAGGCTGAAATAAAAAATAGTTTGCATAAATCATGTATATAATATTTTAAATTTTTGCAGGTTTTTTTCTGAAATTGTATTTATTTTTATTTATTATTGAAAACAAGTGAGAAAGTCGCTTACTTCGAAAATACTGTTTAAGCTACATCAAGCTACACTATTGGAGTGTTCTATGTTTTTCAAGGACAAAAATCTTGTATATAATTTTATAAATTATTTTCAGTTTTTATTCTGAAATTGTATACCATTTTATTTATTTTTTAAACCTAACACCAGCCTGACCTGACACCATACTGTTTAAAAACAGGCCAGGACTATGATTATTTCATAGTGCGTTTTTGTTTTAATTGAATGAAACTTTCCTTCACCCATTTTATAGGTACAGTGCGTATGAAAAGGCAACTTACGGGCGCACAAAGGAGACCAATAAATGGCAGAACAACAGAGGACCAATTGAAATTTCTGGCAAAAAGTTTATGTTTCGTGTGATTATGTCTTCTAAAGGAGCCCAGCCAAGCGTCGTGAAAGAGAACTTTAGAAACGAGCTACTAATTTCTGGTTTCAACATCTGAGCAGTTTATCAGTTTACCTCATAACCGTTCTTCTCAATCAGTTCATAGCAGATTTTGCACATTGTCCCCATAGAGAGAGCCTTTAACTTTTGAATCGTATTTATACCTTGTGTACAAAATTGAAAATATTCGTATCATATTACATGAGTTTTGTGCCTTAGCCCCGCCTATAGGTCAACGCGTAGTCGACCACGCCAGACTTGCATTCTCACTTGCTTTTATTTATTTTCGTTAATTCTTACGGCTTTTTGTAAAAGTATGCTAATAACTGCAGACTAACCTGTTTACCTGTTGCCCCGGCTGGACGCCACAACAGACGCAACCCGCTAAGGCTTTAAAGCTGTGGGCGCGGCGAATCTTTTCAACTTATTTCTTTTGTCAAGCTGCAAGTTCAAGGATATGGCCTGCATGTCTTCCAAAAATTGTTTGTGTGCGTATCACCGTAACTTAATCGTCTCTCCATACGAACAACTGTTGACCCCAGCTAGAATTACCAATATCATTTTTAAAATTTTTTTTTTGTCCTTTGCCTGGACAAACTATAATTTGAGAATATTGGTATTGCAGAAATACTTTTTTTCTGCCCAATTTTATTTTAATATAACGTAAAAATAGATAAGCTAATTTCGAGTGCAACCTCCATGCATTTTTCGTGTTTAATATATTTCATATTCAGCATCGAGCCATTTAATCTAGAAACAGTCGACTACCTGTTCCGAAGCAGACCTGTGCCAGACGCGGTCGTCACTTTTATTGTTCCGACCAAGTCTCAAACGCTAATTGCTTTTAGTCTGCTTAATATAATTACCGACGACTGTTTTCAAGTCAAGCGAACCGACCGATTGATATTTTCCGGGTTTTACCCGGTCATGCAACTAAGAAGCCAGGTAAAAGTGACTTCTTAGAATTTCCATAATCAATTTGCACTTGTTTTCCTTTTGCTTTTCATTATTGTGCACCTCTAATGACTTTTGTGCACCTTATTGCGAAATGTTTATAGCTTTTTGTTTGGGACTTCAATAGTGGATGTTAGAATAAAGCTATTCCTAGGCAAACTAGCGTCGTTCCCTACATTCATTCGATTCTGACAACTGGGTATTCATAATATTCAGAAGCTTTATTCCATGCCTATTTAAAAAAAAAAAGAAGAACGGCCTAAAAAGTAACTGGGTTGAAAAATTTATGGTTCGGTCCTGCTAGTCGGTCTATCCGTCTATTTTTATCAACGCAGTTATCTCAGAGACGACAAGACCTTTTTTTTTATTTATCGTTTTTCTCTTTTTATTGGCGTCCTGATCAAGAATATATATACTTTATGGGGTCGGATATGCCTCTTTCTGCCTGTTACATACATTTGCCCAAAAACAATATACCCTCTTTACAACTAACAACTGAAGAGGTTCTAGTCGGGTACGCCCGACTAGGTGATACTCTGAACTCTGTCTTTACACACTTTACTGGCAACTAAATTCGTGAATAACTTATAAACTAAGATCATAATCCTAATGAAGTACTTAACAATAGTATTAAAATCTATGCGATTTTTGATATTTGGGGCGAGTGGGGAGAGGTATCCCAAACCCGATATGCGAAGATTAAAATTGATTTTTATCGAAAATAATAAAACGGGACAAGATATCGAATGGAGAATAGGAATAGGAGAATCTATTGTCGAAAAGTTAAGGTCTGTAGCCTTTGTAGTTTCCGAGATCGCTACGTTCAATCGACTCAGCTCAGCATCCTGATCAAGAATAATCCCATAATTACCCATTTTCCTTTTTACCCATTTTCAATGGATTCAGGGTATAAAAACATAGAACAAAAGGCCGTGCCTGATAAAGTGGGAGCTGTGTGTTTGGTTATGTAAACTGAATTGTGGCTAACAGAGGTACTTATTAATACACACACGGGCCTTTGTGATGCCAATGGAGGCATGAGATGGTCACATGTCTGGCGACGAAGCCAATACCAGAACATATTCCACCCGGAATCCCAGGTGTGTACCAACTCCATATATATATATATACATAAATACGTATGCATAAACCTAAAACCGTCATCGTAATGTGCACATGTTTACGCATGTGACGTCACAAGGGAGAACTCTGCAGCAGCCTGGCAACCGACTGCCTCACGTGTCATTTCCTCATCCTCAACCTCATCCCCAACCTCATCCCCCATGTTGACGAGCGCCAATTGCGTGAACTTACACACATAGCGTGTAAAGTGGATGAAGTTGCATTCATGGCAACGAATATCAGCTTTTCCGAGATTATGAAACACTTTAACTTATTTTTAACGGGAACAGAGGTTAGTCTACCCTTCGGGGTTTATAAGAAGAAAAACTTATAAAAATAGGAAAGCAAGGCTATATTCGAGGAATCCCATATTCAAATTCCCATATCTCAAAAAAGAGTTATTTTGTTGCAGTTAGTAACAAAATAAATATCTTGTTTGACAGCGTATAAAAATATTCGAAAAATTGCATCGGCCAATTAAGAAAATATTAAGTTAGTTATCGAACAGCTGGCACACAACTTAATACAACTTGGTCAAACATGTTGCAAACGACGCAAGAGACAAGGTTGCGCCAACCTATTGCAACTTGTGTGAAGACAATTGCGGTGCAAACGAAAAGTCAGTCAATTGCCGAGCTTTATGATTAAGTACTCCAATTTCGCAAAGAATTAAAGGCCTAACAAAAGTCGTTGGGGGTTATAAAAAAAATTAAATTTAATTGATCTTGATATGCTATAGGTTTTAAATTATAAACAAATAAAAGCTGAATACATACATACATATGTTTTAGCATTTTATGATAAATCTGTCGTATCATCCTCAAAGGTACGACAGTGTGAGCTAGCTCGTGTTGAGACAGGATGGCGACAGAAATTAAAAGTAGTGTGTCTGTGTGTTCGACATGGAGACGGAAACTACAAACAACACATGTCGGAGCCTTCAGACCTTCGAACGGCGTCAGCTTGACTCTTGCAATTTTTCATGGAAATGGCACAGTCGGCATCTGATGGCACATATGGTGACCAGAACCAGAAGAGAAAGTACACTCATACCTACGGCTCTACAGAATTCATGCAGAATGTGTAAATTTTGCCACAGACAGACTCAAGTAAGGGGCAACATCTCACAGTTTTTCCTTGCCCATGGTCTGATTGCGTGAGAATATTGTTGGGAAATTTGGCTTTTCATTTATTTGCCTGGGAAATGGTCTTTAAAAATACACGTCTGTTTGCGATAAGTTCAAGTTTATAACTACAGGCAGTATACGCTATTAATTGAGACAGTGTGCTTGCAATAAAGTATGTCCTTAGGGCGCAGTTGCAACAGTTGCATGCATCTATATAGCCAGTGTCTGACAGGCGTATCAAGAATGCTGCAAGCAAATGATTAAATATATCAGACACTCATTTGGAACTTAAGTGCGAAGTCAAAAATTAGGGACAAGCAGAAGCTCCCTTGAACAACGTGACAGCCTGAAGCAAAGTTCAAGAGCAACAGCAGCAATCAAATACATGCGAACCCCTCGATACACAATAAGATACTTACGATATTAATGCCTAAAATTTCCAACCAATAGTTGGTATCGCACAAGCTGGCTTCGTACAAGCTTGGCACGCAATGTGCTGGAGAAGAAATACATTTTTTCAAATGTCAAAAAAAAAAAAAAAATGTATTTCCCACGCTTTTAGTACGGGAAACACCCTCAAGCTGTCTAGCAAAAAAAAAAAAAAAAAAAAAAAAAAACTGAAGCAAATAGCTTGCGCATTTTCATAAACGACCTGTCGGCTAACCTTAGTCCTTCCTTAACAGCTACTGTGTGCCTTAAAATCACCTTTAAATTGAACAGATGCAACAAAGCAGCAAATTGTTTATACGAGAAACGATATCGCTCTGGGCTAAAGCTGCCACGAAACAAATTTGTATGAAAATACTTGTAGATTGCCCCTTTGCGAATCATGAAAATGCCAGAGTCGGCAGATCGATTACGTGCCACATCTTAAGCTAAAGACATTATGCGTAATTTTGACGCGCATTTGCTTTTGGGTTACATATCACAGTCATTATTAACATTTGTAATAATTAAAAATATTAAAAATTTAATAAACGATTTCCTTTATCGTAAAAAACGCGACAGTAAATTATCTTGGTAAGTATAATATAGTAGTTCGATGTTGGTGATATTTTAATAAAATGTTCGGAGCATGGAGCCACTTTTAATTTCCAAGTATGGTTATGACATCATTATATAAAAAAAAAAGATTAAAAAAAAAAAAATAATTTTTCGCGTGATTGTTCCTATAACAACTTAGTTATATAGTGGTCTAATCCAACCGAACCGAGACATATGTACTGCTTGAAACAAAAAGACGGACTGTTGTTAATGATTCAGATTATATGTACTTTATTGTGTCGAAGAACATAATAAACATTGAATGACAAATAGGATAGAAAATCATATGTTTGTCGGTTTTCCGGAAAGATCTTTCACATATATGCTTCCTATCGATCCGTAAGGACGGCCGTTCAATCATGTTAAAAATACCTGTTGTTGAGGCAATTGTGACACCTGTTGAATTTCTGGCCTGTTTATTTACTTCCTTATTTTTCCCATAAAACGGCATTGGTTCAAAACTCTTTTGTTAAGTTTTTCTCTTTGTTATTCGCCGTGATTAGTCGCAGGCGTCAGTCACAGATATGAAGCATAAGACAGCTATAGGTCATAGGTGCAATCGAAGATATTACTTACTACATGCAGCGGCCACAAGATGTAGGGCTCGAAGGCATTATCTGGACACCACATTCTGGCGCCAAACGAGTACATGGCATGTGTGGCAGACGGCATATTGTCAAGTTAACCACCATGCAGAAGTGCCATCAACAAAACTTTGCCAGATGCGCCTTGATGTTGACACATGCCACAGAACGTGTCTGGCGGTCCATTGGCAAGTTTTTAGCCACTTGTCGTCGGGGGTACAACTGGTTTGAATTCTTAATTTGCGTGTTGGTCGATCCGATACACACACACACACACACACACACACACATGTCGCGTTTGCATACACATATACCGTCTGGGCAGGCCTTGTGCTGCGTTGGAACTATAATATGTGCTCAGCTGGCCTGTGTCCCTTCCAGATCGTGTCAATCGAAAGGTGCACAACAACTGCAACGGTTGATATGCCGCCGGGCATTCGACGTCGTCTTGCCTAAACTAATTGCTGAACGCGGTTGGGCTCGTCAGGTGCTTTTCCGTAGGTCGTTCACTGAACAACGCACCAGCAGTAGGCAAATCGGCCTGTTATAGCCCAAAGACGGATTAAACTGTAACATTTTCTTTAAAAATAATGCAACATTAAATTTTTTAGTTGTGACAGATATGTTACTGCTATTATTTATAACTAATTATATGCACCACCATTTCACTAATATGAATAACTACCAAATTTAAGGTAAGGTAGGAGAACAATTTTATATCATACACAGATGAATTATATTTATCATTTTTGTTACCGCTGTGCTTTGGTATGTCAAACAGCTGTATATATGTATGTATATTTAAATCCTGAAATAGCATTAAGAAAGCACAATAAACTTGGAAGCTACATATATAAAAATAAATAAGGCACAGTGGCTGGTATAGGGGCGGATGGATAGACCACTTTTACTTTTTATACCCTGAACCCATTGAAAATGGCTAAAAAGAGTATAATGATTTTATGCAAATACATCTCCGATCCCTAAAGTATATATTTGTTTTTCCGCATTTATGAATTGGGATTTGGTTTGTACTTTGCTTCGTCAGATTCTTTTAAATTTAAAAGAATGACATTCTAAATACTACTTTTAAAAAAATGTATCGCTTGCTTATTTTGTGTGTTTTTTTTTTTTTTTGGAATCGGGCAATAAAAATATTGTTGAGTTAAAATTTAAAATAAACGAAACATTTTTAAAAGAAGATTCGGCATATTTTTGCGATGATTTTTAAAATATTTGAATTCCGCGCTGGAAACAGTTCGGTTTGCATCTTGTGAGCTTGCCTTTTTTCATATATCTATCCGAATACAGTCGTCAGTAGATTGTATTCCTTATCGTTTTCTTAGCACTTGCCGAGCCTAACTTCTTGCACAGCACACCTGCTATTTATTCTTAACAGCAATCTGTTGACTTAGGTTTCAGAGTAGTCGCTCTAACTGAAAACAGAGCCCGCATCTGGAAACACAAAAAAAGTTTCAATGATAATAAAACGCAATTCCTATAGCCAACTGCTGTGCAAATAAATTCAACCAATACATTCGGTCAAACAATATTATTTTAACACTTTTCCGATATTATATATTTGTTGAACCCCCAACTTTACAAACGATA
The DNA here is from genome assembly GCA_035047465.1 of Drosophila sordidula. Classification (NCBI taxonomy): domain Eukaryota; kingdom Metazoa; phylum Arthropoda; class Insecta; order Diptera; family Drosophilidae; genus Drosophila; species Drosophila sordidula. The sequence goes on along the minus strand of JAWNPQ010000090.1, from coordinate 2,710,693 downwards.
TAACGGTAAACACATAATATCTACTCAAAAATTTAAGAGCGATGTGAAATCGTATTGTTGTATAAAATAAAATCTAAAGATTTGGATAGAAAACTGATTACCTTAATAATAAAAATCGTGGATTTTTTAAACTTGGTAATCCGGAAAATCCGCTAATTCGGACACTACCCGGTCTACAATTGTCCGATTATCGAGATAGTGCAGTACAGGAATATATTTGAATACCGTGCTTATGAGATAAAAAACTCATAGTTCAACGTAGAACAATTGACGTTGATCAAATATAGTTTAACAAACACACGCGCCTTCAAAAAACAATTGGCGCCAGACGAGCAGAAATATGCGATAAAAACAACAAAAAACTGTTGCACATATATATATATATATATATATATATATAGATACTGTTGCATATATATATATATAGTTTTTTTTTGTTTCGCATATTTTTGCTCATCTGGCGCCAATGCGCGCATGTACCAATAGTAGTTTGTGTAACCAACAATGCACGAGGATCCGAGCAACAGATTTCAGATCAGAATGTCACTTATTGGACTTTGCTCGCAGCCCAATTACTTGGCAATGCTCTTCTGGCAAGTTGCTAGGCGGCTTAGTTGTCTTTTGATGCAGTCACATCTGTCGTTCATGTGTTGGCGTCAGATGAAAATGAAACCAGTGGCCAATAGAGTCTGTAATATCTGGCACAAAAGTTCAATTACACAACCAGAGGGCACTGCAGGTGCAGGAGCGCCAATACAATAAAAAAAACATTATATCGGTGCTATAAGAACTAACACAAATCTACTTTAAATTAGTTGAAAAAATATTTTTAAAAGGATTTCCTAACTAATATAAAACCCATACTTAAAAAATAAAGAAGTGGTTCATTTTGCAAAAAGTTTAAACTGATTTTCAACTAGTTTGGTTCAAGGTTCAGTTCCTGATTTATAAAATATTTATTGGATTCCGGGTTCGAACTGGATCAGTTCAAAGCAGATTTGAATTGAATTTCGAATTCATTGTTAAGATATTTTTAATAATCATAGTACTTAGCCTATCATGTTGCGGCTCTGGGAGAGCATTTATTTTGCTACACGCTTAAAATAAGATTCCTTATTTGAATTTTCTCTCTGGCAGCGATGGGCTCGTTTGCCCACCGAGAGACACAAGTGATATGAACTCATCAAAAAGTAAGCCACATGGCAGTTTATTTTAATTTGCATGCGTTTCCGGCAAAACGGCTGTGGCTGGCCCATAAGTTTTCACTTTCACCCACAGCTGGCAGCTGCTGCAGAGATTTTTATAGATATAGAACACACTCCATGCATTCCGACTTCCTACAAGCTTCAACATGCTCTGATCACCACATTAGGTGCTTGAGTGTCAGGGAGATGTTGTGTTTTTTGTTCGTGGGTGTTACGAAAATCACGGGGTGGGTATATATACATATATTTGTATAAGCATATATATAAATATATATACATGTACGTAGCGGAAAGCAGACGTTCCCGTTTTGTAAGCAAGTCAAATTCATATAAATTCTTTTGCTTCCAACTAATAATCTTATAAACGGTATTTAATGGAAATACAAATGAAACTGCAACATATTTAAAAAAAAAACAAGTAAGGTGTTCTAGTCAGGAACGTCCGACTAGGGGATACCCTGTCTTAATATACAATTCAACCCCGTTGCATCACACTTACGTACACACAAACGCACGCCGCATGCTGAGCACTTTATTCAGCATCTGCGCTTGGCCCCCACTATGAAAATGAAATTCGTAAACTGGCAAACTAAAAGTATGATCTTTATAAAATCTTCTTCAACTTAACAAGAGCATTTAAATGTACAAAATATACAAACCAAAGCAAAAGTCTGTAGTACGTGAATCTTTTTTTTTTCATCTTTGGGGCAAGTGAACATATTAACCAAATTTGGTAGCTGATATATAGTATAGAATATAAGAAAACGAGATGCCTTATCGACAATTTGAAATAAATATGGTATTCACGAGCTTGAAAACCCAATCTTCAACTCGCTAGCTCGTGAAGTCTCCGAGATCGACGCATTCACCTAGAAGGGCGGACAGACAGACAGATCTATAAGAATATGAATGACATGAATCTTTCTGTCTGCTACATACATTTGCACAAAATCATTATACCCTTTTTACCCAATTTCAGGGTATAAAAATATTATAAGGTGCATATGTGAATATGACTTTTAAATTGTTTGATGGTTCTTATATAATTTGTTCTTAATTATGTAGCCAGCTCCCAAGTATAAAAATTTCGTTAACTTTAATGGGTTCGTAAACAATTAATATTACAAATTAATTTCGTCTTAATCTGCTTTTATGTGGTGTTAAAATGAATGGCCGTTGCGCCTCGGTCGCGGCCAGCTAGCTGCCCGGCATTTTTCTGCCTTTTTGTGTCTGCTGATGAGTTCGACGACAAATTATGACAAACTGTGAGCAATAATTTCACCCATATATACATACATACACACTGCCATGCAGACAGGCAGCAGTGTCACCCCACATTTGTTTATGCGCTTTTTAACCCAGGGTTACGCCTTATTGACCGTTAACGCAGGGGCGTTTGGACTGCATCCATAAATTGTCACATCTAGAGGCAACGCAATCTGCATTTCCTTTTTTTTTTTTTAAATATTTTTTGATTATTATAAACTAATTGCATTTTGCTATTTGTATAATTATTAATATAATAAAAAGGGGCATAGAATGAAGTCGTGGACTAGTCATTATTATTAATATGGCGTCTAAAAGATTAGAGGACACACTAAAACCGTTATAAAATGTCCTGTTAACACTGTCCATCGCTTATTAATTCAGCAATACGCAAAGATACATTTGTTAAATTTGTATTTATTTAAATTAAATAATACAAACAGGCGTTCGCAGATAACTAATTTAAATTAGAATTGTCTTGATTAATAAAATTAAATTTTGTTATAGATTTGGAACATATTTAAAATGAATTTTAAAAAACTACCACACAATCTGTCAAAAAATTACAATCTGCAAGCCACCACCATTTATCGAACAACTGTCGGGTAGTTCACTCTCAACTCGATAGTTTTTCACTTCCCATTGTTTGATTTTCAATTGAAGAAGTATATTTTAATATTCTTTTATATTAATGTGCCGAAATGTCTACCTCACAAAGGTCATTTGTGCAGAAAGTATCGAAGTAAGTTCACAGTCTGCAGAACAGAGCTAAGCATATTTTATAGCGGCCGCGCCCTTTTAATCCAGTGGTCCGGTACACAATGGATTCTTTGGTTGTCGGTCCTATTCATACCAACAAATAAATATGATTTTTTTTCAACAGGCAACCGGCGGCTGATGTGCGCAAAAACATTACAATGAATATGCAACCTAAGCCCACCAACTGCGCCTCAATGTGCTCATCTACGGTGAGTCTGTGGCCTCTTTAACCATTGTTTAGTTAACTTACAGTTAAATATCATTAAGGTCTCTCTCACCGAACCACTTGATTATGAAGAATTTCTCACTCAACATATGAATATTATTAACCGAGATCCGCTAAAACACATATTGGACTTCCCGCACGGAGATGTTTCAGTAAAAACAATACCGAGAAAAATTCGCACAGTAGATCACATTCGACCTAAGGAAAATATGTAAGCAGTGCTCATTTCAGTTGTTTACTTTCATTCACAAACTTTTTTCAGCTCTGAATTGCCTAAGCATGTACAGGAGTGCATTCGTTGCTATACGCGACCCTGGAAAGTTGTAGAATATGCACAGCGCCATTACTCAAGCTCGTGTTGTACCCGCGAACGCATTGATCGCGAAACTGTTAGCCCTTCGGCCTACCAGCAGGAGTTTGAGATAGACAAAGACTTCTCCTCGTTTGACGAAACATTTACCGACAAAAGCGATAGTTGCACGCCCAGCTCCAGACAGTCAATAGCCAGTTTAGCCTCAGTTAGTTCTTGCACAGATACGTTAACTCCGCGAAGTTCTTGGGCTAGTTTTGATTTACGGCGCTCTGTTAATGACCCTCTGATTCCTAATTTATTGGATAATGTACCGCCGGAACAAATAGATCAATTAAATGACACGCGGCGTCAAGAAGATCGTCAAGAAGCCTTATTTTCACTTTATCCGGAAGTTGAAAATGAAGAAATTATTGAGCGCAGGTTACCCGCTGAGTTGCCGGTAGAACATATGGGCCATCGCATACATGTTAAATGTCTGCAATTGAGATTAGAGTTAGAAGTAGAACCTATATTCGCTTCAATGGCTATTTATGACGCAAAAGAGCGTCAAAAAGTATCTGAGAACTTTTATTTCGACATGAATTCGGACAATCTTAAACTAATGCTCTCAAATCATGTTCGTTGTGCCGATGCGAGTACGCAAAGTCGTTCCGCAATATTTGAAATATCTTATCCCAGTAATGATTTGTTTCTTGTTATACGACTTGAAAAAGTACTTCAGGGTGACATTAATAACTCTGTGGAACCATATCTCAAAGAAGACAAAGACAAGTACCGAGAGAAGGTGAAGTCAAATGCAATGGACTATTGTGAGCGTCTTGGAAAATATCGAATGCCTTTCGCTTGGACTGCCATATACTTAACAAATGTTTTTAATGGGGATAGCTTTGAGAATAAGGACTCTAGCACTGGGGAGAGAGATTCGACAAGTAGTGGTGGTAGTGTCACTTTGGGCTCTGCCGCAAGTTCAAATAGCTTAGATCGCAAGTCATCAACTAGCAGTTTTGATCAGCTGCGAAAAAAAGCAAATGATATGAGCGGTACATTAACGAGACGAGGCTCCCTGGAACGCAAGGAAAAGCGCCGCTCCTGGTCCCCAGATGATTTCGCCAATGTTGTTGAAAGCTTTCGTCCTATTACTTTAACTGTGCCGAGTTTTTTTAAACAGGAGGCCGATAAAATGAAAGATGAGGACCTATACAAAATATTGCCTGAACTCAAGCGACCGAGTACAGTAATCAAAAAATATAAATGCATTCCGGGGTCGATCAAATTAGAAATATCGCCCTGTATTGATGATGTTGCAAACGCGTTAACACCAGAATTGGCAAGAATAGAGCCGCATAGTGAAGACGAATCGCGACCAGTAAAAGAAATATTGGAATTTCCACCGCCACCTATTTATAATCCCCACTACAGTTATCGAAATTTACTTTTTGTATCTCCCAAAGAGCTAAATTTTTCATCACGCGCCGGTTCAGCACGCAATATTGCCATTCGTGTACAATTGATGGCAGGTAAGACAGTCATATGAATACCTAAAACAGAAATAAATAAACTGGGAAATAAATTATTTTTTAGGAGAAACCCCCAGTCATGCAGTCAATGCGATTTTTGGTAAATCGTCGTGTCCAGAATACGCAACAGAAGCATTTACATGCGTCAATTATCACAATAAGTGTCCATCATTCTATGACGAAATTAAGATTGCTCTGCCGGCTTCCATTAAGCAGCACCATCATATGCTGTTTACTATCTATCACGTATCCTGCCAAAAAAAACCGCACGAGTTGCAGCCATCGGTTGAAACACCAATCGGCTACACGTGGTTACCACTTCTAGAAGATGGCAAGCTAAGAGTTGGTGAATTTAATCTACCTGTTATGGTAGAAACACCCCCGGAAAACTACTCTTTCATTCCACCCAATGTTCATCTTCCCGGGATCAAATGGTTGGAAAACCATCGTGCCGTATTTTCTATTAATGTGGATGCTGTAACTTCGGTACACACTTTGGATCCCCACCTTGATCGTTTTTTCTTGATTTGCGAGTATCTGGACACCCGCAACATACCCTCCCATATTGGCGAGTGTAACATGGAAGCCGAGTTAAAAAGATGTCTGTTGGGCATAGAGAATGCCAATCGTGAATCGTTAGTTAGACATCTACCTCTTGTACTGGACAAACTAATCGAATTGTTTGTAACTACGCATAAAGTAGGAGGGCACGATATGTGTTTGAGTTCGACTGTCTTCGAGGTGCTTTGCTTGGTTTCAGCACATTTGTCCATACTAAGCGATGTGGACCAATATGGACGCCAAAGTTTGTTTTCTACTTATGTGCAGTTTCAGTGCAAAATTCCACACCCATTGATAACTAAACGCAGCGTTGGCCGTAACCCCAGTAAAGCGTTTCAGTCTAATGAAACATTTAGCATTTATGATAATGTTTTAAACACTGGAACCATTGGTAGGTTGCCAACAATTATTCCATGTACACCTACTAAAACTATCTTTTTTTTTAGACCATGACAATGAGCCACATTCAACTGGCGGATTGGACGGAAATGCCTGTCATGTACGCTTGCTACATGAAGAACTTGCACTGCAATACACATTGTCTAGCAGCAAAGTGGCAGATGTTGCTATGAGTAACTCTTGGTTTCTCTTTGAGCTTCTTGTTAAATCTATGATCGAGCACTTGGACAACTCAGGAACCTTAAATGCCCCACGTAAAGACCGATTTCCCCAGCAATTTAATGAAGATGTTGCCGCGCTTGTCACGGTTGTAACAAACAAAGTTATTGAATACCATTGCACAGACCCAAGACTAGCTCAGTCTCTCAACGCAAGTTTGGGTTTCTTAATTTTTGATCTACTAAGCATTATGGATCGCGGATTTGTCTTTGGATTGATCAAAATATATTCAAAGCTGATAACATCAAGAAATGCTTCCCCACCTGATTTGATGAACTATAAAATAGACTTTCACCGCATTGTGTGCAGTCACGAACATTTTGTAGCATTAAATTTACCTTTCGGTACTTCTTACACGACTATTTCAGCGCCTTGCAGTCCAACTCCTAGCACTACCTCCAACACTAGTCAGAATTCATATGTACGTATCAGATCCATTCAATTTCAGTTAAACATTTTACAATTAAAAATTTCCTCATTCAGGGATCCATTGAGCGTGCTTTGCACGCCGATCTTAGTTCTGAATTTCGTCAGCAACACTTTCTTGTCGGCCTTGTGTTAGGCGATTTGGCCACTGTAATGGAAGTGCCCAATCCACAACTCCACGGAAAAGCAATAAACTGCGTACGCAACCTTTTATCTTCACATGACTCACGGTACGATACGGAAGTGCGCGCACGAGTAGCTTCGCTTTATATACCGCTACTCTCAATAGTCATGGATACGTTCTCACAGTTACATCAATATCTATCTGATGCTCAAGATCATGATCGCTTGCAGCAGATGGGCCAACTTGAAGATTATCAAGGACCTCACCAGACCATAGCTACTGCTACTATTAGCCCTGAAGTAGCATTTGCTATCTCTGGCAGTCGTATGTACTACATGACAGAACAGTCGAAAAACAAGGTACCGCTAAGCGCAGAGAATACGCGTCACCTGCTGGCTTGTTTCCTTTGGGTCTTGAAAAATTTGGAGCGCACTGTCCTTTACCGCTGGCTGCTTGGCTTAAGTCCACACCGTGTACACCAAATATTGCAAGTACTCAATACATGTTTGAAAGCTTTTGAGTATTCGGGTCAAAAGCGGCTGCCCACTCTAAAGCGGACAAATACTCATAGTTTTCGTAAGACAGCGCCAACGGATGTTAAGGAAAAGTTGGAAGAATGCATTAGAGGAACCAATTCGGCACGTTATGACCTGATTAACCGTCGCAAAGATCGCAATTCCACGGAAAAGCTTCGTTGGCGCAAGGATCAGATGCCATATCGATCGCAGTATAGTGATACAATTACCAAAAATGAGCCAGAGCTCGAATTAAGTCATTTCATCGAGGGTTCACTTGCTACGGAAATTGCGCTTATCATACTAGATTCCTTAGAAATAATAGTGCATGTGGCTACCAATCTCCATCATAATCTTCTAGGGACAGTACTAAAAGTTCTGCTCCATAGTTTGTCTCGCAATCAATCAACATTGGCACTAAAAAATTTGTTTGCTTCCCAACGTGCTTTGATCTTCAAATTTCCAAATCTTTTGTTTGATGAAGAAACGGACATCTGTGCAGATTTGTGCCTCTTGCTATTAAAACATTGCGCATCACAATTGCCGGGAATCCGTTCACAGGCTGCTGCATCGTTGTACTTGCTAATGAGACAAAACTTTGAAATTGGTAATGTAAGTATGACATATTTAAATCGATATATCTAGAAATAGAAACTCAAATATAAATATCCTCAATAACTTCTAAGCTAAGAACATGATCTCTATGAAATTACGTATTATTACGATAGTTATTTTCGACCACTCGACTTCAAACTCAATTTTAAAGTTGTATATACTATTTAAGGCTCTTTAAATACCTGCTTTTATTTAAATACAGCATTACTATCTCTTCCATTTTAGAATTTCGCGCGCGTTAAAATGCAGGTAACCATGTCGCTAAGCTCTCTGGTTGGCACTAGCGCATCTTTTAGTGAACAGTCACTTCGGCGTGCGTTGAAAACAATTTTGGTCTATGCCGAGTCGGATACAGATTTACAGGATACTTCTTTCCCCGAACAAGTCCAAGATCTATTGTTTAATCTACATATGATTCTCTCTGACACTGTAAAAATGAAAGAGTACCAGGAGGATCCAGAAATGTTACTTGACCTAATGAATCGCATCGCCAAGGGCTATCAAAACAATCCAGATTTACGGCTTACATGGCTCGAAAACATGGCCAAAAAACACCGCGAACGCGCTAACCACACCGAGGCGGCCATGTGCTATATACACGCAGCCGCTTTGGTTTCAGAATACATTAGTATGCTCGAATCGCAGACACATTTGCCTGTCGGTGCGGTAAGTTTTCAGCGCATTTCACCAAATACGTTTATGGAGTCTGCGGTATCGGACGATGTACTCAGTCCAGGCGAAGATGGCATCTGTCTGGGCAATCACTTCACCGAAACGGGATTAAAGGCGTTGCTCGAAGAGGCTTCCAACTCTTTTCAAGTTGCTGGCATGTATGAAGCTATGAACGAGGTATACAAAATATTAATTCCCATCTGTGAGGCTAACCGAGAGTTTCACAAGCTCGGCAAAATTCATGGCAAACTACAGGAAGCATTTAATCGAATAGCACAATTACAGGTAAGCAACAAACAAAAATATGCTGATTCATTATTATAATGTATTTTAATCAAAAATACAGTTTTCTTATGTGAATTAATATATATATTTATTATTTTGAAGGGCAAACGGGTATTTGGAACGTACTTTCGTGTTGGTTTTTATGGCGCTAAGTTTGGAGACCTGGATCAACAAGAATTTGTTTACAAAGAGCCCACATTGACGAAGTTGCCAGAAATATTTAGTCGACTTCAGGTAATTTGATTTTTATACTCGTTCACAAAAGATTATATGGGGTTTGTGATTATATTGAGTATTACGCAGTCGGTTATGTCCGACTGCAACGTTCTTACTTATTTTATGATGAAGTGTTATAAAATTTGTACAATATCCCTTTTAGAACTTTTATGCAGATAGATTTGGTCCCGACTCTGTGCATATTATTAAGGACTCCAATAATTTTGACACAAACACATTAGATCCAGAAAAGGCATATATACAAATCACTTATGTCGAACCCTTCTTCGAAACCTATGAAATGAGACATCGTGAAACGTACTTTGAACGAAATTTCAATATAAGTAAGTGATTTTTAACTTTCTTTTGGTTTCCTTATATATGATTAAATTCATACCACTAATCTCTTTTTATATTAGAACGTTTTATATTTGCAACGCCATTCACCAAAAGCGGGAAAGCTCATGGAGACTTACATGAGCAATGTAAACGAAAAACTATATTAACAACGGCGAATCACTTTCCTTACGTTAAAACTCGTATTCAAGTAATCAGTAGAGCGCAATTTCAATTGGAGCCGATTGAAGTGGCAATTGGTAAGTAATTTATATAATTGTACTAACGTATTGAATCGAGTTTGAGTATTCCGATAAAAAATATCAAGAATATATATACTTTATGGGGTCGGAGATGCCTCCTTCTAAAAGGGACATTATTAAATACAGTTATACTATTTCAAATATTACTAACATTTTTATTAATTTCTTTTTAAAATAGAGGACATCCAAAAGAAGACATTGGAATTAGCTGCATCTACAAATCAAGAGCCAGCTGATCCAAAAATATTGCAAATGGTCTTACAGGGTTGCATTGGCACTACTGTCAACCAGGGTCCAATGGAAATGGCTAGTGTATTTCTGTCAAATTTATCCGATGGCACGACTATACCTACAAAGCATCAAAATAAATTACGATTGTGTTTTCGTGAATTTTCTAAACGATGTGCTGATGCTTTAAAAAAGAATAGGAATCTAATATTATCGGATCAAAAAGATTATCAACGTGAACTTGAACGAAACTACGAGCGCTTCGTGGAAAGACTTACGCCGTTAATCACACTTACTTCAGTGCAAACTCAAGGTGTTGTAAAGTAAGTTTCAACTAAACTACAAATCAAAATGAAATATTAATATAAGTATTCTATTTGCAGAGCCAATGCTTATCAAAACAAAAGCACACCGTTAAAATGGTAACTTTTTAGATACAAATTGTTGCTTATTATTTACAATGAACACATATTTTTATCCTTCAATAATGTTATTTTTTACACATTTATTACATGCCTAGCGTGTCGGATTATTTTAAGTAAGTTTCCGCGTCAAAAGTAAAGGATTGGATTAGTATAAACAGCTAATACTTAGATTTTCGAACGCTTAAGTTTCTAACGACCCGGAGTACTAATAATTTAAAGCTAAAACACCCTTAAAAAAAGATCAGTTGAAAATTTTATAAAATATCACACAAAAATTAAATCAATCAAAGGGATATATGTTTGCATAATATTAATTTTAATGTATTTTTTAATAAAAATAATTTTTAACAATAATAATAATGTATTTTACCTTATATATATATAACATTGATATCGAAAATAATTTATTCGAAATTATAAGTAATCTTTTTCAAGCCATTGAAAAAGTCACTTTTATTATATGAAAATAGAGTTTCAGAATTAAACGGAATACTTGTTTGAACAAATTTTTGTATGTTTGCATCACCATTGCTCACAATGCGTGTCCACTCAGCCAAGTCATCTTTGGAATTTGTAAGGTTTGCTTCTCGGTGCAATGGCTTTAACATAAACTGCAAATCTTGCAATTGTTTTAAGAAGCGCACTATAAATATAAATATGGTTAAGTATTCAACACTAAAAACAACCTAAACTAAACCAGTAATAAGCAAAAAAAATAAAGGACATTATGTACCAAATGATACTTACAATGTACATCTTTAAAATTTAAAAGCCGCGCCTGACTCTTCCACCAGTTGCATAATAAGGATAGATAATGTTTTGTTGTTTCTTCGGAGTCGCGAAAAAGACAGGTGAGATAATATTCACGAAAAATGAGTGTCAGTAAATGCACAGAAATCTGTGAGATTTCTCCAACTTGTGAGATATCTAAATAAATTTGTTCATATAGTATGTATGATGTAACTTTTTGCCCAATCACAAACCTGATTTTTTGTCTCGAATCATCCATTGATACATCATTTGAAAGACAATCGTAACAACGCTTAGACAAAGCTTTACATAGCATTCGCAATGAGTTTCTTTTGACTTCTGGTCTGCCACTGGGATTGAAGAGAACTCGGATAAGTTTGTTGAGTTAAGAGCTGGAACCTGAATAGCTGAAGTAGTATTATTACTGAGCGTTACACCTGAGTGCAAACCAACAACTTTGGTGAACATATCCTCGTTGTCCTCCTTTTCGTCATCAGTAATGGATTGAAATGAAAGCATTCTTAGTATAAATTCAGGTGTAGCTGTGAAGCATTGGTAAACAAATCGCACATGATTCTCGCATATCGAAAGCAAAAGTTGAAAGTGGCTAGGTTCGAGAGGTACATCGCTACAAAAACATAGCTCGATCAGACCTGCGTAGACCTGTATTAAACAGGACTTGGGGCCAAAACGGTAAAGCGAACGAACGCGATCTGATACAAAGCAATTGCTTGGACTATTTACGCACATTCTCTCCATAAGTTGACTATTTCGTGCGCATAATAACATGCATGCACTCAGTTCACGAAACACCCAAGGACTTGGACGGGTGAACACCAACTGTTTCAGTATATCAAAGAGTAGTCCAAGTTGAGTTTCGTCTATAGGCTTTTCTGGATTCACATGTTCCAATAAACTGTGCAGTAGTGCCGCAGTGGCCTCAAGGACACCAAAATGCTCAAACAACTCGGAGGAGTAACTTAAACTCGTGATCGCTTCGTTGATCATTTGTGCTATCCAGTATTTTCCGTACTTTTCAGATAGCAATGTTTGCGATATGGTACTTTGCCTTTGACAAATCAGCGCCAATGTGCCAATATAGCGACGTAGTGGGATGGCTTGTTCCAGAGTATATAAAGCGACTGGCTGAATTAATGATCGGCGCATAGATGTAGCTTGATCTGATTGTAGATCAAAGTGTCGATAGGGGTAGATCATGCAGTTTTGTGGTAAATCTAGGCTTTGGGTATAAGACCAAAACTCGTTAAAGACTCTGTACACAGACTTATTTATACGATCTTTGATAGTGTCAACAGCGCCGTGTTCAGACCGCATTTGTGCATAATTAAGAAGCAGTTGCTCCAACTCCACTTCAAAGAAATTTCGTTGCTTTTTCTGCTCTTTGGCATCTTTGGCATACTCGAAGACTTGTTTTATGGAACATTTTTTCGCAATAGATCCATTGATACATAAATTTTCCATTCGAAGTAAGTTCCGATTTTCATCATCATCAATTACTGTCAACGAGTGATTTGCTTTGAATGCCGAATTCCGTTCGTTATTTGTTGCGTTCCGAATTTTATGCTCTGAGAACTCGACATTTGTAAAATTCAATTCTGCGTTTTTGGCTATTACTTGTTTAACTGCTTCAGCAACCTTTTCATTGTAGTCCTTTGCACCTGCTTCAGCCATCGTAAGCTTATCCATCTTGCTAGCTTGAAGCAGTTTACGCGCTTGCTTGAGCTCGTTGCGGAGCAGACCGACCTTTTGATATATAAATACAGTAATCATTTAAAGTTATATTGCACCTACTCACTTCACCATCTTTAGCGCCTGCTTGGTTGTTGCTGTCTACCAGGTCTCTCTGCAATTTCGCATTCTCCTTTTTTAGCGCATCGACACGTTCCATTAGAAATTTAAGCTGGCGTTCCTGTGCCAATTGACGTCGTGTGGCCGTTGCCTGACTAGAGGAAACGTCACATCTTTTACTTGTAGTACCAGTGTCCACCTCTTCGTTATCTGTTTTTTGGCCATGTTCAGCATCGGGTAAGAAAACAAATGTTTCATCAGTCCCAAATATTTCTTCCACATTTAAATTTGTAGGAAGATTGATCCCGAGCATCTCATTTGCGAATATTTGCTGGGTACTTGTAGTCCCATGAGCTTGAGCAGCAAATGCACTGAAGGCAAATTCAGTCTCTATATTTTGCATTCCACCAGTTTGCCGTTGTTTTTCCTCTGCTTTTTGGGTAGCTAACAAGACGTCATCGTCATCGTCACTTGCCCAGAATTCCACAATATTAGAAGTGGTTTCGCTAATCCGACCGCGATTTACGCTAACGTCCAATTTCCGTTTTTTGGATGGTTCGAAGTTATTTATTAGCCCAATCCGCTTAGCCATTTTTCGAATTTTATTTACACAAATGTGTTGTATGGTTTACTTGTAGAATAAATGAAATAGATATATCTGTTCAATGAACTAGGAAAATAACATTGTGCTTTTCAATTAATTTTATATAAAGCTCAATGCTGAAGTTATCAATATTTTAGTTAATTATTTGCCGATTGCTTTCATAGTTGAAATATTAAATGCATAAACACAAATTCTTATACAGAATTATAATTAGTTATGGCAACTAAATAACGTGCATTTAATTTTAAATTATAGCCAATAAAACAATAATAAATTTAACTTGTGATATTTTTGTTTATCATATGCAACTGAGTTGTTTATTGTGCTGTTCATGAACAGATGAATAACTGATTCAACAAAATGAGCTATATGAGTCTTAAAATGGAACAAGTGAACGTGTTCACCAAGTAAGCTAGTTAAATTGTCGTCGTTCAAACCGCTGATTCAAATGTTGCTAAATACGACACCAAAATTGACGCAAGAACGCGTACAATATACTCTGGCATTCCGAAGCCAAATAAGTTTGTTCAGTAAATGCGACACATAAAATTTGAATTACTTTAAACACCCGAGTCGATTCGAAATTTGGTGCAAAATTGTGTAAATAATACTTAAAAATGTTATCAAACTCCAATTTATTAAGTGCTGAATATCTTACAAGTAGATAACGGAGTCATAGCAGAAGATTATCGATATATTTTTCGACGAACTTGCTTGAGATACAGAATCAATGGTGCCAAGCATATTTTCCAGCCCTAACAATATATCGATATTATTTGCTTCTTTTTCAATGTCGATACAGTTGAGTAGAGGATGCGGCATGAACGCGTAGCGTACCATTTTTCAAAGCGCCAGAATAAAACAAAACCCATTGCCAACGCGATAAATAAGTGCTAAACACTTCAATAAAAATATTTTTAACTTGATTTGGACCACCTGTTGAACCACAAATATAAGTTGAGCCAGTTCGCAAGCGCACAGACTCCATGATTGTGAAAAATACATGAAAACAGAAGCTATTCGGGCCTCACAGCGCAACTGCAAGTGTATTAGTGCTAGCGGCAATAACACACGCGCAATATCAAGTTAAAAAATCTATCATATGTACATATCAGTATTTATGCAAATATTGTGATTTCCTAAAAGTACGTTAACATATTTATGTACTTGTGTATCTATGAGTCAGCCGGGGCAGCGTATATAAGTATGTATGCATATAGGCTTTCACACGCACAAACATTCAGATAATTTTGTTGAATATTGCATACGTCTTTTGTTTTTTTTTTTTTTTTAAACAGAGTTTTACATGAATATGCTCTTTTTTACAACTAGGAAGTGTTTGTATTTGTTAAATTACGTTAGCATATAGAATAGGGTGTAATATATTTTAAATAAATGTGTTTACAATTCTGACATAAATTAATGCAAATAACGTCGGGCGTCGCCAAACAAAATGGCAACAAAAACAAGTGTCTGTCAGTGGGTTTGAATACATGATGCTTCGCTGTCACGCACACTACACAAACTGGCCAGTTGTAAACTAATACCTTCACATATGTATACGTCATACCAAGAAGTTTTCTTTCATTCGTCCGTTGTGCTTAACAACGAGTTCATTAGCATTTTTTATTGAATCGTTGTAAAAGTCGATCAGAATAACGCCTTTTTAACACTCTTTTAAAGCGTCATCATTCATAATGAATTGTTGTCGAATTTATTAGAAACATTTTGCTGAAAATGGCTTTTCAATCTGTGATATGATCTATCCATAGGTACATACATATGTACGTGCATAGATACAAGCCGCGCTTCAACGCCTACAAAGAAATATCCGACATTCGTTTTGAATCTTTGCACAACTTGTTTAACAAGTTAGGTAAGTCGGGGTCATGTTGCGATCTGTGGTACCATTTTCTTTTGTAATTTGGTACGTAAGATTTCGAAAATCTACATTGAGTGTCCTGGTTACCCATATTTATACAATTCTATAGAGATAATTAAACAAAGTTTGGCTTAGTAACTCGACTTTCTTAAAACCTAACTTTGCTGTTAAGTTAATTATTAATTGTTAAATTGTTAAATACGCGTTACTTATTTATTATTCATTCTGCAGACTTGTAAATTGCAATTATGTTGAAGTTCATACGTGGAAAAGGTCAACAGCCAACAGCTGAAAGACAGCGCTTACAAAAGGAGCTCTTCGCCTATCGTAAGGTATGTATTTACCTGTATTCTAATATTTTTGGTGTAAAGAGTGCCAACTGTATAAAGTATAGTTTGGAGGTATTATCATACACAGAGTGAGTGCAAGTATAAGTAGATATCAATTGCACCAATAAAAGACTGAATATTAATAAAATTAGTAGCAGTAAATTAGCAGAAATACTCCTCTAGAACTTGGCTAGGTATCTAGAATCCGCACAATTTCAGTGATATTTATTGTTGCTCGTATATGCCACGGCTGAAAGCACACATGTATGTATACTGTTGTCACAATCTAATAACTCTGTGTCCACTTTTCACACATTGTAAACAAAGATACTGAAACAAATTAAAACAGTAGCAACGACTTTTATTAGGTTGATTCATTTATTTAATGTGTTGTAATGTGTAAATAACATATTAATATTATAGCCTTTCTGTATATAAAACATTTAGCTTCCTATTACGAGTTTCTTAGCGTTCTAAAACAAATAACATGGACTTTACTATATTCATTGTTTATATTCAATTATTGCACGGTTAGTAAACTGACCCTTAGCTGTACATTTAAGAAAACGCTGAAAAGCGCACGTGCTGTTCAATGCCAACGCTCACATCTAGGTGTAGTTGGCCACAATGTTTAATTCAATGACATCATCTAGAGTGCGTCACTTTACGGCATTGCTATTTTGTAACAGTATTTAAGCAGCACAAACATATACAGTATGTATATATGTAAAACTCATAAATTGATATTAATAAATTTTTGCAATTTTCGACAATTGGCCTCAATATGAGTAATAGAATGACGTTACCTTCCGTATTATTAGAACAAAGTTCTGTTATTCTTAAAGAACATAACCAGGTTTGCAAGTTTAGAAAAAAATTATGTGTAAAAAAAAAAAAAGAATTTAAGGATTTTTTACGTATTACTGACAAAGTAAAATATATTTTACAATTTTGTTTACTACTGTTATTTAACTTAAATTACAGCTTAGAGGCGTATTAGTATCTCTCCCAGACAGTACATATAACATGCATATATATATTAAAAAATATTGCAAAAATGTTCAGATTTTAAGTAAAATATTTAACTTTTATCGTCGGAACCCATACAAAACATTCATTGTCATCAACCCAAAATAATCGTTTAGTGTACAAAAGATACTGACAAGTCGAAAAAACCGCTACAAAGTAGATAAGATAAACTTAGTTTGTTTTATATACAATCCGGGCAAATGGTTGGTTGAAAGAAATATTTGTGTGGTATATAAACGGGACAATATATCGGGCGTAGTTCGAGGTACTGATAGGTGCAGTATTTGTACCTGATAAGATTTAAAAAAACAGTCACCGCTATTGTGTAAAATGCTGCACCTGTAATGAGGTCGAAACATTCTAAAACTCTTCTTTTTTTTTAACACTGTAGATTAATTTCATATCTTTTGATTACAATAGAAGCGAAATCTGAAATGGACAATATTTTATGTGAATGGTTTGGTCAGAGACTATAGAAACTACCTTGAGATTTGAAATATAGACTCTCTATCACTTGTCGATAACGTTTTCCGGAAATTGGGCTTTGTATAGCTTACAAATATCAATAATATTTTATATTCTCCCACCTCAAAATATAATAAAATATATTAATAATATATTATTCAAAAACTAGGTAGGGCCTCTAGTCGGGAGCCTCCGACTAGGCAACATTTGCACAAAACCATTATACCCCTTTCAGCCATTTTCAATGGGTTGACGGTATAATAAAGTTTCCAAAGTGTGGTTCTAAGGAAAGAAGCACTGTTACAACATTGCGTGTGTATCGTGTCTGTGCGTGTTGTGTGTGTATGTATATAGATAAGGGCAAATGTGTGTCACGGCAAATTAAGTCTATAACCACTAACTATACACACCCAACTTGCTGCGCTTGGCTCCGAGTTGTGAATAACTTTTAAACTATGACCATGATTCTAATGAAATTTTTAGGGTTTGGCAATAAGGGTATAAGAAGGGTATCTTCTGGTTGGGCACCCTTGATTAAAGCAAACTTTTTTGTTCAGGTTTTTTTTCGTATTGTGATTCTAAGCGACAATCTTATCCATTTTAATCGCTAAGTAAAGTCAACAATATTTAGTTACCTAAATTTTCTTAATCAGACATTCGTTCGAAAGCTAAATTTAAATATTCTTTACAGTTCCTAAGAGACAAATCACACATAAGCAATGATTTACTATATCAAAAGAATTTCTTCCTTTATTAATAACTAGACTATCTTTTGCATGTTGACATTTATTAATTTTGCTAACATGTTATTCATTTTCAGACCGCGCAGCATGGTTTTCCGCACAAACCCTCCGCTCTGGCGTATGATCCAGTGTCGAAGCTTATGGCTATAGGTACACAATCTGGAGCCATAAAAGTTTTCGGTCAACCGGGCGTTGAGCTATACGCCCAGCATACCTTGGTCAATAACTCTGCGTTTGAGCTCAACGTTCAACTGCTGGAATGGGTTTATGGCACCGGACGAATACTCTCACTGACCGCAGCAAATCAGCTAATATTGTGGGAGCCAGTGGGTCCAACGCTTGTGGCTATCAAAACGCTTCCTTTCGATGGAAAATTGAAAAAAGTATCCTCACTATGCTGCTCGCTAAATAAGGATCTAGTATGGATAGGCACAGAAGGCGGCAACATATATCAATTCGATCTAAAATCGTTTACAATACGTGAACCTGTCATCTACCACGATGTGGTGTTGGAGCAAGTGCCACCGACCTATAAGCTCAATCCAGGAGCTATTGAGTCTATACGCCAGCTGCCAAATGCGCTTAACAAACTGCTTATTGCCTACAATCGCGGACTTTGCGTTTTGTGGGACTTGGACACGTCGGCTGTTGAACGCGCCTATATCGCTCCCGGGCATGGCCAGAGTGTCGGTCTATATGTAAATGGCACAGGAACAGAATTCAATTGGTACCACGCTGACGGCTCTTTTGCTAGTTGGAGCATTGCAAGCGGAGAGCCGCCCGCAAATGTTAACTATGTTCCTTATGGGCCAGATCCGTGTAAGAGCATAAATCGGCTCTATAAGGGAAAGCGAGGGTAAGTTAATGCTTTATTTGACACCAACAGTTTTATATACTCGTTCACAAAGTGAAAAGTGATTCCGTCCGTCTGTCCGGATAAAAGCCACTTTTTCCGACGCTATAAAATATAGAGACTTGAAATTTTGCATATATACTTGTAGTTATTTGCTTCACGCCCGCTGGGAGGCTGGCAACTCAAAAGGTGATTTGAAGGTGAGGATATTTCCCACAGTATTGAAGCCAAAAATTGCTACCTTGATATCTCGGCCACGTCAATAGAACGCCCCCAGCCACCCCGCCCTCACGAATCACGAAAGCCTCCCACAATTTTAGAGCTAGAGTCACCAAATTTTAAAGCTAGTCGTCCCCTTTAAAGATAGGTAATACATTTTCCCGCAAATCGCGAAAATTTATATCTCCCACAATTTAAGAACTATATTCACAAAATTTGGCAGACAATGTTTGGGTGACCTCATAAAATCGAGTCGAAAAATGTTGGCCAAGCTCACCTCCGCCCCTACGAAATTTAAATACATCTTCTGAATTGTAATCTTTTTTTAATTTCAGAATCATTGATCTAATAATTTTTTCCGGAGGCATGCCACGGTCGGCCTACGGGGATCACAATTGTGTTTCGGTACATGCTAGCGACGGGAAAAAAGTCTGTCTTGACTTCACGTCGAAAGTAATTGACTTTTTTGTGACATATAAAGAAGAAAGCGAAGCCGCACAGGTGCTTGTTGTATTGCTTGAGGAAGAGCTGTGCGCATACGATCTCACCGATCCGACAATTCCAGCCGTAAAACCGCCATATTTGCACTCGGTGCATGCATCAGCTGTAACCTGTAATTACCTGGCCTCGCAGGTAGCTCACACGGTGTATAAGCGTATATTGCGCGCTGGCGATGATCAGGACATCGACTACAGCTGTATTGACTGGCCCATAACAGGCGGCGTGCTGCCCGAAGGAGTTGTCCAGTCTGATGAAAGCGAAACAATCAAGGATTACGAGATACTTTTAACGGGCCATGAAGACGGTTCCGTTAAGTTCTGGGATTGTTCCGGAGTGCTCCTTAAACCGATATATAATTTTAAAACGGCTACTCTCTTTGGTCATGAAACCCAGGATGACACGGCAGCAACAGAAGGCAATGAACCGCTTGATGAGGGGGAGCCACCATTTCGTAAATCGGGTCTTTTTGACCCCTATTCCGATGATCCTCGCTTAGCAGTTAAGAAAATTGCACTGTGCCCCAAATCTGGTCAATTAATTGTTGGTGGCACCGCCGGACAAATTGTAATAGCCGATTTTGAAGGAGATGCTAGAGAACGCAGCATGCTGAAGCTTAGTTCCATGAATTTGGTGAGCGATCGTGATGGCTTTGTGTGGAAGGGCCATGATCAGCTAAACGTGCGCTCCAATTTATTAGAAGAAGATGCACTTCCTATTAGTGAAAATGGCGTAAATATTACCGGTGTATTGCAAGTTCTTCCGCCAGCTAGCATTACATGTCTAGCGTTAGAAGCTAATTGGGGATTGGTGTCTGGAGGAACGGCGCACGGCTTGGTGCTGTTCGACTTTAAAAACTTTGTGCCGGTTTTTCACCGCTGCACTTTAAATCCAAACGATTTAACTGGCGCCGGTGAGCAGCTTTCGCGACGCAAGTCGTTTAAAAAATCGCTCCGGGAATCCTTCCGCAAGCTCCGCAAAGGAAGGTCGACTCGCAACAATCCCACCAATCAGGTGCCAACTACAGTAAGTCCTTAGGTTAACGAATTTTTAAGCAATCAACTAATAATGTTTTTAAACAGTTGGAAGCACGTCCTGTTGAGAGGCAAATAGAGGCCCGCTGCACTGACGATGGCATGGGGTCTATGGTGCGTTGCCTGCTCTTTGCGAAAACGTATATAACCAATGGTGTGTATGAGAATAATTTCTGAATTCTTGATCAAGTCTTACTTTTGGCATTTCAGTTAATATAACCTCCCCTACTTTGTGGTCTGCCACAAACGCCAGCACCGTTTCGGTATTTCTTTTACACTTACCACCAGCCCAAACTGCAGCCACTACGGGTCCACCTGCTAGTGGTAACGCAACGCCGCAGACGCCGCGTCGCATCTCTGCACAGCTGGCGAAGGAAATTCAACTTAAGCATCGCGCGCCTGTCATTGGCATTTCCATATTCGATCAAACTGGCTGCCCGATCGATCAGTTTAACCCTGGCGAAAACGGCACACCGCCCCATCGTGTGCTTATTGCTTCTGAGGAACAATTTAAGGTGTTTTCGCTACCGCAATTAAAGCCTATCAATAAGTATAAGCTTACTGCTAACGAGGGAGCCCGCATTCGTCGAATTCACTTTGGCTCCTTTAGCTGTCGCGTCTCCCACGAGCTTCTGCAGAGTCTAAATGGCAGCAGCCCAACAAAATCTACACGCTCCCATGAAGGTGGCGATGCTAATACGAGTCTAGCGTCTGCCGCGTGCGATGGTGAGACGTACCATGAGATGGCATTAATTTGTTTGACTAATATGGGCGACATCATGGTATTATCGGTGCCAGAGTTAAAGCGTCAATTGAATGCAGCTGCGGTGAGGCGTGAAGATATCAAGTAAGTGTCAAATAAATACGCACCTAAAAATTACCTCTTTCACATACAGCAAATTTCTTTTTCATAGTGGCATTTCATCACTTTGCTTTACAAATGGTGGAGAGGCCTTGTATATGATGTCATCGTCAGAGCTGCAACGAATAGCTTTGGCCACCTCCCGAGTTGTACAGCCAACGGGCGTCGTGAATGTCGAACCTTTCGAGAACGAAGACAACGAATCCACATTGCTAACCAACGATGACGATAATAGCGACAAAGAAGTCGATGGAAACGATGATAGTGCTGAAAACCATACACGTGCTACAATGCTTGAACCACCAACTGCCAAGGAGCGCGCTAAGCCCCTAGAAGTTAGCATCGAAAACAATAGCCTACCGCTGACTAATGGCCTAAGCAGCGGTAGCTCTCCCAATCGTGCTAATGAGACCATCACCAGTTCAATAGGTGATATTACTGTCGACTCAGTGCGCGATCACTTGAACACCACTACAACAACGCTATGTTCGACAACTACAGAAGAAACTGTCGGTATGTAAACAGCGTCTACGTGTGCACCAATTTCAATCGTCTATTGTTGTTCCCAATGTCCTGTACTCCATCCTTGTGGGTGACTCATCTATTGTATTCGTCACTTTGCAGTAATAATATAAAATTTTTACGTGCACTCTTGGTCCCAATTTAACTTACCAAATTTACTTTTGTTTTTAGGTTTACGGCAGTAAAATTCGCAAACATAGTAATTTTTTAACGATTTTAGTTTTAAGGACACAAAACAATAGAGAACCTTTTGCATGATTAACGTAATATGATTGAAAATATTGTTCAAAGAATGTCCTTTTACACATCTCAATAACAAATTTTACAATTTCTTTGGTAGGTCGTCTGTCAGTGCTCAGCACGCAAACAAACAACACCATCGCTAGCGTCAATATGAAGGATATTTCTAATATTAATGTATCTAATTTAATGGATTTGGCGTCAAAAGGGTATGTAAAATGTTTACGTATTCGTTCGAAATTATTCTTATTCTCTTTCACTTTTAGCAACACCACAGAAACGAGCACTAGCTCTGTCGTCATCAAATCTGTCATAACTAGCATATCACACGAAAATACCAACGGAGAAAATGAAACTTTAAACACGAAAACTACAACGCATGAGGAGAGTCAATTCTAGGCAAGCTTATACGGACCCACGTAAAACTCGTTTTAAAACCATTCAAACGAAATGTTACACTTTTAATCACTAACATTATACACATATATTATTTTGCATTAACTTATAACACATTCATTAATTTTTTACGCAAAATTACCATAAACCATAAGACGCAGCTACACCCATGTTTTACTGTAATTTCACAAAAATATCGTTTTTTTTTTAAAGGACCTAAAGAATTTTGTATGACTTTTGTACCACATTTTTTATTAACATATTACTTTATGACATAAGCTATCAAGCAGACCAACATCAATCTTTATGTACACACCTAACTAGAAGAAATTTTCAATGTTTTTATATTTTAGTTTGACAATCTTCACAGTAATTGAAAAGCTTTAGTGCATAAGCCTATAACATTACCATATACATATATCGACAAAAAGTACAATATAAAACACATTTGCCTTATGTAATGAAATACTATGTTACTGATTTTATAAAAGTATTAAAGAAATAAAAGTATATTTACAAATGCTTTTGTACACCTGACGATTTCTTTTTTTTATTGTATTTTAGTTTCGAAAGCAATAACGGATAAACATTTTAAAGCCGAAAAAGAATATATTTTATTTGTTTGAACATTTAAAAATTGGTAAGGCTGACTTGGTCCAAGATTTTTTGGATACACTGCCGTCTATTGGTACGCAGCACATATATTGTCTGCACTGATGTAATTGCCACACGACGACGAAGCGTTTGCGCAACTCTAGCAGCCAACTCCATACGGCCAGATCGCGCTGTCATGCGTCATGCCACCATTTCTATTGGCCACAGGCAAATTAGCTGCTGTTGTTGGCGCCGCACTCATCTGTGCGAGTGGCACATCTACATGCTTAGTAGAAGGCGTGGCCATAATACGCTCCGCACTGCCATTCGCTGCTCGTAGTAGTGGCGCAGCTGCCGCATGCTGATTCGCTGACACAGCTTCTGCCTGCAAAGGCTGTTGCACCTATTTTTATTATAAGTACAAATTTCGAATTTCAATCTAACATAATGGCACTTAACATTGCGCCCTCGAACAGCTTGCTTGATGTTTAGTGTTGCAAAATATCTAGATAAAATAACAGAAAATACTAAAATTCGATAAGTGTCAGCTGCTAAATGTAAGTGCTGTAAAATATTGTATTGTTAAAATGATAAAAAATACTGCACGTTAGCTGTTTCAAACAATGTTAAATGTAGATGTACGCTGTTATGTTAAGTAAAAACCGATTTGGGCGCAATGTTAAGCTCAAAATTTAGATTAAGTCAAATTAAATTCCACAAGTCGCTGGCAATAGTAATAAGGAAGTTGCTAAATAAAGAAGCCACCAGATTGCTCCTGGTGGACTTAATAAATATGAAAAAAAATAAAAGGAATAAGTTGACAGTCATACAATAAAATGAACAATTTTAATTGACAAGTACAATAAGCTTTCAGGAATTAAATAATTGTGTAGCAATTCTAAAATTTACACGCATTCACACTGGCAAATTCGTTTGAGTCATCGAGTTCAGCGACTCAAAACAAACTCGACAACCCTCAAATTAACGAACCGCTCGCGCTCCCGCTCTCGCTCTCGCTCTCATTGCGTTCTCTCAGCGAGAGAGATCACACGTTGGGCGGTTCTCGCGAACAGTATTGAAGAGCTTTTCGGTGCGGCGGCGATTCATCAAGTTTTAGTCTTTAACTGATCGCTCGTGCCGATGATTTAATTTTTAAGTTGAAACGCTGATTTTGTACCACAGAGAAAACCCTGCGTCAAGTGTAGAAGACAAAACGATACTCACATTACCAACCAAACATACATACATATATACGTACATACATATCTACATATTGAACAATTTGCGATATTAAAAAAAATAAAATAACGAACAAATTAAGCGCAACGAAAGTAAACGCCTGTAATAAATGCAGCAAAAACCGAAAGTTCTGTGTGATTTAAATAAAAAAATATATGTATTTAGATGAGAATGTGCAGCAGAGTTTGGTAAATTCTATTTTGCTCTAACGACTCGTTTGCTATTATGTGATTCATATTGAGCACATACATAAGTTTTTGGGTATTCAGACAAGCCGAATTATATTTATAAATAGCGAAGCGCTCACCAAACGGAAATCATATTGGTCCAATACGAATACTTAGTCACACAATACGAATAAATAAATAAGTTCACTTGAATAGCAATATTTTCTTAACCAGAAGCAAAAACAGCAATAGAAGAAACCGACGTCATTTCGCAGCTGCCTAGCGGAAACGGAAGAATATAGCCGCACGTCTGCTGCATGCATATATAGAGGGTATAAGTGTAGATACATATAGCATCCATATATGAGAATTATGTATATGTATGTGCGAGTATGCGGCACATGTGAATAATTCGCAAATGAATAGAAATATAAATGATATTTACGACGCAGAATTTGAAGAAAAAAACAAAGGCGCGTGCAAGAGCAAACATAAAAATAAATTAATATCTATGCTTATTCTGCACATCGTGTCTGTCAGTGTGCGTGTGTGTGAGTAATAGCCAAGAGAACCAGCGAGCGATCTAAAAACGAAAAACAAAAACACAAACAATAAAAATATATATATAAAAAAAAAAAAAAATAAAACGAAAATTACGCGAACAAACCCAAAAAGAAATTCAAAATAAAGCAGCAACTATAACAATTGACAACGAGCTAGGAAGCAAGCGCAAAGCAACAAACCAAAAATAGACAGCGCACAGCCCGAAGGCGAAGCCAACGACGACGTCAGCGTCAACGGTGCGTATACTTAACCAGCAGCCGCAGCCGGCTCCACCCGCTCCCATTGACTCATCCAGCTCGTAAACAGCTGCTTGCAAAACACTAACAAAAAAAAAAATTTTAATAAAAACAGCAGCAGCAACTGTAAAGAATAACAAGACAATCATCAATTGTTTCTGCGCCGTTCTCTGTATCTGATCCAATGACTGTGTGTGTGTGTGTGTGTGTGTGTCTGCGTGTGTCTGCATGTGTGTGCGTCTGTGTGCATGTGTTGAGAGTGCGACGATCCAAAAACTAAGCAAAGAATTCACTTACTCATAGTTGTCTATAAGGCGTGCATTGCCTGACTGCGAATTTTAATTAAAAAAAAAAAAAAAAAAAAAAAAATGATTTTTGTTTTTGGAATTATTGTTAGCGTATGTGCCGAGCATAATTAAACGACACACGAAGAGCGTATCTATAAAGTTAATGAATAAACACATATCTATACGAATCACAACGACGACGACGACGCGAAACCCATTACGACCACTTTTAATCTAAAGAACTTGAAAGAGAGACCGAATCGGAAGGCAAAGAGTGTGAGAGAAGCAGATAAACAAACGCTGAACAGCAACGAATCCCCAAACAAATTATTGGATGAATTTTATTTTGCATTAAAAGGTAAGCTAAACACTTTAATTGTTATTTACTTTCGATTTTCAAAGATCTAAAAAGTACAAAAAATATATATATTTGGTCTATACTAAACTGGAATTGCATTTCTTACCGGAATTTGCAAAATATTATTCTTCTTGTTGTTTTTCATTCGCCAAATAGTGTATAATAAAACTTTTTGCGGTTTTAAACTCAATTTATTTATAGTGTTATAGTGAATATTCAATTTTGTGGAAAAGTCTCGGCTACACTTACTTGTCTTCCAATAAAAATGAAATGTTAACCTACAGCTTTATAAATAGACATATTGAGTTTTGGGTCTATATTAAAAATAAATTTAAGTGACTGAAGAAAACTAGCAGTTAAGTCTAGTCAATGCAAAAAATAAAATAAAATGAAATAAATATTTTACTGCGTACTAATTATTCACACATTAGTCACATCTTTCAAATGTCCGTCACCGCAAATGCTCGGACAATCTTTTTATGGACTTGCATCCTTTTATTATTATATTTTATTTTTTTTTTTACAAACTGTGACAGAAGCTTTTAAAATAATTTGCAATAATTCTGTTTGTAAATTGGTTGATTAAAAATTCACTATCAAAATATATTTTTACTTCCGCAGGGAAAACTATTTTTTTTTTAAAACTATTTTTGCATTTAAACCATAGCAATGCTTAATGCCTTAATATTCGATTCGCGAACCTGGTTTTTATCATTATTGAACCCAGGTTCGAACCTTGGTTTGTCACATGTTTTAAATTTGTAAAGGAAATATTTTATTTATATTTTAAAAAAATATAGAATAAAAAATGTATGCAAAAATAAACCGTTTTTAAGTATTTTTTCGATTTATTCCTGCTGACTGCGTATAGTCTAAGCAACTTTTACTGTAGAGCGTCATAAAACAGTTTTTAATAGATATTGTATGTTTTCATAAACATTATTTTAAAAGATGTAGATTGTTTGTTTACAAAAACTATCACAGAACTGGTTTGTTTATTAGAGTATGTGCATTTCGAGAAGACGAAAATAGCTTCAAAATACACTCAAAACACGCACACACACACACACACAATCTTATTTATGGGTACTTAAAACGCTGAAAAATTAGACAAATTGCTCAAAGCTGATGTCATTCGACTGAAGTGCGCTCCCCAATCGCGGCCTTAAAACCAGATGCACTCCTACGCGCAGCCGCAAAGCCGGTTAACTGAGTGTGGATGTACCTATGAAGTACATACATATACTATATATATATATATAAAGCTGGCGATCGATCAAGAGCGCAAATAGTTTATGCTTTTCTCTTTCTGCAAACACTTGAGCTGTTGTCCAAGATATGACACACAGTCTTTGGCAAAAACTTGAATGCTATTTATTTATTATTATATCCATGACGGATGTCTGTTAGTCTCATGAATTGTGTATACGTATATTCAAATTCAAATAAGTATTTCTATTATATTTACACATTTTTTATATGTCTTTTGTATTTCAGACCACGCTAATACTTATTAAAGGAAGAAATACTATTTGTCTTACATCTAAGACTACGAAAGCAAATTAAACCTAAATAATTGTATTAAAAAAAAAAAAAAAAAACAAGCAAACAAAACAAAACAAAAAAACAAGAATTGTGATATGTACAACTTTACTCAAATATTGAAAAAACATATTTAGGCGTTTATTCCAAGTATTCCGATTGCTAAAGAGACGGATACGTGAATAATCCGCGTTTTTCAAAACATTAAAAAAAGCAAAGCCAAAGACTAGGGTTTTCAATTAGTTTAACACGCAACAATGGCCGAGAAAGTGGAAATCTCACCAGCCACATTTAATAATAATCAACAGAACGATGCTCGAAAGGTGCGCAAATCGCCCGATTTTCAGCCGATAATGCCGGGCGTTATATCCAGAGAGCGCAGCTTTGTGCGCACCTCAAACCAACAGGTTAGTGTCCATATCAAATGACGACTATTCAATTTTATACAAAATAGGTAATTAATTCATCTGTTTATAGAACATAAACAAAAGGCGCAGTCTGGCGTTCAATGTGCCTGGAAATCAGCCGGGACAAATGCGTGGCAAGCCCGCAATGGATATATACAGACCACCAAGTAAGTAACGCACACATAAATATATATAATATATATATACATTTTGTCATCATTTATATGGCCTATAAGCTTAGCTTGCTTCTCCTCGCTAAATTTGTTCTATTTTATATTAAAACACAACTCTGATTAGCATCTCCTACTTGACCTAGAAAGAACATTTATAAAATAAATTATTTATTTACTTAATTTTAATATTTTTTTTATCAACTTTTTTAAGTGACAAAACGAAGTTAAAATTCCATCTTTGTAATGTTAGTTAATTTTTGTACTCAATATAATGACTATAAAGGAAATTGAGCATTTTTTTGAGGACAGAAATTTTGCCGTTTTTCATATTAATTGTCCGTTATTTCTATATACTGTCGAGCCGAGCAGAATTTTATTTGAATCTTGCCCTAAAGCTGCTTTAACACCAGCTCTGCAATTTCACTTGAAACAAACGCTTAAATTATAGTATTACAATACTTATTTTGTCACTGTTCTCTTTCTTCTTCTTTTCATATATGTCTATCTCATAATCGTGCTCGTTATACCCCGCACAAAAAACAAAAATATCAAAAACCAATCATCACATACTTGAACTTATGTATATTCCCTTGTGTGTATCTTAAAATGCTCCCTTGCCCGACGACAACAACAATTACACGTTGTCAGATGTGCGCGGCGGCGAGTTAGCCACTGCGGCTGGTGGCGGTGGTGGCAGTGGTGGTGCTGGTGGTGCTGGTGGTGGTGGTGATGGTGGTATCTCGAACAAACTGAACATAAATGCCCAGGAGTTCACGCCACCGGCTGAGGCACTTAGCAGTAACCGGTAACGCCAACCCAATTTTAATGCCAAACTTTACCCCTCTTGCCATCTTCTTGCAGAGCTAAACCACAATCTACAACATTCTTCCAGTTCGTCCCTCATCTTCCCAATGGCCGGCGGGCCGACGCTCCTGCAGCAGCCACAGCAGCAATATGTGCCAGCTGGCTCCAGCGCCATCCTCAACCGACGCCAGGCGGGACTCTCCCTGGGCAACATGTCCGCCCTGAACGGCCTCAAGGGCGCCCATCATCGCTCCATATTGGTGACGCATCCACTCAGCCCATTGGCCGGACAGATTCCGCTCATGAACTCTCCATCCAGCGGCAACATACTGCACGTACGTACTCTACATGTAATCATAATAATATAAGTATTGTAATAATAATTATATTATACTATCATTATAGATTGTGAAAAATATGTTATTAATCTTAATAAGAAAAGATCAAGATTTTTGGCGGAATAATTTTTCCTAACTGCCTCAATTTTCACTTGGGATTTCAAATTCAAAATCTTGTCTAAAAAAAATATTTTTTTTATAGATAAAGGTGAATGCATGAGATCGGTACAATGAAGCCTGCAATCTTGATAATATAAATAATTTTATAATTTTAAAACTATATTTTAAAATTAATTTACGACACATTTCTTTCTTAACTAAAAGTAGCTTAGTTTTCTTTAATCTTATATCTTATATTAATAGTAATAATAATAATAAATAGTTTTTGCAGCAGGTCTTACCCGCTTATATTTTGCTTAAATATTTCCAAAAGCAAAAAATGATATTTTGTTAACATTATAAGCTAAGTTTTTGATTCAAAAATCGGTAAATAAATCCTTACTATTTACGACATATTTAAATATAAACAAATACATTTCTTGTTTTATAATTATATTATTTTTTTAAATCTTTGTACATTTTATTTTGCTTTAAAAAAAAGATTAGATATTATATCAATACTAATTTGAGTAAAAATAAGTATAATAAAAGTAGTATTAATAAAAACAATAATAAAATAATAATCCCAAAAATTAATGTATGTCCTCCAATTGCAGTCGACAAACCGGGTCAAGTTCGCGCCGGAGCCCAGGGGTCAGAAGTCGGCGCAGCACAACCAGTTCAGCGGCAGCAACAGCAACAACAACAACGGCCACTACAACAACGGACAACAGCAATACCAGCTGAACGGCATCGATCCCTACTTGAACGGAACCGCCTTGCAGCGCTCCAAGTCGCTGTCCTCGGCTGACGCCCTGACCCGCGGCCTGGCCGGCTTGGGCCTGGGCCTGGGCAACGAGGTGGCCGACATTGGCCAGTTTCCGCCGGAAATACAGGCACTGATCGAAACGGCCCTGGAGGATCCCAACCAGCTGAATTCCCGTTGCCTCATGGAGCTGACCTCCCAGTTCATCAAACGGGCCGTCGAGAGCCGACGCTTCGCGTTGCCCATTTCGCGGCTCTGCCTGAACATCATCGCCAGGGAGCAGAAGGAGACCTTTCTGGAGGCGCTGCTCAACACGTGCCGCCAGTGGTATCAGGAGCGTGAAAAGGTGAGTCCGCCAAGTCCCAACTGAGCTCCAGCCGAATCTAAGCTCTTCGCTCCTTCCTTCCAGCTGCTGTTCGCCATTCAGGGCATGAAGTCGCCGTCGCGGGTTCGCTTTACGGCTTTCATGGCATTTCTAACGGAAATGTTCTGCCAGCTGAAACGCCGCCAGCTGCAGCTGCGCACCCACAGCGAGGGCACCCCGCCGCCCCTGGTGCTGCTCAGCCTGCTCTCCAAGTGCTGTGAGGATTGCGTGCGTCCGCCAGTGCGCTCCCTGTCCGAGGTGGGCACCGTCTTGACCGTTGTGTTGTTGTTGCCACTAACTATCCTTCCCCCCATTTGCAGATCGAGTGCCTGTTCTATGTGTTGACCTGCATCGGGCAGGACCTGGAGCAGCAGCTGCCGCAACAGCTGGAGCTGCTCATGTCCCTGGTGCGCGACGCGTTCCTGAACGCCGGCGACGCCGCCGCCGCCATACGGCGCACCCTGCTCCAGCTGATCGAGCTGAAGGCCTCGCACTGGCAACTGCCCGGCAACTCGGTGCTCTACTACACGCACACCAACAACTAGCCGGCCGGGATCGCAATTGGCGGCAATCGGCGACCAGGGCATGATTATTGCGGTCGAACTGCATTTAGGCCCAGTTCTCATGCAAAGCGCAACTATTTATCGTACTCGCGCAGTACGTAGGACCTAAGGAATATTTATTTTGGAATCGTAGATAGATGACTAACCCAGGCATAATTATGAAGCAACCACATTTACCAGCTCAACACTTACCCCGGCGGTCTGTGTGAGGAAACGTTAACGGATACGGGGAAGCTCATTTCAACTAACCCCAATCGCCCCACTCCCCCTTCCTGCTCCCTGCCAATTCCCTGTGGTAGAATAAATAATTCTGCTTTTATAAGGCTCAATTTATACTATGTGAATCCATATTATTTATGTATAATACAAATAAAACTACGCTAGTCAAAAAGAAAATGAAAATCGTTATTATAATCATATTAATTATTATTTATGATGATTTCATAAAACACTTTTATTTCTATTCGAATAGATTCATAATAATAATCAATATTGTTTCCTGTGGAAACTATATTCTATATAATAGAAAAGTAATAAAACTTTTAATTGTTAAGTTGGTTAATTGTTGTCTTTCAACAAGATATCTTTAAAACTTGAGGAATTGTATATATATATACTATATATGGGATCGTAAATGCCCTTTGCAAGCAGTATAGGTTTATGTTCAAATCATTTGTGTATATGGATAATTCTTAACAATACACTTAAAATAAGGTCGCTTCTCTGGTTGCCCTGAAACATATTACGACTAAGAAGAAAGTTGAAAACTGGCTTTGAGTGTTGAACGAGGTGCCCCATTCCAGTGGCGATGCTGGTGGTCATAGGTCAGGTGGGTTGACAGATGCTACATCGCAAATGACCTCGGATGGATTGCCTTAATTGCTGTAATTAAAAGTAAGTAAGTAAGAACACTGCAGTCGGGTGTAACCGACAGCGCAATACTCGTTCACAGTGTAATAACAACCAACACTCTTTTTTCGATTTTTTTACAAAAAAATTAAAACAAAGTGTATTTTAAAATGCTATCACATATGAAAATCTGGTACATGCTTTTTTTTATCAAAAAATTTTTTAATACAGAATCAATAAAGGTGATAAATCATGACCAGAATGCCATCAAACATGAAAATCGGTTTACTTTTGACAAAATTATGGTGGTTTGAAATATGGGAGCTATGGATCTGAGAGCTTTACATGTCAAAATTGTTGTACATTTTGGCATGATTTTTGACTAAAAATTTGACCCCTCAGAATCGGTTTTAATGTTGTTTTTTATACTATTTGTGACCACCACAATCGATTAAAAATGTAAATTCGCAATTCTAAATTTAAAAAACAAAAATTTTTGGAAAATGAGTAAGGGGGGGGGGGTACATGCTTTTTTTCAAAAAAATTTCAAAAAAAAAATTATTTTCAAAAAAGCATATATTTGAAATGTAGAATATAGAGAACAAATCATGAACAAAACGACATCAAACATGAAAATCGGTTCAGTTTTGACAAAGTTAGGGGCGATTGAAATATGGGAGCTATGGATCCGAGAGCTTTACATGTCAAAATTTTGGTCAATTTTTGCATGATTTTTGACCAAAAATTTGACCCTCTCAGAATCAGTTTTAATGTTGTTTTTTATACTAATTGGGACAAGCACAATCGATTAAAAATGTAAATTCGCATTTCTAAATTTTGAAAAAAATTTTTTTTCGAAAAAGAGTAAGGGGGGAGTACATGCTTTTTTTTTTTTAAATTTCAAAAAAAAATTTTTTTCTCAAAATGCATATATTTGAAATGTAGAATCAATCAAGAGGACAAACCATGAAAGAAATGCCATAAAACATGAAAATCGGTTTAGTTTTGACAAAGTTATGGGCGTTTGAAATCTGGGAGCTATGGATCCGAGAGCTTTACATGTCAAAATTTTTGTAAATTTTAGCATGATTTTTGACCAAAAATTTGACCCCCTCAGAATCGCTTTTAATGTTATTTTTTATACTAATTGTGACCACCAAATTCGATTAAAAATGTAAATTCACAATTCTAAATTTTGAAAAAAAATTTTTTTTGAAAATTGGTAAGGGGGGAGTACATGCTTTTTTCACCAAAAATTTCAAAAAATTTTTTTTTGCAAAAATGAATATATTTCAAATGCCGAATCAATCTAGAGGACAAACCATGACCAAAATGCCATCAACCATGAAAATCGGTTATGTTTTGTCAAAGTTATGAGAGTTTGAAATATGGGAGCTATGGATCTGAGATCTTTCCATGTTAAAATGTTTGTCAATTTTGACATGATTTTTCACAAAAAATTTGACCCCATCAGAATCGGTTTTAATGTTGTTTTTTATACTAATTGTGACCACCACAATCGATTTAAAATATAAAATCGCAAATCTAAATTTAAAAAAAAAAATTTTTTTTAAATTGGTAAGGGGGGAGTACATGCTTTTTTTTGCCAAAAAATCCAAAAATTTGTATTTTCAAAAATGAATATTCTTTAAATGCAGAAATAATTTAGAGGATAAAACATGACCAAAATGTCATCAAACTTGAAAATCGGTTCAGTTTTAACAAAGTTATGGGCGTTTGAAATATTGGCTGTACATGTCAACATTTTTTTTAAATTAAAATTGTTCAATACAAATTTTAACAGACGAACGAACAGCAGACGGACATTGCACAAATCCAATATACTCTCTTCGCTTCGTGAACGAGTGTATAAGTAAGAATACCTTTGGCTAGACAGCAGAACTTCACCTCAAATGCGATACAGGTTTATCGGCAACAGCAGAGGACAAACCGGCGATCATTGCTTCATCGGCGTCAGTTTTATCCCAAAAGCAATCCAGTAGAAAGTCGTCGACGTCATCGTTATCGTCATGGGACAGCGCTTGCAGTTCTCGTGCCAGCGTGGATGTGTCCGATGTGTAACCGTCTAGTTCAGCTTCCTTGTCGGGAGCTTCAATCTCCGAGCCAAAATCGTGTTCCATCGCATTGTCGCCGGAGTCCTTGGGAGCCACGGCATCCGACTTGTAAACTTTAACTGTGACCGAGCTGAAGCCGAAATTGATCTCTCCTTTGGCAGACTCCAAGGGGGCGAGGGATTCCCTGTTGAGCACCAGCACCGCCTGATTTGTGGGGCCCACGTTGGTCTCCACCTTCACGACTCTCCAGTCGTGGGTGGGCAGCTGCGGATTGCACAGCTGCAGCATTTTTAGGATGCGCTCCGGCTCCTTGATCGTAGCCGGAATCCAGACGCGGGCACGTGGCCTGCTCGGCACTTCGTTCCAATCGACGGCAAGCAGCTTTGCTCCGGGATAAACCTCCCCCAGCTGCGCCACCGCCGCCTTATACAGCTCCACAGAGCGCAGGCTGTCGCATGCGATGACCTTCACATTGCCCTGGTACCATCCAAGGTCCTTGCAGCTGGGTGGCGGACCGGACCCCAATGCCAGCATCTCGAAACAACGATCGGCTAAAGCAGCCTCCACCCATTTCCATTGCCGACGTGGAATGCGACCATCCTCAGCGCCTCGGTCAAGCACACCGATCAGAGTTCTTTCCTTGGCGATCTCAGCGAAGGACCTCGTCGGTGGCGCCTTGGAGCGCTTTGAAGCCGGTCCCGTCACCTCCGGCGGATGCTGCCTCTTCGGCTGTGCACGCTCCACTTGGGCCATACCCTGGCCGAAATTCGGGAGCACACCCTTCGCCCACTCTAACTTTTTCAGCCAGTCGACCGAGGGGTTGGCTATATTGCTAGCCTTTTGGTGCTTGAGTATGTTTCCGGCTTTTCTTCGCTCTGCGTACGTATATTTCCTGGTGTGCTCGACGAGTCCTAGAACTGATCCTCCTGCTGATGTGTTGGGATCCAAGTTCGCTTCTTGTATTTGTGGGGCACCGTCCCTCATATTCATAAGTTCAAATCTAAGCGGAGAGCAATAAATATACATCAAAGAATATTCCTTGGTGTTGGCTGTTGTCGATTAGGTTTGGGAGGTATAAAAAAAACCAAAAAAAAGTCAAATTAATTACCTCTAGCTTTTACAGTTTTCGAGATATGCTAAGAAAACCAAGTCTTAAAATCAATATATCGAGAAAAAATGAGAAACTCGATCTGCAAATCTTATAAGACAATCTATAGTCGAAAAGTTGAGATCTCTAGATTTTGTAGTTTCTGAGATCCCTACGTTCCTACAGACGGATAATCGGAAATATGTATGTGGATGGCTGGATGGATTTAGCAGGCTTCCTTTTTTCTTTGTATTATATTATATTATATATATATTCATCAATTTAGTACGGTTAATCGCATGTCGGATGAATATAAACTTAAGCTCGACAAATCAAGAGTAATTCATTAAATGAAACCCAAGAAGTCGGCGTCATAAACAGCACGAATCAACTTGATGTTAATTTCCAACTTGCTGACTTGACGTTTTTACGGAACATTGTGTGTGGACCAAACTTTTGCATAAATATATTGTATATCATGTGTGTACATATGTAGTTCAATATTTAAATGTATAAATACGCGTGCCAATTTTAATAAAAACAACATTACTTATTACTTTGTAGGCAACAAATTTTACCTCTTTAACACTAAAATCGACCAAATTCCATTACAATTTCTGAATTTTCAGTAATTACGCGCATTACTCGATTCACAGTCAGAAAACCAAATTGAAAATACATTTATTTAAGTATTGCGTCTCATTTCTTGAAGCTGAAGATTTTACAAACGACGTCTTTACTTCAAGTATCAAAGCAAACTGACCAACAGAGTCTACAACAATGTAAAATTGTTTATTCCATGGACTTGCTGAGTGAGCAGGAAACGGTCACATTGCCACTTTGGTTTCGCGGCGCAGGAATCTTAAAGTACTTGAGGCTCAAGTGACGTACACATGCGCAACACACACAGCATAGAGAAATATAATACATGCATACACGTATAGAAAACATATTAAACATTATAATTAAAAAATTAATTAAATGTAGTTTTCCAAAGGAAATTTTATATTTGAGAACCATTTACAGAGAAACAAAAGGCAGAAGATACTTAAACTAAAGTAAAAGTCAACATAAAAAAACTTTCGATACCCCGCTTTATTCTTGAAGAAATATAAATAACAAAATTGGAGATTTGAAAAGCTTAAAAATAACGTTCACATTCAATTATCTGAAATTTCGAAAACTATAAGCAAAACATTCGAATTTTAGATTTACAAGTGCATTTAAAACTAACGAGCTGATTATCAATAACTAACGAGACAGCCAACGAGTAATCATCGATAGCACTCCTGAACATTACATATCGATTATTTGCAACCCTAACGATGGCTTGGCTTTTGCTGCGATGTGAATATCTCGCTCATTTGGTTTTTGTCTTCACCCCATAAAGTTGATACAACTACAAGTGAGTCAATTTTTTTTTTTACTATTAAATATATTTTAATATATTAGTAATTTAATGAGAAGTAAATAGCTAGTAAAATGTCGAAAAATATAACTTATTCAACTGCTATCCTTTTTGGCATGCAAGTTGAAAAGGAATCGCGAAGTTTAAATTGATGTGTTCGTCACCACGTGTTTCAAAATGGCGGTGGTGCACATTCCCTTATAGAACAAAAATAATGTTTTGAAGTGCTTAAATGATGATTAATTAACTTACCTTTTGCGGTTTCCACCAGAAAGCGTTAGTTCGCTTAAAGATGGCCTTAGGTGTCTGATTCAAGCACTTTAAATAGGAGAAATCGATATTGATAGTGTTCGTCCCTAACCTAACAAACAATTTCGATTTTGTTGCATTTACAGAATGGCGGACGCAGCTCCAGCCCGTAGTGGATTCCGAGGTGGATTTGGCTCTCGCGGTGGTCGTGGTGGACGTGGTCGTGGCCGTGGACGCGGTGCACGCGGCCGTGGTGGCAAGGAGGACTCCAAGGAGTGGGTGCCAGTTACCAAGCTAGGTCGTCTGGTGCGCGAGGGCAAGATCAAGTCGCTTGAGGAGATCTACCTATACTCGCTCCCCATCAAAGAGTTCGAGATCATCGATTTCTTCTTGGGCACATCGCTCCGCGACGAGGTCCTCAAGATCATGCCCGTCCAGAAGCAGACGCGTGCCGGTCAGCGCACACGTTTCAAGGCCTTCGTTGCCATTGGCGACAACAACGGCCACATTGGTCTGGGTGTTAAGTGCAGCAAGGAAGTTGCGACCGCTATCCGTGGCGCCATCATCCTGGCCAAGCTCTCTGTTGTGCCCGTACGCCGTGGCTACTGGGGCAACAAGATCGGCAAGCCCCATACCGTGCCCTGCAAGGTCACTGGCAAGTGCGGTTCCGTCTCGGTGCGTCTGATCCCAGCGCCCCGTGGTACCGGCATTGTGTCGGCTCCCGTTCCCAAGAAGCTGCTGACCATGGCTGGCATTGAGGATTGCTACACCTCTGCTCGTGGCTCAACTGGTACCCTGGGTAACTTCGCCAAGGCCACCTATGCTGCCATTGCCAAGACATACGCCTACCTGACGCCAGACTTGTGGAAGGAGATTCCCCTGGGCTCCACACCCTACCAGGCATACTCCGATTTCCTGTCCAAGCCAACGGCTCGTCTGCACGCCGATGCCTAAGATCATTGCGATCCAGATTTTTTGAATAAAATGCAAAACATCTACATCCAACAATATTTAAATGTTTTATTAATATCAGCATAGGGTATGAAAATTGTATGACACGACGTAAATTGTATATAAGTGTGGATATACTTTATCAGTTCATATGGGAATGGGAAATTAAAAACGTTGGTTTTTAAGCCTTAATATATATTTAAAACAGTACAAGCATCGGATGTACAATATAATTATCTTTAATATATACAATTTAGACTACGCTTTCACCCCGTACGCCTCGGGCATACGCTCAATGGCGTACTTATGCGCAGCAACGTACATGATCGGCACTCCTGGTATCTTGCGTATGCGGTTCTTCAGGTCCTTATCATTTGTGGCCACAATATAACATTTGTGCTGGCGCACACGCTCCACCAAGCAGTCGTCGGCATATGTGCCCTTGTGCAGACAAGGTAAGCGCTCGAAACGGGGATCGGATATAATGCGCAGGGCCAGTTTGTACTTGTTGCCTAGTTTTTCCAGCTCAGCTCGCACGCAGTCCGATATGTAGGGTATGCACTTGGCGTACAGGCAGTCCATCATGCACTGGACTATATCCAGCTTGTTCTTAATGCTAAAGTTAATGAAATTCGTGTCGAGCACGATGTGATACGGCGGACCCAACTGCGTGTTGTACTGGAAAAAGAGCGCCGAGCTCTGCTGTGTGGCTTCATGAACTTTAATTTCATGTGGGTCGGCGGCCTTTTTCCGCTTCTGACGAGCTTGATCCTTGATGCGGGAATCGGTGGGCTTCATCAGACGCTTTAATTGTGCATTTCGCTGTTTTTGTATCTTCTTCGTCTTCTTTTGTTTGCCCTAAAGGTTTGTGAATGCAAAGAAGGCTTAATTGAAACTACGTCGAGGTGTTTACAAGTATATTTACCATTATATATTTTTAGTATGTAAATAAAATGTAAACAATTAAAAACCGAAATGCGAACAATTGCACGTGTTGGTAATTTTTTGTTGCCTTGGCGCTCAGCTGTTTGCCCAGAGTTGCTAGCTTATCGATTAATACACAACTCTAATGCAACTCTGCTCTCACCAATTGCAGCAAACTAACTTTTCTTGGTTAGGCCACGTGCGTTCATCGTTCATTTGCGCTGAATATTTAATGGAAGATGGTGAGTTTTCGTTGAGGAATTTTTAAAAGTGCTTAAAATATTATATATTTAATGCCACAAATGATGAGACTGATGACGAGACTGAAAGGACATTTTCTCGATATTGTATTGTATCTTTCAATATAATTTTGAACTACATTTGTTCATTTAAAGATGAATCGGCAATCTGATGGCACAATTTTATTACAATGAGCTTTATAGTCGAGTTCGGAAAATTAATTAAAATAAAATTTCTTTATATTGTAGGGTTGAATACATTGTCTACCTTTGATGTGAAGGCACATTTGAACTGTTGAACAATAAAAGGTAAGAATTATTCATAACTAACTACAATCACGTGTGATGAAGTTATACACAGACCTGTACCGACTACCCTTGTGTGGAAATCGTTGTAAACTGATATCGAGCCATATAAAAAAAAAATTGAATTAAATAAATTATTTCTAATGGTTAATTTTAATGTTCCTTTTAGGCATTGGCACGATGTCTTGAAAAGAAATGTGGGCCATCTTAAAAAAAAGATGGCGTCCCCTTGGGACCTATTTGCAGCTCTCTTCATGCAGTTACAGACTTGGTAAGCATTTGATAAAATGTAGATTTTTGTGTGACAATGATGATCTAAACACAGACCTGTTCTGAGATAACTCATGAGGATTTGTATTTAAAAACTGACCAATTTAAATAACCTAAAAAATATTAAAATGATCTACTTTGAACATTTTTTAATGTACATGTAACTTTTTTGCAGATTGGCTGACCTAAGTGAGGTTATATTGAACCGGGACTCATCGTTCGACTTCGTTGGTGCAAGGTAAATTTTCTATTTTATATCATATGGTTTCCACGAAAAAGAAGTGCTTAAATGATGATTATTTTATCTACCTTTTGCGGTTTCCACCAGAAAGCGTTAATTCGCTTAAAGATGGCCTAAGGAGTCTGATTAAAGTACTTCATATTTATTATTATTTGTATACCTCTGTTAATCTTAGTTATAATGCAACTTCCAAATTTTATTTACAGAAAGACGCATTTAACCGGGCTGAAACCGCATCGTTTTTTATAAAATACAAAAATATTTACTACTTTATGCCTGTAGAGGCCTCAATAAAATATATTAAAAAAATATAATATTTTGCGTTTTTTCTGTTTGTTGAAATAAATGAGCTTAATATGAAACAGGAAATTAATTTTGTTTTTCAAAATATTTATGAACATCAATGTTGTGTACTTTATGTACAGCAGATTATGCACACACATATTGGCATGTGATTAGAGAAATTATTAGAATGATAATTTCTGCTACTTGTTTATGGTAATCTTAATGCACTAAACAATGATTTTAAGTTATTGTTTATACAATTCAAATTAAAAGTATTTCAAATGTTGGTGCGCACCCTGTATTGAAACAAAGCGAACGAGTCACCCTGTGCCATGAGACTCGCTGCTTTAGTCAAACCGCTGCTGTTGCGCGTTAATAAAAACAGATGCATATTTACTGCACAGCGTTTTGCCACAAACGCTGAGGCCGAGGAATATGCACTTGACACCAAAGAGTACATAGATTTTAAGAAACAATTGCGTCAGCAAAACGTTTACAATAAGGATGGGCACACGTGCCTCCAACTAGAATGCCGGCTATGCGACCGTATGCCGGCTGCAGCAACAACAACGTCGCGTGCACAGGGTCCACTGGCTTACGTAAACAAAAGAACGGGTATGTTTAAATGCATGTTTTTTCTACATGCGTAGCAAGCAAAAATAAATGGAAGGTGGAAGGAAATGCGCAGCTTTTCTTTTGTGAATCTGTGACGTCATGCTTAAATTCGCGCGCTTTTGAAGCGCAACAAGTTTGATCTGAACCCTTCGTTATGTACACACATTGGCTTAATATATAAATATTTAATGTTTTAGGCGCCTTTATTTGCCCAAACTGTGATGTCAAGGCTTCGCTCTCGCACGCTCTTGCGGCCTATCAGGCAACCCCGCCGGCTGGATACCGGCGCGCACGAATGCAGTCGGTGGCCTATGCAACCCGTTTCCCAAATCTGATAAATGTCACAGCGGAGGCGTGCGAGGCGCTTGGCCTGAGGGGCCTGAAGGAGGCGCAGCTGAACGCCATCGGTGCACAGTACGAGCCCGAGCAGCAGCTGCTGCACTTCAAGTTGCACAATGCGGCCCAGAAGGTGGTGGGCGAGAAGGTGCTGCATCTGGCCGATCGGAGCGAGCAGACATTCCAGGGCAGCGCCAGCTCCGGCCTGCTCATACACGGCGCCGCGAACAAGGCCAAAGCTGTGCTAGTGAGCAATCTGCTGGACTTTATAGTGCTCGCCACGCAGAACATAGAGACGCGTGCGTAAAGTTGGTTCCTCTTCAAATTTTCCATTTTGTCATGCTTGTTGCACATTTCAGATTGCGTTGTCTGCTTGCCGTATGCCATGCAGCTGCTGCCGCAGGAGTGTCTGCCCGGCTTGGAGCGCTTCAAGGAGCTGGTCTTTTGGCTGCACTATGATGCGACGCACAGTTGGGATGCGGCACGCGCGTTTTCGCAGAAAATGGACGAGAAGCGATGCCTGCTGATACGACCCACCGAAACGGAACCGGCGCCGCATGTGGCGCTGAAGCGACGTCTCAACGTGCGCCACATATTGGCCAAGGCGACGCCGGTGCGCCACAAGGCCATAACCACCTTTAATGCCCTGCGCAACGATATTCTCAGCGAGCTGCAGAACATCGAGAAGGTGAACGGCGTCAAATGGAAACGCTTTCCGGTGCTCAACAAGCTGCTGAAGGGCCATCGCAAGGGCGAGCTCACCATACTGACTGGGCCCACGGGAAGCGGCAAAACGACCTTTACCAGTGAGTACTCGCTGGATCTGGCCATGCAGGGCGTTAGCACGCTGTGGGGCTCCTTTGAGATACGGAACACGCGCCTGGCCGCCACACTGCTGCGTCAATTCGTTGGCTATCCGCTCGATGATAAGCTGCAGGAGTTTGAGCACTGGGCCACGGAGTTCGAGCGGCTGCCGCTGTACTTTATGACCTTCCACGGACAGCAGCCGCTCAAGCCAGTGCTGGAGGCGATTGAGCATGCCCAGTACGTGCATGACATTGCCCACGTGATCATTGACAATTTGCAGTTTATGATGGGCGTTTCGTCGTATCGCGGCGACAAGTTTTGGGAGCAGGATTCGATTATAGCGGCGTTTCGTGGCTTTGCCACCAAGCATAATGTGCACGTTACGCTGGTCATGCATCCGCGCAAGGAACGTCAGGAGGATGAGCTGACGACCAGCTCGGTCTTCGGCACCGCCAAGGCCACACAGGAAGCGGACAACGTGCTGATCATACAGGACAAGCGGTTGACCTCGGTGCGTGGCAAGAAGTATCTGCAAGTGGCCAAAAATCGCTACAGCGGCGACCTGGGCATAATGCCGATGGAGTTTGACAAGGATGCGCTCAGTTACTCCAGCTCAGTGCAGAGCGCTAAGCGGCGACGGGAGCGTGAGAAGACATCACCAACCGAGAGTTGACAACAGTTAGTTATATAATTAAGTTTTTAAATTATTTTTACTGAGTTTTGATTTCACTATGCTAAGCTTAAACGTTGAACTATTTGTTAATGCTTACTATTTACACTTAAATCATTTGCCAAACACAATTCGTCGCTATGTTGTGCTCTGCTTGTAGTTCTTTGTGTTCAGTATCTTCTTGCCGCACATTGCACAGATGGCCTTTTTGTAGGAACACGCCTGGCAATAGTGCGCCCCTATCTGGTGCACCTTCTGTCTGCATAT
This sequence comes from Drosophila sordidula, assembly GCA_035047465.1. Classification (NCBI taxonomy): domain Eukaryota; kingdom Metazoa; phylum Arthropoda; class Insecta; order Diptera; family Drosophilidae; genus Drosophila; species Drosophila sordidula. The sequence goes on along the minus strand of JAWNPQ010000090.1, from coordinate 2,667,808 downwards.
GCTGTGGACAAGAAACTGAATCGTTAGCGGCGTGTATTGTATTATGACGCCAAGCAATTGGCACTTACCGACAGGGCTTCAGGCTGCCGCCGATGGGATTGTAACGTTCCTTGGATGAGGACAATGCTTTGTTTTCGTTGATTTTACGGCCACCGGCAGCTGCATTGCTAGTTCGCCAAGGATTTGGCGCCGATACCTTGGACAGCTTTGCCTCACACTTGTCGCAAACCATTTAAAAGTGGTTATTTCTAATTTCCAGATTTCTGAAATGTCCCGGCAGTTTATTGTCGACTAATGTTTTGTTTCTGACGTTGTAAATAAATACTCGCAGCAAAATTGTATCGATGCAATGTTGATTCGGTACGCCGTTCACGGTGAATCTTTAAACTGTTATCGATAACACTATTATTATCATTACAAACAAGCACATTAGAGTTGCACATCGTAGTTCAGTTCAAAGAGGAAGTTCGTATAGCTTTATAATTATCTAAATCACATTTACCTTATTTGTATATGTCATTCATTGAAGTTCGCCTTGTCGACTATTTAAAATATATGAAGTAATTTCTAACCATCTGTTGAGCAACGTGCAATTGTTGATATCCCAAATTAAAGAAATAAATGTTAAAGCAAGCAAAGCAACACAACGAACGATAATAGAAATAAAACATATGATGAACTATAAGCGGGATACAGTTCATTTGTTTAGCTAAGTAACTAGTTCAATCGAACTTGTTCAGAACAATTCAATACAACTCTACAGCACATATGCGAAATAAACAAAATATGACAACGAAAGATAATGAAAAATTGCGGTAATTTCACCATTTTTTTATTTTTTATTAAAGTGATTTTAACTCCGCCATTGGATTAAATTTGTAGGGAGCAATTAATAGCGGCTGTGGCAAAGAAGCGAGCAGCCCTCGCCAGAGCTCATCAGGCTGTTATCGCGTCGCTGGAGCCACACATTGAGGAGCAGGCATTTCTTGCAACGGTAAATAGGTCAAATTACTACACCGGTTTGGTATAAATGGTTTACTCTTCAACAGTTGTCCCAAATCGGTCCTGAGAACTATGCCGACATTGTTGAGGAGCGGCACATCAACAAGCTGTGCGGCTATCCACTCTGTGATGCTGTTATGGAAAAGTAAGGATAAGCGGAAGCGTGTATTTATTTGCTTATTAAAATGTTACCTTCCAGAGTGCCTACGAAAAAGTATCAAATCTGCTCTACCAGGAACAAGGTGTACGATATAACCGAGCGCAAAAAGTTTTGCTCGGGCTATTGCTTCAAGGCCTCTGAATACATTAAGTCCCAAGTGCCCACCTCGCCGTTGTGGCTGCGCGACAAGGAACCGATTCCCAATTTTAAAATACTGCCGCGTGAGAGCGCGAATTAGGAAATAAAAGAAACTGTGATATTAATGCCCATGCTATTTGTAAACGTATTTATTAAACACCTAAGTTCACTAGACATATTTATATTCATTAGAATTCATTTCCATAATTTGGGACTTCAATCAGTAGGCATCAGTTTTAAGTAATTAATAATTATATTGGTATGTATTATAAAAGATCGCGCCAGATGTGCGCATTCCATTTAAATCATGATTATATTGTCGCGCTCTAATGTCAAATCAGCTTCGCGTTTCGCATCCTCTTCGGACCATTCACCACACTTGTCCAGCACATCTGTTTCCCGTGGTGGCTCCGTCTGGACAACAGACAACACAAATTGGACAAATTTTACACATTAATACAAGCAGTTTATTTGATTTTTTTTTTTTTTTTTGCATGTATGAAACTATTGTACCTCTTTGTCGCCAGCAGCCAATTTGGCAAACATATTCGCATACAGCTTCTTCTCCTTGTTCTTGTTTTCCTTAATCTTCTGCTTGCAAATAACCACATGATTGGCAGCTGCTTTATTGCTAGGCTCCAGTTGAATAACCTGCAATTATTCACTGTACTCGGTTCCAATTTAAAATCGACTAGCAATTAAACACTCACTTTCTGAAAATCTTCTAAGGCATCTTCCAGCTCATTGATAACCAGGTTGCATTGTCCGCGACGATACACCGCCTTGACATTGTTGGCATCCAACTCAAGAACAGCATTGCACTGCAATAAGAAAATGTTTTTATAGATATTTATAATTTATATTAGGAGTGTTCTGTAACACCCACCTCCTGTTTGGCCTCAAAGGGATTGTAGGACTTCTGATGGCACAGGGCGATGTTGCTGTGTGTTGCTATTTTCAGTGCCTTGACCTCGTCGCTGGTGTTGTCCTTAATGCTGGGCAGCAGGTTCTTGCACTTGTTGTACATTTTAATGGCCAATTCATAGTTCTCCTTTTTGAAATAGTTGGTGCCCTTTTCCTTGTACACTTTCGCCTCAGCGACGCGTTCGCTGTCACTTAGCTTCCACTCCTCCAGGCCCTTGCCGCAGTCAATTAACTTAACGGTGTACGCAACCGTTGAGTTTGGCGGTATCTTAAAGGCCGCGTTGCCCTTGACACCAAATGCATACTTTGATTGGATTTTGATTCTGTGTAAAGAATATACATATAGGTAGGCGCGTTATTCGCTATTGTAAACTACGTTTAATCGCATCGCCACTGTGCCTAGCACAAAGGTTTTCTTAGCTTATCATATCGCTAAATTGTGGGCTCGACTCGATGCCCTGAACCCTTCGGTTTGTGCACACATAAAACGCAAACTTGGTCTCTAGCTCTTAGTTTTCGAGATCGACGTGTGCATACTAACGGACGGATTGACTCCACTACTGATGCTTACCAAGAATATATATACTTTTTTCTCAGGTCGGATATGCCTATACATTCTTTTTAGCTGAATATTTAGTTTTGGATTCTTGTGTGAAGAACCTTCTTTTGTTTATCAAGATTTCTTCTTTTAATCGTGTCAAATGTTCTGTGTAAGCAATCGGCTAGGAATCGATTATTTGTTATTTTATGCTGTTTTAACTTATAGCAGAATGATATGCGATACAAGACGTATGAAAGTGTAAATAGGTTTTTTTTTCATACTTGGATGTTTCGCCAATGTTCATTTTTTCCAGTGCTAGTTCGAGGCCTTCGACTATGCCAATAGCACTGCCCTCGCCATAATCGAATTCCACATCACGTTCATCAAACACAGTTCCATCGAACGTTCCCGAAATGTGAGCTGAAATTTTGTGAGCAAATGCGTTTTAACCACTATTTCAACCACAAAACCGAGATAAGAGTGACCAACCCTTGACAAAAGCGCCGTCGCTGGGCGTCCGCTTTTTGTCACTTTGTTCCAGAATGGTGCGCTCGATGCTGCCATCTTGATTTGGACTGAGGTCCTCGCCCTTCCAGCCCAGCATTTCTAGCTGCAATTAAGTACGAGTGGGGTATAGAACAGCGATATATGTAGCGGTTTACATTGAATATACCTCAAAGATAAGCGTAGAGTCTGGTGGTATGCTTGGCGGGCTGCCAGCAGCGCCGTAGGCATAGTTCGGAGCACATGTTAGGAAACAACGCTCGCCGAGCTTCATGGTGGCGACACCCATGTCAAAGGCCTTAATGACGCGTCCTTTAAAAATGCATATAAGTCAACGGTTTGTGTAGAGAACATTCGCGAAGCTCGTCGGCCCATACCTTTGCCCAACTCAAATTCAAATGGTTCATTGCGACCCACGCTAGAATCGAATTCCGTGCCGTCAACAAGTCTGCCGGTATAGTGAAGCGAAACCTTGCACCCGTTGTTTGGCGTCTCATTGCCGGTGCCCTCCTTTAGTATTTCTTTGAGGACACCTCCATCGCCAGATAGGTCTAGTTTCTTTGTTTCTTCCGACATACTTTTAGTTATATTTTGGACTCTCTAAACGACACTAACCTGACCTGTGCTTATGAATAAGTCGTAAAAAGAATCGAAAATTTTACTTATCGATGCCAAAGCTGTATCGGTGTAGGACGGCCGATCGGCCGATAGTTGTGACTCACCAGCGAGACCCTAACTTTCTTATCGATGTATCGAAATGTTATCAAGAACCGGCTTTTGAAACATCTATTTAAAACTAGTTAGGTTAGACCATATAGCTTGTAAAAAAAATTCTAACATAAACATTTTATTTATTTTTTATATGCATTTTTAAATATAAACGCAAGTTTTCCTTGCTTTTGCAACTAAAGACTTGAAACCAGGAATATATACTCGTGCAAATCCGTGTCAAATATAGTATTAAGATTTTCATGATTTCCATGCCAAATTGACCGAAATTCCCCAATCCATACTAGATTGTACTTTCATAATGTTTATCATTTTCATGGTTTATCTAGAAATTTTACTAACACTATTAACACTATACCCAAAAAAATAACCAAATATCAAGTCTCTACATGGATCAATCGACTCGGCCAATGATGCTGACCAAAAATAAAAATATTTTATGGCGTCGGAGATCCCAAAGCACAAAACCAATATACTTATTTTCAATGCGAACAGGGTATAAAACGCTGTTAAACCTAAACGTTCGTTCCGTTACGTTCACAGGCAGGTGGCAGCTCTGCCGCCGCAATTCACAGTAGACTCGCCTGCAGACTCGCCCAATGCTGCGCCTGTGCGGTGAGCACACGTTTAAAACGAACGAGTTGCTATGAACACACAGAAGCTCGCACATAGGCAAGGTTTCATTCACCCACTCATTCAACAAAAAATACATGCTTATCCTTGCCACAGCGCTGCTCAGTTTCAGTTCAGAGGCTCTCGTTCGGTGGCACACACGCTGGGCTCGTCGCAGGCCAACAATTAAATACATACATACATATAATCAAAGTAACAGAATTCACAAATCTGTAGCAAAAGAAAAAGCGCTGCACTGAGAAAAAAAGAAGGGTTAAAACCAAAGCAAAACGTAATAAAAAGCAAAACACAGCAGCAGCCGTCGTAGTCGTTGTACGTATTCGTAACGGGCGTTTGTGTCTGTGTGCCTGTTTTGTGTCCCTGTGTGTGCGTGTGTGAGTGAGCATGTGTGTGTTTTGAGTACATAATAGGGCCACGGAGTTTTATTGAAAAAACTAAAAAAAACGTTATTTGCCTGGCCACATAGACCGATAGGCAAATTTGAGAGAGGCCACGCACGCTGACTTGAAAAAGTCTCACTGGCCATGTGGTCTATGCCAGATCCAGAGCAAAAAATCACAGAAAACTGCCTTTTCAGATATATTGTGTAAATAATGCCAGATAAAATACATATATGCTGCATATATAGAAAATTAATAAAAAAAAAAATATATAAAAATATATAGAGAGCCAACAACAACGACAACAACACGACCACGACAATTGGAATAGGTGTGGGAAAGTGTGTGCAAAAAAAAAGAGCAGAAAAAAAGGACGCAACGGAGGCAACGCGCGCGCGCCTTCACTGTGTGTGTGTAAAATGCGTGGGTGTGTGTGAAAGGTGTAAAAAATGTACATTTTGTGAATTGGCCACATATAAAGAAAAAGCAAGAGCAAACGAGAGTAACGAGTGTAACCAAAACCAACAACAACAAATAACGTAACGGCAACGACAACCGTTATATTTAGCCGCCGCCGCCGCCGAGTCATTTATACGACCTACTAACACCAACGCACACACTACGCACAAATGTAGCCCAAGAGTTAATCTCGCTGTTGTTGTTGTTGTTGCTGCTGCTGCTGTATACAAATACATATAAATATATAAGCTATTTTTACAGCTAAACAAAATGCACACAGATCTCGATAACGACGGCAACAATATCAAACAAAATCAGAGCAAGTGCGCTTTGCCAATGCGCCGTCAGCAGCAACAGCACTTTTATCAGCACACAACTCGTCCACCCACGCAGTGAATTAACTAAAACCAATCAAATTGAAAAAAAAACAAACACCAACAATAAACGACAGCAAAGTAAGCACCGCTTAATTTTTTAATTTTCTGTTAGCAAATTTATCGAAAATATGATTTTTGCAACTCACTTGTTTTCGCATCACTAGCACTATCGATAATTAAGTGTTATTGATCGATCGAAGCGCTTTGGCCCACACTGCAAGCGTCTATCGTTTGCTTTGATTTATTGCTTTTAGATTTTTGCAAAACATATCGATAGTATCGCTGCACGTGCAAAAGAAAACTATTGACACGAACAAACTTAGCGCACACGCATAACTAAAACAAGTAGAAGAAGAAGCAGCAACGGTGGCAGTGGTACCAAAGAGAGAGAGCGAGCGCATCCAATTGGACTGTCAGACGGACGCGCACGTACGTACGGTTTGTGTGTTATAGCGGCACTTTATCCTGGGCGCCCCCTACAAAAAATTAAAAAACAAAGCAAACACGCATTAAATGTAATTAAGTGCATTTAAATTTGATGCTTACGTGATTTGTGTGCGTGCCTGTGTTTCTTTTTCTCTGTGTGTGTGTGTGAGCTGAGCGTCCGTTAGGCTCAAAATTTCATTAATTTCACTTCGTTTTGCCGTCCCTCAAACATGCGAAATGCAGAAAACAAAAACGACGACAACGTGGAAAATTATATATTATATTATAATTATATATAGCTAGTTTCATATTCTGCCCTTTTATTTCGCCAAGTTTTAATGTAAGCAATTTCGCGTGTGCCTTGCTCTCTTCGTTCTTTCCATTGCTAGTGTAACTGTGCATGTGTCCATGTGTACGTGTGTGTGCTAGTGTTGGTTGCTTCTGATTGGAGCTCCAGTTGGTTGTTGCCGTCATCAGTTCTTATTTGCAGTTGCCGCATTTGTTATGTCAATAATTAACAGTAAAAACTTATGGAAACGCCAGGCAACAATAGGCAACAAAAGGCAACAAAACGCTGCGTAAGCCGTGCTAAACAGCTGTAAGCCATTTTTCTAGGGCTGCAATTGACTCGTGTCTCTGTCCAGGGACACCCAAGGAGTTTTCCTCGTTTCGTTTTCCTCCAATTCTTCCTTTTTCTTTTTTTTTTTTGTTTGTCATGTGTGAGTCCCCATGTGTCTATGTGTATGTGTGTGTCTTGCGGCAATTGCATTTGGCAATCACACGAAAAATTGATTTTTTGCCAAATGCGCGAACATTTTTGCTCAATATTTGCGTTTTTTTTTGTTGTTGGACCACTTTCAGTTCCTGTTTTTTGGGCTTCCAATTGGATTATACAGCTGCCCGCCGTTTGCCCAATTGGCACATTGTGCGTCTTAGCTGGCATACTTACTTGTCTCCTCTTTTTTGAATTACATTAAATATTTAAAGCATATGCAAATTTGAACAGTAGCACCATAAAAAAAAAAACGTTCCTGCTGCGGCCTTAACGCGCTTGTTATTGTTGCTGTGGTTGTTGTTACCGCTGCTGCTGCTGCTGCTGCTGCTGCTCTCAGCCATGACGTCGCTCTTTCACCTCTGCTCACTCCTCTTCCTTTTATGCCCTGAACCCATTGAGAATGGGCCGAAAAGGGTATATTGGTTTTCTGCAAATGCATGTACAGTTGAACGTCGAGCATCCGCGAGTTCATTACGGATAGTCGAAAAATCCCGGTTAAAAGAGCTCACATGCAGACGTTTCAAATGTTATTAAATATTTATTTATTTTTAACAAGAGCATGTGAATCTGCACCTATAAATATATTATATTCCATAACATAAGTTGATTTAAAATAATAAATTTATATAATTAATAAAAAATTACTGTTAATAGAGGTTTCAATCAACTACTCCACATCACACTTAACCGCTGTTTTCGTAAAATCGATAGATATCGGTTTTATTGACCCGGCTTCTTTGCGCTTTCCTGCTATAAAAGACTATAAAAGCTGGATACACAAAATTTCGTATGCAAGTTAAAAGAACAAGAATATTTCAATCTTGGGATACCACGCCCCGCTTTCCCTTAAATTGAAAAAAAGAAGAGGATGAAGAGGATTTGGTCTGTGTATAGCTGGTTACAGGGTATCTCCTAGTCCGGCATAGCCATCCTGTTGTTTTTTAGTGGCAGCGCGTGGCGTGCGCCCGTTTTTAGCTTTAGTGTCGTGTAAATCGTTTTGTGTGGCAAGTGCTCTGCCCTTTTTTATTCATTTTTTTTTTTTTGGTTGTGCCCTTTTTTTACTACCTTTCTTTTGCATTACGGCGCACTTGCATACACCCACACACACACACACACGCACGCACACATACAGGCTGCAATCAGCGCTCGCTGCTCAATTCAAATGCATTTCGATTCCTTCGTCTCTCTCTCTTCGAGCACGTTGTCTGTGTGCGTGCGAGTGTGCGTGTGAGTGCACTCAACTTGTGAACTATACGAACCTCGCTTCTTAAACACCATTTTTCGTTGATTCCTTGTGCCTTGTGCCTTGTGTGTTTGTGTGTTTGCCACCTTAAGCTGTGAACACGGCTCCGTTTTGTGCACGAGCGAGCTCCTTCCCTTCTCTCCCTTTTCATTGCCGCCTCCTTTGGGCTCCAGTTTCTGCGACACGTGCCCATTGTGCCGCAACAAATTTACTCTACTTTTGACTTTTGCTCCGTTTTTCGTGTGGAATTGTCTATAAAAGCTTTGTGACCTGCATGTCGCTCTATGTGTGCGTGTGTTTGTGTCTGTGTTGGTTTGTGTGTGTGTGTGTGTGTGTCTGTGAGTTTTGCTTTGAACTCCTTTTGGTTTAGAGTGACCAGACGAAGACCAGAAGTGAAGACAGCCAGCAACGAGGCTTCAATACACAAATTGCTGAAGCTCATTTTGGATTTTATTGCGTGTTGAAGAACTCTTGTAAAGGGTGTTTGTTGCTTTTTATCTAACTGTGTTAAACTTTAAAGCCGTCGTCTCAGATGATATAAAGTATATATGTATATATATGTATACTCTTGATCTAATCAAGTACATAACCTGTAAGCCAAAAAAAAAATGTCGTTCGGTTCACATTTTTACTCAATTTCACGCCTTTAGGTTAGGTTCGGAAATCTGCTTTTCAACATTAATAAACCATAAAAAGTGAAAAGTAAAAATAATATCTTAATGGTGTTTTGCTAATGTATGCAATATATAGAAAAGAGAATTCCGAATTTATAAAGTATATATATAAGTATATATATATTCCTGATTGAAATGATTAGTTCAGTTAATCTAGCTTTATTTGTCCTCTGCCTTATCTATTCGTCTGTTTTAACACATTAATCAAAAAGCCTATATGGAACAAAAATAAGTAAGTTTATTTACTTTCAATAACTCGATTTACTTCGGCTTGTCTTAACATTTGTTTCACATACTAAATATTCACTTTATAGTAATAAAGTTATTGTGTTTTTTATATTTCTTATTATTTATCAATATCGAAGATCTATCAATATTACATTTTTCTAAGTTGGGAAATTCTGTATATAAGTGATATATATATATATATATAGCTATGATCATATATGTAACCCTCTTATTGGCCCTTTTTAAAGCCAGAACTGTTTGTCACTTTACTCAATCGATTGACAAGGTCAACGCCAGCTGCTGATAACCATAACCATAAACAGTCAATGTGGTTGAGGTTGTTGAAGCTGTTGTTGTTGTTGTTTACTGGTCGCAATTAAAACTTGTTGATTGTGGGCGACTTTCATGTTGGGAGCACCAAATGAGAATGTAAACAAAAACACAACAGGGAGACAAAACGCCCAAGCAGAGAATTGTGTACTTGATTTATTTGATATACCTTTAGGTAAAAACAATTGTTTTGTGTTGCCATTTTATAAGGTAATGACCTTTTATGGTTTATTTTTGTCTGAAACTGAAGCTGGCTTAGAGTAATAATTAATTGAATTGAACATTTAGTTCAGCTTATGCTGGGGCTTAAGCAGCAATAGGAAAAAGTCTTGAGCTGTTTTTCGTATTTACAAATTACAAATTTCGACGCAATTGGAAAATATTAGAAATTTAAAAATCAAAATAATTTTTTTAAATTTAAGTATATTAAAATAAAGTATATTTGAAAACTAAAAATAAATATTTAAACTCTATTGGTCTCAGTGAAAAAATATATGTTAAAGTACAAACTCCTATTTGAAAAACTATATAATTAATACTAATTATCTTTCCCTCTTTTCTTATTCTTTTGCAGTTTCAGCTAAGGAAATCCATTAGCCAACTGGGTAAAATAAATAAAAATCAATTAAAGCAAAATAATTTTGCGCAGGAGAAGCCACAAAAAAAGAAGAAGAAAAATTTAGAGAAGTGCAACAGAAAGTGCTCAAAGAAGAGAAATATTGTATTTAATAAAACCTCCCGTTAGCGTGTGAGGTGTGCGCGCGTATGTGCCAGTGTGTGTAAGTGTGTGCGTGTGCGTGTCGTCTTGACTTGGGGCTAGCGCCAAAGAGTCGTCACAACGTCGTCCGCAAAACCCACGACATCAGCCGCTGCTGCCGCCGCCGCCGCCGCAACCGCCTCCACATCCGCCGCCGCCGCCGCCGCCGCCGTCAAAGCTAAAACTCAACGTCAGAAGTCCACGCAGAGTCCGCCGCCAGCAGCAGGAGCAACTGCAGCAGCAACAGCAGCAGCAGCAGCAACAACAACAACAGCAACACGCAGCGGCGGACGCAGCGGCCATCGGCGTCGCAGTAGCAGCAGTAATCCAAACGCCGGCAACACGAAAGCGACCAGCGGCAGCGGTGGAGCTGGCTGCGCCGGCATCGCTGGTGGTGGTGGTGGCGGTGGTGGGGGCGGTGCTGGCGCTACGGCCAACATTAAGCAGAGCGTCAGCCGCAACAGCAACATACGCAGCAGCTCCTCCAACAGCACCATGGCATCGGCGAACCATCGCGTCGGACGCGGCGGCGTCACCGGCGCCGGCGCTGGCGCTGCCGATGGCAATGCGGCCGGCTTGCAATTTGGTTCCGCCTGGTTTCAGCGCAAAATCAATCTAAGGCCGCAGCATCGCGGCGTCCATTTGGTCACCGAGGAGATACTGAGACAGATGCCGGAACTGACGCAATTCTCTGTGGGATTATGTCACATGCAAAGTAAGTAGAGAGAATACCCCTAATAATAATAGAAAAATATGATAATGCCGTGGTACAAAGTAGATATAAAATATAGTAATAGAAGATTGTACATATTACCAGGTACATGGTACAAGGTACTTGTTAAAAACAAATTGCTGAATAGTACATGACAAAAAAACACATGGTACAAATAACATGTTAAAAAGTACACGGTAAATAGTAAATATTAAAAAGATATGCATACATAGTTAGGTAGAAGATACTTGGTACTTGCTCAAATTGTAATGGCAAATGTATATATCAAATAGTACATTGCTAAAAGTATAGGTTAAAAGGTACATGATACAAATTACATGGTACTTGGTACACATTACCTACAGCAACAGACTTTTCCCAATTAAAGATCACGTTTCCATGACGTAGTTTTTATGCCAAAAGTATCTTATTCCTCTCTCCATGACATCAATTGCTTTGGTATCCACAATTAGATATGGATTTCCCCGCTCCATGAAGACGAAAGCAAATCGGCTTTTAGCTCAAAGTTCAGCTGAATAAACAACAAAGTGCAAAACTTGCATAGCAAAAAAATGGTAGCTTAAAATTGAAAAGTTACATTTTTAGATTTGGCAGCAGTTCATTTAGGTGAAGTAACTGGGTTAAGATACTTTTTTTTTGGTCCATGACAAAGCTTCCTCTTGCTTTCTGTTGACTCCCTTTGGTCATCGTCTTTGTTGAGTGCCAAAAACGACGTTGACATCGATTTAAGTTGGCACGATTTGTCCTGTCTGTTGCTGCAATTCAATCAAACACAAAACTAAATAAATTGTCCACATTCTCAATGAGTGCTGAAACTTTAAAACCAAATGACAAGTTTACATTTTTGAACGGAATTCAGTGAAATATTCCAAAAGCTGTCATTTACATAAAGGTATACAAAATAAAAAGCAAAAAAATAGAGAGCAAAAAAATTTTTGTTTCGTAAAATTGAAAATATATAGAATAAGTGTTTACCACGAACTTTAAATGTAAAATTTTTTTTGACAACGAAATTAATTACCTCAGATTTATTTTGCTAGAAAACGAAATTAAATTTTTTTAAGGTTTTATATTTTAAATTTTTTTATATTTTGTTTTTTTTACTGGCACAAAACGATACAACAAATTTGCTTTGAAGATAAAATATAATTTGAAAAATTAACCAGTACAAAAAATGTCTAAAAATTGTGAAAACGTTTTTTAAAATTTCGATTGTACATTTTTTCGAATACCAAATTAATCTTTTATCACTTTCAACATCGTCTTGACGTCTTATATAAAACATTACATAAAATTAAACGAATTAATCGAAGGTCAAATCAATCTAGAAATGAAATTAAAATTGGTTAAAATTGATATTCCTTATAGAAATTGATTGCGTGTTATTTAAGTTAGGATATATCGAATTCTTGAAAGTGCATTCACTGGCTGCACTTTTTGGCAGGATCTCTAAAGGCAATGTATATACTAATATGTATATATAATCCCTATACATCAACTGCCCGTCTAAATGCAGCTCCATGGGATTGCAGTTGCAGCTTAGCTAAGTGCGCGCTGCGCTAATTCCCGTTGAAATCCTTGTGGAAGGACGACTTCTGACAGCCTCCAATGCGGCAGCAGCAGCAACAACAACAAGAACAACAACAACCTTTGCCTCGAGCATTTGCGGTCTTGTTGACAGTTTGCATTACAATGGGAGGACGCGTTCTCAGCGCCGGGGCCCAGTATCGTTTCAGACATGAGCAAATAAATAAAATCGTATCATAAAATGCCAGTCGGCGGATAACGGCAGGAGGTGGCGGCAGGCAGGGGCTGGGGGTTTGTTTGGGCCGCTTAGAAGGAGCCTCAAAGTGAAAAGCAATCGTCGTCGTTGTAGTCGTTTCTCATGTCTTCATGTCAGGGCTCTGTGGCTATGGCGTGTGAATGCTCGGGGCAAACTTCTTCCTGCCTGCCCTCGTTCCCACAGCCCCCTTTGCCAACCCGCTCCCCCCTTTCCCCAATCCCCGGCTGCCTTCGTGCAGTGCACACAAATCGTCTTAGCCAAGTCGAGTCTTTTCTTTATAGCTGTCTCTTTCTGTTTATACCCTTGCCGAGGGTATCATAATCTTCGTACATTATTTGTAACCCATTACAGAAGATATTTGTGCACCCATTTTAAACGTGTTGGAAAATAGCCAAATTATACCTATATCTTATATCTCCATTAGAAAGAATCGCGAAAATAAGTTGTTTTTGTATGAAAAACTTTTATCTGCATTTCGAGATCAAACTTACCTAAACTAAAATTTAAATGCACAATCAAAGTACGTTAAGCCAAAAAGAAACTAATTTAAATTATAAAAATCAGTTTAGTTTTTAATTTGAAATCTATACAAAGTTTTGAGTACGGACTTAGACGAACCAAAGGGGAAAGTTTTTGGCAATAATTATGACACAAAAATTCCAAAAATGTATTATTTTAAATGTAGATAAGGTAGTTGAAACAAAGTTTATAAAATAAAATGATTCAAAATATTTTACTACTAATTTCGATAAAAAAAAAATGAAGTGTTATTTTTAAATGTTAAAGTTGTTGATACATAAACAAAATGATAATAATAACGTGCTTAGTTTAGACAAATTTGTGTGAGTTTTAAGTCAAGAAAAGAAGAAATAAATTTGGGATGTCAACATTTTAATATAAAAATGTTGACAAATAAAAGTCCAATTTAGAAACATTTTTGAATGAACAATGTGAGAAATCTCAAAATCGCAGAATCTAATTATCATTAGAATTGAATAGTTCATAAGACCAATAATTAAATAAGTATTCCCCATCTGTTAAGGGAATTTCATCTTCGGCAATTCTCAGATAATTATTCTTTCCTGTTATTCTTTCGCTTTGCGCCAAATGAAAAGCACGTGGCTTTTTTTGCTACCCCCTTGAAAATCTCCTGCACGCCAAATCTTTCACTGTTTTATGTGTGTGTGTTGTGGTTGTTGTTGTTGTTGTCTGGGGGGATCCGTTTCGGGTACGTGTGTATTGTGAACTGTAGTAAGCGGAATCTAATTGAGGTCAAGACATGTTTATTGATTTTCTCAAAAGGACTTCCTAATTAGACTCACTTTACTTAAACACGTGCACGTGTGTGTGTGTGTATGTTTGTGTGTGTGTCGGGCCCCTCTCGAGCTGAAGCAACCTTTTACCTGCAGCTGCTTCTCCTCCCATTGTCACAACGAGGCAAAATGTGCAGCGCCATCACAAATCAAATGGCAGTCAATCCCCCCACCCGCTTCCCCAACCTACCTATTATGCCCCCAAAGGGTGCACATTTCACAAATGGCACAAAAAAAGTTAATTTAAAAAATTATTTCAAAGCAACCTTGCCATATGTTCTTATTGTTGTTGTCTTCTACTATTGACCTGAATACCCTGTCATTGTTTCTATGGGGAAATGCACACACACACACACATAACACGTTTGCCAGCCAAGATAGAGAGAGATGGAGACAGAGCTAGGAACACCAACACAAATACAAAGCAAGCGGCAAATTTAATGGTTACTTTTGAAATGACGGAAAAAATACAATTCAAAGTATTTCCAACAGAAATGAAAAACCGGAAAAATTTATAATAAAAAAATAGAATAGACAAAAAGAGGACTTTGGATCAAAGTAGCTTTGAATATGAAATGTGTTTCCTTTACGATTTATAATACTCATAAACTGCATGTTTCCGGTCTGTAGGTAACTAGAGATATTTACAGCGATTTCTGCATTTCTCATAAAAAAGTGAATGCCACAGATGAAATCAATTTCCAGATACATTAGAGAAATTTGAAAGGTCCAGCAATGAAAATTACATTTTTAGTCCAGTATGATTTTTTATTGATTGTTGTCCTTAATGAATAATAAAATATATATAAAAATCTAGTCACTTAAAATATAGTTTATTATAAACTTAACATTTTTATATTATATGGAATATTAAGGTTCATATTGAAATAGACATTTCAAATTGGAATTTCCTCTGAAAGCGGTTTAATTTGCAATTCATCCTCTTGATGTATATATTTCTCTTTGTAAACTAATTTCAATTCAATAATTGCTCCAAAAGTAATCAGACTTCAACTTAAAATACGGTATCTCTCGTGAAACTCAGTTTTCATATTGTTTCAGCGACAAATTTCAATGTTGCCCGTGGAGTAAATTCTCTTGCTCTACGGCAATTTGCTGCATAATCGTAAGATCATATAAATGGCTCCACTTCAATTTATAACCCGAGCATATTTTTCAAAGCAGCCAACCAAGGGCGGTGGGGAAGACGACAGCGGCAAAAAAGGACATCGCAATGTCCTGTGCGTAGTCGAAAGAAAAGCAACGCGAAATAAATCAACTGAAACCGAAAGTGGGTGGCAAAAGTCTAGGGGAAAATTAACATTGAGACGCTTTAACACTACTGTGTGTAGTGGATGTGTGTGTGTGTGTTTGTGTGTGACTGTAGTGTGGGCGCCCGGCGTTGTCCTTTTTATTCGTGACAGCAGAAACGTAGCAAAAAAAAAAAAAACAATAGCAGTATGAAAACGGAAAAGAAAATCGTTTTGTTTATATATATTTTGTTTTTCCTTTAGCTGAAGTTTAAATGCCGTTGCAATCTAGTTGTGAAGAAACCCCCTTGGGTTTAACTAAAAATAGTTTTACAAATCATTTGTTACTTCTCTCTCAACTTTGTGACTTAAATTGGTTTTGTGGCGCATATTTGTGAATATTTTCAGACGGATAAAGATATTATGCCATGTACTTACCATATTTTGCTTTGTTAGGTGCCAGTCAAAGTTAGCAGCTACTTTGAAATGTGTTTACATTAAAGTTGGAAGCTTATCTGAATGGCTAAAAGTAACATGCCTTTAAACTACCTGTTAAATTTGAATCTAGAGATTATAAACATAGTGTAGCTATCTTGCTATTAAGTCAAATACAGACCTTAGTTAACGTCTGCTTAAACATGTCAATTAAGCTCATATTTGTTGTTTATTAAACAAAAACTTAATCCTCTTTGGTTTGTTACTGTTAAACTTAGCAGATACTTTAACATGCAGTTAAACCCAAATCTCTTGTATATAAACAAACCAAAACTAAAGACTTTAGGGCTTGGGTTCGATTTGAAAAGTTTATATTATTAGAGTATTTAATATAATTTAGCAGTTACTTTTATTCATAATTTGTAAAAAAAATCAGCCTCAGCTACTGTTTAAAGGACTAAGCCACGTTTTCACACGCATTGACAAACTTAACGGCTACTTAATAGGTTAGAAAACTTTCAACGAATGTTGTTTGTAAAGAGTTTGCGTCAAATTTAAAATTTGTAGTTATCTTGTTTTGCTTTAACTAACACGAACTTTAACAGGCACCTGAGAAATCGTGCCCTGTTTTATGATTTTCCATCGCTTTTTGGCTTACAAAATGCATATAGAACTTTACAGAGCCCTCGCCAAGGACATCGAAGTGTGGCAAACGATGCCATCGCATTAAAATGTGCCATGTGTGTGTCATACTTCGGGTTACCATTGGTTGCCATAGGTCCCACCACCTGCCCCTCCCCCCTGGCAGCAAACCCGACGGCGACTGCTTTGGCGCCCGGCGGCGCCTTTAGCATTAAAAATTGTTTCGCTTATGAGCCGCAAATGCTGCGCTAGCCAATAAATCAATATTATTTATGCAAAAAGAAGGCAAAAAAAAAGCACAAAAAAACAAAGAGAGAAAACTACAATAACAATAACTACAGGACGACACGGACAACAACAAACATTTACGTTTGCTTGCCATGTAAAACTTGAACTAGTTCCATTTGACTAGCTGTGTGTGTGTGTGTGTTTGCGCTAGGGTTGCCTTATTATATCCTTGCCAAGGGTATTATAATTTTGTCAAGAACTGTGTTGCGCATTGAAGGAGATAAAGTATAAAGTATATAAAGTAAGTATAGTTATGATCTGTATTAACAGTCGGGTCAATATATCTTACTATGCAAAAATTGAGTTTTGTATAAACAATTATTTTGTTTTTAACTGACACTAGAACTATAAAAGGATATAGAACGTATTGATATTAGTTTTTCTAATCTAAAAATAGTGTTTGTGTATAAAAAACATTTTGAATTTAAAAGATTGCCAGCAAACTCTGAAATAAAACAGCTTCCTAATAAATAAATAAAGTGTTTTAGATATCCAATAAATGCAATATATTTTTGCTATAAAATTAATTGGAAAATCTTATAATTTTGGAATATCGGTCAAAAAATTTAGGTTTTGTATCAAAACCTTTTTGTTTTTTAAGTTAGTTTAATTAAACGAGATTCAGTATGCTCACCTGATTATCATAGAAATATATAGTATATAGGAACAGTATATCGCAAGCGACTTGGTAAAGATAACGAAATCGCTCTGTTTTAATGAGTGGTTAGCAGGTGCGCCTGCACCTGGCGTCTCGTGCTTCCACGCCGCCAGCCCCTCCTCCAGCCCCTCTGCCCCTGCGCCTGCGAGCATGCTACCAAAATTGTTGTTGTTGTTTAGGAGCCCTTTTCTTCAGCTCTTGACCACAAAATGTAACCAACGCGCTGTGTAATAAGGTTGATGAATTTAAGCGTTTCGTGCTGCGTTATATCATGTAATATGCACACACTACAGCCACACACACACACACACACTCACACACACAATTGCTACTTATGTATGCACATGCATATATGAATGAATGAGAAACATAAGCGAGAGCCGCATTTTTATTGTTCAGCATTTGCAGCAGCCGCAGACGCTGGTGCTAGTATGTGTGCGTGTGTGCGTGTGTGTGTGTGTGTGTGTGTGTGTGTTGCGGTTTTGTGTGCGTGTGTGTGCGGTGTGGCTTGTGCTTGCTTTTGCCGTCAGAATGTTTGACTTTGTATAATAAAAAAGGCCTCTTTTAAAAACATTAGCAACTTTTGTAGTGCCTAAACGCGCCGCTAAATGTGAGAAGCCAACAACAACAACAACAACATTACCAACAGCAACAACAACAACAACAGCCACTCGAAATTTCACATCCAACTCCTGCTCACACATACATACGCACATAAGTATGTGTGTAAACATCCTGTGCCTTCCCTGCAGTCAACAACAAAAAACGCCACCTGCTACTCATGGAATGCGTGCTACACTGCAAGAAAATGTGCTTTGCACTGCGAATGGAGTTATAAACTTGACCTTAGGTGTCTCTTCCATCAAGGGACAAGAGATTTGATAAGAGATAATGCATTATAATGCAAGAAATGCATTACAGTTTATTAAAGTAACTGTTATAGGAACTAAAATATCTGATTTGGGCTTGTTAAGAGAATTTTCGTGCTCGAAAACTTTTTCAAATATGAAGTTTTATATTTGAATCTTAAATTTGGGAGTATTTTTTTGTCAAAAAAGAGTTTTAAATAGTAATTTTTTACCTTGTTTAAACCTTGACCTGATTTTGACAAGGCTTGTAAATTAAAAATGAATGTACAAAATCTTACAAAATCAGGCAGGAGTTAGTTAAAGTTAGGCAGGAGTTAGTAAAAGTTATTTGATAGCTGGAACATATAACATATGTACCATATATCTCCCAGCCTACTCCACTGTAATACTATATAAATTATACGCTATAATATATTTTTCATCGCTTTTCTTGCAGTGTATTAAAGCGTTGCGCCTGCATGTGTTTCCGTTATGCCGTTAGCACATCTGCCCATTGACAAACATGGGATATGCGCCCCCTACGTCCCTTGGCCCTAACTCGATAACGGCTAAATCATATTAAAGCCGCGTCCTGCTGTTGGCGCCCCCAAACCCCTTTCGTTTGTGCGAAAATAGTGTCAGTTGAGTGAGAGTTAGAGTGGGCCGAAGGGGAAGTGTCTTTCGAGGGGATTGCCCTCGCCTCCACACGCACAATTATGTTAACGCATTAACATATTTCTAGTTGGCATAGTTACATACGGTATATATTTATATATGTATATAAGAGGCTGTCTGATCTGCCGTCGGACCAGCACAGAAAATCGTGGGGGGTCAACTAATTGCGGTTGCCGCCGGAGCTGCCTGCTCCTCCCCATCTCCACCCTCATTCAGCTCTTGGCTGAAATCAATTTGCAAATTTGCATAGGGCCCGCTGCCTTTGGCTGTCAGTTTTGAGTTCATTTTCATTTGGCTTGTCCGCTTGTCCATTTGAGATTGTGCCCCGGGCTTGTTTATGCCCACTTTCCCTGCGAATCTGTCGCTTCATTTGTCCCTTCGTTTTGTTTGTGATACCCTGTATCTATTGAACAAATTGTATATTGTTCTTGTGCAAATATATGTAACAGCCAGTTGGGGAGAATTTTTGAGAATCAGTCTTCATATTCTTGATCTTTAAAAATATTGTCTTAATCGGACAATAAACACAGAAGTTATTTTATAATATTTTATTTATATATGTTTTAAAAAGTTGGAAAAAATATAGGCACTATTAAGGTGCTTAGCTGTGGATGTATGTTTAGCAGATTACAGGGTATTGCTTAGTCGGTCGCTCTCGCCTGGAGCACTTTAACTTGCGTTTGTGTTTGTCTGTGCTACATTTAAATTCCTGTTGTCCATTTACACATGTCCAACATGACATAATCGTTTTTTCGGAAATTATTTATCTAGCCCCCAACAAACTTGAAGCCTAAACATTGATAAACACAAACAAACAAGCACACAGAGAGACAGAGAGACACTTTCTCTTTCACACATAGAACGTTTTGGGGCCCCAAATGACATCTCTGGGATTTGATAATAAACTAATTTGCGCTGCGTTCAACTCATTCGTTGTCTTCTCTTTTATTCATGAATATGCAATTAGTGTGCAAATTTAAGTGCTACGGCCTGCTCTATTGCTCTATTTATTATTAACACTAAATGATTTTAAGTACTAGTATTCAATTTCAATGTTCGTCGAGCTTTGCCTGTTTTTTTTTTTGTTGTGGTTTTTTTTTTGTTGCTGGCAGTCGGCCAATTGCCTAAACCCTAAATAACTGAACTTTTTAAGGGGGTTCAAAAAGTAGGCTATGGAATTTTTGTCGAAATGCCTCAAAGTCAAACTAGACATGAATTGGTCATGTTCGGCAACAAAACCAAAGACAAATGCGCAACACAGAAAAAGGACTGTCTTTGTGTCGGTGTCATGTCAAAGAATTTTTGTGCAAATTCTGTCAACTAAGGAAGTGGAGCTTGAAGACAATTCTTAAGCAATTTTACAGACAGTATTTTTGTAATATATGTGGAGGCTTCATTTAGAAGAAAATAAGAAGGCTTTTAATTATAGCAATTTCCCATCAATTGCTCAGTTGTGTTTGTTTCTTTTTTTTTAGTTTCTCTGTTAAAGTTCCTCTATTAAAGATCCTCAATTTAATAGAGTCTGTTAAAGTGCTTCTATTAGAGATCCGTTTCTCTGTTAAAAATTCTCTGTTAAATTTGCATGTAAAATAAAACGTCAATGTTAAAGTACCCTAATCTCTTAAAGAAAGAATACTTATGTAACGCTGTTGAATTGATATAATAAGCTGGTCCAAACGGGCTCAAACGCAGACAAGCTTTGACAGAAACAGACAATGTAGCAAATGATTATGTAAACTTGTTTTATTATCCTAGCTTTAGAGATGACGCACTTATCACAAGAGTATACATTATGCAAGACTATAAAAAAATTGTCTGCTGAAATTGTCAGTTTGAAGAGAGGGGCCGGGTACGTAATACCTCTTATGACACGACATTCACGTGGGAAGTGGGAAGGCGCATTCGTTTGCCTAACAAGGCGCCATGTTTCTGACGCACAAAACAGACATCCCGGTTTCCTTTACCCCCACTCACGTCAACGGACATCTTATCTAACTTGCTGTCAAATAAAAACAGGCATTCGCGATTGGCTATTGCCGTAAACAAATGTTATTAAAGGCGGCTACATTTTCAAAGATTTACGAAATATTATTGAGAATATTATGTACTACTTTCAATATATATATATAAAATAAATGAAAGCTATAAATATATATTAATTATCATAACTGCTAAATTTTTTTAACATTTACGACATATTACTAAAATAAATAAAAGTCAATAAATTAGGCAAAATTGCCAACTATAATTATTTTGTTAGTCACATTCAGGTTTAATTGCCATAACTTGTCTTGACATATAATTTGCAGCAATTTTAATTGAAAAATTCGATCGAAAATAGCTTTCGCGTCATGCATTTAATTAATCACGTTAGTTTTTCACTCTCGCCAGCAAAAAAAATGTACGTTTATAATTTCGATTCGTGTTAAATATTTTGGCTAATTAGCGTTACAACTCAATTGGAAATGCACTGTGCATGGTCTAGTAATCTGGACAGTAGCTATTATTAAAGAGATTTGCTAGAGATTAAAAACAGACTTGGCCAACAAATTAATTGACGCCGCATTTACTTTGTCTCATTTCTTTTTTTCTTTGCAATTTACAGTACTTCACACCTCGGCGAGTTTAGCGTTAAACGAGAGCTGGGATCCAGACGTCAGGTGAGCTAGAGTTAAATACAATATATACGGTATTTATTGAAAACCATCATATTTCTTCACAGAGACGATATGGAAATGATGTTGAATAAAATAGTTCCCGAAGGTTTGCCCTACAGGCATTCGTGCGAAGGACCCGACGATATGGTAGCTATAAATGCAATTTCGTTTTAAATTGACTTAACTTGAACTTTAAACTTGTTTTTTTAGCCAGCGCACGTGAAGGCCTGCTTTTTGGGCAGCTCACTGACAATCCCCATTACCGATGGCAAACTCTCGCTGGGCACCTGGCAGGGCGTTTGGCTGTGCGAGCATCGCGATCAGGCTGGCAGCCGGAAGCTGGTGATCACGCTGACCGGATGTCCGCGCGAGCAGGCCGTACGCAGTCCACTGTCACCCGTCTCGCCCATCGCCAGTACGTCCAGTTAGGGGCGGCCTCGCTCCACCCGCGACAGCCGGTAATCGCGGGGGAGCGACAATAATGACATCATTTCGTCGAGGAAGTTGATTTTACAAAAGAATTTAGCTAGGGCCACCGCACAGCAGCGAGCAGCGGCCGTTATAGCCGCTGGACGTGGTCTAATTGGCGCAACAGCATCCGTTGCGGCGCCGGCGCCCCCCGGCGCCACGCCCTTGGATATTAAAGCGCAACGTTTGCTTTTGCGACAGCGTCTGCATTTGAATCTCAATTTGAATGTTACCGAAACGCTGCAGGATGGCGTTGATATTGATGATGTTGATGAGGATGTCTGCGACGAGGACGACCATGATGACAATGATGATCATGCCGATGATGATTATGATGATCATGCTCATGATGGTAATGGTGACAGCGTCGCGGATGTCGTCGATGCTCAGGGCAGTGGGCGTCGCCGTGTTGGTGATAATTTACAAACCGTCACAACAGTGCCTCAAACCAAACAACAACTAAGACATAAGATCACCGCAACAACAACAGCAACAACAACAGCAACAATAACAACAACAACAGCAACAACCAGCTCATCAACAGCATCCAGCGCATTAGCTAAATTCAATCGCATTCTGGACTCTGCTAGACTGGAGCCACATCGCGCCTCATCAGCGTTCAGCAGCGCCACGCTGCAGCAACGCCTGGCGCTGGCCTATCCAGAGCTGCAACAACAACAACAGCAGCAACAACAGCAGCAACAACAGCAGCAGCAGCAGCACGGAATGCATCAAATCGACAACCTCCCACGTAGCAATAGTCGTGGCCTTGCCGCCGTTAGCACTCCATTAACATTGCAAGCACTAAACACAATAAAAACCAAGACGGCGGCAATGGAGCAACAACAACAGCAGCAGTTGCTGCTGCAACAGCAGCAGCAGCAGCACCACGACGCAGCTGATCAAACGAAACGAAATGATGTGCATTATTTGTTGAAACAGTTAAATAGTTTTAGTGATATAGAAGAAATAGAAATTGTTGATATGAAGCAAAGACAGCAGCGACAGCAACAGCAGCAACAACAACAGCAACAGCAGCAGCAGCAGCAACCACAGCAACAGCGCACAAGTAAACCCGCTGCAGCTGCCTGCTCCAGCTCTCTAGAGCTAATGCCCATGTCCCGTTCCATGTTGCCGCTAGCCTTGGGCTCGCCGCAGTCGACACGGTCGCACAAGGGCAACTTTATGGGCGAGCACAGGAACAACAACAGCAGCAGCAGCTCGACACGCCTGCAATTCGATGATTATTTGTTCGAGTCGTGCCACTATTTGGAGACAAACTATTTTGCCGCTACCTATCGCACTGCCATGGTCGAGAGCTGTTCGCACGAGTTCCGGCCCTCGACGACAACGCCGACGAGCACGCGTTCGGACAGCTTTCAGCTGCACGAGCCGGCGCCGTCGAGCGCCGTATGCAAGGCGGCACCCATGCTGGCCGCCTCGCCGCCGCCGTATCGGGCCGAGGTCCGTGTGACCAGCAGCGGTGTCCAGACGGAGCTGACGGTCGATTCGCTGGCGCAGCTCAGCAACAACAGCAGCAGCAGCGGGGCCAGTTCGGGCGGTACGCCGCGTGTCCCGCCCTTTTTCATATGCTGCTATACGCCCCTGGATCGCTGGCGCGCCCGGCGTTTGGGCGCGGCGGCTGCCGCCAAGCGTGCTGATCCCGAGAAGAACGGACATGCTGTCTGACAGTGGGACAAACGGACAAATAGTTAGATAAATCGATAGCTGCGCTGTTTCATTTGCGATATCAACAAGAGATTCCATTTCGAAATACAGTCAATACACACAAACTACGCCTACTATTCATATTAAACAGTAAACACACAAAGCATGTACAATTTTTTATAAACAAACCAATTCACACACCCACACACATCAATTCGCACATTTTTGCAATACACTACACAAGAAAAAAGTGAAAAATAATACATTTTGATAGACTAAAACTCAATGAAAACCATTTGGAAATGCTGTATAAATAATGAAATGAAAAGCAAATTTAATGAATATGTCATAATAATTAAACTGTAATTGAATTGTTTCTATAAAAATACAAAATAAAATAATATTTAATGCAAAACACATTGTTAAAAATAAATGCGCAAAAACACACACAAATTTGTAGCCAGCGAAAGTGTAAAATTATGAAGGCGAAAGAGAAAGTGAGAGCTTGTATAGTAAGTTGTTTAATAAATAATACAAATAACATCATAATAAAACCTAAATAATTATGTTAACTGAAACAAAGAAGCGCACACGCAAATAAACAAAAATACAGTTGTCCGTTTTGTCTGCAAAATGCAAATCACCAAAAATAGAAAGATAAGAAACAATTTACTAAACATGTTCTGAACTACAAGTTCCTCTCATTTTCACAGCAAAACAAGAGCATTCTTTTAAGTTAGTTCAAAAATAAAATACAAGTACAACAGAACTGGCCACGCCTTTGTTGAAAAATTATGGCGAATATGTAATTCAGAACATGTTTCGAAACTGCAGCTGCGTGCGCGTTTCGTAGTCAAGTTATGCATAGTTTTTATTATAAAAGAAATGCAAAAAAATAGCAACCAATGCAATTGTTACAACCATTAACACTATAGAATATTAAACAACCATGTTCCGCTACACATTTTCGCAACAGTTTCGCAAAATTACCATAGCATACTTTTTGCAGCAGCAGAAAAATACATTGTTCCGAAAAGTATGCAATAGCTAATGCTGTGGAATTTTTACGAAAGTGAAACAAGGAACCGTGATGAATTTTGTTTGTTAAATCATATTCTTTTGTTACTTTAATTTGTAAGCAAAAAAAAAAAAAACCAAAAGATACTGGAATTGTTCGAGCACAAGGCAGCAACTGTTTTTCGCTATTGTTTTCTTACCAATTGTGAACCCAATGAAGCAATATTAGTTTTTAAATTCTGAAAAAAAACGTGTAGAATTCGGTCAATTTTGTTCGTAATGCTGGGATAAAAAAAACAAATTTAAGCTAAACTATTCCATTAATTAATAATAATAAATAACATACATAGACATAATAATATCACTAAGCTTAAAGAAAGACACGCGCTTTAGTTGAAAAATTATTGGAACACAATAAAAACGAAATTTTTTTAAAATGAGTTCTTTGAGTTCATAACTCAATGTGTATTATTTGTGTATACAAAAGACAGCCTTAAAATTTTAATTGGCATATCGTATGCTGACATTATTGGAATGCTAGCAAATAGTGAAAGTAATTTCAGGTTTTTCAGCTCAGTTCTTCCAAAATACAAAAACTAACAAAAACGAAAAAAAAAAATCTAAAATAAATATAAATCTTTAATGATTAATAAATGATACGAGTAAAAAACACACAAAAGAAACCAAACAAATGCCTTTTACATGCCCACACGTACACTAATGGAAACAAAAAACTAAAAACATAAACTAAGCTAAAAAAAAAAAACAAAAAATGTTAATCAACAAATATAATCGATGGAATCGGACTTGCGTTGAGTTCAAATAAATACCAAATGTTTCGCATGTTTGTTGAATGTGGAACGTGGAATGCAAATACTTGTTGAAAATAACTGAGAGCAACAACTGTTAAGTGGGTAAAAGTTAGCAAGCAAATAAAAACAAAAGCAAAAAATAATATCTATTGTTGTATGTTTTATTCTGATGCGCACGAAAAACATAATAATAATAAATAAATACAAAAACCAAAATACATGCAAATAAAATGTAGCTAAAGAAATGTAAAGGTAAAATTTTTGTAAACTTTTTGATATGTGATGATGATTTGAATAAATTAAAACCACAAAAAATAAATTACATAATTTAGCCGTAGATATTTAAACTAATACGAAAACAATATAAATAAATAAATAATACAAATTATTATAAAATAATGTAGCGCAACGCAAAAATTAGTGCATAATGGTAAAATACAAAACAACAATATGAATAAATGCTAGTTAAATTATATAATAATAAATGATATAAAAAAAAACTTGTTATACCATAAGTTGTAGTCTCGGCAAGCCGAAGCACAAGTCTAGTCCCTCCTCGAGCCTTGTCGTATTCAACAGATCTTTTGATTTGTATTCAACAATTTGCTGTAATTATTCCAATTTTGATTTTTAACTATTTTTAGTTTTTTAGGATATGCGATTTCTTTTTGGCTCGGGGCGTGGCTATTTCTAGCAATATTCGTGGCAATTCAATTGTATTAACGACATTGATAAATCTGAAGTGTAAGCAAAGTAAAACAAAAAAAAAAACATACAAATTAGCAAGCATTTTGTAGGAACGTGTAGTTAAAAAAACTAAATAATATTTATCAAATTGAATAGTAAATCTATGTGCATAAGTAGCGAAATATTCAATTGTAAATAGACTTTTTAATTGTACACGTCGATTTTTTGTGTTAACGACCACGAACGAAAGAAAGAATGTTTGTTTTTTTTTTTAACTAAGGCAATACTAGAACGTTTATCATTTCGAATCTTAAATACATAAAAAAAAAAAACGGTTGAATAACAAAATAAAACACAAACACACACACCCAAAACAAACACACACGAAAAAGCTTTAAATAATTTAATTACAAAAATACATTAAATAGATACATGTATCGTGTATGAATTAACGGTAATAATTTTGATATCATTATCATTGATAAATTCCATTGTAGATACGTACTTGTATTGAAACCAATTAATTAATTAACTAGCCAGCTAAGTCAATGTCGCCTAATGTGAGTTCTATAAGCATAAATAATAATATATAAAAGTGAAAAATATTACAAATAAAAACACACACATATTAACTATAAAAGAGCAACTACTTTTCAGAAACAAAAAAATAAATAAAAGCAACAAAAAAAATACTGAAACAGGCCTGCAAAACCACAAAACACTCGACACAACATTCACAACAAAGAAAAAAAAAAGAAAACAACAACAAAAAACTGAATGACACAAAGCTTTTATAAAACTATTTAAATATATATATATTTAAAAACAAAAAAAAAATAAAAAAAAATAATAATCCTGCCAAGTAACATTCGAATACCTGCTTGATGAAGATACACCCGCTTTTGCTAAAGAAAAAAACGAAAACTGAAAAAAATTTAATAATAAAATAACAAAATAAAAATGAAAGGCTAAATACGATTTTTATACTTTCGATATAATGATTTTTTATACTAAACGTAAACTCTTTGAAATGAAACAAACAACAAAATACCAAAAACTGAACGATTTTTTGTGGGGTATCAACTAAAAATCGAGTACACGCCATTTGAGTGTAACGTATTTTTTAAAAAACGGATTGATATTGATTTGTTGCAAGAATCGTACTTATATTATACGTATGTATACATCATACATATAAATGTAAACCCTATGGAACGAGAGCACAAATTTTGTTGAACAAACACACTCACACAGAAATCAAATACTAAGAGAAACCCTTTTTTTAAATTTCACTCTCAGAACACACATAACACAAAACAACAAATATATACATATTTATATATATACAAATCCTCAACTAAATATATGAACATGTATGTATGTACATCTAGCTAAACAACCGCACAAAAAGGTCACCGAAGTATGCTTTAAAAACAAACGAACCCTTTCCCCACACAATACCCGACTCGCGACCATGCCCACAACACGACAGCAGCGAAAAACTTTCTTATTAAATATCACATATTTTTCAGCCTATATGCGCATACAATTTGTAAATATATATATTTAATAATTTTACCTAAAAACAAAGAATTTCAAGCATTCATTTCAATAACTTTTGTTTTCTCCCAACTGCATTTGTATATGCACAATGTGTTTCAAAAAAATGGAAAAATAAAAATGAAAAAAAATAATTAAAACAGGGTTAGGAAAGTTTTTACCCAAAAAAATGGAACACATGGTGTATGTCTATCATCTATTAGATATCAAAGTACATAAGCAAGAAGCATACTTTAACGGAAAAAAAATGTCAACTACAATAAATGAGCAAGTGGAGAAAAGAATATTAAAAAGGAAAAGAAAACAAAAAAAAAAAAACTAGTGCAATAAATAACAAATTATTCGGTATAAATGTAAAATGAAATACATTTAAGTAAACGCTTTGTAAAATACATATAAAAAATTTATTAAAAATACAGAATGAAAACAAGAAAAAAAGAAAATGGGAAAACAATAAAAATGAAAAAGAAAATGAAACACTATTGAGTAATAAAAAGCGTTATGCATTGACATTGACACACGTGATTCGATATCTCATCTTATAAGCATAAATCAATAAGATAACAATAAAGAATAAATTAATGAATCAACTCTATATTTGTTTCATGCCCTGAATCAATTAAAAATGGGCAACATGATTTGTGCAAATTTAACATACATTACAGGCAGAAGGTAGCATATATCTATATTCTTGATCAGCATCACTCGCCGAGACGATTTAGCCATGTCCCTCTCTGTCCGTCCGTCTGTCTTTTTTAAGTATAATAAAATGCGTGTGGCTATTTCACTGCTTAATATTTCTAAATTTTATTGGCATTTATTGTACAGCGCGTCCGACGCCATCAAAGACCTTGTCCTTGTGATCGGCGGCATTGGCACGGGCTTCGTAGTTGCATATGGTGACACCATGATAGTGTGCCTCAGTGAACTCGCCACGAAGACCTGGAAAATAGAGCAGTCTCTAACGTATCTTTATATAATAGGAATCTAATCAAACCAACCAATATAGTAGATGCGCGTGTTCTCATCACCAAAATTACTGGGAAAATGCAGCGACAAGTAATGCACCGAGGAAAAGGTCACCACTCTGGGTTAGAGAATGATTTTAAATAATATAAATTCTTGCATGTAATATAGAAAAAGTATATACTTGGGTGAGTATTCGATTTCGCCACGACAATCGCGCGTCAGCTCAAATTCCTGATCCGCCTTGCCACGTGCATCATCAAATGTCATCTTTGGTCGATTCTTAAAACTGTCAAAGACACAAATTTCGTATTAAATTCACATTTCAGTTATTCAAATACCCTCACATTTTGACCCTGCTTGGATGGGAATTATCATTGGCGCCGCTTATGATAATGCCCTTGAGCTTAATATTGCCGGTAAAAGGTATATTGAATAGCAGCTCCTCGTCTGCATCGCTTTGCACAAACTACAAGGAACATGGTAGTTAATTAGCATATTTTTTCGGGCACAATACCTTCTTGCTCACCTTGCTTATGTCCAGACGCTTTTCGTATGGCTTAAAGACCGTCTTGCCGCTGCCGTCGTTCTCCTCGTTTAAACATTCCGTATTTTCGAGGTCGATTTTTGTATACAAACTGTATTCGATGCCCATTTCCAGGGCATTGTCGATATCGGAGGCCTCATGGCTGCAGCCATGTCCATGACCATGCGAGTGGCCGTGCGGCATATTGCAAGATTATCAATAGCTTCAAATAAAATATATAATATTGTGACAAGAATTTAATGCAAGTAATAGTTTTGTAGAATTGTGCATTGTGCTATCGATACATTTATCGACAGCAGCCGGGCGGGCACTGCACGATATTTCCCATGCTGGTGATGACACAAACATAAATATCGTTTGTTTTAAATTGAAGGCAAATGTCGGTAATTTGCTACTTAAACATTTTATTGAATTAACATTATTGAACTCGTCATCGTCAACTATACGCAAACAGTATTTAGAATAAATTACAGTTGCATTAAGATTGATTGATTAACATTGGCTTGTCACATTTTTACAAACATTTGAACGTCTTTGGAAACATTAAACTACATACAAATTGAAAAATCCTTAGCATTTATGGCAACTCCAAGAGAGTGCGCACATATTGCAGGACATCTTGGTTGGCCAGAATGCTCATGTGATCGACACCCTGTAGTGCCAGCGTGGATATGTGGGAGCTTGTGTAGCCCGCCCAGTGTTTGCAGGCGGCCAAGGAACGTTGATTGACGGTGCCATCGCCCACACCCATTATAAGCTTTGGTGTTTCCCCGGCAATCGAATCCTTTTTGTATTGCAATCTATTAAATAAAGTTTATGGCTGTTTTAGTGATCGCCTGGACTGAATAATATCGTACTATAGACATACCTCTCCACTGTGCTGATGCCGTCGCCATATAGACAATGCAGCTCCACATCGGGAGGACTAAAGTTTTGCGTATACCGCATGGTATCCTTGCGCATTTCCCAACCCGTCTTGTAGTCGATATCATTGAAAAATTCCTCCAGCTGTGCCATAGTATAATTACGCGACGGTGTCATGGCCAGCACCTCAGAGGGTTTCCAGAACAGCGGCGATGGCAAGAGCCAAGCGGTTGACGGATGCGAGATCTGCTCGGCACGCAGAATTTTGGCGCTCAAGGCAAAGGAGTCCAAATCATCGCCCATGGCAAACACTTTGACCGCTTTAATGCTGCCCGCCCAGGCGCCAGCCAAACTTATTTGACGACGCACATATTGAGCCTTCCACTCGACCGTTTGTTCCTGCAGAAAGACTAGGGTCATGGGGCTGCCCATGCTGTGCGTTATAAAGGTCACGGCCGTTTGATTGTTAGCCTCATAGGTATCCTCCACAAGCTGTTTGAGATCGATAAAGAATTGCTGATTCTCATCTAGAATAAATCAAAAATAGTTGAGCTTTAATCGGTTCTGGTTATGATAAATGGATATTCAGTGGCTTACTTGGCGCCCGCCGGAAATCATAGGGTGCTCCATGTATATTTTGACGGCGTACATAGCCCAGATCTACCAGCACGTTGGCAATATCCTTAAAGTATGCGCCCGCCTTATTTCGCGTGGGATCTATCCATTCCACAACGTTGGGATCCCCCCAACCGGGTATGCGCGTCTCCACGCCGGGCGTATTGTGCGTCGTCCGTGTCGCCTTATCATAGTAAAGCTTGACATTGTCTATCCAACAGTAGACCATCGGTATGACCAACTGTTCCAGATCCAGCCATAGATTATACCAGTCATGCGTCTTCTCGCATATAAAGTATGGCGAATCCGATTTGCTTAAACGTGCTTCGACTTGTGAGCCGCCATCGCCTGGCACTGAATTGGATAAATTATATTTTTATTAATCTCGTTAATGAAATGAAGAGAATATATTGGGTTTGTGCAATGTCCGTCCGTCTGTCCTTATGAACGTATTGACCAGTCGGTTACACCCGACCATCCAACGTTCTTACTTGTTAAGTGTGACCGTGACCCTTGTTTTCCGATATATGTATGTACATACCAAATATAACGGGAGATAGTTGTGGTTCCTTAGGCGGCGGTGGGGGCTCTTTGTGCTTTCTGCTAAAAGGCCACAAGCAGTTGCCTGCAGCGAATAAGCTTGTGAGTAGCAGCAGTGCGAAGAGTATGCTTTTGCACTGAAGTTCCATTATGTTGTGCGTACCGTGCTGGGCTATACGGGAGTTCTTCACTGACTAACGACCTTTGATAAAGGTATTTATGGTATTAATAATGGAAATCTGCTGACACAAACAAATGAATCAGCGCCACAATTATCAATTTACATATAAATATATGTACATACGTTTAATAATGTACATCAAAAGGAAGATCCAAAACTCAATTGATCTTTAATCCAGTAAATGTAACAGTAACTAACTGTTTATGGCGCCTGTTTTCCGCATCTCAGTGTGGCGCGATTTTCATCAGCCTCACTGTTGTTGTTGTTGTTGTTGATATTGTGCGCTTGAGTAAACAAAGAATTGTTTTTTCCGACTTTATTGTTGCTTTTTTTTCGTTATCATTAAATTGCACTGTTTTGTTATTGTTACTCTTTTTTTTTTTGCTTTTTGCGCAGCTGCTTTGCCAGTGTTATGGAGTTTTGCGATTTTGGCATTTTTAAGTGTTGTAGCTCATGGTCACATTGTGCAGCGATATATATTCAAAGAGATTTTATATCAAATTCGAAACGCTTTAAATAATCTCAGTTTGAACATTTTTTAATTTGTTTAAAAAGCATTTGTTATATTTATAGTATGAATTTAGATCGACAAACACGCCAATCATATTTATATCGATAATTTTTCCTAAAATACTCAAGAACAGCAAATTGTCGATGTATCGATATAATTAAAAATCGTCACGACCGGTAAATGCACTTGTTTAGCGCGTTCAAAGCGGAATTTTGTTAGTGAACATAAAATAGCTTCAATTGCGATCTGGCACAAACGGAAAACCATAATGCAGGAGTACTTCAGCGTGCTGATGCCGGACGTAAAGAGGGAGCTGCGCCGTGGCATCATCGAGTGCTCGAAACGCGGCCTGCTGCACAGCACCAAATGGCTGGCGGAGATGCATCATGGACTGGGCGATGTAAACATCGACAATGCGGCGCCCGATGACGATCATTCGTTCAGAGAGCACCAGCTGGAGGGCATTGCGCCCGCCGAGTACAGCGATTACTTTCTGGCCAAGAGCTACTACGATGTGCGTGAATACGACCGGGCAGCGCACGCCGTAAGGAACTGCGAGTCGAGCGTGCCACGTTTCCTGCATCTCTACTCCACGTATATGGCGCGCGAGAAGCGCCGTCTCGACTCCACTACAGATCAGGCGAATCTCAATGAGCCGAATCAAATGCGCGATTTGGCGGACCTGTTGGCCACGCTGCGGGCGGAACACGGACGCAGTCGTCTCGATGGCTATGGCATCTATCTGTATGGCGTGGTGCTGAAGGCATTGAATCTGAATAAAGCAGCCGAGCAAATGCTCTTGAGTGCCATACGGCTGGTGCCCATGCTGTGGAGCGCCTACCTGGAGCTCTCGCCGCTAATTATGGAGAAGAAGAAGCTGTTGAACCTGCAGCTGGGCGGTCATTGGATGCGCCATTTCTTCATGGCGCACACCTATCTGGAGCTGTATCTCAATGATGACGGACTGAAGATATATGAGGATCTACAGGCGGCGGGCTTCAGTAAGAGCATCTATCTGACCGCACAAATGGCGCTGGTCTATCACAATAAGCGGGGTAAGTGTTTGAGATTTATCTGGCTAACTTTTGTTAACCCTTACTTTCCTTACAGATGTGGACAAGGCCATAGAGCTGTTTCAGGCATTGCTCGAGAGCGATCCCTATCGCCTGGACAACGTGGACACCTACTCCAACCTGCTGTTTGTCAAGGAAATGAAAACAGAAATGGCGCAGCTGGCCCACAAGGCTGTTAGCATTAACAAATATCGACCCGAAACCTGCTGTGTCATAGGTGAGTTCCAAGTCCCAACTAACCGAATCTCTTTCTAACCTTTTCTCTACTTCCAAACAGGCAATTATTATAGCATACGCTGTGATCATCAGGTGGCCATTTCATACTTCCAGCGCGCACTCAAACTGAATCCCAAGTATTTGGCCGCCTGGACTCTGATGGGCCATGAGTTTATGGAGCTGAAAAACACAAATGCGGCGATTCAAAGCTATCGCAAAGCGGTGGAGGTGAACAAACGGGACTATCGCGCCTGGTACGGCCTGGGCCAGGCCTATGAGATTATCAAAATGCATTATTATAGCTTGTATTATTTTAAAATTGCGCATCAATTGCGTCCGTACGATTCGCGGATGCTGGTCGCCCTGGGCGAGACCTACGAGAAGCTGGACAAATGCGAGAATTCGGTCAAGTGCTATTGGAAGGCCTGCGATGTGGGCGACATCGAGGGCATTGCCATGTACAAGCTGGCCAGCCTGCACGAGAAGCTGGGCGACAACGAGACGGCCGTCCATTGTTATATTATGTACTGCGAGGACGAACGCGCCGCCACTGACAAGCAGAGCCTCTACCAGGGCTTCATGACGCTGGCCAACTACTATGAGAAGAAGTGCGATTACGAGCGTGCCGCCTACTATGCCTACAAGTGCCTGGACTCGGATGACGTAAGCTTAATCCATTCAAAATTTCGTTTTTATATTATTCCGTTGCATCTCGTTTGCAGCGCAAAACGGAGGCCAAGGCGCTGCTGAAGACCATCGATTTGCGGCGCAGCGCCGAGGTCCAAAAAAAGAAGACAACTACAACTACGGTGACGGCCACCGCGGAGACCAGTTCCGAGGATGAAATGGAATGGGAGCAGCTGGATGTGCGCGTGCGTGTCCCACTTACCTCCATAGCAGATGGCGGCAAATCAGCGTCCTCATCAACGTCAACGTTAACAGTTACGGCCAGCAACTCCGCGAGCACCTCTGCCGCCGCCGCCGCCGCCGCTGCCTCCGCCGCCGCCTCTGCCGCCGCCTCAACCTCAGCCAGCACGAGGCGATTGCGCTCGGTACCGGAGCGTGTGCGTCGCGCGCAGCCCAGTCAAAGGAGTACGTCCGGACCGGCGGCAAACAGCACGGCAACCACGACGACGACAGCAGCAGCAACAACAACAACAACATCAACCGCATCAACAACAACAACAACAATACCAACGATTAGCGAGGAGACGCCCGCCAGCAGCACGGCGGAAACGGAGACGTTGGAGGATATAACGTCGGCCACGGCGACATCGGAGCAGCAGGCAACACACGATGGCAGCTCCATGGAGATATCTAGTGTGTCCATCGATTAGGTGTACAAATGACACATTTATATTTGTTGTGAATTATATTAAAAAATTGTTTGGCTGAGTTCAACAAATTGATGGGCTTCAACTATTAAGCAATTATTAAGTAATTAAATAAGGCAATACATCAACACACAAAAGCAAACTAAACAATCTCCTAATCAACAGCACACAAGTTCGTCAGAGAGCACGTCGGATGCAGACGTGGAGTGCCCCATTGAAGGCGACCAGTAGCAGCAGCAGGAACAGTCCGAGCATAGCGAGATCCGTGCCAAACTCATCGCCGGACATGTCGAAATCCTTGAGTAACTGTGCCGATGACTTGTGGAAGCAAAATTCCTGATAACACGGCAAATCGCCGCGTTTGTAGCCGTAAAGGGCGCGCATCAGACCCTCAAAGATGTACCGAAAGAAGGATATATCGCAGATGGGCCGCAGAAACCAGGACAGCTCGCGCATTCGAATGAAAAAGCCGGAGAACAACAAGAACGGTATCGATATGGTGGGCACTATAAAGGTGGCCATCTGTATGGTCAGCAACGTGCCGCCAAGTCCCCCGATAAAGTGGCCAATGAACGCGGTCAAGACGCATATGCTCCAGCACATGGCGAAGCGTTGCAGCTCCGGCGGCTGTCCGGTCATAAAGTAACTGATGCTAATAAACAAAGTGGGACAGAGCAATTGTAGGGGCAAATCGCCCAGCACCTTGGATATGTAGTAGGCCCGGAGGGAGTACCAGCCATTGTAGTACTCTCTGATGAACACGGGCGCATCCTGCAGACAGAGCAGAATGGAGGGCATGGCATTGCCCGCGAACACAAACAGGATAACGAAAAACTGGCAGGAGACGTTGGAGATCACCTTGGCGGCATCGGTGCCTATTTGCCAATATACCGTGCCCAGCAGCAGGGCGATCACAATGTGCATTACCACGCGCATCTGCACGGCGATCTGGAGAGGATTAGGCTTGGATTACAACTGTTATTCGTTCGTTGTGCCCGCTACTCACCATATCCCGGGACATGGCACGCAGATTCCGCCACATGAGCACGCGCAGCTGGCACCAGAAACTCACCCGCTCCTTGGGCCGCACAACGAGATTCTCCGCGGCGATCTCAGGTAGGACAATGAGCGCTGCTGGAATCGAATTGAGGTAGACAGAGAGGGAACAGATAGAGCAGTGGGCAAGTACACGGAAGTGACATGCAACAGGTACGGGAAACAGAAGCGATGGCAATCGAAGACAGTGATCAGCAAACAGCACACGGAACGATCAAAACACAAATCCAACTTACTCTGCTCATCCTCTGTAGCTTTGCTAAAGCCCTGAATAGTATCGTACTTGCACTTGTTTTGTGTGATCAGCGACTCGCAGCGCTGATTGGAGGACTCGCTGCCCACCTCGAGCACTAAATGTAAGAGGAGTAAGAGATGTAATAGAAAGAGATCACAACAGTCAATAGGCTTCCATACGCACCGAAATCACCCGGATTATAGTACTGCGGACAGCTGTAGCCCGCCGCCCTGAAGCTGTCCAGCATATCGCACTGTGCGCCCGCATAGAGCGTCTCGCCGTGGGCCAGCACCAGGACGTCGTCGAAGAGCTGCATCAGCCGGGAGCTGGGCTGATGCACCACGCACACCACGATCCGACCATCGTGCGCCAGTCGCTGCAAATAGCACATGACCTGGTAGCTGGCAACGCTGTCCAGTCCACTGGTGGGCTCATCGAAGAACATGATCGGCGGATTCGTGATCAGCTCAATGCCGATGGACAGCCGTTTGTGCTCCCCGCCGGAGATGTCACGCACCAGCGTGTGCCGGCAGGAGTGCAGATTAAGTACCTCGATAATGTCATCGAGCTGGGAAAGAAAGCAGTTTTAGAGCTTGAGCAGGAGTTTAAGATATAGTTAGGTTAGGTTCCCAAAAACCATATATATTCTGTTCTTGATCAGGTCGATGTGCTGACTGGATCCTATTTCAACTGTCCGTCCGTCTTTATATATCTGAATATGTCGATATTTGTATATAAAAAAGTTCTTAAAAATTCATCGAAATGTTCTGCATGTCTACAAAATCGATTAATATCGATTTTTATGGCTTTTGAGAAAATTCCGGAGATTATTTAAGAAAAAACAACTGTATAATCTGTATCATCTTCAACTGTATCCGTTTATACCAAATCGATAAATATCAATTATCAGTTTTTTGTTAAAGCGTAATTCGGAGATTATATAAGAAAAAACGACTGTATATTTGTTCTGATAACTCGCCCAATTCTATATAATCGACTTTCATATGATCTTCAACAGGATCCATTTATAAGAAATCGATAAATATCGATATTTAGGTTAGGTTGTTGTAACGATGTAAAGCTGTGATTTTTTACTGTGTCTTGGAGATTAAAAAGTTAGAAGAAGTGTCGATAAAGTATCTTTATATCTTTATAATATATATAAATATTTAACCACGATCGAACAGGGTATCTGCGAGTCGTGCACTTCTGCGTTCTACTTACAATTTGTTGCTTCTGCTGTGCGGTTGTGCCCGTGGGCAGCTTCAAATCGGCGGAGACGCGCAGTGTTTCCTGCACGGTGAGCAGCGAGAGCATCACAAAGTTCTGGGCTATATACGAGGACATCTTGCGGAAGGCCAGAAGATCGCGTGGCTGTCCATTCAGCAGGAACTGGCCGGAAACGCCGCTGACTCTGCGGGGAAGCGTGTTGGTAAGTCGCCTTGCTAGCGTTTAACCAGATGCACTCACTTGAAGCCGGCCAAGACGTTCAGCAGCGTGGACTTGCCCGCACCGGATGGCCCCAAGATGGCCGTAAGACGACCCGCCTGGAAGGCGCCGCAGGTCTCATTTAATATTTGGCACTTGGACTGCTTGGGTCCCTTCAGCTTGTAGCAAACCTGCCGAAAGAGCAGCTCCAGCGGCTGCGTTTTCGCCACACCATTAGCTTCTGCCATAGCGACGTTATCGGCCATTGTCGCCTTTCTGTTTTTTTTTTTTTTGCTGTGCGTCTTGCCCTGTTTACGGACAATGCTCGACTGTCTACTGCGTTGGAGCGACCTCAATGGAAATGCGATCGTTTTGTGGAGCTCTCCCTCTCTCTCTCTCTCTCTCGCTTGATTATGGAATTCAAGTGCCTGCAGTTATTATCAAATTCGTAACTGACTCAAGCGTCTAATCCAAATTCGACTGTGGTAAAGATTGCGATCTTATCGCTGTACTTGGCTGAAAGGCTATTGCCTTTGCCCAAAATCGAGGCTGAAAAAACGCATACATTACATATATATATATGCATATTTATTTAACAGATCGACTGCAGTTACAGCTCCCCAATTTGTTTTGGCGTGTCTGTGGTCAACCGGGCTGTTTATTTTTGCGGAGCTTTACATGCACTGCGATAAGCCGAGTGAGATAACAACGCCACTTTGTTTGTTGTTGTGGGATAGCAGATACTCAGTAACTGTGTGCACTTTTTTGCGACTAAAAAATCAAAAATCCAAATATATTTGGCTATGTATATATATATATATTTTTTTTTTTATTATTTCCAAGCAGCAAATTGTTATGATATAATATGTAATATACAAAAAAGTCTAAACTCCAAGCCACTTCTATCTATTAAAAAATAAGGCCGATTTTTATAATAAATTAAATTTTGAACTCTCTTTCCTGTACTTTTTTGTGATTAAAAATGCTGCATTCTAATTTATTAAAATTTTCTATTTTTTGTGGGTTTATCTACGTAATTGATATTATATTTGAATTTTATTACTTTTTGAAACATTTAATGTTGTACTAATATTTATCTAGCCCTAGAACGGTGAAAGATGTGCATTATATAAAATACAGCGCTTAACTAATTTTTTTAAAGCAATCTATTTCAACGGCGCCTAAAAGTATGCATACAAATGCTTGTATATGAATTAACTATGCGTTTGCTCTTTAAACAAGAGTATTAATTGGCGTACTTTGGTCAAATGCGTAATAATTTGTTTTGTTACACCCTCATTATTAAATACATATGTGCACTTCCCACAGATGATATAGCAACAATGCAGTTCGACTTGCCTGCTTATCACCGGATTTTAGCAAGTATATAGTAAACTTTCCGTATTGTTTATTTAAATTTAGTAAAGCGCAACTGGAAAATAATTGCAACTGTAATTCACTGCGTTTCGACGGGATAACAAACTGGTTTAGTTTTCCACAAGGCAATTATTTTTTATATAGACAGCATATATATGTATATATATAGTTGTTATATACACATATATCTATATGTATACAAATATTAATTGTTATTCTAACACTTTCTTGTTGCTTTTGGGCATCAGCTCATTAACTTTTCAAGTCGCGTCCCACTCGATCGGGTGTTTAATAACCTCTCCCCCAACTCGATCGCTGATCACTTTTCACTGAACTGCAAAACACAACTGAACTCAATTTATATTTATTTTGTTTTTTGTGCCGGCAACTGTTGATATTATTCATATTATTCAAGGCGAGCCTCAACAGGTTTGAGTCGCACTTGCAAGTGCAACATGGGGGCATCAATTGGTTGCGTCTAGGCTGGTATGCTGTTCGGGCAGCAGCTTATCGAGCAAAATGGCACTGTTCGGCTTGGAAAGGGGCATATTGGTTTTCATTCGTATTCAGTATACGCATATAATATACGAGAATGCTCTTCTTTTATATGCGCAAGGATTTTAAAATGTCAATCGCTCGAAAATTTAATAGTTTATAAAAACTAGAGTTCCTGTTTTCACTCAGGATGTGTCTTTTTTAAAAAAAGACACAAAAAGAACCAAACAATCATATAATAATGTTTACGTATAATGTTTCGTAGGACAGTTTTATAATAAAAGGTAAATATTTCCCACAATATTAAAGTTAGAGTCACCAAATTTGGTATGTAGAGTCCACAAGAACTAGAAGAAGAACACAACAAAAAAATGTCATCAAACATGAAAATCGGTTCGGTTTTTTTCTAGTTATCGGCGTTTGAAATATTGGAACTATGGATCCAAGAGCTTTACATGCTAAAATTGTTGTCAAGTTTTGCATGATTTTTGACCAAAAATGTGACCCCCTCAGAATCGGTTTTAATGTTGTTTTTTATACTAATTGTGACCACCACAATCGATTAAAAATGTGAATTTGCAATTCTAAATTTTGAAAAAAAAAATTTTTCGAAAATGAGTAAGGGGGGAGTATATGCTTTTTTCACCCAAAATTTCAAAAAAATTTTATTTTCAAAAATGAATATATTTTAAATGCCGAATCAATCTAGAGGATAAACCATGACCAAAATGCCATCAACCATGCAAATCGGTTCAGTTTTGTCAAAGTTATGGGCGTTTGAAATATTGGAGCTATGGATCCGACAGCTTTACATGTTAAAATTTTTGTAAATTTTAGCATGATTTTTGACCAAAAATTTGACCCCCTCAGAATCGGTTTTAATGTTGTTTTTTATACTAATTGTGACCACCACAATCGATTAAAAATGTAAATTTGCAATTCTAAATTTTGAAAAAAAAATTTTTTCGAAAATGAGTAAGGGGGGAGTACATGCTTTTTTCACCAAAAATTTCAAAAAAATTTTATTTTCAAAAATGAATATTTTTTAAATGCCGAAACAATCTAGAGGATAAACCATGACCAAAATGCCATCAACCATGCAAATCGGTTCAGTTTTGTCAAAGTTATGGGCGTTTGAAATATTGGAGCTATGGATCCGAGAGCTTTACATGTTACAATTTTTGTAAATTTTAGCATGATTTTTGACCAAAAATTTGACCCCCTCAGAATCGGTTTTAATGTTGTTTTTTATACTAATTGTGACCACCACAATCGATTAAAAATGTAAATTTGCAATTCTAAATTTTGAAAAAAAAATTTTTTCGAAAATGAGTAAGGGGGGAGTATATGCTTTTTTCACCCAAAATTTCAAAAAAATTTTATTTTCAAAAATGAATATATTTTAAATGCCGAATCAATCTAGAGGATAAACCATGACCAAAATGCCATCAAACATGAAAATCGGTTTACTTTTGACAAAGTTATGGAGGTTTGACATATGGGAGCTATGGATCCGAGAGCTTTACATGTTAAAATTGTTGTAAATTTTAGCATGATTTTTGACCAAAAATTTGACCCCCTCAGAATCGGTTTTAATGTTGTTTTTTATACTAATTGTGACCACCACAATCGATTAAAAATGTAAATTTGCAATTCTAAATTTTGAAAAAAAAATTTTTTCGAAAATGAGTAAGGGGGGAGTACATGCTTTTTTCACCAAAAATTTCAAAAAAATTTTATTTTCAAAAATGAATATTTTTTAAATGCCGAAACAATCTAGAGGATAAACCATGACCAAAATGCCATCAACCATGCAAATCGGTTCAGTTTTGTCAAAGTTATGGGCGTTTGAAATATTGGAGCTATGGATCCGAGAGCTTTACATGTTACAATTTTTGTAAATTTTAGCATGATTTTTGACCAAAAATTTGACTCCCTCAGAATCGGTTTTAATGTTGTTTTTTATACTAATTGTGACCACCACAATCGATTAAAAATGTAAATTTGCAATTCTAAATTTTGAAAAAAAAATTTTTTCGAAAATGAGTAAGGGGGGAGTACATGCTTTTTTCACCAAAAAATTTTAAAAAAAATGTATTTTTAAAACTGTATATATTTTAAATGCAAAAGCATGATTTCTGAGAAAAAGTTTGACCCCCTCAGAATTGGTTTTAATGATGTTTTTTAATACAGATTGTGACAAAATGTAAATTTGCATTTCTAAATTTTGAAAAAGGGTAACTACTGTGTACTGTGAACGAGTATTACGCAGTCGCTTACGTCCGACTGCAAAGTTGTTACTTGCTTATTTTTTTTAAAAATATTTGTACTCTCTTTTATATTCTTAAATATTTATAGCAGTTCATAAAACGGGTTCTACCCATCAATGGAACCGGTTCTAAAAACTATTTCTTACATACGTAAGCTTACGTAAACCCCACTACAACCTGCACAGTGGTTAGTTATTGATAAAAAAATGAATACAAAATATTTAATTTTTATTTAAAATAGGTTTACCCAAAACACTTTGAGCTTCATAAAAATATGTACATGCGCTTAAAACTAAGCAATAGTTCATGATGGGGTCATTAATACGATCGTAAAAAAATACAAGGCTACGCTTAAAGGGATGTATATATATAAATCGAATATATATATATATATATATACAGCTGCTACGGAATTGCGAATGGGGTGTTGGGAATTATATATTAATTGCTGCAGATAGATTGGGTAAGTATGTATGTATATCACGATTTCTCCTTATGCTAAACGCTGTTCAATTCTTTGGCACATGGTTCTCTCAATTAAATGCTAAAAGAAATCATAAACATACTCGCTATATATAAATATATATGTGTGTGTGTGCATGTATAAAACAAACTCTATCAACTGTGAACGGAATGTGGCATGGGCGTGCTCGTCCCGGCACAGGATCGTATCATCTGAATAATCTCAGTCGAAAGGACATAATGTAGAAGGCTAAAATGCGCAGCATAACCAGCAGGCCCAGCATAAAGAACAGGGCCAGCTGATAGTTGGCATGCTCCATATCCAGATTCTTAAGTATAAACTTGGGTCGCGACAGATGACAGTACATCTCGTTGCACTCGAGTCGCGCCCGATCGTAGCCAAATATGGCCAGCATGGCACCGTCCAGACTATACTTCAGAAACGAGACATCGAAGAACCAGCGCAAATAGACGGGCGCATCCTTCTCCTGCAGGAAGAAGCCGCTGAATGCCAGAAACGGGCAGATGAAGAACGGTCCCAAAATCGCGCCCAGATTCATGCTAAGCGCCGCGCCCACCGCCAGTCCGATGCTCTGCGCCACCAGCGCCGTCATGAACACGATGAGGAAGAACATGCCAAAGCGCCAGGGCTCCAGCGGCTGGCTGGTCATCAGATAGGTGGGCACTATGAACAGGGAGCTGCAGATTATCTGTATGGGCAGATCCGCCAGCGTTATGGCCACGTAATAGGCGCGCAGCGAATACCAGCGATTGAAATGCTCACGCGAGACAATCGGAAACTCCAGAGGAACTGCAAAAGAAATAAGCACACATTAGTTTTAAACAACACTATTTACAGGTTCGAACCCTGAACCACACTTTACTAAAAAACCAAACATTAAACGCAATCAGTTGCCCTAGGTTCGAACCCAGAAATATATTCTTTTTTAAGACTAATTTGAAATAATTTAAAATTTTGAATTAAATGTAATTTGGAAGAAAATAATTTACTAAAAGATATTTTCTTTTTTATTTTAAATATTTAAAGAAAAATAATTGAATTATTATATATATTTGAAGTAATTACTAAACGGTATTCTATTTTTTAATTTAAATAATTAAACAAAAGTAAAATTTTTATTGTCAATCGAATTTTTTTCATTAAAACTGAGTTTACTAAAAGAAATTCTACTTTTTAATTTAAAAAAGCAAAGTTTTAAGATAAAAATAAACTTTTTTCTATAAAGATTTTTGATTGTGTGCAATAAAAAAACCTGGTTTTCAATCAAATCTAAAGTCGAGCCGTTAAGTGAACTAGCTGTTGTCAACTATTGTAATTTATGGCTTTACAGCCATGGTCTTACATATTAAAGCCATAAAAATCGTCCGACTTACACTTGACCAGAATGCCAGAGAAAGCACAATACATGATAAACATGATGGTATAGAAGACATAGCGAAAATTGTTCATCGAATTGCCGGCATCGTTCCCAATGCCATAGTACAGAAAGCCAATTAGGAAGCCAATGGCCAGATGGATGCCAAAGCGCATCGTGGTCAACGAGCTGTCGCGCCAGATTAGCAGAAAGGTTCGCAGGAGCAGTATGCTCAGCTGGCGATAGAAGGGCGTGGCATAGATATTCTCACGCTTGCACAGATGCGCCGGATCCAGCTCCAGCGTTGGCATCGACATGGTCGGCTTCGGCTTCTTTTTCTTTGGCTTGCAGCAATTGGCATCGGCTTTGGCGCCGTTCCCCTCATCACAGCCCATCTGGCTCTCCCAGATGCGCGAGGAGAGTTCATTGATGGGCGTCAGCGGCTTGAAATTGAACGCCTGCCGGCAATGTGGGTGGCCCGTGGACATGATGGGCGCCGTCACCGGTGTGAGCATGCCCGAGGACATCATTTGCTCTGCAAAATAGGGTTGCTTGTCAGTGGAAATTCTTGCTCCTTAGCAATTTTCTCAACTTTGCGCTGCTTACCAACTTTTCGCATGGTCGCCAGCTGCGCCGCACGCCCCGTTTTACTCTGCCTGTAGTCTTCGTTGCGTCCATTGTCCATCAGTGCTATCAGCTTATCCACCTGTCGCTCCTCCTCTGTGTCATAGTCGTGCGTAGCTATTTCCATTACTGCAAAACGCAAATCGGAGAAATTTGATTGGAGCACACATTTCCTCAAAAACTCATTCTTTATCAAAATCGGATCAGTTGGACCAATTTGGACCAATTTAAATGCAGAAGCAGAATCGGAATCTGCAAGCCACGTTTGACAAAGTTATGAGAGTTTTAAATTTGGGGGAATTTAGGGGAATTTTTGGGTACAGTGGGTACATGAATTTGGGCCCAAAATTGCGTTGCCAGATTTAAATGCAGAATAATTTTACAGGCCAAGTCGTGAGCA
This sequence comes from Drosophila sordidula, assembly GCA_035047465.1. NCBI lineage: Eukaryota > Metazoa > Arthropoda > Insecta > Diptera > Drosophilidae > Drosophila > Drosophila sordidula. The sequence goes on along the minus strand of JAWNPQ010000090.1, from coordinate 2,623,464 downwards.
TTTGTGACCAAGCCGTGAAATTTCTCGACAAAGTCGGTTAAATTTTGGCAAAGTTATGACAATTTTAAGTTTGAGAAATTTCTGCTCTTAGGGAAATTTCTGTGTAAAATATGTACATCAAATTTGACGAAAAATTGTGTATCTATAATTAAATGCCAAATCGATCTAGTGACCAAAATGACATTCTTTATCAAAATCGGTGCAATTTTGACAAAGTTATGATAGTTTTCAATTTGGACCCATGCCCTAAGGGGAATTTTCTGGGTACAATTTTTGCAAGAATTAGGACCAAAAATGGTGTAGCCAGATTTAAATGCAGTATTACTTTACAGGCCAAGCCGTGATGAAAATGACATTCTTTATCAATATCGATTCAATTTTGACAAAGTTATGATAAATTCAAACTTTCCTTTAGGACATTTTTGGGTACAATTTTTACAGGAATTAGGGCTAAGAAATTATAGCCAGATTTAAGCGGTTAAAAAGTCATTCCTTATCAAAATTTGTTTATGTTATGATAGTTAAAATTCTGGGCTCTTAGTTTTAGTAAAATTTTAGGTACAATTTAATTGTGCTTATAATAGTTTTTTTTCTCGCATACGTACAATAATCCGCCGGATTGTAGGTCTCGGGACAGTGCAGATTGAGGGCGCCTAGAAATGGGACCAAATTTTGGGCGCCACCCGCGTAGATGCACTGACCCTCAGCTATGGTATAGAGGTGGTCGAACATGGAGAAGGTCAACGCGCTGGGCTGATGGATGGTGCAGATGACGTTGCGACCCTCGATGGCCAGCTTCTTGAGCAGCGTTATCAGCTGATTGCAGGTGGAGCTGTCCAGGCCGCTGGAAGGAAGCGAGAGAAACTTAGTAAAGCTAAACAGACGCGAAGCTCATTTGGCACATACGAGGTGGGCTCATCCAGCACCAGCACGGGCGGATTGTTGACCAGTTCCAGGGCGATGGCCAGACGCTTGCGCTGGCCGCCGCTCAGGCTGCCCGTGCGCGTGTTCCGGTTCTCGTACATGCCGATGGCCGTGAGGATGCTCAGGACACGCTCGCGCTTCGATGAGGGCGACATGTGTGTGCCAATCTTGAGATTGGCCGCAAAATGCATGGCCTCCTTGACGCTCAGGAAGGGCTGCAGCGTCGTATCCTGCGTGATGAATGCCACATTCGGCTTGAAGGCCTTCAGATCACGTGGCTTGCCATTGATGCGAAAGTCGCCCGTATATCCGCCCGAACTGCACGGCCAAAAGTTATATAGATGAGTAAACGTTGGGAAATCGTTATGGGGTTATATTACTTGTAGCCTGAGAGTATGTTGAGCAGCGTGCTCTTGCCCGCTCCGGAAGGTCCTGCAATGGCGTTCAGCTCGCCGGAACGAAAGATGCCCGATAGACCTTTCAGTATGTCTTTGTTCTCTGAAAAGCAGGTGAGAAATCAGTTAAAATTTAAAAATAACCAACAAGCGAAATTTCTTAGTTATTAAATCTATTATCATTATTTTATCTTGGATTATTATTAAATATACTATTATTATTATTATCAGTATTTCATTATATTACATTTTAGCCAAAAGCAGCTTAAATGAGAATTCGCTGGAATATATTCTCGCTCTTAATTGAAAATTAACAACCAAGTAAAGAAGAATTAATATTTTCTCATTAATAATAATGAAGTATTTTCCTTTATATGTTTTAATTAATATGACGAATCAAGGTTTGAGACGAAACCTGATTGCATTGAAGCGAAAAATTGGGGTTTGGGTATGTTTTGGTTGATTAATTTCAAGAAGCTGAGGAGAATAATTGATATAAATTTTAATTTTTAGCAAATTCAGAGACATATCAATAAACGAAAGAATAATATCTTAGACCAACATCTGTGCTGATCATTAAAACTTAATGGGCTTCCTAAATGACGGTCTTTAATGATCATAACTCGTTCAAATGGCAATCACCACGTTTTCAATAATTCTCGGAAAATTCCGCGTTTTACGCATAAATAGGGGTTCAAGTGGTTTTGGGGACTAACGAGAAAAAACATTTGAATAGCTGTTGCTGCTGTTTCCATACACTTGTGCTTCAGATAGTTGCCAGCTGATAAAGAGACCCCGTTGGCTAGTTTCCCATTAGCCGCGTTTCACGAGCGCTAATCGCCTGTGGAATGATAATCCCATAAAAACTAAGCACACAAAACTTTTGTTCAATTGTCGCAATTGTGGCATTTGGAGGTTTTTCGTGTTATGCCTCAAGTTTATGGCACATTATGGCCGATACAATGTCGTTGCGAGCTGAGTTCGGCCTAAAGATAATCGATAGATTATCTCAGCTATTTGGCCAATTGCTAATCGGGCACAGAGTCCCGTACGGGACTTCTTATCGACGGGGTTCGCGACTCACTGTCAAATCTTATCGCGAATACGACTTTACGAGCAGCTCCAAACAGGTGCCTGACGCGTCTGTCATACGCCAGTGCGATATTCGAATGCTTTCTGCCAGATGGTCTTGTGGGTATTTTAATGGCACCCGAAGGCGGTTGGTTGGCTAACGTTTTATTGCACTTGTAAAGTCTACTCTGACATGGCCTTGTGCCCGACATTGCAATATAGCAGCAAACCGATCGATCGACGATTATCGCACGGATGTTGTCTCCTACTCGTGCCTGCCATTATTCAAGTCTAAAGTTGCGCACACATACCATATAGTATACTGAGTCTTAATCTAGTGCTGATCCCAGCAATGGGGATTAGTGAACCCATTCAAAATAAGCTCCCAAAGCGCTTATCGATCGCGTTTATTTGTAATTACATGGAAACTGCATGGGCTTTCTTTTTTAGAAGTAATACACATTTACAACATGTTCTTATACCCTGTAGCCGTAAAAGTGGGCAGAGGGATATTGAAATAAATGTATATATGATTTCTTGTAGCATATATTTATGGTTAATATAATCTTTCTTTTACCTTCGATAGTTCGAATTTTTAAAAAAAGTATTAAATATGCGAGAAAGGGAAATATTTTAAATATTTATATTTATTTTATGATCAGCAACAACAGAAAATTCAATTAAGCCACATCTATCTGTCATTAGATTAATATTATAAGCTTAAGATTAAAGATTATAAGCTTCTTAGATTTTTCGATAATTGGAATATCGATAAATGCTCTATTCCGATCTATAAATTCATCGATCAATCCGAAATTATACTCTCAAATTTCAAGAGTAAATCTGTTAGATTTATAGCTATGCCAAAGTTGACGATCGACGATCAGTATAAGAGCTTTCAGATACGCAAAACATAAGATCTGTTATCGATCTTTTTCTAATACTTCTATCTAAGATCGCTATATATAAGCATAACCCAAAAGTTTAATGGAGTTCTTAATGTTAAACACAAAAGCTTTATTTTAAACTATTTCCATAAATGAAGTTTACGTTTGACCTTTTCCAATTCGAAGCTGTTTTGGAAGTGCCTTATTAAAATTTCGTTGATCTTGTGACACGCATAAGTTGTCAACAATATCCGAACGCTTTTAGCAATTAAATTTAATACGTAGCACACGCCAGAATTTTTGCTTTTCTTTTGTTGTTGTTGTAATAACAGGGAAACTTATATCGTGACTTATCCTAAAAGCCAGCTTATGAGTGTGAAACTCGAGCTGTTGATGATAAAATGTGCCGCTACGAAAAAAATAAATAAGCACAGGAAAACTCACTCAAGATGATACGACAACAATAATAATAACAACAACAAAGCGATATCAAATGAATGAGAACATGCATAATATTTAATGGATCTTAAGTGATATTAATTAAAACGTTGGCGATCTTTATATTGTTTAAGATTTGTTGCCAGGCTAACTATTATGATGGGGGCATGACTATTAGAAATATTTTATAAACACTTATGCTTTATATAGCTAATATTGTTAAATATTTTTTAAAATTTTTTTTTGGGTCATTTATTATTTTGATGCCCTTTTTTATAGCTAGTGAAGTATGATATAATCTTCCAAATGGGTTTACTCTATGTGAAAATAAATTAGCTAAATACCTTTTAAAAGCTACAATAATTTTTTATCTATTTATCAGTTATTTAAATGTATTTTTGTATGTTCACATTAGATATTCACTATTAATTATAATTTATTTTGTTTAGTATAAAGTTGCCAGACGGAAAAAACCTTTAGGTAGATAAGTAAATAGATAAGTTTTTTTTTTTTGTCTATAAACTACCTAAATGTAGTTCAAACCCCTAACATAGTCATAATGAATTGTATCGTGAGTCATTCGCAATTATGCAGTTACGAGTTTTGGTCAACCCAACACGTGTCATGATGCCTATCAGGATAATAAACATCAGAGCCAAATGACTCACGTCGGGAGTGCCCTTATCTGCGTAGTTAACTTCACTTCTAATACATATTTATTATTATCAGAAGTTCGCATTGAACTTTTAAAGAAACCCAAAAACTTGATATAAACAAACTGGCAGACCAGATAGAACAGAAAATTAGGTAATTAGGGAAACGAAATAGATATACAAGTTTGATTGTGTTTGAAGGTCCCCTGATAACAAATAAAGAAATATTTATTACAAGCTGTACAGTTATATGCATATCTATAACCCACAGTTCTTATCGGCTTGTCACTTTTGTAATATTTCTGTTGTAATATAGACACACACACACACACCCATTAAATCCAACTGTTATGCAAATACTCGAAACCCATAAAAACATCAAATAGCGACCCGAACGACCCCCATCAACTGATCATGTAACTTCCCCATTAGTTCTATATATAGTTATATATTTTTACATTTTTAATTTAAATTTATTAAATTGGGTTTTAAAATATCGCAGCGCCATGCGATATTGACCCTTGCACTTGACCATAACTTTGATTTGCTCAATTAGCAGCTCGTCAATAGTTTTTCCGCTCGTTATTTAATTCAATTTATTTTTGTAACTTAATCGTTTAGCAGCCATTACTCATCTTTATCAGCATTTAATGCTTGCTTTTCCATTTCCAATGTTTTCGTTTGATTCCCAGACCTACGTAGATAAGTCGAAGAACCTCTATATATTTCTTGCTTTTACCAAATACTTGAGTCCGAAATAACAGCTAATGACTAGAATAAACAGTAACAGGTGTGCCGATGCGTATTACCGCCAGATGATAATGAATTGAGTTGTAGCACATTAATAAAATATAAATTGTCTGAGCCTTGATTGCAGAAATGGAGCATATCAAGTGTGTGTTCCTGGGAATCTGATAACATCGGCGGGTTCAAAGTCGAACAGTTTTGTAAGATTAGAAAAAACATGGAATTATATGGAATTATCTGCATATTTTTTGCACACATTCAATTCATTAAAAATAAAATAGAAATTAAATGACTGCTGGTTCATTTAAATTAAATTAATTGCAAAGATTTAAAAAAGTTAATGACCATTAAATTGTTTTAAAGCTACCCATTAAATAGGGTATTTCATAGCAAAATAAATCGGCTTTGCCTAAAATCCCCACCGGCAACTATAGACTTCTTTTTTTTCCAATATTAAGTTTATTAGTTTAAAGCTCAAACTTAACGAAAATTGTTAGTATGTAACAATCTAAATATTACTACACACTACCCCGGTAATTTGCATAGCTAAATACTTTTCCACACACACAAATTTTATTAGGGGTGTTTCAAAGTTCTCAAAACTCAACTTCAAGCCATTCTTTTAATTCGCCTTTGTTTCCACACGGCGCTTTTGCAGCTTGAAAAAATGAATCAACAATAAATTATATATACATATATGTTCACCTACACACGCACACATTTGTGCTTATGTTTTCGCCAACTAATTTGTGCATATTTTGTAGGTATATGAACCAAAATTCTAGTCGTCGACATTGTTATCAGAACACGCATCAAAGCGTGACTGAAATGAACTGGCACAAGAATATATAATTATCGGTTGTGCTGCGTTTAAAATGTAGGTACTACTGCCTATAAATAAGCCAAGCTGTGGACTATAAATAAACTTTGAGCCTGGAATACTTAGAAGTCTATTCAGCAACTCTTTTCATACACAAATTTCAAGCAAATTCAAATATTTCGTAGAAACTGAGAGAAGTGCATCTCTAAGTTTTGTAGATAAGTTTAGTTTTTACTTTTGCTAGGGTTATCTAAGGTATCCCCACTCGCTAGGAAAGTTTTGGAATGTCTCATAAAAATTTCTAGCCAGGAATATGTTAATCCCCCATAGCTTGTAGATACAATTATAGTCTTAGGATCGGTTAAACAGTCGACAAATGATATTTGGTAGGAAAATATTGTTTTTATGATTTATTTTTATTTTTATTTTATTGTTTATGTTTTTAATGATTTATGATTTTAAACTCGGGTTCGAACCGGTTCAGTTTAAATACGGTTTGCAGTCTTGCGAAGAATACAAGGTAATACATAAGGAACATTGAGCACAGGGTGTTTCATAGTTAAACTTATCTAGCTACGCATAGTATTAACAACAAGTCATATGGTGTTTTCATAGACTGCAAGACAGGGTGTTTCATACTTCAATATACCGTGCAACGTATGTAATGGTCAGCACAGGGTGCTGCACAATTAAATATACCTTGCTATATATCAAACGGTCAACACAGGGTGCTAAACACATAAACAAGTCTAGCTACACATGGAATGAGCAAACGCGGGGTCAGAGTTGAGATCTTTTAATTACTTATTAAATAATTCTAATTAGAATGTGACACAGGGTGTTGCCCTGTGTGTTTGTTTCACTTACCTCTTTTAAAGAAACCAAATCTGGCGCTATAGCACACATTGTCGAATTGAATATCAATTTTTTTGATCGTCTTATACTGCTCGTGGGGGAAAATGGAGCCGGCGGTGCTGGCGCTGTGGCTGCCCGAGCTGGTGCTCTGGCTGTTCTGGCTGCTCTGGCTGTTGGCGGTGGCAAAGCTCTCCGGCGTGCCGCCGGCGGCGGCAGCTGAAAAGCCCAGCGGAGTGCCGTAGACGGAGGAGCTGGCGGAGAGCGCAATGTTCTCCGCCTCAGCGAGCGGCGCATCGTGAGCTTGTGTTGTTGTTGTTGTTGTTGTTGTTGCTGCAGTTGGCGTGTGAATGTTCAGTGTCAGATGTGGCGGCCGCTTTGGGGTCAGCTTCTTGGCCGGCACAGGTGTGGTTGGACGGGCTCGCTGCTGTTTATCAGTCGTTGCCAGGTCTACGTTGGAGGCGGCTTTGAGTTTGCTTAGCCGGATGACGTCATCGCCGGCGCCGCGCACCGTGGGCGATACGGCGCTGGCCAAGCTCCAACTGGACATGTTGACAAAATTCGTGCAATTGTTGTTGCTGTTGTTTTGCTTGTTTTTCAAAAACGTTGACGTGTGTTCTTGCGGCTTTGGTCATCAAATTACAATTACTTGTTACTTTAAATAATACTTGTGTTTTTTTCTTACAGCACTCTCGACTCGAATGCGCGTCAAAAATTTGTTCAAATTTATTCTAATTCCTTTTGCGCTCAAATACAACAACAACAATCTTTTTTCTCACTCGCTCTTTGCGCTTGCTGTTGTTGTGTTTGTCTGTTAAAGGCGCGGCATGGAAAAATTATAAAAAAAAAAAAATTTGCATAATTCATTTTTGGTAGAAAAAAAAAATTACTAATAAAAAAGCGAAATGTTTGCTTTTACGCGCTGATGAGTTTTTTTCTTTTTTGCTTTCGCATATAAAGAAAACGAAATGAGCGCGCACTCTTAAAAACCGTTGCTGTTCAGTTGTGTGCGTGTGTGTGTGCGTCTGTGTGGGTGTGAGAGTTCATTAGCTTTTTAGCCTGCTGATTGATGAATAGGGCTAGGGAGGCGCGGGAGGCAGTAGAGTGTTGACAAGCCAGGGAGGAAGCGGCTGCGGTTGCCCTGTTGCTAATCAGAACTTGCCCCAAAAACAAGTAGGCAGAAAATAGCACAGAAGAGAGTAAAAGCAGCTTATTCTGGCACCAGCTGTGTTGTTGTTGCTCTTGTTATTCGTGCTTTGTCTTGCACGTGTCGCTCTTGCTTACAAAAACAACGCTACACAGCACTGCTCTCGCTCTCTTCCTGCCAACAACGATCCTGCGCAACAAGTATCAAAGTCTAATTAGATCCCACGCGCGCTCTCTGGCAAACTGACTCTCTTTTTTGTAAACAAACACGCTCTCACAGCTTTGCTGATGCAAATGCACTTGAGGCAGGCAAATGACTATTCATTTGTGTGAGTGCCCGTTCAAATATACTAAATAAGTGTGTCTGTGTGTTACAAAAGTTTTATTTTTTTTTGCGCTTTGTCTGTCTTTGTTGTTGGCTGTCTTAACATTGGAGCACTTTAATTATGTTATATTATTTGTATTGCACGCGTTGTTGTTTTTGTGTTGTTATTTGTTACTTTTGTCTGTTACCGTTTTTTGTCTCACTTTTAATTACTGTTAATTGGTATATCTTTTAGTTAATTTTTTTATTTGGTTACGCTTTGCACACACTTTCGTTCTTATTCGCATTCTCATTCTCACCGCCGACCGCCAAAAGCCAGCTGATTATCACACATATATATGTTTCCCTACGCGTTTGTATGTGTGTTCCTGTATTTTCAGCCTATTCTCATTTGCTAGTTTCTATTCCAATTGGCAACGCTACCGTTTAATATATGACAAGCAACAACTAGTTTCCTATCGGAACTATTAAAACTCTGTATGAAATTGAAACGTGTGTTGCTTGGGCTCTTTTGTGGCTTATCACGATTGTTTAAAGTGTTGCACTGAACGTCAATGTAAACCACAAATATGGTTTTCGATTGATTGGTCAAAAGTTACTGATTAAAGCTGCGGTTGTTGTTGCTGTTGTTGTAACACAATCGGCGCTGATATGACACCAACAAACACGCACGCACACACACACATAGCTCGATTAATAGTCGTTGACACCCGCACGCACGAATTACACTTTGATACATAATTAGTATAATTATTTACTCGAATTTCAGTGGTTCACTTAATAATCGCCTTTTTCTTTATTCGTTATAATTTATATATATGTATATACATATATGTATTTAGTTGGCGACGAACGATCCTCAGCGACCGTTAATTTGGCACAGACTGTTTTCAAATACGAAAAACCGAATATTATATTCAGCTTGTTGCCCATTATCTCACACTCACACACTCTCTCTCTCTCTCTTACGCTCTTGCTGTTCAGCTCTCTTGCTTGACAGTGGCGCGTCGAGCGCACTTATCAGCTGTGTGCGAGCCCTCGCTTTGGTTGGTTGACAGCGCCACTGCGTTTATTTTATGAATTTATGCTGCCTCCAGCGCGGGCAGACGTTGCAGGGGGTGTGTTTTGGCTGCACTGAGTGCACTTCATGTGGTTGATTTTTTTTACGACGCATTTTTTTTCTTTTCAATTCAGCGTTTGTACTGATTCTTTTGTGGGTAGGCCTACATTGCGCACGTCTCCTTTGTCCCAGTCCGGCAGCAGCAGCAGTACCAGCAGCAGCAGGCAAACAAAGCGTGCAAAACGAGTTTTACCAGTTATGAGTGGGGGAGCGAGAGAGCAATAGAGCGCGACCGGATTAAAAACATAAATAGAATCAGCTGTTTACGGCATAAATGCAAACAAAGCCTTGCGCTGATCTTCTAAACAAACAATTTTAAGTGAATGCTGAAACGTGTACGTACAAGAAATCCATATTTCGTTGTTTATGAATTTTTTATCTTTATCTCTTAAATCGTTTAGACTCAAATTTGGCTCCGATTTTTTTTTTATGTTTCATTATCGAAATTCCAGTCTTAATCGAAATACTGTTGATGTTCTTGCTACGCCGCAAGACGGTCACACTGCTGTATGAACTTAACAGTGCTGACAATTCTGTTAATTTATCATTAAATTGTAATTGTAATTGTAAAATAAGTAAATTGTTTGATAAATAAAATATAAACCTATTTATTATTTTAAAAATTGAATCCTGTCAAATTGTAATAGTTAACTGTAATTGTAAACGGCAATTCGTAATTATTAATTCAAATTACGCTGCTTCCGGAGAATTATCGATAAATATCGGGTGTGAAAAGAACATTAATCGCTACACAGCTGTGCCCTGACAACTTTTGCTAAAAAAACATTTCTATCGAGCTGCAGCCGCCGACGCAAACACAAGCAAAACGAAAAGGGGCAAAAGTGAGATACGCCGCAACTTTTGTACTTTTTCTACTAACACAACAACAAAAGCCCAAAGATGACTGATTTGCGCAACGAGCTGGACAGCGATCTGGATCAGAACTACTCGCTGAACAGCAATGCGGATCCGAAGAATATGCAGGAGCTAACAATTTATGTGAGTAATAGAAAAGCCACAGCCAAACAGCAAATACAACAAACACGCCCCTCCCTCTCTCCGTCGTCTCTGTGTGCGTGTGTGTGTGTGTTATCTATTAGGTGCAAAATCTGTTGCAGAACGTGCAGGATAAGTTCCAAACGATGTCGGATCAGATCATCACACGCATCGATGATATGGGCAATCGCATCGATGATCTCGAGAAGAGCATTGCGGACCTGATGAACCAGGCGGGCGTCGAGGGCACGGTGCCGGAGAAATGAGGGCGACGCCGGAGCAAATCGGCGCAGGAGCCACGCCCATAATCATAGCAGTCGCAGCAACACACCCAGGCACCCATAAGGCATATACATCGAACTCGCACACGATCCTATATAGCACCTAATAGCAAACGAATCCCATTCAAGTCCAATCACAATCACATGCAATTGCTCTCAAACTGTAGACACACATTTTGCTCATCTTTCACATTTTTTGCATAGTTTTTAAGTTGTCAAAATTAAGTTAGGGTTTTAAAAAAGAAAAGAGTTCATTGTTTTGAGCCACCTATTTTTATTATAATTAAACGAAAGTCAAGAATTGTACACACACGAAAGCAACGCCCAGTGGGTGTCAAACTGTGAAACGGGTCCTACGAACGCTTCGATTCAACAACGGTCACCAGGCGACGTCCACCAGCTGCCCCCTCCGTCGCGATGCCCGCGCCACGCTGCCGCCTCAACGTCGCCTGGAACGGGGGAGGGGTTTCCACCTGATTAGTTTTGCAAATTTATTGTTTATTTGGACTAAATAAGGAGGCGTGCGCAGCCAAGCGGCAACTATGCAAATGCGCTCTAGTTTTGGGGCACATGGAATTGCTTTTGCAGTCTTACGTGCGTGGCTGCCACGGCCTTAAACGGATGCTTGACACTCTGCCGCACGGGCTTCAGCGGGGTGGCCGCTGTGCTGCCTGCCGCCGCCGCCTCCTTGCCGCGCGTCCTGGCGCCGAACACATTCTCGAGCGGCGTCGATGGCGACGCCCCTTCGGCCTCATCGTCGGAGGCGCTGCCGGTGGCATCTTCCTCGCCGCTGCGTTCGCTTTCCTGCAGGTAATAAATATGTAATATGTTCAAGTTATGTTTTCGCAGTTCACCCACCGCTTCCTCCTCTTCGTCATCCTCCTCCTCCTCCTCCGCCTCCTCATCCAGATCGCTTTCATCCTCCTCGCTCTGGGATGGCTTGCTGGCGCGTCCAATGCCCGCGCCGGTCAACGTCTTCGTACTCTTGGACAGCTTGTGCTGCCGCTTGAGCGGACTCAGGCGACCGCGCTCCAGGCTGTCCATCGACTGTGAGCGCAGGCTCTTCTTCAGCGAGGATTTGCGGGCGGCGGGCTCCTCGCTGGTCTTCATCAGCTTCTGGAACTGCAGGAAATCGTCGCGCTCATCGATGCTGCACACATCGTAGTAGCTGGCGCTGAGCACCTCCAGCGCCTTCGTGTGCTGCTTCATGGCGATCAGTATGAAGTCGCTGAGCACCTGCTTCACGTCGCGCAGCTTGCGCTGCTCGAAGCCGCTGATGATCTCGTCGATCTCCTTGTTGGTGCGCTGCACCTCCAGCTTCGTCTTGAACAGCTCCGAATCCGCGGCGCTCTGCGCACGAATGGTTAAACGCGGTTAGCTGGGGATTAACGGACAGGCCGCTCGGATCCGGACAACTCACACTGTTCGCCGCAAACTTGGACTTCAGCTCGAGCATTTGGCGCTGGCTGACCACCTCCTTGTCCCGGGCGATGACCGCCAGGCGCAGGTTGTCCCGCGTGGACTTGCACAGCTGCTCGAAGTGCGCCAGCTCGTTGACAATCTGCGGATAAAGGCAAGCTCTAGTCGGGACTGCTCGACTCGCAGATACCCTGCACCTAACACCAAGAATTTTACTACTTTCGGAGTTAAAATAAAACCAATGCTATATCTATAAATTTGTTTCATTTTGGGGGAATTGGGGCGTGGTATCCAAAAGCTGAAATATTCTCGGTCTGTGTATATAATATCTAAGCTAACATGGCAAATCGGGTGTCTCTAGCTCTGATAGTGTCTGAGATATGCTCAGAAGACCGGGTCAACAAACCGATATTTATCGATTTTGAGAATAAAATGTGGTCGGACGGACACAAACATTCGCGTTTACCCATTTTCACTGGGAATATGCTAAGAAAACAGAAGAGTTGGCGCTGTGCACACACTTTCGGGCGGCACTGTCACCTTCAGCTCCAGCCGATGCACGTTGATGTCCATGTAGTCGGCCGTTATGGTCAGCGCATTGGTGAAGCTCTTCAGTCCGCTGCAGAGGGTCTCGTTGATCTCCTCGTCTTCGGCGTAGTTCTTGATGTTCTTGGCCAGCTCGTCGTGGGCATCGCGGTACCTGGGCAGCGGTAAATGAAATGGCATTCTCCGATTCCAAGTCTTCCCCCCCCCCCACTTACTTGGCCATTTTGCGTGTCAGCAGCGAAAATGCCGAGCACATTTCCATTAAATGGCGCTCGGTGAGATTTATGCGCTCGTTTATGATCTTGATGCGATCATCTTTGTTGCTCAGAAACGAGAATTTGCCGCGACGAAACATCTTTGGGCAAAAGTAAATGTTTTCGTTAAATTCGCTCGTGTTTTTTATAAACAAAAATCTGAAAGCACAAATGAACACAAAACAAAACTGTTGCCAGGACAACGCCGTGTGTGGGTCACATATATTGCTTTTACTGTTAAGTATAACATTGTTGAAAATTTAGTTTTCCATAACCTACTTTATTCTATAAACTTGTATTTTTTTTTATTTCTATTTCATGACAAATACAACCCGGCTGGCTTTAAATTGGCGCTTGTTTTTGAAAGCTTCGCGGCAAATTTACATATCGATATTTGGCTGAAATCGATAGTAAGTACTGCAAGCAATCATTTTGTTCTCTACTTACTCACAGATGGCGCCACTAGCGACTGCGGCAAATTTCTATAGACAGCGCGCATAAGTTTAACGGCTTAAAAACATTTTATATCTGCTTTAATTGCGTTTTTTATAGATCCGCCCAAAAGTAAACCCAATCTCAGGGTCAAGAGCATATTGTGCTCGTGCACGCAGATGGAATTGTGGCTATAATTAACCGCAAGATCCATGTCAACATTTGAGAGAGAAAGCCAGACGCTCTCTTCGAAAGCGAAAGAGAGATAGCAGCTGCAGACTGTAATTAATTCAATATGACTCAATATTAGCAGTTGGTCCTGACCTTGATGTCAGCGCCTTCGGAATCGAATCGCGTTCTGCAAGCAGCGCCAACCGCAAGAATGTTGTTGCCCCAACTCTGTAAAATTCCCCCGCCAAAAAGCCAGATTCAACCAAAAACGGTAATTGATTGTATAAGAATTTTAAATGCTTTTCGCACTTAAGGCAAGGCACAGCCGAACCGGTACACAATAAAGCGCAGCAAAGTGCAGTTAAATGTGAATCCGGTTGCGTAGAGACAAAGATACAAATATATCTATGCATATATACACATCAGTCTGACTGGAATAAAATGTGAAGACGCCCCGATTGTGATCCCAATCTGGGCGACACAAAACAACAACAACAATAACACAGATGGACTGGTCTTTTGTTATACCCTATGTAATGTATATTAAATGGTAGTGTACCCATTATAATAATAATCTTGTAAATATGAGTCGATATGATTGGCTGTAATTTTTTTTTAATATTTATGTATCTTCCTACACGACTTTTTGGGAAAGTATCTATTGTGAAGAAAGAGAAGTAGGTGTTTATTAAAATTATATAATTGGAAAAAAATTCATTTTAAATTGCTAAACTTTTTGTTTGGAATGAAATTTATGACATTAAGTACATTAAGTATATAATCTTAATTTAAATATGAATCATATTAGATTTCATTCCTGATTTTCTGAATCATTTACGATTTTATGATTGAGTATAACAAAATAAAAAAAAATGGTTTGGATTAAGTGAAAGAAAACACATTTACAATAAGCGTAAATTCTATAAATGGAAGTTGTGTAATTTAAAATTCAAGTAGTAAACTATAGTTTTAAATATAAGAATTTTAATAAGCATTTTATGCTCATTTTTTAACTCGACTTGCTATTTTTCTGAGCTCACATTTAGTTATTTATTATAGTGTTTCACATAGGGTATAAAAACACCATTTTTTTTGGAAATAAACTAATTTCTGAAAAAAGGTGTTGTACATAATTTAGGAGTTGGCTTGATTTTGACAGCGTTTGAAATAAAAAGTTAGTACTCATTTTAAGAATTGTACACCAGAGTGGCTGGGTTTTATTTTCTAGTTATTTTTTCCAGCTAAATTTCAAAGCGTTTTAACCCAGGCTAACCCAGGGTATCTGCCAGCTCACTTCTTCTACAGTTCTCCACCCGACTCATTCCATCATTGACACACAGAGAACGTTGCTTTGGCGCGCGTTCCTCGTCGTCGCTGGCGATCTGCTGCGAATACCAAATGAATGTAACTCAAACCTCGGTCAAGGGATATTTTGGCCGAAGAGGGTCTCGCGGTTCACAGCCAACTGCAGTCGAGACATTCACTTTTTAAGGCACTGTTCGTGCCGTTGCATAGGTCTTAACGCTTTAAACGTTCCAATTCTTGATCGCGAGCGCGCACTCTCTCTCTCTCTCTCTCTCTCTGTCTCTAATAATGTGTGTGTGTGTGGAGCTGCGTGCCTTGGTATAAATTAAGCCAAATTTGTACGCAACGGTTAGTCCGAAATTTTATACAAAAGTCAACAGACGCGAGACCTCAGCGATCGCGCGTAAAACAACAACAACAACAACAAGCAGCAGCAGCAACACAAAAAAAAAAAAAAATAAATAACCGTAAATAAAGTCTTGTGCGAATTTTGTGTTTACTTGTTGGCAATATTTATGATATTTCCGTTTGATGTATAAAAACAAAATAAAAGAAATTTAACATTTTTAAATTTTCTTGTGCTAAAAAGTGAAATTTATTTGTGCAACAAAAATTTGATAAATGCGTTAAAATAAATACATCAACAATGTTTATGTTAAAGTCAAAAGCGTGTGTGTGCTATAAATATAAAAAGTGCTTTAATATGATATCATATTTATGTTTGCAATTTATGTTGAATTTAAATTCGAAATATAACAAATATTGCCAAATTCGTGTTGAAGCTAAAAATAAACAAAGAGATTTTAGCCACAAATAAAATTTAAATATTTTATGCATATATTATTGTTATAATTATTATATTAATTCAATGAAGAGCTGCTAAGCTATTAGCTAAATGGCCTGAAATAAATCTGTTTGCGCTAAGCGTGATTTTCGAAATGCGCTTCAATCAATCGTGTCCGGCTTTGTGTAATTTAATTACTTAGAAACACTCCATCA
Organism: Drosophila sordidula; assembly: GCA_035047465.1. Lineage (NCBI taxonomy): Eukaryota > Metazoa > Arthropoda > Insecta > Diptera > Drosophilidae > Drosophila > Drosophila sordidula. The sequence continues at coordinate 2,607,683 of JAWNPQ010000090.1, read as the reverse complement.
CAGGCAAATTAATTATATAGCACTCTCAATGCAAACATTTAATAACTGGCGCTCTATGGCATTAGGAAGCGTTTACAGCGAACCTAAGGTTCAATGTGCTTATGTAAAAGTTATCGATAACATGTGATCGATTAGAAGAGCTCAAATTAATTAGCTTATACAACAACAATGACCTTGAACTCGGTAGTCAGTCAAGCAAACACGCTAATTGACATTATTTCTCTGAGGCTAAAATTCAAAACCAAAACAAAACAAAACAAAAAATAAATTTAAAAAAATAAAATAAAATTGCGTATTAAACGTGCAGTTAACGAAGCATAAACGACAATTGATTAATGCAAAAAAAAGGGCACATGCAACAGACACTAACAACAACAATAGCAACGTGTAAATGTACGGCAAAAAATTGCGCATTCGCCGCGTTTGCCGCCGTTACACCAATGGCCATAAAAACATGTCCAGCTGTTTGCTTAATATTTCCCACACCAATTGCTTAGCGTTTATGATTAGATTTAAACGGGCTATTTATATATTTGTATTATGGCGACACTTTGAAGAGGAGAGTTGGAAGATGACATATGACTTATATAGCACAGCGATATATAAAATAATTTAACCTAAATGTCATGAATGTATCTCCCAGGCGTCACATATTCTAAACTTCCAGTTAAAAGGTTTTTTATTTTTTCATGCAAGACTTTTTCCTATCACCCGAGAGAAATGCTTTCTATTTCATACTAAAGTATTTTCCAGGAGATACTTATATTATTTTATTTTTCAAGTGAAACTTTTTTCCACGTCCAAACTATACGAAATCGATATCGCCTACTTATCGCCCATTTATCTTCCGCGTAAACCAATTGTTTGCAGGGTACGCCATCGTCTCTGCGACCCTCTTTGTCTATTCTGCTCGCCATTCCACTTGTTTTTAGCTGTGAACTTATATTAGTGACTTTTTCGTTGTCATTTATTTATATCAATAGCGCTCAGAGCTCAACTAATTGAGTGTGAGTGCACGCCATGAGCGCCTGAGTGTGAGCCGACTGTCAGAGCTAGTTCTCCCAGTCGTACCCCCCAGTCGTGCCCATACTCACCTATCTGTAGCGCTCAATCTGTTGCTCATTTTACTCACTGATTTCTGTCGCTTTTGCGTTCGGACATTCTGCTTATTTGCCGTTTCCTCAACGCATTTCAGCGCATTTGACTATTGTTTGTCTTACGAAACAGAACAGAATCCCCGACCGGTGTCAGAACCAAAACCCGCAACAAATCAAACACAATTTACCGAAAGGAAAAAAAAAAAGCAACAAGAACTCAAATAAATAAATATAGTAAAAACAAAGAAAATATCGTGTGAAAACAAACATGAAGCTGCTGTGCGGTGTTCTACTGATCGCGTTGGCTGTCAGCGACGTTTGGACTTTGCCAGGTAAGCTCTACAGTTACGCGAACCCATATTGAAATATATACACAAAAAAGCTTGGCTTAGTTAGCTGGCGTAAACAAGTCTCAAGTTGCTTAAACCGGCGCTTGATGGAATATTAAATTATAGCTAAAAAAATTTCCCTGTTTTAATAATCATTCAATTCACTAAATTGATAATGTTGTTAGCAACCTTTTGAACCCGCGACAGTCATTCGCATCAACAATGCAAATTGATAAAGCTACACTCAGCGAAAAAACAATTCATAATTGTGCTAATACTAATATATATATAATAAAGAAAGGGGTTCCTAAGAAAAGTACAAGATTTCCTAAATGAATTAAAGTAATTGAGTCTTATATCAATAAATTTTTTGTAATTTGGATGTTCTTGAAGTAAATATTATGTTCTTAAATTAAGAAATTTTTAGCTAGAACGATTTCATTGGAATTTTAGAAATAAGTGTTTTAACCTTGGCAACCTTTGTTCTTGATTAAGTTCACAATTCCTAGTATTTTCTCCAAGTGTATTCGCTGTGTAGGAATTACGCCATTGTGTTTATAATTTGTGCGGCATAATGATGCTCGATTTTGATAAGAACGGTGCAGGCAACACTTGACAATCAGCGCAACTGCAAAATGCATCCTGCAGATACAAGATACAAGTCAGCAGCAGACGCAGCTGCCCCATCATCGACGTTGATGCCGCTGCAACTGCTGCCACTTGAATGCATAAATTGCAGCAGCTAAAGTTGAAGACGCTCAGCAGGCTGAAAGGGGAAGGGGGAGGGGGAGGGGGAGGGGGGCACCAGCTGCCAGTGCCACTTGAAGTTGTCAAATTTGCAGCAGTCAAATCATTTACCAGCGAAATATGCAAATTTCATGCATAATTCCGTTGGACAACGACTTTTTTGTGTTCGTTGAAATTGTTGTTAAAAAGCTGCTTAAATATTTCGAGATCGGCTAAATTGATGGAGCTATGCAAGAGGGAGGGAGAAAGAGCAAAAGAGCGAGATAAAAAAACAATTAAAATGGAAATAACTTTTAAATATCCCAGACAAATAAAGTGAGAAAATAAAATTCATGTTTATTACTTTGGCAGAGGGTATTTTATTTTGTCTAATGCTAATAAAAAAAATTATATATATATATATTTCTGATCAGTTTCAACAGGCTGTTCGTAGTCCATGATTACCCGGAAAACAATGTTTTTGTATATAAAAAAGTGGGCTTTTTAGCAGCTTAGCAAACTCTTATCAACATTAGACTTATAGAATATTATTGACAATGATTATTGACAATTAAAATGCACCTACCTATGGTCAAGGGTATTTGATTATTAAGCTCAATAACAATCATAAGAAATGTAAATAAAATTTAAAATAATATAAACAAAGCTAAAGTAACATATTTATGTTTTGACTTTTTGCTGTGAATTTAAATCTGACTTTGAGCAGTGTGAAATTGAAAACGAATAAATATATGATAATGTAATATGATAGTACAGTGCATAAGCGGGGATAAACATAGATTAATAGAGGAATTTAAAAATAAATATAGAGTGAATTGGAAAATTTCAGGAGCTCTTTTTTGCTAACCAGACTTTTTATATAAACTTTAGGTATAAGTTCTAGCTAAAAAATTAACAATTGTTTGGGATGACTTTTTGAATATAGAACCAAGCTACGACTGCAGTTTTTCTGGGATATTTCTTTACATTTGCCTCACGCACATTTTGAATATATATACATATATATATATTTATTTTAATTTGAGTGGCCAAGATAACGCTGGAGTTGGGCCAAAGCATTCGTCAGTTTAATGAACCCCACTTCTTGGGAATTGCAATTTCTTTCATTTATTTACTTTTGTTGTTGCCTCTTTTTTTTTTGTCATGGCCCGATTTCTTTTTTTCTGGTCGGTTCTGCTCCGTTTTCTCGACTGCAATTTGTCCATTTGCAATTGTGCTCGAGTGGCCAGAGAAATTCTTAAGCAATTTCGTTGGTGTTCCTTATATTTGTTGACAACATTTAAGGCATTTAATTTTATGTGCATCACAGCTGGTGCCAACTGGAATTGGGTTAATTATGCCCATAACTCGTCTTTCCATGAAAAATATACATGTGCATATATGGTCGGAAGGGGTTTTAACACACGTACAAATTGCAGCTGCATGTTGTGCAAATTGCAGTAAAATTCAAATAAATTATTTGTATATCTTTTTGTTGTGTTTTTGTTAAACTAATAAGTTGACTGCAGTTTTGTATATAATAAATGAGTTTATAATTTTATTATGAATTATTATTTTCATTGTAGCAACTTTGCAACTTTGTTTATTTGCGTGTGACGCAATTTGTTTAATTTTGTTATTTTTTTTTGTCAATTGACGTTGCCCAAAAACAGTTTTTTGAATTGGTTTCATGAATTGCGGCTAATTAGCTGAATAGTTTTTTTTGGCGTGGGGTGGAAAATTTTGTGTAAGGGGCGGGTTTTCAAAATGTCGTTGCATGAACTCATTATTTTTAGTAATTATATTGAAGATTTATGATTTTTATTAGTCCAAATTTTAGTTGTGAGTTTGGTTGGAAATAATAAATACAAAGTAACGAAAGCTGTCAGGGTGTAATTATAAATACAGAGCTAAAAAATAAAAAAAAGAGACTAAATTTTTTATTTATATTATTTTTAATTTGTTCATTTATCTTTTTTTAATGCTTTTTGTTCTTTTCTACATAGTAAATAATTTTTTCTTATTCAATGAAATTTAAACCTGCCATGATTTATTCTTCATAGATTTTTGGCATTATCAAATTTGTAAAATTTTAAACCTGCATTTTAGAGGCTAGTTAAATTACCGCAAATTGTTTATTTCTATATATTTCTAACTATAAGGTTTCTGACAAAAACTTCAAGCAACTGTTTTTGACAAGGTAGCCAAAACAATCCTAGCTCTAAACCTTTAACCATACCTCAATTCCGGCTTGCGATTAAATGTCAATTAAATACGCTATTCAATTTACAGCTAAAATCCATTTCAAACACCTACAAATCGCTTTAACCTCAATGTGTAAAGGAAAATGTTTACATTTTCAGCTGAGGCAAATTGAAATTCGTTTAACAAAACAAAATGTCCATGTACATTTTTGTGGCTCTAGTTTTAAACGAGTTTCTTGAACTTGCGGTCAATTAGGGTTCAAAGTACAAAATAGCCATAAAATCAATACCAAAACCTATTCAAAAGCCACTTTAAGTACGTTTATTAGCAAGGCAAATAAAATGCCCAGCGACAGGAAGTTTCTTCTAGAATAATGCCTTCCATTTGTGCTTGTTAATTATACAAATTCGATTTTTTTACTCTTGCTGCGAGCATTAAACGATTTTAATAAAATATGTGACGCATATATTTTCTAAGGGCATAATAGTATTTATATAGTATTTATATAATATTTCTATACTATTTTTATTTGTGTTCTATACATATACTTATACTCTAAACTTTCCTTGCAAGGGTATTTTATTTTAGGCATTTTTCTTGGGAACATTCACTTTTATTTTTGTTCAATTAAATTTAATTATTTTGTTATTGTTGGCATCAAAATTTATATCAACGTAGTGGACGTGCACTCAGAGAAAAAATTACGTTCAATATATATGTATACGAATCAGAAAAAATATAATTCTTTTTTTGTGATGACTATTTTTAAATCAAGTATAAATCATTTCAAAATTTAAAATGTATGTTTAAATAACGAAGTAAAAAAGTAAATACAAAAAAATACCAAAATTTGCATAATTGAATAATTAAATAAACATTACTGAAGGTTTGAGTTTTCCATTTCGAAGTTTATTTAAAATTTTGATAAAAAATATCATTTTTAAAGAGTTTACTATTTAAAAAATTTCAAACTTGATTTGAGTGAAAAATTCTCCGAGTGTATATTTTTATATACATAGCAACTCAAGTCAAAATCTCAGTGAAATAAAGTAAGCCGTTTTGCATTTAAAAAAAACAACTGAAACCTTTGACTTTTTTACAATTTAAAATATTTATTTTCAGCCACACAAATAAGTAATTCAAATGAATAATTCAATGGCAAAGTAAATGCTATGCCAGAAATGGAAATATCCATCAGTTCTGTGTTGTTTTTGTTGTTAATATTATCCGTAAGTAGCAGTAGTCGGAGTTGTTGTTGCCGATGTTATTACTATTGTTGCAGCTGTTTTACCGCCATTTAAAATGATTAATCATCTCCCAGTAACAATATCTATACAAATGTTGTGAGTTTATGGCAGCGATATATATAGATGGAAATAATAATGTGCTGTTTATATTAGTCGTCAGGTACAGAGTTTTCTAGTTTTCGTTTGAATAAATAATGAAATATTATTTTGTTTAACGAGCGTAAAAAACTTTATGCAAATATTTATTTTTTTTAGCAAGAAAACAAAAGAAACTATTAAATTTTCAGCCAAGTGCGACTTCTACAAATAATGTATTTTTGTAAGTAATCAAAGTCCATTACCTTAATAGTCATATCATTAAGAATTTCGCCAGAATGCGTAACGCATTATTATTTTATTATCTTCATACAATTTCAAATACTTCTCTTTGCCTGAGGCAGAACATAAATTGAATCGTGTTATTTTATGATATAGATGGGAGCTTAGCTTTTTCATGATTTGCCTATCAAAGCTTTAGATAACGAACTTCTGAATGCTCCAAATATCTGAATATTATCTTATGAACATCAGAATACTATATGGCATATCTTAGTTAGAGGAAGAATCAGATGCGTAATTTTTTTTTACTTTTAGATAGTTTTTCTTTGGTAGTCTTTTTTGATACTATTTTATTTTATATCTAGAAGAATTGCATTTAAATAAAAATTGATGTATTTTTTTTTTTGAAAAAGACACGAGTTTTGAGGTTGTTTTTTATGCGTGCTTGAAATTTATCTTATCACTGTCTCAAATTGGTTAAAGCTGATGCTAATTGCCTTTATTGGGATGCCTTGTGGATATTCGGAACCAATTTTGTGAATGCAACGTAAAATTAATAAACAATTGGCTGATTGCTTTATCTGTTGCAATTTCCGGCTATTACAATGAACCCCACAGCACACACACACACACACACACACACGCACACATATGACAATTGGCAGCTGTCACGAAAAGCTCTAAACCAAATGCTGTTCTCCTTCCATATCTGATGACTCACATGGAATAGGGTGCAAATTTTAAAGCTGAATAATCATAAATTTTGCAAAGCGTTTATCCCCGTCTCTCTCTCTCTCTCTCTGTCTCTCTCTCTGTCTCTCTCTGTGCTGCTGTTGTCTGTGATTGAAAGCTGCACAGGCACTTAGCTCTGGTTCAATGTCACGTAATCGCTGCAAGGCCTTCATTGTGGGTGGCACCTACCACCCCCCACCCCCCGCCCCCCTTTTTGCCTGCTCAACAGCCGGCTCTTTATGTTAATTTATGTGCTGGCAAAATGTGCAAGCGCCTCTATTGCTCAGCCACGCATGGCGCAAACCCAAAATCAGAAATAAATTACGAGACGAGGGGCGGCCGAGGGGGGGCTGTTGGGGCGCTGGCAGACGCAGTTGCTCACAGCCAGGCGAATGGTTTATATATATGTGAATAATTGTGTATTATAATGAAAATCCTAGAGTATTACTCAAATAGTCAGCTGGCAATGTCAACGTGTGCAGATTTAAACGATTGTCAAAGGGGTTGCCAAAGGAGGGGGGAGGGGGGGGGTTTGGCTATGTGGCTGCAAATTTAATGAGATTCCTGTCAAATTAATTTCCGGTTATGATTAGATTTTCGTTAATGGCAATTTGCGGTTTTTGCTGCCAAACCAAAAATATGCAACAGAGGCTCTCGCTCTCTATCTGTCTATATCCATAGATATATATGTGTGTATATCTGCTGCCAGCTGACTGGCCTGCTGTCACAATGCATTTGCTACTGCAATTACCAACAATTTGCCTTTTCACTAGTCCCCCCCTCTCTCTCTCTCTCTCCGCCTTTGAATTCCACATTGATTAACATTAAGTAGTTTGGTAATCATAAATCATGCTCGAATATTCCAAGTCAGCCACGCCCCCTTCCCTCGCCTCTGACATTCATGATATTTGCATTGCTTGCATTTTGTGGAGCGTCTTTTGCGGGCATCCTGAGTGTGGCCAATCCCTTTATGGCTTTGAAGGATTGGCCACACTGACATGTTGCCTGCATGCGCATTTTGTCTCCTAATTGAAGGCCTTGGGTTGAAGTTGCAGCTGACAAGTGAACTATGTGCCATAACTTAAGTTATAGCTTAAATTGCCATTAAATGATAAGTTGTGCTAATGAGGCCAATTCAGCTTTTGGCCACATTTTTATTATAAAGCAAGTGCAATTAGTTAATATTAAATGTTCGAGCTTGAAGCTATTCATACTTAATCAGGTTCAATTTAATATTGATTATTGACTGAACGTTATCATTGTACAATTTTTTTTTATACGGAAAATCAAGGCCTTTTTACCAAATATATATAGAAATTTGGAATTAATTAAAAAGTCAACAAATTTATCCTTTAACACTCAATTTTTTGAGTTGCCATTGATAGGTTATAGTGTTCTAGTTAGTAATAAATAAAAAACGCATTAGGCGTATACGTAAAAAAAATGAGAATGAATTTTCCTTGGGTACATGTCAATTTTTTTAAATTTAAAATAAATAAAATTTTGTTTTTATGCCAACAAACATTAAACATATTTCTGCAAATTATTATTTTTAAAAAATTAAATATCATTTTTCTTGCGCTTCTCGTGGCTTCAAGTAACAGATTTTAAAACTTCTGCCCAGAAGATTCAGCTCCAACCTCCTTCCCAAAAAAGCCCAGTGAAAGCGGTTGTTCCGTTCATTTGAAGCACCTCCATCCAATTCAAAATTCATTAGCCATTGTTGCACCTGCGGCAGGCAGCGCAAAATCAACCAAAATCAAAACTGAAAATATATTTTAAAAATTTCTGCACGTGTCGGCAGTCAAAAAAAAAAAAAAAAAATTAAATAAAATAACAGAAGAGAATAAGCATAATAATAAATCTTAGGGGGCGTAATGAAGGCTCTGATTTTTTGGATGCCAGCAAACAATGGGCCAAAAACTCCACCCAACAAAAAAAAAAGCCCAAAATTAAACAATTTTACGTTTTGCTGCCGCCAAATAATTTGCTACATGTGGCAAATGGGCGGTCGAGATGAACGGCAACAAATCATAGCTGTGACAGTAAGTTTTGGCTGGGGCTGGGGCGGACACGGGGACTCGGGGACCCGGGGACTCGTGTCCGGGACCAAACAATCAAAATCAAATTCAGACTGGGGAAAAAACTCATTTTAAACGCGACAAACGTAACGTTCAATCTTCCAGAACATTGCGTACGTGACACGATTGTCACATTTGGCAACGACAACAACAACAACAAAAACAAAAACAACAACACTTTGATATGGGGGTTACAACGGGGCAAGGTTTTTATTTAGGCATTTTTGTTTTTCACTTGTTTTGTTTTCATTTTTCTTATTTTTTTTTTTTTTTTGGATTTCGCGCCGTGTTTTGCCAAAATGCAAATGAAGTGGATGAGAAATGAATGAATGAATGTCGGATTGAATGAGAAGTGAAAAATGAAGGCAGCACCTGACTTACCTGGGCACGGGCCTTCAAGTGGGTGTTGCCTGACCCAGCGACCCAAAAAATTAATTATATTTAATTTTATTATAATGCTAATTTACCTTTGGCTTAGCGGTTTTTATTTATTGTTTTTTTTTTTTTTATATTATCATTGAGGTGAAAAAATTCCTTATTGATAAACACGTATCTTTTTATTTGCGGAGGATTTGCTGACAGTGGTTGTAAATTGTGTGGTTTATTTAATTAAATGAACAAATATATTAAAAAGAAGTGGCGTAAATTTTGATAGTTGCAAATTTACTATGTGGTCATAACTTGTGTACTTTTTTCACAGCTGAATATATTTTAGAATAAAAAAAAGTCAGTAAATTAATTAGATATGAAGTTTATAAAATAGCTTGCAGATTTACTAGAAAGAAGGGCTTGAAAGTTTCTGTTGCATTTCTGAGGTGAACTTATCTTACTTTAATTTCCCTTACTCTATTGATTGTGGTCAAAAAAACATTTTTTTTAGGAAAATAAAACTCAACAAATCTTAATTAAAGAACTAAGAATTTGAAATTCTTTTAACTAAACATTTTCTAAGTCAACTCTATTGATTTCTAAGTTCATCTATGGGCTTTCTTGCAACACCTGAAATATCCCCTTTTGAAAGCACTTGTTACTTTAAGCCAAATCCCTGATGCAGGACAATCAACACAAATGCAACAACATTCACTTTACTTCGACGTATAGACACATACACATTTTCATCTACACTACAAAAGAAAGCCCCCTCGGCCTTCGGCCTTCCGCCCCCCCCCCCCCCTTGAAAGCGACGCCTATGCGCCAGCTGACAAACTGACAAACTCAATTGTATGCAATTTGGGTTAAAATGATTTCAAATCAGTTGAAAAGCAATGCAGAGCCAGCTCAAACTGAAACGACTGTGGGGGCGGCGGGGGGGGGAGGGGGCGTGGGAGCTGGCGAGAAATCAGCAGGAAAGTTGATGTCGGGACAGAGACGGCAGTTAGTTAGTTTAGCCGGCCAAGTGCGGACTTGTGTCACGTTCAAGAACTCTAAACAGGGGGAAAATTAGTTTGATGCGCACACACACACACACACGCACACACACACACTCACACACGGCACACTTGCTGCACTGTCAGTTAGCTCTCAGTGTCTGGGTTCCTGAGCACAGCCAAGTGTCAACAGCATTTGAGCCGAAAGTGAAACTCCAGCCACCCCCCAAATTGAAGTCGGTTTCCTATACACACCCCCCACAACACAACACACACACACACACACACTCACACACACCTCTGCACAAGCAGTGAAAGTGCCCCCGAGCACAGATTGGGCTGTGTCTGTCTCCAGCTGAAATGCTATTCAATTGACGTGTGCTGATATTTTGTTAGCACTCATTTTTGCGTGCCCCAATCTAGTGCAGAGCGCGTGTCGTGAGTTCTCTCGTGTTCGTGTTCGAGCTAAGGAAGAAAAACAAATTTCGTGTTCGCTCCAGCAAGTTTGTGTTGAGCAATTGAGGAAATACCTTAAGAAAATATTAAAACAACATTATCTAACAATTTTCATATTTATAAATATAAATAAATATAAATATAATAAAAAATATAAATATAAAATATAAATAAAATAATTCATTAGCTTAAAGAAAAACAAATGAAATTGTAAAATTTGGTTTATATTTTCTTAACAATTTTTAATGGAAAAAGTTTACAATAAAAATAAGCTATGAATAAAACAAATTTTAATTTAAAAATTTTCAATTAAAGTAACAAAAGTTTGTTAAAGATATATTTTCATATATTTGATGCAGTTATATTTGCTCAAAAAAAATAAACAAATTTCGTGTTCGCTCCAACAAGTTGAATTGAGTTGAATTGATTAAATTCAAGGTATATACCTTAAAAATTAATCTATAATTATCGGAAATAATTTAAAATACAAATATTATATACAAAAAAAAAGCAAACATTTTGCATATTTAACAAATAATATGTAAAATTTGGTTTATACATTTCATTCAATTTTTAAATGAAGAAGTTTACAAAAAAATAAGCTTTGAATAAAAAAATTTTAATGTAAAAATTTTCAATTTAAGGAAAAAAAGTTTGTTAAAGATATATTTTTATATATTTCATGCAGTAATAAAATATAAAATAAGCAAAATGGAAACCTTTTTAAAATTAAAAATAACATAAAAAACTAAATTTAAAAATGAAATATTTTAATTACGAATCATGTCGTGTCGTGCTGCCGAAACCCGACACGCGCCCATCTCTAGCTCAATCTCAGCCTCCCTTTGATAGGGGCTGCTGTTGCTGCCGATGCTGCAAAAAAAAACCTTACTTTCAACAAATGATGGACATTCTGTATGGCTCGCCCTGCCTTTTGAGTGCACATACCACATCCAGGGGCCCAGCGCCCCCAGCCCCTCCCACCCCTTTTCCACTTTCAATGGATTCGAGAATGAAATTTGTTTAACGACAACAGCCGCAATGGAGCCGATGCCGCCAACGCCACCAAATGGCTTGCATTTGCATTGGCACTGTGTGTGTATTGGGGTCTTCAATGGGGCTGCCCCCGTTCCTCGCCCTTCAACTGGCTGCCTGCCTGCTTGCTATCAATTCTAATTACAAATGTCTACAATGATTTTTCGGCCACCCTGCGCAGATGATGATGATGATGATGATGATGCAGGTGGCCACGGCTATGGCATGTGGGCCTTCGGTCTAGGCTTGATTAATGTCACGCGCAGCTCAGGCTGAATATTAGCAACAACAACAATAACAACGGCCGCAGCTGCGTCTGGCCAGAGTCCGGGGTTTCTGTTGCGGATGCGTTGCCTATTAGAGGTTGCGGCGTAGTTCTAGTTATCTGCACGACTCGTCGAAGGGGGGAACATTGACTGGCGACTGATTGGCAGCGGCGTGAAAGAGACCATGACACCGCGATAAGCATGCAACAGAAGCCGGCCGCAGTTGCCACAGTTGAGACGCGATGCTGCCGATGATAATTGAGAAAAGTCTGAAAGAAGAATGTGGGCAGGGCTAGAAAATGTAGTTATAAAAATAAGTGAACTAGAAGACTTCTAAATTAAATACTTTATTTATCATTTGTCTAGCTTTCGTATAAAACTGGAATATAGAATTTGCCTTACAAAAATAAAAACAAATTTAATTTGAAACAAAAGATAAACACAATGAACATTAGGCATATTCCCTATAAATTTCAGGAAATGCGACTATTAAGAATCGTTTAAAGATATCTTTATTGATTGAAAAACTTTTTTATTTGTCAATATATTTTGACATCAACTGATGATAACTAATATATAACATATTTCCCATATGAACTGTCAGTCAAAAAATCAAAAACAAGTTTAATCTTTTTTAAGATTTCTGGATTAAGTTTTACTATTATAAGTTGCTTATAAATAAGATACATTTTTTCAATATTCAGTTATACTATATCATATATTAATAATAGGAAAAATTGTTCATATATGTCTGCATGTCTGCAGCGGTATTAAATATTCGGTTAAACAAAGGTAAATGTTTTAGCTTAAACCATATTGGTTTAAAATTGAGAGCTATTTTGCAGAAAAATGTTTTTTTATTTGTTAAAAATGTTTTGCATATATTTTATCAAAATTAAAGTCAGGTATTTTTTGAATAATTGATATTATAATAAAGTAATTGAATATTTAATTAAAACCGAAGAACTTTATCATATAGTCTCAATCATTCATTCAAAACATAATTGTTTATACACACAACAGTCGGCTTGAAACCAGTTTCCTTTTCCTGACCCAGTTAAGATTTGATTTCTGCGTATAGCATAACTGTCATTTGCCTGACAGTGTATTTAATTATCACACAGCTATATGTTCTTGAATTTCAATTAAAATTCATATCAATTTATTTCTATTTGAATTTTGACTTGATGTGCTGCGAAAACGTTATTAATACCAAAGATTATTTGATATAATTTGAAATGCTGGCGAATAATTTGTTGCATTTCGGCACAAAAGCAGCCACAATTGAAGGCAGAAATGGAAAATATTTAACTGCGAACTGTGCACATATTCGGCCACAAATCACTCAACAGCAAAATTCGTTTGAAATGTGATATGAGAGCAGGCGCCCAGGCAAATAGAGAATAGTCCTGTAACCAAATAAATATGTGACGATAATTACAAACTGCTATGGTAACTGCTCATGCCCATAATTTATTCGAGAGAGAGCGTGTGTGTGTGTGTGTGTGTGTGTGTAACCTTTGTGCGCTCAATCCCCGTCTCGTTTGGCTGGCAAATTGCTGCAAAATATGAAATGCTTTTTCAAGCCAAACCAAATGAGAGCCCAAAATGGTAATTAAAATGCTGGCCAAAAGTGTCGGTTGCTTTGGCTACCCCCCCTCATCCCCTCCCGCCACAACAATCCCCCCATCCACATGCATATTTGAAAATTTTCAAGTGCCCACGAAATTCAATATGACCGGGCAAAGCCGGAAAACCCCATACGCTGCATGAGTTTTCCAATTACTTGGATCTGATTGCTAAAATATGTGTAATTCGAGCGATATGCGCTCGACAGTGTTGCCATAAAACTGTGTGAATCGCTATTGCCATTTACAATTTACGAATTTCCATCAAAACCAAAATGAAAATCAAAATCAATTCTGATTTGTGTGCAGTTCGCGCTGGCCGCAAAACTTTTCTAATTAATAACTGTAACAACAGAATATTCTCCTTTTTTTTTCTGTTGTTGTTGTTCATCAAAATTATCGCATTGCAAAATTGTAAATTTTCGCAACTTTCTCTGCGGCCAAATTCTCATTAAATTCTGAACGCAACTATCTATCAATTATTTTACCATTTTGCGCGCAAATCAATTAAACTTTTGCCGGGAGTTTTTGTTGTGCGACTTTTTTTTTTTTACCCTGCAGACATTAAGGCAGTGGGGTATATTGAGCGCGTAACAAACGATTTTTTTTAAGAGTCTTTATAAATAAGTGAAGTAATTTTTTTGACATATCTAATATTTTAACAATTTTATTTTAATATTTTTAGTAAAAATAACCTTAAGCTTATGTGTATACGTGTATTTATATATATTATTTTTAGATTTCAAAACATTTATATAACAATCCCATTAAAATAAGTTAGTAAAAAAACATTTTTAATACACACTGTTCCTCAAAATTTACATACAGGATATTTGCCAGTCGTGCACTTTCTGCCACTTCTTTTTTTATGACGTATTTCGCTTTTCAGTTGCGTGCGATTAATGAATTTTTAATAGCCCGCACTTTGGTTAATGTAAAAAGTTGGCATAATAGTTACAGGATGTTTCCTCACCCCCTCCAGTCCCACCCTTGCCCTGGGGCAACTAGGAGCGTTGGGTAGACCGTGGCTTAGGCTTCTATAAGTTGGGCATACTGAATGGCAAGTAATTATGTTTGCCGTTGATTGAAGAGATGCAGCTGCAATTAGCTGGCTGGATATGTAAATCTTTTAAAAAGCTTTTTAGCTGTAAATTAAGTACTTTTAACAAGAAGAAAAAGGATTTGAGAAGCTAAAATTTAAATTGATAAATAACAGATGGTAAGAGAAGGAGTAGAAGTGGGTAGAGATATTTTAGAAAATTGGAAAATATTTGAAAAACATTAGGGAATAATAATAATAAGAACAAAAAGAAAGGATGACATAACGGTATAAAAACATTTTAATGTAATTTATTCCCTTTATATTTTTCCCCCCTTATGTTTATTCATATAAAAACCTTAAAATCACTCTTTAAATTATGCTAATGGAATTGATCTGCGAGGAATAATTGTTTTTGCTTTATTAAAATTCGAGTTTGGTCTTCAATTTGAATACTGTTTAATTAATGCCCGCAATATTTTAATATATTGCCCTCTTCCTAGCATTTATTACTTTATCATTTCTCAACACAAGCTACCAAAAGCCAAGTACACTGAACGAAAATCGAGCGCCAAAGTCGTGAAGCCAAACAAAAAATCGCAGCATAGTAAATTATGCAAAATTGTACAATTATGTTAATTAATTGACGCACAGCTCGTGCCCTGGCCCGGTCGCCGCTCTTAACTGAAACCGCCTCCGACACCCCGCCGCTCCCGCCTCCCCCCTTGCCGGCTGGCAATTAGCACCATAAAATGCAGGCCAAGTGATTGCCAGGAACAGTTTTTGGGATTTTATTTGTGGCGCCTCAGCAAAAAGGAGAGCAGCAAAAAAAAAGACCAGAAGAAATATGGAAGGGTGGGGCTGACCGCGCCCCCCCCCTTTTGGGGCCTACAGTTAACCTTACATAATTAGCAACAAATTCGTTGTGTTTAGAACAAAAGCGCCGAGCGCTGCGAAATTTCACCAACTGCTTTTATTAATTTCATAATTCAGGAAAAGGAAACAATAGACCGACTAAGGAGGGGGGTGGTAAACAGTTGCATGTTGTGTGCTGGGGCACGGCTTAATTATTGGAAAATTAATGAATATGCCATGTAGATGTTTTCATTAGGGCAACTCCTGCTTTTGTGTAGCATTCGCATGATTAATAACCCGGCTTTTTCGGGGGGCTCCGTACCTCTATTAGAGCGCGGCGGGGATCGGACTTTAGTCCATACAATATTTCCTTTGCTGCACATTTTCATTTTCATAAATTCTTTGGCACGTTGTCCCCCTCCCCCTGGAAGCGTGTTTCAATTTGGTTGGCGCCAACTGCCATGGCAACGAGCAGCCCCTCAAGGTATGCAACAGAATACCATGAAATATTATATGCAACAGTCTAGCTGGCTTTTTGATCTTCTTTGAAGGTACTGTAAATGTGCGAATAGGGCATATTAGCTGTGTAAAGTTGAGAGTGCAGTTACTTAATGCATTTTCACATTTTTTAAATTAGGTTTCTTAAGTTACAAATTGAATATATACTTGATTCAAAATATATTCCTATGTAAAGTGAAAGTTTTGTAGCTAATTGGCCAGTCGCATATGCCTGAGTGCAGCATTTTTATTTGCAACAAATATCCACGCTGCATATTTGCCAGCTTGTAGCCCACTTTCGTATGCGCCACAAAAGGTAAATATTTGCACTTGTAAATGACATTCATATGTGACCCAGCCCGCAGTTTGTTTGAGTTTTTCTGTTTCGTCAGAGGCAAGGCCCCCCTCCTGAATATATAGCGAAGACTTTTTTTAAACCAAACATATTGCGAGTGCCGTGTGTTTTACTTATAAATCGGCTTACATAAATGGTGAATGCTCTGCAAAAGTGCATTCGTTTTGTGAGCAAACTCGGCGAAAGAGAAGTGCGTTTTTTTTTGTATTCATCCAGAGGTCACGTACGCTTTGCATTCTGCTGTACGCATTTAACGCAACACGTAAATCTCTCACATATCGCATTTCGACCGAGTCAAGTCAAGTCTTAACTTGGCTGGACTTGTTTTGAACATCGTTAGTTGCGGCTCTCCTGCATATTTTCGTGCATGCTCCGTTTTTTTGGTTTGTTTGTTGCCACTTGTTGTATGTTGTGTGTCAGTCTCAGCTGTCGAGATTTATGAAGTGCCACACGACCGGAGGGACACATTTATCTATGGGCCGGGAAGCCGAAGCTGCCTGAATGAATGTGAATTGTGGCAGTTGCAACCAGTTGTTTATTTATCCCCACAGCTGTAGGCGATGCTTTATTATAGAACCATGGCCCAGTTTTAACATCTTGTATTAAATATACAGCTGTTCAGTGGCATTGGAGAAGAAGTGAACACGTCTGCTCAATTTGCATGGCTGCCAGACTAGCGGTTACCCTCTTTTACTCCTTCCCCTTCCAATTTTAATTATAATTTTTGTGTCATAAAAATTATATTCATCTGTGGGTATATAGGATAGGGGTATATAGGATGTATATATAGCATTAAAATGAATAAATTAAAATTAAATATTTGTTATCAGTGTTCGCCCTATGTCAAATCTAGTCCTGTTCTTTGAGATAAGCTTGAAGAATCCAGCCTGTAAATTTATCGTTTTAATGTAAGGAGTGGAATTATCGAAGTTGAATAAAAAAAACATAATCTGTGATTTTTGTTTATTTTTTTTTTAAGATTTTATTTAATCAGCAATCAGGGTGCAGAGTACCCTTTTATCTGACTTTGTTCTATCTAATTGGCACCGTTAATACATGTTGGTAATAAAAAAACATAATCTGTGATTTTTGTTTGCTTAATAAAAAAATATACAAAATATAGGATAATTTATACGCTATACGACGGTATATACGGTGTTTTCATTGCCACCTACCTATCTTAAATTATAATAAATATGTTTAAAAGTGGGAAAATAAAAATAAAAAAATAAGAGATATATTTACCAAAGTTTTAATACCACAACAAAAAAGCGCAACTCTGGTATTACATATATCTCTCGTATTTAAGAGTTATTTTATGTAGAGCGCTCATCAGCATTTCTCAGCACCTCGCTCGACATTCAGAAGGTCAGTGCCAAAGGACAAGACACACTCCTGTTGGCGTATCCCCAGCGCAGCAAAGTTATGCAAAATGAAAACGCTAATAAGCGCTAATGAGGCCACTAAATGATTAGCACAAAGGGTCCGAGAGGGCTCAGAATTGTCTGAGCTCTGCGGTTTTTGCTTACGAATTTGCTGATTTGGTTGAATTTCGCGCAGTTAGCACGGCTAATTTATGGCCATGCTGTGCTGGCTTTAACTGTGCTTTTCATTCTAATTAAGAGCTATATTTATTTTTATGTTAATTTTAATTCAAATTTTTCTTCTTGCACTTGCAGCTGGCAACAGCCCGCAGGACGATGCGGAGGTGATTGCCGTGCCGCAAGCTCGGCCCGCAAGCGATCCGGCCTTCCACGACTTTAAGGGCGTAATCGATACGGGCGCCGAGAATCCATTCCTGCAGTCCAATCCGTCTGGCTTCCATCTCAACCTGGGCTTCGCCAACTCCTTTGACGGTGAGTTTTGTGGCCGCCACGTGACGCATGTGCAATTGCATTTAATTACAATTTTATGTTGCAAGCGCCCAGACCCCAACAAACCCCCCTCATTAGCCCCCGCCCCCCCAGATACGGGTAATTACTGCATTTAATGCGCATTTCATTGTTATGGTCATTACATGATGAGACAGTTTTATTATATGGATAAACAAGGGAATAACAAGATAGCATACTTATCTTGAGGTTGTCGAGAAAGAAATACCCTTGCAGTTAAAAAGCAAGAGATTGAAATATCTGATCAATATTGAAAAGACTTATTATTGGAAAATATGGCTTCGATATGTTAAAATAAAAAATAGTTTTTCAAACAAAAACTCAATTTATTAGTGAAATGTTGAAAAGAGTTTGTTTGCAGCATAATAAAACTTTATAGATTATAGATTTTTATTGAGTGTTGATAAGATTTTTCTCGAATATAGGATTATTTTTAACCGATATTCGATTCCGACATATGTTCTCATTACACCAAATAAAATCACAGACAATAATAAATATTCCAACAAGGTCTGAATGAATTAATGAAACAATTTGACTCTCTTCGTTTGTAAGCTACCGCCTAAATCTGAGCTACCCAATTTGTCAATAGGCTTTCCATTCAAGTCGTTATGTGGCAGGTCCTTTGTCCATTCAGCTCGAGCTTAAAGTTCGTCCCGCACAGGCAAACTTGGCAGTTCTGCAAAAATGTAAACAATTTATCAAAATATTATGTCAAAAATGTTGTGGGCCAGGCAAAGTTTTTAGCCATGTACTTGCCTTTATTTCTAAGTATATTTATATTGATATGCATGTGCTGGGTTCAAAAACTCTCTTGACCATTAAAAGTGAAAAGTTTGAGCTTTCTGGCTGGCAAAAAAAATAAAAATACAAAAAATGAAAACATTTATAAAATGCTGCTTCTTAACTAAGGATGAAAAAGTGGCCAAACTTCATAAATCTTTTGCTAACTAATACGCTGACAAAAGTTCTTAAGCCAATGGCTCGTTTTATATGCAAGAAACTTTTATTTGGCCCCAGCTTCAAAGATAACAAGTGAAAAACAACAACACTGAAAGAAACCGCAACTGCTGACATACACTGGCTGAGAAAGTAAAATTTTGTGGGCAGAATCTATATCTTTAATATGTCGTTAAATTTATATTTAACCAAACAAAACTTAACTGGTAGTTTAATAAGTTTGGGTAAAAATAAAACTTCAAGTTTCTTCTCTTCTGAAGTATTTAGAATATAGATCTCATTACCATAAAATAAAAGAATAAGATACTCCCCAAATTTCGCGACTTGTTTGTGATTTGAAATTGTCAACTCAAATGCTACATTAATGTTATCGCAAAGTGAAAAGAAAAACAACACTTCAAGTTGGAGAACTTAAAGAACCTTCAGCAAAGTTCAAAGGTCGCCGCTTACAGAATGATGTCAAGCATTTGGGGCTGGTCAACTATTCGAGGTGCTCGCTAAACTCATTAGAATGCAACAAGCAAATGAATTGCAACATGCCAAAGCCGGGTAAACAATGCGGTCAAGTATTTATGACAAGGTTGAGTACATGAAGGAAAAGTAAGCCCGGTGAAATGTGACAGACGGTAAATGGTAGGGTAAAGAGGATTAGGCAACAAGCAGACGACAGAAGGCGACACAGAAAATGCCCTTTTTTGTTTTTAGTGCGTTCACGGATTAGGGAACTTAAACAGAGAAACGCATTAGCATGGCAAACGGCGTCTGGGCGTCATCAAAGAGATGGCAACAACAACAACCAAGTCGATTCCAGATGGCACTTTGCAACACCTGTGCCGGTTCCCAGCACTGTTCGCCTTTGTAGCAGCTCGAGTGCGTACGTATTTCAATTTGCCAGGGCCTGTTCTATTATCATTATACCCTGTAATCGCTGTAAAAGGGCTCTCATATGGTAAGGGGCCACAGACTATAAATATAAATTCGTGTTCAGCATCGACGAGTAAGTCATTTAGCCATTTTTTAACTAATTTTTTAGCTAATTTTTTAAATTGGCAGATAAATAATTTAAGCTAGACGGCTTCTTTCTTACCAGAAATAGTATAGTTTATTACTCCTGATATATTATTTTGGCTTCTTTAATATAGATAAATATTGTTTTCCCATTTTCTGAAGCTTAAGCTTTTGGATCTGGGAGACTTTTACATTTGAAGATTTTCAATTTGATATTTAAATTCTCAAATTAATTAAATTTTAAAATATATACATTTTTAGCTTTGTATTGTTAAGTCAGACTTGTAGATATCATCGATATCATTGATCATTTTCTAGACTCCCCCAAATCGATATCCATTCCATTTTATGCAATAAGCCATTAGCATAATTACATATAAATAAAGGCCCTTCAGGGCGCAGGGTATCTGTAGTCGTGCACTCCCAGCCGACTCGACTGCCTTTCCACCTTATTTTGGGATGAAATTATGCCCACAGACAACAGCATTTTTTATGTATTCGCATTTTGCAGACATCTTCCGCCGTCTACGCGCCCGTCTCTGGCCCTTCGTGGTGGACTCGGATGAGACTGCGGGTGGCACCGTTGCCGGCGACTCCTCGGAGGCACTCACGCCACTCGGCTTTGGTCTGGCACCACTGACACCGCTGAACGAGAAGAACGGTAATACCACATCAACGGTTAAGGTGAGCCAGCATCAAAGAATTATGCACAACTTAGAGCTTAAAACTGACGCGACGCAAACACAAATTCCAAAAGGTGGTCAACGGTCACAAGGTGGAGATCAATGAGACCGTCTACGGCGATGCGAACAGTTTGTTCAAGGTGCGTTTGGTCAATGTGCGTCCGCTGGAGAGCGGCGAGGAGGTCGCCGAGGGCGTTACCAATAATCACGGGGATTTCAAGCCGGTGGATGCGCCGAGCACATCGGCGCCGCCCAAGCGCACCGAATTGGATGACTTCGAGGATGAGAACAGTCGCCGCGAGCCGCTTGAGAAACAGTCGAAGGACAATGAGGTGCGCGACATCGATGAACCTCAGGTATAAAAGCTTTAAAGCATTTCCAAGCAACTAAAAAGCAACAAAAAAAACAAAAAAAAATGCATAAACATTTAACCAGGAAATGTTTGCAAAATGCCTTGCCAATAAAAACAATTAAATATAAATCAGCGTAGAGCTCTACTAACCAACTATATACTACACTTTATATAACTATATATAAACAACATGTATATTGAGCCGATTATGTAAACTTGTAATATAAATACAAAAAAAAATTTCTAATATTTTTTTCAAATAAAGTTTTGCATAAAACTATAATAAAATAATATATTTGTATATACATATATATATATATCGATTTAAACCTAAGGAGTACCCAGTTCTATTGCTTGCTTTTATTTGCGACTAATGCTTTTAAATTTTTTAAAATAAACTTAATCGTAAGGCAATTGGTTTGTGGCAGGTTTTGGCTCTAGCTCTGGCTCTGGTTTTTTTTTATTTAACCATAATTTAAAATTTTATTTTACTTTTTTTCTATTTTTTTTAAAGCTTTATGTTTAGTAATGGAGTGCGTAAATTTGCATTTGTTATTATGGAATTTATTTATTTGCAGTTTTCTATTGTTTCAACAATTTTTTATTTCTGCTGCCAAAGCCATAATTAAGTTTTGTTTATTTGTCAATAAAACGTCAGCCGCCGCAATCATAAATATTTTATTAACACGACAAAATATTTAACTGTACAATTAGATTTTCTACTTTTTCATATCTTGCAGCTATTATGGGTTAAATGGGGTATATTTATTTTCTATTATATGAACACAATTGTGGCCTATTTGTTTATAATACAGAGAAATAATCGAATTTTTTGGTTTTATGCACGTATATATCAAAGAATATAGTGTATATTCACAATGTGTATATAGGCTTGTATAGTAGACATTTTTTTATTTTTTTAAGATAACCGATAACTTTCTGCGATAAATATAATATTTGACTCAGATTTTAGGCATCGCCTTGATATTTAAAAGTTTGCTTTGCGATTTTTGACAACCGTAAATTACAGGGTATTGCCTTGTCGCATACTCTCAGCTAGTACAATATCAGGTGTCTTTTGTTGCTGTTTAATATTGTAATATTTATATTTGTTTAATAGATGTGTGAGTATTGCCACTTTTTTCAACGGTTTTTTGTTGGCTTTCGGATTGACTCTTATTGCGCCTAAATTAATAATGCAAACAAATTATGAATTTTATTATGTGTCAACGTGGTGCATGAAAAAATTATGTAATCATATAAAAAAAGTTGAACAATATGTAATTTTTCCTAGTTCTATATAGGTATGGCAAGTGCAGTTTGTGTAATGAAATATGCACAGATTAATTGCATAATTGAGGAGCTTTACGACAGTTATACAATTTCTATTTAAATTATTTTATAAGTAACGGAGTAAAGGGTTTAATGCTCATTTAACTTATATTGCTTTAATTTAAGTTAAATAAAGAATTAAAGTTATTTATAAAAGGTTTAAGTAAACTTTATAATCAAAAGAGAAGTCAAAACAAAGCTTTCGAGGGCTTGCCAATTAGTAAATGTAAATTAAAGTGATATTTGTAACTTTAAACTATAATAAAATATTTGTATTTTTTTTTTGATTGTGTTTTAGATTAACTTTTTAAGTAAGCTTTCAAAGGTGCTTGCTTTTACAAGTTTTACTCAGATTTGTTTAATTTTTTACGTACATTTGTATTAATTGTTAGATAGACTTCAAATAAATTCATAAAGCATCTAGTTCTATACAGTAATCTTTCACGAGCTTTCAAAGCTGTTGTTTTAGCTAATTGGGGTGAAACAAGAAGTGGATAAATTATGTTTTTGTTTAAAACAAAGCTTCAAAAAAACTTTGACTTGTGCTTGACTTTGGCAATGTTTTAACTTGATTTATGTACAGAGTTCTTGGATTTTGTTGCTGTGCGTGTATTATACACTTAATCAGTTATGTTAGACGTGCTTTCCAATGCAATTTATTTGCCCAGTTTACGTTGTAACTGCCAGCGGCCAGGTTGGCGAGTTCCCTGCACAAACAGTTGGGTTATAAATGCGCTTTTCCCTTCCAAACCGACCCCCCGCCCCCGCCCGTGCCCCTATTACCCCCTGCACCGTGTCGCAGTTGTTGTAGCAATTTAACGTTACATGCATCATATATGCGGTTTTTCAAGTCCATTAATTACTTTTAGCCATAATAAAAATTAATTTATATTAAAAGTCATGTGCGCCAAGCGACATAAATCCTTGTCTTGGGCGTCTGCTTGGGGGCGTGACCACGCCCATGTCGTATTTATGAGAATTTATTGTATCGAATTTCGACGAGCACGCGACTTGCGAGCATTTTGCGTGTCGCCATTTCAATTTTTTATTTTCTTTTTTGAAATTTTTATTTCACCATTTTTTTTTTCTTTTTGTAATGACATAAATCAGCGTAAAATTAATAAATGACCATACGCAAAAAAGATGCAAGCGTAAAGCGTAATTATGAACAACTTTAAAGCACAAGTGCGACATGTCAACATTTCAATGTACACTCAGAGAATTAACTAGGAAGTTATAAGACATATAAATAAATATACATTTTAAGACACGTTTTACTTCTATTAAGCCCTGTTTTCGCTTTTGTCAAGATTTGTGTTTTTATCTAATAATCGAATTTAAACAGAGAAATTATTAAAAAATATTTACGCACAACAATTTTTCTGAGTGTACGCACAAATTTAAATTGCAACAATGCGAAAAGCGATAGGGCACCATATAGCTTGTTTTCCCGTGGAAAAACTATTGCACAAGTCGCAAAAATTTATTCAATTTATGCAGGTTTTTTTTGTTGTTATTCTTTTTTTTTTTTGTTCAACTTTCGCGCGGATATTGAAAGCTGCGGTTTTGGCACCCCAAACTCGACTCATGCATTTATTTGAATATGGAAAATGCATGGTTATAAATATTAATATAGAGTAACACACACAAAACACCACCCCCCCCCCCATTTCCCCCTCTGGCACAGCCCCTGCAGAAATATTGCGAAATTGTTGAAGGCTGTTAAACAATTTGCCTGTCGCTTGGCTCAAAACAGTCAAATACTCATATATGCGTTATTTTATTAATATTTTGCTATTAAAAAAATGTGTGAAAATATAGAGTATTTACGTATATTTGTGTAAACCGCATATTTATCGCATATTTATATGCATATGTATGTCGACGGCACTCGCAAAGCCCTTCATAACTTTGTAAAAATTACTTTGTGCACTTGCATTTCAATTTGTTATGCGCCCAGTTTTTTATGCACTGTTCAAAAAGTGGGGTGGGCTTGGCCCTGAAGCACTGGGCGTGCTACAAAGTGCGCATGAAATGAGCGAAAAACACAGCGGGAATTTTGAGCTCACGAACACATAAAATATGCAGCGTAAAATAGTGCGTTAAACTGTGAAGAAATTTTTCATGGGAGGTGGGGGGTCAGGAAGGGGGTCCCATATGGAAATTGGCAAGCATAGCTCATAAATTTCATCAGATCTACCAGTTTCAAACATTGCTTAAGAATGAAATTCGAATGAAAGAAAATACATTCAAAATAAGGATAGAATAGATTTTTAATTGCAAAGAATATTTAACGTGGTTTGCTAGAAGAAAATTGAAGCAAATTCAAATCTTTAGCACCATTGAACCATGCATAGAAAATTATATACTACTTAATTGGCATTTAATGAGATTTAGAGCAGAATTAAGTCCAAACCAAACAAAAAATTCCTTCCCTATCAAAGTCGTTTGAATGTGGACAAAGTTATAGTAGTCTAATGTTTGCACCCAACTTTTGTATTTACGATTTGTGGCTAGAAAATATAACATTAATTTTTTGTGTTGCCAGATTTAAATGCAGAGTTAATTAAGACTAATTAAGTCTATTCTTATCAAAATCATTTCAGTTAAGATTAGGTCAGGGTATCGCAAAATGTTAACCCAATTCTATATGGAAATAATGTAAAATCAAACATAGCCTAATAAGAATTTAAAGCCACATTGTATACAGGTTTTAGAAGCACAAAAGACTCACTATACAAAAAGTTGCTTGTACAATTATTTGTTTATAATTTTGGGCGTTTAAAGAATTTCCATGCTATGTGGAATTAATTTGCCGTCGAGCATCCCTCACTTATGCGCCTACACTTTGTGAGCTACTCAACGACGCAATTCTCGAGAAATCCCCCGGAAATGGTCGTTAAAACGTGACTCAACCTTGTCGTTAGGTCATGACTGAGCATCTTCTATAGGTAAAATATATAACGTATATAGTAGTACTATAGCCCGGCAACCGGTTGGGCAGTAAAAACATATTTTTTCTAGCGCCAAAACTTAAGTGAATAATCACATTGACATCGATAAAAATAAACTAAAAGCTGCGACAGCAAATGCGCAATTTGTATTATTAATACAAATTTCTGCGAATTTCTGCAATGTGTAACAGAACACAAACAGACAGAGCGAGAGGCAGAGATGAGAATAGAAATATGAGGGGCAGCTGTCAAGCGTAAGCATAATAAACGAACTTGTGACGTCACGACGCTTACAGCGATCGACCGAGTGACCAACAAATCGTGTGAATGACAAGCCGGGGGCGCTTAGCGCTTTGCATGCTGATTTATTTTTAGCTCTTCATTTTTTTTTTGCAAGGTATTTAAAATAAATTTCAACGAAATGTTATCAGACGAAGGTGAATCATGCGTGAGGCGCTGCATAATAAGCAGAAATGTAAATGAGCAATGACAAAAGCGACAGTGAGTGAGAGAGAGAGAGAGAGCGAGAAATGCGTTAGAACAAAGCGGCAGATGAGCAGCTTAGAAACTGAGCTGATTGACAGCATGCTGTTAACTTAACAGCGACGCGCTCTCCCCACTCTCGCTCTCTCTCACTCAACTTAACAGCTGTTCGGCGCTGAGTCAGCGTTAAGTCTATGCATATAAATGTTAAAGCTTTGCTTAACAGCGAATTAGTTGGCAATTGCGTTGCGTGCGTAACAGAACTGCGTTTTCTCTGTAAGTTGGGCGTTTAATTTGCATGCGGCTTGTACTAAAAACTACGCACATAATTGGCGAACTCGAGAGTAATACAAACTTTTATTCAATTTATTTACATACACACGCACACACCCACCTATGCACCACCAAACCGATGCACCCGCCACACATAATACACAGCGCACAACCACAACAACAACAAATACAGCTACAAACACACTTGTCTCCAGCTCGTTCGTAGCAGTCTCAGAAGATAGCCTCGCAGACAGCACTGACATCGACCAGACTGTAATGGAAGCTATGCAAAAGCTGAAGGAGCAGGAGCAGGAGCAGCAGCAGGAGCAGCTGGCCGAAACAGCTCAAGATGGCGACACAATGGCGCATAATGAGGAAACGGAAATGCCGCTGCCTGACAGCGACAGCCATAATGCGACGGAGCCGGAGTCCTTGGCGGCCATTGAAAACTTTGGCGATGAGACAGACTCGGATTTGGTCGAGCCACAGTTGGCGCAGCTGCACAGGGAACGCGAGGAGTTGGAGTCCTCGGACGATGAGGAGGATGGGGCGCCAATTGAAATGAGCGACACCTTCAACGAGGAATGGGCCAACTTGGATGCCGAGGCGGAGGCAGCTGATCCGGGCAACGATTTGAATAATCACATCGACATCTATGAGAACTTTGCGCCCGTGGATCTGTCCAATGATATTGCCGTCAACGATGTGGCCGCCGCGAATCCAGACTATCCCTATAATCCAGACGCCGAGCTGATTGAGTTGCCCGCAGACGTTGAAACGATGCCAAAATTTGAGAAATTATCCCTGACGCCGCCGACGCCGGTGATGAAGTGATGCCCTTGGCCCAAAAGATACTGGGGACATAGTTAAGGACCTCGTCTTAAGTTGTTTTAGTTTTGTAAGCAGCAACTGCATTCATTTCTCATTGCTCGAATATCTCTTTAAAGTTAGGTATACGTATGCCCAAAAGAATATCGCAAAATACCTTAGGGAAAATCTAAAGAGCTGGGCACTCATTAAATTATTATCAGTGTTTTTCAGTAAGTACGAGTATTACAATTAATTGGCATATCCTGTGCATGCTAATCATATATTTATTGATGAAAAATATATAAATACCAAAAATATAAACAATTTTGATGCTTTACTTGGTTTGGATTTGTATGCTTTATTGGAATAAAAGTGTTATAGGGTACAGGAATATTTGTATACCCGATTAAGACTCCTAAAATGGATGTTATTAAGTTGTGAAAATTATTGCTAGCCGATTTAATTATGGGAAGCCCACCGATAAATATCGATTTCGTGCTGCTAACTACTTACCAAAATGCTATATTTCTTTTTTATATTTATAAATCTATTTTTATTCTTAACTTAATGACAAGATTAATTAATAAATATACATCTTCAAAAGCTTTTTAATTTATAAACATTTATTAAATGTCATGTTTATGATTATTAGTAGTAGGGTATCTCCCAGTCGACTAGCACAACCCAAATTGAATTTTAATTATATACTTCACTGATTTTGTAACGAATATTAAAAATTTATAATTCATGATTTCAATTTAAAACAAAAATTATTCATTTAATTTAACGAGAATTCCATCAATAATACCAATTATAACTGCTATTTGTATCGTATCTGATGCTGCAACATTAAAACGGCATTAAATATAGCAAAGTATAGAAAAAGATGCAAAAACTTTAAATTTATTGTTGGCCATATATTCCAAATAGAATTTCCATTTGGTGCTGTAAGCAGATCTAAGAGAAGGGAAGTGTTCTGCAAAACAAAAATATTTTTATATTACGGGTATTCCCTTTGATTGCTGTCTACTCACCTTAGAGCTTAAGAGCCTGTCAAATGTTTTCCCGACAGTTGGTTTCACTCCAGAAATGGCCCATTGCCAGTGTAAAAGTTCGATGCGAAAAAGTTGTCGTTTTAATTTCTGCTTAAATATTTCGATGCGATCATTGCATAATGCCAAGAGTAAAATTCGTAGAAAGGGCGCTAAACAATTGCCAATATAGATTAAGAACATAAAAATGTTTCTCTGCTTCTGTGTTCCTTTTTTGTATAAGATGATCTCGTGGAATATCTGTGCGTAATCCCGGCTAAAGTTTAGGAAGCTGATAAAGATCACGCCGGATACTTTAAGCCAGAGTTGGTTAACATTCTTATGCAATTCGTTCAGCTGAGCGTAGAGTTTATAGAACATAATCAGCTGACGTCTACAACGAGGACTCGGAAAGACTCCAAGTTGAGCATCCAGATAATATACACTTAGATTGGCCGAAAAGACTCTGAGCCAAGCTATCAGTATTATTTGATAGACAACGTAGGCACAGAAGAGTATTTCAAATAACAGTAGATTGAATAAATATAACCAGGGTTGCCATAGTGCTTCCAGTATTGTAAAACCATATTGTGTTAGAAATATGACGAATATATAAGAATCGAACTTAAATATCATGTTGTCAAAGTTTAGCTTTATAATTTCATGCATTTTTATTAATTTGTTAATGGCCACCAAGCAGGCTTCACTGTACTTGCGGCTGTGCACTAGATAAAAAATCCGTAAGAATTGCCAGTTGCTAATCAGCAGCGTTAAATGGAAAAGAAACGCCTCAAAATCGTTTTGAAATTTCGGAAAAGGCTTTTCTTTATATATTAGAGTATAACATAAAATACCAAAAATATTAGACTTGTTTAGTAGCAGTAGCAATATTTTAATAAACCATAGAAATTGTGTATTAGATTCATATGCGCGGTATTTTCTGCTTCTTGAACGGTATTTAAAGTTTCTGAAGCCGCCGAAACGACAGGTTAAATAAATTCCATCACATAATATTCTAACGCTCCAGCGAAAAAGATACTGCTCCAAGCGCTCCATTGATTGTAACTAAAATGTCCTTTAGGGTGGGTCTATCCTAGTTCCAGTTCCCGAGCAGGCAAAATGATTAATTGGTGTGATAATCAAATGTTAAGCTTCTATGATGGGAAACATAATTATGTCTGTTAAAAGTATTTATAGGATAGGGTAACTTTGGTGCACTTTGGAATACAAAGAAAATAAGTCTCAGATATTGACGTCAACATTATTATACATATTGTGTCTTTACTATTGCATTTACGTATTTATTTATAATTACTTTTACTGTTATTTTTAAATTTACATTAAAAACAAGACTAGTTTCACCGAAGATTGCCAGGTGGCATTTTGGGCATGATTTGTCCTCAAGAAATATTCTGCATTTAAAATAAAAATAAAAAAACTAAATTTTAACATTTCGACTCTACCAATATAACTATGTCTAGAACTATAATTAAAAACTTTAACTATAAACTATGACATTAGGCAATCAATTTAAGCGCACCACAAATTCAGCCAGGAGAATAATCAGGTTTCGTCAATTGATATTGTAAATTTATAATTTTTTCGATTAACATTTTAATTTTTACGTTATGAATAAGAATTATTTTAACAAGGATTGTTAGACAGTTATATGCATTATTATTTTTTTTATATTATACTGAACAATTTTTTATTCAATTAACAATCCAAAAAAATTTTTTTATTTTTTTTTATTTGATTCAATTCTTTTAACATTTTTCAATATAAAATAAATGTGAACTGAACAGTAATAATTAACTATATACATAATTGACTAGATTTCAACCTGTTACTTTGTGATCTCATTAGATAACTTATAGTTTATTTTTCTACTGTTCGAATTCACAACGATAACCAATAACGATTTCATCACAAATTTGGCCAAGAGAATATTTGCGTCTCGTCAATTGATATTGTAAATTTGACAGGGCATTTAGAAATGTTAGCCACACGCATAAGAGAAGAAACTCGATGCTAAGTGTTTGGCGCACGTGCCAAATGTGATTTTTGATCGGATGTGTGTGCTGCTGCAGGGCAAAACAGGTGAACTGGAAATAATAATATTAATATAAATAATAATAATTATATAAATGAAAATACCCCATATACCCTACTCACCTTGATATCTGTCAATCTCTCAAATAGTATTTCTCGATCGGAATTTAAATTTTCAGGTGATCGATTCCAGTGCAACAATTCGATTAGGTAAATTTGCTGACCTATGAGTTTCGTGAGATTTTCAATTCGAGTATTGCATAAGCCCAATACGAAAATTCTTATTAAAGGTGCCAGGCATAGGCCAATCTTAAGGTTAAAGAAGTATTTCCACTTCTCCATTGCACTCTCATGTGAGTAAATAACATATTTCAGCTCTTCTGCTAAATTCTGCGATAGCATGACAATACTGGCAAACAAGCCGCCGGCAACCTTCAACCAGTGTTGTGTAACGCGACAGTGCACATCGCATATGCGAACATAGAACTGATAAAAGAGCAATAGCTGACGACGATTGCGT
Source organism: Drosophila sordidula (assembly GCA_035047465.1). Taxonomy (NCBI): domain Eukaryota; kingdom Metazoa; phylum Arthropoda; class Insecta; order Diptera; family Drosophilidae; genus Drosophila; species Drosophila sordidula. The sequence goes on along the minus strand of JAWNPQ010000090.1, from coordinate 2,577,099 downwards.
GTCCTGGGCTGAAAATTCCCGGGATAACAATCGAGAAACCTGAGCAACACTTTGTGCCAGGCCATAAGCATCAACTGATAGATAAAGTAGGCCCAATAGAAGATCTCGAAGAATATACACTGATATGTAAACATCAGCGGACATTCTGTGGTTCTGAGTAGATTCCATATTTGTAACAGACTTAAACCAAATTCAAACATCGATGTGATCAGTATATTCCTTTCGATAGTAAAATAGGTTTTGTCGAAGGTCGCAATCATATTTCGGTGTAATTCGATGATCCTGTTGATCACAGTCACATAGGCAGCACTGTTATTCCAACTGTGCAGGAGAAATGACATTTTCAAACACTGCCAACTGACGGTGCCAAATATAGAGAACTCCATGAAAAAGATATACCCAGAAGACTTTTCATCCATTTGAGAGTAACCAAACAGAATATTCAAAACCATATAAAGCAAGAATATATAATCAAAAAGCAAGAGCTTATCTTAATAATCGAACATATTAATTTTTTTATAGTTTGATGCTGACAGATATATAATTTTCCAGAGTCCTCGTTATAGTTGAAATGGCCAAAGGCACAGCAACGACAAAGCAGATAAATAGCACGACTTAAAATATGAATTATCCTGTGAAATAATAACTTTTCCATTTCCACTTCGATGTGCTCCCAACGCTGTTTTCGCATAAACTAAACATTTAATGTTAGCTGCAGGATACATCAGCATATATCAAATAAATATTCGTCTTAAATTATGGACTATTACACTCTATAGAACTGCAGTTGCCAAGTGACATAATTATTACAACATATATGGGCAACATCATTAGTATAATTATGTCTGTTATAAGTAGAGGATAGGGTAACTTTGGTGCACTTTGGAATAGAATGTAAAAATGTCTCAGATCTTGAGGTCAACTATATTTTCCATATTGTGTTTTTATTTTTTCTTTTATCAATTTATTTATTAATTTATAATTTTTTCGATTAACATATTAATTTTTATCTTATAAATAAGAAGAACTTTAACAAGGATTGTCGGACAGTTATATGCATTATTATTTTTTTTTATATTATACTGAAACTATTTTATAAAATTAACAATCAACAATTCTTTTATTTTTTTTAATTTGATTCCATTCTTTTAACATATTTTAACAGTAATATTTAACTATAAATTTTATAAGTTAATTGTATATAAACGTATACCGTAATGATTACAACCTGTTACTTTGTGATCTCATTAGATAACTTATAGTTTATTTTTCGCATGTTCGAAATCGCAACGATAACCAATATCCATTTCATCACAAATTTGGCCAAGAGAATATTTGCGTCTCGTCAAGTGATATTGTAAATTTGACAAGGCATTTAGAAATGTTAGCCACACGCATAAGAGAAGAAACTCGATGCTAAGTGTTTGACGTACGTGCCAAATGTGATTTTTGATCGGACGAGTATGCTGCTGCAGGGCAAAACAGGTGAACTGCAAATAATAATATTAATATAAATAATAATAATTGTATAAATGAAAATCGATTAATTCATTCATCAAGATATATCCTACTCACCTTGATATCTGTCAGTCTGTCAAATAGTATTTCTCGATCCGAATTTAAATTTTCAGGTGATCGATTCCAGTGCAACAATTCGATTATATAAATTTGCTGACTTATGAGTTTCGTGAGATTTTCAACTCGATTATTGCATAAGCCCAAGACGAAAATTCTCACAAAAGGTGCCAGGCATAGGCCAATCTTAAGGGTAAAGAAATATTTCCACTTCTCCATTGCACTCTCTTGTGAGTAGATAATATTTTTAAGCTCTTCTGCTAAATTCTGCGATAGCATAACAATACTGACAAACAGGCCGCCCGCAACCTTCAACCAGTGTTGTGTAACGCGACAGTGCACATCGCATATGCGAACATAGAACTGATAAAAGAGAAACAGCTGACGACGATTGCGTGTCCTGGGCTGAAAATTCCCGGGATAACAATCGAGAAACCTGAGCAACACTTTGTGCCAGGCTATTAGTATTAGCTGATAGACAAAGTAGGCCCAAAAGAAGATTTCGAAGAATATACACTGATATGTAAACATCAGAGGACAGTGAGATGTTCTGAGTAGATTCCATATTTGTAACAGACTTAAACCAAATTCAAACATCGATGTGATCAGTATATTCCTTTCGATGGTAAAATAGGTTTTGTCGAAGGTCGCAATCATATTTCGGTGTAATTCGATGATCCTGTTGATCACAGTTACATAGGCAGCACTGTTATTCCAACTGTGCAGGAGAAATGACATTTTCAAACACTGCCAACTGACGCTGCCAAATATAGAGAACTCCATGAAAAAGATATACCCAGAACACTTTTCATCCATTTGAACAGAGAAACCAAACAGAATTTTCAAAACCATATAAAGCAAGAATATATAATCAAGAATCAAGAGACTTATCTTAATAACCGCAGTTATTAATTTTTTTATAGTTTGATGCTGACAGATATATAATTTTCCTATGTCCTCGTTGTACTTGAAATGTCCAAAGACACAGCAACGACAAAGCAGATAAATAGCACGACTTAAAATATGAATTATCCTGTGAAATAATAACTTTTCCATTTCCACTTCGATGTGCTCCCAAAGCTATATTCACATAAACTAAACATATAATGTTAGCTGCAGGATACATCAGCATATATCGAATAATTATTCTTCTTAAATTATGGACTATTACACTCTATAGAACTACAGTTGCCAAATGACATAATTATTCCAACATATATGGGCAACATAATTTGTATAATTATGTCTGTTAAAAGTAGAGGATAGGGTAACTTTGGTGCACTTTGGAATACAATGTAAAAATGTCTCAGATCCTGATGTCAGCTTACATATTGTATTTTTATTTTTAATTAATAATTTTTTACTATTATTTTTAAATTTACATTATAAATAATAATAGTTCTAACGAAGATTGTTGGCTAGTTATATTGATTTTTATTTTATATTATACTTAAATTATTTTATACAGTTAGCAAAAAAAAAAATTATAATTACATCTTCAAAAATAATTTTGTATAAAATTAACAGCAACCAATTCGAAATAAAACAGATTTTCATGTTTGATGACATTTTTGTGTGTATTTGTCCTCTAAATTGATTCTGCATTTAAAATAATATGCATTATTAAAAATAAATATTTGTTTTTTTATTTTATTTATTAATATTAAAACAAAAATCATCTCTAATTAATTTCGAACACATTTTATTTTTAAATTAACCAAATTCATATTATTTATCGATCAGTATAATAATAACTTTAAGCTTGTTAATGTTATACTATTTTTGTTAAAAATCATTTAAAAAATTTACAAAATGTTAACATAAAGCACTCGCATAACAAGGTTAAATTTTAGCCGTTTTATATATTGGAAATAAACCATGTTATTCAACGCACAAGATGAAGAAATTTCCTTAATTCGTGACACTTTTATTCTTTCTAATTTGTAGCTATATATAGCAGTTTATGGTTACAAAATATAACACTATGACAAAATCTGTAATTATGAGCTTTAAACTAAATTTATAACAATAAACTCAAACAATAATAAATATCTATGAATTATATAACTTAATAATATCTAAGCATATACCATAATGAATGAAACCTGTTACTTTGTGAACTCCTTAGATAACTCATAGTTTTTTAGTGTTGGAAACCGCAAAACAGGCAAAACAGGTGAACTGGAAATAATATTAATATTAATTAATATAAATAATAATAATTGTATAAATGAAAATCATAAAGATATACCCTACTCACCTTGATATCTGTCAATCTGTCAAATAGTATTTCTCGATCGGAATTGTGCAACAATTCGATTAGGTAAATTTGCTGACCTATGAGTTTCGTGAGATTTTCAATTCGGTTATTGCATAAGCCCAAAACGAAAATTCTCACAAAAGGTGCCAGGCATAGGCCAATCTTAAGGGTAAAGAAATATTTCCACTTCTCCATTGCACTCTCATGTGAGTAAATAACATATTTCAGCTCTTCTGCTAAATTCTGCGATAGCATGACAATACTGGCAAACAAGCCGCCGGCAACCTTCAACCAGTGTTGTGTAACGCGACAGTGCACATCGCATATGCGAACATAGAACTGATAAAAGAGCAATAGCTGACGACGATTGCGTGTCCTGGGCTGAAAATTCCCGGGATAACAATCGAGAAACCTGAGCAACACTTTGTGCCAGGCCATAAGCATCAACTGATAGATAAAGTAGGCCCAATAGAAGATCTCGAAGAATATACACTGATATGTAAACATCAGAGGACATTCTGTGGTTCTGAGTAGATTCCATATTTGTAACAGACTTAAACCAAATTCAAACATCGATGTGATCAGTATATTCCTTTCGATAGTAAAATAGGTTTTGTCGAAGGTCGCAATCATATTTCGGTGTAATTCGATGATCCTATTGATCACAGTCACATAGGCAGCACTGTTATTCCGACTGTGCAGAAGAAATGACATTTTCACTGCCAACTGACGCTGCTAAATATTGAGAACTCTAGGTAAAAGTTATAGCCAGCACTCTTTTCTTGAATATTTTCCGAAAAACGAATTAAAATATTCACGACTATGTAAGTCAAAAACGTATAATCATTAAACAACAAATATATCTTAATAATCGAACATATTAATTTTTTTATAGGTTGATGCTGACAGATATATAATTTTCCCATGTCCTCGTTGTACTTGAAATGTCCAAAGACACAGCAACGACAAAGCAGATAAATAGCACGACTTAAAATATGAATTATCCTGTGAAATAATAACTTTTCCATTTCCACTTCGATGTGCTCCCAACGCTGTTTTCGCATAAACTAAACATATAATGTTGGCTGCAGGATACATCAGCATATATCGAATAAATATTCGTCTCAAATTATGGACTATTACACTCTATAGAACTACAGTTGCCAAATGACATAATTATTCCAACATATATGGGCAACATATTTTGTATAATTATGTCTGTTAAAAGTAGAGGATAGGGTTACTTTGGTGCACTTTGGAATACAATGTAAAAATGTCTCAGGTCCTGCTGTCAGCTTTTTTATACATGTTGTATTTTATTTTTTATTTTTAATTTTTTACTATTATTTTTAAATTTACATTAAAAATAACAATAGTTGTAGTATATTAAATTTTGTTTTGTATTATACTTAAATTATTTAATACAATTAGCAAATAAAAAAAAAAAATTATAATTAATGTAAATTTGATTCAATTCTTCAAAAATATTTTAGTATAAAATTAACAGCAACCTACTAAAAATAAAACAGTTTTTCATGTTTGATGACATTTTTGTGAGTATTTATCCTCTAAATTGATTCTGCACTTAAAATAATATGCATTATTAAAAATAAATATTTGTTTTTCTATTTTTTGTATTAATAATATAATATAATTCGAACACATTTTATTTTTAAATTAACCAAATTCATATTATTTATCGATCAGTATAAAAATAACTTTAAAATTGTTAATGTTATACATTTTCTGATAAAAATTATTAAAAAATTTAAAAAATGGTGACATATAAGCACTCCCATAACAAGGTTAAAATGTAGCCTTTTTATATGATAATAAACAGCTATAACTTATATAATTTAATAATGTCTAAACATATACCATAATGAATGTAATGAATGTAATGTTACTTTGTGAACTCCTTAAATAACTCATAGTTTTTTTAGTGTTGGAAACCGCTTTGATTACCTCGTTATTGGTGATCGATTAAAAATGTTGCTTTAACTGTGTACATGTACAGTAAATTGATATTGTAAATTTGACATGGCATTTAGAAATGTTATCCATACGCATAAGAGGAGAAACTCGATGCTAATTGTTTGATCCACGTGCCAAATGTGATTCTTGATCGGACGAGTGTGCTGCTGCAGGGCAAAACAGGTGAACTGGAAATAATATTAATATCAATAATAATGATTATATAAATGAAAATTGATTAAATAATTTATAAATATATACCCTACTCACCTTAAAATCTGTCAATCTGTCAAATAGTATTTCTCGATCGGAATTTAAATTTTCAGGTGATCGACTCCAGTGCAACAATTCGATTAGGTAAATTTGCTGACCTATGAGTTTCGTGAGATTTTCAATTCGGTTATTGCATAAGCCCAAAACGAAAATTCTCACAAAAGGTGCCAGGCATAGGCCAATCTTAAGGGTAAAGAAGTATTTCCACTTCTCCAGTGCACTCTCTTGTGTGTAGATAATATCATTCAGCTCTTCAGCTATATTCTCCGATAGCATGACAATACTGGCAAACAAGCCGCCGGCAACCTTCAACCAGTGTTGAGTAACGCGACAGTGCACATCGCATATGCGAAAGTAGAACTGATAAAAGAGAAATAGCTGACGACGATTGCGTGTCCTGGGCTGAGAATTCCTGGCATACAAATCGAGAAACCTGAGCAACACTTTGTGCCAGGCTATTAGTATTAGCTGATAGACAAAGTAGGCCCAAAAGAAGATTTCGAAGAATATACACTGATATGTAAACATCAGAGGACAGTTAGATGTTCTGAGATGATTCCATATTTGTAACAGACTTAAACCAAATTCAAACATCGATGTGATCAGTATATTCCTTTCGATAGTAAAATAGGTTTTGTCGAAGGTCTCAATCATATTTCGGTGTAATTCGATGATCCTATTGATCACAGTCACATAGGCAGCACTGTTATTCCAACTGTGCAGGAGAAATGACATTTTCAAACACTGCCAACTGACGGTGCTAAATATTGAGAACTCTAGGTAAAAGTTATAGCCAGCACCATTTTCTTCAATATTATTCGAAAAACGATTCACCGTAGTCAACACTATGTAAATAAAAAACGAATTATCAATAAGCAACAAATATATCTTAATAACCGCAGTTATTAATTTTTTTATAGTTTGATGCTGACAGATATATAATTTTCCAGAGTCCTCGTTGTACTTGAAATGTCCAAAGACAAAGCAACGACAAAGCAGATAAATAGCACGACTTAAAATATGAATTATCCTGTGAAATAATAACTTTTCCATTTCCACTTCGATGTGCTCCCAACGCTGTATTCGCATAAACTAAACATATAATGTTAGCTGCAGGATACATCAGCATATATCGAATAAATATTTTGCTTATTATTCTTTTTAAATTATGGACTATTACACTCTATATAACTATTTCCATTATTTTAACACATATGGGCAACATCATTTGTATAATTACGTCTGTTATAAGTAGAGGATAGGGTAACTTTGGTGTACTTGGGAATACAATGTGAAAATGTCTCAGAACTTGAGTTCAGCTTTATTATTTTTATTTTTATTATTTTTTTTGTTTATATGTTTATATGTTTATTTTTTAATGTAAAATTTTTTATAAATGTTTTAAATTTTACGTTATAAATAGGAAAACTTATAACAAATCAAGTCAGTTATATGCATTTTATTTTTTTTATTATTTTAAATTATACTGAAATTATTTTATACAATTAACAAAAAAAATTTTTAATTTGATTCCATTCTTTTAACATATTTTAGTATAAAATTTACCGCAAGCTTCTTAAAACTGAACTGAACAATAATAAATAACTGTAAATGATATAACGTAATGATTTCAACCTGTTACTTTGTGATCTCATTATATAACTTATAGTTTATTTTTCTAGCCTTCGAAATCGCAACGATAACCAATAACGATTTCATCACAAATTTGGCGTTTTCCACTTCGATGTGCTCCCAACGTTGTCTTCTCCTACACTAAACACATAATGTTAGCTGCAGGATTTATCAGCATATACATATGTAAGACATATTTATTTAATTTTTTTTATTAATTGGCATCGTATCATTATCATACTCTATATAAGCATGGTTCATAAATGACGTCATAATTCTTATATATTATGCTTTATTGGTGTGCCACATAAAGTTCTACCCCTTGGGCACATATTGTAGTATTGGGAAACAATGATGGAAAACATTGATCGAACTTTTTTTGCGCATAAAAAACTTTGGATTGAATATGCCTTTTACTGCTAATGAGTTGTGCGTTTAATTAATGGTTAACTTATGGCCAGTTAATTACGCGTTAACCTTTTGTTCACATTTTTTTAACAGCTACTAAGCCTCTTGTTGCAATTGTAAACTTTTAATGCTTCCCCAATTAAATGTTGCGTTTGACAGCTGTTAATATGCTCTGTTAAATTAAAAACATTTTAACATTGCTGCAAGTGCAACTAGTAGGTCGCTGTAAGGACGGTCTGTTAAGGCTTGAGCAGTTTAACAGTGTTGTCTTAGCAGCTGATGTTTAAATGGGAACAAGTAGTTTATTATTATTATTATTATTAGTATTTAAAGTATAGGTTAAATTGTAATTGTTGCAATATTTTCCCCTTTTTCATAGTTCTTATATTTGTTGCAAAATTAGGTTTAAAGAAACATATATAACTCTAGTAATAAGTCAATAATGATAGCCTTTTAAAAATGGCATTGCACTGCGTTCTTGTCGCAGGTTAGTTTTAATAGTCGCCGTATGCAAACAGCACGAGCAATAACATAAGGACTTAACATGCACGCAAAGCATAAACCGATGTACCAATGTGATCTTAACATAAGTTAAATAACATTGAGTGAATTTTAACATGTAACTCACTCATTTTGCAGCGAAGTGCTGATCCCGTTGGTCGCAGTTTAATTCGGTGTGTAATTTGGTGGCGATATAAACGTTTAAATATACGTTTATTTATTAATAACTAGGCAAAGTGTGTGATTTATTATGAAAGTGCATTTTTGTATTGAATGGTGTGTGTAAAAAGATGTTTTAATTATAAAAAATGCCGCGAGAGAGAGGTGCGCGAAAAAAGCAATGCAAAGTCGAATAAACGAGCTGCCAGCACGTGCACTTCAAATATTACAGTTATAATAATGCGTGTCTGTAAGTATGCACATATGTGCAAGTAGTGCATTTAATAGAACCGCTATCTTCAATACCGTATTGATTTATGTTGTGCAAATAGCAAAAAAGCCGTTGTAATTTCTGCCATTTCATTTTATATTTACCTGTTTTCAATATTTACGCGTCAATTTCATTTTGCTTTCGCTTGTGTGCAGACACTTTACGAATTTCTTCTTTTTTTCATATGCTTTTTTTTTGAAAACTGAAAAGGGGTAAAATGGGGTTTATTGGTTTTGTCCGAAAGTTTGTAACACTATATATATTCTTGATCATCAGGATTAGCCAAGTGGACTTTCCGTCAAATTGTCGATAACCCATCTAGAATCGATAAATATCGAGGTTTTAACTGAGTGCCCAGAGTTGGGCAAATGGTATCTGCTAGTCGCGCACTCCCGACTAGACTCTTGATTCATTCTGCTGCTGTTGTTTGGGTGAGTTGGGAGCCCATTGAATGCACAAGTGGCCAACATATTTGTACATTATCGGGCTGGGGGTAGTTTATGCTACCTCATCTGGCCAGTTGCCAACTGCCCCGCAACGGCAACATCATTATCATTGTCATCATTATCAGCTTTAACATCATTCGCATGTGCATTGCATAAAGCATAAAGGTAAGTAATTATGGCGTCGCAATTGGCGCCTTTTCAAGTGGCAATTGGCGGCCTCGCACTGCGCTCGGCTTCAGCTGCAGCTGCAGCTTTCGTGTTTGCATAGCTGTTGCCATGTTGGCCCCCTTACTGTTGTTGTTGTTGCGAGAATGGCAACTTTTCAATTTGTTTTTTGTATTTGTGTTTACGAGCGCAAAATTATACATGCGAGTGTACGCTCGTTAAATAAGATCTATTTCATCTGTGAACAAAAATTACATTCGGGCGGTTATTTGAACGGTTTTGGCATTGATTCAACTACAGCAACTATATTATTATCCTGGACTTTTATTTATAGTGCACCGCGCATTACATTTCTTTTCAATATTTATTCAATTGTTTTCAATTTTATTGTATTGTATTGTAATTTTTTTGAAAACCTAATCTATTAACTATGACTTATCCAGACACTTGCCGCCTCTGTAAGCAATTTATATTTATCGGCGCCAATCTGACATTGGTTAAATTTAGCTTAGGGCTTAATCTGCTAATCTGTTGCTAAGCTATGATCCTTGAACAAAATCCGGTACATGCTTTTTTCACCAAAAATTTCAAAGAAATTTTATTTTCAAAAATGAATATATTTTAAATGCCGAATCAATCTAGAGGACAAACCATGACCAAAATACCATCAACCATGAAAATCTGGCTTATTTTTGGCAAAGTTATGAGAGTTTGAAATATGGGAGCTATGGATCCGAGAGCTTTACATGTCAAAATTTGTGTAAATTTTGGCATGATTTTTGATCAAAAATTTGACCCCCTCAGAATCGGTTTTAATGTTATTTTTTATACTAATAGTGACCACCACAATCGATTAAAAATGTAAATTTGCAATTTTAAATTTTGAAAAAAAATTTTTTTCCAAAATGAGTAAGGGGGGAGTACATGCTTTTTTCACCAAAAATTTCAAAAATATTTATTTTCAAAAATGAATATATTTCAAATGCCGAATCAATCTAGAGGACAAACCATGACCAAAATGCCATCAACCATGAAAATCGGGCTTATTTTGGCAAAGTTATGAGAGTTTGAAATATGGGAGCTATGGATCCGAGAGCTTTACATGTCAAAATTTTTGTCAATTTTTGCATGATTTTTGACAAAAAATTTGACCCCCTCAGAATCGGTTTTAATGTTGTTTTTTATACTAATTGTGACCACCACAATCGATTAAAAATGTAAATTTGCAATTCTAAATTTTGAAAAAAAAATTTTTTCGAAAATGAGTAAGGGGGGAGTACATGCTTTTTTTTACCAAAAATTTCGAAAAAAATTTATTTTCAAAAATGAATATATTTCAAATGCCGAATCAATCTAGAGGACAAACCATGGCCAAAATGCCATCAACCATGAAAATCGGGCTTATTTTGGCAAAGTTATGAGAGTTTGAAATATGGGAGCTATGGATCCGAGAGCTTTATATGTCAAAATTTTTGTCAATTTTTGCATGATTTTTGACAAAAAATTTGACCCCCTCAGAATCAGTTTTAATGTTGTTTTTTATACTAATTGTGACCACCACAATCGATTAAAAATGTAAATTTGCAATTCTAAATTTTGAAAAAAAAATTTTTTCGAAAATGAGTAAGGGGGTAGTACATGCTTTTTTCACCAAAAATTTCAAAAAAAATTTATTTTCAAAAATGAACTTTTTTCAAATGCCGAATCAATTTAGAGGACAAACCATGACCAAAATGCTATCAACCATGAAAATCGGTTATATTTTGGCAAAGTTATGAAAGGTTGAAATATAGGAGCCAAAGAGCTTTACATGTCAAAATTGTTGTAAATTTTTGCATTTCCCAAAAAAAAAAAAACAGTTTATAGATGTGTACTTTAATTTAATTACAAGTTAACTCGCATATTATTTGTGTAATTGGTTGTCGCTTGTCTCTTCTAACCGCATCATACATTCTTTGGGATTTCGTTACTTTATCTACATGTTGTCTAAATGCAATTTGTGATAACAAATTGTTTCATAACGCTTCTCCTCCTTTTTTCTATCCCCCTGTCAACACAGCTGTTACCAGCTTGCCACACACGTGCCACAACCACAACACGGGCTAGAAGTGTTGCACGCTAGCCCCAGGAACTGGGTTCCATACGCAGATACTTAATGATGCGCCCGTCCGGGCCACACATGTCCTTTGGCACACCTCGTTCCTGCTGCCGCCCCGTTGTATAACTAAATAAGGATTTTAATTCGTTGGCAACGCTTTGTTGACGGCAACTGCTTTAGTTGCCCCCATTTTAAGCCCCATTGTGGACTGGGTAAACATCGAGAGAACGGGCCACAGATTTGCCGGAGATTAGCGTCGGGGAGTTTTCGTGGCTTCTTTGTTTCGATGTTGCTCAGCGGGCTGAACTTAATTAATTTTTGCTTATTTTATTTGTTCACTCAATAGGAACAGGTGAAAATGTAGCACGGATATGAATTATATTTAAGTTCACTTGAAGCAGAAGAACGCAATGCCATAAGCATAACATAAACAAACATTAATTTAACTACGAAAACAAAGTTACTCGCTACTTTGGATAAAGTTAATATTAGATAAGTCGTTCCGAAAAAAACCTATAAAATTTAAATTTAAATGTTTTTATCTATTTTTCTTGATTTCATTTTCCACACGCTTCAGTATGCTGTCCATATTGGTAACCAGCTGTTCCAGAATTTCCTCCAGCAGGGAAACACGATTGTTGAGGCTGAAGATATACAAATATAGTATAGGTATATGAAAAATGAAATACCTACCGAAACATATCTTTGTTTTTCACATCTGGCGGTACGTCTTCAAAGTAATGTGCCCTACAAATAAAGTATTTTTCCAGTACTATAAATTATATATATAAGTATAATTCTTACTCGGCCTCTGTCATATTTCTACGCAGTTCAACTTTGGGCTGTTGGTAGCGATTGGCCCGATCGTCCACTTCATCGTTTTCATCTTCTTCTTGTTTTTCTCTTGGAAAGCGAACAGTGGGAGCGTGACGTTTACGTCCACAGCGCATTATAAAATTAATGGCAGCCGTTAGTTTCTTATAGATATAGGAGCCAAGCTGACTGCGTCCTTGAGTTATTTCACTCTTAACCGAGTTGTACGTTTCCATTATGATGGCCAAGAACATATTCTATAGAGGGGAACAGGGGAAATGCTTTAAATATTCCTTACCATAATCAGGAGCAGGCCGCTTACCAGTAAAATAAAGAAGACCAATAGAATATAAGTTAAAAAGTAAATAGGGCCCAGCACACGATTTGCTTCCTCAATTAGATTATACTGAAAATCGCCGAGAATCATGCGTATCATGGTCAATATAGAGGTCATAAAATTGCGAAAATCTGGATGTTTGGTGCCAAACAGCAGCAAACCCAGTTGGGCATAGGCCAGAAATACAATGCCAAACATAAGACTAAAGCCAGCCAAGTCCTTGGAGCACTAAACGGCAAGAATAAGGATAATTGAAATTGAAGGGGGAAAAATATATTCCGACATACGCGCTTCAATGTGGTCGTAAACTGCACGAGTGTCTTGTTGAAGCTTATGAACTTAAAGATCTTGATCCAAACTAGAAATGCCAATACGGCCATCATATCCACATAGATGGTATTCCAAAAGCATAGAGTATCCAAACTTAAGTAGGTTTCCTCGAATTTGGCCCTATTGATCAGAGACTTTACCTTGAACGTGTGCCAAATGTTATAGACCAAGGCCAGGTAACAAATCTGTGCATGAGATATATAATATATATATAGTGTTTGGCTTGGCTTAGCTGAAGCAAACTTACGAATAAGATAAGTGCGTCCTGTATATTGAGTATGGAACTGAAGTAATTCCGGCAGCCACATTTACGCAAGGCATTGATCTCATAAACGTTATAGTACACCACCATAACATACCAGAATATATAGACTGTGCACATGACCAGACTCTTATCGGTTAAGAACGAAAACTGTTTGACCGTCTGCAGTTGACTCTGTGGTATAACCCCGCCAGTGGGTGGTATTTCCGCTATGAATCTGCAAGTAAAACAATCGCATGATAAAGCATTTCAAAAAGCGATTTTGATTAAAACACCCCTAAACAAGAGGATCAACAATCACTGTACAAATGTTACAAAATCTAAATTTGTATCCATTTGTTTCTAGATAAAGCTATATAAGATAGTTGTTTTCAAATATAAATGTTTTGACCAGATCGTATTTATTAGCTATATGATGGTCCGAACATTATGCAAATTTTCAAAAATATATCTCCAAAACTGACACTTGATTTGCAGAGAAGATAGACAGAATATAGAGAATTGAATTATTAAATGTTAATTTAATAAAAATATTTAAAAATTTATATATATACTGCACTTACTTGGCGCTCTGAAAGACATCGGTATTCTCATTGTACAAATTAAACTCGATCAGGCAGACCCGCGAGCCGCGATCCAGCCAATGTTGATCTTTCAGATTCGTTATCGTTTGCAGATTCTGGCTTTTGCTGAAGGTCAAATCGATGGTATAGCCACCGGTACGGTAGAAGCCCAATGTTGTCCACAGTGGCATCGCGTCCAATTGACCCATTGTCCGATATGGGGCGCCGCCGTGCTGGTGGATAATCTCCTCCGCACCGGCGGAATACTCGGCATAGCAGGTGTTGAAGTACCGTATGAAGGCATCGTTCACATAACAGCTATCCTTGCGAACGCGTATCTGGCGCAATCGTGGCGGTCCCAGCAGCAGATTCTCATGCAAAAAAACGCGGCCCTCGAGATGTGTCTTGTTATCGTGAACCGCACCACCCGCACCATCCGCACCTTCCGCACCACCCGCACCATCCGCACCACCCGCCCCACCCGCACCACCCGCCCCACCCGCCCCACCCGCACCTTCCGCACCACCCGCACCACCCGCCCCACCCGCACCACCCGCACCTTCCGCACCACCCGCACCTTCCGCACCACCCGCACCTTCCGCACCATCACCTTGCGCCCTACGCCGCAGCCTCTTGCCGTGTTCAGCGTTTCCAGATGGATCTTTAAGTACAAATTGTCTATGTTCGCCGTGTAGTCGCTCGTCCTCGGTCTCATCAATTTGCGAGCCATCGGAATTGACGATGGTCATGTCGCCGTGCAGTGTTACCAGAAAATTGTGGATCATATAGTCCCAGAAGTCTGGTATGGTGATCAGTTTCTCAAAATTGATCGTCACCGATGGCGCCACGACCATATCGCGTGTGGTGAACAGTTTCTTCATCGTGTCGTTAAAATAAAACATATAGGAGTGACGCACGGAGAGTGTGACTGCGATCGAAATCGGATTAGTATTACGAACAGAATTGTGGATTAGAACTTATATCTTAATTGAGAGTTTCATTGATTATACGTGGAGTTTACAACATAAAATAGATATTAAACAATTTATTGCTGTTTAAGTGACGCATGTTAAAGTTGACGCTGTCTCTGTTAAAGTGACGCTGTTAAAGAGCGCTGTACGGGATAAACTGTTATAGCATAGCTGTTAAAGTGATGCTTTTAAAATGAAGTTAACTGAAAGAAGAAACGAGACGAGCCATTCATTCAGATGGACGGACAGACGGACTCGACTATAGATGCTGACTAAGAATACACTGCTACTGATTTACCCATTTTCAATGGGTCTAGGGTATAAAAATGCTACGTTGATGTGTTGCTGAAGATTCTCAAAAATCAAAACTGTACTCACCCAGCGAAGTCAAAATGAGAAATATGATGAATACGGCGAACTCCATGAGAGCATCGCGCACCTCCTCGTCGGTGGTGTAGAGAATTCGGGAGGCCTTCACCTTGATGGTGTCGCGTTTCTCGTATGTCGATCGACGCGGTGGTTCGGAGGTCAGAGTTAGGCGTCGTTCGACGGGCTGCGGTTCTTCAATATCCGTCTCGGTCTCCTGTGCGGGTTTCTTGTGGCGCAGGATTTTGATCAAGCGGTTCGCGCCCTCGCCGGTGGCGCCCAGTGGCTCGGGCACGGGCAGAGAGGCGGCCGATTGCGATTCACGGATATCTGGAACAGCGTCCGACACGTTCACGCGCAACGGCCGCTTCCGCGGCTGCTCACTTTGCGCCTCCTGGGGCTGCTGCGAGTGGCGTGGCGGCGAGAACTCACGCGTTGTTTGGAAGCGCGGCGATCGCGGCACGGGCGGCGGCGGCTTGCGGGGCGAGCGCTGCGGCGGTCTGGGGCGTAATGGACGCTTCGACGGCCCTGGCTTATCATCATCTTCGTCAGACATTATTTACGCTTTCTTCTCTTTACTAATATTTATTTTTGTTTTTATTTAATTTTCGTCTCGTTTGCCTATTTCGGTTTCAAAAACTCGACTGAGCCAGTGGCAAACGGGCCGCTCTGACAGGACCCAGCCTGAAGTTTGAGCAATGCTTGCTTTGACCTATCAAATCGGCAGCAAAGGGTGCGGGGCAGAAACATGTAGGGGCCACTAAGAGCGTTTTAGTTAAGAGACGCCGACTTGAAGATATCCTGCATGCAGCCAGCTCCGCTTATTTCTTTTTTATAGAAATTTGAACAATGAATTATGCTGCCTTATTTAAATGAATTTCAGTTCTAAACCATGAAATATAGCAATTTTATGATAAAATCAAATCAGATCAATCAGTTCAGATTTAAACAGAGTTATAACAGCATAAACTGTTCATCAAATACTTTATTTATTGTATGTTGTTTCTAAATGAAAATTTTTAAGTTATTTACTGTTATGCTTACTATCGAATTTTTTAAAGATATTTATGAATTAATAAGGAGGTCTTATCATAAATGTATCGTTAAAATATCGTTAATTTTGACAACGGCTTTTTACAGGCTTAAAAAATTGAAATATTCTTGGCGCAGAAAAATACTCAGAAAAGTTTTGTTTTAAAACGATATTTTTCGATTTTAGAGGTAGTTCCAAGTGTGATATATGCAAAGTGTGGAATTCCAAATGTTTCCTCCCGCCTATCAGATACATATGCACAAATATATAGACCCTATTTAACCACTTTTACGGGGTATAGCGCATAAAAAATGGCAAGAAATTCAGCCAACATCTGCACAGCAGCCGTGTCCCCATACCCATGCATATATCCTGGCCCCCATACATATGCATATTTCATGCGTTAACGCCAACATTTGAATTGCAGGAGCAGCAGCAGCTAAAGGGGAAGTGAGGCGGGGGGGAGGGGAGCCTGTGGCAGTTGCAACTGCAGGCAGTTTTTGATTTATGGTCCTCGCTGGGCAGCTCAGCGGCTCCTTTGGGCTATCAGCGCCCAGTTGAGTTGTCAGGGCACATAAAAAATGCATGTACAATCGCATAAATGTGATAAGATCCCTCAAGAACGGTTCACAGTGGCTGCCACAGCGGCTTAAGGACCCGGCTCCTTGGATAGCATTGCGTTGCAAAATATGATTTCTTATGCAAATTCAAATAGTTTTGACTATAGCATTTTTACGTATTATCTACAATAATATTTAGAAAAAGCAAAGGGAAAAAATTCGTAAATAAAGTAAAATATGTTAATTAGTGGGCACTAATTCTATATTGTGAAAATGGGATTACTTTGTTAAATTGTTAAAAAAGGCAAATAGGGTATATTTAAATCAGATCTGGTATGGCTTTAAGGTTTATATCAAATTAAAATACAATGTTAACCAGTTAAAGTTTTTCAATATTTATTTTATTGTTTGAAAATATTAAAACACTTGCTTTATTGCATTTATTTTTAAATATTTTACAAAGTTTACTGTCAATATTCACTAAAAAGCTATTGAAACTCTAAGCCAATTATTTAATTTATATATATATGATTTTCTTCAACATTTTATTTAAAAATATTACTATTCATTTAGTTGTAATTTTTATGCAGTTTAAGTACACTTTTTTTTTAAACAATTTGCATGTTGCACATTAAATAATGGTTTAAAAGATTTAACAAAATAGTTTATAACTATTATAATATAATATTATTATTATGTTGATGTTGTTGTTTTGAAGTAAGAAATCAATAATAGTTAACTTAGGTTAACATTAGGAAACGATAGTCTAAGTTTGTAAAGTACTACGGACATTAGAAATATATATGTGTGAAATTATTAAAGCTAAGTAGCTGCAGGTTTGCTTAGAGTTGCCAGTTTCCATTAATAAAGGGTTTTCGCAGACTTTATTAACTTGTGCTCGAACTCGCTACGAACGGAATTTCGAATGTTTTGTGCCATAGATCTAGATCATAGACTATGAAAGGATATATATAAATATATGCGTGTGTATGTATATATTTTTCTTTTTTAAATATAATTATTTATCAGTACTATTCTAGATATCAATTCCGTTTCAATTTTCAACGAGACAAAAAATCACACTTAATTGGTGACTCCTTGAAGTATGCTTTAGAAAATTTGATTCGAAATCAAAATTCGAAACAGGCCTGATTATTATTTGTTTTTCATATTTTATTACCACTAAAAGCTTCAAATTATTTTGCTAGTATAATTTTTTTGTTTAGTTTTTTCTATATGTGATTTAAGAATTTTTTATTGACAATACCCCATTCATTATCAATATTTTCATTATTATTTTTTTTTTTGCTTAACTATTTGGCTTTGAAAATACTTTGGCGCCACAACGCAGCTTCAGTTTTGTTAGTTTTATTCTTTTTTTTTTTTTGTTTTTAGTTTTGTTTTGCCGACCACATGAATAATGAATATAATGCACTAGAAATTGTTTTCAGCAAAAGTGATTACAACAAGGATGCAACTTTTAAGCTACTTCTTTGGTTGGTTTTGTGTATGTTTTTCCCTCTTTTTATACTTTAGTTTGTTTTCCTAACTTTTTGTTTTTTTTCTTTGCTTGCAGTTAAACAAAACATAATTTGTGCCCCCTACATTGCATATTTGGTGTTTTTTTTTCTTTGCTTAACATTAGATACATTTTGTAATTGGTCCTTTGGTTTCAAAACTGTTCACGCTAAAAGGCACAATATGGAACTACTATTATTGTATTTGTGCATCGGTGTGTTTATTTTCGTTTTATTTTGTGTTAGACACGCCCCGCCGCCCACCAACAATTAGTAGGGCTTGCCCATATCCCTGGGTCGCTTTAGCTGCACCTTCAGCCGCTTTGTGCCTATCTGAAAGCCGTGCATGGCCTGTATGGCCGCATTTGCCGAGTGCGGATTGTCGTAGGAGACGAAGCCAAAGCATTTCGATAGATTCGATTGCTTATCGATAAACACCTTGGCCGATAGCACATTGCCAAAGGGCAGAAATGTTGAGGCGAGATCGGTATCTACGAATTCCTGAGGTAGATGATAAATAAATAGATTGCTGCCATCGGGACCTGTAAATGGTAAGGGGAAGTTTATTATATATTATAAATTATGCTATAACAGTGGACGCTCAATACTAAGAAACATGTGGTTTTCAAGGTGATTCTAGATTTTTGAAGTCTTCTAAAGTTACAATATGAAAAAGCTATTTATTTTGAAACACTATTTCAAAGAGATTTCAAAAACGGAAAATACCTATTCGTAGTGTTAATTTGTATAAAAACTATTCAAATTTCTTAACATAGTCATAGTTATCGAGCGTTCACTGTACAGCGATTGGCAGACTCACCCTCGATCTGCTTGCCTGCCACGCCCGCGGCGGCTGCCTGCAAAGCGCTGGCGTTCAACGACTGCGCGGCGCCGTAAGCGGCGGCGGCGGCGCTGGCGCCATTGGTCAGGCCGCCCAGTGTGGTGGTGCCATAAGGATCTGCGGCGCTGGTGGGCCCTAAAATTTTAGATTTTTGGGATTTTTTAAAATTGTGTGTGAATTAAAAATATGCAAAAAGTCTCGCTGGGCTAAGAGAGAGAGAGAGAGAAAAACATGATTCGTTGTTGTTTTGCATAAGTTTATGCATATTGTTGTTCATAAAAAAAAAAACAAATTACTGTGCACACAGAGACGGAGACAGAAAAAGACTTGCTAAAACACGCCCACACACACCCTCGCACACACACACACACACACGCATACTCAGACGCGCAACGTTGTCGAGTTGAGTTAACGCATATGGGAACCGGGCTTTATATTTTGACCCTCGTTTTTCTTTTGTTTTGGTTTTGGTTTTTTTTTATTTCGCCTGCTGCTGGCTTTACATTATTAAATTTTATATATCCTTTTGTTGCAGCATAAAAAAATTTGTTAGCCTTTGTTGTGCGCACGGCGCCTGTTTTTTAATTGAGCCGAGCCCCGGCCCTGCCCCCGGTCGCTGCCTCCCTATCTCCCCTACGCTTGCTTTGTGCAACACACGAATTTTTGTAATCTACTAAAAATTTATTACGTTTTCTCCTCGTTTCTTTTGTTATTACAATACGTGTAATACGTAACAACAAACATAAAAAAAAAAAACAAATAAGAGAGAAGTTGTTACGCAATGAAAGTTTTGCATTTCATGCAATTTTGTGTGCACTCGACATGTGGCAAAAAGATGAAAATCATCATAAATATTTGGCATTTTTTTATATGCCATAAAATTATGGCTCTACATTTTTTATGCACTTCATTTATGTTATTGGGTTTTGTGTACAATTTAGAGAAATTAATTTTTAAATTCCTGGCTTTTTTTGCGCTCGAAAACGAAAATTGAAAGCCAGTCTAATCAGAATTGAACAAAAATAAAAAAGTTAACTAAAAGCTGGGGATAGTAATTGGTATATTTAAATCAAAAATCGATTTACACAACGATATGATAACTCTTTTAATTTTGAGCTATCGTAGTAGTTGTAGGTCCATATATTAAACGATCATTTTAATCGGTGCTTTTTAATTACTGCCTTAATTAAATCAATTATGCATGTTTTATTATTGATTGCTATCTAATAGTTCATTATGAGACAGGTTAAATATGCAAGAATACAAAATTAGAGTAATCCAAAATATGAATTACTACCAAGAAAAAAAATTTTTTTTTTGAATTCTTCAGTTACTTTTCATGCCGTTGCTTTCATATTTTTCCAATACAAAAAGTGAGGAAGAGTATTTTAATACCTATTGTCAAACCTTCGAGGCCACAATTTTTTTTTCAAGCTTTTAACTCATGTCGGCGACTTTGTTTGGCTTCTGCTAGGATTTTGATTTTAAAATTGACGTTGCAGTTTTTTTTCCAATTTTCGTTACCTCTTTTTTTGAAATCTATTCCTATATTTTTTTTTCGAATGCAATCAACGAAGTTTTGTATGGGTGTTTTTTATCTGTCAGTAGCATGATTTGATTTGCTCTATTTGTTTTTATTTAAATTTTTGCTATGGCAAAAATGTAAAATTGTTGCACGCTTCTTTGTTATTGTTATTGCAATTTTTATTGACAGTATGTGTAAATGAAAGCAGGAACAACTTTCACAGTTAGAAACTATTCAAAGAGAGGCACAGAGGGTAAGACTAGACGTGTTTTTAATTAACAATAGGCTGGTTGTGTGGGCTGGGGGAGGTTTCCAGGTGACTGACTTGCAATAGAGTTCCTTTTGTATTTATTGAATAGAAAAGTAATCTAAGTGAACTTGATATATTAATAGTTTTGCATAAAGTATAGTAAATTGTATATATAATTTGGAAAGAAAGATGAAATCTATAGTCTCTATTAGAGCGAAAGAAATACTAAAATACTATTCTCCTTTCTTTATGTAAAGTAAAGTAAGTAAATGATGACTAACTTTGATAAAATCCAAAAAATGATTTTTTCTAAATTAAATATTACATATTCATAGCTTATGTTTTTTATATCACAGAGAACTTTACTTTATCTAGCGCATGTCTATCTATAGAATTGATTAGGAGGATACAAGGATAAAACCATGTTAATCTATCGATGGTATGATTGGTCTTAACTGTAACTAATCGAAAAATTTCATTGAAACCATTATCGATAGTTTTGCAGTTGTGTACATACAAGAACTCAAATAATACACAAATATGTCTACTAATACACAAATATGTCTAATAATAAAAAAAACAATACGTATTTTACTTAAAATAATTGTGAGAAGTGTAAGACAAGATTATTTAATGCTATTTATTCTATATTTAAAATGATCGATAAGTGTAGTGAACTATCGATACTTTTGATTAGCTCCATAATCGATTACAGTTACATGTATGTATTTCGGGATAGTTTAAAGGAGTGAAGGGTTTAATTATAGGTGCATTGGGTTTATCTGTAGCATACATTTTGGGGTAAATGTTTTGTGTAGACTCATTTTTAGTGTTTTTTCGGGCCAAGGCGCATGCAGGCGGCATAGGATTTTAGTGTGTGGTTGGGTGGTGTGGGTGGTGTGTGTGTGTGTGTGCAGGCGTTATTTTGTTATTTGCACTTTGAATACACAATTTCAAACAGACGGTTAACGGTTAGAGACACATGAGCACACGTTCGCACCCACTGTAGTTAGACACACACGCTTACGTAAACACACATACATACACACATACGGAGTTGTCTACTTACAAAGCGCGCTCAGCGTGAGCGTTTGGCCGGCGTTCGCCGGCGGCGGGGGCGGTACCCCGCCCATCAGCTGCGCGAAATTGAGCGCGTGATGCGCATGCGTGACCAATTGTCCGGCGTTGGGTGCATAGCTGGCGGCGATCTGGTGATTGTTGTTGTTGTTGTTGGTGGCGGCGGCGGCGGCTGCGTTGATGATGTTGCTGTTGTTGCTGTTGCTGCTGCTGGTGTTGCTGCTGTGAAGGCGATGGCTGTGACTGAGGCTGCTGACGCTGTTGCTGCTGTGCTGGGCTGTGTTCAATAGTGTTACCAGATTCTGCATAGACATGGATGCACCGGCGAGCAGTCCAGTGCCAGCAGCATGCCCGGCGGCAGCGAACCCGCCGCCGCTGTAGCCGGATGCGGTTGCGTGTGATGATGCGACGCCAAGTGGGAGAGATGAGGATGGTGGTGGTGGGGGAGGTGCTGCTGCTGCTGCTGCTGCTGCTGATGCGGATGATGTCCCGGCGACGGCTGCTGCTGCTGCTGCGGCGGCGGCAGCGACATTGGCAGCCGATAGAGTTGCTGCTGTGCTGCCGGCAGCGCCGGATGATGGGCCGTGTTGGCCGTGGTGGGCACTGTTATCCGGTGGGTGGAAATTTAGTCCTGTTTTCAGTTTCCATATTTTTTTTTTGTTTTTGTTTTTTTTTGTACAGTTTTGAGTTTTGATTTATGGTTGTAAGGTTTGGTTGAGTTGGTTGATTGATTGATTGATTGATTTGTTTTGTACATGACCACAGAGTCAATCATAGACATACCAAAAAATGTTCAACGAATATTTATATATATAAAAAACATAGAAGAAAACACACACCCAATTGGATTATTTACATTTACAAGAAATTAAAAATTAATTTTGTTGATTTTTTTTTTTTCGATTTTCATGTAAATTCATGTAAATATATATAACATACAAATAAAAAATGAACATAAAAGAGCAAACAAATGAAAATAAAACGAAAAAATAAAATAAAAAGGTGTCATAAAATAAATCAATAAAAAAATTATAATACACTAAAATAAAATTATTTCAAGTGTCAAGAAAGGCAAAATAATAACAAGACAAATCAAATTAAAATTTAAAAATTTTGAAATTATAAAATGAAAAATAATTATAGGAAAATAATATAATAAAATAATCAAAACAATTGGCTTATTAAACGCATAGACATAAATTCAATTTCAAATGCAGTTAGAAATATAATAATAAATAAATAAATTAATATTTGTATTTGCATTAAAAGGCGCTAAAAAGGCTGCTCGAAATGAAAGGCGTGGCGGGTTTTTTTTATTTATTGTATTTAGGGCACTATTAAACTGCAATTTCTAGTTGTTGCAACATACACTTAATAATTTTGGCTTTATGAATTGATTGGTAACTAAATTAGTTTTGCAAGCAGCTACACAAAACGAGACTCCTGAACATAAAGTAGAATACAAAAAAGTTGATTGAGAGAGAGAGAGAAAAAGAGCGAGCGACATAAAAACTGGCAAGGCATGTGTGTGTGTATTTATATATGTATATGTGTTTGTGTGTGTGTGTGTGTGTAGGTGGTGTGTGGCATGCCCACAAATATATATGAGCACACAGACATGGGGCACAACATTCAAAACAAAACAGGCAGAGTTTTAGATACCTTCTGTATTCTTTTTACAAATAGTTCTTTTCTTTTGCTTACGACTTTTTAGAAAGAAAATTTTTCACTTTGAATGAGCTGCAGCTGGCCGCTGGAAAAACCATTATTTCAACTATTATAGACAATGCATTTTTGAGCGCCCATCGGCCGCCCTTCGGGGCTTTGGCGTCTTCATAAAACTTTAAGTGCGCTCCACCTGTGGCCAGGTAGTCGCATATTCTTCTTCTGCTTTGCTACTTTTCTGTCTTGTGCATTTGTTTACATGCTAGCGTTTCTTGTCAGTACCCCAGGGCTATTGGGCATTGCTGGGCCCCCCTGCCCCCATACTCCCCACCTTTGGTTAGCCTTGTGTGCCTTTCTTAGGCTTTGTTTGCGCTGTCTTTGATGCTGCGCTGCCTCCGGGCCTTGGCATGGCTTATAAAAATTGCAAGCCCAAATATGCCAGACGTGTGGGTACAGAAAAGCAACAACAGCAAAAGGAATATGAGCTAAAAATTTACCAAAGCAAGCGCTTCACATGCTGTTTTACCATATTAAATAATTAGCAAGTGCCACGCCTTGTTTTTTTCTTTTTTTCTTTTGCTGACTAAAGTGGAAGCAAAGAGAAGTTCTTTACAAAACTTTTAACGCAAATTGGTTAAATCAGCCGCATTTACAGGTTGCACACTTAACAGGTCGGGGGTATTTTCTCGTTTTTCTTTATGATTTTTACTGCGCTCACATAAAAGGCACGTCCCATACATTTGCTGACCATCAGCGAGCGTCCAATTCTGTGTCCAAGTCTCGAAAACTCGGAGTCCGTTGCTGACATTTAAAAAACGTCATTTGTTATTCAAGTGGCATACGTCGCTCTAAGTTGCCTCTAACTGCCCATCTCTGCCCCTTGCTGTCAACGCTTACCGTCGTCCGTTAACGGTTCCTCATTTACACCCACCCCCAACTATGAGCTACTCTATCTGGGTGTGCATTTAGGATTGTACACTTAGTTTGAGACACTTTATATTAAGAGAAAAATAAATTGTGACAGAAGTTAAATAATGTATTTAATAATACATTTTTAAAAAGATTTAGATTTTAAAATTTTGTTAAGCAATTGAATCGATATATACCAATTATCTATAGTTCAAATTGATTATATTATTAGAATCCGTTTAATAATAATATATTAGTAGTACAAGTTTTGAGCATTAAGCCTAGCTAGTTTTTTTCTCTTACATAAAACATCTGGTTAAAAATGTTTTTTTAAATAATTTTAAAGGCTTTTATCTAACTTTTTGCATTATGTAGAAATAACACCAGCAATATATAAATAAATATTTATTTAAAATTTTGTTAGTCGAATAGCTTTTTAAAATGGAATATATTTTAAAATTGCGAATATTGAATGTTTTTACTTGAAAGAAAATTTGTTTATTTTTTCGCTTTCTTGAAGTTTTAGAAGTATTTTTATTTTGTCAACAATTCTTAAGGAAACCACGTGGTATAGGTCTAGAATTGATTTAAAATATTTGTTTAGAAGAGCACACGATAAAACGAGAAAGAAAATATTTTTAAAATTATTATTATTATTATTTTTTTTTATGCAATACAGGCAATATTAACAATCTGAATTTTGAATTTTAAGTGCATTCAAATGTCGGCATTGTGAAAGATACATCAACTATTTTTTTCTCTACGATTACATCACGCGCCGCTCAACTTTCGGATGTCTGTGATTCTTTCATTCTTCTTTGTTGTTGTTGTTGTTGGTGCCAACTCTTGTGCTTGATTTGTTATGCGCAAAATGTTCACGTCGTCGAGACTGGCCAGACAGACAGACAGATGGCCGGACGGACAGAGCGGTGGAGAGCTGGGCTTGGGCCGGGTCCCAGAGCGCTGTCGGCATGGGCGTGGCATGTTGGTCATTCTAATGAAGCGCCGTTGCATATGCAACACGTTCACATTGACGCCACGTACGTGTCGCTGCGTTTGTGTCTCTGTCTGCAGCTGTAGCTGTATCTGTATCTGTGTATCTTTAGCTGGAAATCTGTGCAACGCCTTTGCCATTGCCTTGGCCATTGCCAGCGCCTGTCCACCTTTTAATCCTATTAGAATTTTTGTTTTATTCATCGTGCTCTTCACAGTCCGGCCTGCTGTCGAAAAATCCACTCGTAGATTCCCTCCCCTCCCCCACCTTTATGTTACATTGTTTTCCATACTGGTTTTATCTTTGCTCTCTTTCTATTTTTTATATGTTCTGTTCTACATTTATGCAAATTTCGTTTGCTTAAATTGAAATTAATTATTTGACAGTTGTCGCTTGCAAATGACTGAAGAGACACCGGCTCTGGGTGGGATAGGGACTGCTCCTGTTCCCCTGTTATTCATGTCTTTGTTAGTTTCCCTTTGGCTGACTTTCTGTCAGTCGAGAGGTCGCTTGTTATAAATGAACCGACGACAAGTTTAGAGGGAATACAAAAATAAATAAATAGAATAAAGAAAAACATTGCTGCCTTCTGCAACTTTTACATTAATTCTTGTTTACTTTTTTAAATGCTCAACAAATGACTGCCGTATACGGGCGCTTAGTTCGCTACATTTAAAGTCATTTATCTTCTGGGTGCAATGGCATTACGGAATATTGTGTACAATAAACCCAAAATAGCACCTGATGGCCCTACCTGAAAGGGTACCCATTGTAAGCTGGCTAGATAAACTGTTTTTGCTCTAAAAGATTAAGGATTAGATTAAGATTAATATAGCTCGGGTTCAAAGCAACTGAACAATGTGGATCCTGGTTTAAATTCCAGGCGTACTAAAGGTTTCTCAACTAAATATCAGTTTAAGATTAAGATGGTCTAGTAGTTAGGTTTAGGTACTTATAATATAATTATAAATATAATGTTTGACTTAGCCCTACAAATTTACTTATTACTTTTAATAAATACCTTTCAGGTATTTTCTCTTTAAAAAATCCCATAAAAAAGGGAAAACCCATTCAAATAAAAGTTTCATTTAGTTTTTGCAGCATTCGCAGCTCATTTAAAGTGTTTTTTTTCTTTTCAAATATGTTCTTGCCAATCATTTCCTTTCCTTTGTGCTGATAGCCTTATTGAGCTTCTTCCTCGCCAAATTCGAGTTCACACAGAAAAACCATAAGAACACACACAAAACTAAACGCTAGCTAATTAAAATTCCAAACGAACAGCAAAGTTCGAAACGAAATGCACAAAACAGATAAATTGATAGATAAATAGTAAAAAAGTTAAACAAAATTTATAATGAGTACAACAAATAGGTAAACTAAACACGCAATTAAATAAAAACAACAATTTTATATATATTTTTTTTTTTGGGGGTTGCAATAAAAAAAAAAAATTACGAAAAAATACACAAATCACAAAGTGCGCGCAATTAACACGAAAATTACACGAGAAAAAGTTGGAATTTTTTTTCGAACAAAATGTGTGAAAGACAAAGAAAGAAATATATAGAGAGATGCAGACAGAGAGAGAGAGAGAGAGATTAAGAGAGCGGGAAAGAAACACTGTGGATTTTCTTGTTGTGGTAATGACTAACTGAGCTGAAGGAACGTTCTCGACAGGTATTGAGGGTATTTGGGGCTTATCAGCTAATTGATTGCGGGACTTGAGCCCCACTCACCTTGCATATAGTGTGCCGGATGTATGCCGTAGGCCTGCAAATGCTGATATAGCTGCAGCTGGGCCGCAGGCGTGGCCACCAAGCCGCCCGTGGGGTCGCCGTTGAGATAGGCAGCCGTTGAGAGGGCAGCGGCCGCTGCTGCGGCGCCCGGCGGCTGTGCGTGATGCGGACTGGTGCCGAGCAGCGCCGGCGCCAGTGTGGCACCCAGTGCCGTCGATGTGGGCACCGTTATCAGCGTCGCCGTCTGCGCCCCACTTCCGGCGCCCTGCACCGTCTGCGGCACGCCGGCGAGCGCTGCTGCCATCGAGGGATTCGCCCGCGTCGCTGCCGGCGGTGCGCCAATCAGCGCCGTTGCCGCGTTCGCCGTGGGCGTGGCAGCAGCAGCGACGGCGCCGCTCATGCACATATGCAGCTGGAGCTTCTTCTGGTCCTTCTCCTTCTGCGTGTCTGCGAATTTCACGACCAGGGGCGCCGAACAGCCCTCCATGGTTTGACTCTGGTGCAGGGCCTGCAATTGTTATCAAATATATAAATATGATATTATTAAATATATAAGCATAATAGCTGTGGAGATGGTAAGGGCAGGAAGCATAAAAATCGCTAGATATGTGGTCCAATTCCTTACAGGGGTTTCTTGTGCAAATTTTTATCTGGCAGATATATTTAGAAAATCTACTTTGGCTCTGTGTAGAAACCAAGTCAAAAGCAAAGAAATAGCTAGTAATTTGAGCCTTGTCACAAGGGAAAAAAATGTTTAATTTTATTTCAAGAACGTTTTTTATAAGCCCATAAAATGTTTATATAAAAAACTTAAGCACAGAACATAACATAAGAAACGTTGTATTTAAATGTGGATAAATGTGGATTCAAGAATTTGCTTGTAGTTTATGCAATTTTGAAGCATATTTAAAAACGAAATATTCTTGAAATTGAAAGTACAAAATTTTAAAAGAAATACTAAAAAATTACTAAATTCCTTTATTTAATATTTATATTTGGAAATATTGAGGAACGAACCGATCTCAAAATGTTAAGAAGAAAACGATATAAATTGTTCTCTGCTATACGTATTTGAACAACGGAGTTGTTGAAGTTTAATATTGCTTCGAGATTCGAATTCAAATCAATTATAATTGAGACCCGAAACTCCAAGTGTCTATGTTAGCTCACTTAGGTCTTTATACACATGTATATATTGGTATATTTGTGTACCCAATTCAAGTTCGAATGTTCGGCTCATTGAGTGCACTCGAAGCGCCATTTGTTGCGGCTGCCGCGAGTTGAGAGCAGCTCCGAGCAGACATTACGAGGGCAACTTTAGCTGTTTTGATAAGTTTTATGGCGGCAGTGTTGTACAACAACAAAATAATGACGTGCACTTAAGCTCACGAAACGCGGGCAATAACAAAGCTGATGGCTGTCCCAAGCTTCCTGCAGCCGCTGATCCTGCTGCTGCCGGTGCTGTTAGCTGTGGTACAAGCCACAACAATTTTGCCTAAGCGACTTAATTTACACCTTTCACTAAGCCCAGCAAAACAAACAAACGGGTATAGCAACTAAAACATAAACCAGGCCAAATCGCGCGGGGCATTAGATGCAGTTCCGTGTTCCGGGTGCAGCGGCATGGGCCACAGCCACTTTAGTCATTTCCCGTTTTATGTAGACTTTATCATTGAGACCGGGCCACCAGGCGGCCAGGCGACGAGCCTCGCCAACTTCCGCTCAATTGTGGCCGGGGCACGACAGTTTTGTTTAAACTGGCGGCTGTGGCCGGGCTCTTGGCTCCGGCTCCGGCTCCGGCTCCGGCTCGGAGTCGGAGTGGGGTCTCGGGTGTCCTCGCGCAGCCGGCAAAAGTGCTCTTTAATTACATTGACTATAATTCTTGCGGCTGTGGCGCGACTTTTATGACCGGCTGCTGCTGCTGCCTCTTGTTGTTGTTGTCGTTGTTGTTGTTATTATTGCTGCTGCTGCAGTTGCAGTGGCACATCCTGCTGCTGGCAACAAAGTAATTAGGCAAATTTCCGAGTTTTTAAACAGGTCGCTAAAGTTGCTGTTGTAATAACCTTGCTGGCAAGGCAAAAAGTTGACTAAAATAAAAGAATCTAGCTGCTTCAATAGCATAACATTCTCTTTTAAATATACTGTATAATATATAAAGCATCTAAAAGATACTACGGAATATATAGCACAACGTTCTGTTGTTATATACTACTGGATATATATCATCAGCAAATATTGAAAGATGTGTTAAAGATGGAATAATTATATAAAAATTAAAATACATTTGTTTTGCTTTTTTAAGTTCTTTATGGAAAGGTTTAAGGTTAGAAATATAATAAAAATATATAATGGAATATATATGAAATTAAAAATATGTTGCACTATAGATATCTACTAGTTAAATGGTTGATTAAAATTCCTTAACACAGAAATAAGAAGTAAAAAGAATAAGTAGCAAAAGCAAAAAAAAAATAACACACAACAACAGCAACTGCATTTTGTCGCCTGTCAGTGCGTAATCTTGACTGTTTGCCCAGCTGAAAAACGAGTTAAATGACCTGGTAATCAACTGAATGAAACGCTCTACTTACAGTCCGAGCCAAGAGCCCAGAACCACTTGACAAATTAGAGCGTGCAGCGTGAAAAGCAAAAATTTGCATGTGATGAAAAATGTTGTAACATCATTTGCTGCTCACGATTTAAGCATTCAGCGCGAGATGTAAACAAAAAAGCGGTCTGCGAAACGGCAACAACAACAAGTGAGGGGTTGAGGGGCTGGGATTTGGTCAGGCAGACCGTTCTGGGCTAAATAAATTGCTGGGACTATAAACATGGCGCATTAATATTAAATGCATTTCGCTCTAACTCGGCTGGCATTGCATACTTTCAGGCGTCAATGGACTGCAATGACTTGCAGCTGCTAGCCACGCCCCCAAGCCAAACCTGAACAACCATTACAGCCCCCCCCAAACAGCCCCAACAACTGAACACCTCAACATTGATGCAGCGCTTACTTGCCAAATCATTTGGCCAGCAGCAGCGGCATCTCATTGCGTTTGGCTCGGTGCGTGCTTCGCATTCAGTAATTTGACTTCAAATCCATTAAAATTGCACAACACACACAGACACACACACATTGAGAAATATATATTTATATATATGCCTTTGTGTCTGTTTGTATATAATGCAGCTCACCCGCAACACATTCATCTTGCAAAAGGCGACAAATTATGTGCATGGAGCACAGACACAGAGACAGCATTGTAGAGTCGCCCACACATACACCCCAGCCACGCCCACTCCGCCCCAGCTCACTTGCTTTTGGTGTGTGCTTTACATGTGTTTGTGTTTGCCTGTCGGAAGTTTGTAATTTTGCCTGTTTCCGACGCAAAACTTGCATTAGTATGTGACTAGTGTGTGTGTGTGTGTGTGTGTGTGTGTGTGTGTGTGTTTGTGACCATTGCAGGTTGGGCACATGAGGCCTTGCCATGGAATCTGCTCTGGTCTCTGCCACGGCAAAAGCATTGCTGTTGACTTCTTCCGCTGCCAGCGGCGGCGTCTTGCTTGCATTTCTACTTCCTGTTGCCGCTGTTGTTGTTGCTGTTGCAGATGTCTCATTGTTGTTGTTGCAGCTGCATGCGGTTTGTCCATTGACATTTATGCTAGGGGTATGCTAGACTTTATGAAATTGTTTTTGTACTTTAAAAAAATGAAGCAGTTTATGCTGTTTGATAAGAAGATACGCGGTAAGATAAGCTCCAGCTGTATATATAGTATCTGATAGTAGATATACACCGATTAACGACCTTGATGCCGACCGGAAATGCAACACATTTATGTATATTTTTATGATTAATTGAAGATACTGCATATGAAGTTTATTCAGCAGCATTAATTTCAATTCTTCTATTAATTATAACAGGGTATTCTCTAGTACACTAGACATTATAAACTCCCAGTTTTTGTGTGTGTTTATATGTGTGTTGGCGAGTTTCATGTTTTATATGCGCGACTCTTGCCGCCACAGCAATTAATCATTGCGACAGTTTTGCGATGTGGCCAACACAGATACTCACACACACACACACGCGCACTGCAGCGTGCAACAATGAGCTTTAAGCGCGCTTTAAATAAACAAACTAATCAAATTTGATGGCTTTATACAGTGGCGTCGACAGGGGGCTTTTGGGGGTTAACCTCCCCCACTCCCTATTTAAATTGAAAAGTTCTTGCCTTATATTACAAAAAAAAAATTGTATTTAAAAACCCCTCACAAGAAAAATTCTGGCTACGCCACTGCATATTTTATAGTTGTACCCGTCCGCATCCACTCACCTTGATCGCCCCAATGGCATTCTGTTTGGTTGCGAATGTAACGAAGGCACAGCCCTTGCTCTGCCCCACCTGATCCCGCAGCACGGTGCACTCCTCGATGGTGCCGTGGCCCGTAAATAGTTGCCTCACATCGGCTTCCGTGTATTTTTTATTCAGCATGCCAACAAAAAGTTTGCGCTCTGTAAAAATAAAATCACAAAAAGAAAATAAGCAAAATTATTTATATGTAAAAATTTAGTAAAATTGTTGGAAAAATTCCAGCAATTTATATAAATGAAAAGTTCAAGTAGCAAAAACAAAAAATGAAAGAACAATTATAAAATGCAGCAAGGGGCATGTTTTGGGCTTATTTAAAAAAGTAAACAAGCACGCAACATGGCGACAGTTTTAATTGTTTTGGTTGCGTTTTTATACCCAGTTCATTAATTGGCGTAAGGGTATATTGGTTTTGAGCATAAATGTCAGGACTAGTGTATTATTATTTTAAATTATTCACGAAAGTATTTATATTTTCGACTTCTCTTAAAGTTTAATCCAAGATTTAGTTAAAACTAAAAGAGCTTAAGTTTGTGCATTAAATAAGTTTTGACCTTTTTAAAAATTTGATCACCCACTCGAAATTCACAGATACAAATTTATTTATAGAACTACAGTTTAAAAATTACTCAGAGTTTTATAAAATCAAATAGTATATTATTCGAACTATTTTTAAACTATTATTAGTATTGATTATTCCAGTAGAGTATTGCGCAGTCGTTCATTCAACTGCAAAGTTTTTATTTGCCCATTTTTCCTTTTGCAGCTCAACTTAACAACTACTCATACTTATGCTCGTAAGGTAGTTGTGTGTTCAGGGCGTGGCACTTGACTCGAGCTTCAGCTGGCATTCGGACTCTATAATTGCAGCCTTAGTTTTGACTAACTGCCTAAATGAGGCATTGAGCGCTTGACGAGTTCCCAACAAGCCAAAGAGCAGCACTAGAAAAGGGGCAGAAACATGCTGCAAGTTGTGTGTGTGTTGATCACTTTTATGGCAGCTGGCCTTTCTTTGGTGTAACTGCTTTAACATGTCGTATGAGTAATATTTGTGGAATATATCGACCATCATTAATCAGCGAGCAACTTTGGCAGCAAGTTTTAAAGCCATTTTCAGCACAATTGACAAGCAGCTGCTGCTTGCCAAGT
Source organism: Drosophila sordidula (assembly GCA_035047465.1). Taxonomy (NCBI): domain Eukaryota; kingdom Metazoa; phylum Arthropoda; class Insecta; order Diptera; family Drosophilidae; genus Drosophila; species Drosophila sordidula. Next base: position 2,544,068 of record JAWNPQ010000090.1, on the reverse strand, counting down.
TGCCATCGAGAGGAAATAACTTTAAGTTGCAACAATAAATCCATGGAACAAAGCTCGAATGCTGCCCAGGGAGCCAGTAGGGTATTTGTGAGCAAACTTTTTGCGCGGCAATTGCATTGCTTTATCTTGGCCCAAGTACAGAACGCATATGCAGCTGCCCCCGCATGCCCCCCCATGCCCTATCCGCTCCAAGCCAGCCCCTTGTACGAAGTGCGTTGCAAGTGTTGTGTGGCCAAAAACTTTGGAGCGCACATGCAAAAGACTAAAAACGCAATCGCAACAAATCGAATCATTGCAACAACAAAGCGCATGAAAACTTTTCATTTTGCAACACTTTAGAGCAGCTCCACCCCCGCCGCACACACTTCCCACTGCCCCCCCCGCAAAGTTTTCGTTGCATAGACAACACTCATACGCAACGTGGTGTCGGTTGGTGGAATAAAGGTGTGCGGCACCGGGGTGCAACGAAAAGGGGGTGCTGGTAACCAATTCCAGCGGAAGCTGGCTCCAAAAACAAACTAAGCGTGCATTCAAACCATTTGCAAATACCCTTACTAAGGCTTGTGTGATTTTAAGCTGTTGTTGGGTACGTAAAAGATATAAAATATGTTTGAGATACTTTAGGACTTTACATTTTAAATTTTATTATATATTTTTCAATTAATCAAACTACTTTCAAATACACTGACCAAGGTTTCTTGGACTGTATGCAGTTGCTTCTTCGGCTGCTGAAAAAATATTAATTTTAGGTTCTTTTAGGGTTTCACGACCAGAGCATTTTAATTAGTCTGTATACTTTCAAATGCAGAGCAAAAATAATGAATAATTTTGAGTACTTTTAGGCATTGTACATTTTGAAAATATTTAAAGTTTTTTCTAAATTAGCGGTTTATTTTGTTGGGCGAAGTGAAGTGTAGCATAGATTTTATTAACTTTTGGGATTTCGAAATTTACAAAAAGTATTATAATTTTATGTGTTAATATAAATATTTTGTGTGGTAAGGAAAGAGCATTTTGTATTTCATTCTTCAAGAAATTGAAGTTTAGGCATGGTTAAGATTTTTCCTAAGGGTATTTAACTTCACTTCTGTTCACTTGTTGCCCCCACTCTCTTGCCCGCACTCAGCACCCTTTTTGGGGGTTTCTGTCGTAAAGTATAAATATAGAAAATTGTGTCGCTGCAACGGAAGTGATTGGAAATTGTTGCGCTTCGACAGCAGACGTAGGGCTTTACATTTTTTTTCTCTCTCTCTCTCTTTTTTTTTTTTTGGTGCCACGCATTGCACTCAGCTAGAGCCTCTGGACTTGCCCGTTGGTCTTATCGAACGGAAAGTTTTTCCGCACTCCTGTGCTAAATACATACATACACGGATGGCACTTTGTACGTTCTTTTGTTTGCAGCAGCGGCAGCAGCAGCCTTGACACATGTGCGAGAAATTTATTTGAGGTTAGTTCAGGTGTGACACAGAAGGTAACATTTTATATATTTATTGTATGGATTTGCCATTTCAAGTTGCAACTTTGCGCCAGCAAAAGATAACGAAACTATGACAAAAGGAAAAAATACCCCACCTTCCATCCTGGCCACACCGTTGCCAACTTATTGCAACTGACTCAGCGACAGGTGCAACGATGTTGTTGCTGAGAGCTTGTTAAGCACCTCTTTTGTAGCTGCCACTGGCAGGCAAGAGAGATAAAGAGGGCAAGTGTGAGAGAGAGAGCGAGAGAGAGACAGCTAGCGAGCGCCGCTGATTGGAAAGTTTTATGCGCACGTGATTTTGCACCGATAAAGACGGCCAAAGTAGAGCCAAGTATCTGCAAGTATCTATGAGTATCTGCGCTGTATCTGCGAGTGCGCGTTTGCTGTTTCTGACGTGCCGTAAATTGCGCCGACGATAAAGAACTATAAATATGGCTGCAAGTATTATTCGAATCAAGCTGGTCATTGCTGCAGTCTATAGAATGCATGCACCTTATTTAAAGCATAAAATATATATATCTTTTTTGGCAAATAAAGCCAGGCTTAGCTGTGTTATATATGCTTTAAGGCTTAAGACATGGATTTTGCTAACGAATGCTTGTGAAATATTGCGCAACTATATTGTAAATATTAGCTAAAATGTTACCTCAATGTTACACTGCAGTTTACATTGACAAAAAATAAAAATATAAAGTGAAAATAAATATATAGTATATTAATATATATGGTATGTCTCTTTGAAGATATGGAATACTTTTTGTTTTTATAATATTTTATGTAATATATTTATAATTATAATAGGATTTATAGTGAAGGGCACAAAAAAAAAAAAATAGAAAGTGAAAATAAATATATAATATATAAATATATATGGCATGTCGCTTTGCAGATATGGAAGACTTTTTGTTTTTAATATATTTTATTTAATATATTTAGGATTAGGGGTTTTAGTGCAGGGTGAAATTATTCTTTTTATCAATTATGCGAATATCCTCCAAAAAGCTTCATAATAAATATGCTTGTTTTAGTGTCTAAAAATTAGGTTATAAAAAGTAACCTTTTCGAGTCAGTGAAGACTACTATTACTATCTTATAATTTAATATCCTTTTTTGTTTTTTTTAAAGGGTATTAAAGTGAAGTATTGGTCTTGCTTTTCATACAGAATAAATCTTGACATGCTCATGTGCAACATTAACGAACGCAATTACGCGACATTTATTGACTTTAACGTCCACTATATCACATCACCTCAACGCAGTCACAGTCGCAATCGCAGTCGCAGTCGCAGTCACAGTCAAGGAACCTCATTTAACCGAGTCACGCCGCAGCCCCTTGGCCCCCATTTGCCAGAGTTGAGTTCCATCTTGCCGCTGCTGCTGCCCCCATTACAGTTGCAGAAATTGCAATTTCACGACAATTACCACAAATTGGTTTCCTCAACTGGCGCAACGTGCACACTTCGTCCTCTCGTCCTCTCCAGCTGCAGCTGCTCGTTGCAACTGCCGCCTTCGTGCCTTCCGTCTTACAATTATGCAGAGAATGAAATTCGCATAAAGTTCGCCGGCTTCACCCGGCGTATAATTTTTGGGGCTAAGATGCCGCCCGCCCCCGCGGCAAACTCCTGAGTTGGCATATGATGTCGTTAACTGTCTTAAGATTTATGTGCACAGTCAAAGACGGAAACTGCACTTGTGTCCTCCCATCTTTATCTCAGGCCGTGTGTGTGTGTGTGTGCGTCCATATATGTAATTCACTTCACACTTGAGACATCAACTTTCTCTCCACTCCCACTCCAAGCTCAAAAAGAAAACTTTGTCATGTGCACAGTTTTTTATACTATCTCTGATCTTTTATATTATTTCAGTTGCATTTTGTGACCGGCTCGAAAGTTAACTCAAGCAGGCATCGCATTCAATTTGCATGGCAATTAAATTTGAATTTTCATTTTCATTTTCTTTGCTGCTCTTTAAAGTTTGGGCGCCGAGTGGAATTTTAATTATTTCAACGATTTGTTTGTACAGCTTAAACAATTTAAGCTCTGCTGCAAATGTTTACAAGCTAAGTAGCAAACGTGCAGCATACTTTTAGACCAGAAGCACAATCAAACGCACTTAAGTATGCCCTGGAAATTGCAAAACATTTACAAGATTTTAGGTCAATTTAACTGCAGTTGATGGACTGCCGCATACTCTTTCTATAATTTCAAATCTAAAAAACAAAATTACAAGTCAAGAGTTAAATATGTATATTTTTATATATATTTACTATAAGGATTAAAAGACACAAACTATTATTAAGCGACTTAATTTTTTAAGGAATAAATTGTTTTTTGCCATCAAGCAATAAGCCGTAGTAAGTGTATAAGGATAACAAAAGTCAATGCATTAACCAGGACAAAGGCATTCATAGTTTTGAGCGAAATGTTGAGGAAGAAAATACGCCTGAAGTGTTTACGATTTGCATAAATATATGTATGCACAGACTTGCACACACACACTTGCAGACATATTTCAGGCACATGTGGATTGCAGGGAAATCGTTTCTAATGTGCTCTGCATTAAAATGCTTTGTTATTGCGAAGGTATAGAGCAGGAGAGAGATATATATAGCGAGCAGGGGAAGCCGAGAAACACTTAGATAAATATGTAAACTTATGTGGGATTTAGCTGCAGCCCAAACTCGATTACTAACTGGGGCCAATTGCCAATGCTGCTGTGAGGGGAGGCACGGGCTTAAGAAGCATGCAACATTATTCAAAGCGTAGCCGCAGGCGTTACGGCAAAAGCTGTAAAGCAATACATGTGTAAAAACAGATGTGAACAAGCCTGGCTAATGGCTGTGATTGTAATTGTGTTTTGCCCAAACCTAATAAATGCCACATAAATGCGGCTTACGTTAAGCTCAAATAGTTTCAGAGATTTTTAGGGGTAAACAAAATAGTTGGCTGCCATACATGGCATATGCTTTATTTTATTGTTATTACTTCTGAATATTAATTTAAATTTATTTAAAGTAAACCTGTTTTTATATGTGTCTTTGAATAAATTTGCAATTTACGTATCAACAATACAAAACAGATAATATACATTTTTAATTACTATTAAATTTTTTTTACTTCTAAATTTTTTGTTGAACTCGCATTCTTCATATTTTATTACATTAATTGTTTATTACTTTTTTAAATTATATATTTTTAATATAATTAAATCAGTATTTAATGTTTTCTTGTATTTATTGCAGTTTTCATAATTTTATATTTTTCTTTTCATTTGTTAATTGTGAATTGTCTGCATATATATGTAAATTATATGTAATTTTTTTCTTACAACTGCATGGGAAATTAGTTGAAATTCCGTTTTAATTTCCGTTTCCGCATCAACATTTTCCGCTTGTCAATTATTGCAAAATTATGCAAATATGTTGTCGGCGCGATTCGCGACGGCTGCACAGCCAAAAAAAAAAAACAAGCAGAAATTATGAAAACCCAGAAAAATAAACTTGAAAAATGTTGAAAATGTGCGCAATAAATGCGTCGGCCGCAGTCGCGCCTCTGCTAAACTTTCGAAACCAGCAGCGTGGGCGTGGCCCAACGCCTAATTGAATTAAAACATAAAAATTTTTGCACCGCAATAAGTTTTGGTTGCGTATAGCAGCCCCTCGGGGTATGCTATAAACTTTGCCAGCCCAGGGAACTGAATTCGGCGGTGCCTCCAGAGATAAGAAATGAGCACTGAATGCTTCCAAGCCATGAGTTGGGTTGTGATGAGTGTGAGATATATTGCAGAAAATTTACAGTGCATTATTATTTTCAGCTCTACCAAAAGGCTACTTATATTAAAGGATCTAATGCGTTGAGTAATCCATAAAATGAAAATGTCAAATTTTCCGGTATTTTGTTATATTTTTTTAAATTTACATTTATAATTACTTGTTAATAATTTATTGTGTGTTTAGCAATAATAATCTAATAATCTGCATGCACACACACTCCGCATACGCTAGTGCTGAACAATATAATTGAATACCAGTTGTTCATCTGTATTCACATATTCACAAATTCTCTGCTTTAAAATCTAAAAATATCTCAACATATTCCACGCTGATTCTATTTCTGTAAAACACACTCGACTGCATTTAAATGGATTTGAATGCAGCTATTAAATGTAAACTGGCGGTAATTATGGCGTTAAGTGTTTCAAATGAATGTAAAAACAAGCGCAAATTACATAGCTGATGCTGCTGCTGTATCTGCTGCGACTGCTTTGGCTCGTTGTTCAACACTTTTGGCAACTCATTTGCAAAATATGCAATAAATATTTATGCAGCAGCGGCAGCGCCAACTACTTAACAATCCAAACAGATACAAATATGTGAAAAGTTGCTCCTGTTCCACACACTCTTACACACACACACACAAGCAGCTGCAACACTTCAAAAATGGCGGCTTCACATGTGCATTGCATTTTCATTTATTAAGTCTGCCGCGTTCGCTTAATCTGAACAACAAACAACAACAACAAATATAAACGCCATCTACATGAGTGCCTCTGCCTGTTGGGTGCCTTGTGCCTTGTGTTTATGTTATAATTGAAAACGGTAAATGTTTTTGATTCGGCGGATCATGCAAATCGCATCCATGCTTTTCTGGAGGCGCAATGTTTTATGCACAAATTTTAATTGAAACTTAACATGTCTTGTTTCTTGCTTCTGGCTAAGACGCCGTTGGCTGCTAATATACTTAGAAACTTGAATAATTATTTTCATAATCAACGACTTAAAACTACTCTACGCGAAATTGCTCATTGTTGAATCTGCATTTAGAAATTTATATTGTTAAATTTCACATAACCCCATACTCAAAATATATATATTTTTTAATATTTCTAATCTTAAATTTATATTTTTAATCGATCGAAGATTTCATAATTTTTCATTGGCTTACATAAGATATAAAATTTAAAAAAATATTTTTAAATATTCATAGCAATTAATAATTGTTCTTCTGACTTTGCCTTTTATTATGCAGACTGAATGTTATTATTATTGCACTGACAGCAATTCTGCATTTTGCAGCTTTAAATCAAAGGTGAGTCGCATATTAGATTCTGTATACCTCCCCGCACTACAATTCTCTGGGCAACAAAGTAATCACAATAGCTCTCTCTATCTTTCTATCTCGCTCTTCTGTGTTCCGTCTTCCGTCTAGTGCTATCTCAGCTTGACGCATTGGCTGTGTTGATTATTATGCAAAGCGCATGGCGAATAATTTTGAGGCAAATCAAAAAGCAGCGCAAAAGTTACAACTGAGAGAAGAAGAAAAAAATACCTTAAAGAATTTACGACTGTCAGCGACAACGTTGAGAGAATTTGGTCGCATTTGGGTAGCTGTCAGTAAACGAAACTCCCTCGCTGCCAAACTCACTCAACTTACCGACTGACTGACTGACTGACTGACTGGGTGACTGAGTGACAATTCAAGTGTTTTTGACGTGACGTTGCCGCCAAAGCCGCAAATATGCAGAACACCTCAAGATTAAATGTGCAGCGCGCTGTGGCGTCGCATGGAAATGACATAAGATACTTTACGACGTCAAGTAACAAGCAAATGTATCTTATGAATACGCAGCGTTCTGTTGTTGTTGCTGCTGCTGCTGCTGCTGCTGTTGTTGTCGAGAGCAACGCTCATTGTCTCAGATCAGCATTAACAGCCAGCACGTGCGTCACCAGAACCAGTTTCAGGTAAAGACACGACCGGCAACAACGTCAGCAGCAATGCAAAAGCCAAATAATAATCAGATGAGAGAAAAAAGCAACAACAGGTAACTCACAAGTTGCCATTAATAAGTACAGAGTAAACTTCTAGAACTAAATGACATGATTTACCATTAGTATCTACTAGAAACAGTTTAAAGTTTCAAGTAATCTCAAATGTGAGTCATGTCTGAATGTTTTTTTAATCAAGTTTAGATCAAACTTGAGCTTTAACTAGAATAATTTTAGAAATCTTGAATATCTTGTATCTTGAATAAGCAATATAGTTACACTAACAAAATGCCAAAATATGCATCCTAAAATATATCCTAGCAACAATTTTCTTTAAATTGCCAAGGATTTACGAATTATGCGACAATTTTCTTTAACTAATGCCGATTAGTCTTGACATATTAATTAATCAATTTTTAAATTATCTATCTGTTTTTTTTTTTTATCGAATTCTGTATCCCATTTGTTGCTCAGTGTAAATGTTTCCATAGTTTTTCTTTTGGTCTGCCACTCTGAGCCTTGGCATAAATTTAAAGATTTTGCTGCCTGTCGAAATGCATTTCCATAATGAAATGCCCAGACTCGAGAGATGCAGCCAAGTGAGCAAAATAATTTGTGCGCAGTGCTCAATGGGATCTTTTGATCTTAACTGGTATTTGGCTGACTATTTACTAATTATGCCGAGGATTATTGGCAATCCCATGAATGCCATGAAGCCACAAACCACAAAATTCGAATTCCATTCAGCTGGTTCAACGCAGAAGTAGTTTTTCAATTGAAATGTTTCAATTTGTAGTGCCGCCACTTGAGATACACAAAAAGTGCACTTTCAACTCATATCAACAAATTCAAAGTACTTCAAAAAAAAAAAAAAAACAACAACAAAGCTAAAAGAAAACACAAAATATATAGAATATATAAAGCGAAATTATAATAAAAGACTTGCTGAGCCAGCCAGTCAATAGGTTGCCGCGTTGTCTGGCAACAGTCGCATATGCAATGCATTCACTCATCTTTCCAGCTTGGGGCAATGTGCCAGCTAAGCACTTGAGAAAATCAAAGGGGGAAGGGGGAGGGGGGGTGTCTGTTTGGGGCCGGAATTGGCGGCACATTAGAATAGGAATAGCTGGCGGCCAGCGGTAATTGAATGAGCCAGCAGCACAAAGCACAGTCAAAACGTTTCGGGCAATGAAAGAAAAAAATTAAATGGGGTTGGAAAAGTGATCTAGACGCGATATACCCTATACACCCTGTAAATTTACCATGTAATAGTTTTAAATTAATATTTGTGTATATTATTAGTGTTAATTATTAGCATATATTCAGATTTAAACAAAGTAAAATAATAAAATATATTATTTTGCAGCGTTTAAATAGGGCAGATAAATATGCTCAACATTACAGCGCTGAAAATTTATATTTATCGCAGTTGGGCAATTTTTGCAAATTAAAATATATAAATTTTTGACGTATATATAAGAAAAACATATACCCCATTTGTAGTTTCGATATTTTGCAATAAATTTAGTCAACAGCTTAAAAAGAAAGAAGAATGAAAGGAAATAATTTTTATTTGCGTTTGATATACGAGAAATTATATTCCTTATTTAAAGGCCTTGGAATCGGTGATGCCTTCGACTGATTGTGACATACAACTGCACAACTGCAATCTACCCTTGTCTACAAGTTTTTAATAAATACAGGGTATAAATATACATAAACGTAGATATCTATACATACATAATACAAAAATGAACCCTTCAAGCAAAAGCTGCAACAGCAGCCCGAGAAAAAAACAGATCCTGCCCCATAGATTCCCCATTCGCGTTGACGTTGACTGCGGGCAGTTTGGCGATTGCCCAAACGAATGCAGCTCGCGAGCGTTGCGGAAATTGCGGCGCTCGCGGCCCGGAAGTGTTGCCAACGTAATCGAAACGTGCTGGCTCCGACTCCGACGGGGGCTCTCAACTCCAACAGCTTCAGCTGCTGCTGCTGCTGCTGCTGCTGCTGCCGGCTGTCGACGACGCCGTCCGGTCCGGACCCCGCCCCTTTCGCCCACTTTTCCTTCTTTTGGCATGCCGCACACAGCCAATGTCGGTGGCTGAAGGCTGCCAACTGATTTAAATGATTCTGCACATTTGTCGCAGTGGTTGGCAACGCGCATGTCATTAGCTTTTATTAACGCTAATTGTATTTGCGGCGGCTAACATTATGACGGACAGGTCGTGAATTTAATGGGGTCCCACCAAAATTACCTATAGTGTGACAAATAAATATTCCATATTAAACTCTAACTCTAACTCTTATAATTTGGTCAAAATTGAACCGATAAATATTTTGACAAGTGAAGCTCTCGGTTCCATAGCTCCCATATTACAAATTTCAATAGCTTTGACAAAAGCGAACCAATGGATGTCATGAGTTGTCCTCTAGTTTGGTTCTGCATTTAAAATTTATTTTTTGTATTTTTTGCATTATTAAGTAATTTCAATCAATTTCACTTTTCAATTTTCAATTTGTCAATTTGCACTTTTCGTATAAAAAACAACATTAAAACAGACTATGCGATGGTAAAAGCTGGAATCAAAATTCCCATATAGATCGCCGTACTCTAAAGATGGCATAATTCCCTGCGCCACAAATTACAATAATCGAAATTTTCGCAAGAATTTATTGTGTGCATGTGGATTATTATTAGAATTGATTCGAAGTGTTTAACTTAATTTGATATTAGTTCTTTTGTGGAACTGATGTCTAGGTTAAAGTGTTATTTGTGCTGTGGGTCCCGTGTTTAAAACCAGCCCCGACACAACGACTTCAACGTTCTTACTTATCTTTGGCTTTACTTCTTTCGTCTGGAAACTCTGCCCGGTTGCCCTTGGGTTCTCATACGTTTATTAAGTGCTTCGCTCAATTAGCAAACATTTCGTTCTCTCTGATGCACAACTTGACGTTACACAAACTCGCACACACACACACACACACACACGCACTCAATTCAAAACTTGTCTATGCTAAATATGCAAACCTCGGGCACTGCAGAATGCAGGGCAGACTTTGGCTATTGGCTATTGCATATGCAAAATTGAAAATGTTCTCAAGTTGAGGGCGATCCGTGTACCCTGTGCCAGTGTTGAATAATATGCTGGAGACAGCTACGCAGACCAATACATACACACAATAATAGAAGTTCGCATTAGAACTGAGCGCGTGTCAGATTTTTTGTCGCTTGACACGAGCGAAAGATTTGAAACACGAGCAAAAAATTTGAATAACAAAGAATAAGATGTATTTGAACTGAGTTCTTTATTTTCTATATTTTTGATGAGTGCTTAATCAATTAAAGCCGCGCAGAGGTTTGTCAGGTTCTGATGATTTGCATAAAATCTTAAAAAAGTCGGGTGGTCGTGTCAGACATCGTGCTTAATTAGTGCTGTTGTCGTGCTTGATTCGTGTTAAGGTAAGGCTAAAGTCGTGTTAGAATAGTCTACACCCACATTGAGTCGTGTTAGGTGCGTATAAGAGACCTCTGAGAGCCGTGTTTATTTTTACTCAACATGAGCACTCAAATATTCAATTCCATGCAACACGAACCCCCTATGTTAAGTCGTGCGTGTTTTCGTGGCAAATAGGAAAACACAACCGGAGTTCATCTCCAATGCACATCAATAGAAGTCGCACACGATTGCTCAGATAAATAGGCAATAAATGTGCATGAGATGTTTTCGTTTGTTCCCTGTCAAAGTTCAAAAAGTGTTTTGTAAGAACTTTCGTCTGCATTTTGGTTTCAGTATTCGAATCGAACTCTATGTGCTTTGCCAATGTAAATATATGCACGGGCCCTGACAGACACAGATACGGAATAAAGTTACAGCGACAAATAAGTATGTATTTGTTTATACATATAGAGAGAGTATCTGCTGCTACGTATATTTGTATTTATATCGATGTCGGCAATTGATTACGTATTCCGCATGTTGTATTGTCGCGACAGAATTTAATTTCGTTCTTATGGGACGCACATTCGATCGCCGCCTATTGCCTCGGCCCCATTCTCGCCCCCCCCCCACCCTCCTTCCCTACCCCCAGCACCACATTGGTTTTATCCACTCTGGCTGTCTGTATTGAACTGTAACGCATTCAAAGTTGTTGTTTTTGTTGTCTGTCTATCGCACCATTGTCTATGCAAAATGTGCGCCAACAACAACGGAATATTTGTTGTTTTCATTGAAGGGTCCCACAGAATTCTCGTATTTGTGTTCTCTGGTCACTTGTCTGCCATTTGACGTTTGGTTTCACAAGTGTGTGTGTGTGTGTGTGTGTTTTGTGGGTGTGCATGGGTTAAAAGTGGGCGTATAGTAAAATGTTCAATAGTTCAGGAAATTAGCTGCAAACAAATTGACACAAACGAGCTGAGAAAGTCACATTCAACGTGGAACAAAGGAACTTCGAAATTTGAAGAGGAAAACTGCATTTTGCTGACATTCAATATTAAAATATTAAAATATGTCATATAAAATGTCTTGAAAATGCTGCCAAAAATTGTTGAAATATTTAAAAACTCATTCTGTCGAATTTTTACTCTGTTAAAGTGAAACCATTTAAAGAACAAATTTGTTCATTTTATTTATGGTTTTTGTTTACTAAAAAACAATTGCTTTCAGCTATTAAAAAAATAGTTTCATAATTATAATTTTAATCAAAGTAAAATTTTTACATTTCTGCATTAAAATGTGACTTTATATTCTAAAATATTTAAGCAAACTATTTTATTTAGCTTTCAGCCATTAAAATTTTATATTTCTTAGTACAACTTTGAAAAACGTAAAGTTGGCTTTAATTTGTAAGTAGAAGTTCTCTCGCATTGATCTGATATTTGGCATAAGCTTTGTTTTCTATTAAATTGTTAATCAATTTTAAATTTATTCCCAAGCTAAAACTTATTCCCACATTTTAGTTATATGAACTTCTTCGTAGCTGTTATTATTTGGCTCAACAAAATCTCTTCCATTCTCTTAACCTTCTCATGATTTCTACTCTTAACTTGAAGTCTGTGATGTATTTGCGTGTTTTGACTAAATTTTCAAGTCAAGTTCATTTAACGTTTGCACAATTCTCACACGCGTGTTATTTTTGTAATTAGCAAACAGTTGCTAAAATCTGAAACTATCAGGCAAATAATGATCATCAGCAACTGATCGGAGAAGGCAGTTGATTGCTAGCAATTTTTATTTGTATGTTTCAAGTTGAAGTTGAGAAAACAATTTTTAGTTTTTCCTTGCTTTTCCAGGCAGCTTCAGACCCAGCAATTTTCTTGACACTCGCCAATGTGACAGTTACGTTTGCTGGCGCAATCTTCTGCTGTTGGGAGTGGGGGGATTCCCCTCAACTGCCGTTGACATGCAAAAGCAGCTACGTGACATGGCAACGCGCAAGGTTTTGTTTTTGTTGTTTGTGTATCTTTGTTGTTGTTGTTGTTGTTGGTTGATTGTTGCCACAGCGAAACGTGTTACATTTGTGTTAACACATTTGCGCTCGTTGCGTGCGAGCGAAATGGCGATAATGGCACTTGCATTCGCTCCCGCTCGCACCTAATGCTATGCCACAAAATTCTAAAACTGACAACCTTATGTAACACACGCTCACACACACACACACACACACAACGTACATAGCCAGATATTTGCACGGGCTGCTACGCTTTATTTTGACTGACAGCCATTTTGACTTTGAGTGTTGTGCCCAACAGTTGCCCCCTCCCTTCCCCCCTCCTCCCTCCCTCCAATGGGTGCTCGTCATTTGATCTGCTCATAAAATTATTAGTTTTGCTGCTGCACACTTCAAGAAAAATGTGGTGCATTTTTTTTTCAAAATGCAACTATCTCAAACTGAGAAGATTAGTTAAGCTACTAATAATATAATAATTTAAATTAATTTATAATTTTTCTTATAAATTGTATAATTTTTTTTTACTCTTTTTACAAAAGCGAACAATTTTCATATGAATAATTATGAATATTCAAGAACAAATTGTACTGAATGACTTTTTTTATCTCAACAAAATTATAAATTTTAGATTTTTTTACTTGCTTTTTACTTTAAAAGCATTTAAAGGTTTTTACAAGTACGCTATGATTATTATATTGTGCGTAATTAAAGAATTTTAATCTACTTCTTGTTACACAAACAACAATTTTCATATGAATAAGTGTGCATACCTCATTTAAGAATATTCAAGAACACATTGTTCATTATTCTAGAGTTGAGTATCACGGTTTTCTCTCAGTGTTTTTACTGCCGCTGGGGTACGTGTCAGCTGCATCGAATTGCTTTAAAAATATCACCGCATGCACTTGTTGTGCTCGTCATACTTTGAGTAGGTTGCTTTCGAACACGGCTATTCATGCATTCACTCATTCATTTATTCAAATAGATCTTTATTTATTTATAACCTTTTTGTATTTTGGCTTTTGACGCCGCGCTCCTTGTTTATTATCATTATTTGCGGACTGTTGTTGCTGCCGCTTCTTCTTCTTCTGCTTCTTTTCGAAGCAACAACAATAAACAATTCATTTCGCATATATCGCATAAATATGCAAGTCATGCGCATAGTTAGACCCTGACGACGACAGCACCGTCCACATGGATAGAAACGTCAAAGCAAGCCAACATTTTACTTTCCCCCCGCCTGCGAAGTAACGCCCCTGACTGCAATCCAGCAATGCCCAAAATCCCAAAAGCTATATTCCCAAATGAGCTGTGTGTGTGTGTGTGTGCCTGAGGTTAGAAATTTTGCATGTGCTTGCGGCCAGAGCCCTAAGAAACTTATTGAGAAAGTTAAATAAAAAGGAGAGAGAGAAATAGAGGAAGTGTGACAAAGATAGCTGGAGAGAGAGGGAGAGAGAGAGACGGGTTGCGTTTGTATTAGCCATATTTGGAGCAATCTGTATGCAAGTCGCAACAGCGGAAATGTATTAGATCGTAAATTGATATTGATTTGCATGCACAGCACCCATTTGCCGTAGTTAGAAAATAATTCTACAACAAACAATTTCAACATCTGGACGGACTTTACATTATGGGTGCAAAATTCAATTGTAACTCATATGCATATAAAACGCGCCCCCTTGATTACTTATCGAATGCTTAAATTGAGTTTTATTGTTTTTTTGATGGGTAGGGAACATTTTTAAATAGATAACAGCAATAAAAATATATATTAAAACTCTAAAAAATATTGTTCATCTATAGAATATTAACTAAAATAGCTATAAATATTAATTATGAAAGCAATAATTCAAGTATAAAGAAAAATAAAAAGTTGATTTGAAATCAACTAAAAAAATATATAGGAAAAAAATATAATACTAAATAAATGATTAGTATTATATTTAGCTTCAGTTAAGATTTTTCTAATTTTTATAAAAAAAAGTCGTTTGTTGCTTTTGTTATCAATTTTGTTTACCCAAGGCCACTTGCTTCGTTCAGCCACAAATTGTTTAGTTGTGGCAGCCCCACAAGCAACAGTTAACGGCAGCTACAACAAAAGTGCAAAAACAAAATGTTCTCCACATGCCCAAAGTGCAAATCCCCTGACAAAGCTAAAATTTAATTAGCAGCCAGCAAGTGGCGTTTGCAAATGAAATTACATACAAAAACGAGGCGCCGCTGCGTTGCATGCAACCGATGCCCAAAACAAAACGCCCCCACACACGTGCCTACACACACACACACACACATACCGATATTCCGATAGGGGCCCCTGCAGCATTAAAATCCAGCCCCAGCTTCACACACTGGCTTAACATTTTGCCACTTGGCAGCGCGACTCCGGACTAAGCAAAATACGAGAAAAAAAACCGAATGGAAATAAAATACAACGACAACAACACACACACACACACGCACAAATACACAAGCAACACGACACGAGCTATGTTGCCTGCTCCTTGTGCCCCACCACAAACCGTTTTCTACACTCGAAGAAAAGTTTTGAATACCATTCTAAATTCTAGTTTGAATTTGTGGAATTTTAGATTAATTTTTTGAACTTTTTTTTGATAAATATATTTATATATTTAGTTCAATTATTAGTATAGAATATTTGTTACAAGAATTTGAACACTTGAAATATGCGTAAAAGATTTTCAATTAAAATCTGGTGTCTTGTATTTTAAATTCTAGTATTCAATAAAAATTTGTTGTAACAAGCATTTTCATCACAGGTAAAGAATATTTGATTTCTGCTGACTTTATTCTTGTCAAGTCTGTTTTTGATCAAAATACGCAACATTGATTGTTATTTGCTGAGTGTAATCCTCGCGAGCTTTACAATAAACACGAAAATATAATTTGCAACGTTTCGGGGCAGGCTGTCCAGCGGACTAAGAGGGGGGTGTTAGTTGGAGTTAGTGAAAGCCCGGGATGGGGCCTTTTGGCTACGGCTGCAAGTAACACTAATTACCTGGAACTAAATATGGCGCCGGATTTGGTGGCGGTAGCCAATACGTTGCCGTTATCGCCGGATACGACTGATGGCCATTTGTGGCCATGTTTGTGGGCTGCTGCGGGGGTGGCGAGTGCGGCGACATGCCGGAGCCGCACAATTTGTTGTTGTTGCTGCTGCTGTTGTTGTTGCTGCTGTTGTTGTTGTTGGGCTGGGCTGTTGCTGCTGCTGCACATGTTGTTAGCGCTGTTTTGGCCGACAGAGGGCGCAGCTGCAGCTCACTAACATTGCCATTTCCGTTTCCGTTGATATTGGACGCTGTGAGGCTGTTGCTGTTGTTGTTGTTGGTGTTACTTTTGCTGTTGTTGTTGTTGTTGTTTAAGCCATTGCTGCATTCCATGATATTTGTATTTGGATTTTTCATATTTATGGGCCGCTAGATGGCGCCACACACACACACACACACACAAAAGGGCAACTTGTTTTTATGGGCCACTTGGGCTATATTAAAATACAAGCTATATTATTATTTCTCTTTTTAGTTCTTTTTTCCTTTGTGCATGCAGTTTATATAAACATAGTTGTATTTATTTAGTCTGCTGTTATTGAAAACAAGGAGAAAATAATGCCACAATTATTCACTTGTGCATAATTTGAATTTGATGCGCAAAAAATTGATTATATATGTTTATTTCTTATTTGTTTGTATTGGTTTTGTAATTTAATTTTAATACGCAGCGCGTGTTGTGTATCCTTATTAAATGTCGTTGTTGTTGTTTAATGCTATTATTTTCACAAATTTTTTTTTTTTATGGTCTACCATTTTTGTATAACTAATTAATTTGCCATATTGCTCGTTTGCTTTTGTAATATTGTGCTCGTGTTTTTTGTACTCTTTCTTTACGATTGTTATTATTTTTTATTTACTTTCAATTTGCTGCAACGCATCATATCGAGCGTTAATGTGGCAGACATGTCATATATATACATATATTCATATGTATACACACGATATTTGCTGTTGTTATTTGGCTTATTATGGCGATCACATAGCACAGTTATTTGATTTTGCATTTAATGCCAGTTAGGAGCCAGCTCATGAAATGATTTTACCCCCCCTCCCCCCACACAAACACACACACACACACACACACACACGTTGAGCTTTCGCCTCAACAATTTTTATGTGCAGTTGTTTTCGGATTGCACTCAAAAATAGCAAAACAAAAAAGTATAAATTAAAATAAAAATAAAATAAAAACTATTAAATCGTCGCAGCAGCTAAACAACCGTTGTCAGGCCAAAGCGGATTTCACAATTTAGCCACAGGCCACGCCCCATCAGTCAACACCTCCCTCCCGATTTATAGATATATGTATATATAACATCTATGTACCTAATATGACACCTGCCCGAAGCTCTAATCAGCTTGAAAAGAGCTGAAAAGAAACAAACGTCTGTGTTTATATAACGCATATAAGCCAGGCCTATGTACCCCAACTCACACAACGAAGTATTTACGGGGCGGGGCGGTATCTGGTGCGGGGGAGGGACTCGGAACTCGAAACCGAAACTAAACAACTGTCGACATAACACAAAGTGAATTGTGAAATATTAAGCTTATTTATTTGCAGCAACAACTACAAACATCCAGTTGAAACAACTACAACATTTAACGTCTCAGTTGATTTATTATCTTGTGAAATTCTCTTTAACTAAATGTGAAGAAAAGAAAGCCAAATCTATAAAATAACACCAATTGATTAGCTGAGCGAAGAGAGCGTATTATTAATGTACGGATTGTAAAAAAGAACAGACGTTTTTTCTTATTTAAGAACTTGTGATAATGTGTTTTGCAACTTTCTAAATTTTATTTACTTTTTTAATTGTCAACACTCTCAATGGCAAGATACAAATACTGTATCTATGAAATAGCTTGAATGTTTATATAAGAAACATAACCACATTCTAAACTTTGCTATAAGAATATTCCAATTTTAATAAAAGCCAAAGCAATATCTATGATATTTCAGCATTTAAAGTTTTTATATATATTTAGCTATAGTTTTTCTAGTCCTAATCCTAATATATAGCTAATTTTAATATGGGATTAAAAAAGCGTAGCTCGCCAAGCATATATGTAGATATATGCCAATAAATTGAAAAACCGATTGCTTTTTAGAACAATCAATTGTTGTTGTTCTCATTAAAAAAAAACCTTGTGTGGATTGGGACTTGAAGTTCCCAGAAAATGAAGTATTTTTCATGTCAACTATTTTCTATTTATTTCTTTTTTTTCTATACTTTCCACAACTTGTCGGGTCTGTCTATTTTCAATTTCTTGTGGCCCAGCTAAATTGACGTTTGCCAGTCTATTGACAGACTGCCTGCCTCGTGTTGTTGTCGTTGTGGTTGTTGCTGTTTTCTATTGCTGCTGCTGATGGCCCATGTTGTTTGTACTTGGTCAACATATAGACATAAATATGCGTAAATAAACGAAACTCATATGCTTATATATATATGAAGTACATATAGTATAGTACACCGCATAGAGCTCTACGAAGAAAGTGCAAATATTGATATCGGTATTTTGTATTTTTGGGCTTGAGCCTTATTGCAGCTGAAGTATATTGCAACACATCGTCCACAAAAGTGATTGCAACATGCAAATGCAATTGATTTGCTGCCGGTGCTGCAATCATATACGTATATATAATAGCGTAATGAAGCATGGGGCATGTGGCAGTGCGGCAACTGCCATTTGACTTGTTTGTAATCTTTTCGATGCTTTTTTTTTTGGTTACGCCTCGCTGCACGCTGACAACTAACCAATTTGTCAACTCGGTCAGCACATGACTACGGGTATAGTATATTCATTTATGTTAGAACATGCTTTAGGAATGCGCACACGGTTGCCTAAACGTCAGTTAGAACTGATTAGCCCGATTACCATAGAACTTTGACTTGGCTTTAAGTATCGCACTTAATTCTTCTCATTATAGTATATGTTTATGTATCTTTAAACTTGCGCTCTGTGCACTTTGTACTTAATCTTGACTTTTGTTTTTTTTTTTTTTTAAATTTTTTTCTGCGCTTCAGTTCACTTGAAAACTACAACAATTATCGCGTAAACTTCATAAACTTCACATTTACACTCTGAACTTTGGGTGTATTTTGCGTTAACGTGCGGGTATCTCAAATTATTTAGAGCGTAAAGCAACGCATTTTCGTTATAAACTGAAATATTCGAAGCATGTTAAAAAAGTTTCAGATTGCGCTGGCAATTTAAATGGAGAGCTTTAAAAAGTACACATATATGTATATGTATATATATGGAGAGTATGGATAGTTACATATGGCACAATATTATATCCCAAAGAGGTCTACTGAAAAAGTCTTCAATTAGTCTATAATTTCTTAATAGCTAATATTTGCCATAAAGCTTTTATAATATTAAAATATTTTTACTATATCTCATATTATTTTCAATCCCAAAATTCTGTGAACTAGCACAAACAATTTCTTGCAATGCTTACAGCAAATTTTGAGGCCCTTTTTTTAGTTGTTTATTTTTCTGTTTATATATACTTGTACATAGATGTATATATAGGTGTATATATAGCTAAATATGTATTTTTGGGTTTTCGCTTTTGGGTTGACGAGCTGTTGACATTTTGTATTTAATATGCCGCACACCTTTGTTGTAGTTGTAGTTGTTGCCGTTCTCAAAATTGACAACTGACAATTTCCGTTTGTTGCCGGGGCAATACGCATTTGTAGCCCTCCCTGGCCCGATGCCCCTTAAAAAGCGACTAACCCACTGATTATTTTCAATTGGAATTTACTTTGCTTACGAACAAGTGAATCATTTTCATGCTGACGCCAAGAAATCCATTACGTGATGTTTTTTTTTGTTTCTCTCTCTGGATTTCTTTAAAATGAGTTATGTATAGAAAACCAAACACACGCACACACACACACACACACAGATATTGCGTGGCCTGTCTATAGATGTATTCAATTTAATGACACTTGTGCTAGTTGTTTGCCTGTGGCATCTTTTAATATTTGCACAAATGCGGCACTCGAGACAAGTCAACAAATTTCCCGTATTGTATCATAACTAAGTACATAGATGTACTCTATATACCACTCTATATATATATCATATTTATACATATGTGTGGAGCTTAGGGCGCAGTCAAACCCGACCTTGAGCTAGACTTTACGCACCTAGCTTATTGTTCAGGTATGAATTGAGCTCTGAGATCGTGAAGATTGCAGCTCATCTAAAGCCATTTATGTTGTGTGTGTGTGTGTGTGTGTGTGTGTGTGTGTGTGTGTGTGTGTGTGTGTGGTTGTGTGTTTGCTGGGCACACCTCAAATAAACCGAGGTACTCAAGCGTAAAGCCAACTGTATCGGAAGTCGGTCTATCTCTTATACAAATATGTCGTATATATGCATATATGTGCACGTATCTATGTCTATAGAACAATTTTATATGTCCAATTGTTGCTGGGCTATTGTTCGCTGTAACGAATCAGCTGTTGCTGTGTGTCTGGATAGTCAATTTATGTAAATACGTTCGACACGTTTGCTAATGCACATTAGGCCCAGGTAAATAGGGTTAATCAACAAGTACAGTGGGCACTGCCTAAATGAGTTTGACTTAAAGATGCCAAGTGAAGTAAAACAAGAACGTTGTGTACAACATTTGCCAACTACATGTTAACTACAGTGTTACCTGCCTAATACATACAACTATTGAACAATGAAGTTCGGAAAAATTGTTATAAGCCATCTTTATATTATTTATATATTTATACTATATACTTATATTTATATTATTTTTATATTTATATTATATATTTATATTTGTGCAGACAAGCTTCACTGTACCTGTCACTCAATCTTAATTCAGTGATTACTGCCTAATTTGCACTTGTTATACAAGCCTTTCGACCTGTGAGGTATTTTTTAACGTTCAAAACACACGTTCCTCACATTAACAATAAAAACGATAACAACATTAAATATATGCACATTTTTTGTATCTTACAAATACACTTTATTAAAAAGGTTAAAGTCTCTATAGCAAGCTTCACTGTGCTCCTAACTCTCAGTTCCTAACGCGTGTTAAGTTCAATTTTTACAACACCAACAACAACTGGGCATAGTTGACGTTGCAGTGCATTTTTTATACGTTTGTATCTTACAGATACAAACACTGCGATAGATAAATGTTTTACACTTTGACTTTAAGACGCGCATGCGCAGTGGAAGCGGGTTGCAGCGACGCGAACGTCTCGCTTTGATGTATCTCCAAGTGTATCTATGAGATACAGATATGCGCGTGAAGCTTAGACGGCGTTCTGTTGCCGAACACCGAAAAGCGAAAAAAAAAAAACGAAAAACGCGACTGATTGCTGGGCGATTGAGTGACAAACTGCTAGCATCGCGCTTTTTTTCGCTGCCGTTTTGCGCTGTCGTGCGGTTTATTTTACTTGATTTTGTTTCGTTGTATTTTATTTTATTTGTTTTTTTTTGTTTTGTTTCTTACGCTTTGGCTTTTTGTTTTGTCTCAGTTGTTGTTGTACCTAGTTGTAGTTGTATCGGATACGTTTCGCGCGTGTGTGTGCGTGTACTTTAGCCATTGTGTACTCAGTTCACGATGTGCCTGCCAGTGCCCAACCGCATGGCGAGCCATTCGACATTCGAATACGAATACAAAATTATCATTATTATTGTTGCCTTTTAGTTTTGGTATTTTACGGTTCGGTTAAATGGCATTTGCGACAAACTGAAAAACCACACACACACACACACACTGAACACCCAAAAAATGCAATTCGAAAATGTAATTCTCTAGCAAAGAGTTGAAAATTATTATTTAATGAGCAAAACTAAATAAACTAAATTATATTTAGAATTTATTTCAAAATAAATTTGGTCACAATTCGAAAAGAAACTCAAAATAAAAACGAAAATATTTAATTGGAGCTTTAGTTGCATGAACTTGAGATGTTTTGTGGAAAATTATTTGTAATTAAATACAATTGCAATAAAATAAAATATATAATAAAATAAATATTAGATGTTTAACAAGTTTATTTTATGATTCTTTAAAATTCTTTGAAACACATTTAGATAAATTACCAATATATGAAATTTACTGATAGAATAAAGTTTTCATAATTTTTGTATTTTGTTAATGTGTAATTACAGATAGTATCTGAATTATTTTTTACTATTTATATCTTTCAATATATAAATCAAATCTCGATATTTGTACTTAATAACTGTTCAACTTGATACCCCGTTACATAGCTGCTAACTCCAGCCGCATGCCCGCTTGGTAGTCAAGTGTATCTAAGCCATAAATTGGGGGACTCATCAAGTGACGCGTGCTAAGCAGCGCTGATCACAGCCGCCACCTGATCACGAGTATCTCACAGATGCACAGATACACACACACACACACACACACACACACACACATAGAATAATTTTTGCGAGTAATTTTCATAATATATTTTGGAGCTTTGCACTGGGCTTGTGTGTTTGCCAATTGCATTTGCATTGACGTTTGTTTGCCACTCGACTAAACTGATAAATATCGCTTATAGTATATAAAGATAGTATATAAAGATGTACATGAGTTGGCTTTATGTATTTGTATATACTATATTCTCGGACTACCTGACTTCGCATGCTGGCATTGCCAACGCCGGGCTCTGTGGCTCACATTATGTTTGTTTATTTATTATTGTTTCGCGTTTTTAGAGCCGGCGACAGTTGTTTAATTTATCAGTTAACAGCTTTGTGGCTTTTGCAGCTACCCGCTAAAAGCTTCAGTTGTTTCTACACTCGATCATATTTCGTTGGATTTGTTTGGCTGAGATGTTTTTTCCTCTGTGTGTGTGTATTTTCCGCTGAACTTTGCTTGGCTTCAACAAATAAATAAAGAGTACTCAAAAGTACTCAATGCCCTTGTCGCAGGCATTTGAATACGAAAAAAAAGAGCAATAGATGCGACTAAACCGCCCAAAGCTCAACTAAAATGCCAGCTGTGGTGGTTTCTTTTTTTGTTTTTTTGGTGTTTCGAGCGCTTATCTCGACATGAAATTTAATTAAAATAAAACCATATGCCGCAATTGAAACGCCCCCTAATTACCAGCAACGCCTTAACAATGGGCTGCAGATACACCCAGAGCTATATAGCCGTAGCTCTAGCTACATAGTTGGCTCTTGGGGGAAATGCAAACAGACGCCCCAACAAAACACTTGAAAAGCCAAAACGACAGAGAGCGAACAAATAAAAACGATATGCGGCATATCGGAACAGACGCAAAACCATTTTCGATAATTGAAAATAATAATTAAAATTCTCTGATTGAGGCGCATTCGTTTTTATGCGAGCCTCAACTGACGTCCACAATTGGAGTGAAAGAAGCTATAAAAAGTAGCAGCAACAACAACAACAACATGCAGCTACCATACACAATAATTTGCCGTACAATTTGTTATTCAATCTTGTGTTTTGTTGTACCCTGTAACCATTCAAAGTGGCTTAAATGAAAATCCGACGTTCTTCTGTGTGTTACAGGCCTTGACCGCATAAGGTATATGTATTCTTGATCTGCAGCGGTGATCAAGCTAAGTTTGTGTGTTAAAATTTGAAGAGATCTTAAGTTTAGATTGTAGATTACTTTGTTGTTCGCTTAGTTGAAGTTCATTTTAAATTATCCAAAACTAATCCAACTTTTCTAAAAATCGAATCTAGCCTTTATTTTTTGCGCTGACATTGTGAAGTGCAAAATATTTAGACAGCTGAATTTTGGGAATTAAAATGTCTTGCATAAATAATATATAGCTATATACTTTTACGCTACCTCCCCATACCTCTTCTCTAAGTTTCAAAATTGAAATAAATATAAATCGCTTTTTATAGATTAATCCTTGGTTGTTTATATTTAAAAATGACCTCTTAAAAAATTTTTTAAGTGGATTTTCAATTTTTTAAGCCCAAGAGAAAGAAGAATATGCGTGTTTTTATCACGGCAATTCGAAACAATTTGCAGGGTAACTTATAGTCGTGCACCCTTTGACTAGAGCTCTCTTAGTTGACATTTTTTTTGCTTTTTAATATGCAAAAGTTGTCGCCTGCTGTAGAATTCTGTTGCTGCTTCTTCGTTTTTCTTTAGCTTTTTTTATTTATTTTTGTTTCTTTTCAGCTTTTTATGCTTTGTCTTTCATGGAGGCAGCCCGTTAGCCGTATTTGCTGTGTCCAGGCCATAGAAGTCATCGTTATGGTGTCCCCAACGTCATTCGGTGCGCCTGGCTTTGTTCTGTCTATGTCTCGTCCCCGCTCTATCCACTTTTGAATTTATGACCGTACTGCATTTGGGATTCTAAGTGCGTGATTTCTTCAATTAATTGCCCCGAAGTCTCTCGTTCTCATTGCAGCCACAGTCGCAGCCGCAGCAGCAAAACTTACTGAATGGCGTTGCACAATCATGTGGCAATGTCTTTGACTCGAGACCACCCCCCCACTCCCCAAGCATGTTCAAGAAAATGATGTATGTTAAGCATGCTGGTGGGGCCACAGCTCACAGCATTGTCTCCGTCTCTATGGGCTTGTCTCGCATCGTTCTAAGACTCTTTTCGGACAATACTTGTAGTTCATGGCATGGCTTTTAGCATAATTCCCAAACAATGACAATAGTTCAGCTAATAGAATAGATGGGAATAGAATAGCACAGAATAGGGTGGAATTGTCTGTAATTATGGTTAGGCAACGAGTTCTGATAACTTGTGCAATGCCGGGCATGCACAATTGAAGTTCAGCTACAGTTTGTCAAACGTAAGCTAAGCTATTTTTATAATTAGTCAAAGATAATTCCACATAGGTAAAAATAACCTTCAGCTAACAGATAAGAGCAATCTGGGGTTCAACGTAAACGAAAAAAATGCCTGCTTATTTTTCCTACACTAATTTATAGAAAAATAGATAATAAATAATGTAAAACACGTCTTTGGAAAATACTGCAAGCGAAATATTGAAAGGTTCAAATCTAGAACCTTCGTCACTGAGATAAAAACGCAAACTAAACTGATATAACCATATATATCTCTGTTAATCTAATATAACTTAGTTTGCAATTAGTCAACTCCACAAACCCATTACCAAAAAGAAAAACACTTCAAACTATGTTCGACTCTTAATTGACTTTGTCAAGAATTGATTTAGGGAGAAAAATATAGTTTTCTCGAGTTTTTCCATTTGGTGGTCGTGTGATATTTCATTCGCATTTGTTACGCACTGCAATTATGCGCATATTTCAATTGCCGCACGTCAAGCGTGCCAAATGTGTGTCTTGTGCCACATGACAAACTGCAGCTGCAACAAGGCAGCCAAACGCACTTGCAACACGCAACGAACAAATTTCTCCCCTCGGTGGCATTCCAGAAATGCTTTTGGCATGGGCCACGCAAGCGCAACTAGAATAGCGCAGGCATAGATACACATAGAGCTGCAGATACAGATAAAGTATCTGAGCTGCATGCGAAGCAAAACAAACCGACAAAAACAAAAAACAGCTGACTTAATAGCGGCTCAAATGCCATTCCTATGTGCTCGATATATATATCAGATATATAAGGGGCAGCAGAAGCAAAAGCGAAATTGAATGAAAATTGAAATTGGAATGAAAACTGGTTAAGGCCGTTGGCAGCAGGGGAGGGCCGGGGGCCGGTTCACAGCAATTAGCCAGCTGTAGGAACTGAGGTATTGAGAAGCCTACTAGCGTGACTCAAGCGGCTGCATTTGCTCAGATTTATTATAATTTTGTGTTTGGTTTTTACGTTTATTTTCGTTTTATTTGTTTTTTATATTTTGAGCATTTTGTCAATACGCAGGCGAGTTAATTTGCATAATATTGTTGGCTTTTATCGGCGTTGTTTACTTTTTGGCAATTGGCAAATAATAATAATTGGCTAAATGGGTGTCTGAGCAATCGTAAACATTTTTGCAAAATTCTTTTCAGAAAAATTGTGTTGAAAAATGTTTTTGGAAAGCATAAAACTAAAAATATATGCTTTATGCATCATTAAAACGGCTGTAAACACTTTGTTTTATATACTTTTTTCTTGTTTTTTCTTAGCTAAATTGTTTTTTTTTTAGCAATTGACAATTTCGTAATAATAGTTAATTAATTGAAGTTAAGTGTGCGACGTTTCCAATCAATTGACTTGCAAGCAATGCTCGTTGGCTTCACGAATCGATTACATTCAATGTGGTTTTATTTTCGTTCAATTAACGAGCACAGTTATTTAATTTAAAGAATATTTCATTTATTGTTTACTTTTGAGCGGGCTCGAAAGAGCGAGAGAGAGAGAGGGGGCGACAATTAAAACCGCAACGTGCAAAAACTCGACGACGCGATCTTCGCTTGAACGATGACTGCCAACTGCGGCGGACTGCGGCGAACTGCGCTAAAATTGCGGCGAAATGCGCGACAAATTCTATTGAATACGCTTTACGTTTGACAAATTGCCATGCGCTGCGGCTATCGACGCGACCGGCTGACTGCGTGAGGACTGAACAACTGACGGCGACATCCCCCGCTCTGCCAGCGCTTTTGATTTTCGCGCTGTCGCTGCCGCTGCCGCTGCCGCTGCCGCTGTCGCTGTCGCCGGCGCCGGCGCTGGCCGATCGTCAATTGCGCTGCACTTTGAATTTCATTTGCTTTTCGTCGCTGGCAATGCTTACGCCGGCTCTCTCTCGCTCTGTCTCTCTCTCTCTCTCTTAGCGGCTATTTGCACAGCTGTTTGCTGCGCTCTTGTGCGCACTCTTCGACACTTGTGGCTGAGGCAAAGTCAATTAGTTACGCTCTTCGCCTGTGTCTTTTGTTTGTTTACGTTTGTTTGCCGGCTGACTCAACGTTTTTCCCTGTTGCTGTTGTTTGTTGTTTTTGTTTCGGCACACAAAATGATTGATGCGCTGCTGTCTCGCTCTGGCCCAAGTCCAGCTTAGTTGGCTTTGTTTCGTCGAGTTGTTGTCGATGGCAAGCGGGCAAGTAACGGTAGTTGCCTAATAGGCTAGTTTAATAATTGCAAGCTCGATTCTTAGTTCTTCTCGATTCTTCTAACCTCGCTCTTAGCTAAGTTTTGAGCTCTTATTCAAACAAAGTCTCAATGTTCAACACATTTAACGCCAAGTTAAACGAAACGCTCCACACAATTAACAACTTGGCTACAAAAAATGTTGAAAGCTCTAACGAACTTCAGCTGTTTACCAATGTATCTGCATCTTTCAGATACATGTAGCTCCGGCTGTATCTAAACAAGCGATCACGTCAGGCGCTAAACGAGCAACAAATGTGCGAAAATCAATTGAAGCGCACTCGAAGCTCAGCCCATGCTGGCTACACAGAAAAGCGCTTTGTTTTCAGCCCGCAGAATGCCGTAATTGAATTGAAAAGTGTGTTAATGCGACCGGCAGCAAAGTATCTAACAGATGCAGATACAAATTGCAAGCATGAAAATGCATTTGACTCAAGCGCAGATCTAAAGATACCGCGGCCAACTGAGACTTGCCATGCATAACAGTTTCTGATGTTGTTTTCGTTGTTGTTTGAAAAGCGTCACGTCATGGATTTGCTAACGGAGAGAGGGGGATGTACCTCCCCCTCCCCCTGTCAGCGCCTGACAATTCGCGAATTAATAAACTCATTAATTAGAAAGCCAAGCGGCATAAAAAAAGTGTGCGTAGAAATGCTGCTGCTGCATCAAAATAATTAATTTGCCATGATTGGCCAAGAGGCCAGAAAGAGACGGAGCGCATTCGGGCTGGCTAGAGCGAGACAGCAGTAAAACGCACGGCCAACAAAATATTCAAAGCAGCTAACGAAGGAGAACAGCAAAAGGGCAGCCAAAAGGCGAACGACAAGCGGCTAAAAGTGTTTAGAATTTCTGGCATTTTGTCAAGTGTCGCCAAAACATTTTGCCAAACACGCTGGGGGCAAAGGCGGAAGGGGTGGCCAGTCACCGAGAGGGGCAGGGGGGAGTAAGTGAGTGTAAGGCAAGTTTTTGCACTTGTTGCATTTACGTATATTTTGTACGGCATTTGAAATTGTGCGGCATTCATGTTTCCTTTGGCCAAAATCACTCGAAATATGCTCTACTCGTTAAAAGTAATAAGAAATTATAATTGGGCACTAAAATGCTTTCCCTCATATTTTTATTTCATTTTAGTTGAAAACAATACAGCTAAGTATTTTATTGAATCTTGTGTGCCAAATATTTTTTTAAAGCATTTTTCTATTTTTTTTATTATTGAATTTGTGTATTTATTGGTTAAATAATATTTGAACATTTTTTTTAATAATTTGGTATTCGGCTTAAAGGTTACAAATTTAGAAATTCTGTAACAAAATACTATAGCATACTATTTTATATTATTCCAGAGTTAAATCTTTTGAATTTATTTTTCTGCAGAGTATTAGGTATTCTGTAAAATTCCCGTAAATTAAATCATCTTTATACGCTAAGCTGTTTAATAGCTTTGTTGTCCCATGCCTTTTTAAAATTAATTTGTTGGCACAACACATCTTAGACAATGTTTGGACTGCGTAACGCATTATGCGTGGCGTAATTGCTCAATAAATATTAAATGCAGTGTTATTTAATACTTTTTTCTGCAAAGCAGCCACGAGATTTTGCAGTTTCAATTTTTCATGCACAAGTGAGTGACAATTTTAATACCCTGTACCAATTGAAAATAAAGAATGGGTATAATAAAGGTATGTTAATATATGTAACACTCTGAAGTCAATATTCTGGTTTACCGATGTTGACGATGAAGATATAATAGTGTAGATTCTCGCATATTTTACTCTAAACAATTTTATTTAATTTTTTCTAGGACTGGTTTTTAAGAATATCTTGTAGATTATACAATATACATTTAAGTTCTCGGATAGCATCTACAGATTAGAAATATATAAATTGTATGTTCAAATGTACGCTAAGGCAATTTCCAGCTGTCTACAGGGTATCTAACTGCCGGACTCTCTCGACTACAACATTTTTTTTTCAGTTTTTTTTTCGCTTTTCTCTTAATTTACTATAAAATTTGTATGTTACGTATTTTTAAGTTTGTGATTTATTTTTGTCACGCGTACAGCATGACGCACACGACAACAACAGCAATAACACGGAAAAATTATTTCGTGGTGCTTGTTGAGCACTTTAAGTGATTCAAAAAGAGCAATGTAGATGAAAGGGGCACAATATATAGATTATAGATATAAAAAACATATTGAGCAGAGCACAAGATGTAAAGGATTGACAAAAATCAGTAGAGAAGATTAAAAGATACAGATTGAAATACGATTACATACGTAACCTTACTTAGATTACGTTTTGTAACTAGGCAAATAAATTAGGAAATATTCTGGAGAGTAGACGGGTCGAAAAGACGATGATCATAAAAAGAAACGGAATGACAACAAATTCAGTGCCTTCTCAAATATTTTTGTTACGTAAAAATATGTAAAAAACCAAGTCTAACAATGCATAACATACAAAACACACTCACACACACACACACACACATCCAATCAAAGCGGAAACGGAATTGAAACACGTGGCAAAAATGGCTTCGCAGTCGCTTCTGTTGTTAGCCAAAACGATAAAAAGGCGGAATAAAGATTTTCATTTTGGAATTCCACACGCAAAAGCTTGGTTGGCTTTGGTTGACCAGGGTTGCCACCTCGTCAACAAACAGTTGTTTGGCTTTTTAGTTGCTGTTGACACCGCGGCCGATATACCAAAAATTTGTGGCAGAAAGAGAGGCAAATAGCCGGTGCGAAAAAGAGATAGACATAGGCAGACATATGTCTGGTCAACATTTGTGCGCTTATTGAAATTGTATTCATTCAGAGCGTTTTCAAAGGACTTCGCCTTCAATGTCAGCAGAAGAGACCGAAAGACAGACAGAGACAAAGCCCCTAATCGATTTAGTGGGCCCGCCAGAAGCAAAGTATTATTCATGCCTTTGGTAGGCGCATGTCTCCGATACACGTTGTGATTACCCCCACAAGGCATAGCCGTAAAAAACGCTGGAAACAGTCTAAGCAATCAGCCAGACAAAGGACAAATAACAAAAAAATAAAGTTTTATACACTGCTCCCACAACTGAAGAAGTCTATATTAGTTTGGCAAAAAAGAAAAACAACAATATGAATGCAATTTTTGAGACTTGAGACTCTAAAGTTGAAATATATTCTTTTATATATTATAAAATATCATTTTTTTTCAAGCTCACTAACGAATTAAATTATGAAAATATATCTTTCTCACAGCTTAAGATCAAATTACAGATAACTTTCTTATGAGTTTGAATTAAAAAATATGTAACCTCATGCATTATCATACCCACAAACAAATTACTCAAGACATACAGTCTTAGAATCAGGAAGATAAAACATTTTCCAGCTCTTCAAAGATATTTAAAAACTATGCAGAGAGTATTACGCAGTCGGTTGCACGCAATTAAGTTTTTCTTAGTTCTAAATTTTTTCTTTTGTTGGAAAAACTTACCGTTTCTGTTCTCACTATCCGCAGGCTTCATTTGAATGGGATGATGCATCTGCAAAGGTAAAAGAAAGTGGAGAGAGTGTGTGAGAGAGAGAGAGGGATCATATTGTAGATAGAGATAGCATAAGGACAGCAAAGAGCAGACAGTGTGGCATGTCCTGCTCCTTTTTAATAGTTGCCAGCAGCTGCTGAATTGCAATTCAGGCTCAAGCTACACAGGACACATGAGTACGCCCCCTCCCCAGCCCCAGCCCCCTCCCCAGCCCCAGCCCCCTCCCCAGCCCCAGCCCCCAGTTGATAAGTTTTTCAGTTGTGCTACCTTTTTGGTCGTGTGCTTTGCAGATTTCATTACTTTGATAACGACTAAAATGCAACAACAAGAGCAGCAAGAATGCTGCTACAAAAGGCAAAGTGCAAAGGCTAACAAATGTTCATAAACTAATGAAATGGCTGCAAAAAAGAAAAGAGGAAAGAAAAGGCAGACAAGCAGCAAATAGAAGAGGTAACAGAAAATGGGGAAATTGGCGGCGGGACACTGTTGAAATCAAGCGTCCATTTCATTAACGTGGCCATTAGCACTTGCGCAATTCAATGCGCTGCTTTTAACAATTTTTAATTTATTTTACATTCATTGAGCAAACCGATAAGGCACTCTGCCTCCGTCGCTGCTGTCCTCGCTGCCAGGACTTGACAGAACTCGGCCGCTGCCAAGGGCTGTCATTACTTTGATTTCAATTAACTTTTCATTCAGTTGAGAGGCGCCAACAGCGGAAATGATAATAATAATACTTACAATCGTATTAGAATTGCAGCAATGGTTGGACTTTTTTTTGAAATACTCATACTTTTTCAAGGGACTCGAAAAAGACGAAAAAAAAGTAAGTGCTGTGGGTGCTCAACAGCCAGATACCCTGCGCACACGGAGGACGTAAAATAAATTTAGACATTTGTGAATATGGGTTGGAAATTGATATAAAATTAATATTATTAGTCCTTACTTAATACAAATCTAAATGAAGCTAACTCTTGAAATCATTGATAACTACGGCTTAACTTTAAATCAAGTTTCTTAAACGCGTTTTTTCCATTTAGAGAAATCTGGTGCTATAAACAAATAATATCATAATTTGAATTACCTACTAAAATAATTTCGTGCTCAAGCTTAAAAATAATTTATAATTTTTATCGAACTTGTGAGTCTTGGGTATCAATTTTGAAAACTGAGAGCGTTTTTTTTTTTTTTTTAATAAAGGATAACATAAAGATCATATGAGAGTTTCCATATATTGGGAAGCTTATACAAACAATCAAACAGAGCTATGTAGCGAGATCTACTATCTACTTCTGCAGATTTTGATACAGAACGTACATAGTTAAGGTCGACATTGCCATTGACCGTTTCTTACACACATTTACACAACTCTTTTGTGCCCCGTTTTTTTTTTTTGTTACCCATTTCTAATGGATATGCGCGGCATAAAAAACTTGGCCGAGCGACGACAGAGGACAGAACTAAGTGAATCAATGAATGAGTGGCTGCCTGAATGACTGACTGACTGAATGAGTGACTGTTGTGCTGAAATTGAATGACATGCCCAAGAACTCGAATTGCTGCTCAGCGTCTGTCTGGCAGCCAAGCCTATCTGGCCAGCTGTCCTGCTGGCTGGCCAGAAGGTTTTGCACAAATTACGAGAAAATGTCATTGCCTCAGTTAGGCCCCCCCTCCCCCCTGTTGCCTTCCCCTCGGTCCTGCTCCACCCGCGCACATTGTTGCGTCATTTTGCTGCTCTATTATTCAAAATTGACAGTTGAATGAGTTAAGTGGCCTGTCCAGGACGTCGCTGCTGCTGCCGATGTTCTTTTCCAAGTGCCCCCCTCCCAGTTGAGCTGCCTGTCCATTTGTCTAAGGCTCTGCTTTCATTTGCGATGTGTAGGCCCCATATACTCAAATTGCTACCCTTTTCACTTTAATGACATTTGGACTATAAAACGATTTGCATTCAAGTTGTTGTACATTTATTTTCATTTCTTTCCTATTTTTAGCTGTTTTTTTGGTGCTGGGATATTTCATGTGTGATTGCCGTTCAAATTGTCAATTAGCTATGAAAATATTGTGCATTGTTTGGTTTGACAAGCTTGGCAGGACGAAGAGGGGGAGAGAGGTGAAGAAAGGGTAAGAGAAGGGGCGAGTTAAAACACTGCAAGAAACATTCAGGTCCGTGGAATATTATATCACAAAAAATCAACTATAAAGACCCGAATCAAACTCAATTAATTGGTTCGAACCGTTAATCAAGCTACTGACATGCTTTTTTATATAACTATCTGTCAGAGCGTATTTAAATTATCTACATTCAAAACATCTAATTCATAAAATGATTGCAAAATTTAAGAAACAATTTAACTACAGCATATTAAAATATCCTCTTAACTTATGAATTATTATTGGCTATATTTATTGCCATTTATTAAATTTAATTTCCCCACATTTCCTAATTTTTGCAAACACCAATCAAGAGTAGATTTCTATATATTTTTTAAAGTAAAGTTAAAAGCTTAGCTAAATATTCGACTGAAGTAAGAATCAAATACAAATTTGCATATCTACTTTTTTAATACTTCTCGCAGCATTCTCAAAGTTTGCGCTCGTTCGCTCACTCAACAGCAAGTTATTTTCAAAAGCCATTGCATACTTTTGGGCGGCGATAAAAATTGGTTCGCATTTCCACAGGTTTACAGTGTAATCACTTTTCCGGCCGTTTCAAGTGCGTCACAACTGCGTCTTTTCACACGTGGCCCACAACACGAAAAAAAGAGGAGAATAAAGCTGACCGAAAATGCTGCCAGGCCACTTAACTCCCCCTCACATACACACACACACACGCACACCCAGGCGACCAGTTGTCTATATGTGGAGAAATGGTCACTTCAAAACAAAATATTTATTGAAGCCGTTGACAAGTTGGGTCCACACACATGTGCACCTGCCCTGCTTGTGTGTGTGTGTGTGTGGGTATGTGTTTGTGTGTTTGTGTGAAAATGCCGACGTTTTAACGTCTGTTTACCTATCGATTATTTCAGGTAAATTAAGTAGCTCCTGCACAGCAGCGCCAGCAGACGACGATGAAGTTGAGCTTGGTGGTCGTACAGGCAGCCTGCCAAATGCATTAAAGGATCAGACATGCCCACACGCACACACATGCATAGCTGGGCACTTACTTATACAAACAAAGCACGTAGGTGTATATAGCCATATATATGTATGTATGTATATATAAAGCTGGTCATTGGTCATTATTTTGACAATTACACACGTGGCGTCATTTGGCTGTTGGAGGCACCTCCCCCCCCCCCGCCACCCTCCTCACCGCACTCTTTGAAAATGTGCAGGTCTCTCTCGTTTTAGTGCCAGTGGATTTTCCATTAACAATTTGAATATGTAAATGAAGCAGCTAACTGGAAGGCTGCCAGCTAGCCAGCTATATATACCATATATATGCCCATACATGAAGGGTAGGGGTAGTCCCTTTTCGGTGTTTGCCTGTGCGTGAACGCTTCATTTAATACGTTAACAATGAGATTGTCCTCAATAATTGAATCCACTAATTGACTGATGATTACATTTGTGTTGGCCACACACCAACAAAGCAATTGTGCTACCAGCCACGCCCACCTAAACGTGTGTGTGTGTGTAAAATAATGACTGTTAGGCTATTAGAAAATTTTGAGATACATATGCACATATGTTTTAAATGGAGAACTATGTCATTCGATCGATCGATTGGCGGCAGCGGTTGATTTTCTCAAGCTGCATTATTTAGCAAGCGGCATACAAAAAATTTGACGAAGTGAACGACGAAAAAAGTAAAATAAAAACGCACACATACATAAACATACACATATACATACATACATACGAAACACATACAGAACGATAAAAACGAGCAAGTCAAAGCACTACATAATGCTAGCTACATAGATAGTAGGGGTAGTCCCCACTTTTTTGGCTTTTCGTGTACTTACCCCATCCAGCGTTTTAACATTGTGCAGCGCATCCTGGGCCCGCAATGCCGCCCTGCGCGTATAGTAGGTGACAAAACAGCATCCTGTCAACGAAACAGAACGAAACAATCGATACAAATCGATACAAATATAGGCAAGTCGATAACAAAGTCAAAAAAATACAATCGATAGACAATTGCACAAACGTTTGGTACAAGGACGCCAAGGACGAGTTTTCGCATATGCTTAGCACAATTATTTTTATGCTTATTTTCACTTATTTATTTTTGGGTACTCGGGACCAATACAAGTAACAGTACTCTATATTTCTATATAGGCACACATATATATCATGCTTGGGACAAACTTTTGGCATGCAACAGAGTTTTATTTTGGAGCAGGCACGTTAACGCATACGGTAAATGTTTTTTTTTTGTTTTTTTTTTTGTTTTTTGTGGGACAAGAGACGAGCGCTTCAAGCGAGCCATGCAGAGATTATGATTGTGGGACACACTGGTTGTAATGTGGGTGGCATATATGTAATAGTAGGCTATGTATATAATTATATGGCTAATGGCAGCTGCTGGCCGAAACTTGTACGTGCTTTATCATGATTTATCGGACAACACAAGTAACGCAAAGAATACTCATAGTAGAACAGCCGGATTACTCTGCTTTTATTTAAAGTACAGCTAATTTGGATTAGAAAAAAAATATCAGACGCAGAGTGTTTGCTTAATTTATTTGCAAAGATGAATTTTGGATACCTATCACTTACAATCGATAGTTAATCGATAGCATAATCTACGCTTACCTTAAAGTTGTTGCAAAATATTTCAAATGGGTTATATACTAAATATGTATAAAATGATCGATAACATGAAGGTGAACATGTTGAAAATATTTTAAAATATCTCAAATGTGGTCGAAGATAGATAGGTTTTGATCGATAAAACGTCGAATAGTATCGATAATTGATGGTATATCGATTATTACTAAAAATATCCCAAAATAATCGATTGCAAGTCGCCTAAGATCGATGGCAGGTATCTCTAATTTTTATTGGTAAAATTAAAAAAAAAATAGATAATTTTTTAACTATGATTGGATACATAATACATAAGAAATCTCTCGAGAAGTCGATATAATTGATAAAATATCGAAAATTCGCTGCCTAATAATTTAATTTATCGATAACTTCGCGACATTCTATATTAATATATATATATATATTTATTTTGATCCTTTGACTAATTGAAAACTATTGAAATTAATCAAAAATATATTTGATCACTAAATTATTTTATTATATTATTTATAAATAAATTATAAAGTCGTATAAATGGATTGATAATAAATTATATATTTACGATTACCCTGCGACCTAAAGCACAACTAGCCAACCTCAAGTGTAATCGCCTTCTCCAACTTTCACTTGCTCTACGTGTATTAGCCCTCGTCCCACAACTCTTGTTGTATTATAAGCCTAATCAGCTCACATAAGAAGAAGGAGAGCCGCAACTACAAGTATATATATCCGATCATTGAGAGGCTGCAGCACGCGTGGCCATAAATATGCATAATACAATTTCAACCTTTCATAAAAGTTTGCAAGCAAATGCGCAAATTATTCAAATACCCAATAGACTTAACCAAACTTGGTGTGTGTGTGGCAATTATGGCCAATTACCGGCTGAGCTGTGCAAAGCAGGCAGAAAAAGTGGAGGCAACACCTGGGCCGGGGCCGTCGTAGGTGTTGGCCCTAATGTTGTTGTGCGCTCGCCATAATCATATTACTCGATGTTAATGCTCGGAGTCCACTGCTCAGGCGGCTTAAAAGGGTGCGCCTCAAATGGATGGGCATAGTAAAAATTCATTGAGTAGGGTCCCCAGCCCCGTTCCAATTAATCCCCACATTTATATGCGTGCACTCACCTCGACTAATCGATGTGACCTTATCACGCAGCACATTCAGCGTATGGACGCGTCCAAACGTCTGGAACAGGCTCCGCAGTTTGGTCTCGTCCCAGGTCTTGGGTATTTGGCCCACAAACATTTTGATGTTGTCCGCGTCGGGCTGATCCTTCGCCAGCTCCGATTCGCCCGAACTGGTATCCATCGCATGGGGCGTGGCCATCGCCAGCGCGTCCGGGTCGCACTTGATGGCCTCCAAGCTCAGCTGCGGCTCCTCAGCGCCATTCGAGTCGCTGCGAACACAAAATAAAGTCATTATAAATCAGGCGAACACAAATCCATATCTGCACAGTCGTTGGCCGAAAAGTTTGGCCAGCAATCCCATTGAACTTTTATGGCCAACATATTGTACATGGCCCAAAAACACCCGCACTCCCATTCTCTCCCTCTTTGTCCTTTGCTCACTCTCTTTGTTTTTCTGTGTTTCAACTTCATTTGCTAATGACAATAAAAACAAGTAAGGGTGGGTGTAGACGACTACAATATACTCTGCAGCTGGTAATAACCTTTAATAGGGAATCTACATTTATGCTGGATTTAAATCTGCCAAAATTTTACCCTAAAACTGAATAAACTGATATTTCTAATGACATTTTAATTCTCGTTATTCGTCTAAATTATTTCTGGATAAAATATTTTTGGTCCAAGTGTCCTATATCTTTTTATCATTTATCACACATATTATTATTTTAGCTGAAATCCATGCGTTACACACTTCGCAGAAAACTTGTAATACTCTAGGTAAGGGCATAACAACAAGCTGAATAACAATGGTTGCTGGTTGTGTGGCGTGGGATAGATGGAGGGGCAAATATAATGTGCGGAAAGAGAGAATGAGAGAGAGATAGACAAGTTGGCCAGTGCATAAAATACAAATACTAATTGTTATTAGCAAACTAATCTAATCTAAAAAGTTGTAAACGTTTTTACTTTGTTCTGTGGCTGACCAGAGAGCGCGTGTGTGTGTGTGTGTGTGTGTGTGGGCAGTGAATTGTGTGCGAGGATGGTGGTGTGGGGGGGGGGGAGGGGGACACGCAAGTAGCTGGCAATGCATTGAATGGTCCATTTTGGGGTCACTTGGTTACTTCACTTGGGATTTTGTGTAACGCCCAAAAAGTTTGTTGTGTTTCGGCCCCCAACCCCTCCCCCCTCCCCCCCTCTCACTGTATATATTTGGGGTTTATTGGGTGTCGTTGATGGCATACGAAATTGACTTTTGGTTGTCAACAACAACAACCGTTAGAGCTACAATATTAGCCACAACAAACACAAGCTGATTTGGCAATAAGTTGAAGTTGTCAAGCAGTTGAGGCAATAAATTTAGAAAATCTAATTGGTTTCTAGTTGTTGTTGGTGTGGCCAAACAATTCGAATTAGCCATTTGAAAAGTGGTTTAAAATAAAATAGAAATTGGGACATTCAATTATTTCTCTTTTAGCAACATATATCAAACTGAATCTCAGGTAAAAAGCTGTTCAAAATGGATATGCTGAATTATATGGTTTAGTTCGGGCCTGACTAATATTTTGGCAACAATTAAAATTAGCCATTAAGTAAACGGCATTTGAATTCACAATTTAAGGGAAATTTATAGGAAAATAAAAATACAAAGGAATCTCCAAATCTATAGCTTATCTATTTCAATAAGATTCTATATAGCTTTTTTTATTTCTTGCATAATTCCGGAACTCCCATTGGAAATATAGTGGCATAATTTAATGCTATCCAAGGGACATCTCTCATTCCCATTCAATTGCATTGAAAGTACTTTGCAGTTAAATAAATTAAATTCTACTCGGCCGGATATTATCCAATTCTGATTATATCTGCCTTAATTTCGCTCGCGCTGCCAACAACAACAACGTAGACAACATTTATGAACTGCCTGGTGAATTTACGAGCAAATGAAGCGCTCTGAGGGTGTCGGCTGCCACGCCCCCCGGTCCGCCAGGCAGGCAGCGACAGCAGCGGCCCCGGAGGCGGCAAATGACAAAACGAACTTAATCTATTAGAGGCGGAGCGTGTCGTTGCCAAATAGTCTAGTGTCAAGGTGATAAATATTGCCTACAAGTCAAATGCAAAGTAGGCCAGTGGGCGGTGCCAAGGGGGGCGGGGGCGGGGCAACAGGGTATCAAATCTGCCTGGCAGGCATAAATCAAAATCTGTGCGCCGCCCACATTTGCCAGGCAATTTTATTTCTCTTGCCTACTTTCTGGCGCGCGCTTTAAATAAAAACAAAACGCAAAGCCTGATGCCAGAGGGGCGGGGGGAGGGGCCGCCACTTGGCAGGCAACTGCGCGACAGGTGTCGCTGGAGCCCCATAGGCAATTATTTCGCTTTCAAAATCGCACAGCCGCCTGGGGAATCCATCAGCGAGTCGGCGGCGCGCGCAATGGATGCCCTCCGGAAGCGGGGGGAGCGGGCAGCGGGCGCCAACTACTGGCGACGGCAACAGTTGCCGAGCTGCTGCTGCTACTTCACCTTCGCCTCGGTTGGTTTCTCCGCATTACTAATTCAGTTTCATTTAAATGCGCCTGAGCTTAATGAGAAAATTGCCTGCGGTGGGCGCACTCTGGGATTTGCCATAGCTACAGCTCCAGCTTTGGATTTAGCTTCCGCAGCAGCTTCAAGTGGGGCCTCGACAGTCGGTATACCCTGTACATGTGGCATGTGTTTAAGAAAAGGGGCAGTTGTGTTAAGGTATCTAAAAAGCAGACGTTCCATTAGAAAAAACATACAAGCAAAATATATAATAAAGCCATATCTATGTCTGTATTATGAAATTAATGATCTCAGGCCCTAAATGAGCTAAAAACTGTAACTGTAAACTGTAGCGCTAGCCAAACGACTAACTGCCAAACCAAGAAAGAGAGGATTTAAAAGGTGCCATCCATTGGATCTCTCTACCAGGTTTCTATAGTAATTTTTAAAATAACCTTCTCCTTGTAAATTCTGTAAATAATATACATTTGCTCATATATATAACATAAATCTTTTATAAGTATCACCTGTGATCAATGTTTCTTTCCCCTAAATGTAAAACTAGATGAAGTTGCCACTAAGGTAGCAAAAAACTTTTTTAAATAAATATACAACATTTTTAGTAAAAAAAAAAAAAAAAAAAAAAATTACCATATGAAATTAAATTTGAATTAATTTATATAATCGATAAATTTGGTTTTTTAGATACAATATTTTTTTAGTATGATACCTATACCTATACCTATGGATATACTTAAATCTGAAATGCAAAGGTAATTTTTAGAAGTGAAGCTTTGCTATTTGGTAAATGCTTTGTTTTCTTCTATAAATAAACAATGTAAATTTCATTACGAAAATGTATTTAACAAAAAATTGAAATGAAAACAAGCCTACAGGGTATCACTAGTTGTGCACATGCCGCTGCTTGTTGCTGCCGTTGCTTGCGGCCAGGTGTTGGATTGTTGGCCACCAATTTGATGTTCGACGCTGGGCGAAAGCGTTTTGTGCTGCAGGCGGATGCCACATGCGATGATATTCAAGTTGATGCTGCTGCTGCTGCTGCTGCTGATGCTGATGCTGGTGCTAGCACACGGCCTCAGCTCAACCCGTGACCACGCCCTGTCGCCGACAAAGCCGTGACGCGGCATTTAATTTATGACGGTAGTTTGTTATGTCGCGCCTGTCACAACAAAAACAAACAGTCCGGCAAAGATAGAGGGCGCCAGTGACAGGAGCAGGGGGGGGGGCAGGGGGAATGGGGAGCTGCAGAGAGGCGCATAAAAATGACCCAACATAAATTTAATATTCTTGCTTTATTATTTAATGGCTGCGCAACACGCTGTGAAAAATGCAGAGAGCGCGAAGCAGAGAGCGGGAAACAGAGAGAAGAGAGGGCATAGAACGTGGCGCCCAACGTGGAACTGCAGCCAGGTTGCGGCGGGTTTGGGCTGGATTTATGCCTGCATTTCAGTTTGTCACGTTGTCCTTGTCTTATCGACCACATCATCATCATCATCATCATTATCATCATCATCATCATCGTCACCATTATCAGTGAAGAGAATGTAATGTTTTAATTGCCGCAGCTGTCAATGATCATTAGCATTATATCCTTGATGACACTGCGACTTGGTTGACAGCCCCCCGCCCCCCGCCCCCCGCCCCCTATTCCCTGCTCCCATGCTGCCAATTAATAAACTTAATGCAATGCCAATTATCGTTAGTCAGTGGGTCCGCAGAGTCTTCACTCGGCGCGTTGTCACTTATTTTAATTGAATCGATTCGAAACGGGCAACTCGGCCAAAAACATGCCTGCCCCGCAGTCAAGAGGACATTTCTCTGCTGCTGCTTCTTCTATTTTTTTTTTGGTTCATAATTTCCGGGCAAAGGAACTGGTCGTAATGGAAAACGACGGGGGACAGGGCATAACAATTTGAAATTCGATAGCATGGGGTCGGCATTGCGCGAAAAGGAAATTGAAATTTATATCTAGCTAATATGCAAATTGATAAGAAATTAGCTAAATTATTTGACGACATGCAGCGCACGGGAGAGAGCTAAGTTTAATTTAAAGTTGTCCTTGCTTTTACGTAGCACATGAATTCAATTTCAATATGGACAATTGCCGCTATGCAGTTTCAAGTGAATATTTGAACTTCCTTTGTCATTATTAAACAAACAAAAAAAAAAAGAAATAACAAAACAAAATAGACAAAAAAAAAAATGGAATATAACTAATTTTTTTTTGCAATTTAATTCTTTATTGCAGCTTATTGTCCTAAACTCTATAGCGCGGAATAAAACTACTATTTACATTAATTAATTTACCAATACCTGGCAACTCTACACGAAGGCTTATTCTTCCGCTTGCTATACATTTAACATTTAAGGACCAGGCGTAACAGTAGGTCAAGAGTCCCCCAACTGCACCCAATCTAAAAAGCTCATTTTCGTAGCATACTTTAATGCGTTCTTTGCTCAACTACAGAATTAAAGTTCAAACAACAAATCATTTGAGTGCAATATGCAGTCATTAGGCTGACAGGCTCAAAAAAGTTGGAGGCCAACGCAATGCTGAGATAGGCTTGGGTGGGGAAATGTTGCCGTGGGGCGGGACTTACCAATTTGTGGCGCCGCTGGCGCTTTGGTCTGCTAATGAAGTTCTGGAATTAATGCTGGAATTTAGCAGCGTCGACGTCGCAGCTGCTGCTGCTGCTGTGGTTGCTGCCGCTGCTGCTGCTGCTGCTGGCAACGCCTCTGCTGTTGCAGCTGCTGCTGGTATGGCGGCAACAGTGGCAGCTGCAGCGACTGTTGTTGCATTGGAATTTATTTGGTTGTGCGAAAGTGTTTCAAACAATGCTGTCGACATGCCGACGCCGCCAGCAGTTTTGGCCATTGTCGTTGCTGCTGCTGCTGCTGGTGCTGGTGTTGCTGCTGCTGTTGGTATGTTGCTGCCGGGCCGCAAATATGGATGAAAACTTTTAGCAGCACCTGTAAAAGTTGTTGCCGTCGCAATGGGACCCGTTGCGGACGTTAGGTTTTCTAAATACTTGACTGGTTGTTGCTGTTGTGGCAAGCTGTTATTGTTATTGCTATTTAAATTGTCAGTGTTGCTGCCGCCGTTATAGAGAGTGCTGCCATTGGCCATACCATTAGCGACATGTGCAACAGGTGCCGTTGTTAGCATTGTTGTTGCTGTTGTTGCCGCTGCTGCTGTATCTGTGCTTGTTGCTGTTGCCGCTTCAACAGTTGTCGCAGTGCTCGTTGTTGTTGTTCCAGGAATGCCGCTTAGTTTATCCGCTTGCAGTTTCGAAGATTGCAACATAATTTATTTTATTTACCCTTTTATTATTATTGCTCTCTCGCTCTCTCTCTCTCTGTCAGCCACACTCGCTCTCTCCTTCTCGCCCTCGGTTATTGCTGTCGCTAATTACTTTTAGTGCTGCTCTAATTGTTGTTGCTGCTGCTGCTGCTGCATTTGGCGACGTTTGCTTTTTAATTTGCTGCGCGTTTTACTTTTATTAAAATTGTATATTATCTCGCTTTTAATTGCTTTGCTGCGCGTTTTGCTTATCACAGTTTTATCTCTCACTAAAACTTTACTTGTTTGTTTTTTTCAACTTTTTTTGTACTTTTTTTTTATTTATGTTTTCATTTGTTTTGCAAATTGAGCAACACTTTGCACTTGGCCAGCGTGTGGGTTGTTCGAGCTTAGCGGCAACTGTAATTAAATTATAAAAATAATTGTTTGTTCATTTAAAGAGGTGTTGAAAGTTGAAGGGAAATAAGTACCTTATAACTACTTAATATGGGGATGGAGAGACTGTTCATAAATGCACATTTGCATATTAAAATTTTGTACTTTATTTTAATCAAATATTATGGGATTTAGGAAAACTGAAAATATGTTACTAATGATTTTCATATTTATTTTTGTTTATTTATAGAGAGCTCAGAATAGTAGCACAAATTAACGAAAAATGGTTGAAAGGTGAGTAACTGTTTTTTTTGATAGATATTTGCTTAAATAAATTTTTAAGCATCTTTGTAAACATTTTCTTTAAATATTGTGTTGCCATTTTCTTTTATTCATTTTAAATTCCACACAATTAATAAACAACTGACGTGGAACATATCCAGCTGGTATTTTTATTAATTTTCTAGTGACCCAAAATTAATATAAATCAAAAAGCACATACTTCAAAATTGTGTAATAGAATCAAAGAATTTCCAAATTAATATATAGTATATATCACATTGCTTAAATAATTGTATGCTTGAATTAAGTGCATGGCACAGATGATTTAATTACAAATTCATTGAAGTACTTAATTAAATAATTCAAAACAGCTATAACAGAAACCACACAGTTAAACGAAGTGCATTTTTTTGTTTGTCTGTTCTAAAACCACAGACAAAATGGCTACCAGATTGAGCCGCTTTTCCCAGCCTCGGCCCGCCCCGTTCAGGCCTGGCCGACGGCTAACTAACGCTTGCAGCTGCATAGCTAAGCGCATTTCAATGGACGCATATTGACAGACTGACCGCAGTGCCTGGCCACTTGCTCTCAAGTGCTTGGCTTTGATAAAGCGCTAACACACTCACACACACACACACACACACACATGCACAGTGTAGTGGGCATGTAAACTGAACATGTTTGTAGCTGCCGCTAAACAGATAAGCATTTGAGTGCTCCAAAACGCACACACACACACATACTTATATATACAAATACATTCCTATATATGTAGTGCAGTGTAGAAACCCAGTCTGAGTGCTCAGCCGCTCGCATAATGTTGAAGGCCCCAGCTAATTAGTTAAATTGAAATCAAATTATTTGTTGTCGCACTTGACCGGCCACAGGCATGGGCGCCTTAATTAACGCGCTTCACACAGTCACACACACACACACACACACACACTCACACATACGCATATACAGTTATGCGTTTGCGATTACCCTTATTATGTTATGTTTGTGCGCAACGTTCAAAATTTTCAGCGTTTCACATGGCGTATACGCAACTTTAAGCTGTCGACTTCGGGCCGGGGCTAGTTTTCGCGTCTCCAGCTGCTGCTTATAATCGCTTTAAAATTCTCGAGGATTTTCTATTATTTTTTAATAAATTGCAACGTTCGCATATTTTCGCGCTCTTCTATTTTCGTTGATTTCCTTTTTTATTTTAAATTTTTTGT
Organism: Drosophila sordidula; assembly: GCA_035047465.1. Lineage (NCBI taxonomy): Eukaryota > Metazoa > Arthropoda > Insecta > Diptera > Drosophilidae > Drosophila > Drosophila sordidula. The sequence continues at coordinate 2,500,120 of JAWNPQ010000090.1, read as the reverse complement.
TGTTGTATTTTTGGCGTCTGCTTCACTTGGCCAGGCGCTGGCAACTGGCGACGTGTCGTGAACGCTTGTTGCACCCCACCAACAAAAGATTCTGGCTGTCGATGTTGTTATTGTCGATGTTGTTGTTGCTGGCCTGCCAGCTTCGGTTTGCCAGCGGCATTGCTGCTGCCACGTTGCCACACGCTTATCCAGCGCCATCAAACGATGTCGACGACAACAGCGACGCCAATGTCTGTCCTATATATATATATATAATATATAGAGCACTTGGCTGCTCTTACTTTCTCATACAGCTTGCAACAGTGTGTGTTGGGGCTAAGAGAAATATCTAGAAATTTGTACAAAATATTTTAAGAATCTACTCTGGCTTGATTTGAATCATCTGATAATAAAAAAAATTTTATGTAATCCCAAATGAAGTACAAAATATTTTGAGAAACTACTCTGACTTGATTTAAATCATCTATAATTTAATCCATCATGAAATCAGTATTTTAACAACTTTATGTGATCCCAAAATTATCTCAAAACCAATATTAAAATATTCCTAATGTAATATTATCTACGACTGGGCCGTTAGTATTTGAAATACTTTATTATTTCACACTAAATTTAATTTTGTTAACACAAACGTAGAGTATTTGAAATTCAATGTGCTATCTAGAGAATGGTTGTTTGTGTTTTGTTTTTGCTGCTGCATTATGAGCAGTTAACGTTGCTTGGCTGTTGTTGTTGCTGTTGTTGCTGCTGCTCCTGCAGCTTTAACAGGCCGCCCCCACCCGCGCCGCAAGTAGACGCCCAGCGGTGGCAGCTGTGTCATCCTCGTGGCTGCTGCTGTTGCTGTCACCTTGTAATTTTATTTATCTATTGATTATTGAGTATCTCTTTTCTATTTATTTGCCTTTGTTTGCGCACGCAGCGTGCTGACAGGCAGACGACCCCCCAACGCCCCCAGACTTAGTCGATGCCAGCGCTCTTTGCCTGGCATTTTTATTAAAGCCATTAGATCCCGGGGCTGGGGTTGCAATGTGGTTGTCACGTGTGTGTGTGTGTGTGTAAACATTTTGTGCCTCTGGCTGTTTTTTAATTAACTTTAGTGACAATATTTTGCACAGTTTGGCAGCCAACCCGCCCCCGCCCCCTAATCTGGCCTTGCAGCAACGGCAACTGAGATAATCAAACTGTGTGCCCAAAGTATGCAAATGTAGGCAAGTGATTCTTAGGCCCACAAGCCTGACCCAAATTTCGTTGCCTGTCTCTTTCTGGGCACACTACCCCCCACGCCCTGCCCCGCCCCCTGCCCCGCCCCCAGTTCCTGTTTCTGTTTTGTGACAGTGACACTGTCGTTGACATCTCACAACTTGCACTCTATATAAGAATCACATGTCATCAGGCGCTGCAAGGCACTCGCCCTGGGGTGCGATTGCACTAAATGACGTTACACTGCACTACACACTAAACGTACATGTGTATATGCCTGAGCTTCATTCACTTGTTGAGCGAGTTTTCCCTTATCTTATCAGTTGTGTTTTATACGTTCATATTGTGGGTTTTTATTGAGGTTCGCTTCGGTTACTTTTTGTTGGGCACTTCTGCTCTGTATGTACATATATCCAAAGGCAAATAGAGCTCTACCTGCAACTGAATGCTTAGCTAAATAATCGGCTGTTATCTTTAGCTAAAAATATTGAAACAATTTCATCATGTTTTGGCTGCCTTGGAAAACAACACAACAAAAGATTTGTTGTCAGCGTATAACAGTTTCTGTTTGAACTTTGTCTAGTACTAAAGTTGAAAGTTGCATTCGTCGCGCGGAATTACATTAAATCAACGTATAACACTATATACCAGTTTGTATAACAGTTTTATCTAGTATAACAGTGGTGAGCACTCGTTATTATGTGCGTAGAAAATGATTCTGTAGCACTTCAAACACTATACTTACACAGGGCTATAGAGCACCGTAGCTTACATAAGTATCTTACAGATACAAATGTATCTTAAGCACTTGAATTGAGTTATTAGCGGTATTGTGAACTGAATTTGAATGTTTTTATAAACATATGCTCACTTGCGCACGCGATATGCGATCAAATCAGTATCTAGCGGCACATAGATATTACTCAGATAGAGATACACACAGAAGAACACAGTTACTCGGGAAATGCATTCGCAACGTAAATTCTCGAACCGTACTACTAGCCCAGCGAAAGGCAACTAACGTGCCCGAAAAAAACGTAGCCATTAATTTCATAATGATTCCAAGCACACACACACACACACGCACACACACACACACACGCCGAACTAATTTCTCTCTGTAATTGTCGCTCTTGCCGTGTGCGTGTTATCTGCAGCTGATAAGAGCTGCTTATCGCGTAATTGTTCGCTGATTGTTGTCAGCTCAGGCAGGTAAACTACGATACCGGTTCGCGGGCTCTCCCTCTCTCGCTCTCCTTCTATCAATCTCTCTCGTTTAGGCAAACATTTGCTCTGGCCTGTCGCTTGCAAGTAGGTCTCTTTCGGCCACTGTCTCTTTTTGGCTCCGATTTGTTTATTTTCTCAAGGCATTATCTTTGTCCGCTGCAAGAATCCAAAAGCGCAGGTTGTTCGTACTTTCATTGACAACGCGCTTATCAGAGCTCCGCAAAAAGTGAAATAAAATATATCACAAGCATAAAAACTTCACTTACACGCACAGCGAAGAGCTGAAGTTTCTGGCTTAAATCTATATGGGCAATCTGTCATAAGCGTTCGCACACTTTTTACGGCCATTCACATTTCTTATCAGCGCGTGACGAAACGACACACCGAAACATGGCCAAGAACTGAAATCGAAATCGAAATCCCGCTGCAATTCGGCTTGGCTCGCAGCTCGCGCGCGTCGATATATCCGTGCTATAATGCTCATAAATATAAACTAAACTCATGCACGGCCCGCAATATGTGTGAGAGTTGCGCTATATATATATATATACCACTTGCGCGCACACACACACACACGCGCGCACGAAGGCTACTGTGTTGTGGGCAGCCTGGAAAAATAAAGAGACCAATGGCCAAGCCACATAGTATCCAAAGTATCGATGAGTTTGAAGTGCTCAAAGGAGTGTTAGACGAGGGAGTGGGGAGAGGGGGGGGGGTTGCCCTACCACCGTGTGACCGCACAGCAGTTCAACCCGTGGCCATAACAGACAAGAGTTGGCGCAAGCTCTATATACACCTGCCCAATATATATATACACATATCGGGCACATAAGGCTTACACGGACATATATCAAGTATTGCTCGGCCTTTCGCTGCGGGCCACGCGTTCGTTTGTCACTGTGCCATCAAATTATAATGCCCGACTATTTAGTGGTAAATGTGTGTTACTTTACATACAGCACTATTGCCCCGCCCCCCGCCCACCGCCCCCCCGCCTCTCAGACGTACCTCCTAATGGGCTAAATATATAGCTAAGCGATGTCTATTTCTATTTAATTATGCATTGCATAGAAGTCCAGTAATTAGCCTATTTTTGACACTTTAATGGAGGACTCTTGTATTTTACACTGACAGCATTTATTCTGCTATAAAAGTTGAATATTTGTCAAAGTTGTGAAAATGTAAATTAGATTTTAGAACAACAGTGGTTCTTGGCCTACATACCACAGAGATTCGAGTCTTTATGGGGATTATTTGCATATGTAATTGTAAAACCAGCTCCATTTAGTATATTTGCTTATCTACTTGTTTTCTGCTGCAGCTGCTTACAAATTTATCTTATCTGTGAATATATGGGCATATTATTTATAAAAGTTGCTTTTATATAAGCTACTAAACACAGCTCCCCCTCAGTCGGTCTCGGTCCCACGTCAATTGTGCTGAGTGTCTGTACGTGTGTGTATGTGTTTCTATCCCTTTACCTATTGGCCACTCAGTGCACTTGTCGCCGTTGTAACCCTTTCGAGAATTTTCCCAGTTTGGCCACGTTTCGATTTTTTCATTTGCTGCCCAGCGATCAATATTGAATTGGATTTGAGCAATTGTTACTGGCCGAGCTGGGTGAGTGAAGGTACACACACACACACACACACACATGCAGGTGTGGCTGTCTGTTTGGTTTGCTGCTAAACGTGTTAGTTAGGTAAAAGAAATTTTAATAATTTATACGCACGAGCTGTAAGCAAAATGTGAACTGTGGCCAAAAGAGCAATAAATCGACAAAAATATACTTTTTGTAAGAACGCTTGAACTTGCCTCAGGTGTGTGTGTGGTTGTTAGAAAACTATGCGAACTGTTGATGCCTGCAAAAATACCCAACTCCTAAACATGAGAATAAAACTTTCGACTTTAAAATGTATCTGGAGATGTATCTGGCTTTGCCTGGGGCAACAAAGCGAAGCTGAAATAACATTATGAGAAATCAAACTATAAAATCGAAGATGTGGCAACCACGAATATGTGGCCGTAATGTAACAAAAGCCAAAACACAGTTTAGTGGTTGAATGGCAGCCAGCAGCAACCACATGAACAAATGAGACAGCGCACTGACAAGTGACTGCAGCAGCAACAATAACAGCAACAACAACAACAACGAACTAATAAAGCAGCCCCGGCATTACAGGTAAACAAAATGAGCAGCAATAAATGGCAGCGAAAGAGAGAGAGGGAGAGAGAGAAACAGACAAAAGGAAGCACAAATAATATAAATTAAATGTGTGTGGGTGGGCGGGCGTGAGTGTGTCTGTGTGTGTGTGTGTGTGTGTGTGGGCAGAACCCAAAGAAAAGCCAAGCTGAGTAATTATTTCCGGCAGAGCGCACAGCAAGTCGAAAGTCCAACGTCCGAGTTGGAGTTCGAGTCCTGCGGTTTGACTGCAACACATGGCCGGACACTTACGGCCAAAAGTGGACAAACGAAGCCACCCACGCGCCCACTCGCCCACCCACCAAAATGCCTCGAAACCAAGGTGAACGTATTTGAAAATCTATCTGGGCAATAATTTCGGTTGACATGCTTGCGGTAATTATTGACCGTAATGACAAAGCCCCAAAAACCATAGAATCAGCCCAAACAAATTGCTTTAGTTTTGCACTCTTGACTCTAGTGTTCGTTGTGGTGTGTGTGTGTTGTTGTGCCTTTCATTTTAATTGGATTTTGCCAACTGACACAGCACTAGAAACTAGAAAAAAAAATGCTTTTAATTGATTTGTGCCCGAGTTATGGCCGTGCCTGGACAAACTTTTGGGAACATTTTATGAACGTCTTCCATAAATTTCAACACGGATTTTTTTTTGTCTACAAAATGAATGTCATAAAAATTAAAGACGAAATGAGAAATTAAAATCAAGCAGGGCATAAACTATATAAACATGACAGAGCTGAAGCATAAGAGAGCTAAATATATGCACATGTGTATATATAGCTACCTGATATTTGATTTTTTTGATATTTGATTTTTGGTTCGTTGGCAGCTCTCTTCTAATATACCGAGATCAGGCCGGGGAAAGGGTATCTGCCTGCTTGCCTGTAGCACGCACGCATAACTTGTCCAAAAACCAATTAATAACATGTCTATAAGTTATTTTCGGCCCAACAAAATGCCGACCATGCTAATTTTGTTTCAATGTCGACGTTTTCGACGCAGATGTTGCCGCACTGCAAAACATTCATAAATAACGGCAATTAATTGCTTGATGCAGAATTTCACTTTGCGGCATTTTGGAATGCGATCTATCAAATTACGGAATATATGTGCCTATATTTGATGGGATTATCTCGCTGGATTATTGTCTGTTTTTAAAGTTCCTAATATTGGGAACAATATCTTATAAGCATAGAAGAGCTGTGGGTAGTCGCCTGTTCGATACCCTATACTCTTGCATTTTTATGTTATATTTATGCTATCAAACAAAGGCTTTCCTAAGAAAAATGTGTATGAAAATCCATTTTCAATTGAGTTTCTGAAAACAAAATAAACATCTTTTGATGGCCTGCAAGGATTTAATACCCCAAAGAATATTTATTTTAATATTTATTTCATTGACTTCCGCCTAACATTTACCTTTAGAGTGTGTCATCAACGTTGGCTCGGGCACATATTTAAATACATATTTAAAATTTCAAAATGTTCAATGTTCATTCAAGTATTTTCACTAAAGTGCAGGGTAGTAGCTTATTCAAATGCACTTTAACTACAGCTTTATCTTCATCGTCATCCGTAATCTCTAGTTCACTTCAAATTCATTTCAGTAAGTAGCTCACTTGACGGCAATTGGAATTGGAACTATTATGCGAAAACTTCCGCGCCGCACAGCAAAGTTGAATGATTTCTTTGTATGACAAATTGCCCCACCGAGTTGGGGGGGGGGGGGGGGTGAAGGGGTGGCGGTGGTGTAGTGGGGTGTGCGCCACTGAAGACACGACGCCAGCGATGACGAACTTATTTGCCTCTCTTCGCTCCCCGCTGGCAGCGCGGTTAATTCACTTGATGGGTGAAGTGCGAGGTCAAATCTTTCAGTTGACACAAAGCGATCGCTCACAGATATAGATAAAAAGCACTCGCATACACCCGCGCACGCACACACACACACACAAACAGTAAAAAATAAATATTGACGTGTTGATCGGTCAGCACTGCAGTTTTTTTCCTCAATTTTTATTGACTTTATTTGTATTATTTTTTTTTATATTCTTTGGCACTTGCACAGACTTTTTCCGAATATATATTTTTATGTATTTTTTCGGCGCTGAACACTTTCCATAATTTTCACTGAGAATTTTGCCGCTAAATATACGCGCGCACAGTGAACACTTGTTGTTGTTGTTGCCGCTGGCCACTTTGCACTTTTAGCCAAGATTTTCGCACTGCAAGTGACATGATTTCCAAAAGCAACGCACTGGGCCACATAAACCATATACCATATAGACTATATACTAGACGCCTATATATATTAACGACTACATGCACATGTGGGCGACGCAACAACAACGGCAGCCGGCCAAGATGCAAATGGAAGAGTTTTCTTTGCGAGGAGCAGCGCTGACAACGTCCAAGTGAGCACTGAGCCCGTCGTCGCGACAGCCGCCCGTCCATGGAGCCCACCGAGCAGAGAACAGCAACAACAACAGCAGCAACAACAACAGCAACAAAGGCAACGACAACGTCGACGCCAACGCTGTGAAAAATCATTTTTCCGAAATATCAAATAAATATATAAATAATATTAAATAGAAGCAAAAAAAAATAAAAAATATGTAAAATATTATTGCATGTTGCTGCCCGGTGAATTCATTTAGAGAATTAATTAATTTCAGTTTCTGAGCATTTTCCATAAAGCAGGGGGGAGGGGGGGGGGGGGGTTTGGGCGACACTTTTGCATGTTGTACATAATTTAAATCAAAACAGAAATTAGCAACAAATGCCGCTGAGGCCGGGCTGTTGTTGGTATTTGTTTGAGTTCGTTTCTGTTTCTGCATTTGCCGCTCTGTTTATTTGCCGCCTCGAACCAGCGTCCGTCGATCTCAATTTGCGTCAAGTGCGAGAGAGAGTGAGCGATACAGAGAGCGAGAGAGACTCTCCGTCTTGGTATTTCTGCTCATTCCTGGCAGAGCGATAAAAACGATATTATTATTTATAACAGCATGTCTGCCTTGCGCTCTCTATTAGTTGAAATCTCTGCCTTGCTCTCGCTCACTCTCTCGCCCACACTCTCTCATTCTGCCGCCTGTCACAAGAGGCTGCAAACAGATGTTCGCCTTTTATTTTGAATCTGCGCTCCCCTCATTTGTTTTCCGTATTGTGTTTGGCGGTGAGTTTATTAAGTGTTCCCTTGACATTTTGTCAGTTGGATTAGGCGCTCATTAGCCTGGCCGACACCCGGTGGGGTGGCTGCTTGGGGCGCGCACAGATGTGGGCGTCGTATTTTGATAGAATTTTCAATTATTTTTTTTGTATTATTGTATATCAATTATAGCTATAGGTGCTTGAATTTGTTACTGATTAGGTCGAAGAGTCGACTCGGCTGTAAATAATAAATTACTGGGGGTATTTCTATTTATTTATTTGTTTTATTTCTATTTATATATCCAATACTTGATTTTTCTCCCCCAAAAAACTTGATATTATGACAATTATTTGCACCATAATTCACCATAATTTACACCACATTTTGTTGTTGTGGGCTATTATTAACAACAATGTGCAATTATTCAAGGCGCATTTTTGGCATTTGACAGTCGAATGTCAATGGCTGCGCGTACGGTTCGGACTACGCCGTAAACCGTTTTTAATTGCGTCGAAAACACAGCGATTTACAAAACTGTTGCTGCGGGCCACAAACGATTTAAACACAAAATCCGTCTGAGAAATTGGTACGGAATATTCAGTGCATAAAATGAAAATAAATCTGCGCCCCACACTCCAAAAAAACCCCCAAATAAGTAAGCTGCCGACAGCAAAAAGACGTCAACAAAAGGCAAATCTGTTGCCGTCTAGCAATCTCCCCCTCCCCCTCCCCGCTGCCCACCACTTTGCCAACTCGTTCGAAGAACTCTGGCTAAAAATTATCAGCGGCTAAGCACAGTAAGTGCTACAGCCTGGAGTGTCCTGCTGGGATATACCCTGTACCCAGTTTCGCAGTGCGGGAATATATTAATTTTTAGTTGGCCTTTTTAAATGAGATTTTGTAGGCCAAATTTGGTGGCTATTGCCCTTAAATTCTCACAGATATTTATTTAAAAAGTATTATGTTTAGCAGTTCAAGGGACTGCCGAATATACCCTGTACCCGTTTACAATGCGCACAGGGTATTAATATAAACCAGTGAACGCCGGCAAAACTGCAAGCATAATTTTGCACGTGTTTCGAATAAGAGCCGCAGCAGCGAGCCCAAGCAACTTTTTGGGCTAAGACTTCGCCACGCCCACTCCAGAGCCGCCCACAAGGGGGGCGTACGCTTAAAAATGCGCGACCGCATTCATTAGCGCAAATGGCTTAAATACTTGGCCCGCAAATGTTGTGCGGCAGCTTAAGAAGTAGTTGCCACCCACACCCCCCCTCGGCCCCCCCTTCCCCCCCTCTGCAGGCAGTTCGGATTGTTTGTTTGACTTTGAGCTTGGCCCGTTGTGCACTGAAAGGATTAAGTTTTCACAGCACCCCACGGCGAGTACACACACACACACACACACACTGGCAAAGCAGGCGAAGTTTAAGCAGGCACCGAACACCCACTTTCCCCCAACCGAGCCAAACTCCTCTTAACCCTGCCCACTTAAGTAGTTTGCCAATCGTTCGAAGCAGAAAAGTATTCGCATTTCGCCATAGATTTCTCTTATCGTTCGTTCGCATAGTTCTCGCACTTGGGGGGCGGAGAGTGCGGTTGGGAGGCGCTTTGTGGGTGTGGAGCAGTTGCGTTTCTTATAATCGCTGCATACTTCTAGGCATAAGGCGTAAATTCCTTGTGCAAATGTTTTGCATTGCCACAAATTATTGCAAGTCTTAATGCGATTGCAATTCCCACATCTTTGCCACCATTGTGGTCAATGGAGTCAATGGGAAACGGAAACATTGAAGTCGTCTTGAAGCGCTTTGATGTTGCATTTCACGAAATTGCATCAAATATTTCAACTTGAAAAGAAAACTCTCAAATAAAACTCTAAGGAATTGTTATGCTTGAGTAATTTTATTTTTAGTAGCTTGGGATATTTATTATTTATGGGCTTAAGACGATTTAACTTTATTTTTAAATAAAAAAAATTAAAATACAATTTTTAATTACACCAAAAAACCTTCGTCAAAAAAGAGAATGAACTGTATTTTATTTCTGAGTGTATTGTTCCTCAAAGTTATTATTATGCCGTCCCACAACGCTTTTTGGTCCTATCAAGCGGCTTTCAGGTGTAACGACTCAAATCCCTTTTCAGTCTCAAATTATGCAATTAAACAGTGCATTTTGGAAAAGTTTCGTTGACGTCGACGCTGACAGCGACGTCGCCGTTCAACGCTCACTTAGCAACATGAATAAAATTAAACTCACGGCATAAGTTTTTCTTTGGCAGCAGCGGGTGGATCTTGCGCAACTTGTGCATATTTCAAATACTGAATGAATTTTGCACATATTTCAAACTTAACTTTTTTTTATGCATATATATTTATATACATTTTTTTTTTTTTGGTTGGTTTTCTCGACTGGCAAAGTTTGCCAGCAGCGTCGACAGCGAACGCAAGAAGGCCCAAAGGCGAACAAACACACACAAACACACACAACTTTTGCACTAGCTGTTGTTGTTTCTTTTCTTGATTTTACTTTTAATTTTTGGCAAAAAAAGAAAATATATATGTGTGAGAAAAGGAATACTAAAACTGTTTATGGCGCTACTTTGGCGCAAAATGTATGTCAAAATTAATTAATTTCATGATTTATGCGTCGCAAACTTTCCAGTTTCAGTTTTCCACTTTACGGGTTCGTCTGGTCAAGCTTCTGAATGATGTTAAATGGGGGAAGTTGCCAAACGAAAAACATGTAAAATTGCATGCCAAATACTCTATTCCCTTTCTTTCTATTATCAACTTTGCTTACACTTTTAAAATAATATTTTTTAGTTTTTACCAATATATCTTTTCCCAATATTGCACCAATATACCTCTTTTCCTTTTACCTAGAGAGTAGCTGAGATAAAAAATTTCACAAATCCCGCAGAGTATGGAAAATTGCCCTAACAAACGCCTTGGGGTATATTGTCAATAGTCAAAATCAATACGCTCTTTTTGCCCGTTCTCAACAGAGTATTCAAAACTGGCGCGTAGATAGCAAAAACTAAACAAGTCACGTCTCTGGGCCATAAAGTAGCCTCGAACTGGACCGCGTCCGGGACCTGCTAACCTCGGCAAACTTTGCGTTTAGTTTCGCCAGAGTTCAAGTGCCCAAAAACTGGACAACCAGCTGTTGTTGCCATTGTTGTTGTTGCTCTTGTTGTGTAGGTGTGAACATTTGTTTCAACGCCCCACTTTGATTAGTACTTTTCCGAGAACTGGCCCCGGCCCCGGCCCCGGCCCATTTCCCTGCGGCCACTCTTTTATCTTGATTGGCAAAGTTGCCGAGCTGAGCTGCTCGGCAATGGTGGTGGTCTTAATGTTGGTGGTGGTGCTGCCAACTCGGTTTTTTTGCCAAATCCTTTGGCTGCTTATCGTTTTTGCATTCATTTGTTTTCAATTGTAATTAATCTTGCAAAGTTTCCTTTTGACATTTTGTGGCTAAAAGTTCCCTTTTACCCTCGAAACTCGGGCCAGGACTTTTGTTTTATATCAAGTTGTCGCCTCGGCAAGTTGGCCAAAACTTGTTGGTTCGTTTTTTGCCTCTGGTTGGCAACGCCAGCGTGTTACTGTCACAATTAAAATAAAGTTTGGCGCACTAATTGAAAAGTGTCAAGTGTAATTTCTTTAAATTTGCCCAAAGACGTCATTGTCAGCAAATTGTTTGACTTTTTACTCTGCCAGCGGATCAGCTGTCCAATTGGTTGCGGGTTGCTGTTGTTGTTGGTGGAGTTGCCCACAGAAAACTTGTCAACCCTGGCACAGCTCTAATGGCCATTCTCATTAATGTTGATCATTGTTTGCATTTCGTTCCAGACTCAATGCAAATTCTCTAATTAATTCTATTTGCCTTAAAGCTTTCATATTTGAAGCACACTGGACAGAAAATTAAAATGGTCTCGTTGCTTAAATTATAATAAAGATAGCTTATGAAATATGTGCAAAATAAAGATCAACTTTAATTCTTAATTTCTTTACAATATATTTTCTTGGCAATTGATAAAATTCTTTGCTGTGGTTTCAAATTTATTGATCATGGAATATATGTAAATTTAATATATTCTCCAACTAACTTCAAATCAAATTTTAACTTACTAAATCGCATATTCCTTATCATATAATTAAAGAAAAATACGATACTCAAATACCCAAATTCAAACCTAGGGACCTTTTCTCTTAGCCATATCCTTCCGCTCCTTGAAGTTGATCCAGGCACAAACCGAAAACTTTTAACTATTCCAAATGAAATAATAACTTTAAGATTGCTTGGCAAATTTGGCTCAATGGCGGCTCAGACAATTAAGCAAATGCAGAGGCCCGGCGAGCTGGGAATGAAAATGGAACTGGGACCAGAACTGGATATGGAGCTGGGTGCTGGGAGCCAGACGCATAAAATGCAAACATAAAAGCCAACTGTGAATGCAACTTCCAATGCAAAGAAAGCGGCAACTGTGACAATGTAAACAACATAGCGGAAGCGGGTGGCGGCCAAGGGAGGTAACTTGGCTAAAAGTGCATACAAAATTGCCGAGCAGCAAACAAAAGAAACGAGCAGCAGCTGCAGCCCCAAAACCAAAAACTGCAGCTAGAACCCAACTACCCCCAAAATGGTAATGGGCTTTCAATGGGAATTGCCGGGGTGGGGGTGGGGGTTGGGGCAGGGTGTGGCTGTGGCAATTGCTGCGCTGGTAACTTAATGCGAAAATCTTGTTGCAAGCGGCGGTGAGCAGCGGGAGTATGATGCATAAAAGTCTATTGTTTCTGGATCATAATTCTCTTGTAAGCTGTGCGGAATCAAATGGGGAGTCTGGGCCAGGAAATGAACATCATTAATTTTGCCATTTTGCATTTGCATTGAAATGGCATTTCGATAGGGTTAAGAATGCCCCAGCAGCAGCAGCGGGTCCAGAGTTTGCCCAACTGCTGTGCGCGATTGGCGCGACGTGACTTAATTTGGATTTCTCACAACTAAATATTTGTTTCTACTTGTTGTCGGGGCAGCATTTATCAATATGACCAGAGCTGAGAGCGCTGATAACGTCACAGGCTGAATTGCGGCACGTAGCGGGCCAGACACCAAATGTCCAAAGTGTTGAAAAAGCGGCACAGAAACTAACACGTACGCAACGCCCTTGGGGGGGAGGGGGGTACCAAAAGTTGAGCGGGGGAGGGGGGGCTTCCGTCTATGGCCAGGCAAAAATCAAAGCTAAGCACTTTCAATTGGATTTATGCGTTTGCTATGTGAGCACCATGACGCCGTGCCCAGCTGGCTAATGTCTCTATAGGCAGGCGGGCTCAATCCACAGATCCCGGCACTACTAATAGTTGCTGTAGACACGCCCTGTCCCGATTGCAGGGTATATTGGTGCGGCACATTTATGTAACAGCTGGAAAATTAATTAATTAAATAAAATACTAATGACAAATAATTATTAAGATATCATGCTTGCATTTAAGAGCTAAAATTGCTAAAGGCCAAGGCTAATTTGTCATTATTGAATATTTCCTTCACTTCCCTTAAAACATCAAATATCGATATTCAAACCCAGTTCTTATTTATTATTATTTATTTTTACTTATTTTGTATCTTAAATATTTGGCTGTTTATCTTATGGCTGTTCGTAATTGCAGGATATCTCTTAGTCGCGTGCTCTTCGCTGTTGCCGATGCTTTCTTATTAATCAGCACAAAGTTGAGCGTTGTTGGCAGCACAAATTGCAATTTACCGATAAGCAAATAGCCAAAAAGCTGTTTACACACACGCATACACAGCCAATTATCCCGTGTGTGTGTGCGTCTGTGTTTGGCTATTAAGTTTTATGATCAGTTTGTGTTTTGTGTTGAAACGATTTATTTAGCTAAGCGCAATTAATTGGAATTTTACGTGTTGATTTTGTACATTCGCAACGAAAGTTCAAGCGACTTGGCAAATACTGGCAGCTTTTGTGGCCTAAACAAATGCGATTTAAGCTGATATATGACTGGCTTAAGCAGTGCTCAGGCAAAACTACATTTTATTGAAATTGTCCATTTATAAATTTAAATTGTGTTAACTGAATATATTTATAGATATATTTGACTATTGAAATTCCCCTTCGATAACTATCGCTTAACGGGCACTTCAAGTGTCGACTGTTCCATCTCGAGTTCTGTTCACAATACTGTGAAAATTTATGACAGCACGTGTCCACTTCAAAGGTTTCGAGACCGCACTTAATGCCCAGCGCAAAAAAAGCGGTCATCTTTGGATCCGCTTGGCTCAAAGCTCAAAGCGAACCGAAACGCTTAGCAAACAATAGAATCGCCCCCAATCCCGGCCCCATTTCCCGTCTGACCACACAACATATGCGATTCAGCAGCTGGGCGGCATAAAATGCTTTATGAGATTATTTGCTGAAATGTAGCGAACGGTTTTTCTTATTTATTTGCTTTGGGGCCGGGTCCACACTTTTATGGCGCCTCAAGGTATGCAACGAAACGAGACGAAACGAAAAGGGAAATTGTTGCGGTCCAGGCCCAATGGCAGGCATTAACCAACATTCCGGTGGCCAAAACATTGCGGCATATTTCATGTTTGCTTCAAGGGTCTCTCCTTTCCTTTCTTTTTCCCATTTTTTTTTTATTTTTTTTTTGGTGGGATTAAATGCGCTCAAGTGTTAAAATTGCCAGGCATAGATTTGCATGGCAGGGCATAAGTTTTCTTTCTGGCTACCTTTATTGAAATATAATACGCTTTACATACGCCCTTCCATTCCGTTGGCTCGTTCTGGGAATCTGCTGCGACAGCTTTTCGAATTCTGTGCGGATTGTGACTAATGCAAAATTCGTCGAATGGATTTGAAACGCTTTCGTTCAACTTGAACGCGTGACAAAAACTGAACTTATGCCAGCCTCGTGTTTGTGTTTCTACTAATCCTTAGCACACCAAAGTGACACACAACTGCACACACGCACACACACTCAGGCCTAAATGTATATCCAGTGGTTCTCCCAGAGATGATGGCCTCCGCTGAGAGCTGTCTGCTGCTGAGTGTTAAGCCTGCTCTCCAACGCATTTTGGCTGCTGAGTGCTGCTGTCAGAAACGTGTGGGCTTTTCAGCCATCTGAAATGGTCAGCATGCCGTCATTGATGGCCAATGTCCTGACAGCCACTTCATAAATGTCTGCGATATGTGCTCAGGTATTTATAAAAATTCGAGAGCAATTTTCTGATTTGAAATTAAACTATAAAATACCCCCATCGTGTCAGGGATGTTATGAGAATTATGTTTATAATTCTTTTAGGCTTTTAGCTTTTGATTTTTTATTTATATATAATTCTTTGTATCTTATACATTCAAATAAATAAAATAAATAAATAAAAAATAAATAAAAATGTTTATTAGGCAGAATCCATGTCCAAAATTGTGTTCAAATTCAACATTTTCTCTTAAACATGCTTTCGAATTTTAAGCACCCATAACTTTGGCAAAAGTGCATAGATTATTTTTAATTTTACATTTAAGCCTGGAAATTTTAAACAACAAAAACTTTTCTGAAATTAGACTATATATTTATTTGTAAAATTCTGGCTAATGCTGTTTCTGTCAGCTACAAGTTATATTCAAATAAATCTAATAATATTCTTTAAAATATCTAGTAATATTTAGGGCTTAAAATGGTTTGCAATTGCTGTTGCTGACTGCTCAAAATTGACTAATTGTTCTTAAATAACGACAGCTCAACCAGACACATGTGGTATTTAATAGATTTTTATAAATCATAAAGAAACGTGGCCTGCCATTCATATGCTGAAAGTTGTTTAAAAGCTAAGCCGCTTATGGCCACTGCCCAGTGACCATTCAGCTATTCAGTCTGGCGGGCCAGCTGTGCTGTCAGTAAGTGCCAGGTACACGGTTGCCACATCGATAGGGCGACAGGCAACCTAAAGCCAGGCGATCGACAAAAAACAAAAAAAAGAAAGACAGAAGCAAAACGAGCAGATAGAAAAAAGGGCGTCATGTGTGGGTTCATTTGTAGCGGAAATAACTTTTTGATGCACAGCTTCCACAGGCTGATTCACCTGGCCACAACAGCTCCAAGCAGGAGTCCAATGCGCTTAAACTGTAAAACATTCGGGCAGGCAACTGAAAAGCGAAGCAACAACGACAAGAACAAAAAAGCGACTGCAAAGGGGGGAAAGAAAAAATGTTTTTGGCGAAGTCCATTACTATTAAAAAAGTTTCAGCTGGGAACAACAGAAGCAGGAGCAGGAGCAGGAGCAGCATCAACAGAAACTTTGTCGGAGGCCTGGGCACAAAGATGACATCAAAGTTGTGCGCTTAATGCAATGGGCGGAGGGGGAGTGAAAAAGGGGGCGGGGTATGTTCGGTATATTGGAATATAGCATACATGTTTATTTTCCACATGCGCCGTGGCTCAAAGTTAACTCTTTGTCGTCGCACTCCCCTGCCTCGCCTGCCCCACTCTCTGCTGCTCCTTTGGCAACTTTGTTTCACAATCGAGTACAAAATTCACTCGACTGGATTAAAAGATTAGTGTAGAGATTATGAATCATGTGGCGAGTGGTGGGGGGAGGGGAGAGGATGGTTAACTGAAACTTTTCATGTCCTGTGCGGCTTTTGTTGCTCTCAGCTTGTTGAGTCAGCCCCAGCGGCGCATGTGGAGCATTAAGCCACAACTTTAAGGCTCGCATTGTTTACGGTTCGGTTGAGGTACGTTCTGAAATATCTCTGAAATATTGACAAAACTTAACCGGGGGCCTGTCAATTGCAGCCCGTCGACCCTTTTTAGCTTCTGTCAGCCCAATCTAATTTCAATTTGACTCGAATACGTCCAACTTGCCATCTCTCTCTTCCCTCTCTCTCTCTCTCTCTGTCACTTTCATTACCTGTGACCCTAATTTAACGCCTTGGCAATTTTTAATTTTTATTTGAAAACTTGGCGCCTCATTCAACCCTCAACTCAAATCAAATTTTTAACGCCAAAAAAAGTTGCCACTCATTACGAATTCTAAAGGAAATTTATTTTTGCTTTTCAACAACGCCTAGGTAAAAGTAAACTTTGTGCATTAATTTTATTGCAGCGACATCTTGAATGACAAACCCCAAAGAGCTCTTGTTCTATGGCTCCATTCAAGTCGCCCAGTCTTCCTCTTGCTCCGCGACATTTTTATCAGCTGCAAAAGTTGTCGATGAAGTTTTGCGTCCTTCAAATTGGTCTCTTTTTTCGTTTTTTGCTACCCTTGCGGAGAGAACTTTAACTTTAGCATGAAATATGTAATGCATATAATATAATATATATATAATATATATTCAATATTCAATGAATAATATTTATTACAGAGACAAATTTGTTTTAATGGTTGAAAACAAAGTCGGAAAACTTTTTAATATTTATCAAAACTTATTTAGTTTTAGTCTATAAATAGGACTATTAGCTATTTTATTTTTAAATTACCTTTAAAAAATAATATGATCTATTTAGATTGCTATATGCTACAAAATATATGTAAAGGGTATTAGGTTTTCGGCACACCGAGCTGTTGAAATTCACTTCGTGTTTTTTTTCGTCGTTTGCTTATAATTTGTATTTGCGCTTGTTGTTGTTGTTGTTGTTGGGTCAGGAAATGCGCCGTAAGCTGCTTCAGAAATTTTCAGCACTTGTCGCATTGAACTCGGCCAGTTGGGCAAATGAAGTGCGCAGATTTGTTTACTTAGGCGACGAAGGGTTCAAGGTAAAAAGGGTAGCCATTTAATGAATTAGGCGTAATGTGTTAGGGAAATTTAATTAAAAAGGCAGCGCAAGTGGCTCAGGTTCGGGAGGGTCTGCAATTAAATACAGTTAATGCGCTCTAAGCATTCTTCCAGCGGCTTAGCTAAGTTATCACGTTACGCATACGCCGAGTGTTGCGGAAGCCATGCCATTCCATGCATGACCATTCAAAAGCGCATTACGAACGCTTTAACAGTTCGAAACAAAGGTGCAGAGCTGGCAAAAAATGACAAACTAAATCTCGCATAAAAAACAAACACACACGCTTCAGCGAGAGGTTTTTGGCAGTGTATAACTAAGCTCTAATGCGCAGCTCAGTATACAAATTACGAAACAATGACGTCAACGTGCCTGTCAACAACTCGGCCAGACAATAGTTTGGCAACAGACCGGGGAGAGTAGGGTCTAGGGTCCAATGCCAGGTGCAGTGGACATTTCTGTCGCATACGTGCGAGATTATGCCGTGTCCAAGTTCAAGTTGGAGTCGTTGCCAGCGGGCTGCAGTGGGAAGGACGAAGGGCGGGGTGACATTTGTGATAATTTTGTAATGCGCACGTAGCAGAAGCAACAGACGCCACACAGCAGCAACAACAAAAACCTTCGCTGTCTGTTACAAACAGACATTCTCAATGACTACAGGGTATACCAGAACACACAGCTCAAGGAGAGTCCGTATAGTGACAATGGTTTCAGCTAAACATTCATTGAGATGCAGCCTGATTTGATTACAAAACCCAAGCAACAACAAATGCGCTTTGTTCCCATACATCAAAAGGTGTGAAAATTAATATTTACGCTAAAAAGAAAACAACAACGGGAAGAAGAAGCAGCTGCATTGTCTGGCACAGCTCTTGTAATTAATTTCACTTGCTCCTTCGTATGCCTTTCTTTTGCCTCCTTGCCTTGCATTATCCTGGTTTTTGGTACACGGCTCCTTGCTCAGGAGCTGGCACCTAAAAGGAACCTAACTCATTGTTGCTGCAGCCCTGCGGCAGGGCATTGTTTAGCTGCAACGCGTGGAATTACCTGGTATTCGCTTAAACGTGCACTTCCCCAACTCTTGAAATCCAGAACTCCTCAGTTGAGTGGCGTGCAAAGATTAAGTTGCCTGCCTTTGACGGCTGTCAGCTTTGGTTTTCATCTACATGCATCTCTCGCATATCTCTCTAAAATATCGTTTTAATTATTTGACTGTCAATCAGTTAGTCAGTTCGTCAATCAGGCAATTGCACAAAATCAATTTGATGGATGCACGCGCTTTATGATGAATCCGGTTTACGCTGCGTATGCTTAACAAATTTTAAAAATTCATTTAAATCTCAATCTAACTATTTTTTATGGGCAAATGAAAAATAACTATGAAAAAATGTTTAAAATTTAAAATAATAGAAACAATAAAATGTTTTACAGCCCGAATGCAAAAAAAAAAATACATTTAATTTAAGGGCAATTTAAATTTCTGACAGTTTTAATTAACGAGCCACCAATCCAAAGCTGAATCTGTCTTTAATACAGATTATGTCTGTCCTTTCTCCCTGTCTAAAGTTATTTATTTGACTCCTTATTTCATTTATTTTTTTATATCCACAAGACT
Source organism: Drosophila sordidula (assembly GCA_035047465.1). NCBI lineage: Eukaryota > Metazoa > Arthropoda > Insecta > Diptera > Drosophilidae > Drosophila > Drosophila sordidula. The sequence goes on along the minus strand of JAWNPQ010000090.1, from coordinate 2,480,956 downwards.
TCCCCTTGCCTCTAATTGCGACTCTTTCTTGCCATATATCTGCCATTATTGGCCATTATATGCCAGAGCTGAGTGGCTCCAAGAGCCTTCAAAGAGCCCGAGTCATTAAATATACCCGAAAGTCATGCCACATAAAATCTTGGGCTGTTCGCGGGCAGCAATTATTGTTGCCACTGCCACAGGTAGATCAGCTTCTTTTGCTTTGTGGCATATGCCACGTGCTCATAATGTGGCCGCACAATTAAACCTGCCGCAATCCGCAGTTGCGCTGCACTTTGGGCCATGAATAATGGCGGCCACTGAAATTGTCAGTTACAAATACAGAATAAATGGCCAAGCAGAAGTCTATATACATACATACATATATATTCGTGCTAATGCAGGAGCCAGGCATCCTTTGAGCGGGAATTTAACTGCTGTTCAGTCGCGCAGAAACTGCGAATGCCTCACAGCTTGGCCCCCAGTCAATTATATGGGCCTTGGACATTAAATGTCATTACGCAGCAACAATCAAAAGGAGCCGGCGGGGGGACGGGACGCAGGATGCGGCAGCGTCAAGCTAAGCATGAAATTAAAATGCGCCTAAGATGTATTGTCGTCTGTCATGCGTTCGACTCTAGACAAAGATGATGCCACTTTAAGCCAACTTGGCTACGCTACTGATACACGGCAAGAATATTCTGAGCTTGAACTGAACTAAAGATCACAGCTTGCTTTATCACTGGTAGTAACTATAGGCACGTTTTAATTAGAAAAAAGTGTGTTAATATATGAAAAATAAAACCTTTGCACCGAAAATTCTATATTACCGATCCTTAGCCCAGCATGATATTTATACCCTTTTGCTGGTCCAAGAACTTGATTGAAAATACTCGAGATAAAATTAAAAAAGTAATATTTAATTTCTTCATACTGGTAACAAAATCAAAGCGTGGTAAAAAATGCACTTTTCCAAATTAGAAGCAATATTAAACGATTAAAAATCATTAAAAAAAATACATTTAATTTCTTCATAGAAAACAAAATCAAAGCGTGCTAAAAAATTGAGTTTTATTATAGCATTAATTTCGAAGATACAATAAATAAATTATAATAATACATTTCAAAATGTTGTGCATAGTATTAAGTCAAAAATTTGTAGAAGTGTATTGTGTTGCGCCGCCTCGCGTTTGCCGCTGCCAGGCTGTCGTTTTGCTTATAATTTCATTTTTCACACCGTTGTCGCAACTGCCGCAAGTTGGCAGCCAACTTGCCACCAACCCCCCCCCCCCCCCCGTACCCACCGCCCGCCCTGCTGCAGCTCAATGACAAAAGTGCGAAGCGACGAATTGTGCCTCATTGTCTGGCAGCCGTTCTGGCCCGTTTTGGCCCGTCTTGGCTGCTGTTTGGGAATTATGCCAAAGCGATAATAATAATAAAATGGAAATGCCTTTAAAAAAGGCCAACTCGTCGCTTGGCGCAGCAGGAAACCACACACACACACACACACACACACACATCTTTGCTATACATTTTCAATTGCTGTTTCAACGCCTGTTGCATAATTCGGAGATGCCGTCAAGTGTCCTTTTTTTGTGGGCGCAAATTTAATTGTCTTACAAAAAACTGAATGTGGTTCATTTGAAATGCAAAATCAAACGGCGGCAACTCAATTAAACGAATGTCAAAGAGCGGTCGCCGGAGCGCTTACAATGGCTTCTACTGGCTCGACAATTCCTTTGACGCACGCACTCGGCTCGACAAATGTGAGTTGTTGTCTTGTTGTTGTTGTTGTTGTTGCTGCTGCCTTTATGGCAGCCGCCTCTTGTGGCCAGCGCGCCGCTCTGTGTTATTGTAGCCATGGAAATGAATATTAATGCCGCCAGAATTGTGCAGCTAACGTATAAGCCAGGACTATCCGCACGCCCCCACTGCGGGCCTCCACTCTCAATCCCTTGCCAATTCCCGCAAGGACTCGGCTCGGTTCGACAAAGTCCTTTGCCCGCAGTGCGGCAGTGCGCACTTTACTTGGCATTAATATTTATCAGCGGTATCAAAAGTTGTTGTTCTCGATTCCCTTGGTTAAGCAACATATTTAGCATACTCTTTGTTGGCCTCTCACTGTTTATCATATTTCAATAAACAAATTTAATTGGGCGTGCGAAAATGAACTGGCCAAAGAATGGGATATATATTTGCGTTCTATTGTAAATACAGAAATATATTTTGCAACTTTTCGTAAACCTAAATCAATACAATCAATTATTATATGATCTTAAGAAATTTTCTGAAATAGTATTTTTACTTTAAAAGAAGAAGTTGTAAAAATATTTAAAAACCATTTAAAACCAACAGCTTATTAATGAAAAGCCCAAAAGTCCCGCTGTAGAATGCATTTTAATATCAAACAAATTAAAAATCCTATTTAATTGTTAATAAACCAACATTCAATAATATTTAATTTCAACAATTTATTAACTTACATTTTGCGAATTTTCACTGATTTTTCAATTGATGAGAACGAAAATTAAATACATTTAAGTGCAGCTTTCGAGGCTCGATAATATTATATGCTTGAAACGCGGCACCCTTGAACATGATTAAACCTTATCATTTAACCACACACTCGTTCGCACACTCGCGAGCACACACTCAAAGTGTGTTGTGCCATTGTCAACAGTAATGAAATTTACCTGTGCACGAGACGAAATTAAATCATTAACACCTGAAGCGTGGGCAGCCAGTGTCATCGACATTGAAGTTCTGCGATGACCAAAGCGGGAAGTGCAATGTTGTATATGTAAGAATATACCCTGCAAATGAAGAGTATTGAAAAAGTTGGAAAAGTTGGAAAAGGAACAAATGTCGTCTGGATGATAAATATTATTCTATAGGTAATCCTTTTAATAACATTTATCTCGATGCTAAATGGAAGTGAGAGAATGATATAAATGTATTTACATTTTTTTCTTATATCTTTTAATTATATTTGCCTATTTATTTTGTAATTCAAACAAAGATTGTCACATAAAAAAAGGATATATATATATATATATGTTATTTTTTTTCGTTTATCAAACACCCCTCAAAAATGCTTGCAGGGTATATATTTTATACACTGTCTGCAGTTAACGGGGCGACTTTCAATAACATTTAAAACACGCACTCGCTCCTGAGGGTAGTTCCGGGACCATTGTTCTCGGCGTGTATGTGTGTGTGTGTGTGTGTCTCGTTTTTATTGCCCCAATAATGCAATTTGTTGACATTGGCCGCGCCGTGTTAATAAGTCGCGTCGCGCAACGGTAATGCAATTTCCAGCGGCCGGAGGGAAATGCCTTTGCCTGGCCATTGAACTTGGCCCCAAAAGGCGATCCACAAGAACTTAATTAATTAGCTGCCAGCAAACTTTGCTTTGAAAGTTTTTGACCACAATCTGATACACTTGCTGCCGGCAGCTGCACAGCGTTCAGTTCGAATCCCGGCCAATGAGAGAGAGAGAAAAAAAGAGGAGCACAAAAAACCCCAAACAGGCTAAAGAACTTTGCGTGTATTTACTGTTTTTCTTTGGGATTTTCGACTCGTGCAGCTTGTTGTTGTTGTTGTTTTTTTTTTTTGTGGCTGCTGCCCTTAAGTGCAGCACAAGGACAACAAGGACCTGCTGTAGGAAGCTTTTGTGTTTTAGTTACGCTGCGAGCCGGAAACGGAAGGCGGCTCAACGTTCAGTTGCAGCCATGTCCAGGGCCGACCGCAATCGCATTGTGGCATTGTCCAGATCAATGTTGTCGCCTTCTATTTTTGTTACCGGCTCTGCCAGCCCGGATTAATGGTCCGGCCCGTGTCCATCTGCGAGCTGAAAGGCACAAAAATTGATTTTACTTTTTGATTCATTGCAGCAGAGGCAGCTCCTCTCGTCCGCTCCAACGACACCTTCTCCTTGCAACTTCAATAATTTCATTGACAAATCTTTGGCTTTTGGCACTCGCAGCAGTTTGGCAACTTTAACACAAACCAGGCTAAATGAAAGCCAAAACTGACAAAGTTTTAAGCACACAACTTCAAAGAACTTCGCACACACACACAGGCGCACACTTGTAGCCCGGTCTCAAATTAAATTAAAGTTATTAAATCATCAATTCAATCAGACAATTAAGAAAGTTGCCAGCTTTCAAGTTTTTGGCCACATAAACTTGACGACACATGGGGCAAGCGACCAAATAGCCGCCTCGATCCAACTCCATGAATCGCCGCCTTCCCCGCTCCCCTCTCTATCTCTGGACACTGCTGAAAGTCAACATTTAGTGCTAAGCAGTCTGTACAAAATTTGTCCCAGTTGAAATTCAATTTTCGACAAAAAATACAATTTGTGGTTAGCAGCGAATAAAGTCAAAATTTTAACACGCTTAATAATAAAATAATAACATAATAAAATAATAAAATAATAAAATAATAAAATAATAAAAAAATAAAAAAATAAAATAATAAAATAATAAAATAATAGAACAATAAAACAAAATAAAATAAAATAACAAGTGAGCAGATTCTAGTTAAGAAGAGAAAAAACAATCAGTTTATTAAAGTGCGAACACCTTCTCGCATATGTGTGTTTGTGTGTGTGGGAGTGTGAGTTTCACTTTCTATTGATTTTAATTTCATTAACGCTTTGACTTTTGTTTCTGCCGCTTTTCCCTCGGGTACAGCTGTCTAGCTGTCTGTTCTGTCGACTTTTCTGACCGCCTGTCAGTCACTGCCTTTGTCTGAACTATGACCTATGGGCAGAAGCATTACAACATGTAATGAAAGTGTATTAGTGCACTAAATTTTGTACTTAATGCTGGTTTATATTTAATAAATCTGGCTAGAAGTAGATTTTAATTATACAAATAAATTGTCTAAATAAAATTATACATCTATTGAGATAAAAAGATAAAAAGCTAAACAATTATTCTATGCTGTTAAGTTGCTTATCTTTAAATTTATTATTTAAAATTAAAGTGTATATTAAGTTCGTTTTATTTCTTAGTAAATAACAAGTTTACAGACAAATTATTGAAGTTCTTTATTGTATACCTGAGCAGCCTGAAGTCAGAGTTTTCGTAAGTGTGTGTGTGTGTGTGTTTGTATTCGTAGGCTGCGCTTTCGATTAGCTCAACTCGAAAATTCCAAACTTCAGACTTTGATTGAAGATGTCCTGCGCCTGGCACTAATGAAAATAGCGCAAATGTTTAGTGTTTTTTTTCTGTTTACCTTTTTTTTTTACTAAAGTTGGCAAACAGCTGGCTTCTGGGGAGGCAGCCGGCAGCTGTCGGCAGAAGCGTGTCCTGTCAGCGGCCGGCATGATTTTCAATTTGTGATCTTAATCAGCAGGTGTCCTGCATGGCCTCTGCTCTCTTTCGCTGCTTTTCTTTGCCACTGCCTTTCTACTCCACTCTCCTTTTTCTTTCTTTTTTATTTGTTGCCTATCAACATGGACGTCAGCGGCATCATCAGTGCCATCGTCATTGCCTTTTTATTATTTTCATTCGGGTTTTGGCTGGCTGCCTACTAATAGCAGTTGTTGTTGTTGTTGTTGTTGTTGTTGCCACTGCTGTTCGCCTTTGTTCCGCTTTGTTCGGTCTCAGCGTTCGACGTTGCTAGGCATTAACTTTTGTCATTTTGAGCACCCCTCAGTCAGTGAACAATGCAATGTGAATTGGCACGACCTGGCCCAGGACCTAAGACCCCTCCACCCCTCCATCGCCCCGACCAGGGTCCAGACTGTCTGCTTGGCCTGGCCGGTGCTTGGGCTGCCCGCTGCTTTCGGTCTGCTGCTGTGTTCATTTAATTAAATTACACCAAATTGTTTGGGTCGTCCTTTCGTTCAACTCACACAACTAAATACCAACAACAGCAACAAATCGCATAAAATGTGTAGAAAATTTCAAAGTATGCTGGCCTGAAAAAATATTTGCCCAATGCCGGTTGCCGGTTGTCCTTAAAGTGTTCGTAATTGCTTTGCCAATTTTTCGGTTCCAATTGAAAAACAATTTGGATTTGAAATTATGTGAAATACATGGAAAATAAGCACACGCAATGCCGCATAAATAATACAAAAACAATTTTTATATTTTTGACTTTCATATTCCGAGAGATATGCGTAACAGCTGTGCCAAATGTGTTTGTATTGAAGTCGAATTCAAATCTGTGTGTCAATGTGCGTGTATGTGTCTGTGATCTGTATTTGCCAGTGTTTGCGAGAACTGCCGTCAATTTGCTGTTATCAAAATGCAATAGACATTTGTATTGTGAGGCAAATTCGACCACAAAACGATTTCGCCGCCAAATCGCCAATATTGGCGTAGGGTTATTTTATAAAAATTAATTTGCCAATGATCGTAAGGCTTTAGACATTATTTTCATACTTCTTACAATTTGACGAAATGTTGGTGTTGGAGATTTTGGGAACATTTCGATATTTCTGGCTTTGCCAATGCCGCCTCATACGCACACAAATTCACACAGCAAGGCTGTCAAAACTTTTCTGACGCACAGACACAAATGCTTCCCGCTGCACAGTGGAACAAATAGGCCATTTTAGGTATTTATTCGAAAAATAAATGTATAATAGTTGCTTGATAAAGTCCAAAAGAGATAGTAGACTACGAGCATAAGGACAAACTTATGCCTGAGTAATAAGCTATTAAGCTATTAAAGTGCTTTTTAATAAAGAAAATTCAACAACAGAGGAAACCATAAATGCCGGTACAAAAAACCCTGATCCCATTCGAAGTTTTATTTCATTTATGCTGCAAATTAAATGCATAAAATGTAATTGCTTTTAAAATTGTATATTTATAATATATATATAAATAACGTAATTTCGCCTTTCGCCATTTTCGTCCATGGTGCATCGGGCACACGCTTTACATTTTTCGTTGCCTACTTTTTAGGGCTCGCAATGCTCACAATCAAAATCATAAAATATAAGTTTGCACTGCGTAAATTTCGAGTGCCACAGACACAGCTGCCTAAATATTTTTTAATTTGTTTTGTTGTTGTTGCCTTCGCTGATGCTGCTGTTATTTCGCCATTGGCGCTTGCCAACTGTGTTAAAGCTCAAGTTTGAATTTTGTGAAATAAAAGTTCTCGTGCTGCCAACTGTTGCCCCGATGCGGCACGCAGTGATTAATCATAAACAGAAATCACTTGAAACGCAGCTGCAGACCCCCAGCCCCACCCCTGCAGTCACACACCTGTGTGTCAGTCGAACAAAAGTTGACAAAAAAGATAAAAGAGATAAAGGTAGGTAACTGACGGTTAGGTAACTGCGGCTCTCATATTGATCAATCAATGTCAGTCGGCTCTTGTTGCAAAATCTATAAGCAATATGATAACCATTTGGCAATAAACTCCAACAACGTCTGTCTGTCTGTCTGTCTGGCTGTCCGCTAGCCTGGACATCTGTGCTATTGTCTGGCGTTGTCTTTGCAACACTTTGAGTGATTTGATATGGCACATAACTGCAGACACACACACATACACACACACACACGGCCCACGCCCTCGCCAATTCCCATTTGCTGCTAAACCTTTGATTGAAACAAATTTCCAATATAACCGAATGACGGATGCGACGAAAAGCGACATTTTCCCCCCTTTTCCCGCCATTTCACTCCTTTTCCCATTTCACTCCTTTGTCTACCTTTGGCTGCTGCGCCAAAATGTGTCACTTTTTATGAGCGATCATTTGTTTTTTTTTGTTTTTTTTTTTTGTTGTTGCCGCTTGCCACCTTTTCTTTGCCAATTTTGTCGCACCCCTTTTTCGTCAGTTGTATTTGCTGTGTTCTTGTTGTCGCATGTTTTCTTCCTCTTCTCGTATTTGCTGTTGCGTCTGTAATTTTATGCTTTTGACAAATTCGAGTTTAAGTGGATTACTTTTTACTGTTGGGAACGCCTCCCACCGCCCCCTGAACCCCCAACGAAACGATTGTATTTAATGTTCTCTTCTTGTTGCTGATGATTAATTAATTGTTTTCCCTGTTGTTTCCCTGTGTCTGATTTTCCTTTTGAGACATTTGCAGCGCAATTAATTTTCATTTGCATTTTCACGTGCGGAAAATGCGAACTCATAAATTTGCAAAACAACTGGTAGAAAAATTTGAATGTTGTTGTTACACAGCTTGTAATGTATTTAAATAAATGTGTTTTACTTATTCAAGGCCGTCTGTCGAAACTGTTCGTAGATCTTATCCTTGATCCACTCCTTGCTGTAGGGCGCATAGCTATTCGTGCTCTTCTGGAACACCAGACAGCTGATGTCCACAAAGGAATCGATGAAATCGAACAACTGTGTGATGTCGTACGTTATGGTGGGCATATCGGGACTGTTTCGCTTCAGGTGCTCTTCGTAGATTTTGCAGATCGTATCCAGGCAATTGGGTATGCTATCATATTCGCTGTAGGTGCGGGTTTTCGGGCACTGTTTCGGGTGAACCAATAATATGGTATGAGACATGGCAACGAAAACCTAAATAAGGAAACAACAACAACTCGGATAAAGGTGTGATAACACTTTTATTTTGGATACGCACCTGTCAGGTCGCTGGATACAAAAAATTTCAAATGTTAAACAACCTAATTGCCTTCAATTTGAAACTCACTTGCCTTTAAAATAAAAGCCTACTATTGTTTGAGAGTTTATTTAAATTAAGTTTAGTGGACGCTGATTTAAAAATCTTTGTGTGAAAGTTATTCAAATGAAAATAAATTTAAATATTTTCAATTAGTCAATCATTTTTATAATTGTTAAGTATTCGTTGTGAGCAGAGCTTTTATTTTATTATGAAGAATTTTATTATTGTTGATTTAATATTTTTTTTAATAAATATCCCTGAATTATTAGACCAAAGGAATACCTTATATTTCTTTGACAGAGAAATAGTTAATACTTTTTTCTATATAAGCCAAGCAATACCTGGAAGTTGGCTAAATCTGGCTTAAATTCCATCACAAGAAACTGCATAAAAAATCTACAATATTTTCGTTCGATTGCACATAAAAACACGAAGAACACTATAGTAAAGGGCGCTGGACTTGATTTTATTTGGTGGGCGGGGCCGTGTTTACAGTTTGCTGAAAATTGTCCCATGTGAACAATTAGAGGAAAGGGTTTTAACGTCTTAAACACGTGCGTGCGCTTTCAATTTCATTTCCGCTGTGCTCGGGGACACCCTTCATTGTTCACCCCCCCCCCCCCCTCCCCTCCACCCACCAACCCAGCCGTAATATACTTAAGTATGGAGCTCATAAAAGATTTAAGCGTCGCTGCCATTACAAATGCAATTTGCAAAAACTTTTGATTTCGCCAAAAAGCCAAGAGCCCCGGCGCAGGATCTGGCCCTGGCCCAGGCCCACAGGCTTTTATTGGTCTCATTAAACGAAAATGTTTGCGAGCGATTTCGGCCTGGGTCTTACCCAGAACCAGGTTCTCGGAGAGAAGTTCTCAGTGTCGCTTTCGATTTCTGCTGCTGCCTCTTTTCCATTGGCAAGTCAGCTCACGTTTCGCTACCTTTTGGAAAAAGGTGCGCGGCGTTGATTTTGAAAAGTTTTTCCTTTTTATTTTTATTTTTGTTCCGGTTCTTCTTCTTTTTTTTTTTTTTGTGGGAGTGCGGCCAAAGATTTGAATGCTATTTCACTTGACATTTTGTTGAAGTGGTTCTCGGCTGTTGGTCGGTTGTTTCTTCCGGGTTGTGCGGCCGACAACGTGATTCGATTTCAATTCGTTTTGGTTACTTGGCCACCGCCGAAGACTTTGATATACAACTTTGCAATTAAGCCGGCAATGAAGCGAAAACGACCCACGCCGCCCAGTCCGCCCATCGAACTTTGACGTGAGTTTGCAGCACTTTGGAACCGACTCGAAATCAAATTAAATTCTGCCAAATTATTTGTAATTTGTTCAAAGATAGTCGAAAGTTTGAGTCCGGAGAGGCCCGTTTGCTTTATATTCATATTCATTGAGATTCAATTCAATTTTCACAAATTATTTGCTTGGTTAGTTTTGTGGCTTCCACAAAATTGTTTGGCTCCGTCGCTCGAGAGCAGGCAGACACATGTGTGTGTGTGTGTGTGTGTGTGTGTGTGTGTGCCCGGGGCTTCCTCTTCATTATCTCTGAAGCACTGGGTAACCATAAAATGGTTGCTCTGCTACCCCTGCCAAAGAGACACTCGAGCCAACTATGAACGAGCTCTCAACACTCAGCCACAATGCTTGAGTTTTGCTATTGGGTTTCCTTTATGACAACGCACCGAATTCTGATTGAATTGTTGAGACCCAAAATGACGATAACAGTTTGGCTTTAACAGCCCAATACTCTGAAATCCATCACTTTGATATGATTTGAATATAAGTTGTATTCGTATAATATAAAGTTAGGCATGAAAGTTAGACATAAAAATCATTAATATGGGTATCTGAACATAAACAGAAAAATATATTAAAATTAAGCTTTTATTTGTAGAGATTTTCTACGATTTAAGCAAATAAGTAAACAAATAATTAATTAATTTTGAACATAAATATTAAGCACAAATTTAAATTGAATGAACTAAACAAAATATTTTCCTGTTCAAAACAAATTTTTTAAATAAATAAATGTAATTAATTTCGCAATCAATTTCTAATAATCTATTTTTCTTGCTATCAGCTGTTCATGTGTTTTTTTTTTTTTAGAAATTTTAAGCAATTTTCAATATAATTTAAAATGAATTCTTAGCTAGAAAAGAAGTTATATTCCATAATTAAAAATAAACTAGTTACCATTATTTCTTTATAAATAAATAAATAATACAAACAACAATTAGAGTCTGTCCTTTAAAAGAGACACAAAATCAACATCAACTTTCATCATGTCAAATTCTTTAAATCGAAAATCGAATGTCGATTCAGCAAATTCGTGGGCTTTGTGGCAAAATTTTCAGCGCTTTCTGAGCGATTAGGTGCCACATCAAGAGCAAAAATGTGTGGGTGTGTGTGTGTGTGTGTGTGTGGATGCCGATAAGAACATGATAATGATGTCTAAGTCGCGCAATCCAATAATGAAAATTAATTTCACACAGACAGACAGCCGGATAGACAGACGGGCAAGTGTGGCATGTGCTGCTACCCACAAGCCCCTAAAGCAATTTATGCCAATTTTCACACACACACAGAGACACACTAATGCGACAGACACAACCATGCCTGAAATATTTTTGACACCTGCAGAATTCCTATTGACAGCTGCGCCGCAGCGGCAGAGGCTACAAAATACGCGTTTGAATTCGAAGCGTTTAGCATTTTGTTGTTGGTTTCGACTTGTGTGTGGGTGTGTGTGTGTGCGTGTGTGTGGTATGCATGCGCGCCGCAGGCTCAACGTGCGTGTGTGTGTGTGGCATTCGTTAAATTTTTGACAGTTATTTTAATGAAATTATGCAAGCGCACTTTCACACATTCAGCGGCAAAGGATCTCCCAGCTGAGAGACGCGCGACGCGGGCCAGGAGTTGAGGTCGTTCAGCTATTGTAAGGGCTTTTGTCGTGTCTCGTATGTGGGCTAATAATATGCATTGGTCACACTAGCCTAGCGGTTAGAATTTGGTTATTTAACTAGCTGCCTGTCGCTGGACAAGCTAAATAGTTCGAATAATATAATTGTAAAACTCTGGTTACTCTCTTAAAAGGCTTAAAACTCAGGCTAGACTAGTAAATTAGATTACAGTAGTCCTAAGAAGTTTTTTACCTATGTTTAGAATCGCAAAATTTCATTTTTAATCGATGGCGTTTACTAAAATATTATAAAATGCAAAGTTCCCGAATCTGAACACATTTTCATAATTACCATTTAATTTACGTTTACTAGTATTTTTTTTTTTTTTTGTTTTTTCAATTTGATTCTTTATTGCAGCTTATTGTCCTAAACTCTATAGCGCATTTTTAAATAAAACCTTCGCAATTGGTTGGCGAACTGCCTTTAAAATTATGACTATACTTAAGATTATGACTATTTAATTTTTTTTATTTTTATTTATTTATTTTTCAAAGGTTTAAGTCGTTTCTGGTGTCTTAGGGGTGCAATCTTTTGAGTCTGCAGCTGTTTGTATTTGTGGCTAAGCTTGTTGCAAGTTGGTTTGGGTGTTACTAGTATTGCAATTATAATGTTTTCTTTTTCAAATGTATTGTTGTTTATCTGTATTTATTTATGTAAGTTAGGAAAGCTACCTCGACTATTCTAGTACTATCTTTGCACAAACCGAAAAATACAGCAGAGCCTTAAAAATTGTCCAATTCACACGTTATTTGCACTTGTAAATAGAATTTCATGTTCAAGTGCTTTAAAAAGTTGTTGTCGCTTTTGGCTTTTATTTTCTGATTTTTCTTTGTGGAAGTGTCATATTTTTTTTTGGATGGCAAAGGGGGGCGGGGTTAGTGGTGCCTTGTGTCATCGTCGCCGCGTCAGCGTCTCGAACTGAAACTCGAACTCGAAACTCCCGAGTGGCTAAGCTGCCCTCGAAAAATGTCGCATTCGCTGGACCTGGACATGGACCTGGCCCTGCTGACAACGGCAGTCGAGCCAAAAGTACACTCCAAACAGAAGGAACCGGAGCGGGAGCGAAAGCACGTGTTGAGTGCGCACAAAAGTATGCTACGGAGCACACGAGTAATCTTTTATTTGATACGTTTTTGATTTGAGCACTGAAAGTCGCCGCAGCGGACAATGTCAATGTGCACACACCCAGCCAAACACAAATTGCTGTCGAAAACAATGACACAGTGAGCAAATCAGAGAAACACACACCTATATATATATGGGGGTGGGGGTGGGGGTGGGGAGCTGGATAGACAGACAGTTGACTGCGCCCAGTCTCAAGTGCATCATGACACGTGGACTTTTTTTTAGTCGTACACATACCTGCCATTATTATTTTTTTTTTTTGCTGTAATTTGATTTTCAGCGCGCATTGAGATTTGTCAGAGACGCCAAGTTAACGCTACATTTGACGCCAATGGCAAGAATACAAAAGCAACCAACATCAAGAAGAAGTAGAAAAAAACGGAAACGTGTGCTGAATTTTCAAATTCAAACGCCCAGCCCCCCCCCCCCCCCCAATCTGCCCCACCTGTGTATAATTTTGCATGTTGTTTGCCCTCTAATAGAAAATCTTTTTTCGATTTGATTTCCACAATAATTGAGCAGGCCGCACGGCAAAAGAACGCGCCAATTTGTTACGTCAGCTTTTGGCAAGTGCAAAAAAAAAAAAAAAGGTGGCAACTGCCACGCCCCTTGCAACATGGCGTCGTGTTGATGAGGCACTTTCCGTTAAATTTACTGTCACAAAAATTTTTGTTTCGGCTCGCCGTTGTTGTTGTTGTTTTTTAGTTGTTGCGCAACTGCGCACGTATTTGTCGTTTCCATTACAGTTTGTGCTGATTTTGATTTGCTGCCCGAGCTGCCAGCTACATAGATGCGACCACCCCCCACCCCCCGCCCCCTGTCACCCTTGGGCGTCTGCCTGTCATTCAATCTCAAATTCACTCAATCAGTCAGTGCGTCCGTCTGGCCGTCGTTCGGGCTGGCAGGCTGGCAGTTTCAGTTAGTCATTGCGTCAACACTTTGGCGGCGCAAAGGGCCACACACACACACACACACACACTTTTCGGTTATATATTTGTTGCTGGAGTCACGTTTATTGTTGGCAATTTTTTGGCCGCTGCTGTTGCCTTTTCCATCGCCGACTTATGACTTTTGTGCGCGCATAGGCAATTTCTGACACGCCCCCCGCCCACCCGCGATTTGGCACGTGTGTGGGCGTGTGGGCGTGTGTGCGTGGCACGCATTTGTCATACTCAAATTTAAAATTCAATTTACTTGCGTCATAAATTTAATAGCCTAGCTGGCAAAATCAGTTCAGTTGATTTGAGCCATGTTGGCCCAGTTGGCCAAAAAAAAAGGGTGCAGAATTAGCTGGATCTTAATTAGGAGAGGGGGAATGGGAGAGAAATATATATAGACAAAAATATAGATATTGGCATTAAAATATCTAAAGATAGAAATTTAAAATAGCTTTTAAAATTACTTTTGGCCAAATCAGATTCTTCATCATTCTTTTCCTGTAATTTGCGACAACTTTTCTTGACTTAACTTTATAAATCAGAGGACATCATCATTTGTATCTGTATCTTTATGTGCACTGTGTCTGTTATTTGGCAAATTTGAAGCGACAGCTGCAATGCTAATTGCTGAGCTTGTTAGACATATGAAAGACTTTTATGCCGCACTGCGAGTGTGTGTGTGTGTGTGTTGGCCATGTGCTAAACAAAAGTGCGCCAATTAGTATGAAAATTCAGTTTTTAAGCTCTCTCAACTGCACACACACACAGACACAGACACACGCACTTGGCTTACAACTAAATGTGCGCCCGACCGCAAAAGCCAGCAAAGTTGATTTCTTAACAACTCGGAGAAAGCAGCCCACAGAACCGCAAAAATGTCAGGACGTCAGGCAAACAGACGCCGAATATGGGCAGCATTTTAAGCACGAGCCTGGGACACCCAAAAAATGGCAACTACAAAGACCACAGTTTTAAGCCCAAATAAGTTGAAAGGTGTGTGTGAGTGTGCGAGTGTGTGTGCCAGTGTGTGTGTGTTGCCAGTAAGTTGTCTGCTTGCTGTCTCTATTTTGTGGCACACCCGGACGCTCATCTGCAAATCCACACACACACATACACACTCGCTTAAACACACATTTGACATGACGATGAAAAAGATGAATGCATTTCATCTAAAGACTGCAAAGACAGCTCGGGGATCATCACATCCTTCGCAAGGGTCACATCATTTCGGCATAGGAAGAGCACAGAAACAGTCGATTAAAACATAAATAAATTTATCGAATAAAAATACTACAATAAATATAAGTTCACTCAGGAAACATTTTATAAAACAATAGTTTGGGTTTTATAATTAATTTACTAGCAACTATTTTATTTTATTTATTTTAATTATTTTTTATTATTATTTTATTTATTTAAAAACAATTTTGATTGCATAATATTCTGTTTTTTTCATTTCTACAGACTATTTTAATTTTTAGAAGACAATTGAAATTTTAAAATACTCGGTTTTCCCTCTTCAAACATTTGTGCTTGGGTTTTATAATTAATTTACTACCAACTATTTTATTTTATTTATTTATTTATTATTTTATTTATTTGAAAACAATTTTGATTGCATAATATTCTGTTTTTTTTAATTTAAATTTAAATTTCATAATACTCTGTTTTCCCTCTTCAAAGATTACGACCGCAAGTGTATCCAAACTTCGACATGCCAATCATATATTTGCCCTATTGCATTTCCATTTATATTTTACTTAAAACTTTGTGGCTTGTTATCGCTCGACCGAGAGAGGTTCGGCTGGGCTTGGGCTGGGAGAGTTCTGATTTGCGCTCGTCACGCTGCAAAATAAAACTAAGTCCGTTTTAATTGAGTTTTTCAGCATGTGACAGCTATGGAAGCATAATAAAATGCAATTTTTAGTTATTTGTCACATGCATTTGATTTCATTTCATTTCATTTCAGTTGCCACTTCGCATTCACAATTCGCATTCACAATTTACAATTCGTTATGCAGGCAATTTGGCCACATTGTCGCAAATGAATTGTGAGTGAAATGCAAATTTGTGGGTGCAATTTTCTGGTCACGCGACCAATCGAATAACAGACCCTGACAAATTAAATTCCACACTTGTTTTTCACAATTTTCCCCAATTTGTTTTCCACAAAAAAACAAATAAAACAGTCACAAAAAAAAAAGGAAAGCGAAACGAGATACTTGAAATTGCGACAAAGTTTCCGGCGTTATCAAAGGCAAGTTTTTACCGCAAGATTTTGCCATTGCGCGACGGCTGCCTTCAATGTTTTTGTTGTTGTTCCTGACATTACTGACTTTTCTTATTTTCCCCCTCTCTCCCTTTTTTTTTCTTTGGGTAATCAGCTGCGGGGGCAACAAAATAAGTTTTGCCGCAAAAACAAAAATAAATAAATATGTATGGAAATGTTTGCTGTAAACAACAGGAAGTGATGTTGTTGTTGTCAGTATTGAAAATACGTATGAAAAAGCGGAAAGCTAGCTGCACCTTATTTAAATCTGATTTAAATCTGGGCGGAAGTGTTTGAAAAATTAGCGACAAGTGCTTGATCAGTTTAGAAGCTCGGCACAAGTTCTTAAACTGCAAATGTCCGACTAAGAGATGCTCTATTTACCCAAAGGAACTTTAGACTGTTGTAAATATGGTAGGATAAATATAAAGCATATTATTTTTAGGTTTATTGTAGAGATATTGTAAGATAGTCAATCTTTAAGCTCTTAACTTCCTAAGTTCCCTTCCACTTTCCATATAGGTAATAGAACAGAAACATAAAAATAAAATGTGAGAATTGATTTTCACTTAAGCTAATAGACAATAGACTAAAGTGTAAAAGAGAGCGTGTTTTTGGCCCCTTCCCTTTGCAGTCAACTGTTCAGAAGAGCTCCCAACAGCGGCGCCCAAGTGCATTTACCCAAATCAATATGCAATATTTACAGTATCCACAGGTAACAGATTTCAAAACTGGCAGCACAAAATGCCAGTCATAAGAGCCGCCAAGCCACATAACAATTTCGCGTCTCTCTCTCTCTCTCTTTCGTCATTTTTTGCTGTCCCCTTCTATAGAAACAACTGAGCCATAAACGCAAAACTGGGTTAGCTGTCGAGATTTGCCGACACTGAAGACAAGAACAACAGCCAGGAAGGGGATATATGCCATCAGAAGCTGAGCATTTGGGATTGGCAATGCATTTGGAATTGAGCGGGCCAGAAAAGCACAAAAAAGCACAAACAAAAAGAGAAGCCAAAAAGCCAGAAGACAAGTTAAAAACTCACGAGCTGAAGCTGAGCGCAGGCAGCCAAGCGAAATGGCGGGCAAACGCAAGCCGATGCCGCCACGCCCCCCGCTGGCCCAGCCCCCGGCATATATGTCAAGTGAACTGGAAGTGATACGGCATGGCGCAGCAGGACGAGCCAGCCGGCAAAGGACGAGCGTGTTCACGTGCAAAATTGCAGCTATTCCCAAACGGTTGCAACTTTTTTCGGTTTTCGGTTACTTTTTTTTTTCTCCGGCTGCTCAAAATCGAATTCACTTTGTGCGTGGGGGTTATTTGAGCATCATGTTGAGTGTGATCGATGGCTGCTGGCAGGACAGGAGGGTGGTTGGGGGAGAGGGTGGGACATAGGCCTCGATTTTAATCAGCAGCTGAAAGCCGATCGGAGCCGAGCAGACAACGACAGCGAGCGATTTCCTTGCAGCTTTGGCCTGCCTGCGCCAGGCATTTGTCTCACGCAGACACACACACACACACACACACACGCACGCAGCTGGTCATGCACTTGCACTTCCGCTTCCGCTTGACGGGGCCGGGGGGGCGGCGGAGAAGCAAAGAAACCCCCGCTGCTGATTGTTTGCCCCACGTTGCAATGCCACTAAATTGTTTGCCCCGTATGCGTGTGTGTGTGTGTGTGTGTGTGTGTGCGTGCAATGCCATTAACAATACGCCCAATGCCAAACTGGCAAGCGCGCGCCAAAGCCATTGTTATTTCGGCGGTCGATTGTTGTTCTTCCGGCTTGCGTGAGCTTACTGTGGCTGCCCCGCCCCCCGCCCACTTCTCCCGCAAATTGTGCAAACAAGCGTGGGAACGCGCCAGAAAGAGAGAGGGCGAACGCGCCAGATAAAGCTGAAGCTGTTTTGCCCCATGCAAAACTTGTGCCACAAATCGCTTCAATTTTGTTGCGTGTTCGGTTTTTGGCCTTGTTGCCACTGCCGTTGTTGTTGTTGCTGTTGTTGCTGTTGCTTCTGCTCTGTTTGATTGCGAGTCTGGTCCGGGTTTGAGTTGTTTTTTCAGCTCGGTTTGTTCTCGACTGCAATAATCTTATTAGCAGTTTGTTGTTCGAACCTAATCAATTACCAACGTAATTACAAACTTTGCTAATCTGCTTAGCCCGAACTACACACAGAGAGAGAGAGAGAGAGAGGGAGAGCGAGAGAGATTGATACGAGTGAGACCCATTTAACCCTATGCTGCGGATATTCATGAACATTTATGGCCATGATTGCTATTCAGCTATTCTCTTGTTGTTGCCCCAGCGCATATTTGGCAATTCTAATTGCAATTGGCGCATGGAAAATGTAAAAATTTCAAATCGAAAATGATTTTCCTTTATCGAGGTTGAATCTATGAAGAAATATCAATTGAATCAACTTTATGTAAATTAAAATGTAATAAATTTATGAATTTCTTCACTTGACTGCAATTTAGTAAAACTAGTCTGTAATACATTAAAGCATATTTTCCACGCAGGAAGGAAAGAACAAAATATTTTATATTATTTTTTTTTAATTTTTATTATTATTATTTATTATTATTATTTTTTTTTTACTCACTTTCTCTTTACCTACGACAGAAATTTATGCAACCTACCTCTTAGAGCAGCCAGTGTTTTTCTCAGTAGAGATTTCCAATTAACAGGAATTTAAAATATCTGCTATAATGCATGACTCTAAAGCCTTGTAAATTAAGAGAGCTCCTCGTTTTAAATCTCGCTGTACTTAAAAAATATAGAACGCCATACAGCCAAATCGAATTTTGCATTATAAGAACAAAAGTCTTCTCAACAAACCAGATTAAGCACATTACCTTATCGACATCAGGGTGATCGACTTTCCAGCGGACATTCGCCCGATAGCTATATTAAACTGCTTTTTGGTATTAATAACTTCTTAGACTAAAACGTGTTGAGCTTTAGGTAACGCGGCAGATTTGGCAGACAGATATTTTTTAATCAAATATGGCCTACATGACCAGGACCTGCTAAATAAATCAAGCTCAACTTTTGGCTGCTCACGATGATTCAGTAGTTCTTCCTCTTCTTCTTGTGCATTTAACGCTTATCAGCAGCCCGAAAATCAATTTAAACAGGATAACAAAAATCCTTCGCTTGTTGTTGTTGTTGCCTTTGTTGTGCAACTAAGCATGGCCAAAATGCCAAAAACTTTTGTCGTAATCAAAAGCCAAAATATTTGAATATGCCGAGACAAAATGAATGCCCCCCCTCCCTCGACCCACTTTATCCAGCGCCGTTTTAGCCAGAACTCCCAAGGCCCTCATACGTTACGATTTTGCCTTTTGCTGCCAACAGCAGCAAACTTTTCCACGCATGATTTAAATGGAAATAAATCTTGCGTTAAGATTCGACTCGGATTTGGATTATGCAACGTGGCGGCGACTGGCAGACTCGAAAGGTGTGCGGGGGGTTGGGGAGCTGTTACCAGAGATGGATCTGAATATACACTGCCATTGCCATTTCTTTGGCGCTCTGCTGCTGCGTCACGTAGTTGGTAAATTTGTTTACATGTTGCCGTCGTTGTCGTTTTAGTTTTGCCAGCCCCCCCTTGGAAGCCCCTTCCCGCTCCCAGGATGCCTTTACACACACGTCTACAATTGGCATAAACTTTTTCATATGCAAATCGCAAGTTTAGCAAAATATTTCGTTTATTGTTGAAGTTTTCTTTAGTTGCTCGTCAACAATTTCTATGTATTTCTTTTATTTCATTTTTTGCTTTTTTTTTTTTTTTTTGACTGCGCAAAAGTTGTTGCCAAAACTTTTGGCCCGAAGAATTTTGATAAATTGCGCTAGGCAAGCAACCACGTAAGATTATCTCCCAGCCGGAGCAGCAGCAGCAGCTCATTGCAACTATTTATTAAGACGAAAACTATGGTTTTAGTTTTTAATATAAAAAATTTATGACACCTTTTATTGATTTAGTTTTTTTTTTTTTTTTTTTGGGATGTGTATGTGTGTGTTTGTTTGAGTGTGTGTGTGTTTTTTTTATGGGCATGTTTTATACACCAATATACAATAATGCATATATACATATATATATTTTCATATCAATTATTCACTTAACTAACTGCATTTTATCACTAGATTTTTACGTTCTCGCTTTCGATTCGAAAATCAGCAAACTTTTTTTTGTATCTTATTTGTATTTTGCGCACATATTCATCAAATGTGTTTTTCTTTTCGTATTTTATTTTATTATTTTGTTTTTGGTTGGACTTAACATTTAATTAGAACACACAGCCTTGCTTTGTTTCTCTAAAAAATTACACTTAACTTTCTACTTAATTACAATTAATTACACACCGATGAAAACGCTTAAATGTAATTACAATTTATATGCATTTGACATGTCATTGAAAAAGCATTGATTTGTTTTTTTTTTTTTTTTATTATTTTTTAATGTTTTATTTAAAGCCACATTCAGATAGTTATACAAAATGCACAGTTAGAGTTACACCTATAGCTTAAATATACATATAGTATATATTTATATATAATTAGCTAGTTTCAATTAATTATTTGCTAAATAAATATTGCAGCAACTTTTATCCAATAGAAATCATAAAACTACCTAAAAAGCTTGGATTTTTCTCAGTGACTCAATTGACTTATCAGCCAGCATTTTCTGCACAAAAAGTGGCAACCCTAAATCCAGCTTTTAATATTTTTTCCAGTGGTAATATTTCGTTGCCAACTTTTTGGGCCAATTGTAGTCCAAACTTTGATTTGTCAATGCTCTTGTATTACTACAAATAAACAACAAATCATAAAACACACTATTATGCTAAACTTTTTTTTTTTAGATTTTTTGTTTTTATAATATATAAAATTTTTTTGTTTTGCTTTGCAAGCTTTATTAAAAAATGGCATTATGCTGCGCTATATTACAAAAATCCTCTATATAAGGTGTTTCTCAAAGTGTTTTCTGCTCATTGTTTAGAATTCGTTTTTTTTTTTTTGAAGTTTTTTTTTTTGTGAGTTTTTTTTTTACAAATAGGTCATGTATACAAGGCTTTAAAAATTTACACTTGTTGCGAATTTGTATGTATGACAGCAATTTGATGGGCAGCATAATATGTACAATATATATGAGGACCAAAGTGCTATACAGAACGACAGCAAACAACTGAAAGTATGAAATTTTAAGATGTTACGGATTAAAGTTATTTTCTTTTTTTTTATGCTCACCTCTTGACTCGTTAGAAGCATCACTTTAGGTGGCCTTCAAAAAAATAATGGTATAAATTAGTCATATTCCAGGGCAACTTGAAGAATCGTCAACTTGGAATCTAAATTGATCAGAAACAAGATATTCAACTTTATTAAGAGCGGGAATATATAATATATATATAGAATACCACTCAACAAAAAAAGTAAGACAAAAAGTTGCGTTTATGTGCATTTTGAAACAGAAAACAAAACTTTATTTATATATGTGTTATGTATACATATGTGTATGTGAGCGTGTGTATTTGTTGGAAACATAGTGTATGTGTGTGTGTGTGTTGTGCGTTTAGATACATATTATATAAACAAAATTATGCTCTATATAAACTTCGCAAAATATTGCTCAATTAATTAACTACAAAATGTTTAATGCAAAAAGCAGTACAGGATGAATTTTAGACATTTTGCAATGAAAACAAAAAGTACACTAAGAAAAGGCAAAGTGTATTACAATTAAAATACCAAATGGGAAAAAGAAAATAAAGTAAAAAACTACAAACTTCGTTTCATCAAATACGAATCGAAATTCAAGTTGTTGAATTTGTTTTCAATTAAGTTAACTAAAGTTTTCATATTTTGTAACTTTTTGTACTGATTTAAAAAACAAATTCAACAGCATGTATTTATTTATTTGTTGATTCTCTCACATTAACACTAAACAATTTTGTAGCGCATTAATCAAAATTAAAACTAAACGAATTATGTAATTATAATAAAAATAATGATAATTAAGTATAACAAAAACATTGTTCTTTCCATTCAGTACAAATAAAAAATGTTGGTATTTTTTTTTTTTTTAACAATTCAGTTTAAGCACTAAAACTAATATATACGCATCAGCATATAAAAAGATAATCCATTTAACAAAACAAAGTAACCAATATAGTTATTATATATTATATATAGTTTATGTATAGTTGAGAACTTCAGATATTCAAAAACGTTCAAAACTTGTGACTTGCAACATCATGAGATGAACAAATGAAACAGATACAAGATTGAATTGGGTATTTTTCTTTTCTTTTCTTTTTTTTTTTTTAGTAATTCTTGTTGTGTTTTATATGAAACTTAAGAGCTAACACTTGAAACAGATTAAATATATATATATATAATGTGTCATATTTTCAAAATAGAAAAAAGTGTGTACAAAAAATATTTGTTATAAAATGTTGAACTGTACGACAACAGCTTAAAAAGTTATTAGAGTGTCGTTAAATTTGTTGCGAAAGTAACTTCAAAGCGTAACAAACAAAAAGTGTTTGACAAAACTAAACACTAAACTAAGGCACTTAAATTATAGGGTATCGATATTAAGCATTTGTTCTTTTTTAACTTCAACATTTAACGTGCTAAATATATATATTTGCTGTCTCTTTTTGGCACAAATTCATGTCTTTTTTCAGTAGTTTTTTTTTCTGTGTTTTATAGTTGTTTTTTTTTTTTGTTTTTTAATTATTTTTAAGAGGGTATAATACGTACAACGTAGGGTTCTTGACTTTTTGGTTTACTTTAAACGCGCGCGCTCCACACACGGGTAACTCTTCATTGGACTGCTCCATTTGACAATTTGGTTGGTGTATTGGTGTTGGGTTTAAACATTTCTCATTGTTGCTCCTTTAGCTATTGTTGTTGTTGTTGTTGTTGTTGTTATTGCTGTTGTTGTTCTTGCAGCTGACTCTTCTCAATTCTATTCTCTCTCTCTCTTTTCTCTTGTTTAGGTAACCACTAGTAGGGCTTGGAAGCATCCTTCGGTTTCTTCAGCTGCACCTTCAAACGCTTCGTGCCCACTTGGAAGCCATTCATAGCCTTAATGGCCATCTGTGCCGATTCCGGATTGTCAAAGGAGACGAAACCAAAGCATTTCGAGAGACTCGTCTGCTTATCAATGAACACCTTGGCCGAGATGACGTTGCCAAAGGGCAAGAAAGTGGAGGCCAAATCGGTGTCGGTGAACTCCTGCGGCAAGTGATAGATAAATAGATTGCAGCCTTCGGGGCCTGGAAAATAGTTAAGGTAAGAAAAAATAAATACTTAATGTACGGTGAACATTGGTATTAAGGAATATGGCAACTGCCAAAATATATCATCTATATATATAAATTTAAATTGATATTTAAATTATTGCCAATTTAAGGTAAACATTTAGTGGCCAAAATAGAAAATGGAAATGCATGAAAATGCATTTCTTCAGTTCCCACCCACAAACTTGGAAAATATTAGTAGACCAAGACCGCGTTAACCGCGCCAGCTGAATTGCCGTATCTGGCTGACAAGCACGTCTAATCCGGCTTTTCATCTGACCCCAACTTAAAGGTCGTTTCATCTCACCTGTCCAGTGCTCAATCAACAGCCGTTTTTGAAGCTCCATCTCGGGGTCTTATCTTTGCAATGAGCAATTAATTTACCTCGCACACGTGTGACCGCCCACACACACACACACACACACACACACACACGCAAAGCACGCATAATGAAAGCTGCTCGAATGAGCTGAAATTTGAGCAGACAAAAGCTAAAGTTATATATATCCAGAGAGAGAGAGCGAGAGAGATAGGACGAAGGGCGGCTGATTGCCAAAACGGATGCGGAAATGATGCGACCAAGTGGCGTGTGCGTGTGTGTGTGTGTGTGTGTGTCTGTCTTGCTGGGGGCGTGCAGCACGTTGTTTAGCAGCACGTGCCGCCAACTGTCGCTGGCATCGCATATTAACCAGCTGCTTCGGCCGCCGCTCGCGTCCTGCTGCGGTTTGCACTTTTCGTGCAAATTACTGTCAACGTTTGCAGCAGTGGCAGTTGCAGCAGCAGCAGCAGCAGCACCTGCACCTGCCACGTCAGCAGTCAATGCTGTTGTTGTGGTAGCTGCCATTAGGTTTTCACTTTCGAGCTGCTTTTAATGATGCTTTAAGTGCCAGTTGACGGTCGACAATTGTCGCGCTGCGTTTTGTCAATGTGCCAGCTAATAAGCCACGGTTTGGGCCCTTTGAGATACATTTCTGCAACTTGACTAAACTAAAGCCAGTTAAAACAAATTTCTTGAAATATAGAAAACTAAAATCAAATCAAATTAGAGTAACTAGATGGCTAAAATCAAAAGGAAATTTTAAATATATAAATTATTTAAATAAAATAAGTGATCGAATTTTGCAGGATTCCGCAGATTCAATCGCAACAATTTTTCAATTGAATGAATCAAGGATCAAGAAAATGTTTACTATCAGCTAAACGAAACAATGCAATTTTCAAGCTAATATCTTCTATTATCGCTTTCTCATTAAATACCTGGCAATAATTTGATTTAATAAATTCAATTAATTAAATTATTATTGAAAACTGCAATGTAATCATCAGTATTATCAGCAAATTCAAAGCACTAGCAGCAAATGTATTGAAATTTCTTGGGCTTTGTCAGTGTCGATATTCTCCTCATATTCACATCTCGGCAGTCGTGTCGTATACGTAATTAATCTGCTAGGCCTGCACATCAACGCTATCGTAAATGCATGGCCAAGGATAATAGCAACAACAACAAATAGCAATTTATGCACATGGCCGCCTTGATGCATGTGCCACACCCACACACACACACACACGCAAACCATGACGCATTGTAATCAAATAACTTTGTCCTTCCATGGATTCCTTGCTGTCCCTGGTAATGCCAGCTCCATCATCGTTTGCCAGCAGCGCTATTAATAACATAGATACATCTTTTGTCATCTTTGCCGCGAGTGCAGCACACACACACACACACACACATACACCCGCCCCCGTGCCACGCCCAGCTGCCGCCCCGTTTAGTTTGATTGAATCTGCTGGCAGCAGCAAAGGCACAAATCAAAGGACTCTCCGCTGTTGACGAACCAGCTCAACTGTCGCCTGATGCGATTATAAAATGAAAAGCAAATTAAGAGGCGTGTGCCCCCAAACCCCAAGAGGTGGGGCCACCTATTGTGGCGATATCGCCTCAAGATATGCCCATACAAATGGCTGCTTTATATGCATTAATTGACTTTGCTTGTCGTGTGTGTGTGCTCGCCGCGCAGCCTGCTTTGTTACTTCGCACACACTCCACAATTAATTTGGCCCAACACACACACACACACACATGTCTGGTGTGTGTGCTTTGGTAATTAAACAGTGTTGAGTGATGCTTAAAAATTGTTGCTAGCTTATTGAATTAAGCGAGTAACGAGCAACACGTGCGCTCGTTATGTGAAATAGAAAATAGAAAAAACAAGAGCGTAGCAAACGGGTGTAACCGACTGCACAATACTCGTATAGTAATATATACAAACAGTCAAAAGCGGTCTTAACTATTAGTTTATTTTTATTAAATTTATCTTAAAGGTATATGGATTTTATCAGTTGTTATTTTTATATACTATATAATTCAAATTCCAACTCTCTAATATACTCTCTTCACTTCGTGAACGAAAAAATATATACTTCACAAGAGAGGATAACACACAATTAACAGAGCTCGAATTATTGCCAGGACAACAGATTGTTAAACAAGGAAAGGGTGTGTAAATGTACAAAGAATGTAATTTAATAATTATATTCGATTTCATTTGAATTTGTTGAAGCAGAAAAGCAACAAGGCTTAAGATAGTTCAGGACCAAAAACAACAATAACCTTTTAAGGGTTGAGTGTGAAACTTTGTTTAAATTGATTCAAGCATGCCGTCAGAATGAATTGCAATAACAAAAATACATTATTATGTCGCGACAATATACCCCAAACTAATTAGAATATATAGCAATATAGAATTAAATATATTATAAAATTATTATCATCAGTTAAACTTTTGTTTTTTATTGTTAATCCTATTTGGAGCTCTAATTTTCGAGAAGTTCTTAAGTTCACCATACATTTAAGAAAAATGTTTCCAGAAAAACTCAATTCTGAATTTATAGAAAATAGGCAATAAGGTTCTGATCAGAATCGCGTTATTAAAAGCATAAAAAGCGCAATAAATGAAATATACTCGCAACGATTGAAAATGTTTTTTACTATAAACCATTAAAATTAGATTACTAGCTTTGCTAAGCTTTTTCTAAACATATTCTTCTAAAGTTTGCCCATTTCTCGTTAGTTTCCAATAGTTTTGTTCATTTAAAAAAACGCGCTTTATGTTTTTTATATGCTTTTCTTTTGCATTTCCTAAGCAATTCAGGCAATGCCAACAATGATAACTTCTTCCCAACGTTTTTCTTTTTGCTTATGGAAACTGTGTAATCGAAGTTGGGGGGAAAAAGAAAGCATAAAGAAAAAGAAAAGAAAACAGCAGCAGATTTGTGCAATCTGTGGAGGCGGCAACAGCGGCAACAGCAGCAGGCAACAATGTCTGGGGGCAGATAAATTCTCAGCATGTGAAATTTATCAAATGACGACATGAGCATAGACAACAACAACAATACGAGGAGGACGAAGCGGAGTAACAACAAGCGGAAACAAGTTATAAGCGTGTAGACAGGCGCAGACGACAGGCGCAAAATTAAGCAGGAAGCGTACAAAAAATGCACAAGGATGTGCAAACGAAGAAGAAGAAAATATGGAAAGATCATGCAGACCCCGGCTAAAGAGTGGGCGGCAGGCGGGTGAGGGGTGGGCAGCAACTAGTATATGTAGTAAATAAATATAATGCTTTAAATGCGAGGCCCAAGCCAAAGGCAGCCAAAGGATGCAGCCAAATATGACAGTGACAAACGATGGCCAACAGGGGGGGAAGGGGGGGGGGGAGGGGTGCGGCAGCTGAGGGTAAGGGGCGAGGACACAGCTCGCAAACGGATGCAGCCGGCTTAAAGTCATGTGCATAAGCCGGAAGTTGGAATATAAAATAAGCAAGTGCAGGCAGGCGGGCGGGCAGGACACACAGGACGCGAGGACGAGAAAAAGATTTGCGACTTTTGGCTGGACATGCGACAAACTTGGCTTTAACTGCGGCCAGTCCAGTCCGTGGCAACATTGAATGATTATGAGCACAGGCGACATATTGCAGAAGACACGCCTACACTCGGCGAAAAAATGACTTGAAATGTGTACATTAAGTAGAAAAGTCGGAAAAATAAATAGAAATGCACTAAGAACGTTTTATTTCTAATTAAAGGCCTACAATTCCTGGGGCAACTATTTTATTATCATTTGTTAGTTAATATTTAATACCAGAATGTGCAAGAAATATATTAAAAATTGAAGAAACAAATCGTGATGAATCTTACATTAACTTTAATACATTACTTAAACTCGGAAAAATAATTAAAAATGCACTAAGAACTTTTTATACATAATTAAAGGCCCACAATTCCTGGGGCAAGTATTTTATTATCATTTGATAGTTGTTAAATATATTTAAAATTGAATCCTATCCCATTCATAGCAGAACTTAGAGCGTCGTTTCTCTCAGTAGTTTTCTGTGTGTGGCAATAAAATCAATAAAGCTATATGCAAGCCAGATGTTATGCTGCCATATAAATTCCATTTGGCTGGGCCATGCCCTTGAGAGCCGAATTGAAACGCGGACAACAAGAAGAAAATCTGGCAAAAAATTGTTGGCCTGCTGCTTGTTAGCAAACATGTTAGAGGGGCGTGGCGCGGCGGGGGTTAAGTAAAAATATATACCATATATATATATATATATATATAGTATGTTTCGACTTGTGCATGTGCAAGTGCATCAATAGGAAACACTATAAAGAAAAAAAATAGGAAGAGGAGCAGCACGAACTGCTGGCGACACGGAGACAAGAACTCGTAACGGATGCGGCATCTTTGCTCAACGGAAGAGGAAAATGCAATATAGGAAATCGTTTTTCGCACACACATAAAATAGCACAGAAAAAAACAAGGCAGGAAGTTTATTTGTGTGTGTGTGTGTGGAAAAAGTCACGAAAAAAATCGTGTGGTAAATTTTGTTACATATACAATAATTTTTTTCCGTCTTTCTTGTGTTATGGCGGGTTTAGCGGCTTGTAGCGAATTTCAGTGGGGTATTCCCCATGTGGGCAACATAATGATTTCGAGTTAACTGAATTTATAAGCCAACAACGCGACGCCATAATGCACACTACAGTTAACAAGCTGCTTAAGCACTGCTGGGATATACTGCGAGTGTGAATAATATAGAATGTATCGTGAAGGAGTTAACACAAAGTCGATAATAAAAATATAGTAATAGAATTCCATTCTAGCTATTTAAAAATAAATATTCTACATCTCTGTTAGCTAAACAAGAAAACAGTTTCTATCTTCAGCTCTTCTAATCTGCGATAAATGCTTTAAAAATGCCTACCTAGATTTTCAAACAAAATATGGTGAAATATATTTAATATTTATAGTTTTATTTATAGTGTCAATAAAATCTCTTACATTTTGCAACACTTAGCAAACACTCTTATTTACCCTTAACAGTTTATCTTTATTTATTAATACTATATTGATAATCCCCAAGACTTGCGTACAAAACTTTATGCCAAATATAGCTAGCTTAGTGATACACACACACACACACACACGCACACACCTGCCGCAAACTAATATGAGACTAATTATCCCCACACGCATAACTTTTTGGCCACTTTACGAAAGCATAACAAAAAAAAAATGGCAACTAGAGTAGTTATAGTCGAAAATGCAGTGAAGCGTGAGGGGGGGGAGGGGGGGAGGGAGGGAGGAAAACATGGCAGCTCGCATGTCGCATAACATGCGCAATTTGTTTGAATGCGGACGACTGATGCTCTACAGTCCTGTCTGTCCGTGTGTGTGTGTGTGTTTGTTGTGCTGCTTCTTGTTGTGTGTTTTTGTTGGCCACGAGGGAATTTTTCGGGCAACATCATGAGTCAGCAAACCAAACACACACACACACACACACACACAAAGAAGCAGCAGCGGCAGCATCCGCAAAAGTCAACCAACTGCAAAAATATATCTATATATATATTTATATATATAACTCACAACATATACGAGAGGCGTCTGTATATATACATAGTTATATGTGCATTTGGCATGACTAGCTCTTGGTGAATGCCGCTGCGTGGTCTCACTAGACATTAAGGGGGTCTTCCCCCCGGCCGCCCCCCCCCGCCGCTGCTGCTCCTGTTGCTTATGTAACCGGAAATATGGCAAAAAGTGCAACGCCAAAACATTTTCCGTTGCATTTTGCCCCAGCAGCAACAGCGTCGTCATCATCGTCGTCATCTTCTCCTCTTCTGCTATCTTCCAGGCAGTGACAGTGGCAACCCTTAGCCCCCCCTCCCCTCCCTCTACTTCACCCTCCCTTAACCCTTAACGTTATATGCCACTGCAACTTTAATGTTATGTGTGCCAAAGCACAATTCGCTGTTGGCGCTGCCGTTGATCTGTGTGTAGGTACGTATGTGTGTGTGTATGTGTGTGTGTGTGTGCAATATTTTCTGATATCGACATTCACGTCTGACTAATGGAATTGTGTGTCAAGTGTGTAATATTTACACTGTGTCAAAAGCTGATAAAAATTTAAGCTGCACCAAAATGCCGTTCATATAAATTCGCATTAGTTTTCCAACTGCACGAGTGTGTGTGTGTGTGTGAAGTTGGGAAATGTATAAGATGATTGATCCTATTGATTTTCCTTATCTTCCCTGCTGCTTGGAATTGAAAAACGTAAGGCAAGTAAGGGATTTATATCAGCGCAACAGCTCTTAAAGCAGGTTTTGCCAATCGAAATTGAGGCTGGGAATTGAAAAGAGGTTTTCAACGTGGTTTTGTTTTTGTTTCTTTATGCGGATGCTAGGATTAGGCAATATCAGCAAGCTTTCAAAGAAAAATGTGAATAGCTTTGAGTTTTTGTGCAGGTTGAGGTTTTTTGTACTTTGATAAAGGCTGATAAAACAAACATCAGTAGGAGCTTGGTATAAAAAACCTAAAATACGCATCTCTAGATGATGAAATACTAAGGTAAGCAATATTTTTCTGCCTTGCGTAGTCGTAAAAGTGGCAAGGGTGATTTGTTGAAGGGACCTCAAAAATTGTTTTTTTTTATTATTTATTTCTACTACTACTTGGAATAGTACTTGGAATAGTATAAAAAAGGATTTATAGCAGAATCATCTAAGCATATTTATCATGATTTTTAAAGTTGAATTAAGGATGGTTCTAGATGTCTATATTATTACACACCTTAAAGAAAGTCCAGAGGAACTTCTTTACTGATTAGTTTCAGATATACGTTGAGAAATTATTATCTTATGCTTTTAAAATATTTTATTTTAAATCTCTCTTCACTCTTCTCCTGTGCACACACAGATAAATATGTATTTGTATATAGAACTCATTAGTTGCATAACAGCCACTTTTTAGTTGCCACCACTGGAACTGGCTGCAGTGTCCCACACACACACACACACACACACCCACACTAATGAAAGATTAATCCAGCAGGAAATAACTAAGTGGATTGACAACCAAACGGGCTGCCTGACAGGCGCAAAGGCAGCGCGCAAAACCGCAAAATGGATGCGAATGCGAATGACGCTGACAGCGATGAGCGGGTTAATGCATTTGATGTTGCAACAACAGCAGCAGCAGCAGCAGCATTACCAAAAACAGCAGCATTTTATGTAACGCCAGCGACTGACTGACTGATGGACTGACGGACTGACTGTCTGACAGAACCGCAGTCAGACATTTTAGAGCATTTATCAAAATGTCTGGCGTTTAGACATTTCTATTTGTGTGCAGCGGTAGCCACGCCCCCTTCCCCAACGCAGCCAATCCATAACCCGAATTTGGCCCCGCCCACAGCCCACTCACGCCCCATTACTCACCTTCAATCTGCTTGCCCGCAGCAGCGGCCGCAGCGGCGCTCAGCGCAACGCTGGCCAACGGCGAGCTGGACAGTGCGGTGGTGCTCCCAAATTGCGGTAAGCCAGCGGCTGTTGACATATACGCCGATGCCAGTGGGTTCGGATCGGACCCTGGAATAGAAAAAACAAGCATATAGAGACGAATGAGTTGCGTGCTGTGTTTAGTTAGCGTTCAACCAGAGTAAATTACATTTTGCAAAACCAAAAATTACATAACGAAATTAAGTCGCGTTGGTTTCAATTTATTTACGTGTGTGAGGGAGATATTAAGTTTGGTTTTCAATCAAGATTGTGTATCTTTATATCAGTTAGTTAACAGGTAGTTCAAGCCGATTTTCTTTTTATTTTTGTTGCTGAACTAGTTTGTTCACGTTGCACTTTTTGATCAGTTTATAACCTCTTGATAGCATTTCTTGTTGATTTTCTTCTGAAGCTGAAGTATCTCCAGCTAATTATATATATATATATATTATTTTTTAATTAGATAAACAAAAACCAACTGAACAATTTATAAGCATTTATTTAACTTTTTCATTTAATAAACTAGTTCATTAGGAGTTTTGCATTTCTATTAACTTTTTAAGGTATTTTTTCTATAAGCGTAATTGGTTCATTTTATATTTCCGAGCTTATTTCCATTAGTTGTTTATATGTTAAGATAAGATAATTATCCAGCTAATGAAGTTTATTTATAATAATATAATAATATAATATAACCTACGCCCGTTCGCCAGACAGACGTAATTAATCATCGAATTTTACAAGCCACGCGGGCGACATTTGATTATAGTTAACACACTGGCAGCACACAATAATATATATCTATGTGTTTGTACACGTATATAAATCTAAAATTAATTTGTTGCTCATACGCCATGTGGCACTCGTCTGGTTTGTGTTGTGTAATTTGACGCCTGTTGTTTGTTATTTAGTTGTTTTGCGTTGCCCGCCGTCATGCAATGCAATTTTGTGGTTTGCAGTTCAGTTTAAGCCGCCAAAGCGAAGCGCGCACGCCCCCCCCCCCCCCTCTCTGCTGCCCCCCCTCTCCCAGCTGTTGCTACTTGTTATTAATGAGTTTTGCAATTGCACGAGTATGTGTCTGAGTGTGAGTGTGTGCGTGCGGCCGATGCGTGTTGACAATGAGCGTCCAGTGCATTTGATAACTAATTTGGCTAATAACAAGTTATGATGTCAGTTCGCCATGGCGACTGTGGACTCTCGAGCGGCACAAGAACTTTGCATTTTCAGCCAACTTTAAATTATTTCTATGCCGTTTAAAATTATACGAAAAGTTCTTCAAAGAACTGCTCCTGCCACACACACACGCACACACACATACGCGCTCTGCCAAACTTTTGTGAGATTTTACAGATTTAATTTCAAAAGTTTCTACCCATGTGCAGCTTTCCCTCCCTGCGCCCACACACTGCGTTAGGTGTTGCAATCAATTTTTGGGGGTGGCAGCATTTTTAATTTAACAGCTTGCCAAGTGAAGAACTCTTGGCAAGTTGTGTGTGTGTGTGTGTGGCAATCAAAAACAAAGCAGGTAAGAACTTTACTGTTAAAATATCTCAACTGCTAGATACGCTGTTAATTCTGCCAGACTCCCAGACTGCTCGAAAAATAACATTTTCCGATTAACAAGATCATCATTAAACCCATAAGCTAAATGTGCCTTAATACACCTTGAATTAAAAAATTGAAAACAGGCATTTACGAGCATATTTCAATTTTAAAAGCAAATACACCTTATTCTATTCACGAATAGAGCATAAGAAAAATACCAACAACAAAAGTAACTGTAAAGGTAAAGCTGAAAGGTAACTGTAGCTTCAAAGAAGTTTTGCATATTTAGCAAGAAATTGAAGAAATTGTTTTAATTGTTTGTTGCTGTAACATTTGAGGGGCAGACACAACTCCAAGCGGTAAGCAAAACCGTATGCAACATGTTAAGAGCCAAGGGCTAACGCCGAGTTTTGGCCTGGCCAATAAAAACAAAGCAGGCACAACAATTATACACACAAGCACACACAGACACACACACACAGCCTACAACTATTTGGTATTTTTGTGTGTCTGTTGGAATGGTTTAATGCCCTGCGCCCGTTCCGGCTTCTATTGCCATTGGCATTCGACTTTTTAGCTGGCAAATTTGTGCAAAATTTGAGGCAAGTTTTTGTATATTTTTCTGGTATTTTCTTGTTGTTGTTGTTGTTGCTGTTGGCCAAAGACTTTTGCCACTTGCAGGCACTTGAAGACTTTTCGGCAGTTGTTGTTGATGTTGCTTGTTATTGTTGTTGTTTCTGTAGCTGTTGATTTTGAAGTGCAAAGAGCGAAAAAGCGTATAAACAAACGTAATGGAGAGTCATGTTGAAAACAGAGCTCAAAACGTGTTCGTAAGAGATGGGCGGCGAAAGGGCGAAAGAGAGGGAGGGAAGCCCTTAAAAAATCAAACTGGCTGCTCAGGGGTTGGCTGCATAAACTACATAGTTTGCAGCACTTTACTAAACTTTGATTAAGGTTTGCGTTTGTTGCTTTACTCTTTTGATTTTGTTATTGTTTTCCTTTTCGTGTTTGTTTCTATTTTGTTGCAAAAAAAAAATAAAATAAAAAACAAAAGTTTTGAATTGGATGCGCTTGAGATTGTGGCAGGATTTTGTTTGATTCTTTTGTTTCTAGTTGGAGGCTTGGCTAAAGCTTTATAAAGAACAACCGTACGGATTAAGTTGAATGCAACTAGAAATTTAAAAACAAAAGCAAACAGCAAAGAAGCCAAATTCCAATTAGTTCTTTATTTTGTAATTCCCCTAGACAGCGCCTCTCATCCACAGTTTTTCTTGGCGCTATTGAATTCAAAATGTTGAAGCATATTCACCATGAAAGTATTCCGAAAAAGATAAAAAAAAAATCAAATCATTTTATTCTTTTAAAACAAATTTGTTTTTGTCAAGTTTATTTAAACCAACAAAACTCACAATGGCACATACGTTTCAATTGGCTTTCCTCATAGTCGTTGAATTGTAAGCACAAACAATCTAAAATCAATATCGAAAAACTGATCGTTATAAGCCTTATTGCTATCTTCCAATTACACAAACTCCACAATTGTCAAACACAATATGTATACAAATTTTCATTATTATTTTATTTTTTTTTTTTGGGTACTAGGGAAATATTCGGCTACAATTTACAATGCCAAGTTGCAGAGGGAAAACGGGCAACAATTATGAGCCAATCTGTGCGCACATATTGGTATTTTGCAACGAGTTTTGCGATGCGTTTGCCATAAACAATTTGCAGCAAACAAAAGCCTCGAGCGCCATTTGTTGGGCCATTTTATTACAACAACAAACAGCAACTAGGAGCAACAACAACAACAACAGCAGCAATATGAACTTCCAAAGTGATTTTGTAGTTGAGTTTATGTTGCAGTCGGTCAAAAGAAAAAAAGAAAAAAAAGGGCAGCAGAAAAACGCAAATGGCAAAAACAAACCCGGACAATTTTCTTGTACATTGCTTTGTACATTTATGGGCTAAGTAGAATAAGAAGAGGGAGGGAGGGAGAGGGGTGCCAGCCAAGGGAAAATAGGCGCATCCCGTTGTGGCGGGTACAAGGACTATGAACTTAAGATTTTCGACTTGCGCCACTCGACAAGAATTTTTAATATTTCATTAAATTAAGTGTCCCGGAAATCGTTCAAGTGGCACATGATGAGCACGCACAACTGCACAGGGCATAAGACGGAAGGCGGACTAGAGGGGGCGTGGCATGGCCAGCAGAGTGTATTTGTAGTTTAGGCAGACACGAGAAATCCGCTTAAATATCTGGCGATTCTTTCAATTTTTTTTTTTTTTTTCTGTTTTGTTGTTTGTTGTTGTTTTTGGCATTTCGCTGGTTAAGTCAGGCACTTTTTTCACGGTTCGTAGCTGCTCATGAAATTAACTTGGTAATGCGCAGCTTAGCCAGCAAATTCGCTCGGCTGGGGCAAGTTGGGGAACGCGGTATCCTTTTGGGGTTTCGTTCTGTTAAAAATTTAACAATAGCTGCGCTAGGCAGCATCTTAACGCAAGAGCAAATGCGAAAAATAGAACGGGTAGCAAAAACTGCGCCAAGGCATGGCTAATGACATTTCCGTGTTCAGAGATGCAGAAGTGCTTTTAAGCCTTACTTATTTACGATTTAAAATAGAATGTGCTAAGGTCTCGCTTGAATCTTGGCGATAATACTAGCTGAAGTATTATCA
The DNA here is from genome assembly GCA_035047465.1 of Drosophila sordidula. NCBI lineage: Eukaryota > Metazoa > Arthropoda > Insecta > Diptera > Drosophilidae > Drosophila > Drosophila sordidula. The sequence continues at coordinate 2,445,708 of JAWNPQ010000090.1, read as the reverse complement.
ATTGTTATTTTTAGTTTAATTTTTAATCGTAAAAGTGAACAAAATATCTAAAAATTTTTACACAATCAATTTGTTACAAATATGAATCCTATTAAAATTATATTGAACATATAAAATTATTAATTTTCATTATTAATGGTGTTGCAATTCTATTAAAGATACTTTTTGCAAGTTTCTGGTCTACATTTAAAATTGCTTTTTATCATCTATAAAAATTTAAATTATTTTAATTTTTTGCGAATTAATTCAAGGGAGTATTTCACCGAAAATGGCATACCTAGATTTTTAAACCTTGCAGTGTTCTGTCGATACTTTCAACTCCAACAATTTTTTATTGCCCTTTGCCTTGGAGACCTGCTTTAAAAAAAAAAAAACCTATTTTCTCTGCCTATATTTTCAGTCTGTCTATTGAAAAATGCAGGTTATAGGCCATAATTCTTTGGCAACATTGGTATTGCAGTCACATTCGCTTTTATTGCTACTTCGCAGTGGGAGATACTACTTTATATCTGTCGGTCTATAAGCCTGTGCCACGTGACAGATGGAAAATGCTCAACTGGGAGCTGCAAGTGCAGCCCGAAGCATTGCAATTTGCCCCAAAGCGTAACGCGGCTAAAAGTCAATGGGGCCAAAGTCCTCGTGCCTTTTCCCTTCGTTTCCCTGCTGCTGCTGCTGTTACTCTGTTGCAATAAGTTCCGTGTTGTTAATTTCTGAAGAGAGTGTAACTTGTAATTTTGTACGCTCCACGTTCTACGGCTTCACTTGGCAGTTGCAGCAATTGCTGCTGCTGCTGCTGTTGTTGCTTTACGGCCATCAACTTTGGCGCGTGACGTAAACGACGACGTAAAGCAGCAGCCACGTGAGCGTTACATGGCGTAAGCGACGCTTCGTTTGCTTTAAATGTCAAGTAAAATAACCATTATTAATATTCTTTTTCTTTTTTCTCCACTTTTTCTGAATGACGATAGAACGCAAAATCAGGCAAAAAGAAAATTCTCAAAATTGACAAACGAAAGTGGAAAGCGGAAATGAAGTTTGTCAAAATCAGGCAAAAGAAAAACCTCCAAGCCGAACAAGAATTTTACAGTCTGACTTTCATAATGGAGAGAACCTCACCTGTTACTTTGGCAGCCGCCTTTTTTCTTATCAGACCTGGTGTTAAAGATATATATACATACAACAAGAATATATCCATAAAATTTGGTTAGCATTCAAAAAAAAAAAAATAGAGAGAAAATATGGTTAGATTATTTTTAAATACATTTTTTTTTGTGTTTGAAAACCAAATAATTAAACGGGCGCATTCATGCGAAATAAATTGTCAATTTTAAATCGCATTAGATGTAATCATTGAATGATTTAAAAAGAAAACGAAATTCCTTAAGGAAAATTTATAACCAAAACAAAATATATGAATCTGTGTTATGAATCTAATATAGAAAATCTTTCAACCGGAAACAAAAGCCGATGCTCTGGATTCCTTTTTGTTGCTACATGAGTTCAAATAAGATAGTTTAAATGAGCCTTGAATAATATTGAAAATAAGTCTATAAATAGTTTTTAATTATAGCTTCTAACATTTGAAATTTTAGCCTTTTTTAGACAAGACTACCCAAAATGAGAAAATAATTAGAAATCGATAATCAGCCGCATTTCAAGTGAAAACAGACTATGGGTTAAGTGTGGGCTTCAAGTGGAAACATTTCCATAAAAAATTCAATTTGGCAGGTGTCAAAAGCCTGACACAGATCTATTTTGTGAGTGGGGTGTGATTAGAACATAAATAAGGCAAAAATGAAAATTAGTTGATTAGTTCATTGCGCAAAAATAAGAGAAAAAAGGAACGGAGTGTGCTTGATATGTCTGTATATGTACTAATAATATATTAATATTTAGCATTTCTTGAGCTTACATAAAAGTGCCGCCGTGTTGGTCAACTGTGCACTGCCGGGATTTGTGGCAGCATTGGTAAGACTCGGTTGTGTCATGGCGGCAATGGCTGCCAGGTTTTGAACGGATAGCGGATTCAGAAGACCAGCGGCAGCGTTAGCTGTATCCTGAGACGAATTATTTTGCTGAGCGGCACCCAAGCCTGTGAGCGCTGCAAGTATCCAAAAGATATATAAAATATATATGTTACTGAAATCCGTTGGATTTAGATGCAGATAGTCACCTTGCAGCAGCTGTTGCTGCAGTCCGACTGTTTGCAGCTGCTGTAGCAATTGAATGCTGGCCGGCGTCAAGGCATCGGCGCCCATCACCGGCGACGGCTGTTGCGGTGGGTTTGGCAGTATCGGTGTGGACACACTGGTGGCCGTCTGGCCCAGCGGTATATTTATGTTGGTCGCCAGATTCCATAGATTCGCCTGGATTTGCTGTATCTTTTTCTGTTCCTTCTCCTTTTGTGTATCGGCGAATTTAACAACCAGCGGCGATGTGCAGCCCTCCATGATCTTATTCTGACTCAAAGTCTAAACAAAGAGAAATTTGATGATTTAAATATATATTTGTAAAGCGGTTTATTTACTTACCAGTTTAATGGCCGAGATGGCAGCGTGCTTGGTGGCGAATGTGACAAAGGCACAACCTTTGCTCTGGCCGTTCTGATCGCGCAGCACAGTGCACTCCTCAATGGCGCCGTGAACCTCAAATAATTTACGCACGTCGTTCTCGTTCAGCTTCTTATTTAGCATGCCCACGAACAGTTTGCGTTCTGCAAAACACAGATGGATAGAAGATGAACATTTTATTAAAATCATTTACAAATTGTATTCGCATATGCAACATTTCTAAATTCGGAATTCATTAAGACAGAGCATGAGTGAAATTGCTGCTATTATGAAAATTCATTCAGTTTATAATATATTTTATATAAATTTTCTAATAACTTATTTACTTTTTTGTTTTAATCTGGCGTTTAATTTTCAGAGTGCAATTGCATTACGTCATAACAATCTGTTAATAATCATTATCATAATTATGTTAGCATTAACTGCCTCAGCCTTGGCCTTGGTAACTTTATCGCAGCATGAAGAAAATGCAATGCGGAAGCGCCAACCACAGCAGCTTTCAAACACACACACACACACACACACAGCCCAGCACAGTGTGTAATCGAAAACCTCAGTCCAAGTCAGCGTCTGAGACCGCACAACTATCACATGACAAGGTTTGGGGTTTGACATTGTGAGAGACACGAGCAGGTTGACCGTCAGTTATACGCTTAACCCAGTTTCAAGTGGGTTGGGGACAGAGATCAGAGCAGACCCCCCCCCCCCCAAGGTGGCCTTGGATAATTTCGTTGAATTTAACAATGCTCAATTAATTTGGCATAAATTAAAATTCGCTTGCACGGTTCTAGGTACGCGATAGCTAATTGGTGCACATTTAACATGGAGCCAAATATTTGCAAAACAACACTAGATGTGGGCGTGGCAGGGCGCGCTGGCACCTCATACAAAATTGTCAGCTAATTTATTTGCACGAACAACAAACGCAGCAACTCGCGCAACGGTCCAAATTAATTGTTATCAAATATGCAATTGCCGGGGACGATGTGTTGCAGCAACTGCTGCTGCAGCCCTTTATAACGGCTACTAAATAATGCATTTGGCCTAAATGCGGTTCATTAAAAAGCAATTTTTACACGCTTGAATATTAACTTAGTTAGTGAGGCTGGCATTAAAGTTAACAGCAATAGCTGTTTGTTAAATTAGTCAATGTTTTGGAGGCCTTTTAAAGTACAGGTTTATTAAGTAAAAAATAAATATTAGTAAAAACATATTTATGCAGTTGAACTTGCGGCTATTTTAATACAATTGTGTAATTATTGTTTTCTATCAGCTTTATGAAATATTACTATATTATATAAAGAATATTTTAAATAAAGTATATACTATTACATAATATAAATTGTAAATTGTAAGTATTTATTCAACAACAAACAATAAACAGTTTACATAGCTGAAAATCTTGTTTTCTCTTTCCAATTGTTGGCCCATATAATTACACAAAATATGCATTTAGCAATTGCAATTATTTCTGCACATTGCCCAGCAAATTTTCAATTGTTTCGAATTATCATAATTTTAACGCTTGAGTGAAGCAAGTTTTAGGCACGCGAAAATCTCATTTTATTGTTTATAATTGCCGCAACAAAAAAGGTATGATTATTATGAAATTTATTATTCATTGTTGTTGCCAAAATCTGTTTTGGGAAATCAATTAAAATTATAATTAAGCTGTTTATAGAAAATATTGATTTTTCCAGCACCCTGGATCTAGTTGGCCAGAGAAGGGGAGGAAGAGGCGTGAAGTGCTTTTATTTAAGCATCTCATCATCATCAGCAGCATTATTATAGACATTTAGTAGCAATTTAAAGACCACAATAGCTGTGCAATTGTGAAATACATTTGTACTTCAACGTAATGGCAAAATTATAATGAGATGAGCTTCATATCATATCACCCAGAGAGAGGGAGAGGGATAGCGAGTGATTGTGCCTCCCGCACTTTTCTAGCAGTACGTGCTGCAATGCAGCAGCAGCACTCCCCCCTGACTCTCTCTGGCCAACTGGAATTCCGTTGCCACTTGCTAGTCGAATTGCCATTGCCATTGCCATTCCGAAAGCTGCATCATCATCGTTATCAAAAGCAAGCCGCCGAGTCCGCGTGGTGGCGCCATCAACAGCATCAGCATCAGCATCAGTATCAGCAGCACCACTTGCATTATTATTATGATTATTGCAGCTGCCATAGCAAAAGCTAACTGCACTTGAGCTATATTATCATAATCCCAGTTGCAGCCAACAACAACAACAACAACAACAACAACAACAACAACAACCCCGCGCTGCTTCGGTTTTGAGCATACAAAAATTTAAAATTCATTGAATTTGATGCGTGTTGTTGCCGCTGTTGGTCTTGTTTGACTGCCAGCAGTTGGCAAAAAGCAAAAAGTAGCAACAAACCCTCAGCTCTTGCCACATTTAACTGCAATCGAACAGAGAATTTGCGGTGGCAATGACTTCTGCGTGGCAGCAATTGTTGAGCCAGCGAGAAAAAACATTGGCCAAACGAAATAAATAAAATAAACTATTTAAATCTCATTCAGTGTTATGTGCCAAAATAACATCGAATTATATTTATAGAAAAAAATCTTCAAAATAATAATAAGAAAGTGTTGAGGTAAGAGTCCACGCTAAAGCCAACTTTTCAAATGCAATTCAATTCCGAATTTAATTCTTGGAAAATAGTTCACTTCAACTTTAAGCCACCTCCACTTCGCACCTCCACTCTTCCACTTTTCAACGTCTTTTGCGTTTCTCTTTTAAATATTAATATTGCCCTGGTCCATGAGGCGTGTGCCCGTCCAGGTCCAAGACTCGGGACTCGGGCGCACCTTAATGCAACTAATCTGCTTCTAGTGGCGCACATTAAGTGTTGCCACGCTTTCGACTTTAATTTGAAAACATAAAGCACGAAGCTGCAGGTGCAGCAGCGGCAGCGGCAGCAACGGGAGCAGAGCAGCGACTAAAGTGCGGCCACTTGTGCAGCGACTACACACACACACACACACACACGCACCCTGGCCGCTATTTCTCTCATTTTTCCTTGCAGCCATTTTGCATGCAACTCAACTAACCGAGCGACCACTCAAACCAAACAAAACCCAAGCGAACCGTAGAGAAACCAAACGCACTGCGCGCCACGACATCGACTCGGATGATGTTGGTCATAATGACGAGCATCATGACGATGATGATACAGTGTAATCGGTAGTATATAGAATTCTAGTAAATTATTTAATCGACAGTGTGCTGGCTTTCATACCATCTCTAGCTGTAAGCTAAATATCGCTCAATAAAATTATTTTGAAAATCTTTCTTTGTTTCCATTTAAATGGTGACCTTCCTTCTTTAATATTATATACAACTATTTTCAAACTTATTTAAAAACAACGCATATGAGTCAAATATGGACTATAAACCTAATTCCCTTTTTTACACGATCTGTTTGGGAACGTTTAGCTATCGCGTAAAAAGAGAACTAGCTGTATATGCAAATATATATTCCCTTCGAAATGGCCAAAAAATAGTTACAAATTTGTAATTGAAAAATGCAAATGTTGGCCACTGTGCGACAGGTGCGATGCTATACCCGTTTGCTGATTTCGTATGTAAGCGGGTCATATTTGCCGCCATCGCATAACCGGCTGTAACCGTGTGCCCCCAGTCCACTTTTTGTCGGGGTTCCGGAACCGGGCTTAGCTTATTTATGTCACAAATATGAGCAGCGAGCGGCGAGCTGCGAGCTGCGAGCGAGCGCGTCGTACGCAATGCCACGGCTGGTTAGCCTCGGCGTGGCTGGGTTTCTGCCTCCGGTTGGATGACTCTGTTCTGATGCTGCAGGTGGAGGGGGGGGGGGGGGAGCGGGCTGCCTGGTCTCCTGAATTGTTGGCCTGGCTGGTTGGCCACTTTGCATGCATCGCTGCGTGTTTGGCATATTTAACAAATTTTCACAAAAATATTGTAACGCCCGGCCCACTCTCCTCCCGTGTTGTTGTTGTGGCTGCGGTTTTCATTTCTCACACATGAAGCAGTACGAAGCAGGGACGACTGGTTAGCTGGGTAAAATCTAATCAAGCGCTGCGGCCAGCAGCCAGCAGTAAACTTATCAATAAGCCACACACACACAGCCAGCAGGAGCAGTGTGTCCTGTGCCCCCACTTTGAGCTCCAACCACCCGATACAAACGCATTCGCATGTATGGGCGACCAAAAAATATATCACCTTGCCACCTAATGAAATTTCAGCGCTTCGGCTTGCATTATTAAATTTAATTTTGGGTCGAACGAGCGCGCCTCCATAGAAATTATGGCAAATATTCGTATTCTCATTTCATTTCAGCTTATTTCAACTTTCTTCTTTCGCTTTTTTTTTGAATATAAAATTTAAATTTTAATCGCAAGCAGCAAACATTTTTTATTTGATTTGGCTTAAAGTGCGCACATGATAAGCAGGAGGGTTCAATTTTAAAGATGTTGCCGTGAGAGCATTTAGAAAGGAAAAGAGTGGAGAGGGAGCGTGAGAGGAAGCGTTTCGAGTAGGATTTCTATACTCGTTCACAAAGTGAAAAGAGTGTATGGGGTTAAGGCAAAGTCCGTCTTGTTGTCCGTATGAACGCGATTTTTGGCGGCGCTATTGCAGCTAGATCGCAAATCGCTAAAAGGTGATTATTTCCCACAAATTTAAGGCTAGAGTCATGAATGAAACCAGATAAGCAGACTGCTGATCACAATGAGAAAATTTTATTTAAAAAATATTAATATATTTCAAATGCCGAATCAATCTAGAGGACAAACCATGGCCAAAATGCCATCAACCATGAAAATCTGGCTTATTTTGGTAAAGTTATTAGAGTTTGAAATATGGGAGCTATGGATCTGAGAGCTTTACATGTTAAAATTTTGGTATATTTTGGCATGATTTTTGACCAAAAATTTGACCCCCTCAGAATCGGTTTTAAAATTGTTTTTTATACTAATTGTGACCACCACAATCGATTAAAAATGTAAATTTGGAATTCTAGATTTTGAAAAAAAAATTTTTTTCGAAAATGAGTAAGGGGGGAGTACATGCTTTTTTCACCAAAAATTTCAAAAAAAATTTATTTTCAAAAATGAATATATTTCAAATGCCGAATCAATCTAGAGGACAAACCATGACCAAAATGCCATCAACCATGAAAATCGCGCTTATTTTGGCAAAGTTATGAGAGTTTGAAATATGGGAGCTATGGATCCGAGAGCTTTACATGTTAAAATTTTGGTAAATTTTGGCATGATTTTTGACCAAAAATTTGACCCCCTCAGAATCGGTTTTAAAGTTGTTTTGTATGCTAATTGTGACCACCACAATCGATTAAAAATGTAAATTTGCAATTCTAAATTTAAAAAAAAAAAAATTTTTCAAAATGAGTAAGGGGGGAGTACATGCTTTTTTCACCAAAAATTTCAAAAAATTTTATTTTCAAAAATGAATATATTTTAAATGTCGAATCAATCTAGAGGACAAACCATGGCCAAAATGGCATCAACCATGAAAATCGGTTATATTTTGCCAAAGTTATGGGCGTTTGAAATATGGGAGCTATGGATCTGAGAGCTTTACATGTTAAAATTTTGGCATGATTTTTGGAAAAAATTTGACCCCCTCAGAATCGGTTTTAATATTGTTTTTATACTAATTGTGACCACCACAATCGATTAAAAATGTAAATTTGCAATTCTAAATTTAAAAAAAATAAAATTTTTCGAAAATGAGTAAGGGGGGAGTACATGCTTTTTTCACTAAAAATTTCCAAATAATGTTATTTTCAAAAATGCTTATTTTTCAAATGCCGAATCAATCTAGAGGATAAACCATGATCAAAATGCCATTAAACATGAAAATCGGTTATATTTTGGCAAAGTTATGAGAGTTTGAAATATGGGAGCTAAGGATCTGAGAGCGTTACATGTTACAATTTTTGTCAATTTTGGCGTGATTTTTGACCACAAATTAGACCCCCTCAGAGTAGACTTTAATGCTGTTTTTTTTATACTATTAAAAAATGTAAATTTGCATTTCTAAATTTTGAAGAAAAAAGTGTTCCTAAATGTGTACTGTGAACGAGCATTACGCAGTCGGCTACGGCCGACAGCAACGTTCTAACTTGTTTTTGTTAGAATTTGCAGGGCTAACAAGCAGCGTCAAGTGGTTGGAACAAGGGGGAGATAAAAAAACAGGCAGCACTTTTGCTAGCTTTTTTCAGCTCAGCTCTGTCACATATTTCCACTTATCTTTGCAAGAGCTTAAACGGCATGAATAGAAATCGTCGACGTAATTTGAATATCGCAGAGTATATTCTCAATTTTTTATATAATTATATAGGTATTCGAATCACCTCTTGGCTTGTATTCGGGCATATTTTAAACTGCATTTATTAGAAATTAGATTTGATTTCAACAATTTGGTGGTACTAAAAATGTCAAGTCAGTTTTAAACAGTTTTTTGACTAAATTAATTTTATATATTTTAAAAGAAAGCAGCGAGGAATTTAGTGTGCTAGTTTTAGATTACCAACATTAATCTAGTATTTTGTTATTTAATTATTTACTTATTATTATTATATTTATTATTTATAAGAACAAATTTGAAGTAGAAATCAGAATTTCCTGAACGTAACAGCCCCATTGCAAGCTACCCAAAAAAGAAACATTAAAATTTCAATATAAAAGCGAATAAAGAACCTTATAAAAATATTCTCTTCTCTGCTCTATATATTCGCGCGACTTATCCACATTTAGTACTATACGAAACCCGCCATCCCTCGCAGGCTCCACAAACGTTTGTTGAGTGCTTCGCCAATGCCATCTTTTGTATAAATTTTTATTTTTTTCAAGCATTTGGCTTCCGCTCGGTAGTCGATTTGGCTACACAGACGGAAAGACACGCCAAAAGAAAGCATCCTTAGCATATCCTTTGGCCATGGTTTAGCGCATTTCCCTTATTCAGTTCAGACTTTCGATTGCATAAACTTTGGGGCAACGAAAATTTACATTTTAATTGCATTGAAATTTGTTTTTGTCTCTGCATTTAATCTATTTCCAAAAAAAAAAATTATGAATATCAAGTGGCAAAAGGAAGCGTTCCACTTCTTAACGTTAGCTACATATATCAAGGATAATTGCAAGGGTAGCAAGTTTTCGCATAAATTTCCATTATGCCATAACTGCCAACACTTTGGGTGTCTCTCTGCAGCCGAAGGACATCATATCACACACCAGAAGAAAAAGAAATAAATTCAAACACTAAACCGAAACCGAAAACGAGCAATTTCAAGAAACTAAAACACATTTATCACCAGGAGAAACCCAATGAGAGAAGGAGAGAGAGAAACGGCGATTGAGGGAAACCAAGACAATAGTTCACACAGGTTAATAAATCGATATGACATTTTGAGCCGCCCCTGAAGCCAAAATAGTATCTATCCTGTGTGTGTCCTTCTACAACTACAACTAATACATACAGGCAACAACAAGCCAATAAAATGAGCCATTCTTTTTTTTTTTCCACCAAGCAGAAAAAAAAACAGTTCCAAGGCACAACTGTGTTGGGTGGGCGGGGGTCCTTCTACAAATGTACACAACTACATACATAAATTTCCATGTAAAGGCAATAAAAAGGACATGCTTTCATACTTTACTTGACTCTTATATAAGGCACTGCACAGACAACAACAACAACATAATCAAGAGCATAACAATAACGAGGCGAGTCCAAAAATTATTTGCATTTTTACACATTTTGAGGGTCAGCCAAAGGACAACACACATGCGAAAAGGAAAGGGGGCCAAAAAAAAAAATGAATGTCCTGCATGATGTCCATTATGTGAGGGGTTAAAAGTTTTACCCAATGATCGGACAATGCGTATGGGTATGCCAGTATGTGTGTGAGTGTGTGTGTGTGTAACTGTGATAATGGGTTTCTGTGTCGGAACTTTCAACTTCCTTTATTGCATTTTATGGGTTCAGTGGGGTTATTATTTTTTTTTTTTTTTTGGACTTCGTTTAGAGATATTAGGTTGTTGTATGTTGGTTGTAGGCATGTTGTAGTCCTGCCTGTGGGTTATGATTATGACGTCGAACGACGATAAGTTCGATTTTTTTATTACACACCAAATTGAATTATGCGCCGCATTCTCAATGCGTAAAAATGTGACATTTATGCAAATAGAGTTTGGTTTACGGTGGAAATGAGGGTTAAAGAAATAGAACAAAAGTTGTCGGGGCTATAGTACTTAAACTTTACTAAAATGGATGTTATGTGGAAAATAATTCAAGTGGATATGTGAGAGCTTTCGCAAGAATGGAATTTATGGGAGATAAAATAAATAATTTCCAATTCCAGTTTAATCTAATATATGTATATCACTAATGAGAAATAAAAAGTATTTGTATGCACTATTTTCATTTTGAAAATTGCATAGAAAGGCTTTATTGATTTATTGTATAGATAGAGACAGAAATAAGAAAATAGGCAAGTAAGAAACTAAACTGAACTAAAGAAGAATAAAAGGTATATCATATAATAATTTAGAACGTTTCTTGTCGCTATTTCTCGATTCAGATCTTCATTTTTCAACTTTTAACTTAACTTTCTCTACTGCAACTGGTTGCTCTATAAAATAACATAATGCCAAGACATTTAATGGCCGGTCACACTCCAGGCGAACCCAGCGGACATTCCAAAGATAACTGCGAGTAATATGGCAGCAAACAAACGTCATGCAGTTGGACACTCAGTCGGGCAGTGAGTCAGCCAGAAAGTGAGTGAGTGAGTGCAACAATCATTCACTCAGACTTGCACAGGCTGCCACTCAAAGCCAGATGCCGTTTCTGTGGTCTCTTCCAGCAAATGTCACGCTGCACGCTGCCTCCGTCGTGGCAGGGAAAGGGGGCGGGGGCGGGGGCAGTGGCAGGGGCAGCGACAAGACGCGAGGCGAGGCTGCACGCGCTGGGGCAAACAAAGTGTGAAGTATTTCAGTAAAAACCAATTCATTTGCATAAAATAGCAACTAGCCGGGGCAACTGGAAATGCGGCAGGAGCAGTGTCCGCGTCCTCGTGGATTAGAAATGGGACGCGGCAGGCGCTTCACAACTATCTCAGCTTGCGGGTTTGGGAGACAAATACACGCAGCAGGCTGTACATGTGGGTAAATGGTGCACGCGCGCTCCAAATGTGAATGTGAAAGTGCATTAGGCAACAACAACAACAACAGGAACAACAACAACAACTGCAACACACATTAAAGGCGTGTGGCAGAGGGGCTAAAAACTTTATGCAGGCCATAGGCAATGTGGCTTTTGTGGCCGAGTTCTGCTGCATGGCCCATAACCCAGAACCAGGCAACCAGATCCAATGAGAGCCATTCGCCCAACCGCCGCCTGCTGCGTTTTTGGGTCAAAGCAATTAAAGGTTATAAATTTGTGTGTGTATGTGTTTGTGTGTGCGAAAAATTACATTTTTTACACGCCTCGCACACACACACAAACACGACTCGTTTAAAATATGGAATAGGGGCCAAACGGGATGCCTGTCACGTGCTGGCTGACTACGTGGCCAGTTCATTTGCCGTTTAATTTAGCAGAAAATTAAAGTCCAGTTAAAATTTGCATGCCAGTTTGCCAGTTAGATTTATGAAGTGCATACAGCATGCTGTATTTATTGCATGAAGTAAATTTGGGTAACCGAATTGTGTTCGGTGAGAACAACAGGCAAATGCTGTAAAATTATCGATAAAAATATAGTTGGTACTTAAAACGATATTAATCGAATTAATAGAGCAGCTACAAGTAATAATATTTTTAATTTTATATACTTCTAATGCCATTTAACGCATTAAACTAGGGAATACCTTTAATATACAAATTTAATATACTAAAATCTTTGTTGATAGATTTAAGGTAACTATTGACCTTCAATATATCCGAACATTAAGATCATTAACGATTAATAAAAAATTATTAATTTTATAAACTTCTAATGCCATTTAACGCATTAAACTAGGGAATACCTTTAATATAAAAATGTAATATACCAAAATCTTTATATATCTTTTTAAGGTTTTTTTCTCAGCCAAATTTTTCCTTAATCATTCAATAAAAATAAAAATATAACAAAAATTGTAAATATAATTCATGTTCATATCTCAGCTGTAAAGATGCAATATCTAAACTCTGACTCATAATGTAAAGCTAGCTTTAAGCAAAATGTAACGATTAATATAAAATTATTTAAATATTGTTAAGAGTTTCCTTCATAGTAATAAAGGAGTTTACTGCAAACACCAACGAATATCTGAGAAAAGATATGCTCATTATTTAAAATAAGTATACACGTAGCAGTAATATCTCTTTAAAGAATGCATCCTCATTATAAAGTAAATATCATGAAATTGCGGCCACATAAGTGCCGTAACTTCAGTTAATGTGAATAACTTGGAGCTTTATCGAAAACGCCCGTCTTGCCCAGTTTCCCATTTGCACCTTCATTTTCACCACTTTCATGGAGTTATCTCCCGCATGATATTGTGCCAACATGCTTCCGGCTCAATTTAAAATTTTAATGTCAATTACCCAGGAGCGTTTTTATGAACTGAACGAGTTGATGACATACTTTAACAGATGACCCCGCATATGGAGTCTGCCCCAACATTCCGCAACATTCACAATTTTTCGCTTTTCCGCATTTAAAGACAAAAGAAACATATGCCAAACATATTAAAAACCATGTCAATGCCATTGTCTCGCGCATACCTGACATGAGCACGCCCACTTGGCCACAATTTACACTTGACTTTAACATCATTAACACACGCACACACACATCCAACTTGTGGTGCAGTTGACTTTTATTTTTCTTTTGTTGCTTTATGTTAATAAAAAACAATCTGGGTTCAGACAACAGATATGCAGAGAGAAAGAGAGATCTGCAATGAAAAAGTAGCTAAAGTTGGTGTGCGAGTGTGTGTGTGTGTGTGCGTGCGTGTGTGTGTGTGTGCGTCTGACGTGTGCATGTTGCGGTTTGACATTTTGGCTGTTTGGAATACTCAGGATCAGAGAAGGACGCACGCTCAGCCTCAGATTCAGGTGTCAGGCTGAGGCTGGGGCTGAGGCTTAAAATTAAACTCAGTTTTCAGGTCCTGTCATTGTCAACGTCTTTGTTGTTGTTGCTGGCGTATAGAAAAAGCGAAAATGTATATATTTTACAGTTAATGTTGTGTGTAAGAGTGCGTGAAAATTTCGTTCAAGTGACACATAACACTCGATAAAGTTCTGATGTGCTGTGTGTTTTGTGTGTGTGTGTGCGCATGTGGCCAAGATAAGAAGCAATTGAGGTTAGAAATGCGCAGATACATTTTATGAAAGTCTATAAAGTAGGAGGAAAAATAACAATACACTAAATTTAGTATTACATTAGTTAACATTAATACAAAAATTATTTTAAAAATAAATTGCTTTTCTATTTTCAACTAATATTTACCAAAGCTTTAGTTTGATATTTTATATCTGTAGATAACAGCTACAGATTTCATTAATATTCCATTCAAGTTTTAAATTACAACGCACACCAATAATACCCTAACAATTAGTTAGCCACGTTAAAAGCGAAGCACAATCGAGGCTCATTTTGTTAACGCTGATTGAAGCCAAATCGCCTTTCCCCCAGTAGAACTTATTTGGCAACAAAACTCTCGCAGTTTTGGGCCATTTGCTTAATGACAACTGCTTGGCAATTTGGTGGCCAATAAATTGCTTTAATTACCCCATTTTAAAGGATGCCAATGAGAATGGAAGGCCAACTGGAAGTGGAAGAGGAAAAGGAGGCGCGCTGGGATTGTAATTGTGCATGTAAGTTGGCGCCAGAGCAATTTGGGCAGACGCTACTCCCAGGGCACTGAAACAAGGTAGATAACACTCAACATCAACAGGCCATCAATAAGAGCGGGAAGGGAACGGATTGATGGACAGACAGGAGAGAAGAGTTGAATGAAGACGGACAGCAGCTGTACGAGGCTTTCTGTAGGGGGTAGAGAGGGGGAGCAGGAGCAGGAGCAGGAGCAGGAGCAGGAACTGGGGCGGGAGCAACAGCAGCTGCTGCTGCTGCTGCTGCTGGCAATAGAGCGACTGTTGCATACCTGGCACTGTGTACGGTGATGGATGCGACGATGGCAGCCAATATGCTGAATTTATTGGCGGATAGGATTTATGCGTGGCATGCGACGACGATGACGACGGCGACGGCGACGGCGACAGCGAGGACAACGACGATAGCAACGATGACGATGCTGATAACGATGTCGATGTCGTTGTCGTTGTCGATGCCAATGACGACAATGATGCGCAAGTAGCAGCGGAGGACAATGCCGCGATGTCGCTATTATTGGATAAATTCTCAATTACTGACGATAATTGACTGCTGCTGGCGTTGCTGCTGTAGCCGATGTTGCTCGTGTAAATGTTGCTGCTGCCGGCGTTGCCATTCTCTGCCGCTGCCGCTGCTGCTGCTGCTGCTGCTGCTGCTGCTGCTGCCGCTGCCGCTGCTGATATGTTGTTGCTGCCGCCTTGGCTATTTACGAAACCAATTGCAGTTGAATTATTTATCATGTCAGTTGGCGAGATGGCGACGGCGATTGGCGACGAAGAAGAGAAAATTCTTGAAAATACTATACACTTATTTACACACACACACACACACACACACACAGACACACAGAGAGTGAGCAAACACACACACACACACAGCGAGCGTTAAAAACACAACAGTTGTAGTGCCAAAAAATAAAAGAATCGAGTATATATATCAAGCGAATTGAGTGAGTGGAAAATTCGTTAAGTAAATATCATAAATATTAAAAAAAAAAGAACGTCAGTGTTGACTTTTAAACAATTAGCGCCAGGTTAACACTTTTGTGCCTTTATTGATTCTTCTTTTTATACGCTTTAATTATATTATTTATATTCAATTTTGATTTGTTTTTTTTAGTTTCAAACACGCAACGGTTTTGCTCAGTTTTTTAGCCACGCACAATAACAACTTTTTCGACTCGTTGCAATTTTCATATAAATATCTAACGTTTAACAATTAAAGAACATATATGTAGTAAATATTTTAAACTGATTTGCTTTTTAACAACAATTAACATTTAGTTTTTTTTTTTGTTTTTTGACGGAATTGCACTGCGTTTCTTATTCGCACTTTTAGCGTGTTTCGCTTTTTGTCTTTGGTTCTAGACAGGCGCTGGCATCGAGTTTTCCTTCGGATTGCAGGCCTTACTTCTGACATGGGCTGCTTTTATATCGAATCGAATAATTCGATTTTGGCGCTATATATAGTTGGACTATAGACAGACAGATGTCAAAGCACAGGTGACAAAAGGCGCCCAAGGAATTAAAAGAATTGATTCGAAACTGAACAAACCGAAAAGTATTCGGCATTTAATTGAATAGAGCGCGCAAGTGGAGAGAGAAAGAGAATGCATCGTTATTTTTCTCTATATAGGGTGGGTCATGGTTTCATGCAAATAGAAACGCATTGGTATTGTATAAATGGAGGAATGGCTGATGATTCAAATGATTCAATGATGACAAGGAATAAATTTGAAGTTTCTTTGCAATATTTTATAATATTTATTGATTTTTTGGAAGACTCAAGAATAAAACTGAAGAAAATTTAATTGATTTATTTTTTAAAACATTATCTGAGATTTACAAATATATTCGACCATATATAAAATAGAAAACGTATATCATTCATAATCTGCACACATATACTTATATAAAGGTATTTTAAACACGATAACTAATCTCAGAATTAACTATAAATTGTAACAAAAATATGAACTAAATATCATATTTATAATTAAATAAACAAACGTACCTCAACAATCCTACGATTGCCCAATGGAACCCTGGCAGAGTCACCCTGTATGCAGTATTGTTTTTCGCTTCACTTTCGCGGAATGCGTCGTTTACAACGATTAAAGTTTAATTTCAGACTAAATCGATTTATTTTGATTTTTTCAATTTATATATATGTTTTGTTTTTCACTTTTCCCAGCAGCAGCGGCGGCACAACAATGAAGCACAGTTCGCATGCCGCGGGCACAAAAAACGCGTATTGGCAAAAATCAAATGGCTAAAAATAAATTGACATCAATCAGCGGCGCAAGGGGCGGCGAGGGGGTTGAGTCGTGCCACTGCAACTAATTAAGCAGCGTCACATGCAACACACGAACAACAACAACAACAGCACTTGGAGCGAGAACGTATTTTTATACCCTTGCAGAATGGATATAATAATTTTTGAACGCTATAAAGTATATTTAACCTGTCTGTTAGTTTTTTTCTCTGCAATCTAGAAAACGTTCTTTTATCGCATATATATATATATAGGAATCGATCGAAGCGGACAGCTAAACACAGTTAACTATATATATATGAAACATTTTCTATTTGTCTGCAAGCGTATTTAATCTTCGGCACTCCGAATAATTGTTAACTTTTCTCTTGTATTTGTATTTAAATATCGAAAAACAAAAACCAACGAAATTTTTTCTGCGCCGGCGAAAAAAAATGTTCAGAAATATTGGAAATTATTTCGGGCTATTGCGATTTGCACCGATTGACGTTTCAGCTGCAACTAACTTTAACAGTTAGGCAAAGTGCAAACCCAACTCAGCTCAGCTCATCTCAACTCATCTCCAATCTCAACTCAAGTCGAGCTCAACATTGCCCAGATGTCATAAAGGTTCTGGGCGGACATAACTGGAAAAACTTGATTTACAACTTGTTGCCACTATTTGAAATTGTTGCGCTCTTTTTTAAATGACTTAATGTTAGTTTCTTGCCTTTGGTTGTATTCTTTGTTCATTTGCATGTGTCTCACTTGTTGTTGTTGTTGTTGTTGTTGTTGTTGTTGTTGCTACTGTTGCTAATGAGTTAATTAACACATTTCGCTTGGCGCGTTTTTAAGGTGAACTTCGTAACAATATTGCGTGTGCGCTAATTATGATTAGAATCGAATTGTGAGAATGCGGACAAAGAGACAAAGATTGAGATCGATACAAATTATTTATAGCTGAATATTGAACCAAATTGAAAGCACATATATTAAAATATTTTGTATTCGTCTTTGACAGATCGAAAATCTCTTCATTTCTTATATTTTACTATTATTTCGCTAATAAGGCTATTACATTTTTTTTTATACAATATTGTATTTAATAGTTAAAGTCTTTATTTAAACAAGTATCTAAAATGTATGTTTAATTGCCTTTACTTTTTTTCCTTTCCAAAAACACTTTTATAAATTTTCCAATGAAAAATGCAAATAAACTTGGCTCAAGGTTCTGTTTTGACTGCTTCTTCTACTTCCTCACAACTGCCTTCCGGTAATTTCTAGCCACATTTGACATTTCAACGCGACAACACACAGTCAACACACTCACACTCATTTCTATGTACTTGAGCTGCCATAATGGCTAATTTGAATTTTTATCATGTTTACAAGCAAACAATACGTGCATCATCATCGCAGAGGACGTCGAGAGAGACGCCACGCCCGCAAATTCGCTTCCCCACCACCTGCCCCTGTGTCTATTATCCAGTTTCAACTTGACGCAAACCTCACACAACATTTGCATATCGATTTCATATGCGGCAATACCGCTACCCCGCTCCATTTTCATGCAAATACAATCCATTTTGAATATTTTCTTCGATGCGCGTTCGCAAATTGTGTGGAATAACCATGAAAATGTCCGCCTTTTGCTGCTTGCCGGCTGCTTACTGCATTTCTGGCGCGCCCTCAAGTATGCAGCGCCAAAAAAACAACACACATTTGCAAATTTAATAACACCCCCCAAAAAATGAGAGGGTGCTCAAAAAACCCAAGTAAAAGCGCCACAGTTGGTTGAAGCCAACTGCACAATACTCTGCTTTTTAACGTGATTAAACGTGATTAGTGCTCGAGATCAATATTAAGCTAGATGTTGTCTAGTTTACTCATTCATTTCAAATATAAATTTATTTAACAAACATTAACCCAATATACCTGGTTTCATACTGTGCACAGGGTATACTGACGCCAGCGACTTGACATCGTCTCCAGGCGCTTCGTCGTTGTCTGTTTGAAGTTTACTCGCATGCAAATTGCACTGATTACCACGCTGCACTTTTCTTGCTTTCATTTTGGCCGCCCTTCCCTCTGTCTCCTCTTCGTTCACTACAGTTTTCTTCGTTCTCTTTGCTTACTCATTTGATTTGGTTGCATTTTGTCTGGCACTTTTCATGTTTTCTACTTAACTAAACCTAATGCAAATCGCCTTTATTGCAGACACTTTTTCTTCAGTCTATTGTTTGGCTGCCGTTTGCTTCCCCTTTTTCGCTGTCCATTGGACGGACAGACAGACCCCACTTTTAACACTTGATGTATTTATGTAACCCCCCTCGTCATTCCCTTCTACTAAACCCTTTGTTTTGGTTTAAAGTTTATGGGGCAGGGTCAGCGCCATAAAATTCAACAGCATTTACTGCAATCCAAGTGGAAATGAGGCGCCATTTGTTTTGCCCCAGAAGGCTGCAAGAAATTTGTAATGTCATGTTGGCCCCAGGTTTACAAAGAGGGCGCTTCGCATTATACTTGAGTGGAATTTATTCGATATGGGGTGAAGATCAACAACTTTTGACTACAGTAGAAGTGACGTGTTCTGCCTAAATGTATTACGCGAATTGCTTTTCCATTTTCTGATTTACATTATTGTTAGGAACTATGTTCCTGTTTCTGTTCACGCAACAATCATATTTGAAAACTATATAATTCTATTGAATATATTTTTTATGTGTGTACATTATTGTATCCCTATCTGTACCACTTCGATTTCTGATAAGCTAAACAAGCCAGTGTTGAATTTAAGTAGGCAAGCAGTCCCATGACAGTTATTGATGAGATTCTTATTTATATCCCTACCCAACACTGTCTCGTAGAATCACTCCCAGCATATTGTGATGCCATTGCCGCACTCAATCGAGACAACTTGAGCACTTTCTTAGCCAGTCTGCCTCTTGCTGCGGCACACTTTATATATACAAATATATATATACAGACTTATGTACACTTTTCAAACTGCAAAGCCCTGCAGAAAAGCCCTTAACCAGCAATTGAAACAACAAGAATTGCACACAAACCCCAAAAACCAATCAAAGGTTGCTTCTGCCTGCCGCCTGCTGTTCTTTCTTGTATTTTTTGGCGACGACTGCCAAAAAGTATGCTACACTTTCTGCGACACCAGCAGGACTATAAGGAGCAGCATAAGCAGGCGGCAGCAGCATCCGAAGCAGGAAACAAAACTCGGTGACTCACTCAAGCATTTTATTAAATTGCCACCTTCCGTTTGTTGTTACTTTGGCTCCAACTGTTGTCTGCAACTGTCTTTTATTTTCGATTTCTAGGCATAACCCAACACACACAGATACACCCACGCCCCCACGCCCCCTCGCCCCACTCACATTGTAAAAAATAAAACGTGGAATATTTCTGCCATCTTTTTCTATTATATCGTTTCCGCTGTTTGGCATAAATTTCTGTGCGGAGGCCAAAGTAAAACTTTTGCTATTTTTTTATGGTTTTTGCGAGTTTTCCAGTTTTTTTTTTTCTTTTTTCTGTTGCTGTTATTTTTCTTTTTGAGGTTAAAGTGCCAAAGCACACGAATACGAAATACAAAATACTAAAAACAACACAAAATAAAAACTTAAAAAAAGAAATTGTCTAGTTTTTGGCTTTGCGGAGATATTGAAATGCGATTGCTGCAAGCACAGGGTGACTATACATATAAATATATATAGACGTGCATATAAGGGCATGTACAATACGTCTATAATGCGGCAAATGTTGGAGTTCGTCCAAAATGCATTTGCATTGCCATCGCTTTAGGCGCATTGCGGGCGTTTTGCCTTTTAAGCTTATCTCAAATGGAAATTCAAACACGACACAACAATAAAAAATGTTGCGTTCAAAGCTGCTTCTAGTTGAGCTAATTATAGCCTTTTAGCCGGGGGGATTGAAATAATAACAGTAAATTACGTAATGCATTGCCTAATGCTTTGCAAGCTCCATAAAGGGTTTTTTCGCTAAAAAATGTAAGTGCGAGATAACCGATAGAAAACATAAAAGCTTAAACTACTTTCAATAGAACCTCAAAATATAAAAAACATAATATTGATTTATAAGAGTTCCAATTCGCCAGCGATCACTGTACCATAAATATTTCTACTAGCTGCTCTTGGCACATGCTATTTTTACTAATTTTCCTTGGCTGTTTGTGCATCATTATTGCCATCATTATAAAATGTGGGCAGCAAAAAAGTTAAGACAAAGTGGCCAACAAAAAATTAAGCATACGCCATGTTGAACAAGCGTAATTACACGCACAGCGACAAGTGAAGCAGCAGCAGGCGTTGGGGGTCTTGGAGCAGAGCGGATGCATTTGGTAGAAGCCGCATGTCGAAAACTTTTTTTGCGCTCCACTCGCTGGCAGCAAACGCTATAACTTGTTAACAATACGCTCCGCAAGAGGTCGCCAATTAAAAGAATTGTTATGCGACTATGCAACATGCAACTTCCTACCCTTGCCACCACAACCTCCTTTCGGTGTGTGTGTGTGTGTGGAAAAGTCAACATTTTTGTGGTCACTTAAGCAGATTAATTTCATGGCTATAATTAAAAGAAGAAGCCGCCGCATGCGTGGGCGAGGCAAGTGTGAGAGAGAGAGAGAGAGAGAGAAGAGCAAGCTGGCAACGTAAAAATTAACATAAATTAAATTCTTGCGCCGAAACTTTCTTTTTTTGCTGTCGCCGTTCAACAATTTTGCAGCGCTGCGAGCCGCGCACATAATTGATGGTTTTTAATTAACTACCAAGTGACCGACACGCAACTGACAGAGGCCAAAATATACAAAAAAAGAAAAAAAAAATGTATGTAGTAAAGTGCATGGTGAAAAAAAGCCCTTAAAATGCTTTAAATGTGGCCTGTCCATCGCCAGCGTCCCACAGAGCGCATCAACGTAAGACCCCGTATTTCTGGACCTGCCAAACAGGAGCTGTCAAATGCAATTGCACGCTTTTAGGTTATGCCGACCATTTGGCGTGGAGTTAACTTTAGGAAAACAAATACGCCCGCAAATGGAGCTCTCATGTTCAACAGTTAATCCAACTTTCCAGCTTAACTGGCATTTTTTTTTACATAGTTGTCAATTCAAGCTTGTTGATAGGCAGTTAAACTGCACTCTTTTTTAGTGAAATGTTGAAATTGTGTGCAATAGTGACAAGCACAGATCAAAGGTTTGAAGACAACACATTTACGTTAAATATTCTATAGACAAAATATCAAGTTTTTGGTCTAATTATTTATAAACTTACCATTGCGATTCTCGCTATCGGCGGGTTTCATTTGTATGGGATGATACATCTAAATGTAAAGAGAAAAATAAAAGAAAATGTAATTAGTACAGGATATTGAAAAGCACTAAAGTGAAATACTATACAAACTATAAATATATATATAAATAAAAATAATTAAAAAAGGTAAATTATAAAATAACATTTTAGTGCAATTAAATTTATTTTTATTTTTTATTTCTACATATTTTAAACTAAAACCCAGCTCAAAACACAAATAATTTCGTTGCTTTCTTCACAGATTTGACTTTCCACGGCACGCCTAGCCAGCGAAATTCCAAGGATTTCCCCGAACCTAATTTGCCGCGTTAATCACATTTGATATATTGTGGCGCTCTATAAACGACGCAGTCGGCGATTAATTTGCCAAGCTTTTTGGCGCATTGCATCCGGCCAAAATTGGACAAGTTGGACCCAACAGGCGCTACACGATATGCTGTATATATGCACGTATATAGAAGCGGAGTCCATTTATTTGGCGCTGCAGCGCCCTTTTTTTTTTGTTGCTTTTAGTAGGCTCTTAAGCTGCATAATGAATGAATGCAGCAAAGAGCCGACAAGCTGCTTCTAACTGGGCGCCAAATCCTCAACTAAAGCCAAACACATTTATTCAGCGGTCGCCGAGGAACAGCGCCAACAACAACAACAACAGTCACAATAGACCCAAGTGGGCACCTTTTAGGCTGCTCCCCCCGCCGTCGTCGTCGTCTGCCTTTTCCCGTGAAAATCCTAAAATATGCGTTCGCATTTTCCTTCCCTTTCGGCCCTTTTCCGCTGGACGCGCAGTTGCAGCAGCGTTTTAAATGTAATTTTTCGCACAACGTCTTCTAATTAAAACAAGCTTAAAGCGCCCGCAAAACGTGCCGCAGCACGAGGTCAGCCATGCCCCCAAAATGCCCCCGAACGAGGCCGCATGCCCGAGCACTTCCGTCGCCAAGTCTGCGCGGCTAATGGGCCGTGATTTATTGGCAACGACGACAGTCAACGTTTTACGCGTCCTTGTTCGCAGCACCCTTTCCACACCCTGGTCTACCTCAACCTTTCTCGCGCTCTCCCTTTCGCTGTCCCATTCCCATTCCCATTCCCATTCCCATTGGCTCTTTCGGGCTCGTAAATAATACACGCAACGCGACTTTTTACAAATTGCAGTCCGAGTCAACCTGTTCTCAGCCAAGCCGTGTGCTATTTACTCGCTCCTGCCTTTTATTTTACCAATTCCCTTAGTTTTATGCAGGAAGTAGCAATTACCAGGTCAACGAAACAACTAATATCTTAAAATGTTATCGGTTTGTGCTTTTTACGTTCTCAGCAAGACTGCTAATTGACTTAATACTAATACACTTTTTGAGTAGTGTCATAAAATAATATCTTATGACATTTTTTAAGGGACACTGTAAAATCCCTAAAATAAAAATCTAATACAAAAATAAAAAAACATAACATTAATTGAATTTGTAACTTGTTAAATTTAATTACATAATTAAATTATAATTTTTGGAGCATTTCAATAAATTTTTGTAACATGAAATGTTACGAAATGTTTGTTAATTTGACAATTTAAAATATAATTTATTGTCGTTATATTTTAGCATATTTATCTTTTTCTCCGAGCAGTGTGTCCATTTTCCCATTGTATTTGTATCTCAAGTCATTTTTCAAGCAAAGTTTTGACTGTTGCATATTCGTTTGAAAATCGCTAAATATATTCAATTTTATGCAGTTGCTAAGAAAAGCTGTCAATTGGCGCATGCCACAATGCGTAGCTTCTTTTGAACCTAGAGTTCAGCTGCGTATCCCTTCAACTTCTTTTTCCCCCTCCTCTTTCAGTTCTCAGGCAACTTTCTTCGTGTTTGTTGTGCCTTTCAATGGCAATTTTGTAAAAAAAATATCGCCTTGCAGCTGCACAATTTTTGGCACACATGACAGGCACGTTATGTGAGATTTTTGGCGCTAGACACAAAGCATTGTTATGTAGGGGCGCATAATCTACCCCACAACCCCTCCAAGTGCTCACACGACATACCAAATAATAATATTCATGCTGATTTGATGGCGCAATCGAAAAAAAAAATTTATATAAAGAGAACGCAACAACGCCAAATGTCATTCGCTTTTCGCTGACGTTGTCTATGTTTAACTCCCCGCCAAGCTCCTCTTCCCGCCCCAACCCCCTTACACATAACCCCTTGTTATTGTTGCTGTTCTAGGATAGTGGCCTGACAACTTTGGTTGTTGCACTAAAGCGCAAATTGACATTTTTGTGCCTGTGGTTTTTGGTTGCCTTTGCAAAAACTTTTGGCGCGTGTCTTGGGCTAACAATTTTTCTCATTTTTCCCAATATTTTTTTGTTGAACTCTTTTTTTTTTGCATACTTTTAAGCTGCCAGGATACAGGGCTAAAGTTTGAAATTACTTGCATTTTATGGCCACATCGCGGAGGGGATGGAACTTGGAGGGTGTTGAAAAAACTATATTGAAAAATAGCAAAAATAACTGCAATGATTTTGATATACCCTGCAATGCACCACCAAACGGCATATTCGTAGGTATTTAGCTTGAAAAATGCAACCACATGTCAAGCTACTAGTTAATTACATTTAAAAGTACTATTTTAAATTGAAGATATAGCTTAGATATAGATTTCTTTTAGAAAGACTCAAAAATCCTAAAATCTTATAGTAAACTTGAGATGGGATTTTTTACTCTCTTCAATTTCTCTTGTCTGTTTTATCATAAATATTTAAAAAAAAAATGCCAAAGCTAAATGGAAAAAGTTCAAATAACAGGGTATTTGAAAGGTTCAAACTCTCTTTTCCTGTATTTTTCATGGTTGTGTGTTTTTTTGTGCCACGTCACGGTTGTGTCAGTCCACGCGCCAGTCAATCTGTCAGTCACGCAGTCTGTTAGCCATAATGAAGGAAATGCGATGCTAAAATTCCTGGCAGCTATTTCCTGTTGTTGTACTTGTTGCTGTGTTGTTGCTGCTCCTGTGTTGCATGATTGCGCTTATGATAAGTTGATGCGGCAGTCGATTTTTCACAATGCAAACTCAGCAAAAAACAAAACATTTCCAATTAAAAGCTAAAATCCCGCCGGCAACATAACGTGCATGCATATCAAAATATAAATACAAAATTCTCGCCTACTAATCGCAGCCAATAAAAGTCGCAAAAAATTATGTGATATTATAAACACGAAAAAAATGGGCATGAAAAATTGTAAAAAATCAAACTTACCCCATTCAGAGTTTTCACATTGTGGAGTGCGTCCTGAGCTTTCAGCGCGGCGCGACGCGTATAAAACGTCACAAAGCAGCAACCTGTAGAAGAAAGAGCGAAAGAGAGAGAGAGGTTAAAAGTGAGTCAGAAATATTGAGATTAGCATAAGGGTTAAATTGGAGTTTATTTTCAAGCCACGTCGGAAAAAGGTGGCAAAGAAATTATGAAAATTATTATTATTAGCACGCAGGCAAAATGGCAGTAACAGTGAACAAGATGGAAGGGCGGCGGGATGGGGGTGGCATAAATGTGGCAACATGGCAACACTATATTAAACATTATGGCCAAAACCCCGGCCTCCTGGCCCAATCCACCACCAAACGGCTACAAATGTGTCGCGTTTTGTACGGTGAATGTGGGTCAGGGGTGGGGTATTTGGGGCAGCAGGGGGGGTGTTGTTTGGGACAAGTGATTTAGGTGTTGAAATATATATAGAGTTCCGGGGGGCAGGTGGCAAACATATTTAGTTAAGCAGGCAAGCTAGACTTGGAGTAAAGCAAAATTTCAGCATAGTAACAATGTTTCTCCAGATTTTAAGTGAGTTATGGATTTTCAAAGCTATTTTCTTTGGAAAACCCCCTTTTTTTTTTTTTACTTATATTCAAATTAATAAAAGTTTGCCAAGAAATTCTTCTTTTCCTTTTAAAGCTAAAAATATTTAATAATCATTTTATTTTAAATTTAACAGGTATGCGAATGAGTTAGAATAATGTGTTTATCTGAAATCTAAATTTACACAATTTTTATTCCTAGACCTAACCTCACTTTTTATACTACCATCAAGTTAGTTGACAACTGACTTTTTTAAATGTCCGAAATTCAGAGTTTTTATCTTTTACAGCCCTCTTTTAGCCCTCGTTTACACCAAATCTGTGGCCCAACTATCGCAGAAGATTAAAATAAAGCCCTAAGCGCCAGTTGAAAATTCATTTCCGGCTCGCGCACATATTCCATTTAACGTGGTTGCTGCCCCCTCCTCCCCTTTTGCTACGCGCAACCCTTTGAAACGGAGTCCATTTGAAATTCAGCCTGTTGGAGTCTGGCGCCTAACTATGAGTACAAAACTTAATATGGCAATAGTTGCATAATGCAATTACCGGCCATATCGGCGGCGCTCGCTTAACCAAGCGTAATGCGTTGCGGTGGACACGGCTCAAAGAGCCCCCACACACGCACACACACACACATCTAGTATACTAGCCCCACCAATCCCATTTCCCTCTGTCTGAGAGAGGGACTTTGTCACAACACACACACACACACACACCTGCTCAGCCCTTGGGTAATTCAATCTGTCGCAGTTTTTATGCCGTCGCCAACACACGGGCATTTTTCAGAATTTTTCACATATTTCAAAATATTTTCATTCGTTTTGGGTTTCCATTTTTGTCTTTTTTATTTCCGGTGTAGGTTTAGAGAGAGAGAGAGAGAGAGGCAGCAAATGCCGACGCCATCGGCGCCGCAACGGATGTGTGAGAAATTTGCGTTTTTTTATTACTTGCACTGAAAGCTTAAAGCTTTTAAAGGTCTTGCTTTGCAGCTGCTTAAAGTGCTGAAAATTAAGCTAGAAAAAAATTTAACACTTGAAAGCTCTTTAAAATCAAATGTAAATATTAAGCTTGAACCAAGAAGATCTAAGAATTCTGACTAAACACAAGTCAAAGCGACTAAAGTACAGCTTGAATACTAGCTTTAAATCTCGTTTTCCTCATTAAAAATAAAAGCTCACCAGAAGTTTTATATTGCATATTTATTTAGCTATTCACCGGGTTAAGAGTTTAAAACTTCCCCCGCTTTCGCAAACAAATATCGCATTTCACTTAACCCCAACATGCAAAAAAAAAAAGGAAGGGAAAAAAGAAAATCGAAGGAAAATGGGGAAAACGTAACTTGTGCAATCGCAGATTAAATATCACTTAAAATTAAACTAGCGTTAAATGTAACAAATGAAAGAAAATCGAAACGATTTCAAATGCAATAAAATATCGTCCAAGAAGTGAAAGAACAAACTGCGGAACCAAAGACGAAAACCAATCGCGCGATAACGAAGAGAAGGAAGACGACGAAGAAGGCAGGAGCAGAAGCAGAAGCAGAAGCGCAGAAGAGAAATCTCTCAATTCCCATTATGTGCATGTCAACTGCAGTTAGAATCAAAGCGCCAAAACAAGAAGCCCGAAGAGTAAGAGAGAGAGGGGAACTGAGAGAGAGAGAGGGGGGGAGAGCGGTTGAGCTTTCGCTTGGTTGAGGGAACAATGCGATAAAGTAACAACAAAACCGGCGGCAAAAGCTGAAAACGACATCCAGTCACGTTTTTGGACAAAAACTTAATCCACGCTTCGGGGGCGGCGGAGCTGTGGGCGTGCCATATTCCCCAAGTGCGTGTGTGTGTGTGTGTGTGTGTGGAAATGGGTTGGCTTGGATTTTAAGATGTGAAATCGAGAGCCGCCGCCGCCGTCGCCGCCGCTTGCCCCAGACAAACGTGCCAAAGTCCAGCAATGGGGATATGGCAAGGATATACATAAAGGATGTGCCGGGCGCACACGTAGACAGAGGAACAGAGACAGCCCCCGAGAAGGAAACGAATTAATCGAAGTAAAATAAATCAATGTCATTAAACTTTGCCGCAGAGATTTAGTGGCCGGACCGAAGGGAAGAAGAGTCAGCAGCTGCGATACACAACAACAACTGCAGCAGAATGCAATTGCAATCGAATTTAGTTTATGGTGCACCACCCGCACCCCCCTCGCCTATCTGCCCCACAGTTGCCTCTCGACGTAGCGAAAGTGACAAACGTTTAGCAATAGTTCAGTGCGCGCCAAAAGTCACGACCGAAACTGAAAATGCAAGTTTAATCTGCTCAAAAGTGCTCTACTGGAAGATACCCTGTAGCCAGTAGAAGAATAGAAAGTATAGATAGAAAATAAATTGGTTATGCTTTTAAAAAACCAGAAGAAACTGTAAATACGCTTAAAAAAATCATACAAACAATTTCCGAGGAGTCTCTATATCGTAAAAAATCCTTTTGTTTATATTTTTACGAATCTCCAGCTTCTATTATCTTTGATACAGTCTCCATACAACTAAATTTTATAATATATTTTATTAATATATAAAACAATTTATATTTTTTACTTTTAATAATTTAATAAATTTGGTGTCTCAAGCTCCTGATCTAAAAGATATGATTATTAAAGCAAAGCCTAAAATAAATAGTCATATGCTTTCAAGGAATGTGGGCGAGTTATCGATAATTTCAAATTAAGTTGATCGACCCTTTCTTAATCAATTTTAAAGGGTAGCAAAAACAAACGAAGCTTTGAAATTGAAATGCTCTTTGAAAATTAAGTGAAATTTTATGCATTTTTCACGCTCCGCAAGCGGCTAAATAAAAATGTCAAGCACACAAAGTGGCCGAGCAAAAGAAGCGAGGGAGGGAGGGAGGAAGAGGGAGGGAGAGGGGAGGCATAAGCGAACGAGGCCGATGAAGGCGGCAGATAAGGGCCTCTCCTTTGCCTTATTTTTTAGGTGACAGCGGACAGCTGGCCAAGCACAGTTAGACGCAGCGCTCTTGACAGGACGGAAGAGTGCAAAAGGACGAGCTTCTCAAATGAAGTTCTCAAGGATAGGCTGGATAGGAAAAGACCAAAAGTGCCAAGCAGCAGATTCGAAAAAGAAGATGTCGTACCGCCCCGCTTTCACTGTGGGCGAACTATTTTATTATATTTTTTTGTGATTTGGTCAGCGCAAGTTGAGCATTTTTTTTTTTATTATGTGGCCATAAATCACATTTATAGAAAAAACTTCAAGGACTAAGTTGAGGAAAGGCAGTAAAAGCTCTTAATAGCCGTAAGTAGGAACTTGAATAATATAAGTTGTGAAAAAATGTGATATAATATTTGAAAAATATTTAATATCAAATCATTAAATTGCGAACAATTTGGGCAATTTAATAACATTATTTAATTATGAATATATTTGATGGCAATTTGGGCACTGATTGTTTTTGCAAAAATGTTAATTAATCGAAACTCTAGTTTGAAATACAAGATATACAAGTTGGGTGGGGGATGCAATTAATGTGTAATTAAAATTGAATTATTTGTATATGTAAATTTAATTTGGTTTGTGCAATCCTATATTTAAGTCATGAAAAAAAGATATTTAATACCGAATTTAATTTCCTCACAATGCCAATTTCTGACAGTTTTAATTTACGAGCAATTAGTGCACAAGTTTACCTCAAAAATAAAACAAATTGAGTTATATTCTCCAAAGTTTGATTAATTTTCATTGTGAATAGTTTGTCACTCATTGACTAATTTATGGCACACCCTTGTCAACCGCCCACGGCCCAGGTTTGCCGCTCGACAAACTTTTGGCCTAAAAGCCCACAAATTTTACAACCTTCAAAGGCGGCCTAAAAAATAAAAATAGAAAAAAAAGAACAGCCCATCAAATTAAATGCTGTGGGCAGCTGTAAAAGGTGCATTACACCTGAGCAGAATCTGAAAGAGAACCGCAATTCAAACCCTTGGCTCTCTCCCTCTCTCCCACCCCTCTCTCTTCCACCTCCAGCGCTTACCGCAAGCGCTAATAAATTATGAGTCGAGAGCTTAAGCCTTCGCACAATCGCACCCTCGCTCTAGCTTCCTCTCTCTCTTTCTATCCTTTAGCTATCTGCTCGCCGCAGAGCAACAACAACAGCAACAACAACAACAACAACAACCGCATCGCAACCGCAATAACAACACCCGCAAACAACATAGAAAATCCACTCGAAAAAGTAACTGGCCGCTAACGAAATTTAGTGTGAAAGAAAAACAAGTTTTTAGCCAAAAGGCATTAGCCCAGAAATAATAAAAGAGCAGAACCCCGTCCAAAACTTTTGCCGAAACGAAAAGGAAATTTTTTTTTTTATTCATTTTCAAGCGCGTGGGGGCGTGGGGTTATTTACGACTTTCTGGTTCAGAGGTCATCGTCGCGCTTAAAAGTGTCATTTCCCATTTTTGGTAGCTGCAACGTTCGCTCGCTCTCTCAGAAGCCAAGTCCTGTGCTGGCTTTTGGCTAAGCGTTTTACCATAAAAATGCAACAGCAAAATCCAAATTTGAAGCCATTGGCAGTGGGGCAGCAAAGGTGGGGCGTGAAGGGGATGCGGGCGTAGGGACGAGGGGTGCTGCTGCCTTGACAACTTTTTGTCGCAGCAAAAAGGACCAAGGTACTACAAAAAAAAAAAAAAAAAAAAACAAAGAAAAGGGAAACTAAAACTGGCCAAAACTGGGTTACAAGCCGGGCTAAATGGAAATGTTGTAGCAGGAAGTTGCAGCCAAAATAAAACTGCATATGAAAGGAAACGACAGAAAAGCGACTAAACAACAAAACTTCGGCAAACGACAAGAAAGTGCAAAAAGTTTACCCCGCCCACTGCAGCCCTCTTTGTTGTTTTTTCTTTATTATACATTAGGAGAGGGTATTATAAATTTTTCATTTAATGTGTTATCTTTTAAAAAAGACAGCTTCGATTATATAGATATTTAACTATGTGCCCTTTATCTAGTGTTAGTTATAAACACAGAATACAATTTAGGGGTAGTTCCAATGTTCTGAGCCTCATAAACATAATGCTAATTGTATTCTAATTTGATTCTAAAAGCCAATTTGAAATACTGACAGTTCTAGATAAACTACTTTCCTGGCAGAGCATTCAAATTTCGGCTTTCTGAAAGAAAATTGTGTTTTCATGTTTCCTTTAGGTTCTCTTTGCCTTCTTTTTGGGTCAGTGCTGACAAGCCCACTTTATTTATTTATTTTTTGTACTTTTGCTGCTCGTCTTTGACAGCTGCCCGGCATAAATAATAACTTTCAAATGCAATTTGTGTCGATTTGTGTTTGTGGCAAGACGCGCTTTTAAGCTCAAGTGATAAGCAGAAAGAACAACGACAGCAGCACATGCTTTAACACACACACACATGGGGTAGGCAGGCACTTAGCCAAAAGCTTCAGCTTCTGTTTCCACTCTCACCAATCGTCCGCCCACTCCTACGCTCTCAATTTCAGAGCCGCTAACACTCTCTCGCTGTCCCACTGTCATAAATCATCAACACAACGCGCCACTTAAGTGCGTCCTAAAACTGTTTGCGCTTTTACTTTGTCACACACACACACGCACACATACCGACACACTCACGACTGCCACGCCCATCGATGACAAGCTGACCATGCACACGCCCACATTTCAAAGCAGCGGCCGCCTGTCAACTGCAGCCAAACCAAAATGATATAGAGAGCTTCCGAAAGAGAGAGGGAGCGAGAGGAGAATAGGCAGATGCGGAATGGTCGAAGAAGTGATACAACAGTTGAAAAATCTAAATAGGATATAAAAAAGGATGACAATGGGAAGTGTCTAAACAAAAATAAATGTCCATAAAAATATGATTTGACAATAGGCATTCATGATTGAAAGTGCCGTTATGAATGCCAGAGACGAAGAGGAGGGGAGCAGCGCGCAATGAGAGCTTTGATTGCTTTTCTGCAGTTGAGAGGCTTTTTAAACTGCCTGCAAATGACAATAGCAACAAAAGGGCGCAGTCGAGCAATAAAGACAGACAAAACCGCCAACAAAGAGAGCGTGTATTTGTTGGTCGTGCTCATAGACAAAATACTCTCAAGATCGCAACATTCAAACAGAAGCTCAAGGCGCAATGGGAATGCAAGTCAAATACATGGCGAACAAAAAGCAATTTGCTGATGAAACGAAATGGCAAAAGCGCTTGACATGCAATTAAAACTCACGCACACACACACACTCGCGTATGGAATGCAGAATGCAGCAGAGTAAAAGCTGTGAAGAGCGAGAGTCAAAATATCACAGATTCATGTTGTGTGTGTTTTTAGTTGAACATTTCCGCTCATTTACTTTAAGCAGTTGGCTGTGCGTGGGAGCGAGCACGCGAAATGATGCCATGCAGCGAGCTTTTATTGTTAACCGTTAAAATAAATGTTATGGGAATATTCATTTTTATACAATTTGAGTGATTATTCTGATTTTATTGCGAGTTTAGTTATAGGGATAATAGCTTGTAATATTAGAAATAGATTTTATTTTCGTTTTGTCGTTTTGAATACAATTTACCCAGAAAGTATTTGTATTCTGAATTAAATCTGCCCAAAAGTGTATTTTTTCTATAAATTCAACTTTCTATGGCATAGATAAAAAAATAAAAAACACATTTACCATCTACTTGGAAGGGTATTCAAACTTCGGCACTCCGAATTTAATGAATGTCATGCTATTTTTCTCTTTCCCACTCACCTTTGCTAATGCCCGTGGCCTTGTCGCGCAGCACGTTTATTGAATGCACTGGGCCGTACTCCTCGAACATTTCGCGCAGCTGCGCCTCGTCCATTGACTTGGGGACCTGGCCGACGAACATTTTGATGTTGTCGGGATCGGGCTCCTTTTCGCCGTAGGTGACGGCCGTGTCCGAGTCCAGGCGATAGCAGCTATCGTCGTCCATGTTGACAACGTTGCGATTGGCGCTACACGAGTTGTTGTTGTTGTTGTTCATCAAGCTGCTTGACATGATCGTGTTGTTGTTGTTGCTGGTGCTGTTATTGCCGTTATTGAAGGGTATGCCGGTTAGCGAATTGTTGCTGCCCACCAAGTTCGAGTTGTTGCTATTGTTGTTATTGAGCAGCGATGAATTGTTGTTGCTGTGTATAGGACTATTGGGCAGGCTGTTGGTGGCGCTGCTGCTCTTATCGCTCATACCAAATGCACTGCAAAGACAAAGAGAATGAAGAAAGAGAGTGAGTAAAGCTTTTTGATGAAAAGTTACAAAAATAATTAGGGGAACATATTATTATATAAGACTACATTTGTAAACTTTATATAAACAGTTATACAAATATTTAAGAGACCGTTTTAGTTGAGTGCGTTTTAAACGATTAACAGTTATACTTGTGGATTTTTGCACGCTTTTTCCGTTTTATACTCACTCCAAGTACATATCGGTGCTTTTTTCGGAGAAATCAAAAATCATGCGCCGATTGCCCATAAACGAAGTGCGACTGCTAAACATATTGACTTCTAAATTGTTTTTTTTTTAATTAATATTTGTTTTTATTTATTTATTTTTTTTTTTGGCAACACTGTCGAATCGATTTACAACAAAAAGAATCGTGTACTAAATCAAACAGACGCACACGGACGACAATTGTCAATTGTAAAAAAATAACTCTTTTCAACTCAAGCTGATTTAAAATATTTCCATGTAAACACACTGCAACACTGCGGACTACAAAATGCACTAATTAAAATTTGGGCACAAAATCTTTCACGCACGCGCAGCGCCTTTCCACTTCCTTCACTGGCAATCGTCGAAGAACAAATGAACGAGAGCCGCCCACGAACTGAAGCAACTGCAATTGCCTAGAGTGAAGGATGTGGATGAGAGGCAGCGAAAGAGAGCGAAAGCGGTCGTAGCTTCTGACTAGGCACAGCGCAGGTGCAGCGGCTGCAGCCTGGGAGAGCTGTTGTTCGCTGCGTTCTCCCCTTTCGTAGAGAGCTTCACTGAAAGATATTTTTATCTGCTGCGCCTATTGAGAGGCAATAGAAAAAAATGTCTGTGCTGTTGTTTTTGCAGCGCGTGCTGAGCTTTCTTGTCTAACGGCAGTTTATGCATGTTAGGAGTGTCGCAGAGTTTTGAAGCAGAATTTTAATTTTATTTACAAGTTACTTGAGGTTAAACTCTTTTCTACTTAACCTAATTCTAATGACGACAACTAAATGGTTTGTGTATTGACGACTTCAACACGCCCAGTTTTCCATTTCCTTGGCTACCGTATTTAATCATGTTTGCTTCTTTGGGTATTTGAACACTTTAGCTGACCCAATTGGCGATGTCTATTTACAAATGGCCATTAGCTTAATGCTATTTGAGGTTTGTCCAAGCTGAAAATCGTCGCGTAAACCGGAAAGTTCAATCAACTCAAAGGGGCTGGGCAAAGTTTTTCCTTAACGTTAAGCGCATTAAAAGCTTAGAAACTGATAGAAGCCTAATCGTAGTCAAAAAACCATAACCCCTAATTACATATCATGTTACTCATATGATTAAACAAAGCACACAGTCTCCCCTACTACCCACCTAATATTATAATTACTCGCACCGTTGTTTGCTTTGTGCTTACACTCACATGCGCTCTCTTTCCCCCGCACAGACAAACATCCGTGGAGTGCAGCAGCTGCAATTTTCTGCTCATTTCATTTTGACTTCTAATTTCTTTACAAGTTTCACTTTTATGTAGCAAATTCTTTGTCTTTTTGCGTTGTGCTGCTGCTGCTTCTTCCACTCATGGCTTTTGCCGCTTCCTTTGTTGCATTTTGTAATTTTAACTTTTCGCTAGCTTTTGTTTTTATGTTGTTGGAATCGTTGGCTTTGTTTTGTACTTTATGCACACGAACAAACTTCGCAACTCTTTTTACACCCACGAAACCCAGGCTCACATTTAACCCGCTCTTAGCTTTTGCACTTTGTCTCGGTTCGGCATTGTTCTCCTCTATTTGGAATGCCTTTAAAACTGAGGCCCACATTAAGAGCGCGACCATTTGACACAATTATTGCATTTCCTTTGCCTTGTCCCGTTCATGTTTGGCCCGATAAAACATTCAATTGCGACAATTTTATTAGAAACTTTGCTGCAACTTTTCGAGCGAGCAACAACAAAACAGCGCAAAGCTTGTTGTGCATTTCTATCAAAGTTCAAACTGCAATTCATCTTCATCATCATCAAGAAAATGAAGAGTATAAGCAACAACAGGAACAAAAGTGGGTGGCGCACACTGAAAACTTTTTAGCTCGACTATCGACTTAACAAGACTATCGCATTTATTTCGATGCCAGTTGCAATTTACAAAGTTAAATACCCTGTGGGCAAGTGACAGCATGGGCAATATCGTTTTTATTACACAACTAAATAAAACTTAATTTAGTTGTGTGGATTTTTAAAGTGTAGCTTAAGAAGCTATATATTTTTCCAAATATTTTGCGTATTATTATTATATATAGCATATAAATTAATTCTTTTTCTAAACGTTTTGTACGTATATTATAAACTTGTTTAATTGTAATTAAATATTTTAAATATTTTGCGATATACGATATTTGGATCGAAAATACCTTTTATCGATAACCCTTCTATTTCAGCAACGCTGAGCGCATTTGCCAAGTCTCAACAGCCACATTTTCTCTAGTTTATCGAAACTTTTTGCCCTAAATTTAGATAATTTGTACATAGAAAATTTTTAAAAACTTTTTTGCTAAGCTCAATGCACATTTATCTTCATTTGTCTACGCAGCAAAATGGCCAAAAGAGGAGCAACAAAAAGATATACACATATAAAAATGTAACCCAAAGCTGTCAACAATTTACCGCCCAAATTATCCTGGGAGCAACTCGGAGGCCAAGACGAAAGTTGGCATCCAATTCGGATTTGGGTCTGTCTTCGAGCACAACGAAAACATACTAATTTGCTTGATTACTCTGGAGTATAACACTATAAGAGTATAAGAGAGGAAGTGGGGCGAAATTTGAAATCTATTAAAAAAGTTTCAAGTTGAAGGAAATGAGAATTGTGCTATCGGGCAGAGAAATCACTTGTCACTCGGGTGCCCTAACGGGCACACACAGAGAGAGAGAGAGAGGGTGAACAAAAGTCAGACTTACAGAGACAACAGCAACAAACAGGGTTGTAAAAAAGGTGCTCAAAAAGAAAAGAAAAAAAAAAAAAACCAGCAGTTTGAGGTTAAGGTGTGTGTAAAAGTAATAGAAAATTTGTAGCACAACTTTATTTTTTGTTTGGCCTTTGCCACTCTTTCTCCATCTCCTCGTTGTTGGTTTTGCCAAGAGGTAACTAAAGCAGAAGGTAAATCTGAAGCGACTGCTCCACAAATCAATCACAAAAGTGTAGTCAAGTAGTTGTTGTTGCCGCTCAAAAGAACTTGATTCTTGTGATTTTGTTTTGTTTCGAGTTCTTGCGCTCTTTGCTTTACGCATGCTTCATTTGTAAATTTGCTTCAATTTGTAAGCGAACTTGCCGCTGAGTGCGAAGAGTGGGGGAGATCTTTGAGTGCAAGTGGAATTGCTTGTCCGGAGCTTTAAGCTCGCCTATGGTCAGCTTAAGAGATTACCGCAAGGGGCTTTGGTTTGTAATGCAAATATAAGAGTGTGCGATCGCAGAGAGCAGTAGAAGAGCAGGTAGAAAAAAGTTAGTAGAAGACAAGCCTGCGGTAAAGGATTGCATTGACTTCTAACTTTGAGTTTGAAGAGTAATAGAAGAGTGAAGGTTCTTTGGTAGATAAAGACAGGAATATAGTGAAATTTGACTAAAATTTATGAGAGCAGTAGAAGAGTGTAATATAAAAAGTGATTGGGTAGAATAGATTATTATATAAGGACAGCCTCTCGTCTTTGGTGGATGTTAATTTCAGATATCCGTTGTGAGATTATTTGATGAGTGGTATCCAGGTGTAATTTTAAGGAGATTAAATTTTTGTTCTGTGCTTTCGATTTATAAGAGTATTATAACAATACTATATCCTAGTTTAGTTACAGAAGAATTAAAAAAGAATGAAAGGGAAGCCTTGCTTAGCTTTTCTTACGCTATTAATTTTCTCTTCTCTTAAACTGATGCCTTTGATTAATGGCTTAAGAGCAATATAAAAATGTTGGATACTGGTTAACTTAGCTTAATTTAATACTCTCATTTTCAGTTAGCAACGACATAGCTAATAAACTACTCTCTTTATGAGTTCGCCCACTCTTCAAATTGATTTATTTTGCCCAATTATTTTACCTTTAACACTAATGAGACCCTTTCCTTCTGCCCACTGCGCCAAATCAGCTTTCGGTAAGCCGCTTAAACTTTGGCCCTAACCAAGTTAGACGGCGACGGCGACGACTTTGATCTCAAGGACCTTTCGAGGAGGCGCAAAACCTTTGCCTATAAATTACTCAGCAGCAACATTTCGCCACGCTTATCAAAGATAATTTTAAGCCGCATTTAAAATGATTTCTTTGCCCTTTTTAGCCCCAGTCCCACACCTCAAGGCCCTCCCCATCCCGTTGGCGCTGACAACTTTTTGCGTTGAGCCACGCGAGCTATTTTTTTTTTTTTTTTTTTTTTTTGTATTTTTAATGTTATTCGAGCTAAAAATTTACGCTGACTGTGCGTTGTCTGGCAACGCTGCCAGGGGCCAAGGATAGCCAAGCAAAAAGTGCAAGTTGGCAGCGCGGGAGACGGAGGGGTTGAGGTTTTCGCTGGAAAAGGGCGCCGGCAATGTTGACAGTCAGTGAACCCCGAAAAGCAGTCCCCCCACCTTCCTCTCCCCATGCGCTGCGCTTTTTGTCAATGATAAGCTGCTGCGTCTGCTTCGTCCTGCAGCCGCGACGTCCTTGCTGACGGCTGCTGCAAAGGGCAGCGGAGACAGCCAGCTTGGACTTTTGTGCAAATATTTGACATGGACACAAAATGAACTGGGCAGCAAACGAGGGGGGGGGGGGGCGAGCAAAGGGTCAAAAGCAGCTCATTTTTTGGCTGGCAAAGTCAAAATGACAGCGGGGAATTTTAGGTGGGGATGATGGGGTCCAAGAACTGCGACTCGTGTGTAATTAAGCAAAAATGTAAAATTGTTTGTTGTCTTCTTGGTTGTTTTTGTTGTTGCTGTTGTGTTAATAATTGCTTGTAAATAGATCAAAGTTGGCATTTGTTTGGTTTTCAGCCAGCGGGGCAATCGGGGGGACTGGGGGTAGTCTGAGCGCATAGTTGGATTATGTTGACTAATTAGAGGTTGTTACGACATGCTCCACTGGCAGACGATTATATATGGGGGGTTTATGGGAGCCGTATTATTTTACAAAGTTGGTTTGGGCTCCGTTGCCTTTTGCAAATGGAACTCTTTCCGAGTTATTTGAGTGGAATGTGAATGGGACTCTGCTTTTGACTGCTGTGCGAGCCATAATTAATTATTGGAACTCGGTCTGCGCGCCCCCAACTACGAGGGTTTTCCTTTATATGGGAGCTCAGCATATCTACGATTTTATAATTTCGTAATTTTAAATTAATATACATTCGATGGTTTTATTATATACATATATGGTATATAATAATACAATATGCAGAAATTGTCTATTGATAATAATAATGAGCTTGAATTGTAATTAATAAATAATTATTTAATAATCATGTGTATAAGATTTTTGAATTTTGCAAACGGGAAATATTTTAATACTGTTTTACATAGAACATTAATTATTAACGTTAAAATAAGCATATATTGTGCAATCAATTCCAAATATATTTAAAAAGCTCTACAGAAAGCATATTAAAATATATAACTATATATACTAAAAATAAAATAATTTTATTTTGAGAATAAAACTCAAAATTGTATGTATTAATTAAGCAAACATTTTCTAGTTATACTGCCTTTAAGAATTCCACACAAACAAGCGGAAATAGCTGGAAAAAACATTTAATATAAAAACAGAACAAGAAAAATAATTTAAGAAAATATTTACAAAATATTCTTTAATGTTGTTTTCTTAAATATTAAGTTGTGCACTTATTTCCGCTGGTTTGGTTTAAATTAAGCAATATAACCGACATTTTGTGGGTTATTTTTAACATATGAAAAATGTTTTTATACACATTTGATAATTAAAAATACAAAAATTTGCTGAATGCACATTTTATACAACAAATTTCCTTATATTTTTTTTTCATGCAAACATTGTGAAAAAATTGTAAAGTAGTAAATTTGTCAAAGGATAAGTCACAAAAGCATGTAGGAGGATACAAAAAGAGGATACGCCAATGATATTCGCACAAGACACAAAAACGGGGAGCATACAGAAAATATAGTAAAAAGGGATAAATACTTATATATATAATAATAAAATAAAATCGTAAAGCGTAATGCAAAAAACGTAACCAAAAATACACAAAGTCCGATGCTTGGGTTAACCGGGAATAGTGTGGGGTAGAGAAGGGGGGGAGGCTGAATAAAGCGACCGGACGAGACCGCAATGAAATGAATGAAATACATATAGCCAGTACTTTTTTGTTGTTCTTTGTTTGCATAAAAAGGGCCAAGAACCACCTTCGGCTCCCTCCAATTGCAACGTTCCAGCATTAAAATGGACACATGTGTTAGGGAGGCTAGCCATGGGCGGGAGCCAGAGCAGGGACGAGTTGGCGGCCCTGAAAAAGTAACGGCATTTCGCATATAACGCGCGTTGACTGCGGCGCAAAAATGCGAAAAACGCCGCCGGATCCTGAACCAAAGCGGCAAAAACTTATTTTGCGTAACATGGTAACACTGGCATACCCTTGGACTAACTTAATTTTAGGATAAAAAACATTTGACTAAAATCTAATTTATGGTAAATGAAAACATTATAGAATTATTGCAAGAAAATAAAAATAAAATAACCACTAGAAATAAAAATTGCTAAATTGAACAAATTTTAGAACTGATAAAAATATAAATTGTTATTGATATATTTTCTTATGCTTTATTTTGGTCTAGCTTAAAGAAATGAAATTCAATTCGATTTAAATCGCCCTTAAAAAAATCGAACAATTTCAAAACAATAAATCAGATTCTATCCTTTTTATTATTTATATTTATTTATATATTACACGTATCTACCAAGATTTATTCCAGATTGTTAATCAACCGTAATACCCCACAACGCGCCAGAGTATTGAAAATAGGGAAAGGGTCACCAAAAAATAAAATTGCTTAAACTTCTTCTGCCGACTGAAGAATTTATTGATTCATTTTGAAAAAAAACCCAACGACGAGGACAACGACAATGACGACGTTCAGCTCCGGGAACTCCGGGAACTCGCGAGCCGCTCGGGGGCAAAAAGGAAAATGATTTGCATGGCTCCCCGTTTGCGGGCCCCGACAAAAGCCTGGCGAGCAGTATGTGTAAAATTGAATCAAATGGTTTTCATATGCACATATATACATTTTTTTAATGTGGGTTTTCGGCGCACACTTTTTGGAGCATAAGTCTTGCAGCTGGCAGAGAAAAATATAAAAAAATAAAAAGGAAAATTATAAATGAAAATTCCAGAGCGTCGGGCATGCATGAGACCCCGGCGGAGACTCGGCAGAATTGTCGCCACTTTTGCGCAAATTGTTGTTTGCTGTGCGAAATGGAAACAATTCACGCGGCCAGGGTTGCCAACCCTGCTGCACGCTACAGCACTCACGAACACACACACACACACATCCCTCAGTTCGCACTATCTGAATCTCTTTACCATTCGATGCAACTGGCGCATAAATTTTGCTGGTTTGATGCGCACTTCCAGTTGAAGAAAAAAGGTGGAAGTGCGGGAAGGCAAGCGCGAGGAGCTGCAGGCGCAAACCCTGGCTACACGGGGCATTCAGCATTCACACCACTTGGGGCGCCAGAGTTCGGGCAACTGTCTCTGGCGCTGCCATACGCAGTCCAGTATTTAAACTTAATTAATTGCCGAATTGCACGCTTTTAAAAGACAACTTGACAACCCTGAATGAAGCAATTTCTTGTATTATAATCTTAATTTCAATAATGACTTGCTTAATAAATATCAATTGAATTATTAAATTATTTTTATTTGTTTGTTAAACCACCTGTAAACTTTTACAAACCACCTTGACACTTAATTTAAACCACTTTGAAACCTGTTTAAAAGCAGTTTGCCGCCGGAAATATTTTTTATTATCCGAAGAACAAATAGAATCACTTTTTGGCGACAAGTAGATAAAAAAGGCTTAAAGGTGGTTTAAACAAAAAACTAAAATAATAAAATTAAGCTAAAATGCTTTGTAGATTCACACATTAAAATGCCATCTTCAATCCCTGAATATTTTAGAATGATCAAACAAAAAAAAGTTATTTTAGAACAGTAGGAGCATATTTAAGCTGAGAACAGGGT
The DNA here is from genome assembly GCA_035047465.1 of Drosophila sordidula. Taxonomy (NCBI): domain Eukaryota; kingdom Metazoa; phylum Arthropoda; class Insecta; order Diptera; family Drosophilidae; genus Drosophila; species Drosophila sordidula. Next base: position 2,404,378 of record JAWNPQ010000090.1, on the reverse strand, counting down.
ATTTTCGAGCACAGCCAGCTGTTTGTTAACTAAATTCAATTTCAATTCCCCGAGCATTTGCCACACACAATATATGGCCGCCTTTGGGCGCAAACACCACGTAGATTGTTTTTCAATAAATTGATGGCTTGGCCGCGCCTTATCATTAACCTGCCGCAGGCGTTGCACCTGCCACCAGCCGCGTTGTGGCTTCTTTTTTGTTGCTTTTGTCTCGGGCAATTAGATACTGAGACGGGTCTTCAACATGCCCCGCTGCCCCGGGCTGTCCCTGGGGCGTCGTTGGCAAATGCCCATTATAATGATTATCGTTGGTCGTTTGTGGGTTGTGTGTTGTTCTTTGTGTTTTGTTGCTTCGTTGTTTGTTATCCTTTTGCTTTCGCAGCTCGTTTCGTTGTTGCCGAGTTGACAAAATCATAAAAATGTAGTCGACACACACACACACACACACACACACACACACACACACACACACACACACACACACACACACAACAAATTATACAAATGTCTCCCGCATGCCAAGGCAAATGTTGAATTTAAACTGAATTTATAATGTTTCTGCTCTTCGAGCGCGTTGTCACCATTTTTGGTAATGGGCCCCCGGCGACCCAAAATGGTCCTGAAATTGGCGAGTTGTGGGCCGCTGACTGCCCGAAAAATACCATTCACAATGGCTTGATATGTTGCGGTAATTGTGTCTAGACACGAGTGTTTTTCAAGCGCCTTTGCCGCAGCTTTTTTTTTAAAGCAGCTTAGGTAGTGAGAAAGGAAACGAATAAGATGGGAAATTTGCCTAAGGTTATGCGTTTAAAATTCAACTTTCGTAAGAAGAAATAAATAATTTAAGTAATAGCATAGAGAAGATGATCAAAACTCAAATTTAAATAATATAATTAGATAGCGGCTTAGATGATGAATCTTTCTGAAATTAGAAATACAAGCCTCATTTGGTTTAAATTAATATTATTAATAAATTAGAGGCCATATACAAACAAATGAGATTTTATAATAATAGTTTTGGTATCTACATATCTAGTAAGCCTTTAATACAAGATGAAGTTTGGAATATTGCCAAAGGCTTCAACATTTCGTATGGTAATTTATTTTCATTTGAAAATGATAAATTTTGGCTATAATTTATTTATTTATTTCTCATCTTTTTAGTACTATCGCTATACTTTTTATTCTTTTCTTAAAAAACATCCACCAAAGCCAATTTAAAGATTTTTTTATTTCACCCTCGACAGCTTCCTGGATAATCTCGCATTTGTCAACATTTTACAACACTGCCCAGAAATGTAGGCTACACATATATAAAGTACAAGCAATCTAATGTCACAACAGAAAGTGAAGCACCAACTAAAAAGCCACGTAACAGACGTTGTCTTAACGCCTGGTTGCCTGAAGCGGGCCGAGAATCTAAAAAGGCAGCTGCATTTAGACAAGTTTTGGCAGCCTCGTGGCGTAGTTTGTTCTTTGAGCGTAAAGAAAAATACTCGTAAAAGTCAGAGGCACACACGAAAGCAGAACTGGCAATAAATATTTAGACAAAATTCGCATGTCAAACGCAAAACGAGCGGAGAGCGGCTGCTGAGAGAGAGAGAGGGAGAGAGGGAGAAGGAGATAGGGGGAGAGCGAAGAAAATAGGAGGAACGCAGCCAAGTCACGTAAATAATTAAACACGTGACATGCGTGGGCGTCATTTTTATGGTAGAGAGGCCAAAAACTGTCGCAGTTGCCGTTAACCGTGGTTAGAGAGAGCACGAAGAGGTGGTATGAATGAGCGTGCTTTGATGTCTCGACCTGTGTGCTTCTTTGCATAAGTGTGCGTGCGTGATTTCGCACAGCAGGTGCAGGGACTTGCTGCTTGGCATAAAAATAGAATTTTAGTGTGAGATATTGCATAAGTATCTCTTTGGAAATGTCAACTTAATTAGGCGTTGCTTTGAAAAGCCGATAGAAATATAATTTGACAGCAAATTTAAACCTCATAAGTTAAAGTTTTGTTAAACCTGGTAAAAATCATTTTGCAATTATTTGTATTGAAAAGGTTTGATTCAAAAATAATTCCGAATAACAACTAATATGTTTATCGAATCAAAGTATTTTTATAATATCTTTTGACTAGCCTAACTAAAAATATGCCACCATTCAATAATCTTTTAACGATATTAGAATAGAAATAAATTGAAATTTATTAAACCAATTTAAATTTATCACTCTATATAAATTCAGATGCAGAAATAAAAAACCATTGCGATTAATTGAGAATCCGACTCGTTAGAAAACTGTTGCCAATCTAAAAATAAAATTCAATTTAACTGTCTGCCAGAATGAATGAAAAGAGGGAGCACCTTGAAATTGATCAGAAATTGGTTTTCTAATTGTTTCAATTAATAATTTATCAGAAAACCACATAATACTTAGAACATCCTTTCCCACAGGCTGCTTAACACATGAAATTAAAAGTTGCGCCAAAGCACAATTGAACATTTTCGTGCTATCAAAGTAGACAACACACACACAGACACAGCAAAGTAAACACAAACAAGCCGGCAAGCAGACAGAGAGAGAGAGGGAGAGGGATAGTGAGAGAGAGAGAGAGAAAGGCATGCAAAACTGCCAGGCACACAATTAAAAACACAAGCAAAGTCATTAAAAATTTAAGCAGCTTTTAGGCTTACACACGAGACATTCAAATACACACACGAGTGTGTTTGTGTGTGCGAATTGTCGGGTAAAATAACACACCAACAACGACGGCAACATAAATAAAAATAAATTTGTCTGAGTCGTTGCCTTTTTCGGGCTTGCCCCCCGCCTGATTAACATGCGTAAACAGACTAACACAATGTGGGTACCGGTTAGAGGGTGAGGGGAAGGGGGGGAAGGGGGAGGGGTTGGGTGAAAGCGGTCGACTTGATCAAATTTCATTAATTGAGTGAACACAGCAGACAAATAAACAACCGTACGCAAACACACAAACATTTAAATTAATTAGGCCTTATTAAAAAATTTTTAAAATAATTTCTATATAATGCGAAAAGTTGTATACAATTTTAACTTAATAAATTTTAAATTAATTTTTGGTTGGTTTTAATTTTGTTTGTCAGTACATACGACTAGATATTAAATTTAAAATTAAAATAAAATAGGAAACTATGCGACTTAGGAGCCGCATTGTCCTGATAAAAAAAAAAATATTATCCTTACACAAAAATGTTGATTGAAAATAAAATCCAGCTGACAATTCGAATCTGCCTGAATTCATTTAACTTTAAAATATAATAAAAACATATGCAAATAAATACGATAATGTTTTTTTTCATATCCGCAACATTTACTGACAATTCAGCTTTAATTCCCCGCCCAACACACACACACACACAAATCCCTTGGAGCACTGCGCTTATCCTCCTGCGCAACCCAAAGCGAATTTTATTGTTCGAAACATGTCAAATACATATTAAAATTTGAATATCAAATGGTTTGTCAGGCCCTCCTACTGGCGACTGTCATTCAACTCAATCTATTTACACGCCTTTTTTAATTACGAAAAAATATTGTTGATGTACAATATATTTGTGTAAGCTTTTGTTTTTTACGTTATTCAACACTGAATGCATAAAAACAACGTCGTTGTGATCCATGAAAAATTCAGTGCAAAAAACTGGAGTGCGCAATGCATTTGGTTGTTGTTTCTGTGGTTCGTGTTGTTTATGTTGGCGTTCGCCTTAAAATATGCAACGTTTTATAACACGCAGGCGAGCTGTGTCCTGCATCCTGTGGCATTATGTTGGCTCAAATGCGATTGACATGCCAACATCAAGCGGCGCAAATGCCCAAAAACAATTTCAAATCAATTTTTTTTTTCCGACATTTTTTCAACAGTTTTTCGTCCTTTGCTAATGCATAAAGAATTGACCCATATTCCTATTAAATATACATATTTATATTTTACGTTTGCTTAACCCGCGTTTGCCAATGCGAAAACCTCTTTGCATGCATAATACAATTTTTTATTTATTCGCCCTGACACACACACACACATACATTTATTTATTTATTGTTGATCCTTTTGTGGAATACGTTTGCTCACTTTTACATGCGATTTATCAAATTTAATATGGCTACAATTCTAGCTGACAATTCAATGTGCATAAATTTATGCAACAATCTATGGGCTACAATAAAATTCATGTAGCAAATTTACTCCCGTTTTTTCTTTATTGATACCCTGTAAATGTTTGATAAAGGGGTTTTTGAGGTAACTTCGAGATTATAAAAGTATTTAAAATGCGAAGTAATATTTATTGCGAAAAAGTGATTTTTCTTGGGGTTTCAAAACATTAAATTAAAACAATAAACGAACGTTCGCTTTTTTTTTTTTTTTTTAATTAAAAAAAAACCTTTTGTTTTTGTATATAGCCAAATTAACTGCTTACTTCTATAACCCATAACGTTAAACTATCTCTTGGGCGATAGGGATGGGAAACCCTTCAATAATAATATTTGCAATCTGTTTACGTGGTATCTACCAGTCGTGCCTCTGTCTCAGCCGTACTTGATCTTTTTCTGTGCTACACATTTTTATTGTAATATTTGGCCGAATTACGTATACGCCGGTTGGGCCGCAGGCACTGAAAATGGCAAAACTGGCAGCAAGGTGTGCGATAAAAGCTTTCCCACAGTATCTGTGTCTTACTCCCTGTGTGTTTGTGTGTGTGTGTGAGAGAGTGACACACTTATTGATGTAATAACATGTGCATTAAATATTTATTGTATTGGCAGACGACATGGCACTTTCCGTTTTTTTTATGGACGGACAAGAAACGGGTGGGGAGGACAAGTGGCTGCCGTTTGGATTGTCAAGATTGGCTGGTTCGGGTTCGGTTTGGGTTCGGGTTCGGGTTCGGAAATGTGCAAGTGAAAGCAGAAACTGTGTCATCACGCGCTTGGAGAACGGAAGCAATTGCTTTGGAACTGTCTATGGAAACAGTTTCCATCCATTTTGCCGTGTCTCCTTTGGGCGTGTAACAAAAGCTGTGGCAAGGAGTTGTCTGTGTAAACAGAAGAAACTGGCCTCGAGGCACAGCATGTAAAAGAGGGGAAAAATGTGACGAGGTTGAAAATACTAGCCTTTTATGTTTTAAATGTAAAAAACTAAGCTAAAATCCTTTAGTTTGGAAGGGCAACATAATTAAAATTAAACAAAACTGGCTTGGCAGCGAATTATTTGTATACTGATTAAATCTTTACTTTCTTGCGGTGTAAAGAAAAAAGTAGAATTCAAGAGAAGCTCTAATATTAATATAAATACTAAATATAATTTCTTTTATTTTATATATAAACATTTCATATTAAGAATTTAAATTACAATTATATTTTTAAGGAGTAATACACTCTACTCTAAACCTTCATTTCAGTATATTGTAAATGTAAAAAAATAGAAAAGGGGGACAGAAATGGAAAACTATGAAACACGGGATATTAAAAGCACATTTTCGCTTTACTTTCTTTTGTTCCATCAATTTTTTTAGGTTTCTAAGTTCTTTCTGAAACAAATACTAATTGATTCTCTTTTTAGAACAAACGTTCCCCTCTGTATTTTCAATTATTTTGCGTTTACTGTTTTTTGTTTTTGCTTAACTCACCTAAAAAAAAAATTAGCACACATGAAAAGAGAAGAAAAATCGTACACAATTCATTAGCTTTATGTGAATTTAAACATAATTTTGTAACAATGAACGCAACCAAAAACAAATTATTAACAAAAGGGAACAGTCGCATGCTGGATTTGCTACGTTTTAACTATGTAAAAGTAAATTACAACAGCAGAGAGCTGCTGATGAGGGTAAACTGCAAAGCTAGACTGGAAAACAACAACAACAACAAATTGCATAACTCGAACAATTTCTGTGTAATTAGACTTCCACTTGAATGGTCAACAGGAAAGAGAATTACCCACAGCAGCTGCAGATTAAACTAAACGCAAAGTGTCAAGAGACTGCAGCGGTAACAACAAATAGCCTGGCCACATAAATGTACAGCAACCGCAAATAAAATGGCTGGCAAATTGGTCGACAGTTTGCCGGCAGACAGGGGGGGGGGGATGGGGGCTTGCCACCAAGGTGAGGCCCAAGTGAAATTATGTGCTTGTGTGCTGTGCAGACGCCTTTTAAACGCCTCTTAGCCCAAACAACACAACTCCATAACTTTTTCTCGAGCCAGCGCAAAATGTTTCATTTGGCGGTTATTGTTGCTGTTGTTGTTGTTTTTGTTTTTGTTGCTGCCGTTTTTCTTACAGCAGCTCGTTTTGACTTTGTTTAAACAACATTTGTTGCCGTTGTTATTGTTGCTGTTTGCCTTGTGAATATACGAGTATTTGCCTTAACGCCGTCGCCTGTCGAATTAAATTTTATAAGCCTTGCCAAAGAAATAAATGTGGAGAGTAAGCACGACTAGCAGATACTGTGTAACGAGTTAAATACATATTTAATACTATCTATGCTATTAAATCTAAATCTAAAATTAAATCTAATTGATTGGTTTGAAAAAGATTTACATATGTTTCATAAATAAATAACAGAAAAAACGATCGTGGATCAGTGGAAAGTGGAAAGCTGGAATATTTAAAATTCATATGGTTACACAATTAAGGAATTGTGAAATTTATGATATATAGAGAAGTGTGAATATACCCCGCATTGATCACCCTTTGTAGGGTATTTGAACGTAGCTGCCACACGCGTTGCAAACTTTTGTAGCAGACATTTTTTATGCGCTCGCCTAAAAGCGCGCTAGACGTTTTATAAATATATATATATATATATATATATGTGTGTGTGTGTGTAACGCCATGCTTGTGTGCGGTTTTGGTCACAGGTGCCACTTATGTGGCACAAAGACAACAACAAGAGCAACAACGGCGACGCTGCGCTTTTTGCCTTCTCGGGCGACGTCGCTGCCGCAGTTGCTGCCGCTTATTATAACGGTACCCTCAATGCTTTTTATTACTTCGCCAGCGAGAGAGAGAGAGAACGAGCGCGAGCGAAACGCAAACGCAAACTTTTTTATGCTGTCCCGACTTGCGAATCGAGTGCCAGGATCCAAGGATCCAGCGCCAGACGGCGGCGCTTTTAAGCATCTTAAAAAAAAAGAAAAAAAAATAAAAAAAAATTACTGCGACTGCCGCAAAGAGGCAGAGAGGTGCGGTGTCCTTCGCCTAAAGTTGTTTTCGTAGCCACTTTAATAATTCATCCGGCACTATTTATGTGACAGGTGATAGCAGCAGAAGGTCCTGCCCGCCGGACAGTCCGGTAAATTCTCGCGTTTCTTTGTCTAGACGAGACGAGTTCAACTGAATAATTGCTGAATTGCCTGTGTGAATAGGTGTGTGTGTGTTAAGGTGCTTTCGTAGAATTTCTAAGCCTGGACATAGCAAATAAATGAATTTTAAAAAAATTTGGTCAAACTGTAGAATAGCAAATTTATATTTTTAACCTAAATTTTAATTTTAATAATAAGAAGTTTGTTTATATTAATATATTATAATGCTTTGCTGTTACCAACTTCCAAATATATATTGGGGGCTTAAGCCACAGATTCAACACCATCTTAAAATTGATTTTGGATTAAATATAATAACATGTTAAATTTTTATATAAATTTAAGTAAGTGTTCTCACAAACTTTGTTAAGACTGAAACGATGTTCATATATTATAATATATTATCATTCCGGTTTTAGTATGTTCTCCAGATTAATTCTGCCTTTAAATATGTGTAAATTAAATAAATATGTATTTATAATTATCCTACTATTTTTTTTTTACTTATACGTATATTCAGTGTGTAAATTTTTCAGCGTTTCTAAGAATATTTATTTCATGAAAATATTTTTTCATATGACGCGTTAACGACTTTTTCGGGCCAGGACCAATGCTTGGCTTCATTTGCTTTCCTTCTTCACCTTTTTTTTCTTATATATGCGCAGCTCCTCGAATTCCTGCTGCCATTTCTGTCTCATTGAATATTCAAACAGCTTCGCTGCGAACTAACCCAATCAAGTGCTCATTAATTTTTCCTGGCATAAGGTCCTGCGCCACTCAACGTTCTCATCAGGCGCAGCCTCAAAAACTTGATGAAGCACCGCAAAATTTGCTCATATGCAAATTTTCACGGCATTTCCCCGAGAAAAACCAACCAGCCAGCCATCAACAGGGAAGTTGTTGTGCTCGTGTTGGGTTTCTTTTGTGGTTGAGCTGGTTTTTTTTTTTTTTTTTTTTGAAGCCTCGTTTCTGCTTCGTCTTGGCATTGTTTGCCTGTCGTGGCGGTGTTTACCCCCGCCCTGCCATTGCCGCTTCATTAGACGCGCTGCCTATCAACAGGCGCTCGGCCAAAAATTGTTGCAAGGATATGAGTTGTTAGTTAATGTTATGGTGCCACATTTCCGGCAACGGCTGCCACTGACGAGACGTTGCCTAATTTTTGAGCGAACATTTTTGGCAGTGCTGGCCTCGCTTTTTCCTTTTTCCTTTTTCCTTTCGGCCTGTCCTTGGTTTTTCTTTGGCTTTTCTGGTGGCAAACGCTTAAACTGTCGTTTAGTTAATGATGTAGCATGTAGTTGCTTCGACTGCGATTGTTAAGCTGGGTCTCCTTTACTTACGCTTCTCCCTCTTTCCCACAATATCTCTGTCTCCCTCTACCTATCAGCCGGCATGCCTCATCTGGCACAATTTCCACTTTCTTTGACGTCGCCGGAAGTTGCCAGTGGCTGTTAAAGCCGGCAACAAAAACGTTAAGAAATCTGAGACAACTCTTGAAAGCCGCCAGCCAAAAAATTGGTAGCTGTTTGAGGGGATTTCTGGCTGCCTGCTGGCAACACTCGAGACGCCACTGACTGATTTTCTTTCGACATGATTTTTGTTTGCTTTCACATTTTTGCCTTTTAATTTTGTCATGCGTATCTTAATGTCTCGTAATTTTATTTTTGGCGGTTCCTTGTATTTATTGTGCCGCAAGGACATATGATCAAATATGTCAGTGAGTTAAAAATTTTATATTTGGTTTAAAGATTTCATATTTAAATATAAATAGTCAGGGTAAATGATCAAATCGAGCGTACTCGAGTATGAGATATCTTTAAGGAATATATTTTAATCGATTATATGGGAGTCGTATTATATTTAAAATTCTCTTTGAAAATGTAAGTTTATTTGGGCGACGAAAAAGTTAAGAAAAATATTAAATTTTTTAAAACTATATTATTAATTTTTCTTATTTTATTTAACATAATATTTTAAATTAATTATTAATATATATATTGGTAGATTAAATATTTCAAGTACAAATTTTGTGTTATATTTTTCAGAATTATTAAAAACTTTTCTTTAAAATATTAAATACCTCCAAAGCATATACATATTAAAGCTATATTTTGTTAATAAACAAATCAAGTACAAAATGCGTAAATTGCAGCTTTCGAAAGGACAATTTAAAGCTATCATGGGAGCAACAAAGTTCATTTAAATAGCTCGAGGCCGCTGAAGCATGCAACAATGCTACAATTGGCAGCAACAAACAGGCCGCAAAAAGCCAAGAGAAAGCCGAAAATTTTAATTGTCACATTTCGAGCACCGCAAAACACATGAGACCTACCCGAAAAACGAGATCGCGGACACAGACGCAGCAGCGCCTAATTTTGTGCTACACAATAAAACAGGCAGGCAATTTATGAAACATGGCCAGGGAAGGGGGGTAGAAGCCAGGAAAGGGTTAAAAGGAAATGCCCAGCAAAATGTCTTGCCATGTTTATTTGTAGTGCTGTTTGTGTGTGTGTGTGTGTGTGTGTGTTTTTCGTTCTTGGTCCTTGCTGCGCACTTTTATGGTCATTTTAATTGTCGTCTGTGTTTAGAGGTTGCAGCTGTGATAAAATATTCCGTGCTGGCAAGTCCTTTGAAAACTCCCTGCGCACTTCGCTCAGACAAATTAGTTTCATTGATGGCCACCTGATCCAGCTATCTATGTATATATATATATATATAGTTATATACGTACAGCCAGAGTTAGCATTCTATGGCAGCATCATTAAAAATTATGATTATGACGAACGGGCAAACAATTAAAAGGCATCAAGTGCAGCGCAACAGCAAGGACGAAGGACACAAAACTGATGATAATTACGGGGAAACAAAGAAGCCAACAACAACAGCAACTACAAAACCAAAACCGGTTATTTTATTTTCTATTTTTTTTTTTTTTTTTTTTTGTTGTTGTCAAAATGAATGCATGTCCTTGCGCTGCTGTGCTGCACAGGCCACAATGAATGGCAAAATAAAGAGGGCACGCCCCCCCTCCACCGTAAACAGCCCACATACACAACAATTAACAAAACGTAGGAAGCACATGATTATGATTATGAGCTCTCGTCCTTTTTGGGTTCACGTCATTGTGCGCCGGCCGGGGCTCCTTTCTTGGCAGGTTCACTTCAAAAATGGCAACTCAGTTGTTTTAATTGTTGCTGTGGCTGCACTTTCGAATTGTGTGTGTGTGTGTGTGTGTGTGTGTGTGTGTGTGTGTGTGTGTGCGAGTGTGTGTGCCTGTGTGTAGTTGTAATTATGCTTTCATTATTGTTGTTCTTTTTGCTGTTGCTTGTTCAGAGTCCTGGCTGTTGATTACGTCTGCAATGCGGTGCAGCAGAGCTGAAGTTAAGGCTTGCATTTATTGTTGCATACTTTCGAGCGCTCGCTTTAAACGCAACCACACGATTAGTTGAGTCGCCTATGGTGCATACTTTGCGGCGTGTTTAAAGTGAAAGCGCTTGGGAAATATAGTCACAATATTTGTAAAAATAAAGTCGAACACAAATTGCAAATATTTTTCCGTTTTCGACTGTTATACCGTGAAAGAGTATTACGCAATCGATTACACCCGACAGCAACGTTCATGTTTTTATTTAAGCAAATGGAATATTTGTTTTCAATTCAAAATTAATGTTTATTTTTGCATTAACTTATTAAAACTGAAGTAGTCTTTGTTTACATTTTTTCCTTTTTGTTGTTATTTACACGCTTGTCAAACTCCAAATCAAATATAATTTAAAATCTTTGAAATTAATACAATTTTCATTTGGCTGCTGCCTAAAAACTCATTTCGGTCAGTTTTTCACAAAATAAAGAACTTGTTTAATTATCATTTCAAGCGGTCTATTTGGGTTAGCTGGCACACACACACACACACACGCATGCTGGCAGGGTTGCCATGCCTAAATGCATTTGAAAAGGATTCTTTTTCATTTTGGCTTTCAACAGTATTATGAATGCAAACTTTTCACTTTAGCTATTCTTTTTATTTTGAAAAACCACAAATAATTTTCTGTATTCTCTTTATTTTTTGCGTGTAAAATGTAATTAAAGCGCCAGCATACTTTGGAGTTGCGCGGGGCTTCCCCACAAATGATGCCCTACAAACTACAAATAGGTACCAGGCCAAGTAATTTGTATAGACGGTCGAGAGTGCAGCTGCTGTATGTGCAAATTTCATGGCTTGTGGTTGGGGTTTCGTTGGATTACATAAAATGTGTCTAAAAGTGGTTATAGTGCCATCTGCCTTTCTCCATTCCTACCTAGGGTAGTCTCTATGCTCTCCTCTCTCCTTTGCTATCTGTGTCTGAGTTTTACTTTTCAATGCGGCTTTGCTAAAACAAAAAAAAAAATAAAAATAAAAAAAATATATGTCAAGAGAGAACTCGCACATTCGCGTAATTAGGAAACTTGCCACGCACTTGACTCGCTTTGCCCGGTCGCGTAGGGGGGAGTTCGGGGGGAGCGGCATAGATCAACAAGCGACCAACTTAAATGTAAGTAAAACAAAACTGAGAACTCTTCTGCTAATCTAGTCGAGGTGTTCAGGCATGCACATAAAAGAAAACTAGGTTAACGTGTGATGAAAGTGCTCTAAAACGATGATGGGGCATGACAGTATAAAAACTTGTAGTTCAGAAAAAATCATTTGAAAAAATATAACATAAAATAATATTAAAAAAAAAAACATTTTTGATAGAAATACATTTTACAACATGTAGTGTATTATCCAAATCTACTATATAATTTTCGAGGTCTTTGCTCTTTCCGTACCTTTGAATATGTGTTTAAAATACAGAATTTTTTTTTAAAATCTGGGTTGTATTTTATTTTTATATTCAGAAAATTTATATTACTTGTAAAAAAAAAATTAAGGCATTTTTTCACAAGAGGAATATACCTTAATATTTTGTATACTAATTACTATTAATATTAGTTCAAGTATTTTATTACCAAGTATTTTATCTTCCTTTTTTTTAAGCGAAAGTTTTTAGATATTCCCTGAATTTCAAATATTTACTTATTTTTTAAATTGAAATTTTTTAAGTTGTCTAATTTGAAATTATTTTTTGTTTATAAGGCCGGCTTGCCTTTTTTCAGTTAAAATGCTTTTGCGAGCTGTTTAAGGACCCCCTCGTGAAAGGGTACAAAGTGGAGCTGTTATTTTCCATTAAACGCTGCTGCTCAGCTTCAAATACGAGCGCAAAAACCCGAACAGCATAATTGATGCCTCCCGGGAGCTGCGATAAAAACAAATCAGCGAGGCACACACACACACACACACACGCACACCAGCGCACACACGCGCAATTCAATATGCGTGGGTTGGAGTGGCACACACACAGACACACACACACACGTCAAGCGGACCATCAGTGCATGCCCCCAACCATAAACACGCCCAGAACGCAGCTGTCTCGACTGACACACACACACACACACACACACGCACACACACACTCATTGTTGGCAGCGTCGCTTAATATAATTCACACCATTAAACCAAGAGCTGCGGCATTTGCCCGGTTAGACATAAATTTTTATAGACAACACCCCTTTTTTGGGTGCCAGCCCGGCTGGGGGGGTTGATGGCAGCAACCCCAAACGAAATATGTGAAGTGTGCGCTTTTTTTGAGAGGGGCAGAGGGGCAGAGGTCGAGCGAGTCGCAGCGCAGCGGTCGCTTATCAGCGTTGTTTTGGCTTTTTAGACAGTTCATTTTTTTCTTTCTTTTTTTTTGTTATAAATTTGCGTTGGCTTTTTATGCACACACACCTAGCCACCCCCCGGGCTGGCTAAAGTTTCGGGCGCCTGCAACCCCTTAGCCTTTTAGCTTATCAACGCGTTTTGCCAAAGCGCAAAACACACACACACACACACATGCACACCCCCTAAAGCAGCGTCACAACTTGAGTTTCAGTTTGCCGTATCCCTAGGTAGGCGCCCGAGGTTTGCTCTGGGGCTGATGATTGTGGTTGGGCTGGTGCTTGAGGCATGTAGGGGAGGGGGGAAGGGGGGGGGGGATGATTATGTGTGTTGCTATGCGCTACTTAGCCTAATGTAAACCGTGTGCATGCCTCGCTGCGCAGCGACAGCAAAGGCAATAACAAGCGGAAGACAACTGCCGCAGCCGAGATGCTCGTCAAGCAAATACCCTGTTTTTTAGAATATTTTTAGAATTAAATAAAATTAAATAAAATATACCATAATAATATATGTATATATATAAATAATATAAAACACACTTCCTCAAAAATAAAAGTCAACACACAGAAAGCCGTGTAATAGAAATTATAAATTATATAATAATTATTAAGCAGTTTAATTTTCTAGTTGTTGCAAATTCTAGCTGCTATCCTAGCAAACAAAATATTTATAATTATCAAATAAATTGAATCAAATTTAATTTTGATATCTAACGAATTTATGACATTAAACCTCTTAATTTTCTTTAATATTTTCTAAATTTGCTTTATATAATTTTTATTATATTTTGTCTGGCATAAATTCAGTTTTTATCATTTTTTATCTTACAAACACTCCTTATGCGCTTTAAATACAGGGTACAACAACACTCTGCTGTTCAGCGAAGCTTGGCCTGTTCGCTGGGCTGGTTTACCAGGAACTCTCGGCACACATTGACACAGAAAATGCGGGGCGTGGGGAGGCCGTCGCTTAAACTTGTGCCAAAGCAGTAGCCTTAGCCAAAAACTTTAACCCCATATACACCTATAAATTGCTCAGAAAATGCTTTGCCTGCTGCAAAAGTGTGCACCGGGCCCAAAGACGCGCGCACGTGGCACCAACTTTTGGGCCACCCCAATATCTAAAATGCCAAGAGGAGGAGAGAAGAAGCAGCAGCTGCAAGGTGCTTATTAGCAAAGTGCATTCTTTAGTCTCACTAGCGTTCCTTCATTTAGTCACTATACTATATATATATAGCAGTATATCGTCTGGCTTCAGTTGCATATTTTAAACTTGTTGAGCGAAAATTAAATTTTTAATGAATTTTCGTGCGCAAAGTTTTCACGTGAGCCAGCCCGGTTTTAGTTTCATTTTGGCCAAGTTGCTGTTGCCCATTTTTTTTGTTTTTTTTTTCGATTTAATTAAAACATTCTTTGAGCTTCGCCAAAAGTGTTGAAAATGCTGTAAGGGCTTGTCGAGGTAGAATTAATGCAACAAAGCTATTAAAAAGTTCGGATTCATTTATTATCCGTCTTTTATTTTTTTTGCCAAACTGCGTTGAGCTGTTGCTTATGTTGCTTTAAAGTGTTTAAACTGTTTGCGGGGATCTCGGAGGCAGTGAATAGATTATGGCAACCGGAGAGGAAGGGAGATCGGAGCCTGCGCCTGCTGTCCCATATATCAAAGGCGCTGCCAAGCCAAGCAAAAGCCATTGCCTGCCCAGTCAAACACACACACACACACACACACACACACACACACACACACACACACACACACACACACACACACACACACACACACACACACACACACGCACTCAGAGCCATTTACAGCTGCGACGGCACTTCAGCCTTATTGATTTTCAATTAAAAATGCACAAACTCCAAGCCAATTAGCCTAGTTTTCGCAGCGCTGTGGCGGCGTCGACAGACAACCTGGAATCCGCCTGCCTAAAATGCAGCAACGGAAATTGCTAACAACAACAATTACCAGGACAACAATTTCCATGCGCCCAGCTACAGTGGGGCACGACGACTCAGGACATGCAGGACTGCAAATGCCACATGATTCGGCATAAAAGCTGACACCTATTGTTATTGGCTTATGCACTTGAAGTGGGGCAAATAAGGTGTTAGGGATTTTGGCTTGGCCTAACAGCATATATTGCAGCGAATATATCGATAGTGGCGGCAATCGATAAGCAATTTATCTTAATGCCAAAGATAGTGCTTCCACTAAACAATTCACATTTGCAATAGTTTGCTTTATATTATCGATTGATGCTTAATCTTATCGATAATATAAATTATTGATCGTTAATCTTATTGATTATTTTGACTATCAATCAAATATCAAGCTGTTTCCATCAACTTGAATTTCTTAATAAATTAATTTTAAACATTAAAAATTGAATTTGATCGATTCGTTAGTTGCCATCGATCAATCATGCTTAAATCTGTGTGATTTCGATAGTGGGCTTTATCGATAGCTTTAAGGATCTAGCTTTTTTGTATATAAATTGTGTGCAATAATTATACTGAATAATAATAATAATAATACTGAATCTCTTTTGATTAATCTCATTGATTATTTTGACTATCAATCAAATTTAAAGCAGTTTCCATCAACTTGAATTTATTAATAAATTAATATTTAACATTATCGATACCTTAGTTGCCATCGATCAATCATGCTTAAATTCAATATCTTTAAGGAGCTTCTTTAAAAAATAAAAAATTATTAATATTTGTTCTATATAAAATGTGTTAAACAATAAACTCTAAAGCCAATAATTGCAATTACAAGTATATGCATCTAATTATTTAATATTTACATTTAATAGACAAATGCAAATGCATAATTGGATGTGGTATCTAAATTCAGTCAGCTAAAAAACCAAACTAGCACATTTTTACAGGGCATTTGCAGTGCTGTCAGCCAAGTCTGAAGATTTGTTTTCTGACTTTTGTGTGCACACAAAAGTTTTTCGGCTGCAAGGTGTTGACATTGTTGACGAGTCGACACACGGCGCTCGCTGCACTCGAACTACTTCAACTGGCCACGCCCCGCGGCGCAAAAACCTTAGCCCATAATTGCAGAGCAGCCGCTGATTCACATAGACCAGACGACAACTTGACAGGCCCACGTTGAGGCGAGGTGAGTTGGCAGCCGGCGAACTGTTCAAATGACTCGCTGATTGCTGCAGCAACAGCAGTTTTGATTGACTGACTGACTGACTGACTGACTGACGCGAGGGGTACGGAAGTGTCTCGTTTTTAAGGGCTGGAGGCGGGCGGTTGCGGTGCCTTCGCTTATTGGCTGCAGCAGTCGACGCTGCTTTGGCTGCCGCAAATGTTGCTAACGATACTTTGGCTGGCACTCTTGGCCCAGACGTTGTTCCCGGCTCTGTCAGTAGCCCAGACGACGTCTAGGCATGGAATTTCGAATGCAATTTCGGTCCGCGCAAAAAGTGTAGCATACTTATGTGCGTGCGGCAGGAAATGACAGCTTTAAGCTGGCACAAGTGTGCGCATTGAGAGTTAGGCAAGGGACAAACGTTATGTTGCAGCCTGTTTATGTCTATGCTCCCTCTCCCGTTCCCAGTGTCTGCCATTCTGCAAAACGCATTTAGCCGGAAATGATATCCAGTGTGTTAAAGTCTGCATGTTGAACTCGGTCTGTTGTTATTGCTATTTGCCATTGTTGTTGTCGCTGTCATGTCGTGGTGTTGCATTTGCCGCTTCGTTGCACCGCCGATTGGCAAACCGACAACAACTCAGCCTTTGTCTTTAAGTGGCCAATGCACACGGACAGGTCAACAGACAAGCAAAAATCGTATGGAGCAGACAGAAAGTCAGTATAGCAAACAAATGGCCAAAAAGTTCTGTGTGCAACTGTCAGTTGCGTGTTTCTGATCGGCCAGGCCAGGTAGATGCACAAAAATAAGATATTTCACAGATATTCGTGAGGAATGACAAACATTTACGTTATAATTAAATTAAAATTATATATAATGAAAACAAGTATTCTCAAATTCATTTATATTTATTTACTTTTTAAACACATATCTTCATATAAGCTACTTTTAAAATCAATTCTAACATCATATGATATCCGAGTAATTTAAAAAATTTGTATTTTATATGCCATGCCATATACCAAATTCCAGCTTTATATGCCTAACAAAAACCACAAATGAAACCACAAGTAACCCATATTTTTTTCCTACGCACATTGCCCATTATCCGAGGCCATTAACAAATCGTACCCACATAAAACCTAAATGCTAATGTTAACAATTTCAAAAAAAAAAAGCACTCCAAAAAGAACGGAAAACAAAAATACCATCGGTTCACGCTGCGTATGCGCAATGTGCGTAAATTGGCAGCAAGGCACATAAAAGCGATTTAGCGCATTTAAAATAAAAAGCAGAACCTCCCAAAAAAACAAAAAAAAAAAAAAAAACAGAAAACCGCTTTTAATTCTTTTTTAAGCAAGGAAATAAAATTATGCAGCCACGGCATAAACACGGCAAATAAATAATGTGCACAGAGGGTTGTGCATGAACTGAAATCTTGGGGTAGAAAACTCCCTCGAGTGCCTTCAATGGCCAGAAAAAAGAAAGCACATTTCACATTTCGCTGGAAAGCAATGAAAAGCAGAATACAAATGCCAAAGACACTGCCAGAGAGTTATGTCTGCTACAGGCAAACAAACAGAGTGGGGGAGGGGGAGGGGGGCACCAGGAGACGGGATAAAGAGCAAAAAGTGTTTTTTTTTTTTTTTTGCTGTGTGTGTTTAATGAGCTAAGCGGAAGGAAGTCAGTCAGCGGGAACAAGAAAACGTCAAAGTCGACGTCGTAATATTAAATAAATAAAAACAGGCAAACATTTTTAAAGTCCTGCAATGCACCCTCCCCAACCCCCCCCCCTTTGCCCAACCGGCATTTTTCATAAAGAAAAGTTGAAAATTAGCGAGCGTCTGTCACTTTCGCTTTCTTTTCTTTTTCGGCTTGCCAAAAGTTGAATTTTGATTTGGCTCAGACAGCAGCCAGATGTTGTATGAACTTGTGAAAGAGATTTCGGGTGGGTTGCCTCACAATTTAACCCCCCCCGGCCCGAACATTTCACAAGTCCGCACAACAGCTGGCTGCTGTCTGGGGCTAAACATTAAAAGATTTAATTTCCTTAAAACAATATTTTGGTACAGCAAATTCAAAAGGCTGGCAAAATGTTCAATTGAAAGCTGAATTGGGTTTATTAAAGAGCATAGATGGATGTTATTTAGGGTCAAATTAGACGTAACAAAATAATTCTAGCATACTCAGGGAATGTATTTATTTATATCAACGACAAAACTTTCTACAACTTAAGCTTAGACAATCTATAAACTACTTTTAGAATTTCCGTTCGGCCTGTAATTTTCCTTCACCACTTTCAAAACTTGAGCAAAGAAAAAATAAACATTTATCGCTAAGCTCTTGTAATGTAAAATACGTGCTAAATATGCCACAATAACAACAACAACAACAGCGTAAATAACAAGTACAAGCAGCACAGCGGAAAAACACACAAACAGGTAATAAAACACCGCCGTTTAGATATTTGACTAAGATTTTCAATAAAAACGTTGTGGCAATCCAACGCGCCCAAATCTATGCCCTAAGCCCAAGACAATCTAATTTTATAGCGCTCAATGCTTAGCCCAGCTGATTTGCCAGTCGCCAGTTTGGGGGCCCAAAGAGAGCCCAAATAAATTGCGCCAGTCAAATTGTAAGCCAACCCAGTCGGGCCAACTGGCAATGGTCGCTGGTGTGGAGCGAGGCGGCCTTTGCAGTGGGCGGGGTGGAGCGGCCGTGTAATGCGCTCAATCAAAAGTCAAATGTCTAAAAATATTATGAAAAGCCCTTTTTTGCCGGCTACTACGCGACTCGTCGGCCAACCAAGCCAGCCAGCCAGCCATTCCCTTGGGGGCATTGGCTACGCGGGGGGTTTGTTTACGTTCAGCTGCTGGCCAACGCCTGTTTAGCATTCATTTATGCTGGCCCGTCGGGTTTTTTGGTCTGGCGCTGCTTATCGTGTTGCCTACAACATATACACACATATATTTACACTCGGAGAAAAGTAGCTTGCTTTTCAGATTAGGTACAAAAGTTAGTCTGAATGCAAAATATTAGTTTAAGTTACTTTTCCTATTCCTAAAATGCAATCAAGTAGTTTTAAAATTAAAAATACAAATTATTGTTAATATAAGTTTCAAGTTTTTATAATTTTTATAAGCAAAAACAAAATTTAATTGAATTTAAAAGCACAAATCAGTATAAATTTTATAACAGCTATGCTATAAATAAGGTCTAATTAAAAGAAAAAAAAACAAAAATTATTGTTAATATAGGTTTCAAGTTTTTATATTTTTTTTTTATAAGAAAAAACAAAATTTAATTGAATTAAACAGCACAACGCAGTATAAATTTGATAACAGCTGTTATAAATAAGGTCTAATTAAAAAAAATTTCTTGTTTATACAAGTTTCAAGTTTTTATAATTTTTATAAGAAAAAACCAAAATTTAGTTGAATTTAAAAGCAAAAAGCAGTATAAATTTTATAACAGCTATGCTATAAATAAGGTATATTTTCTTTGAGTGTATGTACATGTGTATTGGTTTACGATGCAGCAATCGGTTTCGATTTCTTTTCATTTATACACTTTCCTGCTTGGCCTGCCAACTTGTTTCAGCTACAAGCTCCCTCGCTTCTCCCCCTCTCCTCGCGCAACCTGCCACTACAATCTCCTTATACATATATATTTTTTCTATTATTGGCTCCATTTACTTTTCGCAGTTGCTGCCGCTTCTGGCCGCTGTGTTTGTTTATGCTTCATTTTGATTTTCTCGGCTTAAATTGTATTTGTTGTTTCTATTTTCGTTAGTTATCCGAACGGTCAGTGAGTGGCAAAGCAAGAAGGAAGACTTACAAGCAGAACCAACTGAATTTTTCGTTTACTTTGCCCAACCCCAAATACGCTCTCCCTCTTCCTAACCAAGTCCTGTTCGGGCCAACAGTACTCCGCTTTAGTTTCTCGTTTACCCTTTTGTTTGTTTTGTTAGTTGAGTCGTCGCCTGTAAGTTTATTTGTGTTTTGCTTTATAAAGCGTTCGTTCTGCTCCTTTTTTTTTCTTTTTTTTTTTTTTGTTGTTCTTTCCCCACTCTCAATTCGTTTCCTCCCGTTAGTTCATGTCTAAATTTATGTGGCCGCAATTTATTTAAATTTATGTGGCTTTTGTCAAATTGATTTCAATGTTAAGAAGGGTTGACAGGCTAAGTGTTTGGGGCAGCACAGGACGAACGAACGGACGTAGGTGGCGCTTTGCAATTTTACAGCACTGATTGAGTTAGCACACAAAGACGGATAATATGAAAAATCTGTGGCGGATAATCAAAAACGTATTAGATTGCAAAGCGAAATAAAAAGACAAGTCTAACAAAATCATTGTAATTTTAATAAAAATAATGAAAAATAAAATTTAAAAAATATACAATACATAATAGTTATGATAATTATCATATATCATTATCAATTATAATTGTAAATAATAATGGCAAACTACAGGGCACACAATTTCGTTAGAAATCGATAGAACAAACGCTATATATAGACGTTACAACCAATCAATGTAAATTGCTCTAATGTTTATGTTAATCATCAATGCTAATGTCTAGTCAGAGCGCTTAACTATTCATTGTTTTGGGGCCTGTCATTGTCAGCCACTTGATATTGATGAAGCAGGGCAAAAACAAATCATTAGTTCTGCCTTTTATGACAGGCCAAATAGGCGCACAAGGCCCCCAATAAAGTTGCCCCTAAAACGGGCATTCATGTTGGCTTGATTTCCTTATATATATAATGCCCGTGGCGTAAAAAAGGTTTTCATATCAAAATGGCAATAAATAACAAACAATGCTGTCTGCAATTTTCCACTTTATAAAAGAAAAAGCCATAAACAATAGGCGGGGGAGGGGTGCTGCTAAGGGGAGCCGCATCGAAACGAGCCTGAAAATTATCATCTTGTTGTTGTTCGAGTTTTGTTCTGTGCCTGTTGGCGCACTCATAAATGCAGGCGGAGGAAGCGACCGGAAATGACTGACGGAGCGTTGGAGCCGTGAAGTTTGAGGAGGGGGAAGGGATATGAGGGGGGCCAAGCGCTCAACTTGTAGCATATTTTTGTGCCTTGCAATTAATTAATCTCCAAGGTAATAACAAAAGCAACAGCAAAAACAACAACAGCGACCCCGGCAATTGTTTTGCGCTTTATGTTTTATTGTTTTCTGCGCTTTTTGTACACATAGCACACTTTTTGGGGCTCGTCTGTTGGCAATGAAAAAAAACCAATGAAACCAAAAAAAAATAAAATAAATAAAAAAAGGTAATAAACAAGAAAATGTCTGCAACTCTTTGACGGTCGTGAGCTTGGCAACATTTTTTGCATTTCACTCCTTATTTTGTTGTTTTTCTAGATGGCGTTGAAGCGTCATTTTAATTTATGAAATTGTTGACAAGGCACGGAGGACTGGGCGAAAGCAAAGTTGCATAGCGTGAATAAGCTAGCAACAAGGTTACACATTCCATCAAAATTTAACTAAAATCTTAATGAAAATTTGCAGGCGCTTTTTTAATTTTTATTGACAAAAGTAGAGATTACCATCAATATTTATTGAATATTTTAAAATATCCTTTGGCAACAGCTAAGGATCCGATATTAAATTAAATTTGCCACAAAGAGAAATTAACATTTTTTTAGGATATATAATAGAAACATTCAACTGAAAATATTTGGCATTTTTATTTAATGCTCAAAATATGCTTAGAATATTATAATTGTTCCTCATCCCTCTTGTTGCTCAACAAAATGTCCCTTAACATCATATATGCATTATATATAGGGTATTTAATATTCGTCGTTGAACGCTCTCTGGCCATGAGGCAACACCACTTAATTAAACTCTTATAAAATGCAACAGAGAATTACCATTTAATGTTCGGAGCTAATTGAGGGGCAAATTGAAGCCACACACTAAATTATGCAGTCGCAACAAATAAATAAAGCCGAAAACGTGTGCAAATGTTAATTTGAAATATAAAACGGTGCGCAGTGGATGCCGAGGGTTTTGTGTTCGCCATAAATATTGCAATTCGATTTTAATGAGCGGCAATCGCATAAACAAACAACAATAGAAAGAGTCGAGGTTTGAGCCCCCAAATACATTTAATTTGTTAAGCAGAAAAGTGAAAATCAATGGACAGAGTCGGGCGTTCGTTTATATATATATATAGTATATATCTTTCTTTTTTATTTTTTTACAATTTTCTTTTTTCTTTCAAGTGCGGTTTGTGCCCGCAAAATAACTCAGCTCGTTAACTGCACAAATAACATGTCAGCACTTTTGCAATGGAGCTTCAAACAGGGTCGAGAATGCGCCGCAAATTTGCGGCGGTCGAGACGCCAACGGTTGGCGGGGCACGGATGCTGCTGCTCGGTCTGTTCCATCATTACTCAAGTGTCCTTAAGGTTCGTACAAAATAAAATGTGAGAGGCCATGCACAAAAAATTGAACAGGGGGTTTTGTTGCCTGTTCAAATAAAACACAGCCAGAGTTTTGGGCTTAATGCCTGACCAAAAGTATTAATCACACACACACACACACTCACACACTCGCACGCAGTCTGTGTGGAAACCCTCGCAGCGGTCTGCAAAGTTTTTTCCATATCGATGGGCTCTCGAGTGTGTGGCAACCAATAACTAAACCGTTCGTTCGCTTGGCCCAAAGTACAAGCCCCAAAATTAGGGAATGAAATGCCAAAGAGCAGTCGATAAGAGTCGA
This sequence comes from Drosophila sordidula, assembly GCA_035047465.1. NCBI lineage: Eukaryota > Metazoa > Arthropoda > Insecta > Diptera > Drosophilidae > Drosophila > Drosophila sordidula. The sequence goes on along the minus strand of JAWNPQ010000090.1, from coordinate 2,381,452 downwards.
TGCTGCGGTTTTTGTTTAGCAAACGAAACACAAATAACAAACGAAGAAATAAAGGATGTATGGTGAATAGGGAAATACCCTACAGTAAAGAAGTTCAGCTTTAGAATCAATATATTTTTTTATAAGTAAACGCATCGTTATTAGGAAACTGTGGAACAACTGTAGGAAAACAATTACCCATTAAAAACCCTATCTTTTACTGATTTCATCTACGAGTTTTAAGCGATAACGAGCTCAATATATTTTAAAAAGAATAAAGTAAATGAAGTAAATCCAAAACACTTCCTATAAATACCATAAATATAGTCTCCTCTTTAAATATAAAAAGTATCTTTGCTCTCTGTACTCTCAATTTTGTGCTTTAATTTCAGGGCATGAAAATGTGGCGCCCAACAGTTGGCTACTGTGTAGTTGTTGCTCCCCTCTGGCCACATAAAGTAAATAAAATAAAATATATATGTTTGTGTATAGCAATAATAAAACAAAAACTGAAATAAAATAAAAGTTTGTGCAAAAAGTGAAAACAGCGTGGAGCATTAATAAAATAAGCAGCACCGGCGCCGGCCGTTTGCAATGCTATAGTTTTTCTTATTTTTTATCAACCCATTTTTTTTTTTTTTACAGTTTTTTTATTTCTTTTTCTATTGCATGCAAGCGCCTCGAAAATTGCGGTTAGTTTTGTTCGGCTCCGCATTTGCTTCTTTTGCAAGTGTTTGCTGTGTGTGTGTGTGTGTGTGTGTGTGTGTGTTTGTAACTGCGTTGCGGTCTCCTCTCGGCTACAGTTGGCTGACTCCGGCCGGGGCCCTCCTACCCCCAGCTCCTTGGCAAGCCAACGATTGCGACCCTATATTCGCCGCAATGGCAAAACAAAAGCTGCAAAACTGTTACCCATTTTCAGAGCCCCAACCCAGACCCACCCCAACAAGCTGTGCCCTGTCTGTGTCTCAGTTCGTTGTGTGTGTCTGGGTGTGCGTGTGTGCGAGTGTGTGTGTGTGTCTGGTTGCCGCCGCTTGGTTCATTGATTTTGGTGTGGAAATGAACTTTGCTAGTTTTTTGGTTTTTGCGGCATCGTCAGCGTCGCTGCTAGCTGAATTTTTCTTTTTTCCCAATTTTTTGCTGTTTTTTTTTTACTAGATTTTCACCACTTTGTAAGCATTATTTGTTTTCGCTTTTATTTATGTTGCGGTCTGTTTTGTTTAGCATGCAATTTTCTTTTAAAGCCACATTCACAAGACGAAGGCCAAAGAAAATTCCAGGCAAACGAAATTTGGCAAATACAGTAAGCAGAGAATAAAAGCTGAGAAATTTGTGGGATTAGCTAACAAATTTTATTTCCCTCTGTTTGGCTTAGACATGACTTTGACATTGAAGCTCTAAATATTATTTATAAAATGGTTTAAGAATAAGCAGCTGGGTGAAATAACAAATCAACAGATAGTCTAATTTATTTACACACTTATTTATTACACACTTTTTTAATATTTATAAAAAAAAATCATTTAAAAAGCATGTTTTAAATATTTTTTCACATTTTTCTCCCCAGCTATCATCACATTTGCCTGCGAACTAAAACATTCCATTTTTGCAAACAATTAAAACAAGTTTATTCGCATGCATTTGCTCAAATATTTGTTAGGCTGACAGTTGGTTCCGTTTTTGCACAAATAGCAAAAATATCACGTATACGTCAAAAAACCACGCGCCCCCTTTTTAAACTGTTCTCATGCATATAATTTATATGCAACTTCTTTTTTTTATTTAAATAACAAATTTTGCAAATAGCTTTGAACAATGAAAGGCGTATGCAAAATAGACACGCCCCACCCGCAAACACACACAGACACATGCCCTAAAACAAACATACAAATACCAAAAATTTTTCCAGCATTTATGCATATAAAATTATCATAAAATAATAACGGTGCACGCACACAGAAAGACACATTTAAATACATATGTTGAAGCAATATGTATATAAAAACTTTGCATATGACTGAATATGAATATATTGGAATTTAGAAAAATAAAAAAATTAGAAAATTTGGTTTATCAAAAATAAAAAAAATTAAAAATTTCTGTGTGTTAGCCCTGAAAATAAATCCTGTGCGGCTAAATAAGGCTGTTCAGCCTTAAGGGTCACAAAAACAAAAACAACAACTTAAAGCGAAGGTTGCAACATGCCACGCGCAACTGCAACAATTGAAATGAAACGCAGCTGTTTACGTATGGTAGCTATGTTTGTGTGTGTGAGTGTGTTTGTGTAACTCTGAGTGGGTGCTGCTGTATTGTTGTTTTTGTTGCTTTGGCATGCATAATAGAGAATGCAAAGCCAAAGCCAAAAGGCGCCAAGCACTCACATAGGCTAAGGGAAGGATTTTCTATACTCAGCGCGAGAACATCCGTGCAAGGACTCGTGTTGGTTTCCCTATCTCTCAAAGGGCATAACGACTTGACTAAGCAGCGCATACAAATTTCATGCGAATCAAAATGGAAGTGATCCTGTCAGCAAAATATTTCAGCAATACTTTAAAGAGTAATTTATTCCCAAAACTAAAACCGAATTAAGTGTAAACATATGAGCGAGATAGACCCGGACAGCGGACACCAGCTTTCTATGTTGCCTGGAAGATAGTATGGCGATACCTTTTATCTACCCATCTATAAATGCAGTTATTTATACGTATCTCTCAGAGTATTCAGTGCTAGTGCATGGCACAAACCAAACACACACACACACACATGAACACCACTTGTCTCATACATATGCAAGTTCCTCGCTTACGTGTCCGAACTGCGCCCCTCCCTCCCTCCCTCCCTCTGTGCTGTGTAGCCACTTTAATAAATGAAAAACCATTCAGTTTTTGTTTACTTGCAAGTGTTTGTTCACGTGTGTTTATAGTTGTTGCTGTTGTTGTTGTTTATTTGCTGGCGCTTTTGTCACTCGGCTTTCACTTTCCCTAATATTCCCAACGGAACAGGCCCTCTCATTTTGTTTTCCACAGTGCAAACGCGAATAGAAATTCACGTAATTATTATGGATAGTCCCTCTATCTGTGTCATCAGCTCGTAATTCAAGCTTTCTATCTGTGTATTTGCTTTCCCTCTCCGTTGCTTTCTTTCGGGCGAAACTAATTGCCTCTTGGCCCGTCACATGCAAATCCCTCGTTTCTCACTGATTTCGATTACCCAGCCAGCTTTTTTTAAGGCTAATTGCATTACAACACGCGCTTTAAAGTCAATGAACGGGGTTAGGTTGACATTCTCCTAAAGGGGCAGCCATGCTCAAGCACGCAAATGTCAACAGCGAACTATAACAAGAAACAACATTAAGAAGAGGTTCAACAAATTACAGAAAAAAAACAATAAACAATAAAATGTCATATGTAGCAACGTACACTTTTATCTGGTGCATAAAAATAAATGAAAAGTTTTGCGTTGCAAAGTGCATTAAAATAGCCAGACTAAAGGTGAAATGCACTGGGAGAAAATGGTGAAAATTCCCTAAATTATTTGAGGAACTTTTACGAAGTAAATAAAGAGGTTTAATTGATAATAAATATATAAAATAAAATTTACAATCTAATCTAAACTCAAAAAATAAATAAAATAATAAATTAATAACTTAAAAAAGTATTAAACCTTTAAAATAAATTATCCAACAATCTAATCTAAACTCAAAAAATAAATTTGTTAACTTTAACTTCAATTTAAAATATTGACTACTTATTAATAACATTTAAAATAAATTATCCAACAAAAAATCTAAAAATCTTTAACATAAGGTCAGAATTCAAATGTGAACTTCTACGTATTTTTCGCAGTGTAATTAAGTTTGGTGTTCAGCTGTCAGAACGGCGCCTACGCCTGGCACCCCAATATTTGCATGTGTGAAAAATAGCCGGGAATTCGGAAAGCAAACGGACAAACTATAAGGCTGCGAGCTGAGGGACAGCCGGGGAGCAGTCACAAAGTCAAAGGGCAACGTTTCATGGGCAACAAATCAAAGCGAAAACACGAAAAACAATATGTCAAATGTTATTATACATTAAATTAGTTAAGAGCCATAGCAATAAAATGTACAAACGAACATGTGTGTAGGTATAATAAAGTTAAATGTCATGTGTGTGTGTGTGTGTTTTCGTGTGAGTGTGCGTGTCACAGGTCCTGTTTGCTATCTCTCTCAAACTTTTTTACCTCTCGCTCTGGCTTTCTTTGTAACTTCATTGCTTGAGACGTTGTTACAACATTTGCCCAGCAGCAATTTGTCACGTGAAATTCGGTTTGTTGTTGTTGTCAAGGTGCCCTATTGTTGTTGTTGCTGTTGCTGTTCGTTTGTTACTTTGAGCCGAGGCAAAGCCAACAAATTACATCTGTTCCGAGCCACACAAAATTGTGTTGCACGCTTTGAGGCGTTTTTTCATTTTCTTTTTTTTTTTTGCTTTTTTTTTTTGAGTGGGCGTCTCCTTTGGTTTTACCTTGTTTTAGTGTTTCTCTTTTGTGTTTTTTTTTTGTCGTGTTTACACTGAAGACATAACATGACAGACTACAAACAGATTCGTAGACAGCAGCAATGAAGGAATGAATGCTGTGAGTACATTCAAACGCACAGAACTCAATATGCAAGCACATTCAAACAAGTGGTTGCACAAGAAACTTGGCATGATTAAATTCCTTAAATATATTTATTTCTTAATATAAGCGTCAGGCATTATTCAAATTAAACCTCAATTTAGCACTTGACACTTTAAAAATAAATTTAATATTCACAGATTAAAATTCATGCATGAAAGCAATTAATAGTCGTCTCTCATAAATAAAAAAAATATATATCAGCTATGCTGCTCTTAACTGCGTGATAAATTATTGTTTGCATTTCAACATTTACTCACAACAGGCGACAATTAAATTGAATTGCATTATGTGAATGATGGACAAGATAGATATTTAGTTGTGAGAGGATAACAAATTTATAAGTAGCTGATAGTTGGCAGCTCGTTAAAAACATGTAATTGAAATATATGCGTATTAAAATTAATACATGAGAATTTATAAGCCATCAATAAACGGACAAGTTGAACAATAAATGAATAAATTTGAAAATAATATGACTGTAGTTGTAGTTGTAGTTTACATATAAAATATTTAGCAGCAGGTTTTAGTTCTTTTGAAAAAGCCAAGAATTTAATTCATTTGGGCAAGTTAAAAAATTAAAAAAAAAATAAATCAATAACTTCTGATTAACAAGCTCATAAATGTGCCCGCTAATGAACGAGCTATTTGAAGTGTTGTCTGACTCGAGACACTTCAGCTGGTATATATGCAGCACCTGGGGGAATAAGTATAAGTGCACTTTGCACACCTGTTCAGTCATGTGAATAGCATACAAGTCGCTGAATCCCTGATGTTATTTTCATGTATATATATATACGTTTTTTAATGCACTTTTACTGTATGGCCACCTCAATGCCCCCTCCTTTCACTCAACGTTCGGTTGTTGATTTTAGTTAATGAATTAAGTTTGTTTTAAAAACAATTTTCTATTTTTTTTTTTGTTGTGGGGAAGTGCATGCAAACATGCAATGTCTGGGATAAGTAGAAAACAACAAAAATATGGTTGGTTATGGCTTTAAAACGGTACTAATTAGGAGGGTAACTTTTGCGATATATGCCACAAATATGACACGGCGTTAAGTTGGTTTGGGTTGGGTTGGGTTGGGTTTTGTTTTCGTGTTGTATGGGGCTTTTGTTTTTTAGTCTGTAGGCGTGTCAGACACTCACCTATCCCTCAGGCAAATTTTGTACTCATGCTGTGAGTCGCTGTGGTCGCTGTTGCAGCTATCATTATAATTAACTGTGGCCTGGCGCTCTCTTTCCTGTTGGTGTTGCAAGTTGATCAGCTGCTTGTGGAACAGTTCCTGCTGTGATTGCAGCAGTTCCTGATGATGATCCTGCAGCGCGGCCAAATGCGATAGTTGTTGCTGATATGGCGATTGCTGCTGCGCCGGACTATGCTGTTGTTGTTGTTGCTGTTGTTGTTGCTGCTGCTGTTGTTGTTGCTGCTGCTGTTGTTGCTGTTGTTGCACTGTTGCAGGCGACACTGGCCGCAACGGACGCTGATACGGATGATGATAATGCTGCTGATGCCGGGCATGACCATTATTCGATTTGCCCGGATGCGCATTACTGAGCAGGTGCATATTTTGACTGCTGCGCCGATGCTGGAGCAGCGTCAGGCAGCTTTTGGTATCGACGTCGGCCAAACCGAACTCGAGCTCGGCCTGCGCCTGCTGCTCGTAGGCGTGCTGCGCCTGTTGCAATCGCTCCCGCTCGCTGCGCGGCGAGTTTGCCAATTGCTCGGCGGGCGGCTCGATCTCAACGGCCGAATAATCATAGTCCAGTTGATGCCGTGCGCCCTGATGATGCTGATGCGCCGGATGATGTGCATTATTTGTTGGCTTATTGCCATTGGCACTGGCCGCCACGGCGCCGGTGCCCGGCGTCGCTTTGGCTATTTTACCGGCCAGCGCGTCCAGAGAGCTGAGCATTTTCTTTGAATTTTCACTCTATAATTCTCTCTCCCTCGTATCTCTCCTCCTTGTCTTTCTCACTTTCTCTCTCCTTGTGTGTGTGTGTGTGTCACCACCGATTTTCTTGATATTTGCTGCTGCTGCTGCTTTTGTTTCTTGATATTGTTGGATGATATATATATATATATATATATATATATTGTGTATATATATATATATAAATGTTGTTACTGTGTTAGAGAGTTGTTGTTGTTCACTTGTGTCGCTCCCGTTTCTCACACAAATTCTCTCTTTGTCTCTTCTGCTTAGCTATATGTGCCCTGTTTATTGTTTACTTGCCTGAGGGAAAAGTTGGGAGGCAAATTGCAAATAGGATTAGTACAGAAAAAACGCCAAAAAATGAAATTAGTTAGTTAGATGGTTATGTGACGGCGACCTTGACAATCAACAAACACACACATACATAAAAATATATATATATATATATATATATAAAAGTTCCCTATATCTCTTTCGCTCGCCAATTTTTTTATCATGTGCACTGACATTCTCCTTTCTCATTGTCCTTTAACTTGCCTACGTGCGCTGTATATGTGTGTGTGTGTGTGTGTTTGCTTTGCATTTGTGTTTATTTTGTAGCTTAGGTCAGCTACATTTCACTTAAGCTGGTGCTGGCAACTCTTCTACAAAATGCCAACGCACAAACACAAAACGTATAAAGCACACACACTTTTGTCGCTGTGTGTGCGTGTGTGGGTGAGTGTCTGCAAGTGTGTGGTTGTAAAATGCAAACACTTGAGCCATAGATGCCTGACACTGACTGCCAACAACGGCAGCAGCAGTAGTCAAAGGGCAGCTGCAGGCAGAAGGACGAATATGTCTGCGCTAGTGTGTGTGCGTGTGTGTGTGCGTGTTACCCTGCCTTTTGTCGCACTGTGCCGGCTCAGTTTAATGGTCAACATTTCGAGTGACTTTTGAATGATGCTTTAGGTTCATTTCGGGCACCAGCATTCTTATATTTGACAAATTACGGAATGGCAAGAAGAAGGAAAACCTTGCTTCATTTGAATAAATATAATGAACTGGTTCCGAAAAATTTAAAAAAGTTATTCATATTGGGCGCATAGAAAAATTAGCCATTTATTGGTAATACAATAATCATGTAGTTAAAGAATATTTTTGCATGATTCTGTTTTATTGTTATATAAGGCAAATCGAATTTTTCGACCGATTTGCCTGGCTATATGATATAGTCGTGCAGTCAGGAAATGCGCCTAATTTAAGCCATGAAAAAATCTGGCTGCCACTTAAATTTTAAATTATCTCTTGCAGTATCAAGAAACTTTTTTTTACAAGCTATCTTTTTTTTTTTTGCTAATTAAGCCTGGCCATTTACAAAAAAAGAAAGAAAAAAAAACGAAGTTTGTTCCATTTTTTTTTTTTTTTTTTACTATTTTTCTGAAGATGACTTCCGCCGCCTTTGCCTGCTGCTGCTGTAGCAAACAACATCCTGCGAGAGAAACAGCAAACGTCAGCAAGCAACTACTTTATATACGACACGATATAATGCCATGTAATAAGAAAGCAACATTTACAAAAGCCAAATGCATACAATACATGTGCATATCAGCAAATACATATACAGCTGTATATATATATATAAATGTAGAAGTGTATATATGAGGAAAAGTACGCGGCGCGTGTAAATTGCAAAGAGTAAAATCTTGTAAAGGCAAATTCCTTTCAAATGCAACCATTTCCTTGGCACACACACACTCACAACTACTTAAAGTTGCAACAGTGTAGAATGCACACACACACACACACACACTTTCAGGTCTTTAGAACGCAGCAAAATGCAATGCAGAAGTGAATGCTGGGTGGCTAAATTTACACAGCGCATTCAAGTTGACTTTTATATGTCATACAACAAAAACCCGCTGCCCCTTCAACGAGGGGTGTCTGTGTGCGTGTGTGTGTGTGTGTGTGTGTGTGCTAGTCGAGTAGCATGCAAAGCATCCACAAACGTATGACTAGACAACAGTCCGAGACCAGTTACCCAGCTGCAACCATTGGAAGCAAGAAAGGAGGGAAGAAACCATTCTCCGGCAACTGTGCAGCACAGTGTAAAAGATACTAAGCAAACATTCTAGTTTAGATACTTGCAATAGCATCGGCAGCAGCGAGGGCTAGTGAACTGTCGGGGCTATTGAGGCTGCTGTCAGTGGCAGGTGTGTGTGTGTGTGTGTGTGTGTGTGTGTGTGTGTGCGAGTGTGTGCGTGAATGAGACTTGACCAAAACGCTTGTAAGATGCTTAGCCATGAGCCGAAGCTGTTGTGGTCAAGTTGCAACTACTTGAATAGCATCATCTGGCCACAAAAGTATCTCTCAGATTCATTGTAGAGCATTGAAAAGCGCTTTAAGATAAGCTGCAATGCGGAGAACACAGGCGTTGATTGATTGACTGATATCTCATCCAGCCACAAAGTATGCAATCTAGACGTTGGCAAATGAGTCTGATCCAAAAGTCAAGCATTTATTTATCTAGCTAATCAATTGATTACGATTTCAATTCAAATAAACCTTCAAAGTTGGACAGTTCATTAAGGAATTTCAATTCCGCCTGCTTTGTCATAAATTTTCTACAATATTGTGTTATATAATATATTTATGTATATTCTTGTATTTAAATCGCCTTAATTCATTTTTGTCATAAATTTTCTCTTATGTTCTGCTTCAATTAAATTTTCTACAATATTGTGTTATGTAATTTTTTTATTTATATCGCCTTAATTCATTTTTGGTTGCTTATAAACATATTTATCAGCTCTTTCAAGTGTTTTAATTCGGTTAGCTTTTGTCCCAAATTTTTTTTACTGTTTCTAATATTTGCTTCAATTAAATTACCTACAACATTGTGTTGTTTATATTCCCATATTATCTGCCTTAATTAAATTTGCTTCAATAATCCATTTAATTTTGGTTTTTAAATTATTTTCATTCTGCCATTTGTCTGTATATTTCCGCCTTTATTTGCGCCTTAATCTATTGTCAAAACTATGCCAAGTCTACAACTTAATTAGGCAAAGCCGCAACCAAAACAGTACCAACTAATTACATTAAAGAAAGAGGAAGAAAAACCCCATTTGAGACTCAGCCCACAGCCTTGGGCAAAGTACTTGTCTTCCATATAACAGCAGACGGCAGCTTTTATTTTTTTGTATTTCTCTTATTTTCATTAGTCAGCAAAGCTGTCGCATAATAGAATTTGAAAAGGCTTTAAAAAGTAGCTGCGCAATGTTATCAAACTGAGGCAAATGAAAAAATGGTAGAAAAATGAGAAGGAAAAAAATGAGAATGCAACATCAAAGACAAGCGCCATAACCCAAAAACATAAATCCTATGGAAAATAAATAAAGCAAATGGCAAAAGAAATGAATATGGTGGAATACGACGCGAGTTGCCAGACTATATAGTAGGAGGCACACACACACACACGCACACATATGCAAGTGCGAGGAAAATCTAAGTGGGAAAAGTTGATAAGCGACAACGACGAACCGCTTTCTAACACCCAAAAGAGAAACGAGCTGGCGGCACGGTGGTATTGAATGGGTCCTGTGTCCCGCTTTAGGTTTAGCTGCGGAGCCACAAAAAAATAATGAGATTCTGCTGCATGAAAATGACAGAGTAGTGCATAAAGTAAACGAAATGAAAATAATCAGAAAGGCAGCTTTAAAGTTTTCAATGGAAACTGCGAACACTCTCAAAGAATATGAAAACTAGACAAGTTTTATTGAACAATAAATCTCAGAATAAAGCAGAAATCTAAAATGTACATTTTTATTAAACTTTAAATTTAAGAAAATTGTGAAACTGTTTTTAAGAATAAATAAAAAAAACTTCAAATAATCAATGCAGAGTCAACAAATTATTTATAGTTAAAGGTCTAAAACAAATAACGAAGAAAATTTTGTGCTCGTTAGAATCATGTTTAAATCGAGTTTAATATATTATAGTCACCTGGCCAAAGCAAACAGGCAGAACAGAAATTCATAACAATGTTTGGTAAATACCAAGAAAACTGATCTAAATAGTGAATTCAATAATATATCCCAATTTGCTTCGAACCCATAAAACAATGAAGCATATTTTAGCCCCAGCAAAGAAAGCAAACATATCAGCCCTGACTTCCACTTTTCACTTCTAGTACTTAAACACGTAAGCTTTCAATTATTATAATATTTACCGGTTTACTATTGAATCAAACGAAGCGTTTATTTCAAAATTGTCGCAAATTTGACGCCCGAAAGCAAGTTCCACATAAATTATCAGCTGACAATTTAATAAATAATTCAGGGCTGCGTGCAAAATGCTGATTAATTCAACAACAGCAAAGACAACGGCCGAGAATGCCTAGCTCGACAATTTTGAAAACAGCCTATGTGCTAATTATTGAGGCCCAAAGACAGCTCGAGGCAGGTTGTTTAAAATGTTTATGCATCATTGAAGTGTTTGCAATTATTATTATTATTACTATTTTGAATTAACTTGTTATTGTGTCTACAGATTATTGTGGACATTTTGTGTAATCATGAGAAACATAGAAACTCACTTTACTTCTGTGTGCAGACAGACGAGAGTTTGTCATTGATTTTCCTTGAGTCAATGAATAAAATATAATACGCATACGCCACGTGTGACGCTGTGCAGGCGCTGAAATATTTATAAAGCACTAAAAAAAAAAAAATATTTGTTTGAGAAGCTGCCCCCCGCCCGCGCAGGTTAAGAACAACAACAGGCCTAAAAATTAAATATAGCCAACGATGCGATTTTCATTGTACGCCAGCAGGATATGGCTGCAGGGGACGAAGGACGTAGGACGCGGCAGCCATGGCCACGACCACAAGCAGCATTGTCATGGCATTCATAGCGCCCCGTCTCGCTCACTCCCCTCCTCTCGGCCGGCGCATAAAACGAAGCCGGGCTAGCGAAAAACAACTACAACACCAAGGACAACCAGGATGAGCAGCAGAAAGCAATTACTTCTGCTGGCGCTTGTTGCTTCTCTGGAGTCGAGCAGCCAAAAAGGAAGAAGTTTAGTGGCCCTGGCAGCCCAGTTCATGCTACACTTGCTGCTAGTCAACTGTCAATATTTTACTTTAAGACAGCGCCACATCATTGCTATAAATTTACTTGGTGCTTGCCACGAGCACAGCAAAGACGAAAATAGTCCAGAGCATAACAGCCACAATGTGCTTCAAGTTGGTGGCATGTTAGTTGCCAAACATATATATATCTATTGGTTGTGTTCTTGAAAACTAAATTGCCATGCTTTCGACTTGCTTTAAATATCTCTTTAATTGTCGTCTCTTTCCTTATATTTATTTCAACTGCTGAAAAGTTATATTCGTAGAAAAATTTCTTTTTATATTCATTTTACTCAGAAAAAAAAAAAAAGATAAAACCCATTACAAATTCCCCTGTTCATATTTTTGTATCTAAATTTATAAACGAACTTTCTAAATATAGGAAAAATGCTTCTTAAAATTTAAAGGAATTTGTTTTTCGTAATCGATATTTTTGAAGCGAACATATTTTTTATAAATCTTCTATGAGCGAATTGATTTAGTCGAAAGGTAGGATCGAAAATGTTTTATATAAGCATACATTTTATTGGCAGGAGAAATTAAATTTGCATTTTGGCGAAATAGTTGAGATATCGCTTTCGAGCATAAACTTTTAGGCATGTTAAAACACCAAGGAACTTTTTAGTCATGCCTGAGAGCAGTTTGCATTTAACATGTGTTGTGCTTGCACAGTTTTGGACACAAACTGACTGGCGACGGTTAAGAACAGGCCAAGCCGAGCCGGGCGGCACCTTCAGGCTATATCAGAAGCAGTCTAGCACAAATTTTGAGGTCAACATGGGCTGCTGTCGCTTGGCATAAATCGGTGTCCTCTTGAATGTCTTGTGCAGAGAGAGAGAGAGAGAGAGAGAGAGAGAGAGAGAGAGAGAGAGAGAGAGAGAGAGAGAGAGAGAGAGAGAGAGAGAGAGAGAGAGAGAGAGAGAGAGAGAGAGAGAGAGAGAGAGAGAGAGAGAGAGAGAGAGAGAGAGAGAGAGAGAGAGAGAGAGAGAGAGAGAGAGAGAGTATAACCTTAACAGGGGAGCCCCCACCCAAGCAAAAACAACAAGCCCAGCACAGCCTTCATTTTGTTTTGGTGGCTGCTGCGTTGTCGCCTTGTTGATGCTGGTAATCAAGGCATTAAGTGTGTTTACTGTTTATTTTATTAGACTTTAAGGCTTAATAGCTTATTGCATGGCATTTTGGGCTCCTTTGTTCGGCAAATATTCAATTAAAGTCAATTTTTTGATTTAATTAAAAGTTAAGCGGCATTTTTTTTTTTGGCAATGAATTATTTATGTCATCAGCTAAAATTCAAAAAGCAACTGCTCAAGTAAATAAACGCGTAAGAAACTAGAAAAAAATAATGTAACCAAAGCGAAGTCGAAGCGCGGAAGTAGGAACTTTTTGCAACACCGCAGAATTGAAAAAAAAAGAAGGCAGAAAGCAGAAAAGAAAATAGCAAGAAACTCTTACTCTCATTAGCAAAAGTTTTTGATGGACTTTGGGGCTAACCTTTCCTGGCGACCACAACTTATTTTAAAATGTATGTACCGCTCAAATGGCCAAGGCACATGGCAAATATATATGTACATATACATATATATATATATTTTTTGCGCATTCAAAAGTTTTTCGTTTAACTTTTCCGAACTGCCCTCCATCCCAGCCCTTAGCCTGCTTATTTGCTGTTGTCGCATTCTTTTCAGCACTTTCTCAATTTCCGGCAATCCTAGTGGCAACTTTGACGACGTGTCCGAGTCGCAACAACTGCTGCAATCGACTGTTGCGTAGGATTCCGCCATGCCCCAAAACTTCCAAATTTATCGCACTAATCTGTCATTTTTTTTTTTTTTTTTATATATTCTTATTTTGAGTGCAAAATTGTTGTTTTGAACAAATTTTGCAGCTGTGTTCTGATTTTGTTTTTGACTTTTTGCAACTGCTTATCATTATTATGAGAATCATTGTATTTGTTTTCCTTGGGGGCTTGTTTGTGTTTTGATAAACGCTGCATGCTTGATGAAGAAACCAACAAGAAGTTTCCCAAAGAGGCCACAGGAATTCTAATTCAGATAAATAAACTTAAATGAACTTAAAGAAGTAACTAGGGAGAATAAATGAATAGATATCACACTCGAAATAATATCTTGATATTGTCTACAATTTATATCTAAAATAAATCTGCTTCAACTTTTCAACAATTTAAAATATTTTTACCCTTTCTCTCAGTATTTTAGACACACAATTACGAAATTAAATTTCATTTTCGACATTTTTAAAAATTCAATATCCATTTCGCAAAGTTATTTACTTAAAATTCGCTTTTCACTTCATGTGAATATTATTTATCATAGTTTCATAAGCCAATGCAAATAGAAATATTTCTCATATTTGCCATACTCTGTTCAGACCGTTTGAATTTCAGTTATTCGTAATGAAAATTGGCAAAATGCTGGCTATCCAATGTTAATTGTCGACCATTTGTTGTTGTTGTTGTTGCTGTTGCTTTACAACAAATGCAAAAATTGTTTCTGCCTATAAAACAAACAGCGACAAGAACAATTGAAGCAGCAAAATTAGCAACGAGCTGAGAGCCACTTGGAATTTCGAATGCAATTTTCATATGCCAATATTTATTGCTTGCCAAGGATCAAAACAAAATGCACAACGGTCCACACGGAAAAAATAAGGTAGGCAATAAGGAGATTGCTCGAAAGAGCGATGCCCTGTAATTTCAGAGCTGTGTTATGAAAAATGTAGCTAGATATAAATTTTTAAATATACATAGACTTATATAATTTCTTTCTATAAATACATTTAGATATGTCCAATTTATCCTGTCATATATACTACTATATTGCAGTAATTATAACCTCGAAGAAAATTAAAAAAAAAAATGGTTTCCATTAAGAATCAATGATTGCTGCAGATTAAGATTTTTATAAAGAGTTACGATTATGGTACCCTCATCATACCCATTTTACCCATCTGTCAGGCTAGGGTGTCAGAATACAGATACACATACACACACACAGCACGGAACACCAACAGGAATACAAAACATACGATAGATACGTGCAAAATATGCGCAATGAAATTCCCAAAACATCCGCAACGGGCGGCACACAATGGCTGAGGTATTCGCATTGAACTGATATTTCACAATTTATATCAAGGTTTTTTTTTTGTTATTCATTTTTCACATTTAAACAAGAACCAATATCAATAGTAACGACTGCCTGCTAAACTGATAACTAACTGGCAACAGTTGGGGCAGGGGGCTAGTGGCGGGGATGATAACTGGCAATTGCTTTGCACAGGGTCTGCAATAATTTATATATTTATTTGCTGTTATCCATTTGCTTCAAATGCTGCAACGTTAAAGTCATAAAATATCTATATACTGCGGCGAAAGAGGGGCGTTGAATGGGGTTTTGGCAAAGAATTGGTGGACTGCCAGTTGGTGCAGTCATGTTTATAGAGACACACACACACACACTCACAGTTTCTGCTATGCAAATCTCAAATGCATCGTCAAATTGAGTCAGGTTAAATTATGATGCACAGCAAAATAAAAATACAACTAGGTTGAAGAGATAAAATAGCGACATTAAGGCAAATAAAATAAAAAGTAGTCTGTGGAATAGACAGTGATAAGAAATGAAAGAAATGTGCCATAGGTATCCTGAAGCTCTTAAATAGTTAACACTAAAGATATTACCGATAGAAAGCCCTAAATTGTGAATTGGAGAACCATTGAAAATTTACGAAATATTTTAGATAGTAATTTAAGCTTTCAAAAACTAAATTAATTAAAGAAAATGAAATACCTTAAATCAACATCTCTCACTTTACAGTTATGTATATTATGTACTTATGTATATTGACGCAATTGGTTAATTTATCCAATTAGTCAAATTATTTGGCTAATCATCTTAAAGCCCCACTTTAGACGGGTGTCCAAAACACAGCTAATTATCGCAACCCACGCCAGCCAAAACTACCATTCAAGCACTCAAATAAAAATCAGGGAAAATTAGAAAATTGGCTCATGTTACGCTTTAATTAATATTTAATTGCTTAATAATGCAAAGCACGCGTCGTATGAGCAATATATTTTATTTCCTAGGCCCAAGCGAACATTGTATAAATTAATAAAACATCAACGGATGCCATTAATTTTATTACGTACAAATATTTTTGCGTGCGATCGCTGCTAAACGATGCTGACACAACAAACCACCTCCAGTTCCCCCCGAAACCCACCGCCAGCGAAAAAGGCAACCCCAAACAGCACGCAATGGAGAATATCTAAGGGCAAGTTTGGACATGCCAAAAGTCGTAAAAGCGCACAAATCTCATAGCAAAAGTCAAACACAAAAAAAAAAAAAAATAAAACCGAAAAGTAAAAGTAAAGAAAACAAAATTGATTTGTTTTTGGGGGAAATTCGTGCGGAGGGAGTGAAAATTTAGTTGTTTCAGCGTTGAAATAAATGGAATTTGGTATTAATTAGCAAATGGCCGGGCAGTTAAATGAGAAATGTGCCGCGTGCTGCGTGTATGGGCCACATAAATTTGGCTCCCTCAACTCCTACTAAATAGCCCCTTTTCAGGTGGGCCAATAAAAGCCAAAGTCTGTTGGGCATTAAAAAAGTTGGGTTTGCGAGTGTTTGGCACGCAAGTTTCGTTTTTAGTTTCAGTGCCAAATAGTTTAAGTGTTTTTGGCATTTCATGTCGAGTTGGGGGATATTAAAAAAGTGGACAATGTGTTAATTGGTTTGGACACATCGTAGATGATGGGCAGGGGTTCGAGGGAGTACTCGTAATGCAGTTCAAATACTTAACATTTCAAATAGTTGGTGGGAAAGAACTGGAGAAAGTTATATTGCGATATCAGGAGTATTAAGTACTTAATTTAATACACGCTCCTTAGGCTTGTCAATTAAAGCATTGTGCTATAGGTGTAATTATTTATCATTGCCAAATTAATTGACACGTGGCCTAAATGGAGTCACAACAATTTGACTTTAGCCGTTTAAATTTGAGATTTTGATAGTGCAAGAAATTATGATTTATTTAATATATATCACATGTATTTTAGACAAATTTTAAACAGATGAAAAAAAAAATGAAATAAAATTTTAAACATATGTATATAAAAACCACACACCAAATTTCTAATAAAAATAAATAACAAATAAATTAAAAGGCAAATCAAAATAGCATCTACAGTTTTCTTAAAAGCATATAAGGATTATGCTGCGAGCGATTTTATATTTTTAGTCTTTTAGTCTTCTTTAAAACAAACCTCAATTAGTTATAGCTAATGATGAAATGGAGTCTGGCAAACTTTGCTCATTTATTGCCGCGCAGACAGCTTTAAATATCAAATTAGCCAAAGAGGGAAGGCAGCAAAATGGCAGTAACAATTTCGCCTGGCTAGAAACAAGTTGGACACATTAATTGCCCCATTGTGATTTGCATGCGTTGTGCGTCGACGAGACAATAGCAACAACAACACGAACACGAACAAAAAGCCAACTAAATGAGTACTGCATTTGGACGGGCCCGTCTGCTCAAATATACCGCAAACAACTGCAGTACTTGTCTGGCTGAAACAACTCTCCGCCGCACTCGACTTTTGCTCCATCTGCCCTCTTGCTAATTACAGAGAATTAAAGTTGCATTGAACCTGGCATGAAAGCAAAGTATAGTGCGCTTCAGACTTGAGAGCAAACAAATGCAATAAACTTTGACAATATGTATTGTCAATTGTCATTCATTTGCCGCTGAACCGCGTTTGTTGTGGCTGCTGATAAAAAATTCACATCCAACTTTTCTGCGTTGTTTCCGTTTGGTTTAACATTTTTTTATTACTCTTTTTATTTAATTTTTTTTTTTTTTTTTTTGTGCTGTGCTGACATGTCAGTCAAATTGTGCGCCGGCCAGCGATGTCCAATTTTGTCGTCTTCTTGTTGTTGTTGGATTTTATATGTCTATATATATATCCTATCATAATCTGCACAGACACGCGATGTGCTCGCTCCGTGCGTTTGATGTTCGCTTCTTTTTTAATGTTATCTACCAACTGGTGCTGTTATGTTTTTCTGTCCTTGTCGCTCATTTGTTGCGTCCATCAATTTGATGTTGTCAATTTTGTGAAAATTTATCGCTTGCTGCTCCCGAAATTTGACATTGTCATGCAGTTCGTTAGCCATTTCGGTGTCGTGTGATCTATTAAAACCGCTGACAGACAGGTCAACAACAAAGTTGACAACTTAACAACATTGTCTTGTTATATTATTGGACTTTGAAATTTATATATTCAAATAAAAATAAAACTCTTGCTATATAATAATAATCGTTACTTTTATTTTACTGTGTGTACTATTTTCCATTTCTATTATACTTTCAAATCTCATTCAGTTAATTTTTAACTATTTAAAAAAAATTTGGCAAATATTTTTCATTTTTAATTAATTAAAAATGTAAATAAATTATAAAGTTTGCTTTTGTGCGCATATAAAATTGCACTCGAAATGTTCAAAAACATTCTGAACTAACTGCACTCTTACAATACCGGTACCAGCAATTTTTAACCCAACAAAAACGTACCGTAACTGGTTTACAAATTAAATGAAGAACTGCAGTCAATAACGGTAAATAAATACCCCAAAAAAAAAAGAAGAAATATATTGCGAATAGAGCACCCCCAGCTGCACTAGTATGCACCGCACCGATAAGCCCGTCATAGATTTGCCATAAAACAAAAGCATTCTACGCAAAATAAAAACAAAAAATATATAAAAAAAAAAAACAAAATTATACCAAATAATTTCAGCCTGTGTTTCGCTTGGCTGCACAGAGATTCGCTCTTTCGCCGCTGCAACGTGTGCTGATAAAAGTGCCATAGGGTTTTTTGGGCAAATAAATATGTGCAGCAGCCGCATAAAATACACAACAACAGACCAAGGCCGTAAAAATAAATGCAGAACAAAATTTGTGGTATAAAAGATATGGGAGAAGACAAACACAAAATTGGCGCACAAAGCTGTTGACATGTTTGTTGGACACCCCGCGAGTGAGAGTGATAGAGATGCGCATACAAACACACACATACACACACCAATGCAAATACAGATACAAATACATACGGATAGATAAGTTGCGACCCTCGCCGACGCTTCTTTATTATTATTTTTTGGATTCCATGTTAATTCGTGTGTAATAGACAAATGTGGCCCCAACAAAAGTTGAAGAGAAGGTCGAAGAGCAGAAACAAAACAAAAGGCCAAATGCGAAAATTGTTGCTTGCAGCAACCCCTTTTTAAATCGCAGTATTTTTTGAACTTCTTTTATTTTGGTTTTTTTTTTTAATCTATTTTGTGACAGCACGTCGCACGCTTATCACGGGCGTGCCCTCTCAAAGGGTTTTCATTTTGTAATCTTTTTTTTCCGTGTCTGCCCTTTTTGTTTCACCATCCGCAGGTGTTTGACTTTGGACAGTGGACGTCCCTGTTTTCGGACTCGTTCCATGTTCTACCCTTTGCCAGGAATATTATCAGACATTTCCTTTTGTTTGTTTAACCTTTACCATTTTTTTTTTTGTCATTCCTTACTTTGTAAACTGTTAAATTGAATTAAGTCAGTGAAAATGTCGAGATTTGTCTGTGTGCGAATTGGATTTAATTCTAAATTTCACGGAATATGTGTTTTGTGCATTGAATTCAGTCGTTCATTGAGATAAATTGAATGTGAAGTGCGGCATTGTAGATAGGGCAAAAATAAGGGAGAAAAGAGAAGAGCTTTATTTCTTAAAATATTAAATAAACGAGCATAAAGGCTTTGCTCGCTAAGGCTTAAAATTCTTTTGACATGGGCCCACGTGAAGTCTGACATTTTATTGTTAAAATAAAATGGGACTAATCCAGAAATGAAAGGCTCAAAATAACAATAGGGACGTGCATAAATAAAATTTTATTGTCTTCAATAAGAGCTATATAAAATAATTAAAATTTCTAGTCTTTTGTCTGGTAGACTCTAAAATTAGTATTTTGGAAAGAAACTTTACCAAAACAGGTAATAAATGTTATGAAAGAAAAACCAGAAATAATTAAACGACTTTGATATATTTAAATGTTTTCTTCCGAATAATTATTGACATATATAAGCTCCTCAAATGGTAATTGATTTGACTCTTTGCTTGCAGCTAAAAAGTTGAAAGAATTTGCATAGCAAATATGTTGTTTTTATTAATGCTGTCCAGCTTGAAAATGATTCGAATTGAGAACATTGTTAAAATCTTTGTTTAAAGCAGCACGGATTTACAGTCTATCCGAGGCGCATCAATTATTAAAGACAATAAATGTGCTACAGTGCGTATGAGTTATGTAGTTCTGATTGTTATATATGAACTGTTGTTGTTGTTGTTGTTGGCGTTGTCTGTTGTCGTTTGTTGTATGTCGTGCATCGTGCATCGTTTGTCGCTTGTTAATATGCCTCATAAATAACACATTTATGTCACAGACACACACACATTACAATCCACACACATTCCCGTACGTCTGTGTTTTGCTTTCTCTTTCTGCGGCGAACTCTCTTTACTCTGCTGCTCTCGTTCTCTCTCTATTAGCCGCTTTGATATGCAAATTTGCGCCTCTCCTATTTTATTTACGTTCGTCTACATAATAAAGTTGCGCCAGATTTTTCGCATTTATTTATGAGCAACAAACACACGCACACGCACACATACATATGTATACTGCACTCATACTGTTTCCTAATAGTTTAATATGCCTATAATTGTTAGAACATTTTGTTGTTGCTGCATTTTAAATATTTTATTAATTTTCATATAAACTTTTGTGACAATTTTAAATTGGCTACGTCCAGCGCTGAGTGCAAATGACAGCCATTGTTTAGCCACCCCCCGTTTGTCCCCCTCTCTCGACAACTCTGACACATTTAATCTGATTGTCTCCGCCGCTCTCATTGATTTATGTTTAATGCAGTTTTCGGGTAGCGCTTTTAATTTATGGCATAAAATGATTTCACATTTTACTACTCTTTTATTTGATTATTTTTCAACGCGTCGCGCGCATTGTCAGTTTTTGGCGGAAGTGGCGAACGTTTGTTTGGTTTTCGGGTTTGTTTTGCTTTGCATAAATTTTTGTGTGCATAGTTTTGTGCGCGCATGCATAAAAGATCTCACATGCTGGTTGTGAATGGGTGTGCGGGGTGTGTGTGCGTAGGTGTTTGCTTGTGTGTTAGTTATTGATTTTTAAACATATTCGTGGTACGTGTGCGATTCTGGCTGCCACAATAGAGCTTTCAGTTCGGCACTATATTAGAGTACATTTCCTTCGTGAACTTGTATATATAGAAGAATTGTTTATCAACCATTTTAGATATAGTCAAAAATCAAATAACATACTTTATAATGTAACGACATATACATATGATCGCGTTTGGCTACTACCGATATACTCTCGAAATATCGATAATAGCCAAATGAATGCAAGAATGTAAATAACATAATGTAAGATGATGAATGTATTTAACATAAGCCTAACATTAACAGAAGAATAAAGCAGACGTTCATCGGTTTATTTTGACGAATAAATTAATAAGAATTACTCTGCCACATATTTTTCTTCAAAGCTTATATAGACGAAATACTGAAACGTATTATACCGCATACAAAAATAATCTCTTCTCTTTAATCTGACATGTTTGCCAAAAAGATGCATGGAAAACTTATTATTTCGCCCAATATTTTTCACAGAAGGACACGCTTCATTTTCTTACCATTTGCCTATTTACGTATTTATTAAATGCGTCATCCTGCTGATCATTAAGTAAAATCAGCAGCGGTGGCAGACAAACAAGAACAATAACAACGGCTGTGGCAGGCATAAAAGTGTCCTTGACATAAAGATGCTGGCATAGGCGAGCCGCGGTTCTGCGCCTGACACAGAGGCTGAGGCTGAGCACTTTATTAAGACATTTTACGTTGAAATTTATATAAAAGTAGAGAACAGCAGCAGCACACGAACACCCACAATGGCGGCAATAAAGCCAGGCGCAGCTGAGTTTCATGCAGGAATCGTGAGATTTATGACACAGCCGGTAGACAACAACAGCAGCGAAAACAAGAACAAGGACGAAGCCTGACGCCTGGCAAACTCAGATCTGCTCACGTTTCGCACGTTGAGGCTGTGCCATGTTTGGCCATAAAAGCCAAGCCAAAGACAGACAACGGGCCAGGCCACAGAATATATTGCCAACTTTTGGGCGATTTGTGGACGTTGTTTCGCCTTTTGATATAATTTGGATAAGTTCTTGGCTTACCTTAAGGCAAACCAACATTTTGATTTCATTTTATTAATTAAGTTAAACTCGGAGAGTTTGCATCAAGTGGATGGATAAGGTTGAATCTTGTTTGTGGATTTATTAATGAACACTTTTTTTGTTCTTGGCTAAGAGGAATGTTAGGAAAACTATCAATATTCAAAGACCTATAATATATATATTTATAATTTGAAAACAGAACCACGATAACATCAAATATTTATATTAATAAATGGCAGCACATTTTTAATTTCACATTTTCTCTCCACAATGAGAAACATATTTTAAGTTTGCCTTTTTTTTTAAATTTAATTAAGACTTTTAGCTTTAGCAAAAGGTCTGCTAGGGCACACATTTTTTTCAAAATTCAACAACAACAACTTTATGAGAGTTTAATTGCTTAAGAATTGCGTAGGCAACTCAACAAATTAAGAATTTATTTGGGGTACCGTTTCAAGGGGCAAAGTAAACATTTTTTCTTCCGCCTTTTCAAAGCTTGAAAATTTAATTAAAACAAAGTTAATTTATGCAGCACAACCGAAATTTGTTGTGCATAGTCTACAGAAAACGAACTCAACATTTTTTGCGGTTCACATTTGCAGGAGAAATTTATAAGGTTAAATGTTGGTGTCAATTGGTAAATGCTGGCATATAAATGGCGAAAGAGCAGCTGCTGCAGTAAACAAATTAGCTCGATTCAACTTGCACAACAAACACCCGCACACACACACACACACACACACACACGCACGCACGTTGTAAACAAAATATATGGTACATATGCCAACGGCAGCTGACACGCCACAAATAAAAAAAAAGAGGAATACAACCGCAGAGAACTTAAAAAAAAAATAGTAAAAAATACATACACAGTAAAAACTATTGTGAACGAACAACTTTAAATAGTTATTGTACAAAAATAAGCGTGAGATCAATAAAATATCTAACCAATGGAATATTTTGCAAGAAAGTAAAGAAAAATTTGCAGGCCAAAAGAGGTCGGTTCGTTAGTAGAGCTTTCACTGTACGTACATATACACACAAATTACAAAAAACAAAGCCAACAAATTGTGCAACATCTGAGCAAAATAAATAACAGCAAAATGCAAAAGTAAAAAAGTTGTAAAAAATTGTAAACGCTGCAATTTAAGACAAAGTCGTCTGTCAATAAAAGCGGTTTAAACGCGGCCTTTAACCAGCGAGTGAAAGCAGCGCGAGTATGGTGTGAGAGTGTGTGTGCTGCACGCTGAAAAGTATGCTACATGAATGCATAACCTGTGGGTCAGCAAAAATAATGTAGCCATGCTTCATTGAGCGTCGCCACTGACTGGCCTGAACAGAATTGGGGGTGGAGGACATAACGCTGGCTGCCCGGCTGCCTTTTGTGGTTGTATGATTATGACCGCAGCTACAAAAAACCCAGCCGACCAAAGCCAGCCCCAGCGCCAGCAACAACAACAGTTGGGCGAAAACAATGCTGCAACATTTGCCACAATGGGCACTGGGAATCAACGACAACCGTTGACCAGCTTGGTCAGGTGAAAATTTAAGTTCTCTGCGCGCTGAGCACAATGCCAGGTGCTCTTATTCCTTTATCCCCTGGCTCCTTTATCAGTATTTCGCTTTTGTTTTTGCCCTCTTCAAAAATAAACGCCAATTGTGGAGCAGAAAAAAGATTTTCAGCTGAAACTGTTTCAACTAAAATCATAGTTTGCGAAATCTATCTTTAAAATTGGCTTAAAGAGACAGAAAAGTTAAGGCAGTTTTAAATTTAACTTTTATTTAACCAGCTTATCTTTTTTTTTGTGTGAAAAACTCAAATAAACCGTACTTGTTTCCATATACTAAATATCCAACATTTTCATTATCTTTATCGTCTTGCTGTCTCTCTCTCTCTCTCCCACCCTTTCGACGTCAATTAAACCAGCCACATAAATATAAAGAAACAATTTGCCTGCTTCAAAAAAGAAAAACGCCCCATAAAATTAGCAATTTCCATGAAAATATTGTCGCTTTAATGTTAAGAAAAATGCGAGGCACATTTATAGCTGCGAGTTCTTTCGGGCACAGGCCATGCGGGCCATAATTCAGAGCTACGAGAAAAAACACACACAAACACACGGAAAGAGAGACATTTGGAGTCATTTGAGTGCCGCCTTTGTTATAAATACAAACATACCATAAAATATGTATATATATATGTATATGTAGTACATATGTATAAACATTCTTTTTTTTTTGTATTCTGAAAAGCCTGGGTAAACAAAAGTAAACACATGTCAGCTATAGAGCATCAAATAACGTTGCGAACTGAGCAACAAAGGCCACTAAAAATATTATATCTAATAAAGCAGCAGGCAAAATATAAAGCAAAACAACTGCGAGCCATAAGAGAAATGTTTTCAGCAAGAAAGAAAAAAAAATATATAAAAATAAAAACACACAACAACAATAACAAAAGGCATCAATCATAAGTCAGAGCACATGCTACATAATCTGCGTCCACTCCCCGCTCTCTTTCCCCCCTCTCTCTCTCTCTCTCTCTCTCTGTTAACAACTTGCCAGGCATCTGCCTTGGGGTGCTGGCCCCTATATTTATTTTTCAAGCTGTCTTAAAGACTGCAAAAAAGCATTGAAAAATAGATACTATATGCAGCAGTTCCCCCTCTCGCTCCCTCTCCATCTCTCTCTCTCCCTCTAGTTTGACATTCAACACTCAACGCATTGAAGTCTATTTACCACGCCTCAGGCAGCTGTTGGCTGCCGACGGCATATGTTCATTAAATTTATTAAATTACAGACACACGCAGCAAATTACATCAAGGACAACAAGTGTCAGGACATGCTCGATATATGCGGCAGTGGCAGCAGCAGCAGCAGCTGTGCAGACATTGTGCAACATTTAATAAAGACATGCGAAACTCTTAGAAAGATGTACGCTAATTGGCTGCTTACACAGGCAGGGGAAACACAGAAGGAGACTACATCATTAAATTAGCCGAAACGCGACTAGAAAAGCCAAATATGGGTAGATATTTTAACAGACTTCATTTAGGTTAACATTCCACACAGCTGACTGAATAATTGAATTTTGTATATATTAAAAAAAAAAAACATTTTTTAAGCTGAAAATTTTTGGTTGCCAAATTTGAAACTAACAAAAAAATATTCCATTGTATCTATGAAACGCCCTTAACTGAACAGGATTATGGGATTTATAACACAAAATGCAATTTTTGTAAATTTACAAGCAGCTCAAAAGTATTCAACGTGAATTTGCTGCCATTGTTTATTTGTTTATTTTGTACGAAGCCATTATTATTTTTTTCGCTATTTATTAATTAACTATAAATAAGTTTTTCAGCAACGAAATCCAGTGAATTTTTTATTGCACCCACTTTCACTTTTATTTGTACCACATTGTATGCCTCAATTGTTATGCAAACAAATGAAAATTAAAATAAGAGTATTAAATTTTATAGAAAACTTTTGCGCAGCAAAACACAAATAAATGGCAATTAGTAAACAATGCAGGGCTTTTGGAAAAGTATAAAAAAATGTAAGTGTAATGTGAATGCAGGTGCAAGGAGTAGGCTAGACTTGAGCATACCACGTTAAAATATTATAGGCTTTAAATATACAAATACAACTGAAATTATTTATTTAAAAAAAAATTATTTTAATAATTTATATAATTAAATAGTTTTTATTTTATAGTTATCAAAATAAACACAGCTTTGAATGCTGCTAATTTTAGGGAGCTCTTTGTAAAAACCCAAAGCAAAAAAGAAAACAATGCCACGCCATTCGGTCGTGCCACACTTTTAACCAATTCAACCAACCGAATAAAGCTTTTAATTGTTGCCAATGGATTAAGGTTTATGTGCGTATACTTAATATCTTTGTGCGCTCGTTTGGTTTGTTTGGTTGCCAGCCGGATTGTTCAGTTATTTTTCTTTCTTTTTTTTGTTTACAGTTTTTTTTTACTGGCTTTGCATCTGTGCTAATAGTAATTAAAACTATAAATTTTCAAGTGAAATTGTACAAAAAGCACGCGTGAAATAATAATAATAATAATAATATATACATACGCGCATTGTGTATATATGCGTTTTTAATCGCTTTTTTATAACCAATTAATTGAAATATGATTGGTAATTAAATGCATACTTGATGGCCAGTGGCATATTTTCATTTTTCAAACATAATTAATGCCACTGTATAAATAAAAAATAATAAAAACAAAATATGTAAGTGTGCTCAATTAAAGTTGAAGCGGGCAACAACAAAAAAGCGGCAAAAAAATGAAAACAAAAGAAAAACTATAGCCTACTTTTCAGCGTTCAATAAAAGCGGACAATGACGGTACGGCAAAGCGCGGCACGTGCCAGCCCGGCGTCTAGTCTCGAAAACTAATTGAAAGGCAGACAGACGACAGTCAAGCGGCGTCTGGGTGGAAAAAAAAAAAGAAAAAAAAAAGAAACAAACCAGCAGGAAAAACAAATTTGCATACGGCACAGAATGGCCCACAGCCAGCAGCCTACAAAACGAAAAAAACGAAAGAAAAGAAAATAGAGTGGCCAAGACAGAAAGGAGCAGGGCAAAACTCGAACTGGAGCACAGCTGCTGCTGCTGCTGATGTTGGCTTTGCGTCCTTGCCATCGTTATTATCCTGTTATCTCTCTAATAATGCCTCAGAGAGTTTGTAATTAAATTTTTCAAAAACTGTAGCGCCCATCGTTAGAGGACAACCCGTAGTCATAGCCACAGGAGCAGCAGCGGCGGCAGCAGCGACAGCGACAGCATCAGCTGCTCATCTCTGAGATGCAAAAAGCTTTAGATACAAACTAGGTGCGGAACGGAGGGACGACGGGTCGCATAAAGAACGTTACGCGCACGAGTGCCACTAGTTAGTTAGATAATAACGCTCAACGGATGCTGTTCAAAGCGGAAACGGAAGTTAAGTTAAGCGCACTACTAAACAGATACTCAAGAGCAGCCCAAGCCCAACACACACACGCACACACCAGCCACTAAAGCGCCCAGCAGCCAGGCAGGGGACATTGCGCTAAGCGAATGTCTAAATGAATGACAAGTTGTCCGGCGATTGTGTGCCTGAAAACGTTTTCGCTGAGATTTTAATACAATTAAGGTGGATTTAAAGGTGATCATTATTTACAACTGGTACACAAATTAAGTATCAGTATTCTTGGTTCAACCATACATATAAATAAACGTTTCTAAATATACACAAAATATATTTAAATATGGAAATCTAAATAAAACCCATTATCAAAACCCAAAAGTATGCAGAAAATTTGATATCTGACGAAAAATTTCTAAAGTAAAAGTTTCTAAATATACATAAAATATTTTTACCAATGGAGATTTGAATATATGCATTTTCAAAGTTTTGCAAGTAATCCCCAAAAAATATAAAATAAATTTATTATATGACGAAAACACATCGAAAGCGATTTTAACAGCATTCAAGGACGTTTTCATATCTCTAATTTTCAAATTTAAAAGTTTTTTAGGAATCCAAAACTGAATATACCAATTTCCAAAATTTCGCCAGCATCCCTAAAAAGTATGCAGTAAATTTGATATATGGCGAAATCACAGCGAAAGAGTTTTTAACAGCATTCAGTTCCGTTTTCACGGCTTCTAATTATGACTCGGAGTGGGCTCCGTCGCGTCGTTGTCTATTTTGCCTTGTTGCCGCCGCTAAAGCAGTCGCTTGTTACACCCACTAACACAAATTAGTTACTACGCATCGGCCATAAAAAGCAGCACAACAACAACTAGATGCGAGTCTGGCTGTGTCTGGGCACTTGTGCAACCGCAGACAACTCCACAGTCACGTCAAAGGCTGCCCCGTTGGAGGTTGGTGAAAGGGCGTTCGTGTGGGCGTGGCCAGCGTATTTCATTTCACTTTGTGAAATTCGTGTGATGTCTATTTAAATGGTTACGTAATTGCATAATTATATGGCTGCCCAGCAAGCCGAAACTTGCACAAAGCGAGCGCCCCCCATAAAGTTTGTTTTTTTGCGTAATGGGGGACAAAAGTGGAACCAAACTTTTGGCCAGACACGTGCAGAAAATAGATAAATAATGAACACACACACACACACAAAAAATATATATATGGAAGAGCTGTCTGCACGTCACAGGCATTTAATTAAAAAGCATAAATCAAAATGTTGACAAGTTTAAGGAAATCATTTTCCAAACTACACAGAAAATGAACACACCAAATTTACAGACTGCTCTGGAAATGCAAATGCATTTAATTAAAACAAAAATCCAACAATGTGTGGCCGAACAAGAAGCAACAACGGAAGATGGTTAGAAAAGATGGAACGACCTAACGCAGATCAAAAAAATTTCCCATCCGCAGCACGTTTTTCAATTAAAACCTCGTTGCGGCACAATCTTGGGATTTTTGTTTGGTCCACAAACGAAGCAAACTGTCAACAGGAAGAAAAAAAAGGAGAATATATAGAGAAGGCAATGCGTGAAAAATCGCGCTCGTGCTTATTGCCGCATAACCACCGTTGCACGTGATTTGTACGCGATTTTTGGTATTCTTTGACCAATTGATCAGAGGCAAAACATTTGTGGCCAATGCACATGCACATAATTGCCAATTGAATTGCGGTTTAATATTTTTGCAAATTGCTAAATGTTGTTATGCCAAAATATTCATCTGTTTAGTGGTTGTTGCTATTGTGGCGCCATTAACTATGCTTTTCAAATTTGTTGATTCACAGCTAAGCCTTGCATAAATAAAATATATGTTTGAAACTATTTATAAATAAATTATTTAAGCTATCGAATGAGACAGAAAAGGTAAAACTAACAAACTGCGAGTGTTAGACTACAAATGTATTTGTTATTTAAATATTAAATTAGTTGAAGATAAAAATTATTTTTTAATTGCAAAAATTTATATAAAATTAAATTGTTTAAACTTTGATTATTAAACTCTCAATTCTTTATTGTTCTCAACTGTCTGGTTAAACTAATTGCCTGTCAGCGTGTGGAGCTGGCTTTAAAACGTTGACCCTTCGGGAAATTCTCAGAATTATGCATGGAAACTCTAAATGAAAATCAAATGCGCAGCAAGTAAAGAAGAAATCAAAACATTTATCAAATATGCATTACGCATATTAAAAATCAATTAAATATTTATGCAAACACACAGTGGCAAGCACTCAAAATGACTGCCAAAAAGCGGCAACAGCAACAATAACAATAAAATGGCAGAAACACAATTTGAATTATGCGAGAAGCAGGAGCAAAAAACCTTGTGTAGTAAGAAGCGAAGAGCAAGCGAGAAATTGTAATGTAATTGAGGCAAAAAACAATAAATAAAAGCAAATGAAATTAAAAATTTATTATGCTCAGCTGTTGTGTTGTTGTTGTTGTTGTGTCGAATAAGAAGCGCCAACAGCAGCAGCCAGAAGCGGAAATGGATATTGCTGTGAAAAACAGACACACACACACACAGGAACAGCTCGAGTGAATAGGATGGGCAACAGCGGGAGGACAATGAAGCTGCTGCTGCTGCTGCTGTTGAAGTTTTGCATTTCCGGTATGCAAACAGCAGCAGCGGCAACAACAGCAACAACAACAACACGCAGACACATGCTCAAGACATAAAAATGTGTAATTGTTGTTGCCTTGTTTTTGTTGCTGTTTGCCATTGATAAAGCTTAACAGCCAAGGCAAACGAAGTGCAAAGAGCGGTAACGGCAACAGACAAAAACTCATTTGCATTTAACACATTCAGAACAGTAGCACAGCGGCTATAACAGCAACTAGGCAATACAGTAGAAATTAACTAAAAGCAATTCAATAGCAATAGAATGTTTATTCAATAAATATTTAGAAGTGTGACTAACATTGAAAACGAAGATAATTCTTAAGAAATTAGATATGTAGAAATATGATCAAAATATTGTACTTTATTATTGTCAGAATTTTTATAATTTATTCGGATAAAAATTGTAAATGTTAAAATTTAATTTTAAACATTTTGAAAGTGAATTGCAAAAACTGGTCTATCACAAATATACAGAATTTGAATATAAACAATAAACTTATGAATTAGATTTAGCGAGCTCAAATGCTATTTATTTTAAAAAGAAGGAAAATTCTTTAGATGTATCTGATTCTTGAACAAAAACATATTTGACCTAACAATTGAATCTAAACAATTACAGTACACAAATAAAATATACATTCTTATATATCTCAAGAAGTAACACAAAATAAACTGTAAAATTTAATTTTAAATGTACAAGAATTTAATTGAAATAAAACGGCACTTGAAGAAAGCAATAAAAAACTTGATTTGCGCCTAGCTGCACTTAAGCAATTCTTACTGTACTAACAAACTGAAGACACTCGCAGATTCAAGCACACACGCCGCACACACACACACACACACCGTCACATAATTTACAACAATAAAAATACCTTTAACGTATGTCTCTTTTAACTCTTTAATTACGCTTAATTATTTATTAAGCAGATTGCGTTGAGCTGCGTTGGAATTTAATTTGGGCGGCGCGTATTGCGAACAGCTCAGGAATAAAGGATGTAGGACGAAGAAGTCGGGCAACCAGTTGTTGCCTGGCCCGCCTGTCATTACTTTGGTTACTTTTGGTCTTTGCTCTGGCGTGTGCCCGGGCACTTTGAAGTGCCGCAGCACTTTTTGGCATACACTTTTTATGGCGGGCCCGAATTTTGCGACTCGTTTCCTTCTACTTCTCTAGCCGTTTATTCAATTTGCTTTGATGCATGACAAAACCTGAACTAGATATCGACACGGATCAACGGTCGCCGGTATTTTTAATTGCGAGCCAGTTAGAATAGGGTTTTGGTAAAAATTGTTTTGCCTGCCTGGCAGCAAACACAAACAACGCTTAGCGACGAGTGGACGACGATGATAACGACGACGACAGGGACAACGCGCATCCGCACCGTTTGAATGCACGATTTGTACTAAACTCGGTGGCTCGAATCGTGCCACATTGCGCTCGGCAAATGCCAATGGCAAATTGAATTCAACCGCTGTCGTCCTTCGCGTCGGGACTTGCTCTCTGTTTACAGGCGGCAAAGTGTACTAAATATTCAGGCGACTTTTCGCTCGTGCTACGTTCTATTCTCTCAACCAGAAGCAAAGGCTTCGTTTCGGGCCCGAGCATCTGCCTCGAGAGTCGCCTGCTCGTGTCCACATGTTGCCGTGGCCAGCAACCTGTTAGACATCCTTGCAAGTAGAGAGTGGCTGGTGCGAATGAATGAATGAATGCCAATTGCAGCGGACTTTGAAGCCTTCAAATGTCGATGGTCAATTTTACGAAATTTTAGTTTTCATTCTATGCAGTGTTCATATTATGAATAGCAATAAAAAAAAGTGAAATAATTTTTAAATTAGTATAAAACCAATCATACATTTTTTTAATTATATACAAAGAGTTGTTGACAATATCACTAAAATATTTGCAAATTTTGTCTGGCCATTTGGCAATTTTAAATATAATTAGAGAATAAATTTCAAAGTCTGATCGTTATTTATATAAAAATATAAATACGGAGAGTAACTTCCATAATAAAATGCACGACTTTAGACCATATTATGCCAACATATAAAAATGCTTAATTAATTCAATTCTAGTACAACATTATATTTAGAATAGTTTTTAATAAAAAATATTAAATAAATGCAATTTATTTAAATTGTTAATGCCACATTTCACAAAGAACTTCAGCTACTTATGGGAAATTTCGCAATATTTTGAAGAGAAAATTACCCCAGAAAAGAGCGCGCAGGCGCACTACCTCGAAACGGTTAAAGAGGAGAATCCCGTCATTTAAAACGGTTAAAAAAAAGACGAGCTAAAAACCCACAACAAAATGTAAACAAAATTAAGATAATTCAAAAACAAACCAAATGGTTTTTGAACGTAGCCCCAACGACTATTCAAATTTGAGAACCGATTCAAGTATAAGTTCTCTATCTACCCCAGCCCACGTTTCTTCGTTAACCTAAGCCCATTGCACTCGATGTTAATACAGCTCCTTTGGGCACCACAAATACCAACTAACTAACCAACTAAAACCAATCCCAAACCAAAAACCAAACTCAGCTAACAACTGATGTACCGATGCAATACTATTCCGCTCGACTGTGGCAAGCTGGCCTGTCTAACAAATGCCAGCAACTTTAACCGCGAAAAAAAGCCAAAGTAGAAGCGAAACGCCTGTGTCCTCAACAAACAGAACAACAACAAAAACATACAAGACTTCTAGCGGTATACAACCGACTGCAACATACTCTAAGTTATTGGTTTAATATTACCAACATTTTAGCGTAGACTTTTACCCTATGACTTTAGGAAACAGTTTTTCAATTGCTGATAAATTGCTTGGCCGAATTATCTTTGGTTCGATGTTTAAATATGATTTTTTTTTTACAATTGTAATCGCAGTAAAATTTAGACATACTTTTTGGCATTAACAAATATTTTTTTATATAAATAAAAATTACTAAATGCTTTTCATTTGAAATAAGTGCTCTAAAACAAAAATATGACTAAAAATAAGACAGTTTCAAAATTAAAAATAAATGCTTTTTAATAAAAAAAAATTAAATTACGACAAGTATAGAACACAAATTTATTAGACATTTTTACTATTATGAATTAATTATTTTTTTTACCCTAAAGTTCGAAATTTGTAGTTTTAAAATAAGAATTTTTCTTTTGGCGTCTTTTCTTTAAGGAAGATTTAATCAAACAATTTTGTCGATGGGTTTTGTTATATAAATCTTAATACTTTGTCTGAGGGATGTTTATAAATCCGAGTACAAATCAAAAATTTGGCCATAACGAATATACTCATTTTTACTTTGTGAACAGTATAATATACGACAGCGGGTTAATGTTGGCCTGTGCCGCTGTGGTCGCCGCCACAACGACAATAAATACGCAACAACAGCAACAACAACAACAAGAACAATAACAACAGCAACGACAAGAGGTAGCTGTGAGAGCAACAGCGTCAGAGTCTACGTCTAACAGGCATATCAACAGCATCATGATGTAAAAACTTTTTGCATTCGAGAGCCTTAAACCACCTTCAACCAGCTAACCGCGACCCCTCCCTTACCCCACCCCCCCAACCACACCGCTAGAGTCCGCTGCTGCTGCTGCTGGTTGCCCTCCGTCGACCCCGTCAACAATTTTTGTTTACAAACTTTTGCTTGTTTGTGTATTGTGCGAAGCGGTTGTAGGCAACAAAAGAGGGGCAGGTGGGCAACGGCGGCGGCAGCTGTTGCTGTGTTAGCATTGTCCACAAAGGACTCACAGGACTTGCCTCCACTGCCATCAAGTTGGGCGCGTCGCGCCAAAAGTTGCAAATTTGTGTTTTTTTTTTTATATATATAGTATATATATTTTTTTTGCTTTCTTTACCCCACCCGCTTAACCGGGAAATTCCTGATGCGATTATGAGACGCCCTGTTAAGTCGAGCCGCAGCCCACCGCCAAGTGGTTGGTTAGGCTTGCCGGGGGGAAAGGAGCGCTGAAATGGATCACATGACAAAGATGCTAAATATTTGCGGCTATGCGGTCAGGTGATAAACAAGATGCTGAGTTAAGGTAAAGCCGAAAGGAATAAATACCAACTTATTTCTTATTTATATTATATACAAGGTAGCAAATATATGAAAGTTAAGCATTAGAAATTCAACTAGTATAAGGAAAAGTATTTTTTATTGATAGAAATGTAACTGGGAGAAAGGTAAGCTATGAGTATATTAAACAAATTTAGCAATATTATATTATATATAAATATTACTAATATACAAATTGATATAAAATATATAAAGACTAAGCGGCTTTAACTGTAAATATGTTGGAGAAAATCGATAGAATTCATATGATAAACTATACTATCTAATTCGTTTACATACATAAACGCACACATATGTATATAATTTCTACATATACCTCACGCTAATCTACGGAACCCATTACTAATTTAATTTGAAAATTATGCCTCAATGGGATATTCGTGGAATAAAATCCATTTCATTTGAATGACCACCCTAACACATGAGGAGCCCAACCCTTTCACTTACGCTTAACAGATACAAAGTTGAGTCTGAGCGCACTTACCTGCAACGAGAAGACAATAAAAAATGGAAATCAATTGGCTGTATCATAAACAGTGCTTCGAATTGATTATAAAGTCGTAGTAGCTTCTAAGCAAAGTACTTGAAATCCACTACAAGACAGACAGACAGACAGACAGACAGGCAGACAGGCAGGACAAGCAAGCATAGACATACACACTCGCACACTCGCACACACACACGCCCGCACGCACAACTTGAAAAGGCCTCGGCCACAGCGAAGTGCACTCAGACCTTTCCATCAAACTAGGAAACCCCGCACATTCTCCTCCCCCTCGGCTCCTTCTGGACGACCCGCAATGCAATAACGCCGACAGATTACAAAGTGCACATGTGGTGCGCCATAAAGTAGTGGGTTGCACAATGCCAGCGCAGCGAGCGGAAATCCATGTTGCAACAACAACAATAATAGCAACACGAACATCAAGCACAAGTCCAGGAGACGCAACGCACTGCCGTGGCCAAAAGCCTCTATCTCCCCCCCCCTCCCCCTCGCTCCGCCCTCTTCCCGTGGCCTTTTGCCGAACTCCATTAAGTTTACGCGACCAGCAACACGAAGAACTTTACTTTTGTGGTCGCTGGGGTCGCAGCTTCTGTTGTTGTCGTTGCTGTTGCTGAAGTTCTTGCTGTTGTTGCTTTCAGTGTGTCCAAATGTGTAGTCGTGTCTATCGATGTCTCTGCCGCTGCCCTTTTGTTGTCGTTGCCCTTGGCAACCATGTAAGGTCTATCTCGCATATGAACCGCAGCCTTTGAGGCATCCGCTGGAAGAGGAGCTGGCGCAACAACGTCCCAGTGTTGTAAGTGCTACCAGCTTTGCGGCCTCACATTCCACTCAGCGTCTATTTCATTATGTAGATTTCACGATGAAATACCGTCCAATGTGTGCAAAGCGTTTTGGCGAACATTGCCAAAAGTGAAAAGCGTATTACACACAATTAGTAGAGAAGGAAACTATGGGAATATGGAAATGCCATACCTATAAAGCTAATGTAAATCAAAGTAAAAACAAAGTTTAAAGGTAAATTGTACGATGCACACAATTGGACGGAATTTCCTTAATATGTCCATATTTGGGTCCGTATTTGGAATATGAACTACTCCCAAAAATTTCAAAAAAATTTTATTTTCAAAAATGAATCTATTTAAAATGCCGAATGAATCTAGAGGACAAACCATGATCAAAATGGCATCAACCATGAAAATCAGTTATATTTTGGCAAAGTTATGAGAGTTTGAAATATGGGAGCTATGGATCCGAGAGCTTTACATGTTAAAATTTTGGTAAATTTTAACATGATTTTTGACCAAAAATCGGTTTTAATGTTGTTTTTTATGCTAATTGTGGCAACCACAATCGTTTAAAAATAGAAAATCTGGATTCTAAATTTTGAAAAACAATTTTTTCGAAAATGAGTAAGGGGGGAGTACATGCTTTTTTCACCAAAAATTTCCAAAAAATTTTATTTTCAAAAATGAATATATTTCAAATGCCAAATCAATCTAGAGGACAAACCATGACCAAAATGACATCAACCATGAAAATCGGGTTTATTTTGACAAAGTTATGAGAGTTTGAAATATGGGAGCTATGGATCCGGGAGCTCTACATGTCAAAATTTTTGTAAATTTTTGCATGATTTTTGACTAAAAATTTGACCCCCTCAGAATCACTTTTAATGTTGTTTTTTATACTAATTGTGACCACCACAATCGATTAAAAATGTAAATTCGCAATTCTAAATTTTGAAAAAAAAAATTTTTCGAAAATGAGTAAGGGGGGAGTACATGCTTTTTTCACCAAAAATTTCAAAAAAATTTTATTTTTAAAATGAATATATTTAAAATGCCGAATCAATCTATAGGACAAACCATGATCAAAATGCCATCCACCATGAAAATCGGTTCGGTTTTGACAAAGTTATGAGAGTTTGAAATATGGGAGCTATGGATCCGAGAGCTTTACATGTTAAAATTTTTGTACATTTTAACATGATTTTTGACCAAAAATTTGACCCCCTCAGAATCGGTTTTAATATTGTTTTTTATACTAATTGTGACCACCACAATCGATTAAAAATGTAAATTTGCAATTCTAAATTAAAAAAAAAAAATTTTTTTCAAAATGAGTAAGGGGGGAGTACATGCTTTTTTCACCAAAAATTTCAAAAAAATTTTATTTTTAAAATGAATATATTTTAAATGCCGAATCAATCTATAGGATAAACCATGATCAAAATGCCATCCACCATGAAAATCGGTTCGGTTTTGACAAAGTTATGAGAGTTTGAAATATGGGAGCTATGGATCCGAGAGCTTTACATGTTAAAATTGTTGTAAATTTTAACATGATTTTTGACCAAAAATTTGACCCCCTCAGAATCGCTTTTAATGTTGTTTTTTATACTAATTATGACCACCACAATCGATTAAAAATGTAAATTCGCAATTCTAAATTTTGAAAAAAAAATTTTTTCGAAAATGAGTAAGGGGGGAGTACATGCTTTTTTCACCAAAAATTTCAAAAAAATTTTATTTTCAAAAATGAATATATTTCAAATGCCGAATCAATCTAGAAGACAAACCATGATCAAAATGCCATCAACCATGAAAATCGGTTCGGTTTTAACAAAGTTATGGGGGTTTGAAATATTGGAGCTATGGATCCCAGAGAGAGGAAATGTGTATTTTGAACTTGTATTACACAGTCGGCTACCTCCGAGTGCAATGTTCTAACTTGTTTTTTATTGTAAAATAAATTCATATTTTTCGTATTTTGTCAAAAATTTTGATATTGATATATTATTATATTTATTACATAGATTTACATTTAAAAATTGAATTCAATTACTCAAGATATTTGATATAGTGTCCTTTAACACACTACAATGATTATCATGAGGGAATATGTATTTAATTTTAACACTAGTGTTCTTGTTTTAGCAATAAAATGTCTAATACAATTTCGATAAAACAAAACATTTCGAGGAGAGTAGTTTTAGCACCCTATTATATAGCTTGCAGCATTCCTTGAAATCAACTGCCACAGAGTCTACGTGCCACAAACAACTAGACAATGCGACAAAAGGAAGTTCATGCAGCTTTGCCGCTGCTCAGCACTGTGTTGCAACTCGGAGGACACAGAGACAGTTGCCCCACGCCCAGCCCATTATTTGGCATGCCATCAAAGACCCCGAGACAGCTGCAGAAGACATGGGCCCATACCGAAGGCCTTAAAAAAAAAAGAAGAAATAACAAGAAAAAAATGAAAGAGAAGAGAACACAACGGATGAGCACAGAGAATGTGAAGTGCAGCGCACATACAAAACAGATAAATGGTAGCAACTTTTTAAACAAAACCAGCGGACGGGGCCCAGTGCATTGAGTAGACCAGCCCCTAACGAACTCCCAACCCCAACTAGACGTATTTTTGGTGCCCTGAAGCGGTAGCATTGAGACGAGACAAAATGCAAAATTATGCGGCAGTTGCAAGCAAAAGTTTATGGTTGACCCAAGCGCTGAGAGAGAGAGAGAGAGAGAGAGAGAGAGAGGGAGAGAGAGAGAGTGAGGAGCAGGAGGCAAAGCCAAGTGCATTTATTGTCTTTGGGCGAAGCAGTCGAGCACGCAAATATGCTGCAAGCCGAATGATGTTGCCCCGAGAGGAGTGGCACGCACACGCACGCACACTGAGACAACAAACAGGAAGTACGCATTTCCTGCACTCGAACTGAAACTCTCTGCAATGTTGTAGAGACTCCTCAGTGCGAATGTCGCGACAACGTCGACAAACAACTTTTGACACAAAAGTGCTGAAAACTGTTTTTCTTTAGCCAGTTCCTGTGTCTGCCCACGTTGCCAAATTAATTGAAAATGACTAGACCTAAGGGAGCTGGCCGAGAGCGAGAGGGCCGATGAGGAGAAAAGGGAGACGGAGCGAACTAGAGCCATTGCCAGACAATTTCGAGTAGTATGTGTGCCTTGATCTTGACGCTGTCGCCTGTCCCTGAACTTGGTCCCTGCCCGGGCGCACAGTCCAGCAGCGGATGTATGTGTGTGTGTGTGTGTGTGTGTGTGTCGCCCTGGCCAGCGGCACAAATGAGTTTCGTGTCACAAGTTGACCCAGCTGAGATTAAGTGGGCGTTTAATTTGCCAACTCTCGCTGGGGTCGCCGCTCTTGGCTCACAGAAATTGCGTTAATGTAATCCCCGCATGGCGTATGCCAGCGTTTTTTGTGACCCCCCTCTGTTTAGTTTTTTGGTTGAATTGTCGCTTGGCTGGTTCCGGTCGTTTTTTTTTTTCCTTTTCGAGGGCGGTCAACACTTGCTGTGCTTTGTCCTTGAGCTAAAGTGAGTCCTCGACTTACTGACTGCTTGTCTGGCTGATCTCTGCGCGGTATTTTAACTTAATCAACAGAGTAAATAACACGTCCGCTTGTCATAATTTGTTTTTTCCTTCGTTTATTTAGTGTACTTAGTTGATTTTTATGAAGTTGTTGGACATGCGAGTTATGAAAGTTATTAGCAACGACATTAAATTAAGATTAATCAGCGCCAATTTCTTTAGATGCTATTTACATTATAAATAAAATTGTACTATATTTTATTATTAACCCTAAAAATATGTTTACGTTTCTTTTAAAGGCGATGCAGAAAATAACATCAAAATTACATTTTCGCAAGTCATCAATCAAAAGAAAAGAGTGAGTTAGAGCCCTGCTTGCAAAAGAAAAATTCAAATCTCCCCATTTCATATAATTGAATAAACATCAAAACTGCAAATTTTCTTTGTATATATTTTCAATTTATAAATCTGTCAAATCAGGGTTTATGACAAACTACAGCAGTTTCAATTAAATATTTATCAAAATAAACAAGGCTCTTAACTCATGTCCGACAAAAATTGCAAAGTCTTAACTTTCCAACTTTGGACATATGCTTTTGTTTAAGCCGTCGAGCGTGCCAAAAAAACAAAAAAAAAAAAAAATTTCTAAGAAAAGCTGTTATTATTTGGCTAGAAAAAAGCCAAAAATGAAAAAAATACAACGAAGCGAAGCGACAACAAATCGAGCAAATCCCCAAGTAGCTTAGCTCCTGGTTGCTTGGCTCTCCTTCCGGCTGATTGCAGCAGTCAGAGTTGGACTCGGAGAGCCAAAGGCAGCGCAGAGCAATTAATGTGAAAATTTCAAAAGAAACCAAAAAAAAAAACATAAAAAAAGTGCGCTTCAGCGGAAAAACACAAACAGCTAAAGAAATCTGAGCGAAAAGTCCCCAGCCAGCTGAAGTGATTTTCGCACTAATTAACTGCACTTAGTTGACACATACCAATCTATTCACACACACACAGACATACACGCCCTCGCACACACACACACACACACACTGCGTTGTTGGCATAATCAGCAGCAGTGCAGCATTTTAATTGGTTTCCAGCGCTGCCAATATAAAGTCCCACATGTGCAATTGGAATTTCTAGAGAAATTATAGAAAGTAAATGAAATGTATGAATGTGTGCGAGTATGTGTGTGCGTGTGTTTGTGTAGCTTTGCTGCTAATGCTGTGGGTGGGCACTTTGGCTGCAACTTAATAATTACGTGGCTCGGTTGACAGCTTTACTGTGGCCTCAAACTCAACAACACGCCCCTGGTTTTGACTTCGGGTTTAGTTTTTATGTTATCGCTGGCAGCGCATGTCAAAGGACATGAGCTATTCCAAAGGCTTTATACAATTTGAATGCCTGCTAATGAGGCAAAAACCCACGTGTTCTATGGCCTTGCGTTTGAGCAACGCAAGAGTTCTAAATAAAAAGTACGGAACACATAAACCTCTTAATTGAAATAATTTTAAAAAATATATACGAAACAGTCGAGTTTTTTACTTGAAAATTATCCCTGATCTACAAGAATTAACTCTAATATAAGAGTGTACTTTTGATTTTGGACAAAATATGTTTTTTCTTAATTTTTACAAGTTTATATTAACATTTCTTGACTCAAAATAAATTTAATTTCTTCGTAACGAAACATAAA
Source organism: Drosophila sordidula (assembly GCA_035047465.1). Classification (NCBI taxonomy): domain Eukaryota; kingdom Metazoa; phylum Arthropoda; class Insecta; order Diptera; family Drosophilidae; genus Drosophila; species Drosophila sordidula. Next base: position 2,341,219 of record JAWNPQ010000090.1, on the reverse strand, counting down.
ATATATAACTACATATAATCATAATCTATAGCAGAGTCTGCCCCCAGGCCTTTTATTCTACTCTTTAATGTTCAAAATAAAAAGTACGCAACACATAAACCTCTTAATTGAAAGCCCTTTGACAATCGCAGAGAAGGGATACTTTATTTATGAAAAATAATTTTAAAAAATATATACGAAACAGTCGAGTTTTTTACTTGAAAATTATCCCTGATCTACAAGAATTAACTCTAATATAAGAGTGTACTTTTGATTTTGGACAAAATATGTTTTTTCTTAATGTTTACAAGTTTATATTAATATTTCTTGAGTAAAAATAAATTTAATTTCTTCATTACGAAACAAACATAGAATACATAACTACATATAGTCATAATCTATAGCAGAATCTGCCTCCAGGCCTTTTATTCTACTCTTTAAATGTACTCATTTTATTATATGCTCTCTAAACTCGAAAATAGCTTAAGCCAAAACTCGCCAGCACAGCTCAATTTTAAACAAGAACGTAATAAACATTAAGCTAAATGTTACGATCCAAATGAGACACAATCGAAAGGTGAGAGCCAAGACAAAAAAAAGAGTAAATAAATAAAAACAAAATACAGCTAGGAAAATAACAAGCAACTGGAAACTGCAAGCGGTAAAAGTAAACAGCAAGTGCCATAAAAATTGCGATGCTTGGAGCCAAAGCAGATCATATGAGCATTAGGAGAGTGAAGCAGAGCGGCGCCAAGTGCATAAAGAGCAGAAACAGGCCAAGGATTGGATGACTGGGCCAAAGGAATTGGCTTGGCCCAAGTTTTCACGAAACGAGTCAACAACTGCGGCAGGGCACACACACACACACACACACACACGTCCGTTAGAGCTCATAAAGGCCATGCCAGGTTGGCATGGAAGAGGAGAGAGCACATGATAGGACAGGACAGGACAAGCCAAACGAAACCAATTGAAGAAATGCTGCTGACACGTGAAGACGACAGCGACGAAATTAGTTAGCACTCGAGCTGCTTTTGGCCCAGGTCCAGCAGCAGCAGCAGCAACAGCAGCAGGACACACTCACACACACACACACACACACAAAACTGGCAGGCAGGAGAACGCCACGTTGCTAGATTACAACACCTGCGGGTAAAAGTCGAGTTGAGACTTAGCCGCCTGCCGCTGCTTTTGTAGCTGCTGTTTTTCTTATACCCTGTGCCCATAAAAATGAATAAAAAGCAAAGGGTATGCTGCAGCTGGCAGATATATATAGAGGCGATCTGTTTATAAGTTAAATTCCATGATTACATAAATAATAAATTATAAAAATAAATTATTCTGCTGATCAATTTAATTATAGATTATTGATCACTCTCAAGAAGTTCTCGGGCATTTATCGATTTTGGCCTATGAGAATATTTAAAAATTTGTATACCGCAAAAATAACTAGAGCTTTCAGTCTGACTACAAAATAATGGAAAATTTGGAGGAATTACCTTATCTGTATATATATATACTGTATACATTTATGCACGTGTATGTGTCTGTGTAAGCGTGAATGATTGGCACGGCAACGAAAAGGGTATCTTCAGGTCGCTCAACCTAAAGCAAAGCAATCTTGTTTCTCTTTTTTTTTCGCTTCCCCTTGTGTCGTGTGCTGCAGCAGCAATTAAATAGCTTCGAGCACACTGAACTCAATTGCAGCAATTTCAATAACTGTTAAGAACACTCAAAGGTACAAGTTTTGGACAGACGGCGCCCGATAATCTGTCATGCAGCCCCGGCGGCAGGCTCATTCCTCAAATCCTTAACCCCCATTGAAGCACCCACACCGTGTTTATGGCACTTGACCAAGTTGCTCTTGCACTCACCTATTTTGTTAATTTGCTTGCAATTGCCGAAAAGGAACACGAATGATAAAAATTTTTAGATTTGGTCTATTTCGAATTTTTTATGCTTATTATATAATGTATATAAGTATATATATATGTCTATATATATGTATTTTTTTGCAAATTATGTTTAGATCGTGACGCGGTACGGCCGAAAAGTTAACACATTAAGAATTTTGCCACTAAGATGCCGAAATTTAACTTTTATAAAATATATGTACGCTACACAATCTGATTTTGTAAACAATAGAATAAAAAAAGTTGACATAATTTGAGACATGGTGCATAGAGTGCTGAGATGAAAATAACAATAATGATAATTGGGTCGAAAATTGTAGAATTGAAATGAACGATTGAAGAAATATTAAATGCATATTATTATATATTTAAATACATTCCCGTGTCCTTTTATTATCAAATAAACTCTGTAGAGTGTTTCTTCAAAAGTAAGCCTATAATTTTAAAAAATTCTTATAAAATACAAATTAAATAAGAATAAAATAAAATATTTAGTAATAGAAATTTAAAATTAATTATAATTATGGTCAACAAGCCCTGCTTTTTTTACCGGCAAGTATATAATACGTAATTCATTCTGGCGCTTATCTCTTCAGTTTGAGCAATTAATCCCAGAAATAACTTTACAAAACTTAACAGCTGAAATGCCACAAAGCAGACCTCTCCAATAATAATTACCCAAAGGCAGAGGCCTTACAAAACTGCCAACTGGGCGCATTCTACGACTTTTACAACAGGTTCTCCCCAACTTAGGTTCAGTTTAAGCAGAACAACGGCCCAGCAGCTTACTTATTAAGTTGTTTTCAAAACTAGCAGCAAAAGTTGAATTATAAGCCGCCAAATGATGTCTGTCGCCTATGCAAACACACAGCCTTCCCAAAAACTTCAGAATTGTCTGCCGTGCCGGAGAGCTGAGATGTCTTTCCCCCCTCCCCCCTCTAAAAAAAAGGGAGCCACTTAAGATGCTTAGCGCCATGGCAAGCGAAAATAATGACGCTCATAAAAACTAACTAAACAGAAAATAAAGCAAACAGCATCAAAGGACGACAACGTGAAATACAGTAATATATAGAGATAGGACGTCGAACGAAACGAAAGCTCTATGTATAGAGGAGTTGGTTGACGATGGCAGCCTGTTGGCTTCTTTTAGTATGCCCTGTAATTTCAGCATATTAAGGAGAATATATGTGCATGCTATCGTATATGATTAATTTATTTTCTTAAATTTAATTTTTGTTTTTCATTCTCGTTTTAAAAACTCTTGTTAATATTTAGTTAGCATGTAATTTTTCGTGCTATTTTTATTATCTTTTTTTTTCAATTTCTTTATAAACAGCTTGATTAATTCACTTAAATTCAATATATTTTTTTATATTAATTAGAGTGTAATTTTTCGTGCTATTTTTTTATTTATTTTTTTTCTCAATTTCTTTATAGCTTGATTGATTCCTTTAAATTCAATGCATTTTTTTTATGTTGTTTTCCTACAGGGTATTTCATCGTTCACCCACTGTAGTTCCCGTCGACTTGCTTACTTGTTTTTAAGCTGTGCGCGCTCGGAATGACAATGATAATGATGTGCGATAATGTTGGTAGTTGTTTCGTTTGCTTTGTTTATTGTTTTAGCCTCAGCGACAAATACAATTCACGTTGATAACGAACCAAATGATGATGCTGATGCTGATGATGATGACGATGAGCTGATGAAGTTTTAGTTGCTTATTATTGCAGCTAAGACAACTGTCTGAGATCCAAAGGATTAGTTTGGACTGCCTACGCCGTCGCCCCCCTTTGTAATTAAAATTGCAGCAGGAAATTGCCACGCCCCCTTGGCTAATCAGTTTAGCTGCCGCAGTCGCCCACGCAAAGTGCTCTTGATTTATTTATTAGCCAATTCTGTCGCGGCCTATGGAAGATTTCCTGCTTCTCAGCAATTTCATTAATTGATTAGAAGTACGTTTGCATTTCCTTCTCGCTCTTTCTCTCTCTCTCTCTCCCCCGCTCACGACCTTATCTGTTGTCTCTTGTTTTCCTGCACGTTTGGCACATGTCCAACAAATTTGCAGGCTGATTGAAAGTCTTTTTCCCTGATTTGGCTTGCGTGTTGCAATAGTTTTTTTTTTTTTTTTTTTTTTTTTTTTTTTTTTTTTGTCATTTTATTGTTCTCTGTAGTGCTTCAACTCTCTCGCTCTCTCTCTTTCTCTATGCCAATTTTAGCAAATGACTTTCTTGGCACAACTTTTCAATTTGTTTCAGCTATTTAAATTTTAATGAAATTGTTGCTAAATGACACACACACACACACAAGCACGGATTCAATTCCCTTGTTCATTTCTCTCGTTGCTCACGTGCCTCTCAAATTGTATTTCAATTGGCATTTTGTTAACAAAGTTGTCAGGTAGAAACTCTGCAAATTGAAGTAATTGGCGTTAAAATTGATTGCTATTGTTATGCCTACGCTATTGGATACTGATATATACATATGTTGGATATCGGCTTTGAATTATCCAACAGTCTACAAATTACTCCAATAGCCTCGTCACTATATTAGACATGCTGCAATGAATTCTAATAAGATGCCAGTTTGAGTTTTGAAACACATAAAGTTAAGGAACATAAATTTAATGTTAAAAAAAAATATATAAAGATATATATAATAAATGATAATCAATTGCGTTGTATTTTAATTAAGTTTTAAATATGAAAATTTTACATGTCAATTTTAAACAGGAGGAATAAATTCCAACTTTCGAATTTTTAGCTTCCCTAGCGACCAAGAAGTTCAAAATAAATAAAGCTAATTGAAGAAAAATATGTTTTTTTACAAGGTTAATATATTTCCAAATTAACTAACTTACTAACTAGTTTATTTGCAAACTAACTAAACTAAAGTAAACTCCGAAGACACTCACAAGTTTGCATCTAAATACCAATGCTTAATAGTTGCTCACCTGCCAATGCTTTTTCTTTGCTAATTATAAGCCAACTATTTCTGGCCCTAACCCATTAACATTTTGAGAAGTACCCCAATGGCTATTTGCAGCCTATAAATATTTGAATGCGGCCAAACTTAATTAAGGCATATCAAAAGTTGCCAAGCAAAGCTCCAAAGCAATTATGCAACTTTTGCTACAATATTTCAGATTGTTCTCGTTGTGGATACGCCGATAGACGGGTTTGGCGCTTTGGGGGGGGTAGATAGCCAAAAGTTGAGAGCCAAGTTTACTCACCTGCCGTAGCTCAACTTTTTCTATTTTTCTTTTTATTTTTTTTAAGTTTACTTAACTTGTTTTAAGCACTTTTGTGAGCTTATAATTTATAATTTCATTACAAATTACAAGCGAGGTCCAAAAGAGTTTACAGGTTCTGGTCAAATCTGGGGTAAAGAAGAACTGCATAATTGGCATACATGTCGTATACTCAACATACTCAATATCACTTGACTGTTGATGTCGGGTTAACGCTGTCAGAGAAGTCGTTGCATTGTTAACAAGCACATAAAACATAAATGAACATATGTAATATAGTAAAATACAGCAAATAGAAGAAATAAAGCAGATAAAAACATGAAAATAAACAGCATTACATGCACAACACGAGAGAGAGAGAGAGAGAGAGAGAGAGAGAGGTAGAGGAAGAGGAAGAGATCACAAAAAAGCCAAGATGACAAAAGGCGGACAAAGAAGAGCAGCACAGCAAACGCACTTAATGCACATATTATTATTGGAGTCAACATGAAAACATGGAAAAAGACAACCAAACAAGACATAAAATACAAAAATATGAAAAATAAACAATAAAAATCGCAATAGACGCAAACAAACAAACTGCAAAGCGGATAACAAATAAAGAACAAGGGAACAGTTCCCATTGCTAACAAGCGAAGAAAAAAATAATAACAGAAACGCCTTTATCGGGGTACTTGACTAGAATTTTCCCTGTGGCCGATTGTGAACTGATCGAATGGATTTAATAAATATCACACAATACTGTACACAGTTCTATTAAATATATATATATATTTTTTAGGAAAGAATTTTAATTGGGATTCTAAAACATTTTATCTGTAAAGCTATAGCTATTATATAATCAAAACTGAAATTAAACTATTTGTTATTTTTTTATATATTATTATTGAGAAAAGAAATTTACTTGTGGTATATATTTTTCACTGACAAGATCGAGTACTGCCTAAGGACATGCCATTATTGTTACCCTGTTGTAACTATTTGATTACACCCTTTATACCCGTTGTCAATATCTATAGGGCATTAGAAAACAAAGCTGCTGCTTTAATACTCCCCACTATATCAATGCAATTTATATGTGACTAAAGAGTCGCCTCGGGCACAAGAAGCCGTGGAGCACCGCTCGCTTTTGTGACCCATAATGAAATATATGTATAAATTTATATAAGTTGCTAGCCTGAAAGAGCAGCAGCAGCAGCAGCTCGGGGTCATAAATAATATTATTATGGGTTCAGTTATTGGCATTAGGAACTTGTGTTTGTCAAAGCAAACAAAACTCGTGTCCTGCTCCATTGTGTTTGTATTTATCTGCGTATCCTTGCTGTTGTTGGCGGCGCTATTAAACATCCCCAGTGTCGCTGTTATTATCGTCATTATTCATGCAACAAGTTAGCCAGAGTCGCCTCTAATTATGGCTAATTGAATGCTGTTGGGTATATCCTAATTGCCCAGTGTGAGAGGTATTATGGAAACTTGGCGCTAGAATTTGGTTTTGTACAACTTAAAAATGCAAGATCAGAATATTAGATATATATTTTGTTACTTAACTAAATTTGAGTATTTTGTATACCTTCTATTTTAATATATTTTTTCCTTAAACTACAGATGATCCTCTGGCTGGTCTCGCCATCACCAGATTGTGCATATCTATTCGTATAATCGTATAATCTCCAGCACAACGAAACTGAACTTTTTAAGCTTTGCCGGCATATTCCAAATAAATTGTTGCCACATTTTCAATTAAAAAATCGCCAGCTAGTCAACTTTTTGCCATTTATTGCATTTCAATAACACAGAACGCTATATATTACATTGGGAATACATTGTGAGGGCAAATAGGTGGACAGTTTTATTGACACATAGACGGACAGCAGCAACGGCCAACAGATAACACACACGAAACACCAACACACATAAAGAAGGTATCAAGGTTGATTTATATAGCAAAAACGAGCAGATGGCTATAATTTAATTATTCGCAATAGTTTTTTGCAAATTTAAAATGCGGTTAACATAGAAAGGTAACAGAAAAGGTGGAAATATAGGCAAATAGAAAACATAGAAAGAAAACACATTCAAATACTCTTAAGCACATAGACTTACAAACTAATCACCTTAGCTCAAGTACTCACATAAATTGCTAGAGACACAAACAAAAATTAGAGATATATATATATTTTTTTGTAATATCTTGAATAGATTAAAAGAGAAACCCACAAAGAAAGCGAAACAAGCACTTTTTTAAAGACTACGTTGAGACGTTGACGTTGACGTTTAACACGTTACGAGAGACGTAGTGACATAAGCGTAAACTTTTACGTAGATATTTTTGTGTTTATTTAATTTATTTGTAACGACGACAATTACGCAACGGCACTTGCAATATTTGTAAGAATTTTTTGTAATTTGCTGACGTTTTTGACCAAATTCAGAGACGCACAAAACGAAACGCAGACACAGACAGAGAATACGAGATAGAAATATGCAAGTGGGAAACGTTAACGTTATCAAGACAACAGACTCTGACAAACTAAAATCGGTATTCGAATTCGAGTGCCGCGACGGGGGCATGTGACAGACTCAATTGTTGTTGTTGTTATTGTTGCTCTGATAATGCTCATGATCGCTGACCGGCAAACGCCTGAATTAAGAGGCGTTTGAGAGCGTGCGCGGGAGATAAACGCGATGCGAGCTATTTTCGAAATTGATAAGCAAATCGATCGATCCGACAAGTCCGCAGCCGCATTCGTTTCGATTCGATTTTCTATTATCATCGAAAGTACCGTAAAGTGGCGCTGCTCCGGCTGACTGTTTGAAAACTCTTATCAGTTCAGTTTTCAAATCGACAAGAATACTGTACTAGCTCTTTATCTATAAATATTATTCTTGAAATACATAACAGGATTGGTTGAGTTAAAGTTAAAAAAAAGATATTTTACTAAATTAATATAGCTTTTCTAATTAGAATTTTTAAATATGTGGAAAACCCTTTAAGATGTCTAACATCCCAATTGTTGTCCAGGTCTATTTATATGAAATTTCCCCAACCACGGCGAAAAACCTGTCATAGTTTTTAATGTCTTAAAAAAAATTGTTATTGTTAGAATTTTATGGTTACATGGCAGGATTTAATTATTAAATAAAAGGTCTGAGGCACATCTTTAAAGCTGGAAAAATACCATTCAACCCAAAAAGACTTGAAAAGAAATTACAAAAAAGGTACATAAATTATAAATTATGGCCCTCAAAAAAGCCTTTTATTCTAAACAGGATAAACATCTTTTACCAAAAAAAAAAAAAAAACAAAAAAACCCAATTTTCAGTACCGCGAAAAAGTGCTCAACATCGATGAATGCGCTGCAATTCGCCGGCTACTTAAAAACTTTAACAGCCGTAAATTCGCTACAACAAGGCTATGAAATTTAATAGCAGACGTCGCGGATAGCCAGTAGAAGCCACGTATTGACCATTTCAAATGGAGGCCAGCGGCGGGGGCAAGCGTCTTTTTGGTACAAATACGCAACTGTATTAGCTCACGTAAAGGGTGTTCGTTTAGGTTGAAAGGGGCTGGGGAGGGGAGCTGGGGGAGCTGGGGGAGCGGGTTACATGTGTGTGTTGTCCGGTGCAGTTTCTGAACGTATTATTGACTTTTATAGCTGTGCCATTCATCGTCTCCGGAGCTGCTTGAGTTTGCCAGCGTGTGTTTACATTTTCAACTATGTAATTCGTTGCATTTTATTGCACATTTTTACTGTGTGTGTGTTTGTGTTTTCTTTTTGGTGTGTGTTAAAATATTTATAACCAACGTTGTACGTTGTGTGCGCTCTGGACAGGAGCTTTTCATTTTTGCAAAGTTTAACGAAGTGTTAAATGGGCTGGACCCCGACAATCATCCTATACCATCATCATCATCATCATCATCGTCTTGGAAAAACAGCCTTTTTATCGAAATTTGTCACGCACCACATTGGGCTACGAATGGATTAATATCCAGCGACAACAAAAGATTTTCATTTTCTGTGCGGTAGGAAAATGTTTGCGACATGAGTCGCATGAATGACAGCTCGATTGGCAGAGGGAAGGAAAAGCGGCGTTGGGTGTTATGTGGCATTTTTTTTCTTTCGTTCCTATCAATAGTGTTGACAAGTGTTGGGCACGTGTTGCTAATACCTGTGGATGACAAAAATGGCATTACTTTTACTTTTGCCAAAAGTCCGAATGGGGTTGCGGGCTCTGTTGAGGAGGTGGAGGGCTGAATACTTAAGCTGTTTACTCTTTGTTTGTGCGGCCAAGCTATATATATAATATATAAATGCAATGATAAATACCGAAAATTATTTAGCTACATGTTCAGTATTATACCATGAATTGGCAATATATATAGCTTTATTGCTAATAACGAAAACTGTTTTCTTTATAAGATTTGATTAAATTGTAGAGTTTACTCTTTCTACTAACAACTTTCTCTTTAGCTGTAGGTTCTCTTAACGTCACTGCCAACAATTAGCTGTGATTAGGGGCAAATAAAATACCCTTTTAGCTTTTAATTGTTATATTTATATATATGTTTATATAAATATCTTTGTGTTTTATACATTTTACTTAGATTGATACTCGATTTGTCAACCTATTAACTAAATTTAAATTAAAAAAAATATGTGAAACTTCGCCACAAATTAAAAGGGGAGGAAAAACAGTTATATTTAGAGTTCTATATAGTTATTTTTGACTGTCACTTAAATTTTTGACGCGATTTTCTTATTGGCTCGATGTTGGTTTATATATATAAAATTTACTCAAACGAAAATGTCAGGCAGAAATAAAATACCTTAACTTCGCAACACCCTCACCAAAAACATAAAACACTCAACGTACCAATTTTGTAAGGATAATGAACCTTTAGCCACAATTTGCGTATCAATACAAAAGGCTAACCGCAAAGGGACAAGTGCAGCTATTATATAGCTAAAACATAGTACTTCGCAGGCCAACTGCAGATATTCCCACAAAACCAATCAATAAGTAATGAACCGAGCGACTTAATAGCTATACAACCCCAACACATATCTAGACCCTTTTAATGCTTCCCGGCCAGGATTGCAAATAATGACCCACAATTTGCAACACCCACGAGCCGAGCAACATTTTAGAGTGTTATAAAGAAATTAGCTACCATTTAGCCTAATGAGCATAATAACAGGAAACTAATGGCCAACCGCAAGGAACACAACTGAACCAAACCCAACCGAACCGAACCGAATCGAATCGAAGCGGAGCTGCTCGGATGACCAGCGCCCCTTATATTAAGCAAACATTGACTGAAGTGCGATTAACTTCGGAAAGTGTTATAAATGTTGGGTAATTTATTAAGTATGTGTGGATATGTAAAGAAAAGACAATAGATACAGCCAAACAGTCATTATATAGACGATAGCAGCACGGTTTAATGGGGGCCGAGTGTCAACAATGATGAACATAAATATTGAGGCCAAGTCAAGGCCAAGGCAAATGACCGGGAATTCTCTCAATTAATTTGCCCGACTGCCAATAATCATAAATAAAGAGAAATCCAAGGACAGAGCGCAAACACACATGTCCATGGCAGAGTTTTAATTATTTTGCCAACACACACACACACGCACACACACACACGCACACACACCCACGCACAAATCAGCAAATTTAATAAAGAATAATTAGAAGGCAGGCAGCAGCCAAACACGTTTGGAATGTGAACCGAAGCATAATACAAAAAATAATTAACAAAAACTGACAAAGCAACAGCAGGAGCAACATTCGAACCGTATCCAGCCAACACCACTTACCCCCACTCCGATTTCCACGCACAGAAACGCAATAATGGCATATAATTAACATATAAATTAAAGACTAATACAAATTTACGCGGCAATAAAATGCAAAAATTCCCCACATTTCTTTTATATATTCGCTGGAATGATACAAAATAAAAATACCAAGAATTTAGGCAACTGTGCGAGGGAGGTAAGTAGTGTATAGATGTATAATATTAATAGTAATAAAATTAACAAACACAGGTGTGAGACTGCAATTATTTTCAAGTGAAGCTAAGCAACTGATATTTAAATTTAATAATAATTGTAAATACTTTTTAATATCGCACAACACAAATTGGCTTAAATACAGTTTATAAGCACAAACAGCTTGAAGTAAGAACAGTTTTGTCAAGCTGACATGATGTTAAGCCAAAAAAAAAAATACTTGTTTAATTCTAAGCACTTAAAATTCGAATGTTGATAAATTTAAATTTTCTTCTTTCGACTTATTGCTGGTAGATTTGACAATTAAAATATAACAGCTAGTTTATCGTCACAAATGCAATAAATGAAAGGTGACCCAATAAGAGGTCAATAAATAGGATATTCCTTTGAATGTGCCCTCACTCAAAAAAATTCTTTGCCACCTGTTAGCTGTAAGTGAGCATCGTATTTCAGTCATACAAAACACATACAATACAAAAGTCCATCACAATATTTTATTATATTAAATTACTTAAATACGAAAAATATATGCATATGAGTTCAATTATTTTTTTGTGTTGTCCAATAATCGAAAAGGTTCCATAATTGTTTATATAATTTGTAAAATACCGTTGACATTGTGATGCAAAAATGTGTTTTTACGGAATTCATGCGACTGAACATAATTAATATAATTAATATCTTGCAGAAATCATAACATCTTTTTTTGTTCATGAAAAATGCAACATTATTGTCATAAAATTGATGCATTGGAATTTAATTATATGGCACAGCATCACAATTAACTTGCATTTAATTAACTGCCGCGCTCAGTTGAAATAAAAAAAAAAAAAATATTCGAAATGCCATTTCGGTTACGGCCAGCACAAACAAACAAAATAATAGAGCTATTTGCGGCGGTTGTCTGGCGGCAGACTCTAGGATCGTGCGTTAATAGCGGGTTAATGCCAATAACAAAGGGAGGACATAAAATGTACAAATCAATTTCCGCTCAGTCTGCAACCGCATCGGGTCCAAAATTACGTCGCACAATGGGGCAATCAAAAAAGCTGAAAACAACGGAATCAAATAGAATCCAGAGCCATATCCCTGGCACTGCCCAGCGTATTTGAAGCTGAGTTGAAAAACAAAAGCTGTTTTTGTTAGCAAATAAAACAATAGCTGTCACATAGCAATTTTCGTAAAATTAGTTTAATTTGAAGTTTTTAAGTACGCGCACCAGCGTTCGTTGTGTGTGTGTGTGAGGCGTGTGTGTGTGTGTGTGGCGTGTGTGTGTGTGTGTGCGAATGAGGAACGGGCCGTTGCCATGTGTGCGATAGAGATGACAGCATCCAGCTGTCAGCTTGATTATAAAAATTGTGTGGCACGATGCGCGCTGCCGCTACTGTGCACCATTCATCCGTGCAACATCCGAAACGCAGGTCACATTGTTTCATGTCAGAGTCTCATCAAGAGCAGCAACAAATGCAGCTTCCCCATAAATGGGCGATTGGTCAGCGAGTCGCCCAGCACCAGTAACAACAAGAACAACATGTTTGCAGCTCAAACGAATGTTGTACACACTTTGCGAATCGTATTCTAACCGGCCATATTATGAATTTCAATCTTGATATCGATTAAAATATAATGTTTTTGGAGTTCGTTCTTTGTTAACTAGATTTCAAAATGAACTTCGATTTTGTAATGGATTGTTTAACGCAAACAGTTGGACGTATGAGGCATGGAGTTTGAAGTGTAAAGCAAGGCTCGATTGATGATTCTGGGAAATAAAACATTTCCTAACTAAAATTAACTATATTAATAATGTTTTTAGTCAACAAAAATAGGTGAGCAATTTATCTGTATTCGGATATTTGCTTTAATATCGTCGTCAAAAATATTTCAAAATATTTTTCCCCTTTGTCAAGAAGCTTTGCAATTTAAAAACTCAAATTGCGGGCTTTCCTTTGCCTGGAAACGAAAACGTATTTTAAGGGAATTACCGAACAAAAAAATTGGCTACCATATTAGAATTAGGACCAATGTACGTTACGAGCCGCATTTGATAGTTGTAGTGCATGTCCGCGGCAGGGATTACGACAATTGAGCTAACCAAGCCCGTAAAGTGTCCGTCTGTCGGTCTATTATCATCAGCAGCGTCGTCGTCGCCGTCGTCGTCGCCGTCGTCGTCGTTTGCATCGATGACCCGAGCAGAAGCTTCGCTTGTTCCAGCAGTTTTATATGCACGTGCCACAGGCTACCCCCAGCGTATGCAGCACAAAATAATGCCGATTCAGCGCGCGGCGTTCGCACAAAAGCGTAAAACACACACACACAGAGAGAATAACAGGCCAAATGACAGATAGTCTTACTGGCTGTCAGTCAGGCAGAGCAACTAAAACAAAATGGCTGCACTCACAATGCCTTCACAATATTCGCATTCGCATTCGTTTATTTTAAAATGCAGTTGATGTCGGCCCTCTGTAGTAGGTCATGCGTTTTATATAAAGATATACACATATATATTTTATATATGACGAGTCCTCTGCATTGTAGATGGATAATGCCAAGTGACATGGATCCCTTTTGGCCTGCGCATTGGTAATGAGCATCGCATTTCAATGCCGGCGGTCACAAAGCAAATGCCAAAGCGAGCATCAACTGAAAAGCACATATAGTATATACTAAAGTGAACTGTAATCAGCAGAAGGCATATAAAACGATAATAAAAGAACACGATAAAAATAAAAGATAAATGCAGCGAAATGAAAATGTGTTTATACAGTTTATACACGAGTTTCACATTTCCCAAGGCATTTCACTCTTTCACTTTTCCTTTGTGTTCAGAAACTATTTGATTTATACAGATCATCGAGCCAACAGAGAACATAAACCGAACTCTCATATTTCGCTAGGATTTTCCATTACATTATTTATGTGCATTTTATGAATATACTTTTTGAATTTATTTGAATTGAATATTTATTATTTTTTATATTAATTTTTTAAATTGTTTTCTTATTTTAAAAATGATAATCTCTATCTGTATTTACATTTTTTTCATAGTTTTAATTCAATTCAAAAAATCCTCATAATATTTATTTTGTTATTTAAGTTAAGTTTTTGCGAAATTCTTTAACACAAGTTCAAACCCTTTTTGAGCTCACAATCTCCTTACGACAAACCACAATTCCCCAAGCAAGCCACAAATCAGTTGCAATTATAACACCAGCTAGAACAGTGTGGTTGCAGTTCATATACATATACACATGCTATATATATATTTGGAAACCCTCTAAAAACCAATCGCGCACGTAGTTTTCAGCCAAGGCAAGGCAAGCTTCATTAAGCTTGCGTTTAAAACAGAAAATCCAAACAGAACGGAATATATCTGTCATACCATTCCACAAACTGAACGTTATACAATGGAAAACAATTCAACTATTTTGCCATACAACAAAATACGTTGGGGAAACAGGAGAGAAAAAGGAGCTGTGGCTGCAGAACAAGTGCTGCCAGCAGTCGGTTGGGTCACTGATTGATAGACGACGTCAGCGACACCATCAACGTCATCCTCATCCTCATCCTCATCCTCATCGTCGTCGTCGTGGTCGTCATCGTTATTGGTCCTGGCAACGGTCCTGGGCGACTGCTCCTGGGTTGTTGTCAATTAACGTACGAAAATGACTTCCGCTTTGATTGTGTGGCAAAACTAAGTGCGGCCCGCCCTACACACACACGCACACACACACACAGCGCTGCCAGCTCTGCGAACCTCATCTATCGATTGACTGTCAACTGGCTGACTGCCTGCCTAACTGCCGACTGTCAGCCCGTTTCCGTTTCCGATTAAAGCAGCAAATAGTTTTCAGTGTATGTGTGCAGCACTCTTGTTTCTCTCTCTCTCTCTCTCTCTCTCTCTCTCTGACTGCCTGGGCGGCAGTCAAAAGTTTCATCTCAAGTGATTTCAGTAATTGTTGTTAGCCACATTTTTTGCGCTCCTCCTGATATTGTTGTCCCCACCCCACCTCACCCCCTCCCTCATCAATCGCTTGATTAATGGGCGTTTAATTGTGCCCTTTATGGAGGCACATTTTCATTCGGTTTTTGGCACTCGATTTGCCGCTGCTGATTTATTGAAAATGCTTTTAAATGCTTTTCGTTGCGCCTAATGAGGCGCTAACCAGGCAGCATGTGTGAGGCGGATAACTGATGAATTGCTCAAACAAAGAACCAAATGTACATTATTTATTTTTGTAAATTAAACGGCGAATAATTATAGACAAGCCATGACCAAAATGGCCTACATTATGAAAATTGATAGAGTTATGAAATTTTGAGGCCTCGGAGGGCACCTTTTACAGCTTTGAAAACTTTACAAGTCGAATTTTTTTGTCAATTTTGGCTTCAGCTTAGCAGAAAAACTTAACATCTTATAATTAATTTTGATAAAAAAAAATACCAAAATTAATTAAGGGAAGTTAACAACATTGCAGTCGGACGCATCCCTCATAGAACACAGTTACTATTCTTATTGTTAAGAGGAGGTTACTAGCGCTAGCTCTTAAATTGTGGGAGATATAGATTTTAGCGATTTGCGGGGCGGGAATGGGCGTGGCCAGGAAAAATATTTACCCTTATTAAAAGGCGGTGAGCACTAATCTACCTTCAAAAATTGGTGACTCTAGCTCTAAAAGTGTGGGAGATAAAGCTCCCGGATCCATAGCTCGCAAATTTCAAACGCCCATAACTTTGTCAACACTGAACCGATTTGCATGTTTGATGTCAGTTTTTTCATGGTTTGTCCTCTAGATTGATTCCTCATTTAAGAAATAAACATTTTTGAAAATAAATTTTTTTGGAATATTTTTCGAAGAAAAGCATGTACTCCCCCCTTACTCATTTTCGAAAAATTTTTTTTTTAAAATTTAGAAATGCAAATTTACATTTTTAATCGATTGTGGTTATCACAATTAGTATAAAAAACTACATTAAAACCGATTCTGAGGTGGTCAAATTTTTGGTCAAAAATCATGCTAAAATTTACAAAAATTTTAACATGTAAAGCTCTCGGATCCATAGCTCCCATATTTCAAACGCCCATAACTTTGTCAAAACCGAACCGATTTTAATGGTTGATGGCATTTTGGTCATGGTTTTTCCTCTAGATTGATTCGGCATTTGAAATATATTCATTTTTGAAAATAAAATTTTTTGAAATTTTTGTTGAAAAAAGCATGTACTTACTCATTTTCGAAAAATTTTTTTTTTTCAAAATTTAGAAATCCAAATTTACATTTTTAATCGATTGTGGTTGCCACAATTAGTATAAAAAACAACATTAAAAACTATTCTGAGGGGGTAAAATTTTTGGCCAAAAATCATGCCAAAATGTACAAAAATTTTAACATGTAAAGCTCTCAGATCCATAGCTCCCATATTTCAAACTCTCATAACTTTCCCAAAATAAATCCGATTTTCATGGTTGATGGCATTTTGGTCATGGTTTGCCCTCTAGATTGATTCCGCATTTGAAATATATTCATTTTTGAAAATAAAATTTTTTTGAATTTTTTGGTGAAAAAAGCATGTACTCCCCCCTTACCAATTTTCGAAAAAAAAAATTTTTCAAAATTTAGAATCCAGAATTTCTATTTTTAAACGATTGTGGTTGCCACAATTAGTATAAAAAACAACATTAAAAACTATTCTGAGGGGGTAAAATTTTTGGCCAAAAATCATGCCAAAATGTACAAAAATTTTAACATGTAAAGCTCTCAGATCCATAGCTCCCATATTTCAAACTCTCATAACTTTGCCAAAATAAACCCGATTTTCTTGTTTGATGGCGTTTTGGTCATGGTTTGTCCTCTAGATTGATTTGCCATTTAAAATATATTCATTTAAAAAAAAAAAAAATGTTTGGAAATTTTTGGTGAAAAAAGCATGTACTCCCCCCTTACGTATTTTGAACATTTTTTAAAAATGTTTGCAGTTTTAATATTGCAGTTAATCATCTCAGAAAAAGTTTAACAATAACAATTTTGATATTTACAACAGATTAATAAAGAAAACTTTATTTCATATATTTCAAAAACAAATTATTTAGCTGAATGTGAAGTTTTAAAAAAAAGACAGATCATGTTTAAAAAAAAGTGGACCGCACTTTAAATAATTGATCGCTAGTGGCCACTTTAGCGCACCTCTACAACTAATCTAAGCATAAAATTAGGCAAACAGCTTTTCGCTGTGAGGCGTTTCAGAGCAAACTCCAAGACGACGAGAGCAACCAACAGGCAGTTCTTAAGCCTAAGTCGGCAAAAAAGCGCAACTGGAAGCTGGAAGGGTAAGGTAAAGTAAGGCAAGGCAAGGCAAACAAAACGAAGCAACCGGAAAGACGACAACGACGCAGTGAATCACTGAAGGACGAAGGGGCGGGAACGGGGGCAGCTAAGGCAGCTGAAGGCAACGCCGCAGTGCAGACGCAAACAAAACGCCTAAGTAATTGCAAAATAAACAAGCATCAACAAAAGATTAAGACGCATAGAGCTCAGACGAAGACTTCAACTGATTCCCCCCCCCTCCCCCCCTCCCATCACGCGCAGCAAAAGGCGGCGACAATTGCAAATGTTTTATTTGCTTTTTGTGCAACATTTTTGGCCAACAAAAATAAAAAGAAAAAAAATGAAGAAACCAACAAAAACAATTAAACAAACGCCCAAGTTGGAATTGAAGTTGGGGTGGGGGTAGCGGCAAATTGGCAGCGAGGCTGGGGGCGTGGCTAAAAGTCAACGCTGAGAACTTTGCGCGTTCGCGGTCGATGTGCAAATGAAGGGCGACGTGATAGCGGTCAGCAGGGGCCAAAGGGGGGGTCTAGCGGGGCAGCTACTTATAAAACTTGTCGTTGCAAGAATCTCTTAGTTGACGGCACCGAACTTGCGAGAGCTCACTGTTTTTTTGCCCGGATTTTGAGAACGCGCGAAAGTTTTTACAACTGTGTTAAGAAAATAGCAGCGGCCCAACTGCAGCTGCAACTTCGTCGTGGACGCTGCGAAGCGTTAAGCAATTTGCCAGCTACATGCACTGGCGACAAACATCAGCAGAATGGAGCCTACCCCGTTCCCTTTCACATTAACATTTCGGGCCCAGAAGGTCTCGACTTGGTTCTTGGCACAGGCCAAATGCGGGTCTGGAGCAGTTAAGTGCGGGATTAAGAAAAGATAAACATTTGTAAGGATTTAGTGCAAAGTTTGCTTTTGCCTTGTTTGTTTGCCTTCTCATTATTATTGTTATTGTTGTTGTCGATTTTGGCTGAGGCTCAGTTTCAGCAGTTTTTTATTTTTGTCAATCGCATTTCCAACAGCTGTTTCGTATATTTATAAGAGTGATAAAAATAATTCTATCTAGTCGAAATCTAACTGCTAATTAGCATCGCAAAGGTTTATCGATGGTATCGATAATATTAACAAACTTGAACAGAGAATATTCATAACTCCTAAATTTAAATTTCTGTTTGACTTTTGATACGTTTACGTAAATGTTAATCTAACAGATTTACAATGTAGTACATAATTTAAATATCTCTGCAATTTCTTAAGGCTTAAAGTTTGTCGACAATATCGATAACATAAAAATATATGTTTTTAGTTATTTTAAAAGGGAATTTTTGCCCTTAAGTAAAATTAATGCTAAACGCATCTTTATTAATGCATTTATCTTTCTTATTATTTCTGATAGTATTTTAAATACTTGAAAAGCAAAATAAATATTGAACTTAAGACTAAGAACAATTTTTTTAATATTGTTTACTTTACTTTTAAATTGCCTTTTTTGTTCGTAAACCAGTCTTTTTTTTTCCATATAGCCAATATCTTTTTTTACGATTTTTGGTTAACTTAAGTAAAAAACAGAGTTGTTATTGTGTTATAATTGGTTAAAATTGATTTTCTAGGCCAAACATATGATGTATATGATGTAAATATAATACATATTTATCTTCATATATAAATTACGCATTTGCATTTTTTAAAGTTTTATATTGTTTAAGAAGGAAAAGAAATTATACATTTCATTTGCATATATTAATTCAGCAGCATCGCTCATTAATTAATTTTCTCCATATTCATAATTGATGAGTCAATGTCAAGTACGATGACTGACTTTAGTAGACAGGAGACAGAAATGGCAGTAAAATATTAGCCAATAACTTTGGCCAAATTGACGGCTCGTCATTGACTGACTAAGCATGACGCATATGACTGATATCATGTGAGGCACATCAACAAAAGAAGTATCTGCAGGAGAGTGGGGAGGGGGGGGGGGCACCGCAGCCCAAGGCGGCCAAGGAAACGGGCGAGAGCAACAGGGAGCAGCAT
The DNA here is from genome assembly GCA_035047465.1 of Drosophila sordidula. Lineage (NCBI taxonomy): Eukaryota > Metazoa > Arthropoda > Insecta > Diptera > Drosophilidae > Drosophila > Drosophila sordidula. Next base: position 2,321,705 of record JAWNPQ010000090.1, on the reverse strand, counting down.
GCGTGATAAGTGAGTGCGTCCCGGGGCAGACACACACACACAGACACACAGACGTATTGATGATGCATTTCTCGGGGCATCGACAAGCGGGGACTGCTCTTTTTTTTTTTAGCTTGCTTTCTTTGCTTCTTGTTGGCCTTACTGCACGGGTTTAGTGTATTTTCGGTTTTATTATGCAGCCCGGCCAGCGTGCTGCCTGATGTCTGTGTCCCAGTGTCCTGGGGCTGGTCTCAGGCGCAAAATGTTTGCACAAAGGCTTAAGGCAAACAAAGCTGAATCAGCAGCAGCTACTCTGCAAACTACAATAAGAGGGGTGACAAAAAAAAGAAGAAAAAAACCGAAATAAAAAATAAATAAAATAAAAGTAGACTAGCAAAGAAAGCGGGCAACTCATTGGCGCTGTAGCTGCTCCGTCCATTCTTTCCAGCTATTCTTTCGTTCTCTTTTTTCCCAGTGTTGTGCGGAGCGCAAACAAATGAAAGTGGATCCACTTGAGCGCAGCAAATGAAGTGCCCGTGGAGCCGGAGGATCGGGTGTGGGGTGCCTGCCTGGACAGTAAAAGTGCAACGAAAGCGAAAAAAAAAAAAAAAAAAAAATGGCAGAGAGGAGAACCCCCAACTACTTGAAACAAATACAAAAACGTCGAAGCGAACAGCACAAATGATATGTGTGCGAGTGTGTGTGTGTGTGTGTCTGTGTGTAGTTGGCAACAGCGTCATGTGTTGCCAACCAGTTGATGATGTTGCTGACGCTGCCACAGCCACCCATTGGCTGCTTACATTGGATGAGCCGCGCTGGAGCACAATTTTCAAGAGATACGTCAATATTTGACAAGTCGTCATTGTCGTTGTCATTGTGCATTGCCTGTTTTCCACATTTTTTACACGCATTCCCTCTGCTGCTGCTATTTTTATTTTCGTCATGGGCACTTGTGCATAGTTGCATTTGTTTTATAGTCAGTTGTTGATAGCAGCAAATGGTGTGTAAGTTGTAAAATTGCCAGACAGATTAACATAGGGTGGTTGATTTGGTAATATCGGAGATAACGGAGGAAAAGGAAAGGTAAGAGTGGCAACATTTAGGAAAACTAGAAAATTAGACTGCAGAATAGAATAAGGAAAATACAGAAAGAAAAACTTAATAAAAAATATTTATTTAAAATAAATATATCTATAAAAAAAAGCTCAAGCAAACTAACTAACTGAACAAACAGATAAAAATAAAACATATGCAGTAAGAGTTTCTAAATATTTACTTAGCGACAGAAAAACAAACTTTGCAATAAGAAAAGGGATAAAGCAAAAGGAACATATATATTTAAATAAGAAAGGCGACGAAAGACTTTAGGCAAATAACAAAGCATTTTTAAATAAGTAATTATTTTTAGCTACATTCTTTAAATTTTGTTTAATTAACGCACTTATTAGTTTTGGACTTAACAGAGTCCAAAAAAGTAAAATATGAAAGGGTTAGAAAATGTTGTTGATAATAATAATTATCATAAATTTAAATATAATATTGTATTTATATAGTAATTGTAAAGGCATAGTATAGGAAGTTGGATAACACTAGCCTCCATCCGTGTTTTAATTGCTCATGATAATGTCCATAACTGTTGAAGCAACCCATTATTTCCCTTATTAAAAGTATTGTGTAATCGAAAACCGTTGAATGCATATCATAAACAGCCCCAAGCCCAGCTCCAGCTGCAACCCATCTAACAGCAGCGCTATTGAACTTCAAGCATGGATACCCTCTACACATTCACATGACGGAGCTGAAAAGCACACCTCAAGCGCAGGAAAAGCCATCACTTCACAGAGAGACACAGGCACCACTGACAGACAGACAGACAGACAGACTGACGCCACAGGGGAGCAGACAACTGAAGAGGCTGCTGCAGTTGCAGCCCAAATGCAGCAGCAAGGTTCTACGTGCAAACTAAGCTACTTTCCCATGGTATTAATACACTCACGCCGGATATGATGGGAGAGAGGGAGACAGGTTCAGATACAATGCATAATGAAATCCAGGCAACAGCCAATGACCATTAGCAGACAAAGTAGCCCAAAGCTGGCGGCAAGGACATGGATATGGACACACATAAATACACTGGGCGATGCACTGAGGCAAAATGAGTTATATTTGAATAAACATGAGGGAAGTGCGCATGTCTTGGTGGTGAATAAATGTTGTATACCCTTTCCAATTGTAAGCTAATAAAATAAAATAGCAAGTTTTAATAAAATAAAATTAGTTTACTTTTAACATTTACTTAAATTCTACCATTAGCTTTACAAGGAAGTTTGCGTCAGAAAATATGTGTAACAAACCTAATAACAAAATCAGCTTACCCTCCAGTTCAAATAAACAAATATGATGTACCGGCCTAATGCAGGAAACGGAAGTGCCGAAACACACACAAATACACGAAAATACACCACACAGACACACCAGGAGTGGAAAACAGACGGGCAAACTCGAAATGTGAACAAATATTGCAAAAGTTTTTGCATTGCACATAAATTTCTGTCATGGGGCATCATTAATTAGCGCTCCACGTTTCGTTTTCTCATCTGCGCCGAAAAACCGGAAGTACAGTCGCGTTTAGCTCAAACTACATTGCAGCCAGTTGTTGGAAAAAGTTAAATTAAGTTGGTAGTTTTTTTTTTCACATTTTGGTTTGGTTTTTTTTTTTTTTTAGTTTTTCTCGTCGGCTTGTTTATGATGCTCGACATGAAAATTCAAATTGAAATCATCAATCATGCCGAAAGGAAGAACTTGGAAGGCATCATCGTAGCTGAAAAGCTCGAGAGCCGACTAGTGAAAGCCAAACAAAACATAAACACACACAGGAACAGTGGCTGCCGGTGGGATATGTTATTAGGCGAAAGGGGGCGTGGCTTTAGGGTGGGACGCACCGGTTGCTGTCACAAAGCGCCATCGTTGCAATTTTGTGGCACCTTTTGCGCTAGTTTTTTTGTTGTTTCTGTATTCCCGGGTTTTTCTTCCTCTTTTTTTTTTGTGTGTTTTATATGCATTTCTCGCCCTTTTGCTATCAGTATAGTAATCAGAAATTTTAATCAAGAGGATGCCGCTGCCGACCGCCCCCCGCGCCCGGGGCGCCGCCTTAACGCTTCACTTAGCCCTGCGCCGAGGTAAACATTGCAATTATGCCGAGCACTGGCTGCACCAGAGGCTAAATAAAGAGCAAAGCGCATAAAGCAGGTGAGCTATGATTAAAAAAAAAGAAAGCTGAGAATGAAAAGCGGGTGGCACCTCAAAAAAAAAAAAAACAAAAAGGCGGTAACAATTTTCACAAATCAAGTGTTCAGTTTATGACACGAACAGGCAAAGATTCAGATATCTTTTTTTTTTGCCACTCTCTTGAAAAGTGTTGATAAATGTTTGCAAAAGTTGAAAATGCAAAAACAAAAGAGATTATAATTTAAAGGGCATATGACAGAAGTTGTTAAAGCAACAGAGTTTGTGTGGAGAGAACGTGAAAAAATTGAGAATTTGATGCAAGACAAAAGATCATTCCAGAGGTATTTATATATATTAAATATTATATTAATTATAAATAAAATTAAGCCAGAAAAATTGTTAAGCTTAAAATTATAATCATTATAGGAAGCTTAAGAAACGCAACTGATTAAGCAAATATAGATATTATTATTTTATTCATTATAAAATTGAAAAGCACGAGAAAATTATAAAATATTCACATCACACAGATAACAACAGCTGTTAAATAAATTAGCTAATTATGCACCACAAAAAAGAAACGATTAGGGTCTAAAACTCAGAACTAAAGGCACGCACGACTTAACAAACGGCAAAGGAATAAAAGTTAAATAGGAAGAGAGAGAGAGAGAGAGAGTTTAGGCAAATTCACAGCAGCTGCCACGTGCCAAGCAAATGGCGCCCAACGTGTGCCCCGTAAAGTGACCCCTTAGACGCGGCACAGCAGGGAGTCATGTGTAGTGTCTTTTGTGGTTTTATGATGAATACGAATGCTATGTGATTGCATTAACAACTTGGACACTATGCACGCCTGTTAGCCCGCTTCCCCTCATGTGTGTATATATATATAATGGCCGTCTCATGGCAGCATTATGAAAAATGTGTTTAGTGTGTGACAACGACGAAAGAGAGAAACTTGCAAGTGCAGCCGCTAAAAGCGGAAGTTGGTTCCGTGCATGCGCCGGATAGTTGGTTTAGCTTCTGTTTTTTTTTTTTGTCTAGTTCGTCTGGCTAGCGTCCTGTTGCGGTCGAAACTTCACTAAGTGGCATTTTGTTTATTTAAATTATGTTGTGCGGCTTCTAGACTTCCGTTGGCTCAATTAGTGGTCACAGGAAGTGCTGTCCGCCCCAACACCCCCAAAAAAACGAGACCAACAAAAAAAAAAATAAAAAAAAAGATGAGAAATGTCTGCATTTATTTTTATGCGGGCACGTACACACACACCCACACACACACACCGTATGTATATTCCATAACCTTACTCTTGTGGATTTTGCTGCAGTGCGTTTCATATTAAATGTGATTACTTTGGCAATACGCAGAGAGAGAGAAGATTGGCGGCCGTGTGCGGTGCCAATCCAATGAACCGTAAAGCAAACGAAATGCTACAAAAGCAGCCCCATCTCGTCCCCCCCCCCCCTGTCGTACAATAACCGCCAATTCATTTGAGTGCTGTTGTCGAATTGGCAACATTTTGGTTGTCGTCCTGCGGGACGTCGCGGCGGTCAGAAAAGGGTTACCAGCCCCACCTTGTGTGTGCGTGTGCGTGTGTGTAGAAAAAACACAATCATAAAAACGGCCCATCAGCGTTTGATTGAAAAGTCGCCGCCGCTGCTCGAGAGCTTCGGCTCCTGGAGCATCTCTCCAGTTGCTCGCCGGAGTCATCAGTTGGCAATTGAAGCTGTTGCTTTGATTGCATTTGCCCAGCGTCGGGTTTTGAAACACGCGGCGGGGCACTCAAATTTTACGACAGCCAATTGCAACATATTAAAAACGCCAAATCAACACGCAAACAAATTTGATATGCACAGACTTCTTCAATTATTCAATTATATTTGTTTATGATGAGCGCACAAGGCGGCCAATGGCACAAAATACATGACTTAAAAGAATTTCGTTCATTTTTAATTCAATTTGATGCGAAGTAATTTGGTAGAAGCATATTTTTGATATAAAACCAAATTACTAAATGAAATTGCTCTGCTGAATAACTGTTGAATATTAACAATGTTTTTATCTTTAATTTGAAACTAGCTTTTCAGTGCAGACATTCAAATACACTTATAAATTTCTATAGTTTAGTAGGTTTAGTTGTTAGTATGTTTTTTTTTTGAAACTATAATATATAGTAATCTTATGTTGGTTTTATTTTGCTTAAATGTTTAATGAGCATATTTACGCTCAAAATCTCTGAATTTGGTTAAGATATCATACTACAGTAATAACGCTTAGAGTACTAGACTACTAGGCTTGACGATACATAACATAAATAAAGTGATTTTTTTGATTGAATACAATAATAATACAATAAACCAAATAAATTTTAATCAAAATATAAATCAATGATATAATAGTCTGATCCGCCCGACCCGGACATTGTACTGCGTGTCCAACAAAAAGACGAATATATGCATAGTTTTCTGATCTTAGCTATAAAACTGGGGCTAGTTTGGACTTGGCTGTTAATATTGATCAAGGTTATATATACTTTATGGGGTCAAGCTCATAGACATATACATATTGTCACATAATTGTTAAAAACAAAAATAGTAGCAAAAGAAATTGTTTTTGACTGATAGTTCCTGTGATATTATTGTTCAATTCAGCCAAGTTTGACGTACACTTGGCATCTAATCTCAATATTAGATTGTTTTTATATTTTATTTCATTTCTACGAAGGTAAATATCCAATGAATCAATTCAATGTTCAGGCGTTCAGGATAACGCGATCGGAACCGCCTGACAGGCATAAGCTAGACAAGTGTCTGTTAAGGTGCTTAAGGTGTGTTATGTGTGTGAACTACAGTTAAGTCCTGCGTGAGACAATCGTCAGTAATGCGTGCTTTATGCGTCGTGCGTGCGTGCGTGCGTGCGTGCGTGCGTCAACCTTGCTGCTTACCCTTTTTATGCACACTGCGAATTCTCCGGCGAGCGTCAAACAAATTGCTTTCATTAACTTTTACTATAGCACATTTTGGCGCGCTTGATGGCAATAAATTGTTATCTACTTCGTATGCTTCTCTCCAACTTGTTGTTGTTGTTCGCTGCTGTTGGTGGCAGCTGGCAGAGAGCTACCTACAGCTACTTCAACTAAATGCCAATACATATTCATTTCGCTTAAAATTTTGCACATATGCAGCACGCACACTTAGACACAGCGTGGAGGAGCCATCGATGCACGAGGGGCGTGCGCTGCATTTGGGGGAACGGGGAGGGCGAGGGGGAGGGGGTAGGTAGCGTGTGCGGGAAATTGTGTGGGGAATCAGTTTTACAAAATTGAATTTATTTTGCCGGCGCTGCAACCGACCCAAGGGAGCTATGAGAAAGCCAAGCAGATGCATGTTTGTAGAGATCGTGTGTAGATGTGTGTGTGTGTGTGTGGCGCTATAAGTATCAATAAGTGCACGTTATAGCCCCAAACAGAAACAAGAGCAACAACAGCAGCAACAACAACAGCAGCTGGAAGTGTAACTAAGAAGGATAAGTGCCCCGCCCAGCCCCAACTATTTCATGCTATCGAAATTTACGTTATTATTTTGGGGCCATCTGCGAGGGTCGTTCATTAGCTAAAGCTATATGCTACAGTGAACGCTCGACAAGTAGAACTTGCAGAAATCATTAGCCAAAAATATATTTTATATTTATATTTTGCGAAATTATTTGTTAAATATTTTGTGTATTTTTCAAAACTTGCAAAAGTTCTTTAAATAATAAAATAGATTTTTTAGATTTAACAAAAAGATAAATAAAGCTATTATATTGCTAACTGGAAGGATAGAAACCCTATTTATATTATTTAATATTAGTATATTAAATTATATTAATTAAATTCAGCACTCGAACAAAAGCGTTCTATATTGCGAATGTTCACTGTAGCTAGCTTGATTAGGTTTTCTTCTTTTTTTTGACGCTGGAGCAGACCTCGTGTTATGCCCGCGAGCGTCCTGTGTGCAAACATCAATTGTTTAACTGTTAAATTTATAGCCATGTTTGCGCACGCCGCCAATGGGCAATAAATTTAAATTTACTCCGCCAATAGGTTCGGCATGTGGTAAATAATTGAAATTGAGCGCGTTTGGAAACTTGTGAAAACTGCGAGCGTGAAAACTGCCGACAAATTAGCTGAATTAGATAAGTTTCGACGTAAGGAAGCGCATTTAACGCACAATTGTTGGCAACAACAACTCGAATAATGCCAGACGATTCTTGGCAACTGATAGTAAAATGTTGAAGGAAACCGCATTTGGGAGGTGCTCTGCAAAAGTCTATAAATGTGCTGCAAGCAAAAGTTTAGCCAGGCCGCAAAAACCAATAGAAACAACAACAATCCACACAAAAGCCTGAAAGCTTTTAATGCAAGAAATAAACTCAAGAGTTGTCTGGCCTCTGTGCGTGTGTGTGCGTACACTCCTCCTCTTCAGGATACACAACAAGCCGCAAGCCTAAGGAGCCGACTAAAAGCCATTCACAGAGCAAAAGCCTGCCAATGGATTGTGAACTCCCACTGAAATTCTTGAGCAGGTCAACCAACCGAGAACAACAACAACTATAACAGCAACATCTGCAGCAACAAAAAGTGTGCGTTGTACACGGCGTATGCGTAACGTAACATTTGATGTCATTGCGCCTTTTGATTTTGTCGCCGCACTTTCTTTTTCATCGGTCGTGTTTTTATTTGTAGCGCAAGATTTTATGATTTTTAGCCCAACTGCTAAACTGATTTCCATGGGGAAATCAGTCCGTACAGCAATAAGTTTTCCTTTTGCCATGTATTTTTTCCTTCTCTTCATTTGGTTCCCCGTTTACTTTTTTTTTTAGGTCATTTATATGCTCCGGTTGCTGTTGCTTAGGGCAAGAGTTGAAAATGTATGTGGAATTAAAATATACAAGATATTCGCAAACTTTCTTTCACTATTTAATATAAACTTAGTGTTAAAGAATACAATCTAAAAAAAAATAAGGAATACAGAAAATAAACCTTGGGAAAAGTTTAAGATATTTCCCAGAAAATTGCGTTACACTACAAGAAATAAAAATAGGCGCATAAATACATTTACTTTATATTGAATATACGCTAAAATGAAGTACAAAAGCCATAGCTGACTCCCTTAACGACATGTCTTAGAAGACGTCTTGGAAGACTGGTCTGGTGCGTTGTCTTCGAGCGCTCTACTTTTAATGCTTTAAAATAGCAACAGCTTAAACTAGTTGCTTACATATTTTTTTTTTTAACTTTCTTTTACAGTAAAACTAATGGATAATGTGGATTTTATCTTTAAGTTGATAGATTTTCACATGCTAAGTTAAACAAGGGAATATATTTGAATAATCGCACAATATATTGGCAATATTTTTCATACTGACTGTCACAGAACTAGCTTGGTATCCAAATCCAAATCAGAGCTGAGCCACAAACAAATGCAATAATCTTTAATTAGCGTCTAAGCTGCAAATCGGCAGTCGATTCAAGTGCACAAAGTAAGCAGAGTTTGAAAGCAGCCAGCGGCTGATGGAGCTCTGTGGCTAATTGCAACTTAGCCACGCCCAGTTGGTAAAGCCGCCCCACCAGGAAGCCAGACAAACACGCACGGAGAGTATTAAGCAGAAGAAGAAGAAGCAGCTGCTGCTGCTGCTGCAGCACCTCTACAGCACTCGGATGCGACGGCTACCCAAATGAAATGTAAAGAAAATGTTATTTATGGCCAATTTCATGAGTGTCTGGCAATGCTGCTCCTGTGCCTGCCTGCCTGCCAGGATGACTCGTGTGTCCCCGTTGGCTGCTGCTGCTGCTGCTGCCGTTGCGTGTTTGATGCTTGGCCAACATGCAACGAGAGGAATGCAATCTGTAATGCAAAAGGCAAGCGCGCCGCACTTTGCTGAGCTTGCAGCAGCTGCAGGAGAAGCTTTGAGTCGGCAGTCGATAATGGACATGCACGTACAAGCACACGCACACGCACACACACACGAGGAGCTATATGTGTGAGTGTGTGTGTTCCTGGAATCGAATGCAGGTTAAATGAAAATGTTATTTCATTTGCCCCGCCACTTAGAGTGTCGGAAATTGAAATTTATATCCGTGTTTCTGGCCAGGCAGCAGTAGAAGCGAATTCGATTCGTGGTTTATTGCCACGATTGCTCAGCTGCGGCATTTACAGTTACAGCTGTTTCAAATCCAAGTCCTGCAGCAGCAACGCCTTTCCCCTCTCTCCCCCCCCCCCATCTCGCTCTCCCTTGCTTTCTGTCTCTCTCAATGTATGCTTGAAACCGCCCACTTGATTTTAATGCGCTTTGACATTTAGACGATAATAATAACGAATTTATTTCTCGCCTGGGCTGGCAAAAACTTTTAATTTATTGCACTTTTGGGTATCTCAGCTGTTGCCACAGATATTCCCATATGCGAGGGTCTCCTCACGAGTAATCAAATTAGATGTGCTTGAAGGAAACATGGCATAAATTGTTAAAAAAAAAAAAATGATAATATTATTAAATAGTTATAATATTTCTAAATTAAAGAGTGCGTTTCTTATATAGCAAATTTACTGTAGTTAGCTTTCCTAGGAAGAGGTGTTAATTATAAAATATTCTTTGGAGTCTCTCGAATTGATTCAATAGGAAAGAATTCAGGATATTAGGATATTATTATATTAGTCGAAAGATGAATGAATTTCCAATTCAATGATATGGCTTATCTAAAATCTAGAACTGTTGACTTAAACACAAAACAACTCTCGCATTTATCTACATTGTATTTGATAGTATAGCACCGAATTTCGATTTCGATTTTGGGATTCTGTTTGTCTTTGCGTCGCCTTGTTTGCTGCTTGGCTTAATTTATTGTTATTTTCACATTATTTGTATTATGTAAACACATTAGGCGCATGTATCCTATCGTATCTATGGCATCCCATCCTGGTCCTGGGAGTGCGCACTAGCATCTGGCAGATGAATTTAATTGCCAGAGCTCTTGCCACTGCACAATTTAATTAACTTTGTTGTTGGCCTCCATTGGCAGATGTGTCTTTTGGCTCTGTGTGTATTTCATTGTTGTTGCTGTTCTTATTACAGTTGTTGTTGTTGTTTCAATGCATTTCAATACTGTGTGTTGAAACTTCATTGTCGCTTGTATTTCAGCATTTAATGTACAGCTTGCACTCATTAATTGCATTTCCCCGAGCAAATTTGTGTCAAATTGTTGCTCTTGATTTTATTATTGTTTTTATCGATTGCCGTTGAAACTCTGTTCAAGGGTTCGCAATTATCCCACAAAACTATGACAAATAATTTGTAACTTGTTGCACGGGCACAAAGCACACTCAATATTTAGGTCAATTTGTAAGCAGCTTGTTGAGAATTAATTAAAGTGAAGAGATGTGATCTTAAATGTTCAATGTGCTTGTCTTCCGATTAACGTTAAGGACTTGGGAGAGGAAACAAACTAAGAACACTTTTTTAACAAAACTTTAATTTAATTTAAAAATATATATAATAAAAAAAAAATGTATTCTTTAATATTCTTATTCTTGCCGTCTTTGCCATTTTTTTTTTTTTACACAACTTTGATTTAAAAACAGAGATGTGATCTTAAATGTTCATTATTCTTGTCTTCCGATTAACGTTAAGGACTTGGGAGAGGAAACAAACTAAGAACACTTTTTTAACAAAACTTTAATTTAATTTAAAAATATATATAATAATAAATATTCATTAATATTCTTATTCTTATTATATTATTATTTGACATATTTTTTTCTTACATAACTTTGATTTAAAAACAGAGACGTTATCTTAAATAAAATCAATTTAATTTAAAAATATATATATTAAATAAAAATAAATTATTCATTAATATTCTTATTCTTGCCGTTTTTGTCATTTTTTTTAACAAAACTTTGATCCAAAAACAATTATTAAAATATTAAAACTATTATATCGTTGTCCAATTGAATTACATTCATGTTTAAATCTTTACAATTTATGCACAAACAAATACACACAGTTTTATGCCAATCATAAATCTTACTTTAGATCCGCTCGTGTACTAAAAGGTTTGTTCGATACTTTTCTCTTCATTTTCTCCATCCGTCAACCGAAAAGCATTCTTTCGAATGGTCCCCCCCTCCCCCTTTTTTAAACTAGTCGCAACTCTGAGAGCTGTTTTGCCTGCTAAGCTGCTGCTCAGCAGCAAATGCGCCATTTGGCTAAAGCCCATAAACACGTGCCACTTTGGAGCGGAGCCTCGACAGGACCCCGACTGCCCCCCCCCCCCCCTCCTCTTGTTCGCTGTCCCCGTTCCCTATTTCATGTGGCACGGCGTGTTGCAAATTATTTCGACATCTGATTTTAAGCGGAAAACAAGAGATAGAAAGCAACGTAGAGATTTTTGGTGCCTCGTCGCCAGGCACTAAGCACAAAATTACCGAACAGGCCAAAATGGACAGGACGACGGGACGGACAACGTGTCCTGTCCGCCCGTCCCCGGGCCACTTATGGCCTTTCTGTGTAAACTTTTGAGTGCATTCTTCGTCACAGCCAAACAAAAGGCCGGGCAGCGGGCGCATTACGTAACCCCGCTCTCTATACCTCTCTCTCTCTCTCGCCCTCTCTCTCTATCTTCTGTTACGTACATAGTGCTGGCCATCAGTGGTGCAGTGGTGACATTTGCATGAACATAAAAAGCTCATGCACAGCAATTTGCGACTTTGCGAGTGACATTAAACGTGGACAGCGGGCCCATCGAGCACCTCGGACTAGCTCATTTCGTGCCGGGGCATCTAAGCTGCCCAAAACACAGTCAGAGTCACATACACACACACACACACACTCGGGGATACAGTGCCAGAGACAACACATTGCACACTTCATTTGATCGCAAGTGAAAGATAATGGAAGAGGCGAACCCAAAAATGATGTGTTAACGGCAGCGTTAAAAACCTAGAAAAACTTCAAAATGTCCATCCCCATTGAGTATACTCTATAGTGAAATAGCCCAGACCGATTCTACAATTTATATGACTGATAATAACTGGTAAAGTTTAATTATTATAAGCAGGTAAAAAAAAAATTGATCAATAGTGAATCAAAAATGTGTCAAATCTAACAAAAAGAGCATAATTAATAATAAATATAATAATAAAAATAACTACTATCGATATATATTACTGTTGATAGTAATTATATATACATCAAAAAAAAAATTTAAATAGGGTAATCATGGAAAACCCGAGTTTAAAGAAATGCAAAAATATAAAATTCACCAATAAAATTTTATTGTTGGACCCCAGGCGTTAAATCTTGCAATGTCTTAATCCAAGGTAAGTTTTGTAATAACTTATAAAGCTAAACTTAAAAAAAAAAACCTATTTACAATACTTAAAAGCATCATGCCGAAAGAGCATACAAAGTTCGTTGTGCTACACAACGAACATATTTGGTTTTCTTGAATTTCTGCTGATTTTGCGTAAAATGCTAAAAGGCGAAAATTTATGCCGCCCATGTGTTGAATTTGAAATTCGCTTTTGCCCGACTTTAAGAGCGGATTCAAGCTAAATGCAACTCAACTATAATACCGGCGGCAGACATTTGTGGGTGTCCGAGTATTTGTGTGTGTGTGTGTGTGTACTGTGGCCCGGTTGTGTTCCTGTTAGCTGCCACTTCCTGCAAGTCATTTTGATTTATTGCCAATGATTTTCCAAGTTATTGAACATATTATATGGGCGTTTTGTTTCTTCGAGAGAGCCAAACAATTTGTTTATGTTTTTGCCAGTGAGAAAGAGAGCGAGAGAGACAGAGATAGGGTATCCGACTCTCTATAACTTATGAGCTAGCCATTAGTTTTTTTTCTTTTTTTTTTTCAACACGCCATTAAATGCAGGAGAAGCTAAAGCCTGAAGCTTAAATTGAAAATTTGCTCGTTTCTGGTAGAGCAAGTTTTCCAAATGAAATGACAATGGGTCCAGTGGAACGAAGTTCAGATGCCAAAGTGAATGTGCAGGACACACCTACACACACTGAGCAGCAAAGAGATGAAGACGTGGCGGAGGGAATGTTAACCGAACAGAGTTCCTTATTAAAATTGTGTGCGGACCGAGTCAAATTCTGTGGCCAACAAGTCTTTGGCAACAATGGAGCCAAAGCAGCGGACAACAAGCAATGCGCAGAGATTGAATATAATATATATATATATAAGTAGAAAATAACTATAAATATCATATTGCAAAATGACCAACAGACGCTGCGTTGCAGTTGAGTCCGACAGAACCAAAGTCACAGTCACTGCCTGATTATAATGCCGATAACAAGAACCAAACAAATGGGAAAGCTTTGAAAGAAACGCTAAGCGAGCGCCTAATACCCTGTAACTTGTTGAGAGTTAGTTTAAGAACTTGTTAAAAATACAACTTGTAATGAAAAAATATGTTTAAGTTATAAATGTTTCTTTTGAAGATAAAGTGAACGTGAAAGACATGATAAATACTTATAATGCTATATATTTAAATATAAGAAAGTTAACCCGTAAATTTCGTAAATGACTAAAATAAATATATATAAATAATATATGTCTAAAATAAAATATTTATATAGTTGCAGTATAGTTATTGTTTTAGTAATAGTTACATAGTTTTATTTTAACCATGCTGTTTGAATTCCCAACCCAATGCACAGCTAATATACCCCATAATTACTTATTTAAACAGCTTGCATTTTGTCGTTATGGCATCTCTATCTTTCAAGCTCTATGCAGCCATATAATTGAATTCTAGCCCGACGCGCCATCTCCAGGGTAATAAGAGGCAACAGCAGACGGTCAAATACAGAACCAGAAACGGTAGCAGGAGCACCGCCAATAACTGCATACCCAGCACAGCTGCCCACCTCAGACCTGGCCCCACTACGTTGCAATAGCTACCAAAAATTTAATGGAAAAGCTGTGTGTGTGTGTGTGTGTGTGTGTGTGTGTGTGTGCATTTACTGCACGCTTTTCACTGGCAAAAAATTCAATCAGAATTTATTGTTGCCGTCAATGCTGATGACAGAGCCAAAGCGGCTTAAGATTTTCTATTCTATAAATGATCATCGGGCCGGACTGGCGGACTAGCGGACTGGCGGACAGGCGGACAGGCGGGCCGGCAACCGCAACAAAGTGGCAAAGTTGCCGATTTCGTTATTTTATGTGGAAAATTGGCGAGAAGCTCGGAAAATTATTAGCATGCTCAGTGTGAAATATTTAACTGGAAAATGACATGCTGCGAGCGGAAATTGAAATTTGCTTTGGCCGCACAATTTGTGACTAGTTTTTGCGCCCAGCACGTATACGCACCGTTGAGCAGTAAAATTAACTAGCTTTTGAATACCATACACGAACATAAATTGAGAATTTTGAATTTGACCTTTCACCTAATATAATAATAAATTGATCAATTGATTTTTTTATAACGAATTTGTTTTTATCGATATATTTGCATTTTGAAGTAGATAATTTGAAATCTTATACCATTTTCTTTGTATTTTATCAATAATATATTTTTTTTTTCTAAAAATATCGAATTATAAATATAAAATAGCCGGAAAACAATTAGTTTTTAATTCAATACTTTTGTTTTTTTTATGTTCTTTTTATCCATAGCAAAACTTGTATTTAAAAGAATTTGCAGGGTATCTACTAGTCACTAAATCAACGTAACACAATTTGTTAATTATGTTCGACAACGACCAAACTGTTACATTTGTTAGTCATCCCAATGAGGACCCCAGGCAGTAAATTGCAATTGTGTAAAATACAATTGACAAATTTAAATGCTTCGCAGCTAATCAATTCCGGTTCCCAGGTAACAAATAATAAAACGACAGCTAAGACCCACATATAATTAATGCCTATAGATCAGTGATGAACTGTCGTCGAACTGAAGCTTTTGCGTTGCGGCGCAATTGAAACGAGTTCAGTGCGGTAGCTAAGCGACTCAAACTGAAAGTTGAGCCAAAGCTTAAGTAACAGGTGGGCGCAGGTATTCCCATAAGTCAAAACTGAAAGAAACGTAAATTGAGTGAAGATTGAAAAAAAAAAGTCACGACAGTTTAACTTGTACTTAAAATACTTTCTCTGACAAAGCCTTCGGCATAAGATACACATATTCTTTTGCCGTTTTTACAACATTTTTTCTCGCTTGCAAATAATGCAGAAAGGGTTTCTTTTCAGGGATTTAAAAGTCAATGCCGGCTGAGCTGCTCATTGCGCCCAATTGCCTCAAGTGCTCATCACCAAGACAACAGACAGCCAGATTTAAAAGAAGTCTACAGATAGCTCAAATATCATGCACAACGGCAATTGGCAATCAGCGCAGATAAAGGAGCTAAGCGCCGACAACGGGGACAGACAGCAATAAATGATTTTCTGATAAGGTTGATGAACCGCTTACGACACGCATTACAAAATTATCAAACAGTTATTGTGTCTGCAAGACGACAAAATCCTATTTAATTGCACTCGACAATAATAAATGCCAACAGGTAAGAGACTGACGTAATATTGAAATAAGTAAGGTAAGCAAGGACAGCATAATTTGTAAAGGGTACTTGAAAAATATAATATGGTACAAGGAAAATATAAGCGAAATTAATTGGAATAATTGGAATACTATTTCTGCTAAATGCAAACACTTGCTGAACATTGTTATACCCCTTTGAACAGCATCTGCAATTGCAGGGCATTAAATCGATCTCAATTATGTGAGTAATGGAAACTGTGCCAACTTGCAATACAATTATTGTAAATAAATTTAATTAAAGAACAGACCAACCGCAAGAGTTACAGAGTCGTACCCACACACACACACACACACAAGGCATTCCCATAGTAAATACAACAAAAAATTCACCGCAAGCGAAGCTGTCGATCAAAACAAAATAGTTGTTTTTTTTTGTTTTTTCTTATTTCTTCTATTTGTTTTCTTTTCATTTTCTTTTTTTGGCGGCCTCTGCGCTGAACTCGTTTTGAGTTCCACTCGGCCGCAATTTATTTAAACAATTTAAGCTGAAAAAGCTTCACGCTTTGCGCTCAAAACAAGTTGAGAGTCGCTCGGCTGTAGGGGAAACAAACAAAATGCGCATTCAGTTGTTCGACGCCAGCGGAACCGTTTGAAACGTTCAGTTTTGAGTTCGTGTGTTGCTTTCAGCAAAAAAGTTTAAACATAATCCAAAAAAAAAACATTTACATTTTTATTTGTGTAAAATGCTGCAACAAATGTTCGCCTGTTTGCTAATTGCCGTGTGCCTCATGCACAGTGGTAAGTGTTTCTAATGAAAATTAAATTAGATTTGAGATTTGAAAACGGAAAACCAACTTGTCAGAAAATAGGTCAAAAATCGTGGAAAAAGCTTCAGACCGGTTTCAAATATGAAATATATATAATATAATAAAGGTATTTGAGAAAAATAAATAACTTTTGAGATCAATTATTTGTTTTATAACATTGAATATATTGCGAGTTTAACTGAGATTAAGCAAAAAAGTGAAAACAAGTTCACATTTTGTAACATTTAAAATCAACGTTAAGAAGCAAACAAAAAATTAAATTATAAATTAAGTTTGAGAGATGCTAAGGCTTACATGTGAATGAATTTAATTTGAAAATTTACTTGAAAACAAGATCAAGATATCAACAAATTTAAAAATGAAGCAATCTTCGTTTTTTAATAAATTTAAAAAGTACAAATTGCGTTTTTAATTTTAATGTCCCTTGGGAATACACAAATTTGTAGATAAGTTTGTGTTACCAACATGGGGGTGATTTGTGTATATTTATTATATCAATTCCAATGCAATATAACACTTATAGGAATTCAATATCAAAAAAGTGTCAAAAATAGCATACGAAAAACAATAAATAAAGGCACGTAAGTGCCGTTATAAGTTAACTGCTTGCATAAGACGTGAATAAAGCTGACTTCATAGCGAAAACGAACGCATGTAAGCGTACATTCTTACGTAGATTCGTATATATACAGAATTCCAATTCGGAGAGGGCGTTAGATAATGCGCAGAGCGTAGAATCAGAGGGCGGGGCAAAGTTGTAACTCAAATAGTTGACCTTGTATCTCACTCATCTTCTCTCACATTCTATTCTCTCTCTCTGCTCTGCAGCAAGTGCCATCAAATGCTATCAATGTAAATCTCTGACGGATCCCAACTGCAGCATGGATAAAATCGATGCCACCTCGAATATTCGCCAGGTGGATTGCGACAGCGTGGCCAAGCCGAACACCATGGAGCAGCTGCAGCCCGTGACCAGGTGCAATAAGGTGGTCACCAGTGGTAAGTGAAAGCGTTGCCTCACACCCAACCCCCCCTCCTCCTTTCGAGGTGATTTGCATGCAATAAACAGACACAGCGCACAAATAAAATATACAATAACATATTAGTGATGTCATTGCGTAGACGCGTCGCGTCGACTCAAATCGGAGGCCAATCTCAATTAGCATACGCAAAGTTTTCCAAAAACGCTCAAAAACGCAAATTCCTGAGCTACAAGTCAGTTTTTCTGCCGCTTGTATTCAAATCATGCGACAGAAATAAAGCTTTGCGTGGGCTTAACATTTGCCAACAAGTCCAAAATCACAAAAACAAACTTTTGTATAAACAAAATTAATCGAATGAAAAAAATTGAAAAGATATAAAAAAAAATAGAAGCATCAAAAAATCGGCTGATGCATTGCTATAAATAGAACAAGATGGAAACAGCTGTTGAATATTTGCATAAAGTGAAAATTCCTGAAAATTCAATTTCATGACCTTAACGTGATATTTAAAAACTATATACAATTTTAAAAAACCCAACCCGATATTATGTTAGGAAAATTCATTAAAATTTTACAACATTAACGAGTACGAGTGCTGTTAAAATATACAAACAACTATGTCTCGTTACTTTGGGAAGAAACAAGTCGAACAAATATAAATTAAATTTTTAAATTTCTGGAAAAACAAGACGTAACTTAACGAGTCTATAAAATGAACGATTGAAATTATGCAGTAAAATGAATGCAAGGGCAATTCAAGTTCATTGGCCAAACGCACAAACAACGAGTAGTTGCACAGGTAGTTCCACTCGTTCAAATGCGCTCGCTACTTTTTAGCTAGAGCCAAGGTTGTCGCGCTCGTTGTAGATGCACTTGGAAAGTTTAAACCAACCAAGTGGAAGCCCTTAGAGCCTAGTAAACATAATTGTTAGAATTGTGTATAAAAAAATATTTTTCTGAGCTTACCTTACAAAGCAGCAGGTGCAAATCCAGCGGCAGCTCTGAAAAGTCCAATAAAATTCATAAAACAAGACAACTAATCAAAAATATAAACTAAATGCTCCTTCTTCTTCTCCCTCTCGCTCTCTCTCTCTCTCTGTCTCCCTTTTATTCTCTTAACAGATCGCGCCGGCGTAATTGTCTCCCGTGACTGCCACTTCGAGGTGGTTGGCCAGAAGGAGAACGAGTGCACGGTGACGCACAGCCGCCAGGTGGAGAGCTGTTTCACCTGCAAGGGAGATCTGTGCAATGCGTCCTCGGCTGGACGCTTTTTGGCGACGAGTGCGGCGGCGCTGCTCGCCTTGTTCGCCGTGCAGATGGCGCTGTGAGGCAGCCGAGCCACGTTTAAAGCAATAATAATAATAAACAGTGTGTACAAATGATGTGAAATGTTAAAAGTTAAACAATTGGTTTGTTTTCAATAAACTGCAAGAGAAAAAATAAAAGAATATTCGAGTAGAATAGCACAACTAACCTCACATAATTTCGAATGCATGAAAAGTTTTCTAAATCATCGTTACTGCAATCCTCATCCTTCCAAAGTGCATGGCAGCCATTCATTTCGAACTGGGTATATATTATTTTTATCAACTTCTGTACAAAAACGTGAACTCTTTTACAATTACACAAAATGTACGAACGCCAAAAAAAAAAAAAAAAAAAAAAACGCATACAAGAATTGCGTATGGCAACACTGGCTGTTCCAAGTAACGGCGCTTTTTGCAAAAACACAAAACGACGTCTTAAAATTCAATACTAACGCATTTCGACAATTAAACAATGTTCGTTGCACTAAACAATCTGTTACACGAGTTTTATTAAACCTTAAAAGACATTTTCAATACGTTCAAACACAACTAAAATAATTAAAAGCGAGCGACGCGCACAGACGAAGACACGAAGACACAGAAAAGAGAAGAGTTCGCACAGCCTGGACGAAACACTCGAGCAATGAAACCTTTTGCAGGCCCACACACGTCAAAATGGGATCGAACGAGTCGTGTTGGGCAAGTGACGAGAAAAGCATAGTATTGCATAGTTGGGCAAAAATACTAAATAAGTACATATATTTTAATGAAAAGCAAATAAAGCTGACATAGCTGGTCATTAGGAACTGAGAACTAGTGAAGAAGGAACTAGGTTGATGTTATATATCATACCCTATAATATCTATTTATTATTCTCCAAAAGGCCATATTTAAATAAATAAGAAAATAGTTTATAAAATATCTCTATTGAACGATATTGGAATTTGAAACTTATTTGTGTATTTTTTTTTTTGGATAAAAGCCACTTGTATTTAATTGAGAAGAACTAAAACTAGTTCAACTAATATGATGATTTTATCTTCTTTTTTTTTCAAATTTTTGTTACTCAATTCGTAATTTATTTTCAAAATAATTAAAAAAAAAGACAAAGAAGTTGTAATTGTTGTTTAACATGAAAACCGCATAGAAAGATGTAGGAGAGAAGTGATCTGATCTTTTACGGGACTATATAAAATTTATAAATTAAACGAAATAAATAAAATATAAGAAATATAAAATTTCGCATAGAAGGGCTTACTTTAACTTTTAATTATTTTTTATTGATTTATTCAGTAAAAATCATCTAATTCTTTGTTAATTTCTTTACAATAAAATTTGTAAACTTTCGTCACTTAAACTACATTTGTAAAAACTGCACAAAATAAACGATTCGAACAAGTCGAGATTACATTTTGAGCTTAAATGGTATGTGGAATGCTCGTATGATATGTTTATAAAGAAAACATATATAGATACATATATGAACGAAGAGTAGATATGTTGATATAAAATACATATAGACGTATATAAAGGCTGGACGGAAATGCGTTCCACGTGTTAAGTTCGAGTTGAAGGCACATTTAAAAAACTACACAGAGTGTCGACGCAGTGCGTTACAGTGCGCTCTGGCTATGTGGGACGCCGACCTATTGCCGCAGCAGACGCGCGACGAGACCAGCGGCAAGGGTGCCGAGGGAGACGCCCCACCAGCTGCCCCGCTGCAGACCCGCGCCGTTGCAGCCGTCCTTGCTGTTGCAGGTGCAGTACTCCATGAAGATGTTGTAGCTGCCGGTGCGCATCAGGCAGAAGCGCTCGTCCCCCTCGATGCCCGGCTCGCCCATGTACGCACAGCTGCGAAAGTAGCGCCATTCGCCGTGCACCTTCTGCCGGATCTTGCGGCACATGGTCGGGCGCACGCCCTTCAGGTGCTCCAGCTCCGGCTCCTGGTGGCAGTCCGTGATGGCCAGCGTGCTGTTGTCGAACGGATCGCCGCACTTGGGATCGTTGTCGGAGCGGCAATCCCAGCACTTGATGGCCCAAGCTGCGTTCGAGACACCACGGGACATCAATTTCATTATTGCGATTGATTTGTTTGTTTACGCTCAATTTCAGCTCGTGCGACTCACCTGTTTGCAGCAGACAGCAGAGCAGAGCGACGGCCAGCACGCATTTCTCCATTGTTTTCATATTTAGCAACGATTTTAATTAATAACAAAATGTATGAGTAAAATATAATTAATGAAAACAAAATGCGTACACCGCCCTAAAAATATGATGCACGTATCGATAGGTTTGTGCTGATATCGATAGCTGCAGCGTTGCCACATCGGCGCAGTGGGCATTTTTTGTGTAAATGTTAAGTGTACTATTAAGCAATATATTGACACGAATTGAGCGCTTTGTTCTGAGAACTGTTCCGAGAACTGTTGGCAAGAACTGTTAGTACACCTATCGATCAGCCGCCACATTGCTCTCTTGTTCACTGCTCGTTTATGTTTTTGTTGTTATTGCACTTAAATTACAGTTCTTTAT
Source organism: Drosophila sordidula (assembly GCA_035047465.1). Classification (NCBI taxonomy): domain Eukaryota; kingdom Metazoa; phylum Arthropoda; class Insecta; order Diptera; family Drosophilidae; genus Drosophila; species Drosophila sordidula. Next base: position 2,300,324 of record JAWNPQ010000090.1, on the reverse strand, counting down.
TAATGACTAAATGAAGAAACTTGAAAATGATTTCAATTTTCAAATTATTTTATTTTTGTAGCTAACGCACAACAGTGTTGTGCAACGCTGTTGACTAACATTACAGCGCGCTGTTAAGTTATTGATACCAAATATCATATGGTATTTTTTTTGTCAGTTTTTCGACGAACTCGACTTTTTCACGTTGCGACGTGCGGAGTTGCTCTTTTCAAATATTATTTGGCTACATTCGGCTGCCGCGCGTGCTGTTTGTGAAACGTGTGTGTGAATGATAGCGCTGACTGCATTGTTGACCAAATACACGATCGGTATTATGAGCAATCTAAGCAATGGCAATTTGCAGCAGAATCAACAACAGCAGCAGCAGCAGCAGCAGCAGCAGCAACAACAACAGCAGCCGCAGCAACAGAACAACGGTGAAGCGGGCGCGGGCGCGGCTGCGGCTGCGGCTGCGGCTGCGGCGCCCATGTTGTTATTGGAGCCAGCTCCGTTAATGCTGCCCGTGGGCGTGGCCCAGCGCCAGCCCCTGCTGCTGCACCAACAGCAGCAACAACAACAACAAAATCCCGCCGCCGAGGGCAGCGGCCACGAGCGGGGCAGCTGCCTGCTGCGGTACGCGAGCCAAAACAGCCTCGACGAGAGCTCCCAGAAGCACATCCAGCGGCCCAGCGGACGGGACCGGGGCACCGTCGGCCAATACAGCAACGAGCAGCACACGGCGCGCTCCTTCGACGCGATGAACGAGATGCGCAGGTGAGCGAAAGCGTCGGGAGTGCGCGACTGGCTAGATGCCCTGTAACTGCAATACAAATTTTTATTTTCTATTTTATTTTAATATCACAATCTGACTTAGTAGATGTAGCAAAAATATTAAAAAATCCAATTTCAAAAGGTTCACTTTAGGTGCAGGACACGCTCCCAAAAAATACCCTATAACAGTGGCAAGCGTTTTGAAGAATTTTCTTGTTTATTTGTAAATAATTTCCAGATTTATAAACTCGATGTCACCTTGTACTTATAATTAAATTGTATTTTTTCTTTAAAAATGGAATGCAGTTACCATTTAAAAATTATTTGTCTCTTGCAATTAAAAGTAGCAGATAAGAATAATATTTTTAACAATACATATAGCTTGTACATATAGGAAATACATCTCGTTGACCTTAAATCTAGTATAAACATCGAATATAAGGCAAGACAATAATTTTCGTTTAAATTGCACATAAATTATTGTACCCATTACTAAAGGAAATGGGGTAGCTAACTGACAGGGTCAACAATTCCAATTGTTGCGCAGGTAGAAACAAATCGAGAATGCTTGCTAACAGATATCCTGTAGACCAGCAAGAGGCTCAAATAAACCTTACCTAAGCACAAATATGTCTGTATATATAGTATATGTAGACCGACCTCAATATACCCTATTAACTGTTTTTTTAATTGTATATTTGGACATATATGTTTATTTTGGTCTTGGCAAAAATATGAAAATGATTATAATGGGCTAAAATAATACAGTCGAGACGCGGTCAACATTGTGTTGTTGTACTCTCAGCCGCATTCTCTCGCATAATTGCGCATTACGCTTGTTTGTCTGTTTCGGCCCCCTTCAACCTTTAGCAGATAGAGTATGTGCAAACAATACATTCATAAATTTATATAGTAGCACATATATATATATATATATATATATATATATTTGCTTTTGTCAAGAGGCCATTCGCATTATTTTTTTGTATTCATTGTGATGAGCTTTTAAAAGATTTTTACTATTTCATATATTTTTTTTACGATTTCGCATTAGACACTAATTTTTTGCCCTTGAACTTGAAGTCGCTTTGGTTTTGTTGTTTTTTGTTTTTCGATCAATTTGGACTTCCGTGTCGGCCAGCTGATTAGATGTCGTATGAACGGAAAACTACCTTCATGGACATATTTTTGTCTTGGCCGCAAACCCGTTTCGATTTGGCTTGTTATTGTTGTAAGCCAATGCCCTAAACGGGTTCGCGTTCGCTGGCCACGCACCGTGGGTCCAATGGGCACAGAAGGTTCATTTCCATTTCCATGTCAAATGAAACGAACTCGAAATAAAAAAATGTACGCTGGTGGAAAATAATGCAATAATATTTACTATTTTTGGTTTGTAGTTTTGTGTAGCAAAAATAATAAATAAACATATTTACATAAATATAAAAATTATCTGACTGATTTTTGCTACCTTATAAAATGAAAGAGGGTTTTCATTAAATATATTTAAAGTCAATATAGAAGTTGTCAAATTATATAGAAAGTTAATTTCTCGTAATTTTTTTAAAAATTATTAATTAATTAATTAATATTTTAATTGGAATTTTAAATTTTATAAACATGTTTTCGACATTTAAAGTAATAACCAATTTAAAATGATTTAATATTAATTTATTTATAAGAGATATCAATTGGATAATATATAAACATATTTACATAAATATAAAAATTATCTGACTGATTTTTCTTATAAAAAGAGAGGTTTTTCATTAAATATAATTAAAGTCAATATAAAAGTTCTCGGATTATTAAAAAAAAAAGATATATTTTAATTGGAATTTTAAATTTTATAAACATGCAATTGACATTTACAGTACTAACCAATTTAAAATGATTTAATATTAATTTATTTATAACAGATATCAATCAGATAATATATAAACATATTTATATAAATATAAAAATTATCTGACTGATTTTCCTACCTTATAAAAGAAAAGGGTTTTCATTATATATATTTAAAGTCAATATAAAAGTTGTCAAATTCTATAGAAAATTAATTTCTGGCTTTTTTTTAAAAAAGGTAATTAAATATTTTAATTGGAATTTTAAACTTTATAAACCTGTATTCGACATTTACAGTAATAACCAATTTTAAATGATTTATTATTCATTTATTTTTAAGAGATATCATAGACAACCCATAGACAACTATGTTTGGTGGCACTGTGCCTGGTTTTATAGAAAATTAAAAAAAAAAAAATGAATAATATGTATATTAATTGGAATTTTAAATTTAGTAAACATGTATTCGACATTTACAAAAAATAACCAATTTTAAATGATTTAATATTAATTTATTTAGACATAGACAACTATGTTTGGTGGCACTGTGCCTGGTTTTATGAAAAATTAAAAAAAAAAAAAATGAATAATATTTTAAATTTAGTAAACATGTATTCTACATTTACAAAAAATAACCAATTTTAGATGATGTTTGGTGGCACTGTGCCTGATTTTATAGAAAGTTTGCTCGCTGACCTTACTCAATAACGACCGCATACCATCTGCTCCATTCTCATTTCTCTGCGCAGACAGAAACAGCTCTGTGATGTCATACTGGTCGCCGACGATGTGGAAATCCACGCCCATCGCATGGTCCTGGCCTCCTGCAGCCCCTACTTCTATGCGATGTTCACCAGCTTCGAGGAGTCGCGCAAGGCGCGCATCACGCTGCAGAGCGTCGATGCCCGGGCGCTGGAGCTGCTCATCGATTATGTGTACACATCGAATGTGGAGGTGAACGAGGACAATGTCCAGGTGCTGCTGACGGCGGCCAATCTTCTACAGCTGACGGACGTGCGGGACGCGTGCTGTGATTTCCTCCAGACCCAGCTGGACGCCAGCAATTGCCTGGGCATACGCGAGTTTGCCGATCTCCACGGCTGCGTGGAGCTGCTCAACTACGCCGAAACCTATATCGAACAGCATTTCAAGTGAGTGGACAAACAATCCATCAGTCCGTCAGTCGGTCAATCATTTTCGTTCGATTATTCAGCTTTTGTGCAACGTGATACACAATCGCTTTTTTATTTAATTGTATTTTTTTTATTTTTATTTTAATGACCGCAAAACAGACTTGGCATAGATTAATGATATGAGACAGACCTTAGCTTGGATTAATGATTTTAATGACTATAATACAAATCAGTGCGTTGATCTATAATGTGTTTATAGACCTGGTTTCACAGCTCATTTTAATTTGTAAAAGCTTTTAATTTCATTTCTTTGCTATACAAAAATATAATAATATAATATTTAAAATTTTAAAGACATTTAAAAATAAAACAAATATACTATAAAATGATCTTTAAACTATTAGAAATAGGCAATTATATTTGAGGCATTTTCTAAAAAATTAAAAATTTACATTTTTTTCATTTTATAAATCAATATTAATGACTATAAGAATATAATATATTAAAAAGCAAATAAAATAAAAGCAAAATGTGTTTTCTGACAAATTCCCATTTTTGCACGTTCTAATTTCCCACTGCACCTGCACATATATATATATCTGTTAATTCACTCAACCGCAACCAGTTTTGAAAACATATTAAACCATTTTTTGATAACGTTTTAATTTAGCACAACTTGTGACACATACCCTAACCCGTTTTGCTTTTCTCGCACAGCGAGGTCATTCAGTTTGACGAGTTTCTGAACCTCACGCACGATCAGGTCATCAACTTGATATCGAACGATCGGATCTCGGTGCCGAACGAGGAGCGCGTCTACGAGTGCGTCATCGGCTGGCTGCGCTACGATGTGCCCATGCGGGAGCAGTTCACCTCGGCGCTGATGGAGCACGTCCGTCTGCCGTTCCTCTCCAAGGAGTACATAACGCAGCGCGTCGACAAGGAGCTCCTCCTCGAGGGCAACATCGTCTGCAAGAATCTGATCATCGAGGCGCTCACCTATCACCTACTGCCGACGGAAACGAAATCGGCGCGCACGGTGCCCCGGAAAACGGTGGGCATGCCCAAGATTCTGCTCGTCATTGGCGGCCAGGCGCCCAAGGCCATACGCTCCGTGGAGTGGTACGATCTGCGCGAGGAGAAATGGTATCAGGCCGCCGAGATGCCCAATCGCCGTTGTCGCAGCGGCCTCTCCGTGCTGGGCGACAAGGTCTATGCCGTCGGCGGCTTCAATGGATCGCTGCGCGTGCGCACTGTCGACGTTTATGATCCGGCCACCGATCAGTGGGCCAACTGCAGCAACATGGAGGCGCGTCGCTCAACGCTCGGCGTCGCCGTGCTCAATGGCTGCATCTATGCCGTCGGTGGCTTTGACGGCACCACCGGGCTGTCCAGTGCCGAGATGTACGATCCAAAGACTGAAATCTGGCGTTTCATTGCCTCCATGTCGACGCGTCGCAGCTCGGTGGGCGTGGGCGTGGTCAACGGCCTGCTCTACGCCGTTGGCGGCTACGATGGCTTCTCACGGCAATGTCTCGCCTCCGTCGAACGCTACAATCCCGATACGGACACCTGGTGCGCCGTAGCGGAAATGTCCTCGCGTCGCAGCGGCGCCGGCGTTGGCGTTCTCAATAACATTCTGTACGCTGTGGGCGGCCACGACGGGCCCATGGTCCGCAAATCCGTCGAGGCCTACGACTATGAGGCAAACAGCTGGCGTTCCGTCGCGGACATGTCCTATTGTCGCCGCAATGCGGGCGTTGTGGCGCACGATGGCCTGCTCTATGTGGTCGGCGGCGATGACGGCACCTCCAATTTGGCCTCGGTGGAGGTGTATTGTCCGGATTCGGACAGCTGGCGCATTCTGCCCGCCGTGATGACCATCGGACGCAGCTATGCGGGCGTCTGTATGATCGATAAGCCCTTGTGAATGGAAGAGCAGGGCGCATTGGCAAGGTGAGTGGCCAGTATATATATATATATATATATATCCAAGAATTCACATCTCGACTCGCTTGCAGACAAGCGGCCTCGCTGGCCATTGCGCTGCTGGATGATGAGAATAGCCAGGCTGAGGGCACCATGGAGGGTGCCGTCGGCGGTGCTGTTTATGGCAATATTGTTGCTGCACCACCGACGCCTGCACAGCAGCAGCAGCAGCAGCAGCAGCCGGCTAATCATCCGCACTATGAGAACATCTATGCGCCAATTGGACCCAGCAACAACAATAACAACCAAGTTGTTGTGGCCAATGTCAATGCCAATGCCCCTGCAAATGTTGAGGAAGCAGCTCAACAGCCACAGCAACAACAACTACCACAACAGCAACAACAACAACAACAACAACAACAACCACCAGCAGCCACTGAAGCCAATGCCAACAACAACATTCAGCCTCAAGCACAGCAACCACAACAACAACAACAACAGCCAGCACGCATGCTGCCCGTGAATAATTATCGCAACGATTTATACGATCGCTCCGCATCCACAGCGGCTGCCTACGATGTGCCGCGAGCGGTACGCTCCGGTTTGGGCTATCGGCGTAATTTTCGCATCGATATGCAAAATGGTAAGCCACCTGATCGAGGTTTATATGAGTCCAAAAAGGTGTTGATTGTTATAGTTATTGAGTATTGAAGGCAGTTGTATATTTATATTTTTAATAAGAAGGTTGAATTTAGCGGATTTAGCTGGCTGTATTCGAATTAAAGGTTAAATGTAGTTTGACGAATATTAAAACAAAGATCGCTAAACGAGCTTTTTAGTGCAACGATAATTCCTTTCAGTTATTCTCAGCCTTGGCTACTTTTTGCCACATATATTTATCACATTACGCCTAATTAATAAATATCAATTCTCAGCCTAGTTTTTATTTTTTTTAACATATCTCGCAGATTATAATTATGCAAATATATTTTCTTTTTCAAATTATTCAAAACTCAGCGCTATTTACTTAAAGTAAATTGATTTTAAATGATTAACTTTCAATTTCGATAAGTATCGATTACCAATCCTAAATTTTTTTTTTTTTATTATTTTCTACGCCGATCACATTTAGTTGAAATTGTCGAATAAATTAAGCGCATATCAATAAACACCGATTTTCGTTTATAGTTTTAAGGCCATAATCGATACATATCGATTATCAGTCCTAATTTTTTTATATTTTTTTTTATTATTTCCTACGCAGATCCCATTTAGTTCAAATTAAGCGCATATCAATAAATACCGATTTTCGTTTATAGTTTTAAACCCATAATCGATACATATCGATTATCAGTCCTAATTTTTTTTTTTTATTATTTCCTACGCAGATCCCATTTAGTTCAAATTGTCGAATAAATCGAGCGCATATTAATAAATACCGATTTTTGTTTATAAACCCATAATCGATACATATCGATTATCAGTCCTAATTTTTTTTTTTTATTTCCTACGCAGATCCCATTTAGTTCAAATTGTCGAATAAATTGAGCGCATATTAATAAATACCGATTTTCGTTTATAGTTTTAAACCCATAATCGATACATATCGATTTTTTTTTTTAAACATTAGTTTATAACAGCAATTGTATATGTGTTTTATATAGGTTCTATATCAGTCTACTTTTCTCGATTGATTAAAGCTAAGCACAGGGTATGCCCCAATCGGACCCCCCCCCCCTGACTGAAGCACTCTCAATTGCACTTTTACTTACACCCTTCCTTTACTCCCCTCGCAGGCAATCGCTATGGCAGCGGCCTGCGCTGTGGCCCGCTCTACGCCAACAACAGGTCCAGCTGCCAGCGGCAGCGCAGCTTCGACGACACGGAGTCCACGGACGGTTACAATCTGCCGTACGGCGCGGCGGGCACGATGCGCTACGAGAACATCTACGAGCAGATACGCGACGAGCCGCTGTACCGCAACGCGGCGGCCGGCGGCGGGAGTCGCGTGCCGCTCTACACGCGCCTCGACGTGCTGGGCCACGGCATTGGCCGCATCGAGCGGCACCTGAGCTCCTCCTGCGGCAACATCGACCACTACAATCTCGGCGGCCACTACGCGGTGCTGGGCCACTCGCACTTCGGCACGGTGGGCCACATACGGCTGAATGCGAACGGCGGCGCAGCGCCCACGGCGACCGCCAGCAGCTGCACGGTGCCCAACTGCCAGGGCTATGTGGGTGGTGCGGGTGGTGCAGCTGGCGGCAGTTGTGCCGCCGCCGCCGCTGCAGCCGCCGCCGCCGCCGCCTACGGCAACGTGAAGGTGCCCGTCAAAAATAGCGCCTCCTCGTTCTTCAGCTGCCTGCACGGCGAGAACTCGCAGAGCATGACGAACATATACAAGACGACAGCTGCTGCCGTTGCCGCCGCACACCACTGTGCCCCGCTGACGCCCAACGTGTCGTTGGAGCGTGCGGCGCGCTCGGCATCCGCTGGGCCCGCCATCGCAGCAGCAGTCGAGGAGCAGCAGCAGCAGCAGCAGCTAAGCGCGGACAGCGTCTGCAGCAGCAGCAGCAGCTCGGCCACAATGCGGCCCACAGGCGCCATACCCAAAATAAAGGCCGCCAGCAAGGCAGCCAAGGAGTCGAGCACAGCGGCAGCGGCCGCGGCCAGCGGCGGCGAGAAGGCAGCGGCGCTGACCAAGAAGACGTCAGCGGCGGCCCGTTCGCAGTCCGCGTCGGATGGCGGCAACGGCAGCCTGAACCGCATATCCAAGTCGAGTCTGCAGTGGCTGCTGGTCAACAAGTGGCTGCCGCTGTGGATTGGCCAGGGACCCGAGTGCAAGGTGAGTCCGCATTGTTAATTAATTAAATTGGCTGCCTTAACTGTTCGCTGGCCTGGTCCAACAGGTGATCGACTTCAACTTTATGTTCTCGCGCGACTGCGTCAGCTGCGACACGGCCTCGGTGGCCTCGCAAATGTCGAATCCGTACGGCACGCCACGTCTGGGCCTGGGCCCGCTGCAGCAGGACATGTTGCGGTTTCAGGGCATGCGGCGCGAGGCGAATGCGGCCGCGCGGCCGCTGCACAGCAATCTGAGCCGCTTGAAGCGACAGAGCCCGGCAACTGCCGGCGGCGGCAGCTGCTATCGGCACGAGGATCCCTCGTATGAGAACGTGCACGTGCAGTGGCAGAATGGCTTCGAGTTTGGGCGCTCGCGCGAACACGACGCCGGCTATAATCAGCAGCAGCGACCGCTGCTGCAGCGCGCACGCTCCGAGAGTCCCACGTTCAGCAATCAGCAGCGACGCATGCAACGCGCCGCCGCGGCACAAGCCCAGGCCCAGGCACAGAACACCGCCAAGCTGGCCGATCCCTTCAAGAGCTACGAGCTGAATGTCGAGAACAATACGTTTAAGCCCAAGCAGCCGGCGGCGGCGGCGGCGTTCGAACTGTGCGATGACCTCGAGGGCGCTGTGGGCGGGGCGGCGGCTGTCGAAATGGATGCGGAGCCGGCGTTGGAGCCATCAAATCTGAGTGATAACGAGACTGAAACAACGACAACAACAACAGCAACAACAACAAATGCCGCAACGTCAAGCAACAACAATGCAACAAGCACTCACGAATCAAACGATTAAAAATATCACAAAAATTATACATATATATTTAGTACGATCAGCGTGCGCTAACAGTCGAAAATTCAAGATTTTATTTTCACCTTCTTTTATATGAATTGTTTTTTTTTTATATATATATTTAGTTAAACATTTATTACACATCAAAATTAGATCTCAAGAAAATTGCAATTGGCGAAAGCATAAAAAAAGCAAATCGAACGAAAAACTTAAGTTTAATATTAAGTAAGTAAAAAAAATGATATGGAAAAAATAACAAGAAAACTGCTGATATTGTAGAATTTGATACATTGTGATTCGAGACGTTTGCATGAATCTGCCAAAGCTCGAATATTTAGCATATTTACATAGACTTTTAGATATATATATATATGTATATGAATGTCTCTATATCTCTCTCTCTCTCTTCAAGTAGCGTTTTACCATGGCCATTTAAGAGTAGTTACCATAACATCTATTAAAAAGGAAATGCAGAGACGCAACATGCAATACAAAGGCGCCATATCATGCACATTATATATATATATATATAGTTATATACAACATATATACATTAGAAATATAAGCAATGCGCATTTGATAATTAATTTTGAAATGTTCCAAAAGAAATTGTTGTTGTGTTATTTTTTGATGGCACGACAAACAAGTCCACTGCCCCCCTCCCTCAATACGAATTAAATGCTTACCCATCCATTATTTATTCATGTTTTTCGGGGAAGGCGTTTCCATCCCTTTGATATTTGGCATTTGTTATGTGCACGCGCTTTGTTTACGTTAAGTTTTCGGCGCTTTTCAAGCAAGCAGAAGAAATGGAAAAATATGAGAGAAAGAAACCATTACAAACTATCATTTAGGTCAATTAGAATAACAGGTATTATTTACATGCATACTACTTATATACATACTTTATACATATATACAATAAATATACAAAAAAAAAAAAGCCCATACAATACTCCAAATATATAGATCCTAAGCATACTTACATGTATTGCGATTAACTAATTCATAATAAAATTGAAAGAAAGCAAAAAAAAAAGAAAACAATTTGTAAAAATGTGAAAATTTTGTTTGCTGTTTCGCTTTTGTGTTTTTATGGTTTTTATTTTTATTTTAACAAACTATTATAAAATTGCAAGTTTCTCATTCTCATTGCTTCATGTTGTTGTTCATATACACAGATACACAGATATAATATAATTATTATAAACTAAAAAATACAATATCTGTCATAATATACTCGTAAATTATATAGATATACATATTATGTATATTTATCTGCTTTTTCACAACTATTGCGCTTGGCTACGACAAATTGGAATTTATTCGATTTACGTTTTTCTTTTTACTACATTTCTGATAATGTTTAAATTTTTAGCCGATATGTTTTTCTCTATTCAAAAAAGCACAAATACCCGAAGAGCGCCTAATTGCATATATGTAGTACATATTTTAATATACGTGTATATTGAATTTTATTTGTTTTTTACTTTTTGAAATTCCGTTGCTAAGTTTTCGTATTTGTTTGTTTTTTTTGTTGTTTTTTTTTTTTTTGTTTTGTTTAATTGCAATTTGTCGCTACGAAGATCTACAAGCTTCATTGTAATTGCTGATAAGTTCTTTAGGATAAGGTATATATTTGTTGCCATTCTTTTTTTTGGTTTTTTTTTTTTTTTATTTTTGTATTTCTTTTTCCTTTTTTGTTGTAGTATACTTCGTTTCACCGCCTCGTTTTCAATGCTAACTTAAAATGTACACACACAAAACTAAAAACTAACTAAAAAAAATTCGTTACAAAAATTAGCTCAGAACTATACAAAACGCTTTAAGCGCGTCCACACACATTGTTTTTGTTTTTCGTTTTTTTTTTTTTTTTTAAAAACCCACATCAAAATTGTATTTCCCGCACGGCTCGGCCTCAAAAACCCCCTTCGTCCGACATCTGTCCATCTACTTGGGCAACTCATAGATCTGGACGGGCAACGCTTTTGGCGTTATTATCTCATCCTCAAAGTCGTCATCGTCGCCATGAATGGCATAATCGCCGCCATTGTGCTCGCTCTCGAATTCGTTGGGCACGATCTCGACGTCGCTGGGACGCACCGTGCTCCGTGCGCCGCCGCCGCCGGCCTCGCCGCCATTTCGATCCGATCTCGTTTTGGTCGATTTGGTAACATGATCGCGCAGCATGTGCGAATAAAGTATATCGTCTATATAGTACATGGTGCCCAGATTATAGACGAACACCTCGCTCTCCGTAATCTGTGCATTGTTCACGCTCGTATAATTGCTGCCCGGATTGCGCGTTATCTTCAGATGGCCGCCGCCAATCGTTTCGAATACCTCGTTATCGCGCAGATCTCGATTGTAGAGTCGTCCACGCACAAAGTGATTCAGCAGCATTTTGATGCCGCGCTGGGAAGCCTGCAAAAGTCGATTATATCAACTGTGTTTGGGCAATCGATTTTTTTTTTAACTTGCCATAACATCGTCGGAGAGTCTATCGAAGCCCAGCTTCTCGAAGGCCCTGTCTTCGGGCACAAAGAACGTATAGTTTGCGCCGGAGATGTGGGGAGCGATTTCCGCATTGTTCAGATATCTGTGAAAAGAAATTATTATATTTTTCAAATAAATCGGAAATTCTCCCTATCGATAGAAATTTCTAAAGTACAGTAAATATTCCCTGCGCTCATTAAAACAGTTTATAAGTCGGAAAGGAGAAATACCAGAGGGTGTAAAATATTTTATAATACATCAGCATTATTGGCGCTGTAATAAGGATATTTTAACTATTCAAAAATCGATAATAATCGATTACAATTAATAATTTGCTTGTAGTTAAGTATATAAAATTGTGCGTGAAGGATTTTGAGCATTTTACACAGCTCATATTTCCACCAAATCGATAAATATCGATAAATAAATCGATACGTAATCGATAAATATTGATTGCAAACGCGTTATTTGCATTATTTGCATGCTTATATAGGATATATATTTTCGATTGCCAATCGATTTTTATCGATTATCGATTAAAATTTAAAATATAGTTGGCCTAGCTACACAGTATCTTCTAGTCGAGCTTGTGTGATTCGGCAATTTTCTCTTAACTCTTAACTGATTCCTCCTTTAATTAGTGTTCAAATTTACCTTGTAATTTGCGTGAATCTTGAATCACGCTCCAAGGCCAAAAATGAATGGGAGAGAAACTGTGCGCCAAACCAAGGGAATGCCAAAAGGGGCGGCGTCTCCTTATCCTTGTGCATCTGCGGTTAATACAAGTATCAAGCTTGGGTTCATCTATCAAAGGTGTGTGTGTGTGTGTGTGTGTGTGTGTGTGTGTGTGCGTGTCTCACCTGATGCAATTTGGAGACCACAGCCTCAGAGACGAATAGCACCTCCGATATAATGAACACCTGATTGCCATTGGAGAGCGTATAATCTGACATAATGCTCACGTTGTTCACAGTGGGCGTGGCTGTTCGTGTTTGAATGCAGTTGAAGTCAATCAGAAATGCAATTAGTTGGCAAAAATAATATCAAATAATTGAAAGTCGAGCACTTACGTTGCCCGTGGAAGATGACATCCTCGCCGCCCATGGTGTGGACGACCATTTGGTCCATGTTCTTGACGTCGGACAGGCGCAGGGGTCGCTGCATGGGCAGGAAGTGATTGCGCAACACGCTCTCGGTGAACTCGGGCACGCTGAACGGATAGAAGCCCCAATCGATGGGATGCCAGCGCTGAAAGGCATTGTCCGACGGTATGAGCACCGTATAGGCATTATCATCCATAATGCGTGTCAGATTCGATTTCGATAGAAAGTGCTGGAACACTTTTGTGCCCGTTTTCATGTTGGCCAGAAATGACATCAACGGACTCGCCTTCGATTCCTTAATAATGGGCTCCACTTTGGCGTGTGCATTCGTAATGTTCGGCTGCTCCAGCGGCTGTGGGTCGTTGTAGCGACTGCAGGGGAGAGGTGAAGAGGCCGTGGGCCCTGTTAGGAAGTGGGCACAAAAAGTTTCAAGGGGCGGGGGCGGGGGCACGAAAACTTTTCGCCAGTGCCTGATAAATTTCGCATGAGTGCACTTTTTGACCGCAAACAAACCAGCATTAGGACGTACACTCAGCGCAAAATTATAGCGCATTCAACATGGTTAAAAATTCAAATTTGTTAACAGGATTCTATTTCAATTATAGCTGAAGATAAAAATCTTGATTTTATATTAATCAAATTTTTTTAAACAGTTTTCTAAATTTTTCTCTTATTAGTTATACTAATAATTTTAATAATACATAAGTTATATTTGAATTCCTATTTCAATTTGACTGAATTTGGTATTTAAAATATTTTTTAGAAATAAATAAAATTAATTTTTGCTTAAATTCAATTCAATTCAATTCAATTTAAATTGAAGCTATTATGCCAAATACTTTCTCATATATTTTCAAGCTCAACTTTTTCTCTGAGTGTGAAATGGTTTAGTTTACTAACTTGTTCGTTTCCTGTATGTTCCGCTTGGAGTAGGGCGACTTTCTATCGCCCAAATAGCCATCAATTCCAATGGCCATCAATTGCTCATTGATACGCAGCTTGTAGAGTATCTGCTGGCCGTTCAGTAGCCAAACATTGTTGTGCGACTTTTCCAATTTACGAAAAACGATTTTGTGTCCATTCCCATTACCATACGACTCCTCCTCTTCCTTGCCATTGGCCAGCGTGTTGTAGCTATCAAAGATTTTGCCCGGCACCAAATGCTCCAACATGAACTCCTTCAAGCGCGGTTTCTCAATGCTGCGCACATCGATTTTCGGTATTATCAATGTGAAGGGTGTTTCTGCAAAAGGGAGCATACGTTTGGTCAATTAAACTATATCCAAAAATATAGAGTATCCCGAAATCTAGCTTTTGCCTTTTTAAGTCAAAGTCAGGCAAAAAAAAAAAATGGTGTGTATAGTTAGGAGATGCGAATTTATAGCTGTGTGTGTGTTGATTTTTTTTTACTAATCATTATTCAACTCGTATACGGAATCAGTTGGGTAACTGTTCGGGAATGTATAAGTTGTTCTATGAACTTGTAGAGAAAGAAAAGAAGTTATTTAAATGCTCAGTTTGTCTATTTATTTTTTTTACCAAAGTATTAAAAATGCAAAAAAAAAAAAAAATAGAGCTGGGCTTAACAGAAAAAATAAAACAAAATAAATATACGGTATATATAAATTCTTGATCAGTATCAACAGCCAGTTCTAAAGCTACCGTCATGAAATTTTGTTGCAGATAAATACATTTTATTTTTTAATTTTTAATTGTTAAATTCACTTGATAATTATTTTTAAAAATTCAAAAGTCAAATTCCATTCCTAATGACCGTACTGCAGCAGCTTTTTTCTGTGTTCGATCCAGGCAGCTGGTGAGTTGACCAGAATGCTGTTCGTAAACATGGCCAAAACCCAGCAGATGAACAGAAGCTCCAAAATATGACTGCGATTTAGCTTGAAAATATTGAACTTGTTGCGATCGACAGCCGCAAACAAAACCAGCTTGTAGAGGCAGAACATTTGTAGCTGCAAAAAAGGAAAACCATCTAGAATACAATATTCAGTTGATGGCTCGCACCAACCTGCTGTTGTCGCTTGCCGTTCTTTCGGAATCGGAGCAAACGGTGTCCAAACTGTCGCTCGGCCGATTTAATCAACTGACTGTGGTAGACAAAGCACAGCGGATAGACCAGCGAACAGGCGATGCAGTAGAGCAGGGAGCCCACCAAATGCAGATCGTACAGAAGCAGATGGAAGCCGGCGATGCAGCTATTGAGATCCGATAGCAGCGCCAGACAGACAAACGGACGCAGCAGCAGCTCGAAGTGCTGTCGCAGTCGCATTAAGGCCACGTAGTTGGCCAGCAGCTCCCGGCGGCCGGCGGCTGTGTGGCGTTGTCTCTGCCGGAGCTGCTGCAGTTCCTGCGCGTAGAATCCCTGCAGGAGCAGAAAGCCCAAGTGCGCCAACAGGAACAATAAGAACGGCTGCAGGCCAATAAAAAGCATCGCTGACCAGCACAGAAAATAGTCCATCGGCGAATCATTTGCCACGTACGGTATGTGAACGTAACTCTCTTTTGGGAATAGTGTACAAACGTGAAAAAAACCCTCTAGGAAATAAACCAGAAAGAGCCACCAATTGATGTGCGGGACGCAGTGAAAGCGACGTGAAAATCGCTGATATGTCGCAGCGAATTCGTTGAGAATCCGTTCGATATACTTCACATGATGTTTATAAAAATACGCAATCGATATAGCTGCGATAATGTTGGGATATTTGGTCGCCATGATGCTGAGGAAATACATAAAGGCCAAGGACTTGTCTTCCGGATTGGCGGTGCTCGCCATAGTTGCCACAGCATTGACCAGCAGCCAGCGCAAGTGCAGATAGCAGGCGATGAACAGCCAGGGACGCAGCCACAGACGGTGCTGCAGTGTGACCAGGCGCTGCAATCTCGCTTGCGGCTTGAACGTGCAACTGTGCGGCACAAACCTGTAGATGTTGCAGCCGAAAATCGTGGCTAGCGCCGCCAGCACGCGCAGCACGCCCGTTAGCAGCGACATGTCGCAACTGAAGACCACCGCAATTTCACCCGCCGCCACGCGCTGACAGTGACAAATGGCCAACTTGCCGCAAATGGTGGCTAACTGTTCGGCTCGTTCGTTTAATGACCGCAGCACGAAGAACTTGTGGTCGCAACAAAATATTATGATAAATTAAAACACGCGTCGGCTGAACTTCCCTTTTTCCCGAGAAATTATGTGCATATTGGAAGAGATACGAAAAAGCAAGCTGATCCTGCAGGATGACTACCATTTCTTACATACGTATATAATTTAAATAATATTTATAATTTAAATAATATTTATATTTATAATGCTGCTCTGCTAAATTGAAACACGAGTCGGCTGAATTTCCCTTTTTCCCGAGAAGTTATGTGCATATTGGAGAAGATACGAAAAAGCAAGCTGATCCTGCAGACGACTACCATTTCTTACAAATAATGTATATAATTTAAATAATATTTATAATTTAAATAATATTTATAATTTAAATAATATTTATATTTATAATGCTGCTCTGCTAAATTGAAACACGCGTCGGCTGAATTTCCCTTTTTCCCGAGAAATTATGTGCATATTGGAAAAGATACGAAAAAGTAAGCTGATCCTGCAGGATGACTACCATTTCTTACATACGTATATAATTTAAATAATATTTATATTTTTTAATTTCTTCGAAAAATGTATTGAAGAAGATGCAATTCTTTTCCATACCCTAATTATAAAAGAATTTTTTTAACTTCCCAAAATCGAATCAAGAATTTGGCTAATTTTTATTTTATTTTATCTTAAGGCAGTGAGTTCCAAAAAGGAAAGTAAGCCAATAAATCATCTGTTGAATATGGTTAATGTAGCTCTAAAACTGTGGAAAATAACGATATTCGACAATATGTATTTTTCAAATACTTTGCATAGCACCGATACGCTCCCTATACTTTGTCAACAGAGTATTAATACATTGCCTCCATTATATCTATATATTAGATATATATATTATATTATCTATCGGATTCGGCAATTAAGAGTTGTAAAATTATCAACTTGGGTATACTTTATATTTTATTATAACTATTATATATGCAAATAAAAAAAAAACTACTACGACGCTTAAGCCAGTGAGTTCCAAAGAGGAAAGTAACCCAATAAATCATCAGTAATGTATCTGTCGAATATGGTTAATGTATACTGTATATATAATGTATAAAATACTTTGCATAGCACCAATACCCTCCCTTTACTTCGTCAACAGAGTATTAATATATTGCCATTATATTCATATATTATATATGTATATATTATATTATCTATCGGATTCGGCAATTAAGAGTTGTACTAAGCTTATAACTAATATATTATAAAATAATATCAACTTGGATATACTTAATATTTTATTATAACTATTATATAAGCAAGGATATTTAAGCCGAACATAAAAAAAAAAAATAAAAAAAAAAATATAGCTGTTCTCTCTTTAACATTGCCATATTTGCTTGTTATCCTTATTTTTTTCCGCTTGATAAATGGTTAAAATTTTATTTAATCCCAGTCTAAATCTAGCAAGCGTACTCTTATACTTACTTATATCGTCGTTTTATTTTATTATTATTTATTTTTTGCTTGGCTCACCTGTCTTTGTCTTGTAGCCGTAGAGCTCCAAAACGGGAAAGCCGTCGTCGACAAACCGGTAAATATGCTGCCACTTGTCATCCTCCTGGTTGCGCTGCAGTCCGGCCAAGTCGGGCAGCGCTCTGCTCTCAATCAGCTTGGCGTTCTTCAGACTGGCATCAATTTGGCGCTCCAAGATGCTGCTGGCCGTGGTGTCGCCGCCAGCAGTCGCAGTCGCCACCAGCTGGAGCAGCAGCAACAAAAATGTTGCTGCCGGCACTTGCAACATTTTGCGTGACATTCAAGTTTGTGAAATTTGGCAAATTGTTTTTAATTGTTAGCACTTTTCGAGTGTTTTTGTCCTCCGTTCGCTTGTTTTGCACTTGTTTTATTTTGTTTTTTTTTTTTTTTATTTCTGTTGTTGTTGTAGTTTGTTTCAGTTTGAGTTTCGTTTTATGGTACCACGATTTTATTCATTTTCACTTGCAAATTTTTGCGCAGACACTTTACATAATTGCCAAAAGCTGTACAGAAATTGAGTTTGGAGAGTGAAAGAGATGGAGGTTGTAGTTGGTTCTATAAACTTTTTTTTTTGGTTTTCTCTTATATAAAAGAATTTTTTGATTAGTTTTGAAAAAGTTGTGATTGCAGCTCATTAAAAATTCGAGACGTCGTGTCTGAAATTTAATGCTAGCTCTCGAGTATTTTGTATGCAAATCGAATCACAATTTTATATATACGATATGCCCAGAATAGTTTGAGCTGATCACGATTGAATTTGCATCGCCTAATAGGTATATATATGTAGATGTAGATGTGTATAGTTGCCACACAAATGGCACAGTTACTTTGCAGCTTGGCCATATTTGGCTGGCAGCTGGATTACGTAGTCGCCTATGAAAAGCCAAAATAGAAAACCTGTCTTTGACGCGCTTTTCGCGACAGTTTTCCAGCGACAAAATCGTTATGTGCACCTAACAGCAGCATGCAGAGGCTGTACTAGTTCAAGATACTTTTGTATCTCATGCCATTTGCGAATTTTTGCGCTAGAATATTTGCCAAGCTCGGATTTTTGCTTTATTCGTTTTTCGTTTTTTTTTTGCGTATGATAAACAAGAATAATATGCGACAATTTGTTTATTTGCTGACCTTTGTGCTTAAATCTGATCGCATACAAGGCTGACAGTCAGCGGCACATGCACACATGCCAGCAGATACACAAGTTACGGATACAGATACAGATACAGCGACGGCAGCTAAATGTGAAGAAAGTAAATTAATTTCAATTGAAGTTGACAAACTAAACGGCAAACTACGGCGTAAATAAATCCAAACTGTGACACAAGCACTTGGGCGGCAAATACATATAAATAATATAACTAATCAAAGTATGAGTAGATAAAAATTTTCAAAAATTTTCCTTTTAAACAAGAGTACGTATTTATGCGCACCCACTGTAGGCTATATTAAATTTGTATTTATTCATTCTTTTCTGATACTAATTTCAGCATTTTACAGTCTTTTCACCTTTGACGTCCATTTAGCGAACCGAACCGAACCAATTCCCGTTTCATACTGCATGTCTGGGCGCGTTAAGCGCTCAACCGGGAGCCCAAAACGGGCTTACCGAATGCCCAGTTGGAAATGGGATGACACACCAAGAAACCTGTTTGTCTGAAGACTTTTATTGCTTTTCATCCATATTTTGAAAATATTTCAGTTAAATTATTTACTTTATATGTGTATTAAGGGAATTTCATTTTTAACTGCAAAGCAACTGAATTTGTCTTTAAATAATATATACAAATTATATATTATATAAAATAAAGTTTAATATTTTATATAACTGCTATTTTAAGTCAGCTCTTAATAGTATTTTTATTAAATTTTTGATAAATTTCTAAATGAAAATATTTGTGCGCCATTTAAATCAGATTAATTATTTACTTTATATGTGTATTAAGGGAATTTCATTTTTAACTGCAAAGCAATTGAATTGGTTTTAAAATAAATTATACAAATTATATATTATATAAAATAAAGTTTAATATTTTATATAACTGATATTTTAAGTCAGCTCTTAATAGTATTTTTATTAAATTTTTGATAAATTTCTAAATGAAAATATTTGTGCGCCATTTAAATCAGATAAATTATTTACTTTATATGTGTATTAAGGGAATTTCATTTTTAACTGCAAAGCAATTGAATTGGTTTTAAATAAATATATACAAATTATATATTATATAAAATAAAGTTTAATATTTTATATAATTGATATTTTAAGTCAGCTCTTAATATTCTTTTTATTAAATTTTTGATAAATTTCTAATTGAAAATATTTGTGGGCCATTTAAATCAGATAAATTATTTACTTTATATGTGTATTAAGGGAATTTCATTTTTAACTGCAACGCAATTGAATTGGTTTTTAAATAAATTATACAAATTATATATTATATAAAATAAAGATTAATATTTTATATAACTGATATTTTAAGTCAGCTATTAATATTATTTTTATTATATTTTTGATAAATTTGTAAATTTACATTCCTCATAATTCTTGCAGTGTACTTGTACATTTCCCACAGGGTACTTATCACTTATCACAAGCGCTCATTATTCATGATTATGCTTTGGTTTTTATGTGCAAAATTGTGCAACTGACGTCGCGTCTCGACGTCGTCCCATTCTTACATGCCGTCCCCATCTCGGCACCTATATTGTAGGTCTGCCAGTCCAACTCTCTCTCTCGCTCTCGCTCTCTCTCTGTCTCGCTCTGTCTCTCTCTTCCCCTCTGTTCGCAGTTACTGTGATTATTGTTGTTGCTGGGGGGACTCCACCGGACTGCATTACAAAAGCAGAAGTACGAGAACTCAAACTCGAACTCGTAAGTTTTCTCGAATTAACATTTTCGGCCTCTTGACTGTATGCCGGGCCTGGTTTATAATGAAAGTCTCGTGCAATGTTATTATTATCTTCTTATTTTTTTTTCGTTCGTTCGTTAGTTCGTTTCATTTGTGGAATGGAACTGAAACCGCCGGCCCATCGCTTTAATTAATATTATTGTCAGGCGGATATTTTTTATTTTTAGTCGACTTTCAATAGGCAGCAGGGTCCGGTCTGCATTTCATATGCATAGTGACTGATGATGAGTATCTCGATTGAAATTGTATTGTAATTTTTAATGAAAATCATTTGCATATTTTACAGCTCGTAGACTATAGCATATGAAATAATAATATAAGAAGTGTATATTAAAGTTTCGAAAAGTGTTTTTTATTATAAGAGAAATATTTAAAAATGCAGCAAAAATAGTCGTGTCTGTTTATTTCTCTGTCTGTCTGTCTGTCTAGTCCTGTCGACTAGAGCTTTAAAAATGTTAAATTGTTCTAAAGGAAAATATACAAAACTTTAATACTAAAAGCCAAATAAATAAATTTAAATAAAAAACTTGAAGTATTAATTTATTATAATTATTTTAATATTAATTATTATTATTATTATTATTTAATAATTGATAAACAATTGATCTAACTTTTAAATATGTTCCGGCTGTTCATACTACATTAATGCACTTGGCTTCAACCCGGATCCACATTGCTAACTTGCTCAAATGTCGGGATCAATAATTATTCTAGTAGAATGATAAAAAACCCAGGTTGAACTTTAAACTACCTATTATAAAATCGCAACACTTTCGTAATTGCATTCCCCAAAAGGTTGACTATGATGTTGCAGCAAATTGTTGTTGTTAATAGTCGAACAACAATTTCCTCGAGCATAAGCTTCTACGATTTTTAATTACTTTTGCGCTAAAGTTAGCGGTATTTGCTGAACTTTCGCTGAAAACGTTATACGCTGCACGTATGATTAAAAAATTCTTGTGAAACAATTTCCATGGGTTTAACGCTGCAAATGCCGGTAAATCAAGGCGAACACGTACACACACACACACACACACACACACACACAGTTGTTATTTAAGGGGGAGTGTGTGGGGGTTGAGATGCGAATACAGCATTTTCCGAGCTGCAAACTAAACGGGAACGAAAAATGCTCAACTGACAGGCTGCAGAGCAGGCTTTGTTGTTGTTCAAATTGTGTATACGAAAATGGGGAAAAACTATATACTACAACTTAACTACTACGACTATACTACTACTACAACGTCGCCGCTACTACAAGCAACAAGAATAACAACAACAATAACAACAACAACAAAGCCGCTGCGGCAAATGCTGCTGCTGCTGCTGCGTTTGTGTATCCAGAGTGCAAACCAATTGAAATTAATTTGCATAATATACGATATACGACAGTTAGCTGGACATTCAGCAATAGAATTATTATGGGCTGCTCCCGCTTGCATTTTGTATAGCGCTAATTCTGGATAATTCACAGTTTATTGCACTTGGCTTTTCTTGCACAATTTTCCCTAGCATTCGCATTTCCCTGCCAAATACACACAGCACACAAATTAATTCCATTTGCCACATGTGGCGAGTTAATTCAATTCCTTCCATTTTTTTTATATTGTTTTTTCGCGGTTTTTGCACCTTTACTTAATTAGATTAATTGTGCAAATATTTTTACTATACATTTCTGTGTGTTTCACTTGAATTTACTTTACTACGCCTCGGTTGGTCGCGCGGCTCCGCCAACAAAATGATTGCGTCTGTTGTGCCGGAAAATTTACGACAAATTGAGAAGCTTTTCGCGTTGCTTGCGTCGTTGCTAGACGCAGTCGTCGACGTTGTCACCATCGCAGCTCCTTGGGCAACGCTTAGGGTTGCCACGTTGCCAAAACGAACGGTGGCTCACGCCTGAATATACTCAAATATTCATAAAGAAATCGCTGAAATTGCCAGCGATAATATAAACGTGGTCTTCTTTCCTGGTTATTTTCATAAATTTGTATTTATTTTCAAAGACGAGCTTAAAGCTTATGCCACCGTTAGTCAAGACACGTTATGTGGTTAGCTTTTAAAACTTTAGCGTTACGGCCATTTTATTTTTACAGAAAAGTTACAAAAAGCTTGCTTAAGTTTGGACAACAACCCGTCATGTTGCCAGCATAGAGAAAAATATTTAAATATAACATATACGCACTGTTGGTTTTGCAGAAACATTTTAATAAGAATTAAAATATAATTGAAAACGTATAAAAATCAAATGAAAAATAATAGTAATAATTTATTTGCATAAAATAGAAGCGCAAGAAAATTCGTATTTATAAAATATAAAGTAATAAAACATTCCTAGTTGTTAACAAAAAAAATAAAAATAACAAAAATTACATTTATTTTTGAAAACAAAGAATTGCATTATTTATATTTACAAAAATTAAAAAAAAAAATAAAATGGTAGCCCAGCTTTGTCGTCAGTGAACAAATTGTGCCAGTTAATTAATATGTCAATTCGAAGTAATTAATATTACTGCTTCGGGCACCATAATTGTGCTTAAAAATAATTTCTCCAATTGCTTGCATGTGTAATTACATATTTATCAAGTATACGCCGCCGCAGCAACAAAATTCTGAAATAATTAACACATTAACGGTCTGATTTATATGTGATATTCGTAAATATAATATGCTGGCATCATTGGCAAGCGACACGTGACAACATAAAACAAGCATAAAATATGCCAGTTCAAATTATTGGCACTTCGCAAACATTAACACAATAAATAAACAAATATGCCACGTGGCAATCAGAACAATGCAACACACAATATTTAATATTGAATTAATTTGCATGCCATTAAATGCAGCAACATCAAAAAAAAAAATAAGGGAAGAAATTACAACACAAACAAACACACAATCATCGAACATAAAGCAATAAATTCAATGCGATAAGAATAAATATTATACAAGTTGCTGGCTGAATGGAAAAAGTGTAACAAGTTTTGATAGTTATATTTGCCCTGCCGAAAATCAAATACTCTTCAAAACTCTTAATCACAAAAGTGAGTTTTTCATATTTCATTTTTGCATTTATTTTTAGAACGCAACCTATTCAAGAATATGCAAACCTCGTGACGACAGAGCTTATAAAATTATTTATAAATGTAAATAAATACATTTTTAAAATCAATGCGATAAGAATAAATATGGAAAAAGTGTAACAAGTTTTGATAGTTATATTTGCCCTGCCGAAAATCAAATACTCTTCAAAACTCTTAATCACAAAAGTGAGTTTTTCATACTTCATTTTTGCATTTATTTTTAGAACCCAACCTATTCAAGAATATGCAAATCTCGTGACGACAGAGCTTATAAAATTATTTATAAATGTAAATAAATACATTTATTTTTTTTTTACCAAGTGGATTGAGGCTTTGAGCACCGAGAGGCACAGAGATTTAAATCCAAATAAATTTAGCCCAGACTACTTTCCAGTTGCCCATTGAAGTGGCTGGCAATCAACAGTGTGCGAAAACACCATTGTCCTTGCAAATTGCTACTAACAAAACAAAAAAAAGGTGAAGAGAAATAACGTAAAATAGTTAAATGACATGAAAGGCCAATGGCCAAACAAAAGTGCAACGAGGTCGGTGCACACAGCAAACTTTGCGGTTAAAACTAAAGTGGCCTGTTAGGCTTTCAGAAAAGTGTCCAAAAACTTTGGCATAGAAAGAATGCTGCTCATCTGCATTTGGCCACAGTTTTTTGGTGTGGTCTCGGGGAGCCACTCTTCTCTCTCTCGCCCCCATTTTTGTTGGTTTTAATATTTCAACACATTTTGCATTGCAGTTGCACAGTAGCGCCAGGACTAGCCCCCGGGCAACTGCCTCACGCTCGACGTGTCTCTTTTGTGGTAATTTATGCATGTTGTTTGCGTACTCTTGACTTTTTCGGCATTTACTCGTTATAGAATAAATAAAAGATGTCACAAACTGCTTTGACATGCTCGTTACATATTGTACGTACAAAGAGTTATATCAGAATTTTTGAAATATTTTCTATTTTCATATGACAGTTTTTATTGCTTTTTCTTGTTTTTGGAATTCACGTTTCAACCGTTGTTATATTCGATAAACAATAACAAAACTTTTATATTAAAAATATCGGCGGCTTTTTTCTCTGTTGGCTGTGCTTGGCAGATTTCGAAAAGCATTTTTTCTAATGTTTCTGACAACTAAACGTATTATAAAAAATAATCTTTAATTAAATTAGATAAAAAAAAGTTATGTTACACTTTAATCACGCAATTTTCGCCCACAACTATTCACTGTGCACCCAAAATTGGCCAGCTTTCTGGCCAAAAGCAAATAAAAGACTGAAAGACTCACAATTGTCGGCCTTGAATTGAGTTTATTTTCATTGCAGACAATTCTAGATTTTTGGTTAGAGTCCAGTCGGCTGTCAGTTTGTGGGGTTGAGCAGCAGCTTATCATAGAATTGGCAGTTAGGCTTAATTGAATATTCAAATGCGCTTGTGTGCAAATCTAAATACGGCTACGCGTTGGCCTAAAGTGTTGTACGACAAGGCCTCTGGTTCTTGTTTTTTTTTTTTTTGTTTAAATTTAAAGTAAAGTGTTATAGAAATTTGAATTTTTGTTAAGCGTTTTAATGCAATTATAAAATGCATAATTACTTGCAATTTTGTGAAAAACGTTTTTAAAATAATTACCCTAATTGAAAGAGTTGCGGTTTCTTTTTGCAATTTTTGTTTGGGGGGAAAAATTATAAAAGTGTTTAATTATGTATATGCATAATTTACATATGATAATCAATAAAAAAAATACGTTCAGTGGACTTAAATCTGCATTTAATTAAAATTGCATGCCTTCAAAGTTTGCAGTTTACTTTTTAAAGAGAATTTATTATGATTTAATATACTTGAAGTTGTGGAACAATATCTATAAATTAATAAAAAATTAAAAAAAAAATACTAAAAACAATATAAAGAATATACAAATTAAATGTTCCTCAAATTTTATTTACAAACTTTAAACAGCCTAATTTCATGTAATATTAAATTTAAGCTTATCCTTGCCAAGCAACAGTCACCAAGGACTCTTCAGACACTTTCCACACGCCTTGCACGAATTTTTATATATTTTTTTAGTTAGTTTGTCCTTCGTTTTCGGGTTGGCAGTGCCTGAAAGGCTAAATGAAAAGTGTTCAGCTGAGATTTACTTAAGCAAATTCTAAGACACATTTCCCTAGACAGCAGCCACATGGCACTGGGCGAAACCTTGTGTCCTTGCGAAATGTGCAATCCTTGTTTATTTACATAGTTGGCCTGCAACCTTTTGTTGTGCAATTGACTATGTCTATAAGAGTTCTGTTTTATTTTCCAAAAACCGAATAATTTATATTTCGTTTATGCATAATTCAGGGCTTTAAATAATAAAAGAATAAACAAAAATAAATACACAATTGCAAAGCAGGAACTATAAATGCAGTCAGCTTTTGTTTAAATAAAGCATTTATTGACAATATTGGCCAATCAAGCAATAAATCAAAGAAAGCCTGTGGCATTTATACAAAATATAACAACTATCAGATTCGCTGTAAATGTTGCATTACACAATATTTTGTAATAAGTTGAAATTAAATACATTCACTCTTTAAACTTGAATGATTTATGAACTTGTCTGCAGTCTAGGGTTGAATTTAATTCCTTTGACAGGGTATCGCAAGTTAATTCTTGCAATTCAATTTCATCAAAGCGCGATTCAGAATATCAAATTAATATTTTTGCACTCAGAGAAATATTATGTTTAGGGTATTCTAATTAGAACGCCGCATTTATCCACTAGGTGGGAAACAAAAAAAAAAAAAACACCAAATGGCACGCCTTTCAGCTTGGCACAAAATATATGTCCTTCGTCCTTGCCACCGTCATCGTCATCGCAATCGCCAGCGCCGTCAACAAACGGAAGGGACGTTAATGCTTAAGCTAAGCGCATTCGCCATTATAATTAAATACGCCGGCGACGACGGCTTCGTAGTCTTGGCCACGAGCCACACTCAGCTCAGGACAACAGACACACACACACACACATTTACTACGTACACAGCACAGTGCACGGTGCAAATAATTAGCATGGCTCGAAATTCTGTGAGTAATTAAGGTAAGTCAGCTGTTGGCCTTTGCCCCCATCAAGTCGTTTTTTTTCCAGCGGAAATTAAAGTTGCAGTTGTTTTGATGAGATTTGTGTTGACAGACTTTAGGAAATAACATTTGAAACTTTGAAGAAAAATTAAATAAAATCAAATAAAAGAATCTGAGTGGGTTAATTTAAATTTAAAAATATTTCACTTTAAACTGTTACAATGTTAATGTTTTTAATTGAAGCTGTTTTAGTTGTTGATGAATTTTTTAACTGTTGTAAAATTTGTTTCAATTGATTTGATTTAAAAAGTTCAACACTAATTGGCCATTGTTTTGAATCATAGAGCCGTCGATGATTTGTTCATTATTTTCATAGAACTTTCGTTATAACTTTTTTCATAGTATATTAGTAGATAATGTACTGAGTGCAAATTATGGGTCAATGTCATTTCACGCAATAGCTGAATAACATTCGTCAAGTTATCTTGAAATTCCCCTGATAAATTCCGTTGTGGTACAGAGAACACACTTTATGGATTGGATGGTTCATTTATTGGTCGTAAAAAACGGTTTGATTAACTTAGCGGGTTCGTAGATATAACACTTCAATACTTAAAAAATACTATATAATTTTTTATATACCATTTCAGTTTGATTTGTAGCAAAGCGATCCACACAAAGGAATCCAAATGTTTTCGTTTTGTTTTTTCGATAATTTAATGGAATTTTATTTAGAAGCTAAATGATATCAGTATTAACTATAAAATGCTTTAATCAGCAAAAGTCTTTGAATTTATTTTTTTTTTCTAATGATAATTTTCTATAAGTTTGCACAACACTTAAGACCCGAGAAATTTGCCATGAAACTTTACTAGACGATATTTCGTCAGCACATTAGTCACCATTGCAGGGTAGGTGTTATTTGATCACCGCACTTTGATGCTCTGCACCTCTAGCCAGATCATAAACGCCGCTATGGTCACATAGCCGGCGACAATAAGGAACACCTGCAGAGCACTGGCGGTAAAGACCTGGACCACCAGGAGGACGGTGCCCAGCAGAAATACGGTTGCAAGGAAGAGGATCAACATAACGGTCGACCAGCTCCGGAACCAGGCATTTCGCTTATCCGGTGGCGGCACATAGTTCGGCTTCAGTGGACTGTATTCCTTTCGATACTGTGTCTCGTAGCCGCTGGTAAAATCGATCTCATCGTGGCCGCCAAGCGACGTCGTCGTCGTTGCCGCCTTCGTCTTCTCGTCCGTGTCCATGCCGCAGCACGTTCGTCTCTCAACTGAATGGAGCCCACTGACGTGCGTGTGCACTGTGTTGTTGTCAGCCTCATTATCACACACGGCGGCGAAGGTGTTAATTGTGGCACAACAACAGCGCCTACAACAATAGCAGGTCTGGCAAATGTGTTCGCTTTATATATACATATATATATATTTCTGACTCAGATAAGATAAGACGCTGAGAGGCTATTACGAATTTTGGGTTCGACTCTTTCAAAACTGAACCTTATCAATTATGACTTCAATATTCCTCTGACGCCTCAACAACCAATGTACTAATTACGCTCTGACAATTCTCAGCTTTTTTGTATTTTTCTGTGTTGTCTAAACAAAGTTGTGTTTTGTTAATAATTTTGTTGATTTTCTCGCATTGTTGTCGTATTTGCTTTAATCATGAATGAAATGCGTTTCGTTTTTCTTGTTTGAAATACACACAAACCAAATCTTTGTGACGCTTCTTATTCCCATGCAGCATTGTTGACATATTTGTGGACATTCTTCAAAGAATTTTTTTTATTTGGCCGCAATATTAATATCTACAATTTGAAGTCTTAGGAATTATAAAGCAAACTTCGGAGTATTGGAGTCCTAACGTTAAAGATAAGTGGTTTAGCGAGTCATTATGGCAACATTGCAGCAAGATTCCATATATATTCTTGATCTGTATATAAGAATCTAGAAGTTACATTTTGTGCCTCGATATATAGATTTAAAGCAACAGGTATAGTAAAAACTGGAACCTTTATTCTTTTATCCTAACTAAGAATCAATATTTGTAATGGACACAGGGTATAAAAACTATCTCAGTCCAGTATCAACTCGATCTCAAAAGGCCACTTATGTTCGGGTGCGAAATAAAGATAAGTTTATATATATACTTATGAATATAATGCATACAATGTCAAACATTGTCAAGTATTTGTTTATATTGAACAGAACAATAGATTCATAGATTGTAATTGTATCAAATTCATATGTACACAACGATAATAATAATTGAAAGTACTTTAGATAACTAATTATATTTACATCAATAACAAAATCAATAAATAAATTAAAAATAAATGTAAAAAGTATGTGATGTTATGTATTATATTATTTCCATGTTTTAACATTTAAAGTAAATATAGATTATATATATTGATTGACTATTAGGCAGTTCAAATAAAAACTTCATTTATTACGTAATTGTAACATTAAATTTAATTTGTATTTTTTTAGTGCTGCGCATAATTATACCCTGCATGCATTAAATATATAAAAGGAGTATTGTATACTTAAATTTATTCAGAAGAGTATTTAGTATTTAGATTACGCGTCCGAATCTTATCAAAATAAGTGTAGCGATAACAAGAGGAATGAAGATGATAAATTTTATAATAGTTAAACGTATATTGTTTTCTTGGATAAAAACATTGGGTTCAGCACGGTCTGTATTGAAACCACTTTTAATTATTTTCAAATAAATTTTTATATTTTTGATACAAATTGTAAGTTCGAAGCTAATCATAGGGTATTTCTTTGGCAGATAATTGAAACTACTGTTTAATGCTTAGGTTCTCCACAGAAACCGATCACAGTATCAATTTCCAATGCGCTCTCTCTCTCTCTCTCTCTTTACACACACACACACACACATAACTATTTACACATGCAGTAAATTTCTGTTTGCGTTGTACAAATATTTTGTTGTTGTTAATATTTACAATCGGCTTTTTTATAGCCCATTGAAAATGTATAACAATGCAAATGTGTAAATTATTTTAGCCACTGATTACAAATGTCGTTGGCTGTTTAAAATGCAATAAAATACTGTGTGAGTAGTTAGAAGATAAATAAACATGTTTAGTACTAAGCAAACAGGTGGAATAATAACAAAAGGGTGGAATAATGTAAGAATTGTATTTTTATCATTATATTGTATATTGAATTAAATTACAGCAAATTATAAAAACTGTGATTAATTTACCTCATATAGTTTTTAATTTGGATTTGGCTTCACTTTTTCGTATATAATAAAAATTGCTGCAATTTTTTTATCCTTTTTTTTTACAAAATAAATATATCCAGCAATCAAATGCAACGCCAAGTTAACATAATTACTTTGTATATATAATATATATACATTCCGTGGAAGGCGATAAAGCGCAGAGGAGCTAAAGATTTCTTGGAATGTTTTGTTTGCTGACTTGTGCATAATGTTGCGGCTTGCAATTGAAACCGAAACTCTGCAAATAAAAAGCATAATAATTTGTGGGGTCGCCGCTGATGCCCGAGTGCCTATGGATCAGTGTCCAAATTGCTTTAAAGCTGATAACAACGCGTCGAGATTTTCATTTCAAATTGAAATTTGTGTTCTTTGTGTGTTGCGCAATGTGGTAATTAATTGCAAATGAAATTCAAAACTGCAAAAACTGCTAAGAATTTGTGTTATTTTTCAAGTGAATGCAGTGAAATGCTGCTGGATACCAGCGCTGATCGTGACGAAATTCCCGAGGTGATCATCGATGTCGCCCAATTGGAGCAGTCGACGGAGGTGTTGGTGGAGCCGATTCCCGGCCGATTTAATTCCTGCAAGCCGAGTAACTTTTTCAAATCAAATAATTGGACTGTTTTGGGCTTGACTTTTTGTATTTTTTACAATTGTTTCATTGTTGTTATTTTACTGCTAACATTTGTGCATTCCAAGCTAAAGAATTAAATTATCAGCCAAAGAAATCACGTTTTGCGTACTTTAAATGTGAGCGGAAACTGCATCCAGAAGTTGAGGCAGGCCAGATAATTGGCTAAAATGTCTGACATCGCTTATGCAGCATTAGAGCAGCACGAGTTTACTTACAAATCGGCAGTCCCTAAACGCATTTCAACTTTGTCCTCTTTGCGAGTACATATATCCATTGCTGCCAAACAATTTAAGTTGTTACCAAAGTCATCAGCATTCTAGCTGCGGCTACCACTCAGCGAAAACTTGCCCCTGCTGCAGTCTCTTTTTTTCTCTTTGTATACTCTGTGAATGACTAGTGGGCGAAACGGGTATAATATAGTGTGGGATAGATAGTGAGTAAATAATAGGACTTCTAAATGAATGATCAAATTATTTGTGGTATCGCTTAAGTTTTAAACTATAAAGTTTAAAATGCGATTTAGATCTTAATGAACAGTTTAGAACTAGTTATAGAGCTGAATTTTAATTTTTTTAATAAAAAGCTATTAAAGAAACCAAAAAAAATTAAAAAATTTTATTTTGCTATATATTCTAAACACCAAATACATTCAAATCTGTATCACAATTTTCAAGTATGGTATCGCTTAAGTTTTAAACTATAAAGTTTAAAATGCGCTTTAGAATTTAATGAACAGCTTAGAACTAGTTATAGAGCTGAATTTTAATTTAATATATAAAAACGGCCGTACTATTTTTTTCAGACTATGGGTTTTTCGAATAAAAAGCTATTAAAGAAACCAAAAAAAATTCAAAAATTTAATTTGCTATATATTCTAAACACCAAGTAAATATTAGTCCGTATTAAAACTAGATTTTTAAAGATAAACTTGGCAAAGATTTTATATTTTATATAGTAAATTTATTATTATTTATATAATACAAAAATATTATACAGAGAAGAGCTGTCACACTTACAGGGTATGCACGCGTCCACCACTGCGCATGCTGACTTGCTGTTTTTTTTTAAAGCTCTTCTCTCAAGTGACAAACTTTTTGTAGCTACTGCGCATTTGCATAATACAGAGCGAACCCCGTGAGACATTTTGCATGCTGCAACGTCAAGATATGGCCAGATCAAAGCAAGACGTAGTCGCCGTTTGCAGCTGCAAACTTGGCAATTAGACAAATCTCGGGCGCCTGCTGACATCCAATTCGATTCGTTGCCGGCGGCACAGAAATATAATACGGCGCGTTGCCCGGTGGCCTATGAATTATGAGAGCCTGCGGCCTGGCCGGGAACACGGTCAGGATGCGCTGCCGGCAACTGCAACTGTGCCGTATTTCATGGCGGCTGTCACGGCGGTTGCTGCGCTGCCTTTTGGCCACAATTCACCGAGCACTTCGCTGGCGCGGCCAACATTATTTTTTCTTGGTCGAAAAGTTTGCGGCGGCTCGCACTTTTCAATTGTTTTTAGGCCGCCCTTATCTAGGTATAAATTTGTGTGTGTTTAAGTGCGCCCAAAACATTAATCTTTAAGCCTGCAATTTTGTAGCCCCGGTCTTGTGCACCTCAGCTCATTATTCAAATCTAAGACCCTGCTTAAAGCGAAAGCGAATATAAAAAAAGAAAACACAAGGAAAAAAAATCAAAATTCATGAGGCACTGTGCGAGAATTATAGCGACTTTCTTGACGGTTTTAAGGCGCCCAACGCCACCCCAGAATGCGTTTGTTGTTGCAAACTTTTTCCATCAAAAGTTTCGGTTTTCGATACGCTAGCTACTGGCAGCATCAGCATCAGCAGCAGCCTCTGCTGCGACGGCGGCGTCTGCTTTCCTGCCAAGTGCCACTTCCGCTTTGCGTCAGCGCACACGGCTGTGGGGCACAAAAGTGTGACTGAAGTGGTTTTCCCCCGCAAAGCGCCTCCAGTTGAGCCGGCAACATGCAGGTGTTAATTAACTGTAGACCCCAACAATCTGCAGCACTAAATTTTAAATTGCAACCCGGGCCAAATTAATGGCTCCTGCATTTGTACGCATCATGTTTTTGGCCAAAAGTTGCGCGCTGGGATTATTTTTTATGTTGTTTCTTTTTTTGGTAGCGAGTTTTTTCTGGTGCTGCCACAGACTCAAAGTTGAGGCAGAGTTTTTAGGACACGGCTTGAAGGTGCGAGGTGAAGCCTGTTTTTATTACACTTTATCCACTTTATTATCCGGGCTTATCTAGGTGTAGCCAGCGCATGATGGGAATATATTCTAGCCCACATTATGCCTCTACAGAGCTGTTTTAATATGCACAACAGTAGCACGATATTTTTCTGCTCTCGATTGAAAACACATTTTAATTAAACATTTTCAAAGGGTAAACATTTATTTTTCTTCAACAATATATATGATTGATCAGAATATCATGTAATATCCACATATGCTTTACAGGTCTGCAAGCGTTTTTTATTTTCAGCATCACCCTTTTTTATTTTTTTTGCAAAAATGAACAAAAATGATAATTAATCTCTGCCTCTTATAAATTACCAGAATAAATTGTCAAGAGTCTCGCCTTAATATAAATTTCTTTGATCAGCTCAACTGTATGTTCCTTGATTAAATACCTGGGCCTGCTTTGGCAAATACTTTTCAGCTCAAATTCCAAGCAGATTTTACATATTTGCCAAGATATTCATAATCAGCAATAATATTTAAGGTCCACCCGAGGCAGGTATGTGGAAAACTAGCTTGCGGCCAAATAAAAATGCAAATATTTTCATGAAAATGCCAAACAAATATTTGTGCAATGTTAATTAAAATTATGTGGAAATATGTTCAAAAAATGTAGTCATTGATAGTATTTACAGAAGCACATAAATATTCTGGTTTGTTTTGTCATTTGCAACATGTGATTTGTTGCTGCATTCTACAATTAATTGAAACATGCAGCTATTCATAGTGACACACACACACACACACAATTTGCATCAACATTAAATCCAATTAATAAATAATGAGGAGATCTTGTACTCTGACTCGCCTGTGCGCCTGACAGGTTGCTGTCCTTGCCAACAACTTAATGTCCTTCACAGCCTGCATCGATTCTGGCGCAGAGTGAAATTAGTTACGGTGTCGCACAATGATGCTCGGCATGACGACATCCTGTCATCCTCCTGTTCCAGATGCGTGTGACTAAGTGTAAGTATGCTTGATCTATCATCATTAGTTGACCATGTCACAGCAGACACTTGGCCCAATTGATTTAGGGCCTCAACGGGCTGACCAACTAAGTTTACTCAAAGGGCGTGTCAAATTAATGCGCCTTGGAAGGAGGAGAGAAAACGTTAAGTAATAAAATGAGAGAAGAAATTATTTAGAAGTAAGTAAACTTCTTAATAATAATTAAATTAGCCACCCTTTAATGTTTTAGTGCACCATTTTTAATAACCCTTTCTTCAAAAATTTCCATATTGAATGTTTCTTAATGAACTTTTTCTTTACATTAAATTACATTTTTAAACCTCTTTGCGAAACAAATATTAGAATATAATATTGGTATATCTTTAAAATTCCGAATACTTAAATAACTAAAATTTTAATTTTAAATACAAATTTGGCCTATTTTGTATTCCCTATTATAAATATATTTAAGCATACAAATTCTGTTTTTTTTTATTTTGTTATTCTATAAATTATTCGCCTATTTACACAAGCACTAATCACACTAACAATATACAAGCTAATTTAATTGTCGTTAAAATACAATTGTTTTCAATTTTATTTGTAATTGTTATGCATAATGACTATATAAATCAAGTTTAAACTGATATATACATTATTGTTGTATAATCAAAAATGTTTTAGCGAATGTGCTGGCAATAGAAAAGGACCACAAGGCCACAAGAAATTTTCGACGAACGAGGGGGAAAAATTCCATAGAAAATATTTGAATTCCAGACTGCCCCCCACACACCTATTATCTCGAAATAAAGTACTTTAAAGACCCAAGTCAGCTGGTGAATCTGCCTCTGCGAAGTCAAAAAATACTTTAAAATTCTAGCAATAAAAAAAAACAAATATATTGATTTACGAGAGCTAATTGTTGATAAATCCAAGTGGGAAAGCTTGAAAATGTAAAGCAAAAAATTTGATTTACGTTATTTGTTTTTATGTTAATTAATACTTTACGCATATACATCACGGAGAAGGAGTATTAAATTTAAAAAAACATATGTAATGCTTTTTAAGTACATTTTAATTATATTTAAATATTTGTGCAATATGCCATGCAATCAGGCTCTGAAAATTATACATTTATTTATTTTCACTATTTACCCGTTTAAATAGTGTTTTATCGCAATAAATACGTATACGCAATCTGCTTACCGCCTAATGCCCATTAAGAATAATTAACTTTGAGTGTTTTATTAATGGGACGTTTGATTTAAAAAAGTAAAAATCCGCTTAGACCAACCAGCTGTAGCTTTTTAATTTAGGGCAATTGACAATTAAAGGACGCATATTTCTAATTTGAAAATTAAATATTTGACTAATTGTGTGACAGCTGAAAATTAATTTGGTAAGTATTTTGACAGTTAATTTTTTGCGGTTTTATTTGGGTTTATTAAATTAAAAAACCAAAATTAAATGCGTTCGTTTGGGGAATTTGGGTCAGTGCCGACTGCTTGGGGGCAACAAATTGATGTAAAAATAAGTGCAAGTACTGGAATTTAATTAAATGCGTGCATAAATTATGCATTATAATGGCGACTACATACGCAATAAGCATACAATACACACACACACACACACAGACACAGTCAGGTTAATGCGCAGCCCCACAGCGCATAGCCATGGGCATAATTATTGCCAAATATGAAATTCCGCGCGCCAAAAAGTATGCAAAATGGGTGTGTTTCTCCTGTTGAGCCTGTCGTCGTGCTCTCGTCCTTGTCCTGCAGCATTATTAATGCAATTGCATTGCTGATAGCAGTACACCACTTGGAGACCATAATCATTTCCCCCACAAGCTCATCATGCAGTTGAACCCTCATCAGGCATTCCTACCTCGAATTTTCCTGTAATTCGCAAATATTTTGGTAACACTCCCATATTTACATTTTACACAAGGCTACAAGGTTTTAAATTTTCTATTTTGTGTAGTTAGAATGCGAATATTTTAGGGAATGAAAATTTAATATAAAAAGCAATTAAAAAAAAAACACAGTTCACACAGAAAATTTCTTAGAAAAGTTACGATAAAGTTTCTGGGAACATTTTCAGCTCGGTATTATTGTTACAATGTGCAATGACACTTTTGGGTATGAGCTGTGTCACTGTTTCAATTCACGTGCTTGTAATTCACACGCATGCCCATAATTTGCCATATACCCACAGGCACACACACACGCACACACACACACACCCCCGCACGAAATTGACAGTGTTGTTGCTGATCCCCCGTTCCACACGCCAGCTTCCGCTCAACGTTTGTTTAAAGCAATTTCCACATTGTTGTCTCTGTTGGTGCTGCTGCTGCTGCTGTTATTGCTGCTGTTGTGGTTGTTGTTGCTGGTCTGGCCTGGCAGCCGTTGCCATAATAAGGCCATTGTTTATGTTGTTCCTGATGGCATTAATACCATTGTAATTTCAATATTTAGTCAACCACTTAATAATGTGCGGCTTACTAATGATTATTAATTATTGTTGAATACTTGTTGTCATTTCGTTGTTACTGTTGTTGTATCGGCAACCGGTTTATTGTACTCGTCTCTGTCTATATACAGTGGCAAAATGGTTGACCGCATATTAGAAGCGAATTATATCATTGCGTCGCAGGTGATTCATTTTGGTCGGCGCTTACGCAATTGTTTAACGGATATCGGTGCAATGCAATCGTGATTTATAGTTAGCATAAGCAGGGCATGAAATTATATCTAGACACCAAATGGGCAGAGTTTCCTTATGTAATTTACCATATAGAAATTAGCATATGTAAATGTTTTAGTTTTGCATTTTCTCATTTTCCTGCCGAAAACCTGAAAAATGTCAAGAATTCTTTCAATTCTTGTTTTAAAAATATTAAGAAATACTTATACTTAATTATAACTTATATAGAAAAATATATATGCAAATTACGCGGAATGAAATATCAATTTATATGCAATTTAAATTTTTAATGTAACCCCAAACAAAAGCAGAGTTTCCTTATGTAATTTATTATATAGAAATTAGCATATGTAAATATCTTAGATTGGCATTTCCTCATTTTCCTGCAAAAAATCTAAAAAATTTCAAGAATTCTTGCAATTCTTGCTTTAAAAATATTAGGAAATACTTTTAAAAACATTCCATATAATTATAACTTATATAGAAAAATATATCTGCAAATGAAATATCAATTTATAAGCGATTTAAATTTTTAATGTAACCCCATTCACGTCAATTTGGCCCCCTTCCCAGGTAACTATTAGCATTGTCCAGCATTTCCAGGCATGTTATGCACTCCATTAGCAGATCAGCGATAAGTATTTGCATCCATTTATAACGGAGCACATGCAAAGCATGGCCAACAACTAATTACGAGTTTGGCCAACAATTAAATGCCATTTATTATCTTTGGTTTCGGCGCTGGCAAAAACAATGAATTATAGCTACTAATTAAATCACCAAATTACAAGCACGCACATTACATAAATTGTAAATTGGATGCAGGACATTCGGGCTGGCCGCAAATCCCGCAGGAATTGTTTAGGTAAATCTCAAATTAATGCAGCGCTATTGGCGAGTCTAAAAAGAAGAGCAGCCCTAGAGTATTTTCAAGTTACGTGGCTGTAAATTGGCTAAGTGGCAATTGCGAAATGTAGATGTGTAAAAATGCTGACTAAGATGTAAAATCCTCGAAGGCTAATTAAATGTTTGAGCGGGTTTCGTGCGAAGGGATAATATGTATATAGATTTATTTGTATAATATATAATAATATTATTAATTTACTGTTTTCAAAGCTGTCATTAAAAATATGAATCATGACTATAAGCTAATTTTATTTTAATTTTTAGTAAATATTTTGTTGACAAACTCTGACTAAAATGCCAAACTTCATTAAAATGCTTCCGTTTTGACAAAGTCATGCTTTCAAAATACAGAATCTATCTACAGCTCAAACTATAGACAAGAGTCTATTTCGATTAAATTTACAATATGATTTTGCCTAATTTAATCGTCCATTTTCCGACAGTGTGAAGGCAAATTCATAAGAATAAAGTCGAGCTCAATGAAAAGTTTTTATTTTTAGCTTTGTGTCGCTTCGACGATACTCAAGTCACTCATCGTCACATATTTTGATATTAAGTTGTAATGACAGCATCAAAAGTGGCAAAAATGGAAAATATAAAGCACTGCTAAGCCCCAGAAGAGCAACAAAATCGGAGGTCGGAAAGTCTGTTCGCTGCTCAGAGTGTTTTTTTTGGCCAGCACGGGGGAAGCTGCTGTCAGCAGTTGGCCCAATGCTGTCCATCAGGCGTCGTAGATCAAGCTGCCGCAAGCAGGACGCAAATCCGGTGTTCTCTAAAGATTACGCAAAAGTATCCAAAAATCCCCCTACTTGCCAGGAATGCAACTCGACCTAAGCTCGGCTCACATTTCACTCACTTTGGCTGTGACTTAAATAAAAACCAAAAAAAAAAACAATTTATGCAACATTTTCGCAATGCGTTTGTGCCGCATGCCACAATTTTTGCACACACAGGGACAGCCAGTGCAAAATGCGCGTTAAATGCGCAAAGCGTGTGGCACGCGCTGAGATTGCCGAGCCAAGTGCGGGCTCCGTGTGAATATGTTGTCAAATTCTCAAGAGGATTTTAGCTTTTGGTACTTTTGTTTCTCGAGTTTTGTTGTTGTTGCTGTTGTTGCTGTTGAAAGCAGTTGGCTGCCTAGCATATTTCAAACTCCACGCGTAAGTGTGCTAAGTGGCTGCTTACAAATACATTTGCGTAACATCTTCGCTGCTTGGCGCATATCACTTTTATTTGAGTTTGCGTTTTGCATTAGGCATATTACGCATACGCCAGCGTGCCACACGCAGCCACATCCTATTATTCTATTATTCTGGTACTTCTTCTTCTTCTGCGTCTGCCGTTTTCGGCCTAGCGAAATTAGAAGCTTATGATTTTTGCCTTGTTCTAAGCCTTGCTAATGGCTCCCAGCTTATGCTCTTTATCATTTTTTGTTATTGTTTTTCTCGTTCTTTCTTTCCGTTGACGAACTTGACAGAAAGCTTGTGCAAATTTGCCTTAATTTCCTGTGCGGTTGCAGAATTTAAGTAAATTTCCGCTCGTAGGTTTTGGTAATGCCATGGATAAGCTGTCGTGAGCTGAATTTGATTAGAATAAATTAAGTATCCGACAGGTATTGCAATTAGTTTTAACTTTTGTGCACTATAGCAGGGAATAATAGTGTTTAATGGGGAAAAAAGCATTCAGTTTTGGCTGTAAAATGTCCTTAGGGCAATATATTGACATAAAGCCAAAAAAAACAAAAGAATTAAAACAAAAACATAAATGATTATTATAATTATAAGTGGGCTTTACGATTTTAAAATGCTTTCAGCATATGGTTATGATAGCACCTAAGTTAATGGCAAGATATTGCAAACAATTTTGAGGTCTTTAAAGTTTAGTATGGGTTAGTGCGAACAAAAATCACTACCAATAAAATAAATACCCAACAGATGATGCAGATATTTTCCGTTGTGAAGTAAAAATTGCTAAAATTCACTTTTGCGTAAAGTATTTTTATAGAAATTTTCTGCTTGGAACGTGGAATAGCTTTAGGGCTTAACGGAGCGAACTTTAAACAGGAGACAGCCAGGCGTTATCCTGGACAAGCGACATTAAAGCAACTGTTGAATGCAAAAGAAAACTGGTTTCTTGCCCATCGCAGCGAATTATCATTGGCCTGCAAGCGGACCATTTATTTACTTTGTGTGACCTCTATCTGGAAATACGCAATTCAATTCTGGGATCTGGCTGCACCATCGAAAAAACTACTTCAATTCCTCGAAAGCCAGAGATAGAATTTTTAAATTTAGTTAAATCTTATGTAAAATATGTTTTATACATTTTAAAAAAATTGTTCCTTTTTTTATAGTTTGTTTGGGGCAGTAACCAAATATTTAAGCTCGCGGTATTTATGTATTAGCTTTAATGCAGTTTATGGTTTGATGCAGACTTGCATTTTGGCTGCTTATATTGCTGCCCGGGCACATGTATCATTTATGGCGCGCAGCATCAAATGCATTGTTTGCGAAAACTTTATTTATGACACACACAAACTTAGCACACACACACAGGCACACACATACTCGCACACCCGCGCCAATGTCAATGTTTATTGATGCAAAACAAGATTTTGCTCGCTCGCGCAAAGCAGAAACGCATTTCAAGTACTTTTCTTTTACTCCATTATTGTCTGAGTTGCGCGAAATGTTTTCCAAAGGACTCATTTTTTTGCATTCTGCATTGACAAATGGCTAAAGAGCTTTATTTGTGTGTGTGTTTGTGTGTGTGCGGTTGATACGACTTTCTCCTAGAAATATATTTCTTTTTGTTGTGCTACTTGACATAGAAAATACAGCACAAATATTATGGTTTACTTAAAATGGAATAACATATAAGGGAATTATATCTAAGTAGATGGAGAAAGCTGGGTTTAGTATTGTCTGTTGACTTCTTCCAAGCAGTTCAAATGCCAACTGATCTCAGACGCTGCTTTAAAAATATGCACAATATAAATTTAAAACAATTTTAGCTATTTATTTGGAATTTTGTTATAAAAATAAATTTGTTTAACGGTATTCGAAACATAAATTGGACACAACTTTGATTTTCGGTGGCATTTAAATATTTATTTGGTTTCGCTGATATGAAATGCGAGGCACGTCACAAAACCATCAGCGGCAACATCGCGGCAGCAGACCAAATGCCATAATGCCAAATGCGCATTAATGTGCTCACGCTCCACGCTTCCCACCTGCCGTGAAAAAATCACAAATAATTTTTTAACGCTTGCCACACACATTGCAATCTGCTAAAATATAAATATATCTGCTAAATAAAATATAAAGTTAAGTCTGACAAAAGTAACGATAGATAGAGTTTGCATTTTAAAATTAAATATTTCATTACTTCTGATACATAAGCAAAAAATATTACCATTCAAAAAGATTACATCGTTAGTGGCAAAGAGTTCGCGTATTGTGCAACACTTTTATACAGATACTAAAAATAGAATTACATTCCATTTATGGGCCAGATAAAGAGACTAACGCTTGTGGCCTCTTACCTCATTCAGGCAACCAATCTCTTACCACAAAACGGACGTACACCAGAGCAGCTTATTGTCCAGCGTATTGTCCACGTATAATAGCTGAGAATTTGAATTGTTGTCGTTGTTGTTGTTGTTGTGGTAAGCACTTACAATAATTACACGCACAGCATTTTGCACTCTTGGTCCCAAAAATGTGAAAACCGTTTGGCTTTGCACCGAGTCAACAGGTCGTATGCGCAACGTCTGGCTGTGTAAGTCAAGCTGATTGCGCAATCAGCATTAGAGCATGATAGAAACAATGCCATCTAGCTAACGCGCACCCCAACTGACACACTGCCACATGCTGGAATTTAAACATCAAGTGGCATCTTTAGATGTTGTCACTTGTCCTTGTCATG
Source organism: Drosophila sordidula (assembly GCA_035047465.1). Classification (NCBI taxonomy): domain Eukaryota; kingdom Metazoa; phylum Arthropoda; class Insecta; order Diptera; family Drosophilidae; genus Drosophila; species Drosophila sordidula. The sequence goes on along the minus strand of JAWNPQ010000090.1, from coordinate 2,259,081 downwards.
TTTGCACTTGGCTTTAATGGCCGCAAGTGCGGCGTGTTGGCGGTTTCTATTTTTTTTTTTTTTTTCTATTCTTGTTTTTCGAAACAATTTGAGCCAAAAAGTTTGCAGCCATTTCGGGGACAATTTCGGGCGCTATTTCAACGCCGAACATCATTGCACTTCAGTTGTAATCAAAAGTTTTGAGGGTGTGTTTGTGTTTGTGTTAATGGTGTGCGTTAGTCTGCAGTAATTTTCACTGCGCTTTGTCCTGTTTAAGCATGATTACTTTGCTTGTGTGTGTGTGTGTTTGTGTGTGCTGTGTGTGCTGTGTGTTAATTGTGCTGATTTCCCCAACAGTTGCAGTTGCCACTGGCGTTAACTGGGCTAAATGCGTTGGCAAATTGAAATAAAATGAAGATAAATTTGCTGGCTACCTGTTTAGAAGCCATTAACTCATGTAAATGTTGCCGTATTTACTAAGAGCGGCAAAACATTCAGAAATATTTTTATTTACGTTAGAAGGGGTTTTCTTTATTTACAGCAAGCATTTAATTTGAGTGCTCACAGTTTTGTGACCAGAGGAAAGTATTTAGTTCACATAAATTATATATTTCTTATAGAATTTTACAAAAAAATATTTTTAAATAAAATAAAATAAAATAAATTTTTTTTTTTAAATAGTATATTTCTAAAATAATTTTTATTGTTATTACTTACGTTTAAAGGGACGGAGTTCTTCGGCCTCTTTATGTTATAGCCACATTTTGAATATGGTTTAAGAGACTCAAATTTAAACATTTTTTTTTAAATATAATCTTTATATAAAATTTAAAATATTTATTTTTTAGAAATATAACTGAAAGATAGTTTATTTATATATCTAATACTTTTTTGAAGTAAATGTGTTTTGTTATGATAATTTGAAAACACATCTGCTGAGTTCTCGTTATCCACATTTCTTATTAACCCCTATTCAAATACGTGTGCATATGTATGTGTGTCACAGACCATACACACACGCACACACACATGCAGTACAACCCCGCTGTTGCTGCCCACAATCAAAGTTATTATTAGGCACGAAAATGTAACCAAATAGCACTTGATTATTATTCAGTATCTGGCTTTAGAGCCGCCTCTCTTTGTATGCGCAGGAGGAAGGTATTTGTTAAACGGGCACGGGGCGTCAATTATGCTAACAAGCTACCAACACTCATAATCACTCCACAGACAATCGTTTAGATAAGCGCGAAGGCGCGTTAAGCAAAGCGCTGCGGGATATGCGTGAGCCGTGAGCCTAGACAAATCCGAATACTTGAACGCCAGTGGGTGGGGCTTGGAAACAAAAGGCATAACAAGCTGAATAAATAGCACGATAAATGCCATAAACAAGAGACGAAAAGTTTTAGCAATGAACGCAAAATAGCAAAAAGAAACAAAAAGAGAAGAAAGAAACAAAAACAAAAAAAAAAAAAACCAAATGCCGGCAAAGTCCAATAAAAGTCACGTTGCCACAATGTGAAGTCAGCAGAAAGTCCGTGTCCGAGTCTTCGAGTCTCGAAGTCCGAGTTCTTGAGTGCATAAAAAGTAAACTGCGTGTTGTAATTGCTTTAAGGAAACCCTTGCGTACAATTTGCAACTAGGTGGCAACGCTGTCGCGCATTGTGAACCGGTAACAACTCTCAAAGGACGAGATTTATGCGATTGCCGATAGGAATCGCGCCGAGCAGCAATGGCGCTCAGGACTCTTTGTACTCTAATGGCATTTGTGGGCGTTGCTTTTCGAGGCCGGCAGGTTGGGGCTCGTTGGGGCTGCTTGACATTGTTCTTGCGACAAGCATTGTCTTGTTCAGGCAACTAATAATGTGATGCCGTTTATATTTAGTAGCTGTAGTTGTGTCCTTGCCCTGACTTTGCTCACATTTTAATTTATTGCCTTTTAAATACTTATTTCAATTAAATTCAACAAGCACTAGAAAAACTTGTTTTGCATTTTATTAATTATACATTAACAAGAATTGCCAATTGTTCTACTTGTAATAAATATACACACTTTTATTTTAAATTTGTTTCCTTTTAATGAGACAACAAATTAATTTCCCTAAAGTACTTGCCAGTCTTCATTTTTTTTATTTTTTTTTATTTTTTAGCATATTTATGATAATTGTTTGTGCTATTTCTGTAAGGACACCGCCAATGTTGGTAAGACTACGCAGTGGCGGGTGGTGGGTTCAATAGCCAAAAGCCATATATATTTATGACATACAGTTTATGGCAACTCATGAATATGAAGTTGGCCAAAACGATAGATGCTTATAGAGATGTCTAGACAGAGTGAAAATTTAAAGCAGAGCGGGCACACAATATTCAATTTAATTTAAAGCCGCCGAAAACGGCTTATTCATGTTCAATCATTTACAATTTGTAGCTGATTTGAGTTGTAAAAAATAAAAATCTAGAAATTTTATTTAAGAAATTGCTTCTTTTATTTTATGGTATACATCAAATAAAATAACTTTTTAAATTGCCATAATAAAATTGGGCTTATATAATAATAATACGAAAATTAATTATTTTTAAATATTTTTGTTGATAATTCATAAATATTAAAAATTATAATAGATTATATTTCGCTACGATATTAAATAAAACATAAAACATTGAAGCAATTTGAAGCAATTGATTGAAAATTGACAATATTATTGTTAATAATCGATAAATATTAATAATTTTAATAGATTACATTTCGCTACGATATTAAATAAATCTTAAATATAACAAACTTTTTTATGCCATTTATTAAACTAAACCTATTTCATACAATTTTCACTATTATGTTCACTATAATATTCCGTTTACTTGAAATTTATAATTATTTCAAATTGCAAATTTGCATTATTTAAGCAAATACTGAGAAAATTGAAGCAATTTGAAGCAATTGAGAGACTATTTCACTTTCAGGTAAAAGTTTTCAGTTCGCAACTTTATCGCATAACTTACAGCTATGCAGTGCCATTAGGGCTCCTCATTTTCAACTAGACAGTGAAAGCATAACAAGTTCCACGTGCCAAACTTAATGCGGCTACAAATTTTCGCTATCAACGGTGGAGAAATGCGGCGCTATCGGCAACATTCATCATCAGCTGCCAAACAATTGACAACATAAAACGCAGAGACCTGGTAACACTAAAAATCCCTCAGCCCTCCCCCCGGGCACCTAACCACCAGCGTTGCAGATATCCACCTGTAATGAAACTTTTGAATTTTGATTGCGCTGCGCGCGAGTCCGCGTTGCCGTTGACGCTGACGCTGGCGTCGACTGCGGCAGCATTCATTGTTGTTGCTGCTGTTGTCGAGTGCTTGGTTTTTATCACAAGGCAGTCGGCATCGGGACTGTGGAGCGTCAGTCGGGCACTTCATATGCAAAGTATGATCCACTTAATGCGATTTATAATGCCACTGCCAGCCCAGCCCCAGCTCCAGCCCCAGCTAACAGCATGCAAATATATTAAGCAGAGTGACTACGACTAGAGAGTGAAACTAAACTACATTTTGCACAGGCTCACAGTCTCGGCCTTAGTTTCGCCGTTGTAGCAGCTGTAGCTCTCTGGTTCATATACGCCAAGCTCGTTTGTTCCGCCTGTCATGGCCATGTTGCTGTCACCCATCAGCCATCACCCGTCGCCCGTCAACGTCGTTCTAGTCGATGATGCTGCGCTTTCATTCATGGCGATTATGCCGTGGCCCCATTGTTTCCTTAGCTTACAAAATCCATTTCGAATCCCAGTTTAGTGCAAATTTATACGGTGAATACAATTTTTTTCCCCTCCCGCTGCTGCTGCTGCTGCTTTGCAATTGCTTCTCGCTTCCCTTCCTTAAATTTAACGCCAAGAAAAAAGAAATAATAAATATATCTATGTAGAAGAATATATTCGTGTAAGTCTTTTTTGCATATCGCACCCTCAAAGGTTACATAATTGTAAGCTTTCTTCTCTCACAAGAAATGCTAATGCTGGCTGCGTCCAATGCTTAACAGGACAACTGCTGGTACACGCGGCGTATGCGTAACATTGTTAGCCATTGTTCTTAACCTGGCTGCCCGCTGGGCATTCGGCGTTGTCTTGTGGAAAGAGACAAATAAAAGGGGTTGCAAACATAATTTTAATATATGTAAGCGCATCTGTGTGCCTGTTAGCTATTTCTACCCCAAATCGCCAAGGCGAATAAAATGTTCCCTATTTTTTTTAGAAGGAAATAAGTTCAAATAAATAAATAAATAATATAAATAAATTTTAAATGATACACAATATATTAAATAAATATAAATATGCAAGAATGTGGAATTCTAACTTCTGATCAAACGTTGATCAGATTTTAGTTTAAAAACTAGATTAAGTTGCCACTAAGGTAGCAGAAAACTTGTTTAAATAAATATACAAAAAAAAAAAGATTATAGTTTAATTAAAAATTAAATGAAATTTATAAAATAGGTTTGCAAAATGGTGTAGAAAATATGTTCGGGAATGTCTCAGCTCCGATTGCACTCTTCGCCGCAGAGCATGCCAGGCCAGACAAGTTACAGACTCATTAGCAAGTACTTAAAAACTATTCGAGCAACAGCTGTCATGTGGCGCTCACGTGGCGGCTGCCACACGGTGCAGTATTTATGATGTCGCATGTAGGTAACAACTGTCAACATGCGGCACAGTCAGCGCAACTGACAGCCCGCGGCTCGGCGGGGCCAGAACCCCTGGTGGTTAATTAAAAAATGGTAACGTTGCGCGGCACCCAAGGGGCTGTGGGGGCGTGGTAAACGTGAATTTCTGTTGGCTTAAAGCCGCCGGGCGTGCACATTACGAGCTAAGATTAATATTTAATGCGCGCTTTGCACGTAAATCTTCTATCTTTCCGGCTAAGTTACAGGTCATTTAGCCGCTACTAACTCAGTTATGCGCTCACATACTTTTCTCAGCTTTTTCCATTTTTTTTCCCCGTTTTTTATGTCGTTGCTGCAGCTGCTGCTGGGGCTGTCAATGAGCTCATTAAATTGCAATTCGTGGCGCATTATTTCAAAGTAATGGAGTACGTACTCAACGTTGATTACTTACCTCTTCTGCTCTGTTTTGTTTTGCTTTCTTTCTTTCTGTCTTTTTTGTGTTTTTTTTTTGTTTTTTTTAGTGCAACTCTAACTGAAGGTGTCTGCAGCTCTACTTACGGTTTGTTTATTATGAATTTTGCGCTCTTCGCGCTCTGGGAATAATTCAACTGAAATTATACTAAAGAAAATCTCATGAAGCCTGGCGCGTTCACTCGCCAGAATGAAATGCTGTTAAGGAGAAAGTTTTGCACCGCAGTAAGAAAGCAAATATAAAGTACTCTAAGTTTGTTTGAAAGACAACTAATTTGTAATTAATAACAACAGTTTGCTTTTAAAGGCAACAGATTCTGATTTTTTATAGGGATTAATAGCGGAAATGTGTGAAAACCAATTTTTTCTTAGTTGTAAATCTACATAACTACATTTCTTAAGTTTATAATTATATGGAGGAGGATACTCCAAGTTGCCAGCTATATCTAAATCAAACGTAAAAAATAATTAATATAATTATTATTATGAATATAGTTTAAAGCATTTGGCTAGAACAATATTACATCCATAAAATTCACTTGTTGTTCAGTTGCCTGAATCTGATTTTTGGAATATATCAATTTTATTTCTATATATTTAAATCTCCTTTTAAATTTAAACTGTTTGCAAATACAAAATGTACTTTCAATTAAATGTATATACATTATTAAGTGACGCTAAATGAAAGCTGGCAGTGTTTTTAACAGTGTCGAAAATTGAAATTATTTTGTGACAGGCCAATAAAAATATATCTCCAGGGTGCACATTAACCAAATTGTCACACAATTCGCAACATGCAAGTGACAGATGCTTGTGGCTCCGACAACAACTCCGTTTGTTTACTTTTGTGTGTGTGTGTGTGTGTGTGTGTGCTGAGCATGTGGGTCAGTTTGTTGCCGCCTGCTTGCTGTTGGTTTTTTGAATGCACCACCTACCCGAAAAATCATCATTGAAATATGTTTTTTGTCTGCAGCAGAACAAGCCGAAAGCCGCTTGCAAAATGTTGCAGCAGCAGCGGGAGCGGGCGCCGAGGCAGCAGCAAGCAGCAAGCAGCATCCTGCGGCCACGCCATGTTACCGCAGCAGGCGGCCGAATGACCGCACAAAAAACCATAAACAAAACCTTCATTAATCTTATTCAATGTCCGGCACATACTTACACGAGGCCAACGGATTTTGGCTTGCGCATATTTCGCACTGTGTTCTTTGCCGCTTCAAATATAAACAATTTGCACATTTTAAGTTCATTTCTTTTGCAATGCTCGAGAGGCGGACAAACAGACAATATCAAACAAGCACACACACGCACGCACACACACACACACACGCTCAGCTGCCGAGTTCGACTTCTGTTTGTTGCAGCAGTCACGCATTGCATACGTGTGTATTAAGTATACGTCGCGTGTTGTCCGGCGAATTGGCTTTATGGCGACCCAGCTCCCACTGCCAGCTATCGGCCTCAGCTGCACATAAATCCACTTGGCTTGGCGCAGGCAACTTTATTTGCACTACGTGCAGACAGACAAATAAACATTCAACGCATTGCTAAAGCAAATTAAAAAAATATATATATATATACAAATTTAAAATTACAACTATTTTGCAATTTAATATATTCCATTTGGCCGTTAGCACTGACAATTGAGTACAATTATGACCTGTGTTAAGCGTTTAAATCAAATTAAATCCAATCAAGTGTCATCTGCATAGATAAATGCAATTTTCCAAGATATTTCCTGCATGCATGGCGATAAATTGTGCGTGACTTTGACATGCGGTATATAAGAAGTCAACAAAATGCCGATCAGATAAAAACCCAAATTGTTGCATGCAACGTGAGCAAGTTAAGTTACATTTTTGGTTTGTTGAGCAAATATGCAAATATTTCACATACGCCGCGTTGCAGCTGTACGCATTTCATTCGCTTGCTTTTGTGCTTAATTTGCTTTCCTTGAATGAAGTTTTTGCATGAATAACTTTTCTATTTTCCAAGATATCCAAACTCTGTGCCTTCTGACTGTTAATAGTGACCAAAATCGGAATTATTGCTCTAAAATTGAGTTTTTGTATGTAGACACAGTTCTTAAGTTTTTTATTTAGTATTGAGCAGCACACAGATAATTGTGTTTAGAGGGAAATAGATTCGTATTTTAATTACATTTCTTAATTACAATTTGTCAGTTAAATTACATTTAACACATAAAATAGCATGTTATAGATAAAGACTTGTCTTATCCTGCACATATATATTATTTGTGGTATTTTCTTGTTGTTGTCCGCATCAAGTCTAAAAATCTTGTATTCCTTTGAGTGGCAATTCAATGGCCATTTCATAAAGCAGCTTTCACTCAACATGCACAAATACGAATAAGTTTTGGAGCACTTCAAAGCAGTTTCTAGGGTCTGCAGCTTGGTTGGAGGCGAGGCGGGCAACTTGTGGCTGGCTTTAAGCATAAACGGAAATCAAAGACATATTGTGCCGTCGCCTGGCAAGTGCATCATGTGGGAAACTAAGACAACGGCGCCGCCTGCTGCCGTTGACAGGATATTTTGTGGCACACTCTGCGGTGTGCGGGGGCGAAATTTGCTGGCATGCCGCCCAACTATAATGCCACAAAGTCAATCCATGGCTGCAGTCGACGCACATAAATAAGTCTCAGCGCCTGACAAATGCCAGTCTGGAGCTAAGTCAAATCTCGACTTGGGTTCTGGCTGCAACCGAAACCGTTGCGTTGACTGATGCGTTGTTGGCTTTAAGGGGAAGTTAATGCTTGAATTCGTTCTACCTCCGTGCCATTTGTTACGCAAATATTACCGGCAAACGCATTTACTGTAAGCGCATTTATGTTAAATTTACCATTTACCAAATAATACGCATACGCAGCGTACGACGAGCTGTATGAGAAAAAAAAACAACGAATAATAGCGCAAAAGTTTTTAAAAGTAATAACAATTGCCAAACTGACAGAGAGAAAGTTTATCATGATGATGGCCAGAATGCATTAAATTAAATATATAAGTAAATAGAAAAACAGTTTTGCAATTTGTGCCTCATGGCTACAAAAAGCAACAGATTCACAACGTGTACAACCAAGTTTTGCATCGTTCGCTTTGTGTCTGCCTGTTTTTATTTACATGAAGTTTTCGATTTGTTTTCATGGCGCTTGTCAACATTTCCGGCAACAATAAAACATTTACATTTATTGTTTCGTGTTCTGTGTTACGTAATCGCTTTTAAATACTGTCAAAATTGGTTTAACTGAAGTTAGATAAAAGATAAAAGTAGATATTCTGGCAAGCATCCGTCGGGTTATTAGTTTGTATTGAGATTCGCATTAAGTTAAGATCCTTTGTCAAGATTTGTCTTACTTTTTGCCGGCAGTTAATTTGTATCTCTCTCCTCTCTCTCAATAATAGAAACTCATATTTCTTCGACAAAATAGTTTCTGGGAACGCGATTTAAGAACAACATTGCTGTCTATTTATTTGCTGCGCTTTTCTTGTTATTCCATTTAAATTTATTGCAAATGCAACAAAAGTGCCTTCATTTTTTTAGCCGCTTTTTTTGCCTTGCAATCAGCTCGGCATAGTGTTTGAGCGCCGGAAACAGCTCGTTTTTTTCTTAGCTGCTGCCAGCGTGCAACACGTCGCACATCTGTATTGTTGTTCTTGTTGCTGCGGCTGTTGTTGCATGCATTTCACTTGATAAGCAAATATGGGCGACAAAAATGCAAAAGGGGGCGCGGCCAGCAAATCAACACTAGCCCGGAAAATATGCATTTTCTTCTTGTTACCGGTAGATTTTCATTTTAGATGTCGGCGCGCACGTTGTTAATGTCGTTGCTTGCGATTAGGGGCCTGTTCCGCCAGAGAGTGAAAAAACAATTTGCCCTGTAGCTGGCAGCCAATCGAATGTCAGCTAATTGGCATTCTGCGGGACACCTTTAACCCAGTTTTTTGTCTATATTTATTCGTTATTCTTTTTTCGTAAAACTTTTGCACTAAATTTCGATCAAGCTGCGCATGAGAAAAGCGAACAGCGACAGCAAAATTGCACTGGCAAGGACATTGTGGTATTACTTTTATGAGGTGGTTATTCAAAACTAACAAGAAAGCTGCACAAAAAACTTTTGCAGCAACCCCAAAAAAAAAAAAAAGAAAAAAAAAACAAACAACAAAGGCTTGAGTGTGTGTGAGTGTATTTGTTTTTGACATGCCTGCACTTATTTTTCTCGCCGAAGCAATTTTCGCATAGTACCAAAGAACTTGAGTAAGAACAAAACACGTTGTTGATCACATAAAACAGGGCCGAGACCCGAGTCAGAGTCAGAGCCAGAACCAGACCCGGAACCAGAAGCAGAAGCAGAACCAACAAGCGACGAAATGCGCGTCAGGTTTTGTTCTTATTGCAAATTCAAAAGGTAGTACAAGTGGGTACGACATGCAAGCAGCCGACCGGGCGACTGCCTCCTACAATAATATAAATAAAAACGCCAACAACAACAACAACAACAATAATAATAATAATAAAACTAAAACAAAGCATTGGCATAAATAAAGGCGGGAGACAGAGACAGAGAGTCTCTGCTAAACTTTTGTTAAAATGCCCTTGGAGGAAAGGTGATATCATTTTGGAATAAACTTTGCACGTTTGCCGAAGAGAGTGCGAATTTTATAAGAGCATTCGAATACACTAATTATTTGCATATGCGAAGTATTTTTTTATGTGATTATTATTATTTGTCATAAATATGAAAAAACTGCTTCTTAAATAATTATCAAAATAAACCTGCTTAAGATTTATTTGAAAGAAAAATAAAAGTAATTATTTAAAAAAAAAATAATGATATCATTTTGGAATAAATTTTGCACGTTTGCCAAAGAAAGTGCGAATTTTATAAAAGCATTCGAATACAGTAATTATTTGCATATGTGAAGTATTATTTTATGTGATTATTATTATTTGTGCTGAAAATAAAAAAATGCTTCTTAAATAATTATCAAAAAAAACCTGCTTAAGATTTATTTAAAAGAAAAATAAAAGTAATTACTTAGAAAAAATAAATAACTATGGCATTTTTTGTAGTCGGTTTTATTTTTCAGTTACTATTCTAATGAGTAGTATAAAATATAGTCCCTTCTTTTTAGAACTTGGCAAGATTTATTCCCCAAGCATTTTTGTGCAAGTTATTTAATTAATTTCTTATCTTCTAGGTAATACGATTGTTGTTTATCATGAAATTCTTGTTTTTCACAATAAGAACTCATAGTTTGTAGTTCAACTTAAACTTATTTACTTCACCCAGCTACAGCGTATCTTTAAGTTTAGCACTCTGGGCTACAGCATTTGTATTACTTTGTATTTGTTTTCCTCTTTTACTAACGACGTCAGTTCGCTCCAATTTTTTCTCCCTTGTTTTCACTTATTAGTAGTTTTTTTTTATGCGCCGGCTGCACGCGTTTTTTTTTTATTCGTTTCGAGGCTTGTTGTGCTTGTACTTGGGTCATAAATTTTTGAAACTTAAACGCGAATGTTTGCCATGGTGTGCATTATTTTTAGTTTTTCACCTTTTTTGCTGGCTCTTGTGCATGCAAATGTGAAAAGCTGAAAACTTGTTGTAAAACATTATTTTTGATATGTTAATCGCGCTGTGCATGCAATTTTCCTATTATGTGCTCGTTTATTTAAATTCCAAACACCAGCTTAGGCGACAATCGTGTGACGTCACAGCCAATGTTGAGTTTATTTTTGTTTTTAAAGGTGCGCCTTGAACTATGCCACAGAATATATAACTTAAATGAATTAGGCGCAGACTTTCTTGGCCACACACATGCAAACACACGCACACATGCACACCTACACTTAGCACACAATCAGAAATATGCGCACATAAATGCCTGGCATTTTATTGTTTGCCCTGTTGAGGTGTGCGGTGATGAGGTTGTGTGTGTGTGCTGGTGCCATAAAAGGTGTAAGACTGCCATAAACGCCTGGCAGCAGCAGCAGCAGTTATTGGTTTGTGTGTGTGTGTGAGTGTCATAAAATGTGCGTAAAACTTGCTTATGGCATTTATTGATAAAACGTTTGGCCAATGAATTTTTATTTAAAGCATGACTAAATAAAATGGTATTTATGGCAAATAGCAGCTTGCAGGTCTGTCTATAAAATGTAAGAACTATTACTTTGGCATTTTTGTCCTGCGATTCCAAGCATTCATCTTGAAATCCGAAAGAAATTTCAATTTCATATTTGAACAATTTGTTAATATGGAATTGATTTCGATAGCAAACCAGGCAAAAAGCACTTTCTAGGTTGTTAGAACTTTGCGAGTTACAATTGCTGATTATCTACATATATAATAAGACTTTGTATTCCAATTTTTGCATCCACAATCGATTAAATTAAAAACTTTGATGTCTAAATTTAAAAAAAAATTGCCAAACTGTGTAATGTTAAAATACATAACTTATAAACATAAAAAATGTAAATAGTCATAGTTATAATTCATAGTCTTAAGTATAGTCATAATATTAAAGGCGGTTCGCCAACCAATTGCGAAGGTTTTAGTTAAAAATACGCTAGAGAGTTTTGGACAATATGCTGCAATAAAGAATCAAATTAAAAAAAAAAAAAAAAAAAAAAAAACTTATCTAGACTCTAAAATTATGATTTCGACAAAGTAAGGACAGTTTCATGTTTAAAATCCCATTTTATCCCATTAAATTAAAATATTTAAAAAATATCGTATTTTCCAAAATATATATCAGTTTGTAGTTTAGAAAGAGATCTTAATATGAATTTTGGACACATGGTGTCATCATAAAATTTAGCAAATCAATTGTTCTTGTTAAAATTATTTGTATTTAAGAGCTGAATTTTTTTTCCGAATATTTCATAGGGGAGTGATTGCAGAGAGAAAAAAGAAGAATTACTAAATATTTAAAGGTTAGATAATGTGCCACATTTGTTGCACCACGCGGGCTGCTCTTGGCTGACTCATGACATTTCGCAACGTTGACAACTTGTTGACATGAATTGGGCAGATGCTGCGCAGCGATGTTGTTATCACAGACACGTCTGTTATCAGCTAACGGTGAATGTCAATAGCAGTTATCGATCGTGTGATATCTTGGAATTTGGCTGATAAAGCGCAAAATCAGCGCATATAAAAGCCACAAGCTGCCAAATTTTTCAATTGAATCAACGCGCTGCCATTCGTTAACTTGGCCAAGAGAGAGAAAAAAAAGAAAAATAGAAAATGAAGTTTCTCTGGTTGGTGACACAGCTTTTGCAGCTGCTCAGCTTTGACCCGGCCGTTGTCCGCTGTCAGCTGCAGTGCAACGCAGGGTCCAGCATTCGGCAAAAGCGCATTGTCCTCCAAAGTCCGGGGAGCCGGCAGCTGGGCGAGCTGGACAGCTGCCTGTACGAGGTGGCGCCGTGGAGCGCCCAGGTCTGTCAAGTGCGCATCGATTTCGAGCGCTTGGAGCTGTTACAGCCGCGCCTTAATGCCACCACGCAGCTGCTGGAGTGCGTCGATTTTGTGCAGGTGCAGCGTTTTCAGCTCTGCGGCCGCAACAACGGACAGCATTTGTACGTGCAGCTGCGACGCGGCCAAGCGCTCCAATTGCACTTCAAACTGGGCAGCCACTCGACGCAGTCCGCGTGGCGGCTGACGCTCACACAACTGGAGTGTCCGCCCGGCCCGGCCAAACAGCAGCAGCCCGACCCCGTGCTGCCCACGGTGCGACCCCTGCTGCCCTTCCTCAGCAACTTGCTGCCACGCACCATATTTGGCGGCAGCGCGGGCGCGGCTCCCGCGGCGCAGCTCCTCCAATCGCTGGCGGCCCCCTCGCCGGCGGACCTGCAGCTGGCGGCGCCCCTCGGCTGTGATCAGTACTGGCGCAGCTCGACCGGCGGCATTGTCAGCTTCAATTTCGCGGGCGGGCTCTACATGCCCAACATGCGGTATGCCATATGTGTGGCAGGTGGCGCCGACCAGGAGATTAGGTGAGTGCTGCTCTAGTTCAAATCAAATCAGGTCTAACGGTAACGGACTAACTCACTGATTGAATAATAGATTTATCAAAAACTACAGCCGAACAAAAGCATATTCTCTGGGTTGATTTAAATTCAATTGAATGGAAAACTTCAATCGACAAAATTTAATTTCCCACCATTTTTAGAATCTTTTAAATGAATCTTGATTAAAAATAAATAATAACAAAATATTTAAGAACGATGGAAATTTCTATAAGTAATATACTTATATACAGGCTGCTTAAACTAAATATCTTCTTAAACTATTCCTAATAAAAAATATAAAGTAAAAAGAGATAGAAACGAAATTACTTTTTATAAATACTAAAAAAAAATTTCCAATTTTTCCGTCATAATAATAAGAATTTTAGTTGGTTTAGCTTACATAAACAGTTAGTAATATTTATATATCACTAACATGTATATAAAAAATAAAAATATTTAAGACCGATGTAATTTTCTATAAGTAATATACTTATATACAGGCTGCTTAAACTAAATATCTTCTTAAATTATTTCTAATGAAAAATGCAGAATAAAAAGAGATAGAAACGAAAAAATTTTTTATAAGTACTAAAATAAATTTTCCAATTTTTCCTTCGTAATAATAAGGATTTTAGCTGGTTTAGCTTACATAAACAGTTAGTTATATTCATTTTATACAAATGCCTATCTTTCCTTACAGCTACAGCATTGAACACTTTGCTTTATCGAAATTTAATGATGAAGCTGGCCCTGGCTATGATACGGACTGTCACAGCACAGTGCGAACGTTGGGACGCGCCTCGGACTATTTGCTGATTCCCAACTCATATCTGGTCGGTAATCAGGCGCTGCAGCCCACCTATTATTGTGGCAACGGACTGGCCGGCACCAAGCTGAACGCACGTCCGCCCTTTGTCATCTATTTTTCGAGCGATGCACAAACAAGTGCCTCCGAAACGGGCTTCCAGCTGACCTATGCGGTGCATCAGACGCAGTCGCAGTCGCACTTGGACCTGTGAATGTCAACAATATTAGCTAAATCAATGCACCCACAAATGTATATATATATTGGCATTATTAAATGTGACACTGAAACAATGGGACAGAGTTCGCTCTCGTTGCCACTGTGTTGCCTTAATTAAATGGCCATAAAGTTATCTGCATAATGAATGAATTGACAGTCGCATAGAGGGGATTTGAGCGTCAACAGTGTGTCGGGTGTGTGTGCCACTATTAAATGGCCAGCACTGTGGTTCTTGCACACTATTTCTACTTGACTAATACTAACTTCAGTTAGCTAAATTTTATATTTTATTTTATCTAATCAAAGATGCACTCGATAAGGCTTTAACATATTGCAGCTATAACAACAGATGAAATATGCCCAAATGTTTACATTAAATAAAATATAACTAAACTTTTTTATAAGTACTAATTTTTAATAATTTCATGGGCTATTTTGTGGCAACAACTATAAATAATATGCGACGTTCATGTATTTTGTGCAATGAAATTAAAATTGTTTTTCATTTTACCAGTTAAGCTATTTAGCTTTAGATTTTGTTTCTTTTAAGGAACAGATTTACCTGGTTTTTAACTATGTTAAATTCTTACATCGATTACTCTTGAATTTTCTTACTTTATATATTCCCTTTTTAGAAAGTTAAGTTTACTATGCTTTTGTTTACATTCAATTGAATTCTAAAAGAATTGTTTAAAGCAACTAAAAAGCTGGATTACTTGTGAAACTGAAATTTGTAGCTTCTTTGTTTTACTTTTTAAAATTTTACGTCAATTCCCTTTGATAACTTTTGCTTGCTTAAAAAAATGAATACTTTGTTGCTGCAAATATAAAAAAATAAATATTTATTTTAAACTATTAAATAAAGTTGCATCAACAAACGCAGCTTTTAGTCTTATTTTGTTGGGCTACTCCGCGCTTTACATTTCCCTGATGCAACAGAAAGTGGCATGTGAATATTTACATATATAATTGCAATGTCGTGTTACGTGTTTTTGGATACGCGGTTATCAGGTGAATATCCACCCCACCGCAATATGCGGAGCATAAACGGATACGTAAGCATTCATGGATTTTCGCAGTGACATTTTGACAGGGGTTGGTGGTGCGGGTGGTGCGGGTGGTGGTGCTGCCATTTGGCTGGCCCATGTATATTTAATGTGAATTTAACAAAATGCTGCGGTGAAAGTGTGAAAATTGTTAAACGCATTTCATGCACTTTGCCAGGTGGCAGCGCAATTTGCGGATCAATAAATTGCGGAAAACGGATGCGGAAGTGAAATTTGCGATTGAATTGATTGAAATGTTTGCAGCGACTGAGCGATTGGACGGAATTGTGCTGCCGGTGTCAACAGCTGTACATTAACATACATGTCCAACTGTTTGTACAATCGAGAAAAAAAATGCGGCTAAGGTTCAGGTGTCCTGGAAGTGGATATGAAATGCAATTATGCGTGTGCGCCGGGACACTCGGATACACTGTAAAGTGTGCG
This sequence comes from Drosophila sordidula, assembly GCA_035047465.1. Lineage (NCBI taxonomy): Eukaryota > Metazoa > Arthropoda > Insecta > Diptera > Drosophilidae > Drosophila > Drosophila sordidula. The sequence goes on along the minus strand of JAWNPQ010000090.1, from coordinate 2,243,438 downwards.
CCTGTAAACACAATGAAATCGCATTTGCATCGATGAAACCGGTTCGAGCTGCAGGAAATTGCCTTTCAAATATGCATAGTCATATGCTCCAACAAGACGCAATCTGCTGCATACTCCCAGGCGCTAAGCCTCAGCTCGTTTGCCTAACGACAGCTTGCAGGCAATTTATGCACTCAGCGCTGTTCAGCATAATGGTCAGCAAAGGGCAACAGCAGCTGCAGTTGGAGTGTGTCTTTCGACTCGATAACGCACACACACACACACACACACACACACACCCACTCTCTCTCTCTCGCTCGCTTCTTTTCGTCTGCCCTTTAATGTTTTTATCCTTTGGCAAATTGTTTTTCCTTTAGCAGCATCAACTGAAGCAGTTTTCAGTTAATGCTGCAATTTTAGGACTTTCGATTTCAATGTAGCTCTTGGCATTCAGCCAGCGAAGACATAAAGACCTTCTGCTGCTTTAAGTTGCCCGCAAAATGCTTAAAAAACTATTTTAGAATTTGAAAATTTACGAGCCCCATGCAAAAATGTGCAGCTGCATTTCATTTGCGATGCGCGGCCACACAAAAGGCGACTTCATGGCTGGCATTTTATGTGCACTTCATAAAAGCACGCGGCGGCAATTAAAATGCACTTTGTGTCGCACATGGCGTATGCGTAATATTTGTTTGACCAAATGAAAAACTACAATTTTGGCAACTGCTGAAATATGTTTGTTAGCCGGGCGCAGTTTTAATTACTACGTTTTCTAGTTCCTTCTGCTCCCAATGCCAACAAATAAATGACAATTCCAAAAATGTCCATACAAACAGACATGAACTAAAAATTATGTACACAAAGTTTGAATTTGTATTTGGCGTTTCGTTGCGTATTATTAAAACTTACATTTTGGCTACAAAAAGTTGATAATTTATGTTATTTTGCTTATAAATTGGAACTAGTTTAAAAAAAAAAAAAATTATTTAGCTTTAAATTAACAAATTTCAAAAATTATTATTTTTATTTATTATTATTAATATTTCTAAAATATATTTATTTATTTTTTAACAGTCACATTTTTTGCTTTCCAACTACTCAGACGCAGCTGCAGAGTCAAGCTTTCAAAAACTGTTAGATAATAAAAACTGTACAATTTGTTGGCTTGCCCCATGTGGCAATTCCACGATAAAGCCAATGGCTAAAAAATGGAAAACACGTGCACCGAACATTTGACTTTTTCAAATTGAATTTTTAAATTCCGCAAACATTGTCAGCGAGCGCTTTCTGTTGTTCGCGTGGCTTGAATTATTTTTTCGCTTATTTTATTTTAGCTTTATTATTTTGCTTCATTTTTGTTTTTTTTTTTGTTGCTGTGTGCGACTGTCAACTTTGTAGCGCCTGCCGGACGCCAAAGGCCAATGCAATTTGCGCGCGAATGAAATTTGTAGGCAGGTCCTGCATAACGCATAGAAAATTGCAACATAAATTTTCGAAAGGCGAGCTGCACTAAAAAAATTGCAAAGATTTATTTCTAACATATGGGGCCATATTGTGGTTAACATGGTAGTTAAAATGACAGCGTAAACTAACTACGGGCCGATTTATTTAACTGAATTTGCGAAAATAAAAAATTGATAAGGAAAACATTTACAATAGATATTTGTCTGTGGTATAAAAATGGAATACCTAGCAATTCACATAAAAAAAAGGTTTCAAGCACGCTTGATGTACACCCAAGTATAAGCCGCACACAGAAACTGTCAGATAAAAACTGACCTCGACATTATTATGTCGGGCGGCAGCTGAAACACAAACATTTTCATAAACTTAAATGCCAATTAAATAACATTAAATTGTGCGAAAAATGAACCCAAGCAACACCCGCAAAAAAAAAAAGGAAAAACAAAAAGGCAGCTCCTGTCGAAGGGCTGCCAACATGACAAAGGGAAAAATTAAGCAGCTAAACAAGGCTTTATAGAGGGGCAGCAAAAGCAAACAAACACAACCAGCCAATGGAGTCCGTGGCCAAGAGACTAGGGCCGCAAACCAAACTGAATGCATAAGCCGAACGAACATGACACACACACACCCACACACACATACATTTATACATACTCATCCAGAACATGCTTTGGCCCGAACAACAACAACCACAATACACCAAAGCCAAAACCAACAACATAATCTATGGGTTGTCAACAGGACGCAAGAGAAAGAGAGCGAGTGGGCAACCATAAAGGCGGCAAAGAAAGCGTCCAAAAAGAGTAAGACTCGCCGGCTTTGCGGAGAGGAAAAGGACGAGAGCAAACAAATTAGTATGCAAGTCAGGCAGCAGATTAGGACACCAAAGTTTTCGCGACATAAACGGACAACAGTCGGGCAGCAACAATGGCATTTGGCTTATGCACGAAAATGCCCGCACACACTTTTATGCCTATATACAAACACACATACAATATAGGCACATTTATATTTACATACAGTTAATTTTGTTTTTTTGTTTTTTTGAGAGGGCTTAGTGGAAATAATGAAGTCGCTCACCGGCTCGATCTGTTGCTTGCTGAAGGCTCATGTTAAACCACAGCGAACCCATAAAAAAAAGTGTATTATAAAGTAGTAAAAGGTAAAGGGAATATGCTTGGCATCGAAATATAAATACACTGTCGAATGTGTGCAGCAAAAATATCTGAAAACCATCAAGTTTAATAATAAGAGTATTTTCTAAATATTTATTTGATTGTAGGTAATCGAATTTTGGAATAATTTAAATTTACAATTGCTGGTTATTAATTTTTTTTCCATTATACAAATGTAAATAATTAAAATTTAGTAACATTAAATTAGGCAAATAAATAAAATAAATAGATTTGTAAATTTAATATATCTACTAATCAGTTTTAGCTTTACAAGCATGCAAGCTGGGCTAGACATTTATCTGATTGAAGTTAATCGAATTTTGGAATAATTTAAATTTATAATTGCTGGTTATTAAATTTTTTTTTCCATTATACAAATGTAAATAATTAAAATTTAATTTAGGCAACGTAATAAAATAAATAGATTTGTAAATTTAATATATCTACAAATCATTTTTAGTTTTACAAGCATGCAAGCTGGGTAACTAAATAAATATACCTGGTCTCAGGTATATAAAAAAATGTCAGTCTGTAGTTAGCGACGTGCCAGTTCAACCTGTGAGTTTCCGCTGTTGTTGGAGTATTTCTCTAGCGGTTTGGCTGTTCCCATCTTTTGCACTCTTTGCACTCTGCGGCATTACTAAAAATATTTCATTAAAAATTCCTCGCACAAATTCACGTTTTAGCACAAAGCGGACGCAGGAGAGAACCAGTTCATATGCAAAACTAGTCAAAATAAAAGAATCTTTAAAGAATCTTAAAATTTGTGCAACTCTCACAAATCTTTTTTTTTCATTTCAAGTTTACATAATTTGTCTTGTCAACATAATTTTAAATAATTGTAAAATTGCTTTAATCGAAACGTTTTTCGTTATCACTAAAATATTTACATTTATGGCCACATGAAACGCATCGTAAATCAAATGCTGTCTCGAATTGCTCATCAAAACGAAATAAATTGCAATCTAACTAACGCAAATGCGCAAATCAACCAAATTCAAAGCAAACCAATCCGATTGTACTAGATTTTGTCGAGCTAAATAACTTTCGGCTAAAATGCCAACGCATGTGTATAAATAAATAAATGTAAATCATGTTTGCTGCAAATACATATTTCTCCCAGCCATTTGGCACAGTATGTTTTCTGTTTCAAGCTAAAATATATTGCACTGCTAAATATACAGCAAATATGCAATATGTAAATAAATTTTGTAACTAAATCATTTATGTTCAAAGATATAAATTTTGTGTTGTCCTTTTTTGGAATGCAAAAAAAAAAAGCGAATCTGAAATAAAAGTATTATACAAATTTCAACTATGAATACCGCAGGAATTACACAAGTTTTTAAATATATAAAATGTTTATTTATAAAATATTTGGTTTCACAGCAAATAAAATTATATAAAAATTATTTTAAGACTTTAAATAAGAAGCAGCTCAAATATTTAATTTTTTAACAATTTTCGTGTGGCTTAGCTTACATGCAAATTGTTATTAAAATATCACAAAATTTATTGGGCTTTTAACCTTTTCAGCAGCAGCTTACCATATTTTTTTCTTTTCTTGATATTCTGCAGCAGAGCTTAATCATAACTTATGTGTATTTATTAAAGTTATGGCCAACACATACTTGCTGCCATATAATTTTCATATTTTCATACATTGTTTAACTTGCTACGCCACCCACTTCCTGAGCTTCCTCGGCTACACCTGCTGCACCCCCACCCCCTTTTGAGTTCTTCGACAACAATGTGTGTGCAAAACGTAAGTTTGCGTGCCAGGCGCATATAAATTAGCCGCTTATAATATTCTGTTGGCATTTTTCAAATTTCCAGTTAGCAATTTGGCCGTGGGTGTGCGTGTGTGTCTGTGTGTGTGTGTGACTAGGTGAAAGAGTTCGTACGCCGTAAAGTATGCAGCTTACGTGCTCAAGGTTTTCGCCTGTGCACCAGGCACCAGGCACCGCACAAAAAAGCAAAAACGAACAAATATGAAACAAAAACAAAAAACAATTATTAACATATTAATAAATTTTAGCATATCTGAGAGGCCATAATTTCTGTGTAATTCTAGACGAGCGCAGCTGGGCAACACCTCAAGGAAATTGGCCAAAGCCAGCGGCACGCCAATTTGTGCCATGAATTTCATTTTTATGGCGCACTTCAATTAATAATAGCCTAATAATTATAATCAAGGCAGGCTCTATCAGAAAGATTACCAACATTTAGCTGCCTGCTGCGCAGTCGTCTTCAAGTGCTTGCACTTGGTCAATATCTTCAGTTTTGCGCTCATTGTGCCAGTTATGTTTTTTGCTCACGACCACGCCCACAATCAGCAGGGCGAGGCCAATCAGCAGCAAACCTAGGCCAATGAATTGGCCTATCTTGGCCACACTTAAGCCCAGCTGTAAACGAGTTTATATTTAGCTAGGCTGTTAGTGTGGAATTGCATAGAACTTACCTTGAGCAGCTTGAGGAGATCATCATCCAAATCTGCGTGCATACGAAAGACAAAGAGGGGTGCATAGTGATCATAGGCCACATCTTTGAGGTAGCTAAAGGAGTGAGAGTTGAAGTGCATACATATATAAAATATAGAATACAAAGGAGAAAAGAAGGAGAAAGTAAAGAATAGTACTTTGAAGTGTGTAAAGTTTAGTTGTATAATAAATCTTAAAATAAAATATATGTATATAAATTATAGGGTACACATTTTTAACAAAGTATGAGTATGAAGTAGAGACCCACAGATACATATAGATCATAATTTCAGATAGAATGTGACAGAATGGAACTCACTCAATGGCCTCGTCGCGCTGCACCAGCACACTGATCATAACTTGTCCCTTCAGGCTTAGTGGTATGCCCAGTGTCGGCTCCATTACCACGTGCATGCCGTGCTCCGCAGGATTTGGCCGCAAGCCCGTCGTATTGGCCCTGTAGGACGCATCGGTCATGTGGAAGTGCGGATGCGACATGTAAATGGGTCCGTGATAGGCGGCTGGCGAGAAATCGACCACGCCGTTCAGCGGACACTCCTGTTTGGCGACACAAAAACATTCGGTATCCGGGGCCAGTTGGCCGTTGTCGAAGCTCAGCGCGTTGGTCTCGTACCGCCAGGCAGCGATGCCCCGGACTGTGACATTCGCCGCGCCGAACAGATTTATGTATCGCGATGCATCTGGCAAAAATATGGATATTGCCTCATGCCACTGGCGACCCGGCGCCCACAGCTCGCCCGTGCTGCCATTGACCTTGCCGCACTCGCCCGCATAGTAGCCCGTTCGGGCGCTGCCATTCCACGCCCGCAGCTCGCCCATCTGGCCGAGATCGCCCCGGCCCGTGTGTATCGTGAAGTTGCCCTCGGCCGTCTTCGACCCGTTGCGCATATAGAACCAGCCGAGATGGTCGCTGTACAGCGGCAGCAGCGGCGAGTGCAGACGCTCCACGAAGTCAATGAGCTCGTGGTAGAACCCATCGAATAGCCATTGTCCGGCCGTGTAGCGCATGTGGGTGCCGCCGCCCTCGCGATTGAGGGCAAAGTTCATCATCTTGCGCAGCGGGCGACGATATTTGCGCACATAGCGGGCGGCCGTCTGCGAATCGGGATTAAAATAAGTTGCAGAGGCCAACAACAAATACTCTAGCGTATAATTGGCACAACGGGGACATGCACATTATGCAAAAAAAAAAAAACAAGCCTGCAGAGAAACTTTAAAAATATTGCAGGGGAAAATATGTCTACGCTAGAAAAAGGATCTTAAATTTGTGTCTTAATATTAAAAAACAAAGTTTTAAATAAAAATATTAATCGATTTTGTAATGCAAAATAATAATTATCTTTTCTATATTCCCCATTTGATTAATGAATATCACTGGTGTAAAAAATCCATATCCTACATTTTTTTCATTCCATTTATTTTGCAACTTAAGTACAGGGTATCTTTGACTAGACCACTCTCTGTGCTGCAGATAGTTTAGGACTTTTGCAAACCCACACACATTTGTAACACACTTTGAACAGCTTTTAAACTCACCACTGTTGGAAAGTGTGGAGTCACAATGACATCGTCTAGACTGCCTGTCGATTTCTCCGGCACGAACACGGAACTCTTCGCCCGTAATAGGTTACCTCCGGCTGCTGCCACAACAGGTCCTCCTTCACCTTGTAGTCGGTGAACGTGTAGGGTCCCAGCTGCTCGAAATTCGGTTTTACGGCTGCATTATTCAAATCCGCCGGATTGGTCCAATTGAACAGATAGATTGTGCTATATACCGGTATCGGTGTGGTCACCCAGCGTTTGTACATAAACGAATTGGGCGCCAGTGGCAAGATGCTGCGAATCCATTGCCGGGACAAACTGGGCCAGGCCGAGACCAGGACAGTGCCAAGTATCAGAAGTACACTGCCAAGGCCAAATACCCAGAACTTTTGCTGGCGCACACTGCAGCAATTGCAGCACATTTTGGGACTGTTCAACAAACTCAAGAGTTTTCATTTATAGGCAACAAAGAATCAAATTTAACGCTCAGATTAGATTAATACGTGTTGAGTGTTTGTGATTGTTTTTTATCGGTCTCAAATTGTTTGCCTTATGCAAATATAAAAAGTAATGGACTTTTTAGATTATGGCTTTTATAACTTGATAAAAGTTTAAACATTAATAGCCTCTAGCATTTTTAATTCATTATCTGATCAAGTGTCACTAGATTAGTAGGGGGTTTATTAATTCATATATATATTCAACTTAGAAACAAGTAAGAAGAAACAAGTAATACTCGTTCACAGTTTGCAGTAATTATTTTTGGTATTTTGGAAAAATATAGAATTTTTATAATTCGTAGGGCGTGGCCAACATTTTTCGGCTCGATCTTAAGAGGAGATCACACACACAATGTCTGCCAAATTTGGTGACTAAAGCTATAAAATTGTGGGAGTAAATCTTTCTGATCCATAGCACCAATATTTTAAACGCCCATAACTTTGGCAAAACTGAATCGATTTCCATGGTTGATGGCATTTTGGTCATGATATGTCCTCTAGATTGATTCCGCATTCGAAATATATTCATTTTTGGAAAAACATTTTTTTGGAAATTTTTGGTGAAAAAAGCATGTACTCCCCCCTTACTCATTTTCGAAAAAATTTTTTTTTCAAAATTTAGAATTGCAAATTTACATTTTTAATCGATTGTGGTGGTCATAATTAGCATAAAAAACTACATTAAAAGCGATTCTGAAGGGGTCAAATTTTTCGTCAAAAATCACGCTAAAATTTCCAAAAATTTTAACATGTAAAGCTCTCGGATCCATAGCTCCCATAGTTCAAACTATTATAACTTTGCCAAAATAAACCCGATTTTCATGGTTGACATCATTTTGGTCATGGTTTGTCCCCTAGATTGATTCGGCATTTGAAATATATTCATTTTGGAAAATAAAATTTTTTGTACATTTTTGGTGAAAAAAGCATGCACTCCCCCCTTACTCATTTTCGAAAAAAATTTTTTTTCAAAATTTAGAATTGCAAATTTACATTTTTAATCGATTGTGGTGGTCATAATTAGCATAAAAAACAACATTAAAACCAATTCTGAGGGGGTCAAATTTTTCGTCAAAAATCATGCTAAAATTTACAAAAATTTTAACATGTAAAGCTCTCGGATCCATAGCTCCCATATTTCAAACTCTCATAACTTTGTCAAAATATAACCGATTTTCATGGTTGATGGCATTTTGGTCATGGTTTGTCCTCTAGATTGAGTCGGCATTTAAAATATATACATTTTTGAAAATGAAATTTTTTTGAAATTTTTGGTGAAAAAAGCATGTACTCCCCCCTTACTCATTTTCGAAAACATTTTTTTTTCAAAATTTAGAATTGCAAATTTACATTTTTAATCGATTGTGGTGGTCATAATTAGCATAAAAAACTACATTAAAAGCGATTCTGAGGGGGTCAAATTTTTCGTCAAAAATCACGCTAAAATTTCCAAAAATTTTAACATGTAAAGCTCTCGGATCCATAGCTCCCATAGTTCAAACTATTATAACTTTGCCAAAATAAACCCGATTTTCATGGTTGATGTCATTTTGGTCATGGTTTGTCCCCTAGATTGATTCGGCATTTGAAATATATTCATTTTGGAAAATAAAATTTTTTGTACATTTTTGGTGAAAAAAGCATGTACTCCCCCCTTACTCATTTTCGAAAAATTTTTTTTTTCAAAATTTAGAATTGCAAGTTTATATTTTTAAACGATTGTGGTGGTCACAATTAGTATAAAAAACAACATTAAAACCGATTCTGAGAGGGTCAAATTTTTCGTCAAAAATCATGCTAAAATTGACAAAAATTTTAACATGTAAAGCTCTCGGATCAATAGCTCCCATATTTCAAACTATCATAACTTTGTCATCACTGATCCGATTTTCATGGTTGATGGCATTTTGGTCATGATTTGTCCTCTAGATATATTCTGCACTTAAAATATATTCATTTTTGAAAATACAGTTTTTTCGAACTTTTTGCTAAAATAATTTAATTTATAAATTATTATTCAAAAACTGTGGGAGATAAGCCATTTCCAATATACTCTTTTCACTTTATGAACGAGTATTATAAGCAGAAATGTATCAGACTACCTCCATGCTAATTACTATATAATTTTTAACTTGACTCAATTTGGCTTTGGTAAAGGAGAAAAAGACTTGGGAGACAGATTTTGGTCTTTTCCAACTAAGAGTTGGAAAAGTTGGTTAGAAAACGTACATCAACGTTGTAAATATACATCAAATTCGTAGTTTAAGCCTCTGCAAAATTTATTAGATCACAATATCAATTTGTAAATTTAGAAAATATAAATAAAAATCACAATCCGAAAATCACTCTTTGTAATATTTTTAAATATTGCTTTTTTTAAAGATAAAAACGTCCGCATTACTCCTCTGCTGTGGCAGGGCTGGTGAGGGCAGCCCTATCGGCGGCAGCCTGTCCGTACCACTTGCGATTGAGGGTGAGGACAATGCCAATCACGAGCAGGATGCAGCCCAAGCAGAGGAAACCCACGCCCGTATAGCGTCCAATTGCGGGTAGACTTAGCGCCAGCTACAAAGAAAGGTCATGAATGGACTGCCAGTGGAAAGAGGAATTCAAGTGGACCTTCAGCTCGGAAGCGAGCTCCTTGTTTATAATAGCCGAGCTGCCCGTGGTGAAGAGCGGCGCATAGAAACTCGGGATGTTCTTCAGGATGCTGTGTATTGGGAACTGTTTATATAGACGCCCGTCGACTACGCATATATAGCGTGCACTCACTCAATATCGCTGTCCTCCTCTATATACAATGAGACCATGACAGCCGCATTCACCTGAAGCGGTACGCCGAGCTTACGTTCCATTATGATGAAGAAATTGTCGCGGTCATAGTTGGGCTCAAAGCCCGTTATTGTGCTGGCGTAGCTGGCATCGGCGTACATGAAATGTGCGGCCGACAGATACATGGGGGCGCCATCGGCGCAGGGGCCCAAAGATGTGGCGCCCGAGGCCGGGCAGTTGTCGGGCTGCCTGTCGGCCGGACAGTAGCATTTCATATCCGGCTGGCGCTGTCCGTTGTCGAAAGTGTTTGGGGTCACCTCGTATTTCCAGCCCTTGATGCCCTCAATCTCGGAGCTCTGGCCGGTGAACTCCAAATTGATAATGCGACAGGTATCGGCTATGAATATGGTAAGTGGCTTCTCCTTTGGCTCGTCGGGCACAAAGAGATCGGTGGTGCTGCCATTGAGGCGACCGCACTCGCCCTCATACCAGCCGGTGTGATTCTGACCGTTCCAGAACTTGATTTCGCCCATTTCCTTGATATCGCCAACGCCCGTGTGCACCGTGAAGGCGCCCTCAAATTCTTTAGACCCATTGCGATTCAGAAACCAGGCAAACTGATCCGTCTCAATATCCGGCGCCATGGGATTAGTCATGGCGTAGTGCAGGAACTCATCGTAGAAGCCCTCGAAGAGCCACTCGTCGGCCGTGTGGGTGGCGTAGAGAGCCCCCCCGTTGGCATTGAGAGCACTGTTGAAGACGCCTTTAAGGAGCTTGGGACTGTCCCGCATGGATGCCGCCGCCGCCTGAAGAGACACAACAATTGTGGAGGATGACTTGGATACCATGCAGAGGCACTCACAATCGATGGCAGATGTGGCACGGTTACCAAGTCCGTTTGCTTGCCGCCGGAGCGTTCCTCCTCCCAGAACCAGGTGCGGCGCGGCTTGAAGGTGACCGTCTTGTTCTCGTGCCACTGAATATCCATTTTGAGGCGCTCCTCTCTGTAGACATAGGGTCCCAACTGCTGAAAGTCGGGCTTAACTCCATAGAGCTTCACTTCCTCGGCGTTTGTCCAGTTCCACAGATACATGTTCATATAAACGGGCAGGGGAAGCTCCTCCCATTTGTCAAAGGTCCGCGAGGTGGGCGTCAGCGGCAGTGACTAAAATTTCAGTTGAACATTTTTGGTCTTCGCCGAGCTACCAACTACTTGCCTTCATTATCATCGAATCTATGAAACTGGGCCACCATATTGTGGCCAAAAGTCCCGTCACGGCAAAAAGCGTGCCAGTGGCAAAAACCCAGACTTTCTGTTGGGTGACCCCACAGCAGCGACAACACATTCCGGCAGCGTCGAAATTCGAAGTGCCCTCTGCGAATCGTATCGGTAGTCAACTAACCCACTTAGGCCCAATCGCCGCTATTTTATTCATTTCGCATGCGATTATCGCACCTTAATCATAATCCATTTCTTTGTTTGTTTTGTTTAAAATGATTATTCACTTTTAATTGTTCTTCAAGTTATGCACAATGCACTCAATGGGTCTCAACAAGGCCGATAGGGTTTCAATGCTACCAGCTGTTATCAGTCTGCTGATTACAGATAATGCCACATTGCCAGGGACCCGGCAACAGGTGCGGCTTTCTAATATTTCGGAGGCGGGTGCACATCGAAAATTATATTTTGGGTATATTTTGGAAGTGGTATCAATTAAATTAAAAATTTTAAAAATACTCTTTGACAATAGCATATTCGCATATTCGAAATAAAATAAACTAGGGAATGCCCTGAACCCTGTATTTAAAAATTTATTTCAACCCTCTTACTAAAAAACAAAAATATAAAAATTAAAAAAATAATAATACCATCCTAAGACTTAAGCACCAATCCTAAGTTTGTTAAAAAATTACTGTACAGCTAGGTTAAGATGCTCAAGAATAGTATCAATAAATTAGCTAATAAAAATAAAAAAATAAAAACAAAAAACCATTATACCCTTTTTGGCCATTCTCAATTGATTCAGGGCATAAATATAATAATAATTAAGCAGATAAGTTGTTTAACAATAAAATGGCGGTAAAGATTTACGCAAAATGTATTCTTGTTGCTTTAATTTAACTGCTTAATTGCCACTTTAATTAACAACATTTCTCCAATTATCGCAATTGAATCCTTAGCACTGTAATGTCTGTAATAATGTAATACCAGCTACTACCTTTGGCAACTGTCTCGTGAATACCCCTTTTGTCAACTTTATAGGAGTCCATTAATTATACTGGTCTACACTCGTAATTTTTCCGTCCGATAAAACAAGTGCTTCTGCAATAATGTGCGTGAGCTCTAACTATGTTTTCGTTGTGCCTTCTGAGTTAATCGCTGTGAACAAGCCGAGAACAGATAGCTTAATCTAATCTCACACATTCTGAATTTCCGATATGAGTATTCTATGCCAGGTGCTGTGCATTCTAATATTTGCCTAATAAACTGCATAACGTGGCTGCAGCTTATTTAATTGAAATTCTGTACATTTCTGTTCAAGTATAGAAATTATTATATCCCTCAAAATATTTGAATCGCAGTCAATGCCACCCGCATCCGTGCAGTTCATCTAATGCATTGTGCACTGTGGTCTGCATTAATTTCGGGCTTGCTGTGAAATTATGTTGCGGGCCTGACATTAATTGAAATAGTCGAAAGCCGCAAAAGTAAACGTTGCGATTAGCATATAACATATTGATTTTACCAGCATGGCCAATATGTTGAATTTACACCAGGGGCATGTTAATGCTATATGCAGCATCTGGTTGCCACAATGCACTTGAATAAATGCATAATCTTAAGAATTCTGCATGCTGGGATACCAACCATGTGGCATCTGTGGTGGAATAATGCATAGCCCAGCCTGGATGTCTGTTTATTTGTGCGTGTGTGTGTGTGTGGTTGCGTGTTTACTGCATTTATGAAAATTGTAGGCCATAATAATACAGAAGCTTTTAAACTGAAATTATATAGAGTTCATAAAGCCGAGAATTAAAGTAAAACAGAATAGCAGAGTAGGCCAACGGTTAGTTAATTAGCACAGTTACAGTTATTAGTTAATTACCACAGTAAAATAAAACAGTATAACAGTTGCAGTATAACAGTTGCAGTATAACAGTTGCAATATAACAGTTGAAGTATAACAGTTGCACTTATGAGTTAATTACCAGAGTCAAATAAAATAGTATAACAGTTGCAGTATAACAGTTGCAGCATAACAGTCAAGTATGAGTCGATCACTATAATTGCTTATAACAGTGAGCTACCAACTTGCCTTTAGTTTCATTTACTTAGGCTAAACAAATTTGTAGACCAAATTTATAGTTTGCCGTTATTTTGGAAACTGTTATACATAGGCGTTCCACTTGTTTTCCATCGGAATCATAAGCTGCTGTTGTAAACAAATTAAAAGACTCGCAAATTTCGTTCTCAATTTTTTTTTAGAATTTTTAATAGAATAACATAAAATATTGTTTGTATTTATAGCGTTTATAATACACATACACACATATATTGCAAATAGATTTGTTTCATAGTTAAGAAAAGTTACGACGACTGCAGTTCAGAACATTTCAGCAACATCAGCTTTGGAGTATCATATAACACTTTGATTAGAGGCTTTTATAAATATGCACTTTGTATTCGCTTAAGTTGAGGTAGCTGCGTCCTTAGGCCTCAACGGAGCCCTCTGCCTCCAAATGAGCCTTGCGGCTGGGCTGCAACGGGGGAAGAGGGTAAGTAAACTGGCTTGGGGGGTTAGGGGGCCGGAACACCCACCTTGGGATGCATGAGTATGAAGGGCAGCTCAGCGCACAGCTCGCCGCCCAGAGCGCCCAGGAAGAGCTTCACCTTGACCGCATAGGAGACAATAATGCCAAAGGCATCACGGGCATCCTGACTGGCAATGCTGTGGACGCCTCAAATTAAACTCTGGCCAGCTTTTCTGGAGGACTACTTACAGCGTGGTCGAGGCCAGAGCCGTCTCCTTGCGCTTGATGTCGCCCTCGACGGCAATGCCGGCCCGGTCGCAGTTGGCCACCAGCGTGGGCACCAGATACATGACCTTCTGCAGACTGGAGCCGGGATTCAAAGGACAGCCCTCGCTGGTCTCCATGAAGGCGATCGTGTTGCGGAACTGGCCGTTCTGGAAGAGGACCACATCGACGCCCTGCTGCACCATTGCCTTGACCTTCTTCACAACCTTGTTCGAATTGTTGCGCACACAGATGTTGACCGATATTTTCTCGCCGTGATGGTACAGCTGCTTGTCCAGCGTCACCTCCAGCTCCAGCTCGCCGGGCGACAGCAGGAAGTCCTTGCGCACCACCGTGCACGGCTGCATGCCCTGCTTGGTGGGCGCGTACTGGACCTTCCGGATGCCCAGATTGATGGTGCTGCGGCGATGGGAACGATCGCAGTCGTTCTCGCCGGTGAAGATCTTCACAAAGTACTGGACGCCGCAGGGCTGGCTCTCGTCGCTGGCCTTCTGCTGGAGCACCACCGAGGCCGGTGAGCTGTTGGGCATTTGCATGACGAAGGGGAACGCGTTGGCGCCGAGCTTTTTGAGCAGGCGCTCCTGCATCTTGGTCAGCTGGATGTCCTGCTTCTGGGGCGGGCACACCTGCTGCGAGACGAGCGTCAGCTCCTTCTGGAACCGCAGACCAATCATCTCGTCATCCTCGCGGCCATACCGAAAGTTGCACACGAGCTGCACGAAAATCTTGCGATTCTGACGCACGTACTCCTCGTCCAGCACAATGATGCCATCTGGAAGTGGGCAAGCGATATTAATTTGTTGCAATCACAGCTCCGGCCTGGCCGCGTGTCCCGGCCAAATTCCACGGCTGCTCAATTAGCACGTAACTAATAAGCAGCTTTGTGGCTGCCACAAATGCTGGCCACTGCATAAATTAGGACCTAATTTAATTAGGGTGAATGTGCAAAGGGAATCGGGCTATATCTGATATATATGCCGGCACAGCGTATATAAATCTGACAGATGGAAGTGCTAGTTGTGGTATATTTATAACGATTACTTGGCTCAAACTGCTTGTTGATCAAATTCGAAGTCCTAAGTTAAACTTACAATTAAACTGCATTAATTTTTTTTTTTTTTTGCTTTAAATTGAAATCTATTTGTCAATAAATAAATTATTTTTTGAACACAATATGAAACTGAATTTTTATGCACTATTTTTATATATTATTATTATTTAAAGCAGCGCACATATTTATAAAACCTTGGCTAAGACAAATACGACATATAATATATATATATATATAAATATATATAAATATGTGAGCAATAGTTGATTTCATAAATCGAATGCTAACGCAAGTAAATGTTGTTTACTTTAAATTTAGAGTAAGTCAAACTTTTTTTTTTGTCAAACAAGAACTGTGATCATAATAGAAAATCTTGTGAGGAATAGGATCATCGATAAGTATAATCCACAAACGGTCAAGAATTCGCTCTGATCTCAGCTAATTTCAAATCAATCTACCTTCCCTACTACACTCTTATTTACTCCCCACTCCGCATTGTTGATTGCCACCTACCGATGGGCTCCACTTGCGTCACCGAGTCGACAAACTCACGCCTGTTCATATAGAGCGTGATCTGGTTGTTCGGCGAACATTTCTTAAACACCTTGAAGTTTACAACCATTTTTGCTGCTGGCTTCGTTTCTGCTTTTGTTGTTTCGTTATCCAAAGAAATAAAGATTGTTTTTAGCTTAACGCCTCGCGCTCGCCTACGGTCTGCTTTTATGTTGATGTTAAATTTTGAACTATGCCGCGTTGCGTTGTTCGCGTCGTTTTCAATTAGCGGCCAGCGACAATCCGTCATTTATACCCGGCGTTCTCAGTTCCGGAGCAAATTCAATTAGCTTGCGTAGTTGCATCTTTTCTAGAATCCAAACAATTCGCTGGGGCTGCATTTTTGGGGCTTCGCTCGCTCGCTCGCTCGCTTTGCCATTGATATTGACATTGCTGCTGCCCCGAGAACAAAATCAATGGCTGGCCATTAAATACGCGTACAACACGGCGTATTAGCAATGCAAAAATAGCCAACTTAACAAAATCAATAGAGTGTGCGTGCAACAGTGTTGCCGTCTCTGTCTATTGCGTTCAATTCGTTCTTTCGAACGGTGCATGA
This sequence comes from Drosophila sordidula, assembly GCA_035047465.1. Classification (NCBI taxonomy): domain Eukaryota; kingdom Metazoa; phylum Arthropoda; class Insecta; order Diptera; family Drosophilidae; genus Drosophila; species Drosophila sordidula. Next base: position 2,227,305 of record JAWNPQ010000090.1, on the reverse strand, counting down.
CGCATGGGATATTTATTACGTATAGGGACAGACTTGTGCCGTAATTCGTACTAATTAAATTGTTAGCAAATGGCGATAATTTTACACAAAATTGAGGCTTTGAAAATGTAACAAAATACTGACTAAAATACTAAATAATTCGCCTGAAATTTAAGGCTTTATTTTATGTCAAGAACTATTTGAAATTTGAAAATTATTTCAATTTAACCACTTTGCAAGCTTAAACTGTGGTCTATTACGTATACTTAATAATTCGGGCGTAACATAAATTTGCAGACCCATGATTTCCACTGCATTCAATTATGTATGTAAAAATATGCCAGACTCTCTCTCTCCCTCTCTCTCCCTCTCTCTCCCTCTCTCTCTGTCTCTCTTAACTTGTGCGCAACTAAATCACATTAACATAAAGTTGGCTACTTAGCAAAGTCAATGAACGTAATTATTATGCTCTCTACTGACATTAAAAATATGAACAAAGTTGTGTGGAATATATTGTGCCTTATTGTGTGCTCCCTCCTTTTCTCTCCCTCCCTCTCTCCCTCTCTCTCTTTATATATGTGTGCAGGCATTCACCATTAGCATATATGTTGGGCGGGCCAAGTCGCCAGGGTCCAACAAAAGCGACAATGAGGCTCTTAATAATAGCTAAAGTTTTGCACTTACATTTTGTAGGTTGAGCTAGTCGTGGGCGTGGCCCGACGCCCATTTAAACGCCTTAGTTGGCGTATAATTGAACTAAAGTGAGGCGTTGCAGATATTATCAGGCTGCTGTAGTGCGTTTCAGGCTGATGCAATATGCCAAGAAATGCGCACTAAATGTCGAGAACTTGATTTATAAGCGCTATCGATAAGTATCTATGAGCACTCGTCTCTATACACGCTGAGGCGTTTACAATGCGGCTTAGAGACGCACTCAAAATCAATTAAGTTTAAGAGAATCAAGCGCCCGCAGACCGCAGCCAAGAGCTTTCTGCCCGCACACAAGTCCTGTTTCGCAATTGTGGAGCACACACGCACACACACACACACATATGCCCACTCTTAGCGAACTTGTTAAAGCCACACGCCGTCGACGACGACAACCACAAAGCGTCAAGAACAACAAAGCCAACTTCAGTTATTTGCGCCCAAAATGTGCCAGGGTTGCCCTGTTTCCTTTCTCCCCAGTCTTTGGCAACTCTTTGCCAAATGAAAATCAGACAGACCAAAATTAAAGTCGCATTTAAAATTAGATTGATATAACTTCAATATGTTAATATAGCTTTCTTTCCCAAGGTGCTGGATTTGGGAAAATGTCAGCGCCAGAGTTGAGCAGAAACCGTTCTGAGGTCGCCACAGGCGAGATAATGTTTCAATTGATGGAATTTCAGCACGTGAGGAAGACGTCAAGTGGAGAGATATCCTGGAGGAAGCTTTTTCGTTAGAATTTCAAGTTGAAAAAAGCAAAACAACAAAATACTGTTTAAAATGTTATTTATGTTTTATTTATATTTTTGTTAGTAGGTAATTTTTTATATATATAAATTAATTAGTAAATAAAACGCAGAAGAAAAATACAAATAAAATCGGGTAGTTATTTTTTTTAAATCTGGGCGAAATAGCATTAGCCTCTAACATATATCCAAGTGTTATCGCATCTAATAAAAACGCTTTTCAATTAATCTTAGCCACTTCAACCGCCCAAAAAGTCATCCACGTGCCGCGGAAGTGGATTAAAAGCGCCCGCAGCCAATTTCGGTCGATGGCTGCTAATTTGCGCAATTCAATTGCCTGTTGCAAGACAAAAGCGATTGCGCAATCAGTTGAAACAGGACTGTGGGAATTCAACTAAGAGCCAAGTGCAATTTTCGCTGGCCAAATTGGTTGGCCAGAATGCAGCGCGAACAATAAGCAGAAGAAAGAGGAAAGAGGCGCCGGCGGAGGCAACGGTTAACTTGATGTACAGCACGTGCGCGCAAGTAGCTGTAAATTTATGGGCCAGTTGGCCAAATTGAACATCAACATTGTCAATAGTATTACGATTATCAGGGCCAACAGCACGTAAAATTGCAGCGAAACAACAACAACAACAACAACAACAACAAACACAAATGCTTGTCTTATTGAAGGCGCAAGGCAAACAAAAATTGGCAACATTGGCGCCAACGCAAATGTCAACAGCAGAACAACTGTGGTGTGGCTGACCGACTAGAGGATACCCTATTTTGCTGCATTTACAATCTTTAGCAACTTCGTGAAATGATTTAATTCATTAATAATTTGAATTAAATTCAATATTTTTAATTAGTCTTTTTCTGCAACGTGCCACCCGTCGCGAATGCCTACAGGGTATAGCAGCAAAAACATTTGGGTGTAAGCAGAAGCAGCAAACGGCAATCAACGTTGTCGCAGTCGCTTCCATTTCCAGTTGCCATTAGTTGTAGGAAGCAGGCAGGCTCCTGGCAAGGCGGGCCGAGAAAAAAGCGCTCAAGTGCTGCATGAGCGCACTTGGCAGGCAGCGGCAAGGACGAGAACGTGGACGAGGACGAGGACGAGGACGACGACGTCATCGTCGTGGCTGACGATGTGCAAACTGGCGAAGTGACAGCAAATGGCGCGGAAACTGTGTACGCCAACGTCAACTAATCGTGGGTGAACAAATCTCTCTATATATATCTAACACACACACACACACACATAAACAAATATGCATATACATATGCAGCATTTAGAGCTGTGTGTGTGTGTGTTTTTTTTTTGAGCCAGGTGTTTACTGTTATTCGCCATGGCCATGGCTTGTTGTTGTTGTTGTTGCCACTCGATTGCAAATGGTGTTTGAGGCAACAGCCACGCCCCCCGCGCCGCCCTCGCCCACAGGCGTCATGGTCAGGCAATGATTGCTTTGACATTTGCATTGATGCGTGCTACTGCAACTGCTGCTGCTGCTGCTGCAGCAACTGCTGCTGCTTTGGCCACTGCTAATGAGTTGACTTCCAGCTGCATATAGTAAAATCAAATTCAATCGCAGCGCCAGAAACGAATGGAGACCCGATAGACTGGAACAAACCAGCGAAAGTGGCAAGAATCAAACATAAAAGGTTCAGTCAGCTGTGGATTTAAGGTATCGGATTAATAGCCAAGTGAGTATAGTATAACAATTTTTATTTAAACTAAACTAATTAGTAAATATGAAGTATATACCTTTAAACATTTTTTTTATTTTTTTATTAGCTAATTTATTAATGCTATTCTTGAGCATCTTAACCTAGCTGTACAGTAATTTTTTAACAAACTTAGGATTGGTGCTTCAGTCTTAGGATGGTATTATTATTATTAATTAGTGTTATTAATTTTTTTTTATTTTTTTTTTTAGTTACAATTTAGCCAATTTAGCCCTGCGAAGCCTGCGTCGCTTTCTTCTATAAAGTCTTCTGGCTAGTATATTAATGTGGGCAGAGAGTCGATTCAGGTAGCTCTCCAAGGGGACTTTCAAAGCTCTTGCTAGAGCCCGGTTGTGGATATACCGTGGTGCTCCAGTAATAAGTCTTAGCACCATTTGATCACATCAACAGCCAAGTTAATATGGCCATATTCATCGAACATATAACTATAACTAGTATTAAAATTGTGCCCTTATTTATTTCGTATTCCCCTTGTTTTCGCCATTTCCTTTAGTAAGCTACAAAATCAACCTCGTTTACATATGCATTCATTTCTTGACTGCTCTTGACCACATCTCTCAGTTGGCTCTTTATCAAATTTATGGCTGACCCTTATAGCACATATTGTCACACACTCGTATTTCATGCGCTTGATACATTTTTGCTTGCACTTTTTGCATAAATTTAGCTAAAAGAAGCAGAAATGTTGTGCGCTCAAAGCCAAAGGAACGGTTCGTGATACTATGTGCAACAATTTGTGGAGCGTACACCACAAAGTTGTTGTTGCTGTGTGTGAAAGTGTGTGTGTGTGTGTGGGGCATGTGTTGTAAGCACAGTTTTGTCGCTGCATCCCAAAAATACCGTTATTGCTGGCTAATTTCCCATGTGCATGCTTGCTTGTTAAATTGATGTATAGCCAGGACAGCCGGCAGCAGTAGTTAGGCCAAGGAGCAACTGGAGTGGGGGCGGGCAACGAGGTCTGGCAAAAATGGCAAGCCATGCTGGGCCATAACTGCATATATTGTCAAAATGGCTGACGGCACAACAATAGCTGCAAGGTGTGCCGCCTAACAAATCCACCTCCCGCTGCCATCGAGCTCACCTGCATTGCATTTGCGGTGGGTTTTTGACACAATTTTGCCGATGACATGTTCAATACACAAAGCTGCGTGCCTCAACTCGTTCCTACCTATTGTCATGTCTATATATGTGTGTGTGTGTGTGTGTGTGTGTGTGTGTGTGTGTGGGGCATGGAGTCCTTACTATATTTGGCTGCCAGCACGTGTTTAGGGCTGCCCTCCAGTTGCCTCTTGTCTTGTTCTTGTTTCCTTGCCAGTGCTTGGCTGTTGGGACAGCTGGATAAGTTTTTTTTTTTTACATGTAAATTGGTTGTGTTGTCTGCTTCCATTTATCATTCACCAAACCCGACGGGGTTGAACTTGAAACTGCTGCACTGCGATAGAAAACACATTTACTTGTGTAACTGAATGTAAATAAAATGGAATGTTGGTACAAGTGTAAAAGCTTAATGGGAAAATACAATAGGATCATTTTATTTGAGTACTTTATATAAACTTAAACTTAAACTTAATAATAATAACCCATTTCGCTAAAAATATTAAATTGCAAAAATTACCATGGGCAGAAAACGGAAAATTCAATGTAAATAAAATATAATGTTGGTACAAGTGGAAAAGCGCAATGGGAAAAAACAATAGGATGACTATATAACCAAGTTTATGTAATTTTATTTGAGTACTTTATATAGACTTAAACTTAAACTTAAACTTAATAATAATAACCCATTTCGCTAAAAGTATTAAATTGCAAAAATTACCATGGGCAGAAAACGGAAAATTCAATGTAAATAAAATATAATGTTGGTACAAGTGGAAAAGCTCAATGGGAAAAAACAATAGGATGTCTATATAACTAAGTTTATGTAACTTTATTTGAGTACTTTATATAAACTTAAACTTAAACTTAATAATAATAACCCATTTATATAATAATATAATAATATAATATAATGTTTGTACAAGTGGAAAAGCTCAATGGGAATACAATAGGATGACTATATAACCAAGTTTATGTAACTTTATTTGAGTACTTTATAATTTATATATATTCTTAAATTCCTTATTAGCTTGGGACTTCTGTTTTTTGGGAATGCATAAACTTAAACTATAATATATATATAAATGTGAAAGAAAACGGAAAATTCATTTATGTATTTTCGATTATAATTTCAATATATATATTAACTAACAATTATTAATTGCAACTCAATTTATATTAAATCGCAAGCAAGCTACGAAATTTTTCTCAATGTACTTTAAGTCCGTATTTTTTTATTTATCTGTGCTTTAAGGCACTTTCTTAGCGTTTTAAATTTACATTTAACCACGGGGAGCCCGAAGACCCAACAAAAAAAACATATAAAATAAACGCAAGGCATATTTTTATTTATGTTTTTTTTTTGTTTTATATATATATCTTTTTGCCTCGGTGACATTATCCTATTAACACATTTAATGGAGTCACACACGCGCGCGACTTTGTCTCATCATAAATCTGAAGGCAGTCGCAGCGGGAAATGCGGGAAATGCGGAAAATGCGGAATATGATGGTGCCCAGCGCCGCTGTCTGTGCCGGGGCGTTAAGCAGCCGCCGGAAATGTGGGCATGGCCGTGTGCCTGCCTGATATATATGGGCTCATATTGGATATTTATGCCCGTGCATTTGCCTTTACCTAGGCGCCCCAGCATAGATTTATGCATTGTCTTTAGCACTGCGATTATGGCCGAATCGTTCAAACTTTGGGCAAAAAGTTTCCACAGCTGCCATCAAATTAGTCCGGCGCTTAAGACATGTCGTCCGTGATCTACGTGTCGGGGCTTAGCACACAAATGACAATGGCCAAAAGTGATTGAAGCATTTTGCGTTTCAGTCGCCAGAATCGGGTGTGCCAGAAACCCAAAAACCGAAAAACCAAAAACCGCCGCAAAAACTTGGCATAGACACAGAAATTTATGCATTTTGAAAACTTTCTGACTACACCCAGGGGGCCATTTGAGGTGCGAGAGATTTTGGCGTCGCCGCAAATTTATATTGCTGCCAATTTAGCTGGAAAATAGGTGCCCTATTAGCCATAGACAACAAGAACAGACATAAGTTAAAGCTGAAATTTCCATGTGTGTGTTTTTCAATTCCCAGCTGAAGGGCTAACATTAGAGAGCACTTGGCAATCCTTTTCTAAGTCAATTTAACCGTTAGCCAATTGCCGTGCTCAGACATGTAAGCCTAAATTTTAATATATAGCTACCCTTTAAGCAAAGAGTGGCCCATGAAGGGTATGCTGAAAGAAATTCTAGCAAGTAGTAAGTAAAACAATTTGATATATGGAAGTATCTTCGATCCGATAAGGAGTATTATAAAAGCATAAATGGAGTTAGCTATGATATATATTCTTATTCATATTCATATTAGTTATTCTTGTAATATTTTCCACTTGATGTATATACAATATATATAATTTACATACTCATTTTTTTATTTTATTTTATTTTTTATTTCTATTTTATTTTTTTTTTAAATATACATTCGAGTAATTTAATTTTTAGAGAGCTTCCCACAGTCGAGCATTCAACCAGAACATTGCTTTTCGAATTTTTTCACACTTTTAGGACACGCCTCGTGCCACGCGCCTTGGGGCAACTGTCAACGTGCAGTGCCGCAATATTTGTGGCACAGTTTTGCATTACACTTTCCTGGGTGCCAGCTATGCAGAAGAAGCCACACAGAGGATTTTTGATTTCATATTTTTGTTCGGGGCTTGAGTTGCATGCTGCATGCAGCTCCTGACTGCCCCAATAAAAATCATGTCCTGACATGCCGCATGCCACATGTGTCGAAGCTGAAATAAAAATCTTTTTCTAACTGCGTTTTCTTTTGTTCTCTTTGCAGATTTTTGCTTTATATTTTGTTTAGCTGTGGATGCAGAAATACTAACAAGCACAGTTTTGGTTTCGGATTTTTTCTTTCTTATTTTTTCTCTGCTACGGGGAACTTTTGTAAATGCTTTGAAAAGCAATTAGTGCTGACAAATGCGTGTCCTGGCATTAAGGAGCTGTAACTGAAACTGTTGCCGTAACTGCAGACACTGCCTGTCATGCCTTTTGGCATGTCAGAAGCGATTTGTCATGCGGCAATATGTAAGGGTTAATAGTTCACTGACAGCTTGATTGATTGCCACGGCTGAGTGCCACAGTCAAGGCTCTTATTGTCTTTAATTCGGATAATCAGCCGTTTTTTTTGTCCAATTTAAATGTGTACATTTATGAGATACGAAATCAAATCAAAGTCAAATTAACTTAACAATAATCATCTGCAATAATTCAATTCCAAGCCAAGCATAATTTCTACTAAGCTCTCTATTGTCTTTCTAAAATTAGCCCACCGTTGACGTCAGCTAGACAGACTCCTCAGTCGTGTGTATTTATCGAAGGAAACGCCCACTATTTCCAGCTAAATCACATTTATGTAATTTTTGTATTAGCTGCCACGGCCACGGCTTGCAAGATTTTCAAGATAAGTTCTCTCCAGAGTACCAGGCGAACAGAAATCAGCAGCTCGACAAAATTGTGGAAGTCGCGCATTTTTACTGCATATTAAATTGCTGACAGAGACTGGCCTGTAATTGAAGCAACAGCTGTTAGTTAGCAGAGGGCGTTATGTTAAAGTTGCCGCAAGTATTTTTAGTAGTGCATACTTTTGGGCTGATGCAAAAATCGATCCCAATTAAAAATGTTTAATTTCAGAACTTTTTCATTTAAGGCAAAAATCGTGATTGTCATTTTTTAAGATTCAAAATTTAAATTTTAGAATAGGTATTTTTGAATGCCAATTGATATTCCTGATCCGTGCGAGTCCGAGTCCTCAGATATGCAGGCTTCCTATGCCCATATCTCAGTCGCATGCATTTAATTAAATTTCAAAATTTGTGCATCCAAAGTGCATTCAGGCCATAAAACAGACAGGCAGCCGGCGGGGGCGGGGCTCTGACGTGTACTTGAGTATCCCGATTGATTAAATTTACACATCGAACCACAACTGTTGCACCGAAAACTAATAAAAAAAAAAAAAAAAACGCCAGGCACAGTGGCAGCCAGCAGGCAGCTGCCTCAAGTAGATTTTATATCCCTGACAGGCTATTGAACAAAGCCAAGGTGCTGCAGCCGTTGGCAGCTGCTGGCTGTTTCCTGCCCGGAGCACTCGGCATTAAAGTTGCTAGTCAGGTGAGGGCAGCAGATGGGAAACAAGTTGGCAGCGTCTTCATCAATTTCCTCGTAAGTGGCTGTTGTGAAAATGTTGTACATTCGAGTTCGAAACGCCTGGCTGCCATACGCTGCGTATGCGCAATTTTCGCCATGTGATTTTCTACGTAAGTGGATTAAGTGCAGGGCCATCGCCAGATGTTTAAGAGGATATGTTTGGATTTTTTTTTTTTTTAATTTAGTTGCCAGCCAATTTACGGGCTGCTCATGTTAATCAATGCCGGCAACCGCTGCCAATTGGGGCTCGGAACTCGTCAAGTGTCGAGTGCACTGAGCATTGATGTGCGATCTCCAGTGAACGGCAGCCACATGCTCCATTTGCATGTGCTGTCCAAGGCAGCAGCTACTTAAGCACTGCTGCTGCTGCTGCTGCAGCAACTCTCGATGCTCCGCACCAATTTCGAATGCATTTGCAATGCAGCAACAAAAGCACCGAGCGCCTTCTTCTATATTCATGCATAAATTCAAATGTTTGTCAGCCACTCAAGTGCAGCAGAGTGGAGCTGCCGGACTTTCGAACAGACGTCGAGATGGAGAAAACCTTGTCTGTTCGATTCATGGCTGGCCGAAACAAATGGCTGCAACCTAGCATAATGCGCAATTTGAAGTTTGCTGCGAGCGTGTTATAAAAGCATTTTCTTTTTCCCCAACACCCAACTGAGAGAATCAATGAATCTTTCGAGTGCACTCGGCGGGTAAATCAAAGCCGCAGTTCACAGCAGCGCAATCAGCAACAATGGCGAATCCGTATTCGAATTGGAAGCCGCAGCCCAGGCCACGACGGAAGTGTGTCGCAGAACGGAAGCGGAAGCAATTTTCATTTGCGTTGAGCTAAAATGGTGGCCGTTGTGGTCTCACACTTGGGGACAAGCCAGCGGGCCGTGCATCTGTGCACATGCTGCACGACATGTTACAAGCATAATTCTAGTTGCCGCTCACACTCACACACGCACACACACACGCACACAATGGCGCATAATGGGCGGCAAGTGCGACCAAGTGGCGACGCCCCAAGTAACCGCAGAACGTTGCAAGTGCCGCATTTTTTTTTTTAATAAATTGCAACGCTGATTCGCATTGTCCCCGTCGTTTAGCTGCGGTTGGTTTTCGTTTTTTTTTTTTTCGGTTTTCCATTATTTTTATATGATTTTTCTAAACGATTCTCGCTGGGGTTTTTCCTTTGTGGTAAGCGCGACACGTAGCTGTTGAAATTGTTTTGTAATAAATTAAAGATTTAACATTTTGTTATTTTTTTTGTTTGGTATTTTCCATAAACTGTCACACTTTATTACTGATTTAGTGCGTAAACTTGTTGTTGAACATAAATAAAATGTTAGATTAAATAATGTAAGTTTACAAATTTACTGTTTGTGTGTATGTTATGTGAATAAAAAATAAATCGTTTGGGTTTACTGGTTGGGTTTCAGTTGTGAACATTTAAATGATTGTTTTTTTTTTTTTTTTTGCTTAACATATACATTTTATTTTTGTCTTATGTTTTAATGGTTTTATTTTTATATGTGTTTAAAATCTATGTAACTAGCTACGCGCTAATTTTATATACTTGTCTTAATGCTTAAATTTATAATTTAGATTATTTGTTGTCTAAACAATACAGCGGCTGCTCAATTTTGAATCGCTTTTGCCAAATATACAATTAGTTTTTTTAAATTTTAAGTTTTCTTTATTCAAAAGATTTCCAGTTTTGTTTCATATTTACAAAATTAAATTTTATCACATTTAAAATGTGAAATTTTTGTTTTTATTCAAATTTTCGGATTATTTTTGTATATTTTCTTCTTTTGTATTAATTGTGTTAACAATGCTGTCCACAATTTTATATACACACAGATGCAAAGGTATATTTATAAAAAGTGTTAAAAACCAAACTACAAATATTTGAATGAAACGCTGGTAATATGCGGCGTATGCGCAATATATTCATTATCAGGAAAATGGCAGTATATGTGTATGAAAATGCTGAGGAAGAAATGCGCTTCAAGTATTATTGAAATACCAAACACCCCATATGTATTGCAGCTTATATTCCCATTATCTTAATTTATGAATGCTTAGCTTTTAATAAGTTTCTCAAGTCTCGCGTACATATTTGCAGAGGGCAGGGGGCCAGAGTGGAAGGGGGGGGGGGGAGCGCACACATTCGCGCCAATGATTAATGTACTTAATTACAAACTCAAATCCTAATTACGTCACTTCAATTTGACCCCAAAAACAATGCCCAGCGCAGTGTCATTAATTATACGACCCGTTTGCCGGACGTTGCTGCTAAAAGCTGCTACGGCTGTGGCTACGGCTGTGGCTGTGCAACCAGGCAACTCTCCTGTGGCTTACGTCGGTGTCGTGCTCAGTGTTTGCTTGGCAAACTTACCCGCTGATGCTGCGGTCGAGGCCGAGGCCGAGCCTGATGCTGCTGCCAAGCCCCTGGGTCAGTTAACGCTGACCAGCGGCTCGAGGGTGCTGCTCAAATGCACCAGCTGCTGCTGCACCTCGCGCAGGCTGGCCAGGCTGCCCATCTGCTGCTGCTGCTGCTGCTGCGGCAGCGGCGGCGGCGGTGGCAGCACCACAACCACAGCCTCAGCGGGTCCCGGCATCGAGGGTGCGCCGGGAGGAATGACCGTTGCGGCCGCGGAGGCCGCCGCCCGCGCCGTTGCACAGCCGCTGCTCGGCGCGTGCGAAACGCTGTACATCAGGCTGCCCATGCCCGGGTGCTGGTGCACCTGGGCGACGGCTGGCGGCGGCGGCGCCGCCGGTAGCACGAGCTCGTCAATGGTGCAGACGCGATCGTCGATGGGGAACGTAAAGTTGATTTCCTTGCCGCCAGTGGAGCCCGATTGGCGCTCGACGTCAGCGCCGCGTGCCGGCGTGCTGCCATTGGCGGGACTCTGGACGAGGCCGTTTGTGGTGCCGTTGGTTGTTGTCGGCGTCGCGGCGGCTGCCGGCGACGTGGCCAGCGTCAGCGTGGTTGTTGTCGTTGGCGAGCTGCCATTGCCCAGCGTTGTTATTGTGGTTGCCTCCAAGTTCTTCTCCAAGCACTTGCTATCGCCTGAGGGAGAAAAACAAAGCAGCCAGAGTTGAGCAAGGGAAAAGGCTAAACGGTCTTATTAATGTGAATAATATGAATAATATGAATTCAATAAAAATAAAAATATAACAATAATTGTAAATATAATTCATGTTCATATCTCAGCTGTAAAGATGCAATATCTAAACTCTGATTCATAATGTAAAGCTAGCTTTAAGCAAAATGTAAATTTCAAACGGCAAATAAAGCAAATTATTATTATTATTATTATTATTATATGAATAATATGTGATTAATATATATATAAAAATATATAAAAAAAATAATAAATAAATCATAAATCATAATCATATTTTTAATATAACAATTGCAAGAAAGAAATGTTTCTTATTATGAAATATAATTTAAATTCATTAAACTAACTTTTGAAATTTGATCAGCTCGAAATAAAATGTTGAATTTGTTAAAACTGCATTTAAAATTATATTAAAATTTAACTATATAATAAATACAGCCGAAGTATCGTAAAGGAAATTTTTTTTTGGTTTTTTTCTTATAACAACTTTTTTTCTTTAGTTTCTCAAGCCTACAGTGTTCCTTAAGCTAGTATACCAACTGTCATAAGCAGATTCATAAATGTGAAAGTTCGTTTGCCCATGAAAAAGCCTCCAGCTGACATAAAAGTAAATTTGGGATACTCCATTTTAAATGCCTCTGTTTTTTATAGTTTTAACTTCGAACAAGCGATCATAAAATTTACACTTCACTTTCGGTGTTTTTAACTTACTCTAAATAATTTGACCCTCCTTATAAATGTCTGCTTTTGCAATGGAAATTTTGCACTGCGTTTTTAAATTTGCACTGCCTGGCTGTGGTTTATTCGCCTTCCATCGGGCACGTCTGGAAAAGTCCTTGCGAAAGCGACTGCAATTGTCAATAGACGTAGTGACGTGTTTTTGGCTGCCTGCGGTCTATTTGCAGTCTGCTCGACTCCTGCGGCAGCCACCGCATGAAATTTTTGAGTGTTCTTGCCCTGCTTGAACAGGAATCGTTTTTTACGCTTTGTGCGCCGTTCGCTTATCGAGGGAATCGAATGCGGTCTGGCAAAAGTTTTTCCGACAGCCTTTTGTTTTTTTTTGTATTTTGTATTGTTTGCCAAAACCCGACAAAAAGAACTAAAAAAAAAAAAAAAAAAAAAAAAAAAATCCGCTACAATTGCGCAAAATTCCGAAGTTTGCTTTGTTTTTCGTTGCTGCTGCGTTTCCCTCGAGTGCGTTCTGCTGAATGGGCACGCTGGCCCCAGGGCCAATTTGTGCTCAGGTAACCACGTTGGGCAGGTGTGCGCACAAACATTAACGCCCGGCCGCCAAGGTACGCAGGTCAGCTTGAAATTTATTTATTCCTCAATTAGGGCAAAGGGCGTGGGGGGCTACTCTGGCTACTCGACATAATGAAGCACGTACTTGTAATTAATTAAGTGCGGCTGCTTCTTTCTTTTTAATTTCGACAAAAATTCTACGTGCTGGCTAGAAAAAAAACTTTAAAAGCCGACAAAATAACCTTTAAAGGGCACATAAATAGCCTGCCGTCTTAGCAGGTAATGCCGACGGACAGTTTCTCATTTCGACGCCTTGTCTTTTGGCCCGCTGCCCAAATGGGAATAAAGCATTCCATCACCTAGAAACCAACAGCTTAGCCACTCGTCTCAGGCTTCACTTTGTGTCAGTTTTTATACACTAAAGTAAATTGGGTTTTTTACTCCCAACTGCAATGTTCTTGTTATTTCTAATCGATCAGTTTTCTGTATATACGCTTAACTTACTGCCATTTAGATGATCCTCTCTGGTGTAGTAGCGAGCGCGATTCTTGGAGAAACAGGCCACCAGCGATAGTATGATAACGGCAATTAGCACAAAAATTATGCCGCCCAAAATAGCCAGGGTATTAAGACCACCTGCCAAACGAAAACACAAGGAGAAGAAATAATTTAAAGTTGAGCTCTGTTTCACATAGTAGGTTTAGAAAGATAAATCTAATTATTTCTTTTCTAGCATTTTATTTGTTTGATTTGGCGTCGGAAAACTCAAAAGCTATGGATATCAGTATTTTTCGCGATCCGGCGCTGGAACGCCACTTCACCGGACACACTGGCAACATCAGCCAGCTGCGCTTCAGCCCGGACGGCGCCCAGATCGCCACCGGCGCCCTGGACGCCACCGTCGTCATCTGGAACATGAAGAAGGCGGCGCGCTTCCTTCGCTTTACCGCCCATTCGGCGGCCGTGCACGGCGTCAGCTGGTCGCCCGTGGGAAATTTGGTGGCCTCGTGCAGTCAGGATCGCATTGTGAAGATCTGGGAGCCGAAGGTGCGCGGCGTCTCCAACGAGTTTGTGGCCCACAGCAAGCCCGTGCGCAGCGTTGACTTCGATCCCACCGGCCAGCTGCTGCTGACCGCCTCCGACGACAAGGCGGTCAAGCTGTGGGCCGTGGCCCGGCGCCGGTTCATCGCCTCCTTCGCCCAGCAGACCAACTGGACGCGCGCCGCCAAGTTCAGTCCCAACGGCAAGTTGCTGGCCACCGCCAGCGACGACAGATCGCTGCGCGTCTACGAGGTGGAGACGGGCAAGTGCGTGCGCGTCTTCACCGAGGAGCGGTCGGCGCCGCGGCAGGTTGCCTGGCATCCGTGCGGCAACATGGTCGCCGTCGCGCTCGGCTGCCATCGCGTCAAGGTATTCGACGTGGCCAACAGCCAGCTGCTGCTGCTCTACGCGGTCCACTCGGCGCCCGTCAACGATCTGGCCTTCCATCCCGGCGGCAACTTCCTGCTCTCCGGCGGCGACGACAAGACCGTACGCGTCCTAGACCTGCGCGAGGGCAGGCCCATTTACACGCTGACTGGCCACACGGCCGCGGTCAACGCGGTCGCCTTCACCCGGGACGGCAGCAGGTTCGCCTCCGCCGGCAGCGACCGCCAGCTGCTCATCTGGCAGTCCAACTTGCAGAATTACGACGCCTCGCAGTTCGAGCAGAAGGCCATATCGCCGGCCGGCTCCGATGCCAACCCGCAGGCAGCGAAGGATCCGCGCGAGCTGGAGCCCACCCCCCAGGTGGTTGAACACGGCGCAGTGGCCAAATTTCAGCCGCGCAGCGAGGCGAAAACTCAGGCCACGGGCCTGAAGAGCATCTGCAGTGCGCCCAATTTTCAACTGGCCTGAGATACACACACACACACACATACTTAAAGCAACTGGATGCACGCTCATCACACTATAACATTAACTTATAATATTTCGTTTAATTAATTAACTGCAAATATATTTATATCGTATTTTGGCCTAGGAGCCATAATAAAATATGAGATTTCATTCTTGTTTATAATATGTTCAAGTAAAGTAAAGTAAACAGAAATCAGGCAAAGGATTGAATTTGGAATTGAATAAATGGAATTTTATTTTTAATTTTTAATTTTAAAGTAAACAGAAATCAGGCAAAGGATTGAATTTGGAATTGAATAAATGAAATTTTATTTTTAATTGTTTTTCAACAATTTCACTCACCATGTTCGAGAAAGTTATATGAAGTGCTTGCCGCATTCTGTTCCTCGTCGCTGATGTAATCGAGGCACGTGTGCAGCCCGCCAATGTCCAAATTAATTATTTCAGCGCCACGTAAACTCTTGGGCAAAAAGCAAATGGGATATGTGTCCCATTTCCATTGCAGCTGTAGAGATAAAAATATGAAAATGCAGGGAAAGGTCTTAAGGTCATCTTTTGTTCAAGATCTCATCAATCAGGTGGGCTTTGAAAGCTAATTGAAAATGTAAGCTTACCTGTCGCACAACGTTTATTAGCTTGCCCATGTGGCATTCATCGCATATTAGCGGATTGTTGTCCAGCCGCACATTGCGTATACCCTGAATGCGCAGCGCCGTGTCCGCATTGATGCCGTATAATTGATTTCGCGATAAGTCCAAAAACTGCAAATGGCAAAAAAGAGAAGTTTTCAAATGCAGAAAAACTATTTGTGTCATTTGTATCGAATTTGCTTATCAAATTGCAATTAGCTGCGACTGGCAGCATTGTGTAATTGTTGGCCCAGCCCAACAATAGCACATAAAACAAACAACAAGCTGAATGCCAAAGGCTTAACTGAAGTGTCCTAGTGCTGCTATACGCAATTAAATTCAATTAAAATGAAAAGCTTCATGGCCATCAACTGATTGTTGTTGCGCCATAAATTTGCCATAGTCAACAGGACATCAACTACAAAAACAATGAAGGGGATGGTCCAGAGTGCGTAAGCCCAACAAGCAAATACTCTGTTATTCGTTGATAATTAAGAAGCATGAAATTAATTGCCAACATATATATAAATAATAAATAATAAATAATAAATAATAAATAATAAATAATAAACAATAAACAATAAATAATAAATAATAAATAATATATAATAAATAATAAATAATAAATAATAAATAATAAATAATAGATAATAAATAAATAAATAAATTTAAATTAGATTATTGCATTGTGTGTATATTTATTCTTAAAATAACTTTAATAATATTTTTTCACTTTTTTTTATCAACGTTTACTACCTGATATACTCCATTGAGTAAAAAATAAACAATTTTGATTGTGACATGCATTTTGTGTTCTTTTATTCAAGCCACTTCAGCCCGTTTCCTGGCTACAGGGTATCACAATGACAGCGCAACTATGAAAACAATACAGCAAAAGGGGAAAAACGAGGCGGGGAAAAGTGGCACCGAAGGAAGCACGTACAAGGACACGGACGGACAGGACAACGGAGACTGAGAGAAAAGTTGGCGTAGGCACAGTTACACAACGAATCCATGGAACTTTTTGGGACTTGTTGTCAGAGTTGTGCGATTTGCAGAAAGCTGAAACAGAAACAGAAACACAAGCCGAAAATGTTGAATGCTTACGTAAACTGCAAACTGTCATTCAGACACTGTTGCTCGTTGAAATATTTTGCAATTGGCCAAAAAGTTATCAACAGCCAAATAAATACACAATTGTCGACACACAAGGACAACAAAGCTGGTTAGATGGCAGAATAAAAATTGCAGCAGCTTTTGCGGGGCTTGGCCAGCTTTGTGCAGGCAATAACTTCTACACGGTTCATTCAATCACCGGGCCAACTCACCTCAAGCTCCCGACACGGATCGATAACTTGCAGTGCCATGTTATCCAACGAATTGCCCGAGATATTCAAATAGCGCAGCTGTCGGAACGGCGATAACAAGCCCACAGGCAGCTGGCCCATATCCGCAATGGCCAAGTGCGTCAGGTTCGGTATCAGCTAAAAAGATAAGATTCAATTTGAACGTTAATTGATGGATTGCTGCGCACTCAATCAAGATGTCTTCGTGGCTGTGAAGTCTTCCAGGTTGAATATATTGCAAACAAGCTAGAAGTGTTTTCTATGCCACGCTTTAATTTTATGAGAATTCAAATTTTAAATTTAATTTTAATTTTCTTTTTAGTTAAGAGTAAACTGTCAATCGATAAAAAATTTGAAAATGTAATGTCAGTGGTTATTTTAATTAATTTCTCTCCTATGTATAATTATAAGCAACTAACACTTGGATAACTTCATTCCATTACGAACTCACCTCGAATGTTTCGTGCATATCCTTCAAGTCCATGAGGCCGCTAATGTTCAGGACCCGTAAGTTGCGTAAGCTGCGCACAGACTGCGGCTCCAGGCGGGCCAGTTTGTTGTAGGAGAGGTCCAGGAATGTGAGATTGGTCAGCTGGAGGAACGAATCGTTTGGCACTTTGGCCAGGCGATTGTACGATAAATCTAGAAGGGGAGAAGGGGAGTGAGTTTGCTAGAAGCCAAATGGCTATAATTTCAATGGCGCACCCAAGTGATTAAGACTTTTCTGCATGCGAAAGAGTTGGTCCACGACCACAGACAATTGATTGCCATCGAGTAAAACTTTTGTAAGACGCGTCACGTCGCGAAATTCATCCTTGTCGAGGAATTTGAACTGCGAAAAGGAAAACAGCAAAGTTGCGAGGATAGAAATAATTGGAAAATGGTTCCGAAGTTTCCAATGGGTTGGCGACAAACCTCGTTGCGTCCCAAATCCAATTCGCTTAAAAGCGGCAATAAATTGTACAATTGCGGATTGATTTTTTTCAACTGACAATTGCGGCATTTGAGTACTTTCAGTTCCTGGAAATCAAGCAGAGAGCAAAAAAAACGCAGTGTAAGGAAGTGCGTACAGTTACGAGCTTCTGGATGTTGTTGTTGCTGTTGTTATTGTGTTTACTTACGGGCACATCGCGAAAGACATCCGGCTGTAAATCCTGAAGCGGATTTCCGCTCAAGTCCAGGTACTTGAGTCTGCTCAGCATGAAGAAGTTGCGCTGCACGAGCTCCACGATTGAGTTGTCGGCCAAATTAAGACGTCGCAGATCCTGCCCCAAAGAGTTGTGCAATTGCCAAAAGTTTATTACAGCACGCACCAAATTAATAATATTTCATGCGACCCCACAACGCAAAATTCATGGCTAATAATTCATAAATCAGTCCAGGCACCGTTCTGCTGCGGACCGGAAACTGCCGAAAAAGATAACTTTCAAACGCTGCTGTTGCTGCCGCTGCTGTTGCTGGAAAACGAACCCAGAGAGGAAGTCAACAGCAGCGGGGAAAACAAAATCGAAAGCAAATTGAAGACAACGCAGCAACTTTTGTGCACTGGCATTTCCGCCTGGCAGCCATGGCAAAAGAAGCTGCAACTGCAGCAAACTTAAATTCAGGCACGTACAACTTTCGCTTGCCCCCAAAATGTAGTCAACAATATTTTGTGCCTGCTATTAAAAATTCCTAGATATTTATCACAAAGTGGCTCAAAGCAAAGACAAAACTATGCAGCCGAGAACTGCGCTAATATTTGATATAGATTCTCAGGGTTTTGGCGATTTGAATTTACAATTGCAATAGTTTCTTATGGTATATAGTCTAAGGAATCTCTCTAAGCAATAACCAATATAACTAATTTGGCCACAGAAATTATATCCTTTTGCAGCTACTGTTCCCGCTCTTCGCTGTCTTCAACTTTAACATTAATAATGCATTAAAATATATATATAACATATTTTCGTATGTTGATAACGTGTTTTTCACTGCAAAAATTAAATGAAAATATATCAGCCCGCTATATTTTGCTACTCACCATCAGATGGCGAAAGGTCGAGCTGGCCATGCGCAGAATTTTATTTTTTGATAAATCCAATTCATGCAGATTATCCTGGCCACGAAAGTTATTCTCCGTAATGTTTGTTATGTTATTCTTCGATAGATCTGTGTCCGACGACAGTGTGTATTTTGCCATATTTTTTATTATTGATGGTATTTCGTCAGCAATTGTTGAACGCACCAAAGTATGCAACATTTTTTGTGCGGATAAATAAAATGGAAAATTTTATTATTATATGATATATGCAATATATATATATCTGTGAAGGGCGGACTGCAATATTTAATAACCACAAAGGGCTTGTGTTGCTTAACATTGTGTAAATATTTGCGCTGAAAAAATCGAAAGAGTAAATAAAGGACGGTTCAGCGCACAACGAAGTGAATGCAACTAAAAACGAAAAGCAAAATCGAGATAAAAAAAATCGAAAATAAAAGAAACTTTAAAACAAACTGTAGAAAAAGCAGCACAGACAAATGTATTTCGACGTCTGTACAGTACCCCATTTAGAAGCAAAGTTGCCACAGATAAAGCACAGAACACAAAACACATTACACATACGCCCCTTTGTCTAGGCAACATGAGTAGCATTTTTAGCTAAAAGCTAGAACAGAGACTTTTGTTCTAGTGGCTGCCATTGTGTTGGGAGCAGAAGCCGGAGAAGGAGCTGGCACAGTCAGCTGCAGCGTGCCACGCCTACTTAAACATTTTAAACATTTGGCAAAAATTAATTTAAATAGAAACGGCGGGCGGGCGAAAAAAAAAATGCCATTTGATGCCTGACTAGAGGCAACATTTTTAACTGCAGCAACAACTTTTTTCCCCGCATGTCCCAAGTGAGTGTGTGCCTAAGGGTGTGCGTGTGCATGTGTGTGTGTGTGAGTGTTTTATGTTGACTTCTGACTTTTTGGCAAGCAGCTGGGGCAGAAAACAAAGATTTGTGCATGTGAATAATTGGAGGGCCCCGGCACCGCGTTCCGATTCCCGGCTCCTCGTTGCGCAAACAGACAACGACGTGCACATAAAACACAAATAAACAAGTTGAAAAGCGCTGAGCGATATCGACGCATTTGCCTGGTTGACTTTTACTTTTGATTTTTGGCCCAATCTTATTTTATTTCTGGGTCGCTTTTCGTTGTTTGGCGCATCAATTTCAATTTTATTGACAAACAAGAAAACACAATAGCGCCAGACCGAACACTGAAATGCTCTCACAACTGAATGCGAGGCATATTTGGCCGCTGACTGAATGAAATTCAGCTAATCTTAAAATAAAAGGTACTTTAAACTTCAAATTTTAAGTGTTGCTGAAGTTTATAGTTCTCCCTGTTAGAATATTTTGGACAATTTTAGTATAAGCTTCAAACTATTGACACTCTTAGCTAGTTGACGTTTACCAACACTACATTACAAATTTATGTATTATTAATTTTTTATTGTATGAAGCATTATGCAGATTGTGAAAACGAAAATATTAAAAATTAAAATAGAATATGTTGGTGAAGTTAATTTATATATTATTAATTTTGTGCCATTTTTATAGTTCTCCCTGTTAGAATATTTTTCAGGTACAGTGTTGGAGCAAAACTTCAAACGGTTGACACTCTTAGCTGGTTGACGTTTACCAACACTGCATTTCAAATTTATGTATAAATAATTTTTTTATTATATAAAACATTATGCAGATTGAGAAAAAGAAAATATTAAAAATTAAAATAGAAAATGTTTTACAACACTGGCTGCCGTGACAGCACAACTAGAGACTGACACGCAATTCTGACATAAAATACGTATTTTCTAACAGAGCCTTTGCGCAGTCACGCCAGGTGGCGCCACGCGCTGTCATGTAGCCCAGTCCTACGTAATATTTCGTAACACCGCTTAGAGTATTTGATTTTGATTAGGAGTGACATTGCTCTATGAGTCACGAGTCAGGCGAATAAGTGGGAATACCCTCACGATGGGATTACTTTGTGCCGTCGACCGCAACGTCGACGGCGCTCATTTAACATTTTGCGACGCGCGCTTTTATTTGCGCTGGCTTTTACGAGGCTGCAGGACAACCGCAACGGTTGCCTGCGTCCTGCGTCCTGCGTCCTGTTTGGGCCGCCTCGTTTCGATTGTGTATTATTTGCATATCGCTGGGCGGTGTTTTAACTATGCGCAGCTGCTTAAATTGAAATCGCTGCCTCGGCTTTTACGCGCGCGTAAATCAAATGGCGATTTTTAGTGGCGAGCTATAAAGAATTGATTACTCACCTAATATGCGCAGATATTTAAGGCCCCACAAGGACTCGGCGCCAATCGCCGGCAGATTGGAGTCGGTGATGCGTAGCACCTGCAGCTGCATAAACTGTCGCAGTGCCGGGCCAATGGTAATGGAGTTCCGCGGTCCGCGTATAATTATAACCTTGACATCAATGTCCAGCTGATTGGCGGATAGAGAGCTTAGGCCGCCTGCGAAAGGACAACGGGATTGCAATTAACTGAAGGTCAGCCGAGCGTCACTTAAACTAAATTAGTTGTGCTCTGTGCACGGTGATAAAAATGCAATTTATTCAGCTTGGCAACAATAACTAAGGTTAACAATGCCAACGAGATCGTTAACTGCAGAACGCAGCCTTCCCCATTTGTGTATGCAGACAATGTTCACGGTTTCGGTTGTTGAAACTGGGCAACAACTAAACACAGTTTCCAGTTACCAGTTTTCCGTTATCCTCAACAACTGTGTCTTACCTCCTGCTGCCACAACCATTTGTATGCTATACAATTTTGTAACCGCAGTCGTTGTCGACTTTTATTATATTCTCCAAATGCATTATATATGTAACTATGTGTGTGTGTGTGTGTGTGCGTGTGTGTGTGTGTGTGCGTGGTTGTTGGCTCATTGTACTGTGGGGGCCAGCGTTTGTTATATGGCCTCAGCGCGCTGCGGGAATTTTCATAAAAAATGCATAACATTAACACTGATTGTAACATATTTTAACGCGCTTGCAATTTTGTTGGCATTTACGAGTTTTGTTGCATTGTCCTAAAACGGGGCAAGGGACTGGAAGTTCAACCAGAAGCTGCCACTGCTCATTAGTAGCATAACCTAAATTGCTCAGTTCAGTCTTTTATTCAGGTATTTCATATATTATTTAAAGAGTTTAAAAAGCTGAGGTTCCAAAATGCTTTAAAGTATCAAATAAATTAAAAATACAAATTTAAATTCATTTTTGCCATTTTCAATGTTGTTGCAAAAATGCAAAAATATAAGGTAACTATAAATAAATTCATTTAATGCTTTCCAATACTTTTTACAACTTTATATAGAAAAATTTTAATATAATAAAAAATAAATCCCTTGAATGTTGTAAATTTTTTTTCCAAACCTCACACACTCTAGCCCAGTTTTTATGATTAATAAAAATTCATTTGATGGCTTGCTTATCAAAAAATGTAATTCAGTTGTAAATAAAAAACTAAACATTTATAATAAATAACGAGAGTAGAACAATTGAAATAAATACCCTGAACAAATATCTGTAATTTGGGCCGAATAATCTTCAAAATTTCAGCTCATTTCGTTGTCTTACTGCCAATGGCATTTTCTCTGCTTAGCCGTGCCGTCCTTATTGTGCCGAACATTTGGAAAGCGAAATTAAAACGACAAGAGCATCACATTCAAAACATTCACATTCAACGACTTGAGGACTTACAATGTGTGCGCTAGCCAAACAAGCGTTAAATTGAAATTATAGATTTTTGGCTGCTCGAAGACGGAAGCAGTCGTCGTCGACGGCAAATGACAGTTGAGCAAATTGAAATTGTCAGACAATTTAAGTGGGAGGGGATGAAAAAGCGAATGGCCCTGCTTTAAAAAGTACTCGTTAAGTACTCATGTGTGTAGCCAAAAGTACTCGCTGCATTCCGTGCGTGAGCAGCGTTCCCAAATCGAACTGGCCAACTGGGAGCTGGCAAATGACGGTTGTTTGGGGTTACTGGCTCTGTAATTATGATGTTATCCCAGAAACACCCGCAATTGCCGCAGCTATGGATTAGATGGCAACGGCTTTGTGCATTGCGTAATTTGCGTACATTTTGCTTTGCCCTTTTCTTCAATGTTTTTGCCCTTATTGCGCCACTTACCTTTAGTGCAGATGGCCTGATAACGATCCAAATCATCAATGCTACAGCTGCATTCCACGGGGCACTTTCTGCTCGTATTGCTGAACATAGCCGGCATTATGCACAGGCTGAACAGCAGCCACTTCAACAGCATCTGCAATAGATAGAAAGTTTCATTGCGAGATTTTTATTTGAACATTTTTTGTAGTCAGCTTTAGTGCCGGCCAAGTGGCAATTAGTGGGGGTTTTAATTACAGCTAAACACTTGTCCGCAGTCAGAACTAATTCAACTTTTAGAGGGCAGCGCCATTGCTCTTTTAATACTCTAGCGGTGGGCATTTTCAATGCTTTATGCATTTTGTTGCGTTGGAGACTATAAAAAATAGATATGGTATTTTTCATTTCATTCAATTTTGTATATTTATTTAAACAAGTTTTCTGCTACCTTAGTGGCAACTTACTCTAGTTTTACATTTAGGGGAAAGAACGATTGATCACAGGTGATACTTATATAAGATTTATGTTATGTATATTTGGCAAATGTATATTATTGTTTTCAAAATAATATAATATTTTTAAAAATAAAGTGTATTACTGTTTTTTAAAGTTATATCAAATATATCAATATCATAAGAATCAACTGCATAAAATTGTGGTATATTACCATATACATTTTATGCCAACAATCGGCATAGAAAACATCACAAGAGTATTTAACATTCCACTTTACGCTCTACAAAAGGGAACTGTTATTTCTTGTTTTATAATGCCACTACTCCTAATCTATTTATAAAACCACACACACACTCATATACTCGCACACACTCGCAGACTTTCAAATTGGAATCAACGTGGTGTCATATGTTGACATAGTTTTTGTTGCCGTTGTTATTGTTTTAGTTGTTTTGCTTTGCACATTTGTATACACATGTTAGTGTTAGGTTAGGTTAGGTTGTGTGTGTGTCTGTTGCGTATACGCCATGTTTGACCTCAGTGATTTGTGGTCGCCATCTCTGGACACTTGTGCGCTCGGCGATAAACTGCGGTGGTCTCGTGGCACTTGCCGCAGCTCTGCGCGCCCTGCATAAATTAGCCGCAGCACACAATGCGGTTAGCGGAACGAGCTCAAAAATAAGCGCCAAATTATAATGCGCGCTGCGATCTCCCCAGCCCAGTATCGGTGCTCGGGGACATTCTCAATCTGCCTGAAAGCCAAATATGCGTAAGCGTTGCCACTGCAGCTGCAATATGAAACTTGCACATGTAATTTTCATAAAGATTTTCCTTTTTTGATTTGCGCTATTTGCCTTATTTTTGCCCCCCTTGGCATTGTGCAGGCACTGCCGGAAAATGTGAAAGCCGCAGGATTTATGTGCAGCATATTTTTCATTTTACTGAGGCAGTCGGCAGGATGGCAGGCAGGCAGGCAGGCAGCAACTGTCAAGTTTCCGGCTCATCGTCGGCACCTTATGCATTGTGCGCGTTGGATTTGTTGTCAGGATATTGCTGCTGGGCGCTGGCTTGAGTAATATTTCTGCAAAGTTGTTGCGGTAAATGTGAAAAATTGCGACAGCAGCCGACGTCGAAGCCGATGCCGGGGCTCCCACTGCAGCGGCGTAAAGGGGGGACAGTTTTCTTGAGTTACGTCTGCGCTGCGCCCAAAAAACTTCTTTCCATATTCTCCAATTTCCAAGTGCTTTTTTTTTCGGGGGCTGCACACTCAATTTAACTTGTGGCATGAGATACAGCGAAATACCAACAGTGCATTTAAAAGTAATGCAACTGCGGTGAAGAATGCAGTTGAAGTTCTTTCTTAACATTTGGCTTGAAATAATTGTCTATTGATATAATTACAATTTTAATTTGCAAATAGTGTTCGTGGTTTAATATTGATTTATAAGAAAGGCAGTTAGAGAAAAAGAAATACTAAAATTGAATTAATGAGAATTGCATAGAAAGGCGAACAAAAACAATACTCTTCCATTAGTAAATACTTTTTTATTACTGCCTGACACACAGTTACCAATAAATTTAAGTAGAATAACTGAGGAAAATATATAAACTTTTGTTTACTTAATGTACGTTTTTTCAATTTTTCATTGACTGAGAAAGTCACTTAGAAGCGCTGACAAACGTGTTTTCACATTTGCTAAGCAAACATTAAACTGTCACTTAATAACAAACATCCGATAAATAAATTCATCTACCGATGGCAAATTAAAAATTAATCTGCTTAAAACGAAAACTTTGTATGGTTGAAGTCCGCATCAGAGCGGTTAACCCAGCAGTCAGCATCTGTCAAGCTCGTTAAAGGAACTGCAGATTTGTGAGCAGGCCGCACGCAAGGCACGCCCCCAAAAGTACACCAGCCCCCCACACACACACACACACACAAACAATATATAGAAGTTGGCCAGCTGACGTTCTACACGCTCCATTTGGACTTTGGCAAAGTTTGTTTGCGTTCTGGGCCGTCGCTTGGCATTGCGCACGCGAATTGGCGAAAGGGCGGCCGCGAGGGGGCGGGGGAAGCTAGTAAGAGGAGCTGCGGATGCCGCACGGGGCACTTGGCCAAAGTAGTTGTTGATATCGGCTTTCAGCGTGCGCATTTCTTGGACTCGCTTTTCGTGGCATTTAAACACTGGGAAATCGTTGGGGCCATTTGCCGGCGCGAATGCAAACAGAGAATGCCGGAAGCAGCCAGCCAACCAAGTCATATGGTGGTTTAAGCTTCGCACAACTAAATTACTCATACGCCGCTTGGGACAGTCACAATTTGCTAGCTGCAGGCGGATACGGATGCGGCCATTTAATACGTGCGCTACTTTTGTAATTGAATATGATAAATCAAACCGAAAAGTTACTCCACGCCGAGCTGGCTCGGAAGTGGTCCGAGCCTGATATGCCCCGTTAGCCGGCCTTGTTTGCCAACTGGCCTATCGAGTTACGCGCTGTGCAAATGTATTCATTTACTGTTCATTTCAGCAACTCAATTGTATTCTTGATGGCAAAACATGTTTTGTTTTAGCACACAATTCAAAATGAAATAAATCTCAATATTTGCGCGTCGGCCAAAATCAAATTACATTAAATTCGGGCTAAAGGCTAAATCCCGTCCAAAAAAAAAATATATATATATATAAAATAGCAGCTGGCATAATATTATGAGTTATGCCTGGACGTGGGCGTGGCTCGATTTGTAGCCTCGTTTAGGGCGGGGGGCGGGGCGGGCAGTACCGCTGACCGTCGAGGCAACATTAAAATTCATGAACACATTTATTGCCAATTACCACAGGGCCTGCGGCACGTTTTATATAGAGAGCAGAAGCTGGCACTCACACCCACAGCAGCACACACACACACACACACACACCCCGCTCTGCATTTGCAACGTTCTGTCCAATTCTCTGATTTGGCAGCAAATGTTGCGGCCGATTCCTGTTTCTTGTTTTTTTTTTCTTTTTTTGCCTTTTGGTTGCCTTTTATTCGATTTTCTGCTTTTCTCGACGTCGTTTTTTTTTTTGCACACACAAATTGATAAATTAGATTTACGCTCGAGAAATTATATTACAATATAATATATTTTCGGGCTGTAGATTTGTGTTTTGTTATTGTATTTTGCAGCCAAGTTTTTTTTTTTTTGCCTTTCTTTAATAGCCAAGTGATTTTAAAGCGAAGCCTCCGCTAAATTTGGCCTGCAGTTTTATTTATGGTTTCACTGCGTGCTCGGGCTGTATGAGTAGTTAGCTCAGCTAAAAAAAATCAAATGGGTTGCAATTTATTGTAAAAATGAATGAGAATAAACTTTATGCTGATTGGGCATTTAATGGTTGAAAATATTTGTGGAATAATTCAAATAAATGAATTTCAAAGCTGATGTTGCGAATATATCGAAAATATTTAGTAGAAAGTAATTGAATGTAATTGTGAAATTTTTATTGAATAGTTATATAATAATAAAAAATAATATTATTTTTGTAAATACTCTTGCAATATAGCAGATAGATTTCTTTTTCTTTTTTAATAGTAAATGTATTTTTTTTTTTTTTTAATTTTGTATATTTATTTAAATAAATGTATTTTGCATTCAAATATCCCTTTAACTAAAGGAAGCATTTTTAAATGTTTACCAGTTGCTATCATTTTGCAGAGCTTACATAACATCAACTGGAAATGTCTGCAGACAAGTGCGCTGAACTTCTTTGATGTCTTTCAATTGGCTTGCAACTTGCACTTGACGCTGGCCACCAAAGTTGCAGCTTGTTGCAAGTATTTTCAGCAGCTTTGCGGCATTTGCAATTCAATTAAACTAAAGCAAAATGCCAAAGGCAGCAGCGGCAGCAGCAGCAGGAAGAGATGAAGTAGTGAATGTTACAGCACTTCAGGGCAGATTTGCAAAGACTGTTGGCAAGGGGCAGGCGGGCGGGGGCGTGGCTATTGTGAGTGGAAGCGCTGGCGTGAAGCGTTAAAAATGCAATCAAAAGACAACAAAGGGAAACCTGCGACCGTGACCAGTGCAGCAGGTAGAAAATAAGCGGCGTCGACCAGGCAACTGACACTGAAACGGGTTGGACAGCTAAGAAAACCGCGATCAACAACAACAACAACAACAAAAGGAACGCTGACGTTGTTTCGGCTGAAACTTAATATCTTGCAGCGGGTTTTAGGTTCTGCCAGTGAAATCTGAAACAGTTGCCTCAACAATTTAGTGAAGGGTCCTGCCGCCCTCTCTCCCTCCCGCTCTCTCTCTCCCTCTCTCGAACTTAAAGCAGCGCAGGCACACACACACACCCACTTCATTTACTTTGGTTTAGTCCGGCTTAATGCCGCAAATGAAGTTTGTGTTGCTGGCCAAGGTGTAGCTGGGTGGCCTTTGGAGCCATTTGGGCATCATTGAGTCAAAAGATTGCTGCTCATTTGCCGTGCTTAATTGGCCAGTGTCAGCTTTATGTCGTCTGCGCACTTCCACTTCCGCATCGGGCACACAAGCACACGCTGCTGTGGGCGTGGCCACATTAGGTTAAGCCAAAGCCAAAGCCAAAGCCACACAAGCTAATCGCATCGGCCAAATGGACCAAAAAATGAACGAAAAAAGCTGCAGCCCAATGCAGGCATACAAACAGCCAGAGCGGGCGAGAGAGAGAGAGAGAGATGGAGAGAAAGAAGGACACCCACACACACAGACAACATGCACACCTACAAAGATTATATATAAATTTTCCTTATGTCTACACGAAGCAATTACATGAAAATTCCCACGCTTTGCCGGGCAAGCAAATAAATCATGTAAAAAAAACATTTTTAGCTGCAATGAGAAAAAACAGCTAACTTTGGCGCATCGATATTAAAATACCCTTGCGCGAATATTAACAGTAGGCAATATTATGCTAATAGAAAAGAAATTGATATAAAACATAATTTATTTACTTATCTAGGCAATAAGTTAAAAATGTGCGATGTTGATAACCCATATAAATATATATTGGCTGTTTATTAAAACAAAGCAGCAATTTTATTTATTTATTTATTTATTTAGTAGGTTGACAAATCGAGTGTCAACCTAAGTAGAATGTATAAAATACAAAGCATTATATTTAAATATAAAAATTAAAAGCTAAAAGCCTAAAAGAACTACAAACAATTCTCATAACATCAATTCTCATAACATCACATCACATCACGCTAATCACAGCTAATTGTTGTCAGTGACGTTTTCCAATATCCTCATTTTAAACAAAAAAAAAAAATATATATCTTTACATTAAATCAAATTTGAATACAATAAAAAAGACTTTTACAAAGCGTCGCATGTTTCGTCCCAAAATCAAAATGCCACTCGGAAGCGTATCAAAAGTACACAAGTGACCCAAGTGGTCGGGCCATTGTGGGCGTGTCCACTCTTGGGCAAACACATGTTTTGGCAATTACAACATCTGTGCAGAAAAACAATTGAAATGCTATTGGCGCCATGCAGTTGAGAACGACAATTTGGTTTTCTTGTAGATGGGCGGCTTAAAGCCCGAGAGAGCTGTCCTTGGCGGTTTTGTTGAGCCTGGCTTTGTGTCCGTCTTGCTGTCTTGCCTCGCATCAGCCGCAGCAACTGACATCGCATGCACCGCACGTTCTGCAGCTAATCGCTCAAGTCTTTCATGCCGGGCAGCAGCTGCTCCGTGACCATGCAGCGTGTTGTGTCTATCATCCTGCGGCGGCTGCCCCATTTTGTGGCGTGGCATAATCACGCGGCTCAATCCGGCTTACTGATAGCCAGCGGCTTGACTCCTTGCCCCCCCCCCCCCCCGCTGAAATTGATTAAATCTCTGGCCTGGTACGCGGCGCACGGACACGTGTGGATTCTAAATTGCAATATTTAAGAGCTGGAGTGCTAGAGATTTGTGGCCTGAAATCGAGCACTATAAATGGGTTATGACTGCTAACTGCCCAGCTGATATTTCAGTGGAATTTATGTTGGGTATTTTATTCATTCAGACAACTAAACAAATGGGCATCCAGGCTTAAGACCACTCCAGTGGGAATATTTTATATATATATACTTTTTCTTTATGTGTTGATATATGCTCAATTTCTTACAACTTATTGTTATTATTATCTTAAACTTCTTTGCCGAACGTAGTCTGGGATATTATATATAAATATGCAGTTATTTTACCTTAACATTAATAACAATATATTTAAGTACTTTTCTTTTTTTAAAAACTGGCTTAAATCCAATTTGACGTCAGGTTGGAAAACCAGAAGAAAAGGTTCGCTTTAACTGATTTATTTAAATGCACTTTGTGCATGAGAGAGATTTATTATTTAATGCTTTTAATGTCACTTGAGCTGACAGCACACATTACAGGAGGGATTTATTTTAATTCAATTGCCGTTACACTCGCACTCAAAGCACTTTTATTTAATTTTGGCGTGTGTTTAAATTTTGCACATTTTTTTACGACTATGGTTATTTTTAAAACAATCGATTTATTTGTATTTATATATTTATATGTGTACTAGATAGTTTGTGGCAACTTATCGAAAGAGATAGGCAGTCAGTGCTCATAAATGCAAATGATGGCTTTAAACGAAATTCAATCAAAGCCGAAAAAAAAAAACAAAAACTCAAAAGTTTGTAGCATCGAATTGTTTTATTTTTTTTATTTTAACAATTTAAAGTTTGAAAGTCAAGAAAGACAAACCGTTGAATTTAGCCAGCCGGAAAAGTTTGCGATTTGGCAGTCGCAGGGGGAGTGGAAAAGGGCGGACGGGGAGGTGTAAAGTGCACAAAAGGGTTTAAGGCGCCAATTTGTAGATTACAGCAAAAAACAAGAGAGGGTGCTTAGCGTAAGAGTGAAGTTGAACCGAAGTTGAAATACCCTTATAGAAACATGCACTTTATATCTAAAGTCAATTGTGTTTTCGGACAAAAATTAAATATATTAATATTGATATTGATACGGATTAAAAACATCTTCTTCTATGTGTTACACAATTCGTGACAAGGCGTTAATACCCTTTACCAGGGTATTTTTCTATGCGTCGTGTGTAGTTTCTGCCTAACTTTTATAGCCTCAAATCTTTTTCCGAGTTGGTTGCAAACTTTCTTGAAGTTCTTAAATTTCCTCTCAAAAGGAAACTGACTGGAATCTCTTTAAGCGCACTTGAGACTGTCTGGGCGCAGCAGCGTCATTGTTAAAGCTATTTCCATTTAAATTTATCATTTTTTAATGAGACACTTAATTACTGGCTGGCAAACAGCATGTTACAAATAATGCTACAACGCTAATTGTTTCCGCTTGCGCATTTCGCTGCCCCGGCGGCTGCCAAGAGCTGCTCCGCAAGCACACACTGGGCGACTCTCATCGAGCATAGAGCAGAGCATCGCCGCAGCTAACAAGCCCAGGCGACGAGGCACAAATACACACACACACACACACACCCACACACACAGAGAGACAGACAGCCGGCCATAAGCAGGAGCTGTGAATGCCGTCACCACATTGTTGGCTCGCATTGTTGTTGCCGTTGTTTGGTTGGTGGCCTGGGGCAGCTTTATATCATTTGGAAAGAAGGTAGCCAGAAATTACAACATCGTTTGTGTGTGCTCGTGCCGGCCGCAAACGGAGGCACGTGCGGCGTCTGGGCTGGCAGCTAAGTCGTCTATCTTGCCACCGCACGGCAGCCTCAGTTGTGCGCCAAGGACTCATACATCAAGCACAGCACCTACACACACACACCTACACACACACACACACACTTCATTAGATTTGTTTAATTTAACTTATTTTCTACACTTGCGGCATTCCCCAGGCATTTCATTAAATCTGAGACCCGAAGCTGTCAACTATGCTGGCAAGAGGCTTAAAGTTGGCAACACTTCCTGATTGAATGTGGCATTAAAATAATATTGGGCTTAAGCAGCAACAACATCGACAGAAATCAAACACATCTGTTATTTTGTGGCCAAATTTAATTGTTGTTAATTCGTGACACGTTGAATATCTCTCTGGGCTGCCCAAGAAATTATTTCGTTCCCATTAATAAAGATTTTATCGATAATCTAACTTCAAATGGAAATTTAGCAATTTTGTGGCTCTATCAAGATATCTATTTTCACTTGACACGCCTGCCTGTTGGAATTTTAACACCAGCTGTCAGCATCAAAATGTCGTTATGCAGCAAATGCATTATTAGATTGTTAGATGTGTGAATTTGAGATATAGAATACAGTAACAGCCAAAGGAATAAGCAAGGGATTCCCCCTTCATCGCTTGTCTAACCCTTTGGAGTATTTATGTATATATCTTTTAATATAGTTTGTCAGGTTGAATTCGAGACAGTGAACATTCACAATAATAGAAGATAAAATTCATTTTCAAATTTCAATTCAAATTTGTTTACCGTTCCTTGTTCACTTCCAAATAAATGGCTATAAAAATCAAAGTATTTATTTGATGTTATTGGGTCTATAATCATAAAGACGATGCAAAACTTTGAGAAAATAAAAAATGTTTTGACAAAATTTCCCAATAATTTCCACAATTTCTCACAAATTTCTACGTCTGCAAAAGTCAGTAAGATGAGAAATAAAAATTCTTGACTAAATTGCTGAAAGTTCAATAAATAATTTTTGAAATTTTGTTCAATGCAAAAGCCAGGAACTCATTAAACACCAGATATGCCTCTGTTAAATTGGATAGCAGCTGGCGAGGTCTACAGTTTGCACACCCAACCAATTCAGCATTTATTATGGCCTATTGACATCAAGCAGGTTGATGGCCCCCCACTCAGAGTGCAAACATATCATTGAAAGAGCGCAAATAGCAAACATATTATTGACATTTTATGGTTGGAAATTTCATGGAAAAACAATCAAAAAGGGTAACTGGCAGGACCAACACGTTTGTGTGCGTCGCCGGAGGGGGGGGGAGGGGGAAAATGGGTGTTTGCAGCAGCGGCACGCACGAGTGGTGCAAGTGGACTGAATGGCTGAATGGCGGTGGGGCGCACCACAAGTCGATTAACAGTTTGATTGAGTTTTTCTACAGGCTCGGGCTATATGCGAGCCCTATATGTGCGGTATTTGTGGTTGATATAATGCGGTTGATGTGCTCAAAAGTCGAAAGTCAATGCGAAAGGGTGACACAACAACAGCAGCACGGCAGATAAAAAAATGAAAAAAATTTAATGGAAAAATGCCTCTGGCTGGCCATAAAAAAAAAAGATGCTATGACAGTGTGTAATATTTTTGCGCTCTAATATCGCCAAGGAAATGCCAGGAACAGCAGCGTCCTGAAGATGAAAAACGTAATTAAAAAAATGGAGCAGAGAGGAGGAGCATAAAAAATCTGGTCGGAAAAGCTGCCAGCAAAGGTTAAATATAGTCCGACGACCCCTAAAGGCCAACTGGCATTTTGTCATAAATATTAAAGTGTGACACAATGTGCTTTCAATCACATAAACCAAGCGAAGCGACCGGAGTCCTTGGCATCCTTTCAACTCGCTGCCCCTGAACAGGACAGGACAACGCCGGACCTCAGGAAATATTATTTTACATTACAAAACAAAATATTTGCAATGTCGCTCCGCATTGATAAATTAGCTGCGTCCAAAGGTCGAATGCAAAGCTGCAAATATTTTCAGTTCTTCATTCTTCGATTTTCAATAGAAAGCAGCAGCAGCTGCTTTCCAGACAGAACAATACTGCGAGTTGATTGATTAAACTGATCAGCGGGATAGCGGACATGAATTAAAAAAAAACCCCAACTAGTTGATACCCTGCTGAAAGCTTCGAAAATTACAATTCACAACAGGTTCGATTTCCGCGATACCCTCAGATACCCAGGGTATTAAAAAGTATCTGTATGCAAATTGAAGGGCATTTTCAAAACACCCTTCGCCAAGTTTGATACAATTCTGTGCAAGGGTCGTCAACGAATTGATAAATTAATGAGCATTTTGACATTTCAATTGAGTTGAATTGAAAAATTCGTTTTAATGACAGCCAAAAATGACAGCTAGAGTGCGATAGAAAGAGAGAGAAAGCGAAAGAGAGGGGAGAATGTTGAATGGAATGGCCAATCTGAAGCTTCATGACATTTTATTGGCATTTATGGATGGCAGTGTAAAATTGTTGTTGATGCCGGGCCAAACTTTGAAGCTGCAAAAATTATTTAAAAAAGGGCAAAAAGAAAAATGATTAATTGCCCGCTTTTGACATTTGAGTGTCTGTCCGCAAGAGTTCGCACTTGGCCTGTTCTTTTTGCAATTTTTTTGAGTTGCGGTAATAAATGAATTGAATTGAAATTATATTTTTGTGTACAGTATTCATAATGAGCTGGTATTTAAAATTTGTTTAAATAATTCATTCTAGCTTTAAGGTTTATAGTCGAGCCTTGAGGTAATTAGCCATTTAGCCCATAAACTCTTCAGACTTTTAATGGCATTGGTCTAAGCCTTCATCAGCCGTAGTGGAGCGTTAATTAATCGGCTCTAAGCCAAACACGCGACTAACTTTAGTGGGGCACTTATATGCGTGACCAAAGCCCGACTAAGGAATCATATTAATTATGATGAGTTTATGATTAAGCGCAGCTTTTGGTCTGGCCTTTGATAACTAATTTACACACATTTATTAGCTGTTCTGCAGCTGTGTAGATAAGCGCGCCGGGAAATTCGTATAGAAAATCATAACACAGCATAGGGGCGCACATCGCTCATACGCCATGTGGTGTCTGCGGTAGCCGAATAAAGTTCGGATCTATGATTTCGCATGTGTGTGTGAGTGTGCGTGTGTGGGTGTATATGGCGCTCAGTTAAAGTCATGGGCTTAAATGAAAATCCCCAACATTGTTCATTTTGTGCACTGCAATGCTCGGGCAGCAGGCGCCAAAGGGTGGCGCGGGGGGGGGGCGGGGATTACACGCGTGCAGGTCCTTAAAGCGCCTGCTGTCGTCCCCAGCGAAATGAGTTTGTTAGCTGCGTAAACTGAAACTGTTAACACTTTTCGACTGCTCGACTGCTCGGCCATTAGCTGGGCTCCCCTCGCAGTCTTAATTAAAAACTACGAGTACTATTCATAGTTGCTTCTCTCTCTCTTATTTTTTTTCTTGACGCTGCTGTTAACATTTCTTAAGCTCAAATGCGTATAATTTAATTTTACGACTGACACACACACGCACACGCACACACACGCACACGCACACACACGCACACACCCTATACGATTATTAAAAATTCAATTTTGTTGGCGCTTAAAATTAAATAATTTATGTGCTGCGGAAAGTAAACGCAGAAACATTGTAACTGTGCTTACATACAGTTAATAAACGTGTTACTCTACTAAATGAATTTTATTAAATATATATGTATGCACAGTTTTTCGATAAACATTTTACAATAATTTTTAATTTGTAAAAAAATATAATTAGACTTTATTTTCTCTATATTAAGTTAAATTTTCGTTTTGCAAAGCCATTTTGAATTGTGTTGAAAACTTTTTTAGACTACAAATCGTAACAACTGCTTAGGCTCCAGTCGCTCCAATGCCTCGGACATTTGGTAGCCAAAGTGGAAGAGAAACGAAAAAGGAAAGCTTCGGGTTGAGCGTCAGTCAAAATACAATTCAATTTTGCTTAACAAAAATGTATGCTGTATTTTGTTGCTCTTACCGGTCCCGGGCACTGGCGCTGGGCAAGTTCACTGATCTGAAAAAAAGGGCCAAGTTATTTTATAAAATTTTTTCATCTGGCATAAAGACGCACGCAGAGGCCGTCAAAGCGTCAGACCAACTGGCAGCCAGGCGAGTGGCAGCATAATTTACATTCAATTTCGCTCATTCGTTTACCATTTGGCCAGGTCTAGCTCTGGTCGTGGTACTATTTTATTTCTTTTTTTTTTTTTGTGTACCAGGACGGTTGCATTCATAGCTATTTATGTGTTTATCCATTTAGAAATGAAGCGATTTGATTTGCTGCTAAATGAGGCATTCTGTGCAATCATTTGCATTGACTTAGTTAGAAAAAGAAATTTCTAATTTGCAGCAAATTAAAAGCTTGACTTGAGCTGTGCTGAATTACCGCAAGGCGGCTTCATTGAACAAGTTGAAAGGCCAACCAATTACAAATTTAATTTTTTGTAGTTTTACTACGTAAAATTTAATTATTTAATTAATTCCTATTTCAGGTAAAAATTACAAACTGCAGTAATTTTATTTACAAAATGTTTTACCTATATGTTGAGTATAGGGTATCTTATAATTGGAGCACTTGTGACTGTAGTAAAACTTTATTATTGTTGTTTTCATCCTCAGCTCAGTTTGCGTGGAAGTGCACTTTTGGCGTAAAAATTTCCTTTTCTTGTTGCAGACGCTTCCTTTGTTCAACGCCTCGACGACGCGAATGCCGCAAGGATGACACAAGGATGACGACGATGATGCGACAGAGACCGGAGTCTGGTCCGGAACGGAGTTTGGGGAATGGGGCGTGGCTTGGGGTCTGGTGGTTGTCGGTTGTCGTTCCACTTAGCCGGCACTAGAGTGTTAAATCGCATAATTATGTCTCTCATGGCGCGCACTTCACTAAACTGCAAAGTTTTTTTCCGCTGCCTTTGGCATCGTTTGTTCGCGCGGGCTTCACTGTTGTTGTTGCGGGCTTTCTCCACTTTAATCTCGCTTGAAACTGCTTGCCTTTGTAATATTATGCGAATTTTTTCGCACATTGCAAAATTTTCTTTGGCCATATGTTTGCTTTGTCATCTGCAGCTTGGCATAATTAAGTTTTATATGCTTTACAGTAATCTCTGGCTTTGATGTGCGCCACACACACACAAAAGTTTCACTTAATGACTGAATCAAGCATAAGTTTGCACAACTTTCAACACACATTAATGCAAAATAATTTGCATACTTTTGAGCCACACTTCAGGCCAAGTTAAAAGTATGCCGCA
Source organism: Drosophila sordidula (assembly GCA_035047465.1). Taxonomy (NCBI): domain Eukaryota; kingdom Metazoa; phylum Arthropoda; class Insecta; order Diptera; family Drosophilidae; genus Drosophila; species Drosophila sordidula. The sequence goes on along the minus strand of JAWNPQ010000090.1, from coordinate 2,190,997 downwards.
ACTATTCAACGCTGAAGTAAAGCACTTTAATTGCTAGGCCTGAGCCAGATAGGGACAGGGGGAGGTAAGCTAAAAAAAAAAGTAGCACAAAAAATGGCTAGTAATAAATCTAAGCACAGCAGCGGGCATAAAAATGCGAGTATTCCTCAAGATAAGCCAACTAGAGGCGCTTATCTGAGCGTAAATGCCATGCCAAATCCCTTGTCGACAATTTGAAACATTTAAAGACTGAGGCCGAGATTTGCCCATGGCCAGCAAATTTAGTTGCCTTATTCCCTTTATTGTGCGTCCTGTTATGCTCGTGATGGACGCAGTTAATCTATAAATAAAAGAGCGTTGCGAATTCTGGTAACCAACTTGAGGCAAGTCCTTTCTCGGCATCCACAAAAAACTGTTGCGTTGCCGTAGCTGATAAATTCCGGTTGGCCCGTTTCCGAGGCGAAAGTACATTAAAGGTATTAGGCTGACAGACGCTTTACACAGTTGTTTAGATACTGTATATAAATACATTTAGACAAACGTATCTATGCGCATTGCGCACCCACGAGACGTTACACATACGCCATGTATGTTATATATATATCGGCTTTTAAGCTGTTTGATAATTTTTCGCTCTGGCAGGCAACAAATATTAACTTTCAATTACTTAACTGCCTGGCTGGCTATGTCAAATGCAAACAGTTATTCGAAATATAAATGTCATATTGCTGTTTGCTTTAACTCGCAGTCTGACAGGCTGAGCGGGCTTTCAACTTTTTGTATAAACAGTTTTATGCGCCTTTTATGCTTTCTTCTCTAGCTGCCTTTTAATGTCTAATCAAATAACATGCTTGTCTCGCGCTTAAACAAACAAAATTAAAGACGCCCGCTCCACGTGGCGTATACGCAATGCATAAACGTCAAAGTGAATTTTCGCGAAATTCCGCTTGAATTGCGCGCTGATGATCACAAAATGTGGCTCTGACTAGTATACGGAAATATAGGGTAGGACAGCGAGCGAAAGAGGGAGAGAGAGAGAGAGAGAGGGAGAGAGAGAGAGGCAGATGTCGTGTTCAGTTAGCGCTTAAATCGGTAAATTGCAAAAACATGTTGAATGCACAAGTGTGAGCTCACTTTTGTACTTTCTTGTTGTTGTTGTTGTTGTTGTTCCTCTTGCATGACTGATGAATGAGCGCGTGTGTGTGTGGGAATCACTTGTGAGTACGCGTCAAGTGTGGGTATATGCATGTGTGCGTGTGTGTAAGTTAACCACAAAACTGTGCCCTGCGCGCCCATGTGGAAGCAAAGAAGAAAAGCATCCAAACAAAGCGCTGCCAAAAATCAACTCCGAGTTTTGCCAGACGACTTCGAAGCCAGCTGCCAGTTGCCATCGTGTGTTCAATCTTCACGAACAATGACAAGGAGAGTGACCAAGTTGCACTGGGGATGAGTTTACTTCCTTTTACCTTAGCACACAGTTCAATTGCCCTGAAGCAGGGTTTATAAATACGTATATGTACACAGACTGTTAATTGGAAAATAATGTTTGCGAGCAACGAACGAAATTGACCATGAATTGTAATTTTGTGTATAAATATTTTTAGAGCAGTTGAAATGTGTACTACACATAAAAACTTTTTGCACGTCGATAGACAAATAAACATGTAAAAAGCACTTATATATATATAATATAAATAAATAGCCACGTTGAGTTGGTGCAGGGTTTAGGGTGAATCGATTTAAAAATAATTATAAAAAAAAAAAATAATTATAAAAAACAATATAAATTAAATATAAATAATTAAGTTTTTAATTGTAATTCCTGGAAACTAAATAAAATAATATACTCAATAAATTAAAAAACTTGCTGGTCAAGGTCCATATTACCAACTCCAAATTAGCACATTAAAATAATCATAATCATGTTTGTTCGAATTTTGCCAGTCTACTCAAAAGATTTCATATATAGGGGTTTTATTCAAAAGGATACCCAAATTGTAAAAATTAATTTTAACAAATTTAATGATTTTTGGTAAACAATATTGTACATTACACTTTTCCTATAATGACTTATGGCATCTGATAAGCTTACTTCTAATTTTTCGTAATTGTTTCCAGAGCGCCGTAAAAATATATAAATTAATATCCATTTCAAACAACAGCACATTTTTGATATTTGTTCAATTTTGTTGAATTTTGTTGTTTTGCTGAACTACGAATTGAATTTAAAATATACGTTTCGGCAATTTGCAAGCATTTGAGCAATACAATAAAATTGTAATTTGATATAAACAACTTTTACGTATACAAATAAAAGAAAAAAAAGAAAACGGAAAGCCCGGAGAAAAGTCTCAGCAAAAGGAAACAGCTTAAAATGCTTACAAATTTTCATGAGAAGGTCCTTTACACAAAAAATAAAAACATCACAACGGCCACAGGCCTAATAAAAAATGAACATTTTCAGTGCCGAAAGTTGCCGTTGAAATGTTCAAACATAAAACAGCCACCAATTGATTGAGATGTAATCAAAAGAACTAACCCAAAGAACAAGAAGAACGAAAATGAGAACTGGACATATAAAAATCATGGGCCAAACCGGAAACTAAGAGAAGTGGATGGCCAAATGACAGAACAAAAAAAAAAAAAAAAGAAAGTTAAATTACGCATACGCAGTGTTAGCACTGCGAGCAAGTCGAACTTATTTTCAAATCAGTTGGCAAAAACATATGCGTCAAAATGCAAATGTTAACCGAGGTTAAGTGTGCGCCCCATTTGAGCCAAATACATCAAGGCAGCACACATAAATTACAAGCAATATTTATATGCGCATGACTAATTTGCGAATCGGATGTGTATATACATATACTGTTGTTGTTTGTGTGTCCCTGCTTTTGATGCTGCGGCTCGAAAGTTGCGGCATTCATATTTTATTAGCCGCAAGTCAGTAAGTTTCGGTCATTGCTCAGCGCGCTCTAAACAATTTATTAATCAAATAGGGCCAAGAAAACGCACACACACACATACGAAACCAGAACCGGCTTCAGTGTGTGCGCACATTTATAATTTATGTGGCATGTATGTGTGACAAATTGTGCCAGAGGCCAAGTTTTGATGCTTTTTCCGTACGGTTATTGTTGTTGTTTCTGTCATACTTTCCCGGGGACATCGACTCCCGAGCAAAACAGCTCGAGCATAGCGTCTGTGTCGCCGTCGCCGTCGCCGTCTCCGACTGAACATCCCAACGTCTAGCCCAAAAAGTGTTACAAATTTTACGGCATTTTCTTTTTGCATTTGGCAATGGTTTAAAGAGCCAAAGCGTAAGCCAACAGCTTCTCTTTTTTTCTAGCTAGAGCCAACAAAAAAAAAGGTCAACAAAACGCTCGAGGTTAGATGACAGCCAATGCAAAACGCCAAGGGGCAGGGTCCGACAGGCGTTCATTCCGTTTCAAAGGAAGTAGTAAAAAGTGTTTTCTTTCTTTTCCCTTTCTTGTGCTTGCTTTTTTTTGTTTGCTACTTTTACGATTTTGGGTTGGACATTCACAAAAAAATATATAAGAAAACGAAGAAGAAGACACTAATGTCGCTCATCTTTTATTAATATTTCTTAGAGTTTTTTTTTTTTTAAGGCGAGCGCCGCAGGACGCATATTATTCCCGTGACATGTTTTCACCCACTGGGCAGTTGATTGACCCGCTTAAATTTTTTTACATTTATCTGTGTGTGTGTTTTCCATCTTGACTGTGAAAGGCTTTAGACCAATAGTTGGCTAATTTACTTGGATTGACAGTAAATTGTAAAGCTTGCGCCTAAATTAATGGCTTGATGGTTTATTCTTGAGGCAACTTGTGAAGGAGACGTGCAAATACTTGCAGAAAACATTAAATTCGGTTCGAAAGGACCCTAGAAAACTGGAATTTAAAGTGTATTCTCTTAGACACTCTCTACTATAAAAAGGCACAAGTGTTATCTTTAAATAGCTAATAAAAAATGCCAAATAAATTCTTATAATTTTTTAATCCTTCAGATCCTTCCCATCCCACATTAACTACTTAGCCAAAAAGAAATTGGCCAAAAGGCCGCTGGCTGATCTCAGCGTTAAGCCCAACTTAAACATTCATTTTGCATTCACATTTTAACTCGTTTCTGCAGCGTCATGCTGTCGCTCATTTCCCATTTTCCGTGCGTGCAACGCTTGAAAGAGATTTAACGGAAATTGTTTTTTAATGTGGCTGACAGTCTTAAACTATTTAACCTGTTTGGACATCTCCCTCCCCATTCCCCCCACCCCTCTCTCTGGCCTTCCGTGTGACACTAAAAGAGCAAAGATCGGTAAACTGTCAGCTATTTATCAATGGAAAATCAATATGGCCCAAACCTTTTTGTTCACTCTCGCTACCAGCTTTAGCAGCGTAAGTACTTTATGGTTTAGTGTGTCGTTAAAGGAAGCTACCCGAAGGAGAAAAAAAAACGAAAATATAGTAAAATCATTTTCAGAACAACTGCGTGTCATGCGATAAGGCTGCACAGGTAGGTCACACACACACACACACACACACGCACATGCCTGCACGTTTATATATGTATATTCAATTGCCCGCTCACATGCCATAGAGTTTTGTTGATGTGCCAGCACCCCACTGTCCCCCCTTCTTACCCCGGCCCGAATCGCTTTACTAAACATCCGCTGCAATGTTTTGACATTGCGGATTACAATAAAAGCGGTTTTATTTGTTTGCATGACTGACGGACGGACGGACGGAACGCCTGTCAGATTGATGATGGCACAAGAAGCGACTGCAATGGGGACTACGACAATTGCGGATGTCCACGGCATTCATTAGGTGCCCACATCACAGGCGCCGTTTATCACGTGTCAACCTGCAATTTAACCTTATTATTGATTATCTCATTTAACCGCCTGCCTCTCCAAGCTTATACGCATTTTGACACACTGACATTTACACGCAAATCGATGTGTGTAAAAGATGGGTGTTTGTGTTTAGCTGGAAGTGATTTGGGTTTAAGGATTAAGTTGTACGACAATATTTATTGAATGTCCAAATGAGGAAAGGATATGAGTGTCAAGTCCCAGATCAGAATTGAATATTGTCAAAATTTCTAGTGTGTGTGAATTGAATTTAATGAAGTTTTCTTTCATATTCATTTTGTCAGTTGAACTATTTCTCTTTAAATATAATCGACGATGTCAAAAAATATTTGACATTGTTAGTATTTGAAACGTGATGTTAAGAGTTCAAAAGAGTTAAGTAGAACCCGCAAGGAAAATATACGGCAACACAAAATAAATCAAAAAGGAAATTGCCAAATTCTGAATGCATATTGTTTTTGGTCATACGTTCCTTGCTGTTCTTTAACGCACACAACACAAGTTTTAATTAAAACAACCACAACAGTGACAAACTTTCATTTTCCAATTTTCAAAAACTAAATAAATTTTTCTGGAGATTCCATTTTAACTATTTCAGAATAATAAATATTTCTACTTGTATTATTTTATAAAATTAATTTTGGCACAAAAAAGATTCTGTGAAATTTTATTAGTTTCATGACAACTTTAGGTTTTTTAAATGAATTTTTTAAACAGATTGCATATCTATAGATCAATGATACTATCATACAGCTTATTATAATAGTTTCATATGAATTTCGTTTTATTAGCAATTCGCTTAAGTGAAAATTTTAAACTTTTTTACACATGGCTTGGCAGCAGATAAAATTTGGCACAATTTGTGCAGTCATAAACTTAGGCAAATAACGCCAGTCAAGCTCAAAGTATAAATTGCAGTGTGTAATCGTCTACAGCAGCTTTTCAGCTTAGCCAACTCCATTTGCCAGCATCATCATTAGCAGCCGTATCACGATTATCGTCAGAGGCATCAGCATTTGGCCAGGCATTATAATTATATGAAGAAGTGTATGCGCTTTTACACAGAAATAAAAAAGGAATAATAAAAATAAAACTGAGTTTACCTTTTTCTGCCTGTTTATGACAGCTAACACAGGCACACACACACACACACACACACAACAAAGGGACTCGACGTGTGTGTGTACTCAGCAAGCAACACTTGCAAGTTTTACGATTTTCAAATGATGTACGTACAAATTCATAGAATTTTATATTTTACAGCGCCCAAAAGTATGCAACAACACACATTCCTTCGTATGCATGTGTGTGTGTGTGAGTAACAGTTTTTAGTTGTTTAGTGTGTTTGTGTGTGTTTGTAATTTTTCATTATTTGCCACACGCTCAACGCGCAGTTTCCGCGGCACATTCATCATATTTCCTGTTGAAACTTTATTCTGCCCGATGGGGCAAGTAAACACACACACACACACAAATATACGGCAGTTCGTATATCATGTGGACCGAGTTTTATGTTTGCTGGCATGATATAAGCAATTAAAACTGCGCACAGTATTTAATGCAAATTTGTTTTGGGTGCCTCTGCTTTGCAGCTGATAAATTACCCATGTTACTTTGCATTGGGCATTGGGATTTTTAGAGACAAAAATAAAATTTTAAAATTCCATCTGGCAACATGACAGGCTGATTATAATCGAAAATCACATGGGTCTCGAAAACGAAAACTTTTTAATTTAGTTTGGCAAAGAAAATAATAGACCGGAATCATCATCATCAAGCGGGGCAGGTGTGTTCTTGAGCCCTGGCTGGCATATCAAATATATGCATGTGATTTGGCAAAAAACTTTTTGTTGCCTACTTTTGTGCGCACTCACTCACACTAAATGCAAATTTTCTAATTTGATTTTGTGCTTGCGTTGGCTACCTTTTCCGTTGTGTTGTTTTCTGTTTTCTATTTGCTATGTTCTTTTTATTTTTACCCTGTAGCCATAAAATGGGAGTAAGCACTCAGAAGGAAGCGTCACATACCCTATAAAGTATCTTTATATTTGCAATCTATCTATATGCAATCTATATATTTTCTTAATCAACAACAAAGATATCTTACAAAATCTTTGGATTGTGCGAAATCGAATAAGAAAACTCCTCATTCTCATCGAATGCCCAATATAAAGATTTAGTTTTATACCCCAAGGCCCATTTCTAGTTGGCTCTGCACATAAAGGGTATCCCCGAGGCGAATTATTTTCGGTCTAGCACAGTTTAGCTTGTTGTTTTTGTTATTTTTGCTTTGGTTAGCATTACGCTTGGGTTTTTACAACCGCAAAAAATTAATCAAGCAAAAAACATATTTTTTACGCAACGACGCCTAAAAGCAGGCAACGCTTGAAATACCTCTTGGAAAATTTACTAAATTGAATTTATGCATTTTACTTTTCGCATTGCTTGAGAAAATGGCCGCAGCGCACAGAACGGAAAACAGCAGGCACTTATTGAATTTTATGAAGTCATAAACGAAGTCTGTTCAATTTCATAAATTGAATAATAATTGCACTTAAAGCGTGGGCGGGGGCGCTCGAAAATCTGTCCAGCTTATTAGCTTTAATTACCGTTAAATTGGCGATGGTGGAAAATTCAGAGAGCTGCGCTAATTCGCCAGACTTCATTAGTTTTCATTGACAACCGACTAATTGAATTGAGACAAAACTAAGTAGGCCGGCAAATCGACTTCAGAATTATACGTTCGAGAATTTCTTTGATTCACAAAGTTACTGCAAGTCATAGCAGGTTTAGAAAATGTTATCTGTAGTTCAGAGCTCAATTTAAATATTTTGGTTGCTAAACAAAACACAATAGTCATAAAATTCCGTTATACCGGCTAACAAAATATTTAAAAAAAAAAACAAAAAAAAAAAAAATAAGAAAAATTGAAGCGTTCAGAAAAATCTGCAAACCGAATAGAAGACGTTTATTAATTTTGTGCATTTTTTTTTTTTTTTTTTGGCATTTATTGCAGTTCTTGATATCTGCACAGCTCTTCGCATGTCCATTCAGAATCTCAACTCGCGCGATCCATTCGCCGATGCCATCAAGGGACCAGATGATGACATTCAGGACGGACTCGTCCACATACGTATACAACAGCGCAACGGACGCAAGACGTTAACCACTGTTCAGGGCCTATCGGCTGAGTACGATCTGAAGAAAATTGTGCGCTCCTGCAAAAAGGAATTCGCATGCAACGGCACCGTCATTGAGCATCCCGAATACGGCGAGGTACTGCAACTGCAGGGCGATCAGCGCGAGAACATTTGCCAGTGGCTGACCAAGGTTGGCCTGGCCAAGGCCGATCGCCTCAAGGTGCATGGATTCTGAGCGCGGCACACGGGGCAAATCAGCTCAATCAATGGGATTGTGAAGCAAAAGCAAGAAAAATTTAAAAAAAAAAAAAGGAGTTTAATTATGCATCATTTCTAAGTTGGCCATCACATTAAAAGTTCCACAGTTCTGCAGTAAAAAGTTGATAAATTGTTAATTCTCGAAACAAGGTTGTGTTCGATTTGGCCCTGCAATTGTTTACTTTATATCGCTGATTGCCAACGTTTTATTAAATTGGTTGAACTGTTATTTTAGATTCTTGTCTGCAGGCAGATCGATTCGAAGGTCAGCTTGTTTTAAATCGGCATGAAGCCTGACAAGACGAGTGTTGTTGTTTTCCTCTCCTTCAATTCGTAATATACTTTCCTCTTAATATACTGTCATATGTTACATCTGATAGTCGCACTTACCTTTGCTATGGTTACACAAGCCTGCAAAGTAAACAAGAAAAGTATTTATTAACTATGAAATAATTAATTTTGTATGAGAAAAGTTAAGCCAACTTAAATTAAAACCACACGTACGCACACACACACGCATCTGAACAAATAAAGCTCAAGCATACAGATTCATGGCCAGTTTGTGTATGTCAAAGCCAAAGCCAAGAGCGATGCTTGGCCAACTTTTTGGAATTAAGTGCTATGAATATGTGTAGCAAAGTGCCCGCCCACCGACTGCCCCGCCTTATTACCTTGAGTGTGCATCAGAAATGTCGCAGTGAATGAGGCAAGCAGCGAAAGCCACACAAATCGCAGGACCTTCTGCCACAGTTAAGTAAGCTAGTTTAAAGGACAGCGAACATTTAAAAGCGCCAAAGGGTCAGCTGAAAAAATTTATGAAAAATCATAAATTTCAATGACAGTTGCGACAAACAGGAGAAAATATGAAGAAGAAAACGTTGTGCTCGGGACGCCGCATATTAAATACTCTTTCAGTTGTTTTGAATATGGGTAAAGTATTTTGATTATTTTCTCACACTGAAACCTCATTCTTAACCGATCTGAGACGGCTTCTTCTATGCTTCACACATTTCGTGCAAATATTTGAATACCCTCAAGGTAAGGGTAGAAATTCTGCGGATTCTTTTCGGAATGCGATTTTTGCGCGCTTTTATAAATTTCTGTTGCGGCTGCCATTTATCTTGGCCAGTGTCAGAATTAGCACAGCCAACAACTGGGCGCGGTCAGCCCAAAGCTGTGGGCGTGCCGCTTGCACAGCACACCAAAAAGGGGGCGTGGCCTGGCAAATGGCTTGCATCAAAGCCAAGCACCAATGAAGTGACAACAGCGTCAAGCAAATTCCAAACAGCTGATGTACCTTTTAGCCCAGTCAGCGTGGTGGGCGTGACAGCTTAAAGATTTATGCGCCACTGTAGTTAAGCCGTTCAGGAATCGGTGCGAAATTACTGCACAAATTGTAATTGCATTTGAATGCAACGGCAAATGCATCAAATATTTCATTAAAATTATAGCAGGCAGCCCGAATGCCAACGCTGTCTGGAGTAGCACAAACTATCATTAGGCCCGGCCAAAGATGTGGGCGACGGAGGCGGCGGGGCGGGCAAAATTCAATTACCCTGCAACTTTCGAGTCCTGCAGACAGCAGGCAAAATCGTGCTGCTGCTGTTGCAGCGAGTTAATCAGTTTTGCTAACTTCATTTGGGCCCAGCACAAAACCCAAAACTTATGCCTGGGCCATGTAGCGGGAACTCCCCAGCCGCCCCCCCCCCCCCGTGCGGCTCTTAACGTGAATGCCAGCCAATTGCTTGCACTGCAATCATTTACGAAAGTTTCAGCTGCTGCTTCTGTTTACTACCTAGACGCGTTTGCCACGCTTACCAGCATTCAGGTGGCAGCCTACAAAAATAAAAGTTAATGCAGCTAAACAGCTTGTGGCGGCTGCGTGGAAAAAGTTGCATGTGGCAACGTCAACTGCACATAATTCCAGCCTAGCCCCGATGCTTGTAGGCAATTAATTTAAGACTTAACGAGACACGCGAGTCGCAGTTAGTTCTAGTTCTAGTCTAGTTCTGCATTTTTGACTAAAAATACCCTGAAAACTTTGAAAACACTGAAAATTAATAAATTAATAAATATGTTATAAGTTATTATTCGTTTGCGCAACTAGATTTTTTTTGTAAAATAATAGATGCATAAAAAGGAAAGAAAAAAATCATCAGCGCAGGTTTAAGCAAAAAAAAGTTGTATAATTTCATCCTATGCTAAATTAATCATAATTTCCATTAAAATAAAAAAAAATTTTAGCGAGCCAGCTAAGTTGCCACACTTATTTATTTTCAATTTACACAAGTTATATAAAGCAGAATAAAAAAACAGTAAATAATTAATTATTTTTATTATTGTTGACTAATAGCAACTATATATTTTTTAGCCAATTTTCCAAATCAAAATAATCCATTATTTAACTCTACGAGTCCACTCCACTAGAGTATAGAAATTTTCAGCAAAAAAAGTTCTTGACGAAAGTTTTAATGAAAGTAGTTTTCAACAGAGGCAAACTCAGGTTCAATTCAGAAGTTTCGGCACGAGCTTTGAACGTCTCAACTGTCTACAGTTTGGCTTCTGATAATGCTGAAATTTATACTTAAACAAATGTTCTCGTCTTCAGCTTGTCACAGAAGTGACGTTATTTATTTTTTATATTGGGCCCCATTGCAATATTGTTGGCAATTTGATGAGCAATTGCTGCTGGCAGTGCATAGGTCAAAAGGTTATTACATTTTTATCAGCTCAAAGCAAACGAAACTGGGTCAGTGTAAAACTACAAAGCATAACTGAATTTGCAGGTTAAAAGCGAAAAATTATCTAGCGCAATGTCTCGGTGCTTATTCAATTTGGCTATAAATCAAAGTCCACTTCAAAGGGCCAACAATTACAAAACAATTAAATTGTCACATTTAACGCCAGAAGGCAAACTTGGCAAATGGACAAGTCAATGTTAAAGGAGAAGAAAAAAAAAAAAACAGAAATAACGTAGATAACCACAAAAGACCAACAAAATCAATGAAGTGCTGTCGGCTTGGCCTTTGTCCCTATGCAGGGCCCCCTCCCCCCCCCCCCCTTTCCATCAATCCGCGTCCACTTCCGGCGAACTGTGCGCCGGCGAGCAGTCCAAAAGAGGAAATGGAAAAAGTGCACAACTTGAACATAATGCGAACTTCGTTGGCCAGCGAATTGAATAGAATTGGTAGCAAATGCGCTGCCACCAAGGCCAAATGGGCAACAAATCGAGCTGAGGACTCAACGTCTGTTCCCATTATTTATTTGCTGCAAATTAAAGCCAGGCACTGGCCCCAGGGACGCGACGGCGTATTCCGAAGGGCGAGTCGGACCAAGTCAAGTGTCAGCATAAATGAAATTTCCCACCACAAACTTCCGGCATCACATTGTGTACGAGGGGCCCCGCTCCTTCGAGCGCTCCTGTTGGTGGTTGTTAACAATGCATGTGCCTTAACGTATTGCAAAAACAGAAAAAAAAATAGGGGCCAACGCTGAACTTTCAGCGGTTTCACTTTCGTTACCATCGACACACTTCGCTAACCATAAAGTGCAACAAAACGTGAACAAGACAATGGGGGAGAAGGGAACTAACTGTTTGAGCATGTTCCAGCTCATAGAATGCGCACACAATTCAATTGCAACGTCACTTCCGGTTCCGTCATATACCCTATATGCCACAAATAGCTGTGGTATGTTCACAATTAATAAATGAAAAATAAGAACATGTTAAAATAATAATAAAAATAATGTTAAAATTAATAATAAAATTTCTTCTTTTCTTTTTTTACGTATTAAATATAATACATTTAACAAGGCAAATGCTAAATTCAAATATGAATTTTAACTTGAATATCTCTTTACTGTTCAATGATAATCTTCTAACAATAAAAACATATTTGTTCCCCTTTACCCAGCGTCTTAGCTCATAAAAAAAAGAATAAAGAAAAACTAGGGTATATCAGTTTCGCTTTTCAAGGCAAAACTTTTGCTTTCTTGTGCGGTGCAAGCACTTTGGCTGCCCTTTTGTGGCCGCACACAAATGAGCCGCATCATTTCAATTTTTTCTTTTTATTTTTTTGCCTTTTGTTGTTTTTTGCTAGTTGTGTAGGTGCGCAAATAGTTAAATCATGCGGAGAGGAAGAGTCATGGGTGGGCAACTTACAGATAAAAACTCTCAGTGCATAAAAAAAAAAATAAATAAAACAACAACAACGAATTGCACAAAGTTCAACTGAAGCGTTGAATTCGTTGGGTTCCGTTCATTTGAGTTGCATTTGAGAGCGTTTTTTGCCTTGATAACTTTTTTAATGAACTTGTTGATGTTGCGTGTTTGTGTGCGTTGCACTTTTTGTTGCCACATATTGTTGCAAATGCCGTTGTTGTTGTTGTTGCTCTTTTTGTCTGTCAACTATTTTGCTCAAGTGGATCGCTGCGTGCAATTGACTTGCGAACTCGCACATTTGGCACTTAATTAAGCAGCTAGCCGCGAGTGGCATTAATTGTTGAAGTTAATTTAATTTGAGTGACCTTTGTGTTGTTACGTTTTTGATATAAGTTGATTTAAAACAATATAGCATGTATTTTTTAATTTATATTAAATTAAATTTATATTTATAGTGAATTATTTGAGTTGTGCTTTTCAAGGCAATAATTTCTTTGGATGCATATAATAATATTTAAAAATAATTAATTTAAACGAACATATTTGGTATGCATTTTTAAGTGGACTTCACCATAGCTCAGTTCACTGGGCTTATTACATGAATTTGCTTGCCACACCGCTTTCCCTTTTGGAAAAGCTAACCGTAAAATATGCAGCACACTTTTCGTCATAAATTTTTGGGCAACTCATGAAGCTCGTCGCAGTTGCCAAGCGCTCAAAAGCTGCTGAATTATTAAATCAAATTTAATTAAAACTGTCTAACTAAGCAAAAGCTGTTAGTCGTTAAACTGCCGCTGCTGCTGCTGATACTTTTGGCCTTGTGTGCCCACGCAGACTAATAAATCAACGTAACTGATATGCCAGGCGGTTCGGGGTCAAACCCGTGTAGCTGCCATCCAATCTGGTAAGAGATAAAATTAAGCTAAGTGGTAACAAAAACTTGTGTTTAACGTGGCGCTAAAGTCACACACACACAGATGCGAAAAACCAAATTAATGTCATCAGCAAATGCAAATATGGCACCCGGTTAAACAATTGCCAGAAGCGGTTAACAATGCCAAACAGTGTTGCAGATTGCAAAATGCTTCAACGGTCACTTACACACCTGTGTGTGCCGTGTGTGTGTGTGTGTGTGTGTGTGCATCTGTGTGTGATTGCTGTCTGCATTTACATGTTGTTTGTCACGCTCCCTGGCGCTTGACGTGGCAATAAACAAACAGCAACAGTGACAACAACTGCAACAACAGCAGCAGCAACAACGGCAACAACAGCAGCATCAACAGACACGGCAAATGCAACTCCATAACTTGTTGGCTTGTTCTGACTAATTGACAAAGAGCTGAGCGGCAGTTGGTAACAAATATGGGAAACGAGCGTGCAAACAGTAAATAAAGATATACTAAAACCTGGCAAATTGGCGACCCTTAGAGCCACAAAGCATATCAAGTATACAGCTAAGACCAATTAAAGAGCGTAAGCCAAATGAAAATATCAAATGTATAATTAAAAAAAAAATAAAATAAAAAATATAGTTTTAATTTAAAAAAAAGTAAACATATATATATACAAATCTAAGCTGTTTTGTAACTTTTTCATTGTAATTAAAAAATAAATGTAAACCTAACTTTTAGAACCTCGAGAAATTAAAGTTTTACTTTACTTAAACTACAGTTATCTCTTAACATAATTATTTTCTATCGATTATATTAAATACTAAACTGAGTTAAACACACCTTAAGCCACTAATTAAATCATCATACATATGGAAAATATCTGTTACACGAAACTGTTATTTAAATAAGTTATTTTTCAAAGAATTGCTATTCAATTAGAAATAACGTTGAAGTAATATAATCTGTCACTGTCGTAACACATTTCTAAGAAATCTCATAAGTTTCTTCTCTTTTCAAAGAAAGAAAATATTTTTAATTAAGCCCCATTATCCCCCATCTTCATTTCTTACATCGATAAAAAAATACGTCAACAAAAAAATTCCATACAATTTTTAAATATATATTCCAAGTATAAAATTACATTTTACGAGTCAATTGTTAATTCAGAAAAGTACACAACTGCTCAATAATTAACTGAATAAATGACTTAATTTAACTAATACTGACTAGTATTTCAATTTCGTTATAATTAATAACTTTCCTAAAACGAATAAACTCAACACGTCGCGCTAACTGGAAACTAAGTGAAATTCTCAAGATAAATAGCTGTTACATAGTTTGTCAATTACAAATGTGAGTCGTTAAAGTACCCAACGGTAAATGAGGAAAATTGTGTCGCATTTAGTACATGCACTAATTAAGTTAAAACCTTAGCATTTACCTTGTAAGGACCATCCTCTGCTTTGGATGCAATGGTAATAGCAAACTCATGTTGCCCACGGCTTCGGGGCACATAAAAATATCATATGTCAACTGCAGGCTGCTATGCCAGCACTCTCACTCATTAAGCTCTTAACCTCGTTCGCACACACACATAGAGCAGGAGCTGAAGCCAGGATATACGAACTGCTAGTGAGCGCTTTATTACCGATGTCGACACGGTTTGGGCCAACAACGGCATAGCTGCTGTCGTTGATATTGTTTTTGCGGCAAGTTCAATGAGTTTTTCCTCTTGCACACACACACACACACACACACACACATTCTCCATTCTCTTTAAGCTTCAACTTGTTGAAATTTATGAATGTGTTGCAATCGGAAAAGTTCCTGTTTTTTTCCTTTTTTCGCTTTATGCTGCCTTTCAATTAATTTAACTGCCTTTTGCTGGAGTTCTTTACATTTCCTTGACTTGAATGAATGAAATCAAATTAATTAAGCAGCGCCAGGCGCACACAAATATATATAAATATATATATACGAAGTCACGGGAAGGATTCACGCCCGTTTCCTTATGCACATGCGTGAAACATTCTTTTCATAATTTATTTTGCTTCCTTCGTTCGGCTCGTTGCGTCTTTGGCATTCATGTTATCTGGGCCCTTTTTATCATTATCAATTTCATCATTTAGGCAGCCTGCCAAGTCCTTTCAGCCTGCTAGTCCTTCAGCTGCTCCTGCTGCTGCACTGTAGTTTATTTCTTTTGGCATACTTCTGTGCATATGTCTCCTGGCATTATGTGTATGCGCACTCATAATTTGATTTCTCATACACAACTTTGATTAGGGCTATCGATTCGCCTTAGCCTTTTAGCCTGCAGCTGTTTGCTGCTTTCTTGTATTGGTTTTCATTTCGATTTTCCTATTCCCATTTTTCATGTTGGCTGCTTTTGCCTTACAGCTATGATCAGCACATTGCCAAACCAGCTTCGAATCTTCCCAGGGTTTAACTTAAACCCTTCCGCCTGCTGACTAAGTGGCATTTATACACAGTATTTGGATATTAAAAGTGCACTCGCTTTAAATTTGAAACCATGAAAACCAATGGCATATGTGGGTGAACAAAATAAAAATAACTATTGCGTACTTTTGTTCAATAACAAAAGCTGCGCACAAAGCCAATGCATATTTCATACTCATAAAACGAAAAGCAAAACATAAAAAACTCAATCAAATATATCTGCAAAGCAGGAATTATTTTGAAAAATTCTTTGATTGATGTTTGAATGGAGCTGTCAAAGCAATGGCAACTGTCAGCAGACTGGAGTGGAATAAAAAAATATATATATATATAGCTGATTGGTATATTGACGTTGTCGGCACTAGTAGCTTAGAAATATGTTTGCAGTCATACAAAATGGCAACTACGGATTTTATGATATAATTCGTACATGCACTTAGATCAAAAGTAATGTATATAAAAAAAAAGAAGTCGCAGTCCAGAATTAATGCTAAGATCAAAATCAATTTCAACATGAACATTAATTTAATAGATATGCCAAATTTAGTATTTAACTTTTAACGAGAAGTATTCAGTTTTTTTAACGAAAGTATTCTGACTAGTTTCCTCTACCTATCTCTTATTACTTACCTATTTCTTGAGTTTATTTTGGCCACAAACTACTTGCTACGTTTATTTCTGTAATGAAAAGATTTGGTATTCAAAATACATTAATTAAGTTTAATTAAGATCGTAACTGTTGACGAAAACTTAATCATAAAAACTTGCACAGCTAATTAAACAAGCAGCAATTCAATTAATTAGGGAGTTTAGGGGGCAGCCGCAGACAGAGGTAAAGCCACGGCAAACGGCTTAAGACTGTGTCACCTGTGTGCACAGGTGTGCTAATAAGGAGCAAAGCACACGCACACATACATCTAAATAGAGAGAGAGAGAGAGAGAGAGAGACAGCGACAGTCAGCTAAGCCACAAAATCAGAAATGTTAATTAAAATCACTGAGCGTTGAGCACAAGCGTTGGGCATATTAAACAGGCAGGAAATCAGTTGGGAATGAAACCCCTTAGCCACAGCTAAAGGAAGGCAGGACGGGGACAAGGAAGATGAATGTATTCCCATACACCGTGTTTAGATGTTGTGTAAAAGCAAAGTAAATTAATTTGGGTCTAAATTATGACACTGTCAGCTAAGTTAAGCGTTAACAGAGAGGGACAAAAGTATCTAGATACCTTGCCAAAGAGAAGTTAATTGGGTTTGGTAGAGGCTAGGGGACAATAGACAAATCATAGAGCTACGTTGGGCACTAATTTGGGCTGTTCTATGAAAATGTAAGTATAGCCTAGTCGAGAGTGCTCTTAAATAAGCCCTTTCTTTTCTGCAAAAAGGAAGATAGTCTGACTTTACTTTGGTGGAGATAGTTTACTTGTATTCTTCCAGCTCACTAAAAAGAAAACATGCAAAATCCCTTGTAATTTGTATAATATAAGGAAAGAAACTTTAAAATGATAAATTAAAGAAAGCTCCCAAATGGAATCTCAACTTAGAGACGGCAATTTATAATTATATTTTTTCTAAATTACCTTAAGATAATAATTCATTCAATTAAAGAAAGAATAATATCCGTTGTCTGAACATCTTTAAATGTTTTGAACGCAACTGTTTTTTTTTTTTTTTTTTTTTTGTTGAAAACAATTTGAAGCTTCCCGCAGGACAATTGAATTTGTAGAGTTTCCACAGCGAGCCAATGCCAGCTGCTCAGTTCGCCAGCGGCAAAAATAATAAATATGGGGAGTTGCATAAAAAAAGAGAAACAGCCAACAACAAAGGCGAGTTCGTATTTAAAAGCGTAATGGACGTAACGGAAATACAGAATTCCGATCAGGAAGCCAGGGGTCAGGAAATCAACTGAAAAAGTGGCAACAGAAAAGCGCGCAATGCAAAATAAAAGCTGCCAACGGGAGAGAGTGAGAGAGCAAGCGACAGAGAGTGAGAGAGAAAAGGAAAACTGAAAGCAAATATATATATATATATTTACAACTGTGTGCTGGTGCATAATACCCATAAAAGCAAACGAATTTTAAATGGAACACAACAAAAATGTCCAAAATGGGTTGCAAAATTATGCGTGACTTTTTACACTCGCCTTTGTTAATACTTTTTAGTTTATAACAGATTGCAAAAATTGAAAATTTCATTCAGTTAACTATGAAGTATATCACGAACGGCTTAAAGCCATTATACTGAACAATTAATGTTGCGTCGCCTTCAAGTATTTTTAATCGGTTTAATATATTCAGAATGTTCAGGACCAACTTTGCCTTCAGTAGAAAATGTGTTAAAAATGCTGCGCTAGCTGGTAAAGGGTTGGTGCGGATGCGATTGTGGTGCTGGTGCTGGTGCTGGTGGTGGTGGTGGTGGTGGTGGTGGTTGTGGGATGAGCCAGTCACGTGGCTTCTCCATAACGCAATTAGCAACAACAAGTTGCATTAAAGCGGCTTCTAACTTTCATTAAAAACCACTTAACCCATGCCAGGACAACAGAGAGAACGAAAGCCGACCCTTGCGTAGCCGTACAATTCTAATACTTGACCCACCCACTTGACCCACATGACCCACTGCAGCAGAACAAAGCAACAACGTGGCACATGGAAGCTGGCTAGCTGAGGGCGGCCAGTTGGCTTATGGAGCTTACTGTGGGCGTGTTTCCTGCGTGTGCGTCTGCCTGTGGGTTAGGTGGTGCGGCGGTGGGTGGGCGCCACTTCTGCACATCGTTAGTCATATTTTTTTGTATATAGCAAAGTTTTCGGCAAACAACAAGAAAGCCCAGAAAAAATGTATATATGTGTCTATATATTTTTAATTAAATTAAAGAGCATTGTGTGGCCGACGCTCGAGGACGGCCGCAAACGCAAAAGTCAAAAACCGTTGCATACTTATGCGGGCAAAAAGTTGTGCCAACAGAAGTTATTATTATTTAGAAAAATCAGAAAATGCTCGTGTGAGCATACATACAAAACTGACCCTGATGTGTTTTAAATTATATATTATCTCAATAATATGTATTTGCTTACTAAAAATTCAATACATGCGCGGACAAATTGAATTTTGATCGGGTACGTTTATTTCAATTTCATTACAGCTGTTATTTTCCTTTAATTTTTCTTGTGCAAACAAACAAAACTGGAAAAACGAACGCAGCTAAAGTTGAAAAATGGCTACGCAAAAAAAGAAAGAAAAAAATTAGTAACAGGAGGTTCGGCTGGCGCTTTGGAGCATGGCATATCAGCTGCGGGGAGCATTGCAGACAAACTGAAAAACTTTGCTGCTACTTTCGGTTTTATTTTCTTATTTTTTATTTTTTTTGCTTCGACTGTTTTCTTTTAATGCCAAAGCGTGAAAACAAAACTTTTTTTTTGGTCTTGCTAGCCGCATTTAAACGGCGACACTAATGGCCTGAAATTGAAATGGAATTTTTGTATTTGTGCAAATATTTTGCAAACCGAAACCTGCAAAAGAAAACGAAAACTTTGTTGAATGGTGGCGTGTGAATCAGCCACAAACTTGGAGTTGCCAAATATATTATGAGCTAAAAGAGTGAAATCGATCAAAGCGATCTTACTTTATACATATAAAACACATTTTAAATATTCACATCTGGAACCAAAAACCTTCTGCTTCTGCTCATGTAATATATTTTTCCTAACCAAAATATAATAGACAGAAAATTTTGCTAAAATGGCAAATGAAAATAAATTCCATTTGCAATTGCATAGTTGATAGGCTCGCTGCTTACTTATTTTCAAATATTCTTGAATATTCAATAATCATTATCAAATATTTTTGTCTTTGTTTCTAATCATGCGAGAATCAAAGCATATTTGACTATATGCTAATTAAAAATATATGTTATTGTCTGTGAATCGATTGTTCGGATTCAAGCGCAATAAAATTCAGGAAAAAATAACAATTGGATTTGTATGCGTGTGACCCAAATAGAATTCATTCCGACTCAATGCAGTGCAATATTTCCGCAAATCAACAAACAAACAAACAAACAAGCAGCTCAACCAGCGGCAACAATAATAAAATTTTGTGCATTTGGGCAAATTTGTGGCAAATTAGTGCGGGCTGCATTGAGGGGGGAGCGGGTGCTGGGATTTAAATTACTAATTGAAAAGTTTTGTCGCCGGGGGGAGCAGTAGGGAATAGTGGCTTTACCGTCCTTATTGTTTGCCATCCATCAAAGTTTTTGCTGTCAATGCGGCAAATACCATTTCCTAGTTGGCTTAAATAAAAACCGTTAAGTAGGCTGGATTTTAAAGCTAAGGCTTTGAAATATTGATGGCTCTATATATATGTATATATTTGTAACAGTAAACCTATAGCAAATTTGATTAAAGCCAAGTGTAACAATTTGCACAGTTAAATTTATATTTAATTCAAGTGAATTTTTTTTTTGCTCTATGCTGATTCTGACCATAACGTTGCCAACAAAAACGAGCCAAAATTTTGCAAATATTGAGGTCACAAATGCATTAGAAAGTGCTAACGTGCGAGACAGGGAGAGAGAGAAAGAGAGGGAGAGAAGCTGAGTATGAAAGTGTGTAAAGGACATAAATATTGCTGCAAAGTTCTGCCCTCAACTGATTGCAAAACGTCCAAGCAAACGGTAAACAAAGTTTTGTGGCCATCGGCAATGCCAATCGATAGCCTGGCACCCGCCACACAGACTCTGAGGCTGACCGGAGATAGCCAAAATGGTCAGCCAAGCAGAGTGGCAGCCAAGTTGAACCGATATGTTGGACACATTCGATACTGCGATTGCAGCCATGCAACCCACACACACAACTAAGCAACAGTGGCTCTGAATATCTGCATATTTGGCTCGCATAACGTTTCTGGCATTAATTGAATTTGTTTGCTGGCAAGCGAGTTAGTTTTACTTGACAATTTAGCACTTGCGGTTCCTGTGGTCGGCACTGGTATAAAAAAAAATAGAAACGAAGAAATGCAAGGCAAAAGGTTTTTGCTAAATTGAAATTATACGATTTGTCAAGTGCCAAAGAGAGTATTCCACGTAGATTCACAAAAGATATCAAAATAAAACAAGTAAGAACGTTGCAGTCTGACGTAGCCGCCTGCTCTCTGAGGGGGTCAATTTTTTGTAAAAAATCATGCAAAAATTGATCTCGGATCCATAGCTCCCATATTTCAAACGCCCATAACTTTTTCAAAACTGAACCAATTTTGATGTTTGAAGGCTTTTTATTTTTGGTTTGTCCTTTAGATTGATTCTGCATTTAAGAAATAAACATTTTTGAAAATAAATTTTTTTTGAAATTTTTGGTGAAAAAAGCATGTACTGCCCCCTTACTTATTTTGGAAAATTATTTTTTTTTTTTAATTTAGAAATGCAAATTTACATTTTTAATCGATTGTGATGGTCATAATTAGCATAAAAAACAACATTAAAACCGATTCTGAGGGGGTCAAATTTTTGGTCAAAAATCATGCCAAAATTCACTAAAATTTTGACAGTCCTAGGAGACATAGCTCCCATATTTCAAACCTCCATAACTTTGCCAAAATATAACCGATTTTCATGGTTGATGGCATTTTGGTCATGGTTTGTCCTTTAGATTGATTCGGCATTTGAAATATATTCATTTTTGAAAATAAAATTTTTAGAAATTTTTGGTGAAATAAGCATGTACTCCCCCCTTACTCATTTTCAAAATTTTTTTTTTCAAAATTTAAAAATGCAAATTTACATTTTTAATCGATTGTGGTGGTCACAATGAGCATAAAAAACAACATTAAAACCGATTCTGAGGGGGTCAAATTTTTGGTCAAAAATCATGCCAAAATGTACAAAAATTTTGACATGGAAGGCTTTCGGATCCATAGCTCCCATATTTCAAACTCTCATAACTCTGCCAAAATATAACCGATTTTCATGGTTGATGGCATTTCGGTCATGGTTTCTCCTCTAGATTGATTCGGCTTTTGAAATATATTCATTTTGGAAAATAAAATTTTTTTGAAATTTTTGGTGAAAAAAGCATGTACTCCCCCTTACTCATTTTGGAAAAAATTTTTTACAACATTGTACAAACCCAAAATATTCTTTTCACTTCGCGAACGAGTTTAAAGATCTTATTTAAGGAAATTCAAAATTGGCCTGCTTCACAGAAGGCCAATAAAGAATTTTGAAGCTAATAAGTTTTGAGGTAGAAACTATCGTATTGATAATTTCCTAATATCTACTTTTTTGAGAACTACAACAGTATAAAGAACTTCTTTATACTTATATATAAGCAAAATTTAAGAATAATGTGGCTGCAGCCAAGTTAAAGCTACTTGAACAATCAGCTCGTAATTCTTGGCCACAATTTACGTTAGACATAAAAAATTAACTATGCGGTATAAAAGTAAAATTATGGAATAACGAGAATAAGCAGCTTGCAGTGAAAGTATACGCCTGGACGGGGATTTACAAGAATGCCTTGCTGCATTTTTAACGCCTGTGTGGCTGCAACAAAAATCCCAGCCCCAAGACCAGCACCAACAGCCCCAGCCTGCGGCACCAAAAATGTATCTATAGATATTCGTGTATCTACAATGTATGCAGTTTGTGATGCGGTCAGGCAGAGTCCAGGCTCATTGCCTGGCTGCGTAAGTGCAGCCGGCTCGTTTTGCGGTCACTTGAATCGACTCTGCATAATGCGGGTGCTGCCCGGGTAGAAGAATTACAACCTGCCCACGCTCCGCTTCCATTTTGTATGTTAAATTTTATATGGCTTTGCGCCAGGCACAGCTTGAGGCAGCTTCGCACACAGGACTCGAGACTTTGAGTCTTGAAGCACGTAAGTGCATTGGGGACTTGGGCTGGCCTGCCTGTCTCTCTGTTGCCGCTGCGCCTTGATGCCCTTAATTGTAAAGATGTGTTAATGTATTCCCTTTTGCAAGTTAACATTTTATTTCGCTGCCACGTTCGCCTGCGCTTAAATATGCAAAATGTTATCCTGTTGGACGCGACGCCACGTGAAATGCCCCTTCGAATTGACAGCAAACGTTGACCGTGGGCATGGCCGGGGGCGGGGGGGCTGGGGGGTCGTTGGGGGCATGTCTCAGCGTGACACTGAACACGTTTTAACGTGCGGCGTCCGACCGAGGCTGTGGCTCATAACTTATGCACATAGATAAGCGACAACGATGCCTGCGTTGCTCGTTTCGTCCTTCGTCCTGTGGTTGTTGCTGGTGGTTACTGTTCTTGTTGTTATACGGTTGGCTTTTATATGCTGCCGGCCATTTAAGGCAATTATGAAATTTTAATAATACTTCAGCGTAATTATTTAAAGCCAACTTTAAGTTGGTTAAGTCGAAGGATACCGCTTATTATTATAAAATGCACATTTAACGCTTAATTGAAACTTTAAAATGCGATATAATCAAGCCACTTCAAATCACATTTAATGAAAGCTATATATTGCCATATATTATTTTGAATTTAAGTAGAATTAATCTTTTGGAATCTTGATGCTGAAAAAGCTCTACAATTTAGCTTATAGTTTAATCAAAGCTTAATAAACACTCATCTCAATCTTGATTAAAGCTTTAATGTGCTTTTAGTTATAATATATAATAAAATAATAATAATAAAATTCGTATACAATTCCTACTCACAACATCTTTAATATCTCTAAAGGTAAAAGCAGGCATATCATAATAAAAAAAAACAAGGAGATTAGAACTCTGACTTGAAAAGCTTTATTAAGAAAAATTTTTTAGTGAAGTAAATAATATATACAGGCTTATACGCTCAGGTTTATGGGTAGCCTTAAAGTAAAGCTTATTATTTGAGGCTTAAGGCTACAGTTAATTCAAACTCAAATTCGAATATAGCTTATAAGAGCTTTCAGGTGCTTTCAATGCTATTTTTAACATCAGTGCCATTAAACAATAATTAATTTTTAATATTTACTGACTCGCTTTGAAATATGAGTTCGCAACTTCAATTTTATTAAATCTTCTTCCATTTGCCAGCGATTTAATCGCCTTATAAATAACAACAGTTAAGCCTTTGCTTCTCGGAGAAAGGACGCACACAATTAAACAGATTTTATTGAATTCCTCACATTCGAACAAAGCACAAGGGCATCGCACCTCAGCCTGTAATTATTTTCTTGGCGTCGTATATGCCCCGCCACTCAATGCACATCCATTAATTATGAAAATATTGGCCAAACACTTTCCGGGCCGAGGGCCAAACAGCCAGCGGCCAAACCGACGTTGGCCGAATGGCAAAGGACACGCTGAAGTATCCTTGGGCGCACTTGCCTGCCACTTGTATTAAATTTAAAGTATTTACCGCAATATTTTCGCTACACTTTGCCGAAATTGTATTTCGTTCGCATTGTGTGGGCCACAATTCACAAGAGAAGGCGACAAATACACACACACACACACACACACTCTTGTACATTTGGTGGCATTGTATGAAATGTATTGTGTTTTTGAGCTGAGTTTCGTTACGTTCGGCTTGGTTTGGTTTGCTTTGGCAGCCTCGTGGCAGCTTCAACTGCTGCACCTGCTCCACTTGGGCCAGAAGCTGTGGCTGCCACTTTTCCTGGTTCTGCGGTGCTCTTTCCCCATCTCGCTCTTTCCCTCTCACTCTCTCTCTCTCTCTCTCTGTCCCATTTGTTGTTTTTTTACAGCAGCCTGAGTGCTTTTTTTAATGCCAAGGTTTTTTGCACTACTATATAATCATCTTGATCCTAGCTATAATGAACAGATTAAACGAAATGCTTTGTTTAAATGCTTTGTACTGGTATTTATTTTACCAAAAGGGAACAGGTTAAAAAAAATTGTAGGTAAAATCTATGGACTAGAAATTTAATAATATATAATTGGTAAAATAAATAACTATAAATGCACACATCTAGCAAAAATGAAAAAATAAATAACATTATAATTTTTAAAATAATTTAAATTATAAATTAATACTTTTTCATAATATATAATAATATATAATATATATAAGAAAGATTCCCCGATTATTATATTATATTATTTTTATTTATTTTAGATAACATATTATTTGTACACAAATATTTATGAAATTCCTATCATTTATTATCCCATTTGTTTATTACAAAATGCAGTTAAAAACTATATAAAATTGAAAATAAGATTTTCTAATTTACATATAGAACTGAAAAAAAAAGAAAATTCCCTAAAGAAAAATAAATTTATATGAACATTTTTAAACAAATTTCTAAAACGAAAGATTTTCTCATTCTTCATATTTATATTTGCCCAAATGCATACAATGTATTTTGTGCCAAAATAAAGGACACGCCCAGAAAAGCAGCCCCCAAAGGTGCGCTCAACAAAACGGAGGCAGGACAAGCCAAAAGAAAGAGGGTGAATATAACAAAAAAAGAGAGCATTAAATTGCCTGGCGGGCGGCAAATTAAATTCACTTGCTGGAAATTAGCGACGCTTTTGAAAAATACGGCCCAGACAGTCGCGTGGTCGTAACGGATTTGGCTTTCAAGAAAACCAAACACGTAATGCGCCGGAGGGCAAAGGGGTTGCCCCAGCACTCCCACAGTCCTCCATCTTTCAGTTAAATATAGCCGCCAAACCAAAATAGGCGCAAAACTCTATGGAACGTGCCTGCAATTATTCAAAGTAAAAAGTCGCTGCGTGAAACGTGTTTTCTTCTTTTTTTTTTGTTTTTTTCTAGGAGTTGGGGAGACCAAGGAAATTGCTCATAATATCCTGGAGACAACTTTGTTAGCTTTTGGGCCAAAAATTGGGCTTTTACTCCAGTCAACGTCTAATTTATTGGCGTAATTCGCTTTGGGCTGCCGCTGCATATTAATTTGTCATAAACGGCGCACAGCCATCAACAAATTACATCAAAGATTATATGTCCCCAGCATGTTGAGACATTCACAACAATGCCATTGTTGTTGTGCTCGTTGTTGTTGTTGTCGTGTGTGCCTGTGACATTGCAGGATCAACAGCAAATTACCCTAATCAAATTGCCATTGTGCATATTTTAAATTAATGAGTTCGTGAATTTAGATCAAATTAGCGCAAAAACGGAAATTTCAATGATTATGTTTTTTTGCCATACTTTCTGACATATTTATTGTTATTCGATAAGTTAGGAAGTGCACATGTGCTGTAAATTTATGGCTAATTTGGCATTTTTGGCGGCATGTTATTTAAGTGAAAGCAACAATCTTTAATTGCCAAAGATTAAAAGCTCTTGCAGATATAAGGCAGACGTACGATAAATCTCTGATATTACAAAACCGTATATCAATACTAATAGCTTAGTGTTATGTCTATAAACAGAAATTACAAATACTGATCATGAACATATATAAATGCATTTCGAACTTAGATATCTGATCCACAAAGCCGCACGCATTTAATGATAAAATTCTTGTACTCTCTATTAGATGCATTTCCAAGATAAAATACTTTAGAAACATCATAAAGTATGCCAAAGTTGACATTGAATTCTTGGTAACCGAAATTCATTAAAAAGAAATGGGATTGACAAAGCGAAAGAATTTAGTTTGAAACCCCGTGTTTCAGGAAACGGATTAAAGATTAGTTAGCAAAGCAGTTTGGAAAACTTGTGAGGTATAAGAAACTAAATATGGACTTAAGCATATAAAAGTCTTAACAAGACATAAATGGACAATGCAGCAAGCTAAAAATATAAGCAACGATAGCTGCAAACTGCAGGAATGCCAAAGGGGTTGTGGAAGGGGGAGGGGGAGGGGGACTGCTGCACAACAGAGAGAGCAAAGTTCTGGGCAAACACCTCAAGTGTGTATATGGCAAAAGGGTGAACTTTTGGCTTGCATAAGCTCCAGCTGAACTTTTATTTGTATGAGTCGCGGCGTGTGCAGCAAAGTTTTAGCCAGCTCCCATTGCAGCTGTTGTTGTTGTTGCTGCTGCTGCAGCTACTTGCTTGATTTTATTGCTGCAGTAACTTTAGATGCTGCAGCAGTAGCATCCGCTGCTCGCACAAGAGCCGCTCTCTGGCCGCGGCGAGTGCACTTTAAATTACTCGAATGATACTTGATGGTTGCAATCAGCAGCGCCCCCTGCCCCCCCCCTCCCCCCCCCTCCCCCCTCGGCCAGACACAAGTAGACTTCATTATTTTGATAGCAATTAGCAAATTGAGTTTTATAAATTTTAAGTTGTCTGTCATGCAATTAGTGCAGCACGTCTGACTGACCAGACACACACACACACACACACACACACACACAGATGCAGACGCAGCCGCAGCTTTGCCCTGGCTTACGCTGCGTATGCTTGATGTGTCTGCTCCAATTCACAATGCTGCACGCTGCTTGTTCCCAACTTCCCAACTCTTCTGCACTTTGTTTGTGGCAATTTTATTGTACGCTTGATAATTAACTTTATGCACCACAAAGCGGACTCGAGTACATGCAAATTCTTTGGTTGGCATTTGTTTTGTTTGATTCTTGTTTGCAAACAGCAAACGCATAAATCCTTGCCAAAGAGCAGCTGATAAAACACACGCGCCAGGAGCTGGCGAAAGGGGCGAAATCGCGAGGGGGGAAGGTGGTCAACACTGTGCATAAGAAAACAAACAGTTTTTGCAAGCACAGCATACAGATTTTGGAACTGTCTAAATTTCCTGTTGATACAAGTGTTCAAGCTTGGATATGAGAGCTGCGATTTTTGTCGTAATCTTTAATCTAAACATTATGGCAAGTGTTTTATTTACATGTGTTCATCACGGCATAAAATCAACTTACAAATTATGTGATTTGCCACTCTCTTAAGTATATTTTCAACAATTTAAATTACCAACCAAATGTGAAATGTGCGTCTTTACATAAAATAGTTATAACAATTATTATGAATTAGCTGATAACGTTTGATAAATTTAATTTTCCAATCGTTTTTTATCCCATCAACTTTGTTGTGCTTATGAGATTCAAGCTCTAACATTTAATCCTATTGTTGATTCCAAGCGGAAAGTTCAAGTCATGGCAAAGCAATTTTGAGAGCAGTTGAATCAAGCAAATGAAGTGGAAGCACACAAGATGTTGTTGTTGCTGTTCATATAATTTTCAATGGCAACCGCAGCGCAGAATAACAACAACAACAAACACAGCGAATATTGCGATTGTGTGCAGAAATATGATACTTTAAGATACAATACGCTGCTGTTTTTATGCTCATATCGCCGCGAAGGCTACATCTGAGAACTGATGCCGATGACGATGTTACCCGTCTGGCAGCCAAAAGTTGTCCGCGGTATCGTCACGCCGTAGTCGATATTGATCCATGTTGACAGTTTTTGGCAGCGTGCAGAAATAAGTAAATATATGTTTCGATTTTTCACTCCCTTTATTTTTTTTTTTTTTTTGACTTGTGTGTGCCGTAAAGTCAACTTGTATTTGGGGGCTTTGTTTTGGTTTTTGTTTTTGTTTTCGTTTTCGTGGTCGCTTTCGTTTTGTTGCCGCGCACAGTTTATTTGCTTTTTATTTTTAGTGCCGCGATTCCGCCATATCTATGGCACTGTCTGACAAGAGGCAAACGCGCCCATTTGTCATTTGGACAACGTGCTGACAGTTGGCAACAAACTGAAGCCGCCGCTAGCAGTTGTCAGCAGGAGGCATCGTCACCCTTCGAGCCATTTGCCGAGTATCGCACATGTTAATGGCAGCCGTAATGCAATTGGCTTTTGTATCAAGAGGGCAGATATCGATGGGGTGCCGCAAGGTATTGTAATTTAATTCATCGTGAATGACGGCTTATCTGATTAGAAATCTGGACTCAAGTTGTTAAAGCCTTTAAAGCAAAGGAGTAAAAAGTTATAGCATAACTGCATAATTTAATCCATTTATTTATAAAATACAAAAATTATATTGCTTGGAAACAAAATATTTTCCAACCAATAAACCTTAATTTTTTTTTCTTTGAAAAAGGTTTTTAAATATGTAAAACCTATTGAAATCGCTTGGCTTTTAGCGTGCCCTTTTAATTAAGAATCAATTTATTTATGCAATGTGCTCCTACATATTTAATTACAAGAAAATTGCGTGCTTTTTTCCCTTTTCAAATGGATTTTAGCCGACTGTTGTTACATATATATAAATGTGTATATTTTAATTCAACTGGCCGCATAAAAGGCAAAAGGCAGTTTCAGCAGCAACAAAAAGAACAACAACAGCAACAAACAGTTGTAATGAGCGCACTCAACCAAAAGCAAATATAATGCGACCCAAACGCATTATTTCTATACCCTGTAAATGAGAGAGCAAGTGGGTGTGCCTGCAGAATAACTTAACAAAAAAATAATAAAACAATATTTATTTGTTGTTTATTTTTTTTATATTCCACGAAGGTATATAAAAATTGTACCACCCTTTGTACTTGTATGTAGGGTAGCGCCCAGTCGAGCACACTCGCCCAGTTATACGAATATATGTTTTTTGGCATTGAAAGCGAAATTAAGGACAAGAATCCGCAACTGCTAATGGCGGCCTCGAAGCTCTGCCAGCTCCCATTGATATGAAAATAAACACACGACGCTAATCAAATGTAAGCTCATTTAATGTTTAAATAAACAGAAATGAATATCCAGAGCCGCGATGCGGGCTCGAGTGGGAGTGGCAGTGCGTGTCTATTTGTTTCTCTGATTAAATGCCGCATAAATATTTAATATGTATTACATTCATGACGGCCCAAATGGCATTTAATTAGCTAGCAAAATATACTTCAATAAAAACACAAAACAAAAAGTATATTCGCTCGAATAAAAACTTTGTGATAAAAACAAAAAATCGCATGCGTCGGCGTTGGCCACTTGAAAAATATAACATCAATTTTATTATTGAGCAAAAGCGGGCGCCACAATCCCAGCGAGTGGCTCAGCTCCCAGACTCCACGGGACAGCAAAGACGAAAAAGAGAGCAGAGTAGCTCGCATCCGACTGACTGAGGGATTTGTTTGTTATTTTTGTGTGTTAGCGGGTATTTTTTTTATATATATAATTTTTTGTTTATTTTTTTTCAAGTAAGCTCCCGTTTTATTCTCTTTGAAGTAGCATTGAGAGCCTCACAGACTCTTCAGCGGCATTTCCCAGCCGTCGCGTTTGTGTAAGCAAAATATACTCGAAGCCAAGTTTACGACTGCTACTGTGGCATAATTCTTGTAAAGACTTTAACGCATTTTTAATAATTTTTTATTGTCAACATTTTGAAAAGTTTCACCAGCCAGACGATATTTTTGCCGAGTCTTTGGGATTTCAACTTTGCTCATTGTTGCCCCAAAGCTTCACTTTAATTTCTTAATTCAGTCGGCGTCTGGACGAGCCTAAAAAAGTTATAAATACTTACTCTTACTGGAATCATAAAAAATTGTAAATTGAAATATAATACTGCCATGAAATTTCTTGCCGAAAAACACAACTTTTGGATTATTTGAATTGAAATGTTGCAACTCGAAAATTGGTTTTAATTCATGTTTATTTTATGTAATTACAGACTTTTACTTATTTACAAAAAATTAACAGTTATTAGTGTTAATTCAATACTGATGAATTATACAATTGGAATAAAAAATAATATTCGCCCAGTCGAAATATAATTTCATTGCTTTTGCGTTTGTTGTTTGAATTTGTAAAATAATATTAAAGGTTTTTGGCGAGGATTACGGCTATTTATTTATATTCAATTTACATTAATAAATTCGCCCAGCTTGCGTTATTTTTAACCGTTTTTTATATGCAAACTTCAATACTGCAAACATTAAAAGTGGCTTAAAAATGGCTTTACAAAAGTAAAAAAACAATATTTTGTACAGAAAAGCTTCAACGAATGGGCTTATAAAATGATTAAATACTGTATATATGTTGTGAATAAAAGAAATGAAACGAAATCAGAATACTTACAACAAAAAAAATACAGACAACAATGAGATACAAAAATGTTTAGAATCAAAGTTTGATATTGAGCTTGCTGCGAATATATATTTATATACGCTTTATGTGCACATACATATACATTTATCATATATTTTTATTTGTTTCATTGTTGCAACAGAGCATTTCCCAGTGAAGCCCTCTCAAATGATGCATTTTGTGCATTTTATATTGACAGAGGAAAATTTTCCACATTTTCATATGAATATGAATATGAGCATAAAAAATATTTAGCAAATAAAAAAAAAACGGAAAAGTTGCCATTGCAACGTATGTGCAGCTGATAGATGGGTACAAATAAAGTAAAAGGGAATGAAATTGAATTGTCACAGCTGCAATTTTTCAACTGTCAAATCAAAACATAAAACCAATTACTTTTAATGATTAATTACTTTTGAGAAGCGAAACGAGCAAATGTTGAAAACCACAAAATGATTTTGATTACGAGCCCTAGATGGGCTGGCTGGCTGGCTGGCAGGGTTGCAGTCAACTTTGAATTGATTTATGATGCGCACAACCCTCTTGACACGCACATACACACACAGCTGGCAGACCACGAGACGTATACTTAACCATACTCTTCAGTTGATATAAACTTAAGCCTAACCCGACGACATGCGAATCACCTTAAAATTCATAAGTTTGTCAAGCAGAAATTTACACACACGCACACACATCCTGATGTAAAGCAGCAGCTGAATGTCATTAACTATATGAGCCCAAGATATAATCCCCCGGTCGAGTCTCAAGGCGCGCAACATGGCGTATGCGTAATACAGCCGCCAAACTTTTCAGCGCTTCATTTTTTAAACATTTAACACACACACGCACACACACGAAGCTCTGAATGTGTTTGTGTGTATGTGTGTGTGTGTGTGTGTGAGGCGACAACTTTTCTCACTTTGGAGCTATGTTTTCTATGGCCGTGTTTCTATTTTTACCCATTTTAGTTGTCATCAAGGCTGCGGATTATGTGCCCCAAAATGTGAGTTTATGTTAAAAATTATGCAAAAGCGAGGCAATGAAAATGCTGATGAGGCGAGCTGTTGCTGATAATGTTTATGCTGATGGTAATGATGCCGCATAACACCAAACCAAATGGAAATGAGTTGAGGATAAACATAACTGCGTTTGTGTTTTTTATTTTTTATATGGCTTTTCCAAAAGCGACAACTAAAAAGTAACCAAATATTTTAATTGCACTCGGCCACAAGTGACCCAAATAGTTAGCGAAAAAGGGTTATTTTCGCAGCCCCTTTCAGCTGCTTAACTGACCAAACCGAAGAAGCAGAAAAACAAGCTCTTTCATCATATTAAACCCAGTTCACTTGAGCATGACGAATGAGTTTCTCAAGTTTGCCAATTTCAATAAAAATTTCAAGGTGTACCAGCTGCAGTTTACCAAAAAGTTTAACCATATAATATGGCCAAGTTATTTAATGTTTATTATAGCCAACCTGTTGGCTAATTTAAGTAAGTAATTTATAATGTCCTTTATAAGAAGTATTCTCAATTTATGGCCCACAATTCACGCGCTAGTCCAAAAACCCATAAAATTTTGTTTTATGTACAAGAATTTCCAGGCGCTAATTTATGAGCCAAGTCGATGGGAGAAAATTATTAGCTACGTTTTCGTGAGGAAATGAATAAAAAATCGATTTGCCGTTTTAATTTTGAGCACACTTTTTGTTCTTTACAGTTTCAGACTCATTTGTCGGCTTTGAATTACCTGCGGTTAACGGTAATTGACGATTCTCAATCGCAAGTTCTATAAATGGAAGCCCCTGAAAAGCGGAAGAGCCGACATGTGATATATGTATATCCGCAGGTCTCATAGCTTTATTGGTTTTGCGGTTTACTGGCGACATTGACGCAGGTGTCAGTTGATTATAGCTTAAGGTTTACTATTCAATTAAAGACATTGAATAGGTAGAAGTAATGATGTGAAATGGCAGCTGCTTGATGATATTTATTTAGAACATTTTGTCTAGATTAAAGTCAAAGGCTTAGAAACCAGTTAGGAATTGGCGTGAAATTAGCTAGGTCATTAATCTGATTGCCAATTGGATTTCATAGATTATAGAGATTATAGCGAGATACACAAGTAAATTATGCTAACAAAAATGAAGCGTTCTTAACCAAATTTAATGATGTTTAAAGCATATAATTTGTTTCTTCGCTTAGATATTAGATTGATATTTTTGTAAAAAGAATATTTTAAACTAAATTCATATTTTTATATATTATTATAAGCTCACGAAGCTTTTTTATTAAAAAATATATATAAAGTATTAATTTCATTGCATCTTTAAGAAATGCAAATAATATTTATGTAGGTCAAAAATAATTCTTAACAGTTCAGCTTATAATTTTCAATTTATATGTAAACATAAAGAAAATTAAAATGCATTTTCTATTTAAATTATTATAACGACCAAGAACTCAACATAATTATGTATTTGAAAACATAAAAATGGTGCTGCATTTTTAATTAAAATATTCAAAACTCTTCATTTGTGTAGTTAGTGATTCCAAGCTTACCCAATGTGCAACGGCATGTAAATTGAAAATTTAAAAAATGTCAATTTACATCACGCCTCCTGCGGCTGTTCGCTGTTAATCATGGCACACACGCGCGCACACACACACTCTAATCTAGTTGGGTGTTGCAAAAATATTCAAATGAGTTGCGGGCTGTCAATAGATGGAGATATATAAGTATGTTGGGTTCTCACAAGCCGCCGCACAACAACAAATGCAACAAACTGTGCACAATTTCCAAAATCAGAAGTCAGAAATCAGCCACGTGCACTTGAACTTGAGTTTGGTTCTTTCACACGAACTGCACTTGGCTTGTATTTGTTGGTCAAGAGAGTAATGTCAGGCTTCAAAATGCCGCGAAGACGTGACTTCAAACTGAGCCGAAGGCAACGCCAAAACGAACGTCGTCCGCACTGCACGAATGGAAAACGAACACTGACTCCGGCGCTGGATGCAATGAAAGTTAAGAACTGTGGCGCAAGCTCGAACAAGTTGCAAGCGCACATGTCCGCCCAACTTCGAGCCGAGACGAGCCGCGTCGAGCCGAGCCGAGGAGTTCTTCGTGTATTCTATGTTTTTTCTGCTTCGGCTGCCGCTGCTTATGATCATTGGCGCCCGTTCAAATAAAAGTGAATAAGAAACGAGTTCGATGTTAACATTATTCAAGACATTTAATCACAGTTAAACTGAACACTATCCCCGTCAGTAGAGTTTCGTGGCAACAGTGTTTTCCAAATTTTGTTTACTACGCCATCCATTAACAGGTGTCGTAGCAGGGCGGGTCGGGACCAATGTAGCCAGGATTAAACATAAAACAGGGAATGCGGCTAAGCAAGAAGAGTATAAAAAAAACTTATAAATACATTTATTAAACATTGAGCTCACCGAGGATCTTCAAGTCCTACATAGCCAAAGTTGTAGATTTGCATGTCTATTTTCGGCTTTAGGGATATTGAAGTCCTCAAACGTTGGACGGACAATTTGGGGGGAAAACCGGTTTTTAAACCTGTGTTGACTGGATGAGTTTTGGATTTCGACTGTACAAAAATTTTATATATTAACAAACATAATTCAAAATTTAGGATGACAGCAAAATGCAGGTGAACATATTTGGAGAAAAATGCAAAATCTACATAAATATATTTACCAATTTAATTTTTAATAAATATGAAATTTATTTTATTACATTAAATTAATTTAAAATGTGAATATAAATATATAGTATACTAATAATAATAATACAAATATTGAATATATTTTATTATTTTATTTGTAATAATTGTAATAATATTTGTAATAAAAGTAGTAATATGAAATTTATTTTATTGCATTACATTAATATAAAATGTGAATATAAATATACAAATACTAATAATAATAATAATACAAATATTGAATATATTTTATTTGCATTACATTAATATAAAATGTGAATATAAATATACAAATACTAATAATAATAATAATACAAATATTGAATATATTTTATTATTTTATTTGTACTAAATGTGCCTGCAAAGAGAACTTTTGTTAGCCGCCAACACACGAAGCACGCAAAGCAATGAAAATTCCGACCTGCCGCAATAAATTCCGCGCGCGAATGCCAAAACGAGAGTGAAATATCCTGAGCAGCCAAGCGCACAGCAGGACCAGCTTAAAGAGACGCAAGGAATAGAAATCAAGTGTGTGTGTGTGTGTGTGTG
Organism: Drosophila sordidula; assembly: GCA_035047465.1. Taxonomy (NCBI): domain Eukaryota; kingdom Metazoa; phylum Arthropoda; class Insecta; order Diptera; family Drosophilidae; genus Drosophila; species Drosophila sordidula. Next base: position 2,155,982 of record JAWNPQ010000090.1, on the reverse strand, counting down.
TGTGTGTGAAGTCGTGAGCGCCATAAATCGCGCTAAGCCAAAGCAAAACATAGCTGGCCAAGTCCCAGCGAAGAGCATCATGCATCGGGCATCAGGCAGGTGGCTGCCACAGCCTTTGACCTGACACAATGCTCTACATTCGATGTTTTTGTTGGCCCCCGCCCCCAACTCGGCTCGAGACGCGTCGGCGCAGTGGCAGCTCGAACCGAACAGCTGTTCGGCAGTTCGAGTCCTTACCTAGGACAACACAACTAGCGCAAGTCCTCGCAGCATCCACGCTGGATATAAACAATGCGTATAATGCATAAAACGTAATATTTTATTTGATTAAAAAATGTTTAAATATTTGAGAGGCACTAGCCAAACATATCTTTAGCCGTAATTCCGCCAAGTGTCACCCCATTGAAGGTGTCACCAGGTGGTCTATAAATACGAAAAATTCAGTTCCATAGTTCCTTTGGATCCTTCATATGGCACAGCTTACCTGATATACTTTATATTGATCGTTTACCAGCCACATGGGCACGAAGTGCAACAGGGGCTGCCACAGGGTCCGCAGGGGCCACAGCAAGGACCACAGGACGGACCACAGCAGGGACCACAGGAAGGACCACAGCAAGGACCACAGCACCTGCCCGCCGGAACCAGGCAGCCGGGCGGACAAGGTCCAACGTAAAAAGGATCAAATTTGCAAACGATAAGCATACTTAAATCCTATTTACACCGAGTCGCTCACTTCTTGGCAACTTTATTATAATGTATATTAGCTACAGTTTCAGCATTTTAGTTGATCGGTGGAAACGAGGACATGCATTATATTCTCACTTACTGAAGTCGTTGATTTTGGGCCGAAGATACGTGTGATTATTATGTCCTCAGCTCGCTCCTAGTTCTATTTTTTCATATTTTGGGTTGTTGACACACATACAATTTGAAAAATACTGACCGATTGTTAAGATAGACGAATCTATCACAGAAAACTAGCTTGCCCAAAGCCTACCAAGTTTTCACTTTTTTTATATATTAATATTTTGGGTATTGGATATAGTAAGAAAATGGGTTATGTACAACTAGATTAAGTTGCCACTAAGGTAGCAGAAAACTTGTTTAAATAAAATATACAACATTTTTAAAAAAAAAAAAAAAAAAAAAAAAAAAAAAAAAAAAAAAGAAAATGGGTTAAAATATATTTATAAATATTTTATTCTTGTGTATATATTTATATTTCAATGGAATCAAAAAATATTCATATTAAGCAAGTTTTTCAATAATATAGTTGCCTAAAAACAAAATGAAATGCAAGATTAGGCATTTTCTCAAAAAACCACGGGAAACTGAATTTAAAATTTAAAATCTAAAAAATTAATTCCATTCCGTTTTACATGTATTTTTTCATTCTTTAAGAATGCAAATTATCCATATTAAAGTAAACATTAGTATTATTGCTCAATTTGAGAGCACGTTTCCCCCTTAATCGTGACCGTTTTGAAACCTCCACACAAAATAAAGAAACAAAACTGTTTTAAATATTAACATTCATTTTTAATTATTTCATTTTTTTTACGTTTTTTTTTAATTGAGCTAATTCTAAATATAGATACACATATCTTAAGCCGTAGTCGGGAAGCAACTGAAACGGCGAAAGAGATTTCTCAGCAAGTTGCGAGCGGCCTAACTCACACTGCCTACCAAATCTCCTCAGTTCCGCTTAGCCGCAGTTACCGCAGTTAGCACCATTGCCAGCTGGGACCAGGACACCGGGTGGGCAGGGTCCAACGTAGAAGGGGTCAAATTTGCAAACGATCCACATTTTTCTCGATCCTTGATTCGCAGCAACGAGTCCTTATTGGTAAATACTTTATTCCTGCTGTAAATGGCGTTATTTAAAAAGATTATCAAACTTTTTTTTATGTGTACTCACTTGGCAGAAATTTTTTATTTTAGGCTTAGATATATGTATTCGTGATTATTTCTCTATTTTTTCATTTTACGAAAGATGTTATCAAGTCGAAATGTTCCAAAACAATGAACTTCGAAGCGACGGGCAAATGCCAGCCAGAAAATTTGTTTCAGCCTAGCCTACTAAGTTTTGGAAAATTTCAATTCGTATTTGGCCTAATCAACTGGCCTGCTTTGTTTAAAATCTCTTTAAATGTTTTTTTAATGTAGCTGTTATTTCCTGTGAACATCGGTGATTGAAGAGTTCTTTAAATATTTTTTACTAACCCATTGAAATATTTCACTATGTAAATTTAAACAAAATGTATCTTATATTATTAAATAATATATATTATTTATTTATTGTTAAGACAAAAAGTGACTGTGAAAAGGGTACAAATATAAAGTAAATATCATAAAATGGCCACGCCCACCCACTCAAACCTATTAAAATAACTACCATTAGAATCAACAAATTTGATTTGACCAGGTTCACAATTTATTTCATTCGTATATATACAATTCCATATTCAACGTGAAAATGCTTATTTGTTATGTCTACAAATATTATTTTATCTATTATATAAATTAGCTAATATTTAGTAAAAGAAAACCCGTCAGCTATTTTTTTATCTGCATTTCTTTACAGAAATTGTAAATTTGTAGCATATTTCAGCAAAGTGAAAATTCTTATTTATTATGTCTACAAATATTTAATCTATTATATAAATTAGCTAATATTTAGCTCTTTATCTTTATCTGCATTTATTCACAGAAATTGTAAACAATTAACCAAAATTAGTTTTTAATTATCTTTATTGACTGAGAATTTGGATATGAACATAACAAGGCAGATCTTGATTTATAACCACATATATCTTCAGCCGTAGTCAGAGAAACTTTCATCCAGCGTCACTTGAGGGAGCTGCAAGAAAGGGTGCACCTTAAGAACGATGTCCTGCAAGGCGACAAACAGTGCCTACCAAATTTGTTACTTAGGCGCAGCACCTTGGCCCGGCCGTCCGTTGAAGTCAGCAACAGCCCGGGTAGCAGCAGCCGCCACAGGGACCGCAGCCGCAGCAACCACCGGCGGGTACAAGGCAGCCGGGCGGACATGGACCAACATAGAAAGGGTCAAATTTGCAAACGATATACATATTTTAGTCACAGGTACTTTAGCTGCAAGAGATTTTAAGAAATAAATAAAGTTAAAAAAAAAAATAAATAAACTTTAACTCACTTGATACACTTTTTTTGAGCTGAAAATATATGCGAGAATAAATTGCTTAGTTCCGAATTAAAATTTGGATTTTTAATTCGTAAACTGATATGTTCACAGACCGAAACGTTGGATGGGAATGAGCTCTGCTACAAAACGATAGGCGTAGCTCCGAAAGCAAAGCCAGCTCGTGTTCTCCTAGCCAACTGTGTTGTACAACATTTTCAAACGACAAACAGTTGGACTGAACTGGACTTGCTCTTAAGACTCTTTCACATGCTTGGTTGCTTGCTCAGTGTTCCGGCCAGAACGAAACTATAGAGGTGCAGGTCCTGCCAGTGTATCGAAGGACTATCATCTGTCTTATTTTCCAACAGATTGCCCACTCTTGACTGCACGGCTGCACTTCCATGGTCTGGCTGAGGTCCTCGATTTGCGTTCCATTACGTCTCTTCGGAATGCGCGCTCGCAAAGAGTTCCATGCACCGGAAGAGGCAATGCCCAGCACGCTTCAGGACGGAACGGGGCTTTTGTAGTCGTTCAGTATTCAGCAGGGGTATGCCGTCGCCGGGCGTGACGCGGTCCAGGGCCTTGGTGCCCCGCTCGACGGTGTCGCAGAATGAGTTCGAGGCGTTGACCACCACCCGAGTTGCTGAGTGTGCCAAAATGAACAACAGTGAGAAGCCGCTCAGCACGCCGAGCGATTTGTGCGCAAACTCCATGTCTCAAAGGGGAACAGGACTTGTGCCAGTTGCGCACTCGTCCCGCAGAGCTATCATCCAAGCCGATCGTCGATCACTTCAATTTCGTATCACCAAACAGCTCATCGAGTGTTGTTGACTGCCAACTCAAAGCCCAGCTGATGTGCTGCCCAGATGTGCAATCACCAAAGCAATCGATCTGAGGAAACTCCGAATCCGCCGGCACACGGCTATCAGGGCATCGTCCACGGAGGCCGCATCGAGTGTGGGCCCGGTCTCAACGCGGGCGTGCGAAAAGGATTCGTGCGCCTCCAGGATGGCACTGCGCACCGCCGGCAGCATCTGCTCCATCGTGCAGGCCATCAGGGCGTCCATCGCTCGGCACATCCAGCGGCTGAGCCAGATATATGTTTCCCTGAATTCTACTATAATTACCAGCAATTAAAAGACAGCGCCGCGAGACGGAGCTACATTTTTGGATTCTATGCTTATACTCTTTAAATTTTTTGACTTGGCGGAATGCGGGAATATTTGTTTCTTGTGTTTTAATTACTGTTTGTTTCTTTTGTTTGCTGAATTAAGCAGGCCGAGCATTTGGAAACGAGAGAAAAAAATCTGATATTACTTCCAAAAAGTAAAGCAAAAGTAAAAAATTGGGGCCGCATATGATTGAAATATCAAACTGGTTTAAAATTTATTTCTAGTGTGATAACACAGTAAACTCTGGATATACCGTATATATCGCTTATATGACAGACAGCCCTCTTTTTATATTTTTCTACTACTATTCTACAACTACTACTACTACTCTTTTAATTTTTCAATCTTTGCTTTACAGCCTAACTGATTGATTACTTCAATTCGGCGACAAGCGTATTTCGACTGGACATTTTTATGGTTTATTGCAATGTGATAGCCGCGTTTTACATTCAATTTTTCCTATTTTTTTTTGCTCGTACTCTCACTTCCGGTGTTGCTCTCTTTCTTCTGGCCACAGGCGCAGTACCTCCTCTCGGCCATGCCCTTACAGCGATCCGGCCAGCCGCAGGGCAGAAAGCCCGAGTATATGCCATAGGGACAAGAGCCGCAAGAATTATCGGGATATGGGCCAACGTAGAAGGGATTCATGCGTTCGCTATTCGATGGGGATTCACCCATTTTACAGAGTTTCTATAGAGCTGGCAAACTTCCAGTACCCGCTGGTAATTAACTGCATTTTCTACTTACATCGGGCTATGGCAAGGCTCTGAAAGAAAAGATGTCCAGTCGGTTTTAAACAATTTTGTTGAATGAGCTTAAAATAACTTTTCCTCATAATCGAAACTTGAATGGGAAAGCAAAGGCAGCCTGATAGTCTCGAATTTTCATTACAAATGCAAAAATGCTTATTTTTAGCGAGTAGAAAATATGCTTTTATTGGTTTCTTGGTTTCGCAGAGTGTTTTGGTTTTGTGAATTTCTATTTGGCTATTGCTTTTGAGGTTGTTGTTGGTGCATTTTCCGAGCTATTTTTACAAGCTTCAAAATCTTGATCAGTATAGTGATGTTCCCCTTCGGCAGCTGGTGAACATCCGCCACAAGGCGATCGTGCTCCTGGACATGGTCCGCACTCCGCATTTGGACATTCATGTGGAGCCGTGCAGTCCGTATCACAGCAGGGCGGGTTGGGGCCAATATAGCCAGGATTAAATACAATAGGCATTGTGCGGAGTCTGATTCGATCGAATCTCTAAGGTTGCAGACCCAATAAAGATAGAGTATAATTTGAATATTCATGAAATGCGGGCACTTACCAGCGAAGATTAATGAAGCAGGTTGGTTCTATGGCAGGTGTTGTTGTGTGTCGAGAATGTGAAGTAAATAGATTTACTGGCCTGTCACATGGCTGAAAGCCTGCTTTAATGAAAGCAACTTAAAAGCCTGTCAGCTTTTAATAGCCACACTGCAGACACGCATTGACCCAATCACAATGGCTGCACCGGCCCGCAGCCCCGTTCTGGCGGACAGACAATGCGTATAATTATTTCATAATCGGGCAACACTTCATTTATGGTGACAAAAGCCTGCAGATGTGCAAAGCCCAAAGCCACGCCCCGGCGGGAGTCTATGACGGGCCGATAAATGGCACAGCCACAGTATAGTTGCAATATAAGCATTGAACTGCAAAATACCCTGTAAATTCCCTGATCGCAGAGGCAGCAATTTAAAAATTATAAAAATAAAATAAAATAAAAATTAAAATAAAATAAAAAAGAAGAAAATAAAGAGCTCTGATTAAAATCAGATTAGCAAATCAGTTGACTAGACAATATTCCCTCACTCCATTAAAAATAAACATAAATGCAAAAAGAAGAAAATAATACATTTTCTTATAAATATATAAAATAATAAATCGCTCATCTAAGGTTAAATAATGATTCAAACTAAATTTAAATAAATACTTTCTACCGATATTCTTATTCTTCTTATTATTTTGCTAGTGAAATATTTTACAAACAAATATAATATTCCACTTCGCAATTAAAAAAAATAAAAAAGAAGAAAAAGCTCTAGTTAAATTCAGATTAACAAATCAGTTGACTAGAAAATATTCCCTTACTCCATTAAAAATAAACACAAATGCAAAAAGAAGAAAATAATATATTTTCTTATAAATAATAAATCGCACATCTAAGGTTAAATAATGATGCAAGCTAAATTTAAATAAATATTTTCTACCGATATTCTAACTTTTTTTTCTTATTCTTGAATTCTTGCTAGTGAAATATTTTACACGCGAATATACCCTACAATCGCCCAAGTCAGTTATTACAGGGCATCGACAACAACATGCACACTGTAAGTTTTAACTCAAAATTAATGAATAATTAAGCCGCATTGGGGACCCGTTCGACCCATTGCTCGAACGGAAATGCAACATTTGCATAACTAACACAATGAACTACATTGAATGCGTTTGGTTTGAATGAATGCACTCGTATGGTATGTGTGCTGGCATTAGATATGCAAATTCGAATACTTTCCAACATAATTGGTACATAACGGCAATGCTTTTGTCAATTAATCAATCAATCAACGGCCGAAGCTGACAATGCCAATAATGACGCTGGGGAAGCAACTTGTCCAGGGTCTTACGAACTTCGGCAGCAAAGTGCACCTTGATGCATGTTAATGTCATCATTTTTGATCACTCGCAAAGCCCAGAATGTGCATTAACAACAACAACAACAACAACAACAGTGGCATTAGCATCATCGATGCGAATGTCAAGCCCCCGGAACATCAAACGCTGCCCCGCCCCTCTCCCGCCCAATGTTGTTGCTGCCACACATCAAAGTCGCGCGCGTTCTCCCTCTGTGTAATTCATATTCAAAGCGCATCGCGACACAGCGCGCTGCGGTTGCCATGGCCAAGGAGGGGGAAGGGGGGAAGGGGGCGGGACGGGGCCTCTCCGCTGTGTGCAACCGCGCGCACTGCTTTTAAGTGGCGGCCACTGGTCAGCGTGTGCCCCATTGCGTTGCACGTTGTGGGGCGCAGCACGCAGTTCGACTGACTTTGTCTATATGAATATATACATGCCTGTGTGGGTGTGTGTGGGTGTGTGGCTGGGCGTGCGTTTGTGTGAGAGAAGTGCGTCTTGTCGATGGTTCGCTGTGGCAATTGTGATCCGCAGTGACGCTTTGGCTTTGAAGCAAATCCGCATAATAATGTGCACTGAGAGAAAATGCCAGTAAAAAGAAAATTAGCGCTTACTATGTAGACAACACAATCACAATTTCATACAAATTTTAAAATGTAAAAGTCAAGTTTAAAGCTTACGCTTTAATTATGAGAAAGTTACAAGAAATTTAGCAAAATTCTTTAACCTTTTTAAAACAATATTAGTTTGTATTATATCATTTAACATTTTTTATATTTTTATTATCGAATATTAAAAGCTATATATAAGCAAGTCTTTTTCACTTCTAAGCATTAATTTGCAAATGAATAAAAATAACCCTTGAATATATTTATTATATTTATTTATTCATATTTTTGCCCATTACTAATTAAGTACCTCTTCTTTATTTATGAAAAAGTTAGCACAAAAAGCCAATATTATGTTATTAATTGTATTTTTTTTTTTTTTAATATGTTGATATCTTCAGTTTTAAGTATTATTTTGCAATTTAATACAACCCTTGAAATATATATTTTTATGCATATGTATTATAATATATACACACACGTATTAATGTGCTTACCCTAAGGCTATTAAACTGTAATTATTTCTAAGAACTTTTTCAGAGTTCTTGAGCACACTTGGCGCAAAGCGACATAAAAATATATATATTTATATAAGCAGCAAAAACCAATCGACTTTGTCTATACCACATCCGTTTATAGGTCTCTGCAAAGCGAGTTTCTTTCAATTTCTTTCTTCTTTTTTTTTTGTTGTCGTATAATTCCAGTTCTTGTTATAGTGTTGTCCGGGTAGTTCCTGGGTGCCTCGGTCGGGCCACGCGCAGCGGCCACTTGTCTCGTCGTAACTGTTTGAAATATGTTGTGGAGAAATGACAAAGTGACCGGAAGATGATACTGTAATAAAACAAACACACACACAGCCAACTCGTGGGCAGGACGGGGAGTTGGGGCTCGTGTTTGCCTAGGAAATAGCAGACGCGCGAGTACAATGGGTAAAACCATGCTGGAAATGAACATGGGCAACTGGACAATGTTTTATATGTGCTGTACGCTGTGCGTTTTCTATTTGTGTTGCTTTTCAAATTTTTTTCCTTTCCATTTTTTAGCCATTTATTTACAAATGAACAATATTTATGGCCTCTTTTTGAACTCTAACTACGTTTCGAAGAGTTCTATGCAATCTGCTGGGCGGCCAAACTTCCGTTCTCTCTTTTTGCTGTGCGTTCATAATTTCGTGGTTTTATTTTGGGTCCGGCGTATGTGGCATACGTAAATAGAATTTCGTTCTTGTCGCATAGTGTATTTATAAAAAGCAGCAAAACAATAAATATTTATGCTTTTGGTATGGTTTACGACGCTTTTGGCACGAGTTTAATGCATTCGATGGTTCAATCTTTATAAAAATTATGATAATTTGCCGGCAATTATGTGTTGCCAATAAAGAATTAAATACATTTATTATGTACGCTGCGTAGAGGTACAATCTGAGGTGCTATTATGAAAACAACAATTTTATGGATAAGTTGACTCAATAAATCTTCGTGAAACGATAAAGATCTTATTTGATGGGCATTGAAATTATAATAGCTAGGAAATGTTGGGTACCTTTTTTGAAAAACCAAGTTTTAATTATTCTTTCTCCTTAAAAGTTTTAATTGAAATAAAATGTATGTGTAATATGTAAATATGTACGTTTGTTTATGTTTGGGAACGAACTATTTTTAAATAACTAAGAAAAATGACAAATACGTTTATTTTTATTTATAACAATTACTCTTCCTATCTGATGATCTTCTTTGTGAATAGTTTTTAATTGCTCGAAGTTTATTTTTAGCATTCATTGCTATTTGGAATAATAAAAAATGAAGAGCCATTAGATACTAGAATCAAAGTTTAAACTTAAACTTGGCTACAGGCCGACTTCTTAAAACTCGACCATAATTAGAGTTGTCATGGGAAAAATTTATTACGCGCAATTGGGGCTGCCGTCAAACTGGGAGCACTAAATGCCGGCACTTAAGCGATCATAACTTTGGCCATGATAAATCGAACTGGAATCGCCCGCAGAGGCGACTCAAATCGTATGCAAAAGACAATGCGGCAAGTGGTCCGGGAAGCCGAGGGGGCAGGCAGAAGAAGAAGGTGCGGCTTGAGAGTGCAGAGCAAGAACCTGAAAGCTGAATGAAGGCAGATGCAGCTGGCACTGGATGAATTGGCCGGCCGTTGTCTGGGCAATCAGCGCTACCGGGCATGGAAAGTTGACGCACAGCGCCTCCCAAAAAACCGGATTCGGTTTCAATTGGCGCTGTGGCACTCCAGCTCTTCGCCAGGACGGACTGCGGCGGATGTCAGCTGGGGCGCTAAGGCGCTGAGGGGAAACTGTGGCTGTGGCAGCCTCTAAGCGCCTTGTTGCAACGCCTGTCTCGGCGCTGGGTGCTTGGCTGCCAGCAGTGTGGAGAGTTGAAATTGCCGCAATTGCGTGTCGACCACAATCTTAACCAGCAGCAGCAGCAGCAGCAGCCGGCAACTCCAGCCGAAAGTTCTAACTGACTGCTTGCCACTGCCACTGCGTCTTGGGTCGTTACCTTGCCCCCTCCCATTCGCTTACTGGTTCTGCCTGTCCGTCTGGCTGTCTGCTTCCTTTTGTTTTAATGAATAAGCTGGAACACCTGCTCGCTGCTCGTTGCCTGCTGCGAGATCTTCCCCTACGGCCCGTCTGTCGCCCGGACAGCTTGCCCCAAGTTGGGCGCTGCGTATGTGCTCTATCTCTGTGGCAGGCTCTTGTCATTCTTAATACGCTACATGTGTTGTGCGGCATGTGAGTTTTGAGCAACTTTGCTAAACCCTCTGTCAGTTCATCAGTAATTGTCATTGTCCTACAGTCAGCAGCAACTTTTGCCTCGTACCTTTTTTTCAACAAATTCAACAATCTATTCTATTATTTTATTCGAGCCAGTTGTTAGCTGGATTACGCTTTAATAATACATAAAAACTTTTATGCATGTTTTTCTCTATATAAAGCTATCCAGCTATATTACAAAATGTATCCTTTATTTAATTGTTCGAAACTTTACTCATATTAATGCATTGCTCTTCGTAAATTGAATCAAGTTAGTCAGAATTCGGTACATTGATTACACAAATAATTACAGCGAAAACAAAGTTTGACTCTTCTCCGTTAACAGCGCATTAAATTATCGAGTTGACTCACTTAAAATAATGACAACTTGTTTCGACACAAGTTTCATATTTGCATTGCCACACGATATGTCAGTTAAGTTTGCCGGTTTCGTCTGCATTTGATGCTTTAATTATAAAGTTGATTGCGTCGAAGGAGCCAGCAGGCAACAAGCGTAAAGTCAATAAATAACCTGTTCAAATGTCGTTAAGCGTAAAACTTTGATACTACCAGGCAAGCAGGCAGCTGCGCGACTCTTATAAGGTTCATTCATTAAAAGACGCCTCACCTGAACGCCCTCTTTCGAACTGGGTAGGCAACCCTGACATTGAAACCGGCCGTTAGCCGCTGCAAGTGGCCGCATAAAAACCTCGTTTGGGCCACTTGGCTGCCTGCCCTATCGCCGGCTCATCGCAGACGCCGCGAAGAGCCCTCGACATGGACAATTGACGGCAACAATGCATAACGAGGATAAGTGCTAGGAAGGAATACGTCGGCCAGCGAGCGAGAGAGAGAGAGGGAGAGACGGACGTGGCAATCTGGCGATAGCGCAAAAAGCACGCACATATGCGCGAAACATTGGCCTGAACAATCACCCCAAGACCCCAAAAAGAATAAGAAAGAAACGTTTTCATTGAAAGCGTCGAAGATTGAATACCCTGCTGGAGATAAAAATATGTATATTAAAAAATAAATTTGGCCCAACAAAATATATAATATAATATATAAATAGCTTTAGAATCAAAGAGTATAATTAAATTATGTTCAGACAGTTTTTATATATGCATGTATATGTCCGATCTGTATTTATGCGTTACACGTCGCACGATAAATTTCAAATACTCGCCGCCAGAAAGCAAAAACTCGAACCGCCTGTAAATTGAGTTGTAAGGCGAGTGTGTGCTATTTCCATCAGTCGACAGTAGTAAATAAATTAAAGGACTAAAGGACTCATCGCAACATCGATTGACGACGAATTCGATTACGAAGCGAAGTTCTTTGAGTGCACTTTAAGCCAGCCCCGAATCCCAGCAGAAGGCCAAAAGCCATTGCAAATAATTACAGAGCAGCAGCGAAGCGAACACGCTCAGGTGGCAAGTGGCAATGATGATGATAATGATGATGTTGCAAGACAATTAAATTGGTGTGTGGCAAAATTTAATGTCGGCAAATCAAAGCAATTTTACTTAGTACTTTCCCTCACGCTCTCGCAAACTGTCTGTCTCCCTCTCTCTCCCTCCCTCTCTCTGTCTCTCGGACAATTATAGAGCACGACATTGCACTCTTCCTGCTGCTGGCAAAGTATAAACTGCTCGTTGTCAACTCATTGTCAACTCGCTCGTTGCAAGTTTTGCGGCAAATAATTTCTTCTTCTTCTTCTTCTTCTTCTTGGCGCTTTTTTCCATTTCTTTTTTCAGTGCTTGCTGCTGCGGACATTTTTAATAAGTTGCCTGGCAGCCGTCGCACGTCGCAGCAGCAGCAACAACAAAAGCAAACATTGCAACTGCCAAGTTGAAAATGAAATTCGTGGCACGAATAGATTTCCAAACATATGAGCAAAAGAGGAAACAGACATAAGGACGGACGGACAGTGGGACGGAGGCACAAAGCACGTCGACTATGACAGAAATTCGAAAATGAAGCAATTTACTTGTATATTTGATACGGCCGGCCATGGACAGTTGTCACACTACTCTACGGTCGGATGGGAACCGAAACTGCAACTGCAACTGGCCACCAGGCAGCCGACAGCTTATTAAGTCGTGCCCCCCTGCTCCACTCTTTCGCCTGAGTTAATAATTAGCAGTGCATATCTGTGCACATTTTATGAATTACTTTCGTAATTGGTTTTCTTCTCCAGCCAACACTGAAGGAGTTGTGAATTTCCACTTCTCTCTTTTAAAGTTCAAGTAACTGGTTTTTGTAACTTTGTATATAGTTTAAGAGCTTCTTGTAACAACTTAATTCAATCTTCACAAAAAATTACAAACATTTTGGCATGTACATTTTAAAGTGAACTAGAATTTCATAGCTGTGTTCCATATGAAATGATTAAAGAAAATTGCCCAATAACATTTTTCACTCTTAAAAATAAAACAAGAAAAAATACAGGTGTTTTGGAAGCAACAAGCACAATATTATATATTCTTGTAGATATTGATCAAAAATACTTTATGGTTTAAAAAAAGCTCTTTATTATTTAGAAAAAAAATATAAATAAATAAATTTATAAAATAAAATTGAGAATGCTTTTATTTCAATTTTAGTCAGGTGATTTTTCTATAAATGTCTTTTATTTGTTTCGGAACATTTCGCAGTTGATTTTCACACATGTGAAATATGAATTTTGAGATTTTCAGCATGTTTATTTTAGAATATTTAAGGTGCTTAGTGCTTATAAACTCTCGCACGTGCCCATAGCAATTACTTTGGCATGACAAAACCCTTCCAATTAACGCCCCAGGCCCGGGCACATAATGGGGTATAGAAGCCCCATTCCGGGCAAGCATCTTGAGCATTTTCGACTTGCAATGGCGCTAAAGCGCAGAAAACCTATAAAGAAAATGCCAAAAACTAAAGGCAAAGTGCCAGCCCCACTAACCAGTAAACCACCAACGCACACACACACACACACCAAGCCATCGAAATGGGGCCCCCATAGACCAGAAGTTGAGCCTAGGCGGCAATATGGCTGCCAGCTGGCGTAATGGCGCTGCCTAAAAGATGGCGCAAATAATGAAAGCAACGCTAATACTACGTGCAAAATGGTTTTCGGCAGACGCCGTTTCTAGTGCTGCACATTCACATTGCGTATACGTAACGTTGTCACCGTCGGGGCTCAGCTTATGCAATGCAATTTCCATTTACATAAATTCGCGCATGTGTGTTTCTGTGTGTGTGTGTGGGTGTGTGTGTGTCGCTTCGAAAAGCAAACCTACTAGAAAACTTTTACCTTGTTGTCTTCTATGTCAATTTGCTGGTAAAATTACCTTTTTGTTAATAGTTGCGGACGCGTGGGGGGCGCAAACATTAAAAGTAATACAAATGTTGCCTAAACGAAACGCGCCAACAACAACAACAGCAAAAATAATAAGGACAATAACAACCCCAGCAGCAAGTGCAGCGCAAGCACTTACATTAAAACAACGGTAAATGCTTATTTAACTAATTTTGCAACATGTTTGCAAATATTTAGAATGCAACAGCTGCATAAGTGCGAGGGACACTTGAATAGTTTCTTAGAAGTTCAACTATGGAAGTTGCCTAAGAATATTATTTATTAAGATGATAGAATAAATTAATTATGACTAAATATAGCTTGGCTAAAAAGGGAATAGTTGCATTTTTTTTTTTTTAATTCAAAGTAAAAAGTAATTTTACGGATATTTTACTGATTAACATACACTTTTAAAACCACAATTATTTTTCCAGGTACCTTTTGCACAGTACTTGTGGCAGCCCTCGTGTAAGCAAGCAGATAAATAGGCAACAGTAGAGCAAAGACGGTTAAGTAGTACTTTAGTTTTTAGCTGCACGCATGTAGCATGTACGTACATATATGAGCGTGCGTTTGTTGCTGCTTATCTGTCCCAGATTCCACACCTTCCCCTACTTACTTGACGCCGCGAAACCGCGAGTCAGGTGTAGGAAACTTTGCAAATTAATGCCGCTTGCTTAACCGTCAAATGAACCCACAGATTCAAAACTACTTCGGGCTCATCAACTCGTGCGGGCGCCTGTCTGGCACATCGAGGTGCTGGATTCTGGAGGAGGGGTCTGGCCACTTAACGCCTTGATTTTGCTCACCCAATTTTGAGCTGATTAACACACATTATCCTCCTGAAATTGCCATCTAATTAGCATTGTGTTCTTATCATGTTTCAAGGGCACTTTTTACACACACACACACAAACACACATAACTCGTTTTGACTTGTAAATGGCGCGAAATGTCGCGCTTGGATAAATAACAATAACGCCGAAAAGTGTGTATACACTGTGCTCGCAAGCACGTGAGCCAATTAATTAATACTTAAAACTACCAAAGAGAAATATTTTCTGAAAGCATTTATGTGAGCTGTCCAAACCAAAGGAAAGCCGGCAATGACAACCTCTGGCTGAGCTGAACGAGTGAAATAAACGTACGACTAGGAGATATCCTGTACTAAGATCAGAAGTTAAAATCCATTTCATTATTTTCAATATAACTCAACTTTACGTTCGCCAAATATATAGAAAATAGGTATTTCTCGATATTATTATTTAAAATATAAATTCTTTTTAAAAAATTCATTTTTTTTTTTTTGATCTTTAAAATAACTCTATATTAATATATTAAAAAATATATAAAATATTTATATATAATAATGGATATTATTTTATTCATTAGTACTAATCGTAAGCCAATTTTTGAAAAATTGAATATTGTTTAACGTGCTAAAATGCTATAGCCCTGGTTTTTAACTAACTACAATATTTATTAATGTTGTAAAAAGGTTTGAATTTATCGATATCATCGTTGATAAGCCACAATCCAATTTTCGTGCTCTAATTGATATCCTTTGGATCCCATGGCAATTATTTATCAATAAAGTCATCCTTAATATTTCTACTGATATGCCTGAATCGCCGTTGGCAGCAGACTGCGTATGCGCCGTGTCCTTTCTTTGTAAATAACTGAAGCTTATTAAATGCCGTCACTTGACACATTTAATTAACAGACACGAACAACTTATAATTGCTCCAACGACACACACACACTCACACACACAGTCACACCAAACGCAGAGATGCGAATGCAAGGCAATTGTTTTCGCCAGGCATCTCTGGTCTGGCTGACTGACTGACCGACCGCCCGGCCTGGTCAATGAGTGCGAAAAAAATATTCAACAGACACTCGATTTAATTGCAAGAACACGCACAACGTTCAGGCCAAGTAACTGATTTCATTTCAAGCATTTTCCCCTGGAGAAACATTAATGATAGTACGGGCATATTAAGGAGCTAACGGGATTTTCAACCATTTTCATTACAATTTATTTGCTGCGACTATGGAAAAGTCGATTGTCATAAAAGGATCAGCTTGCCAATGGGACTAGCTGGCGAATCTGCCCTATAAAGGAATATTATCTAAGTAATATAGTGACGACAGGTTTAAATGCATAACTAATTGAGAGACGAAGGCATTAACAGAAATTTATTCCTCATGAATTTTCATGTTGTGTTTTCATGTGTTATGACAGTAAACAAAATTAACATATCTACAAATCTCCTTTTGTGTATTATTATGTGCTATACTTGAAACTATTTCAAGTACACATGGTAACTATTTCTGACTGCCGAATACACGTTTTTGCACAGTGCAAGGGAATAACCATCTATCCAATTTCGTTTTTTAAATACGCCTAAGCCCCGCACAAAGCCTGCACTCCATTTATTTTTTAAAGTCAATTAAATTCCGCATGCTGGCACTAATCAACGGCTGCTATTTATGGCCAGGGCTCTGGTTGTGCTGTTTATGGCCGCAAGGCTAAGTCTGCAGCCGCATTTTTGGGTCAAGGCTGTTACCAGATAAACGGAGCACAGTGCCTCGATGAGGATTGTCTGACTGAAACTACAAAAAAACAAAAAAAACAAAAAAAAAAAGAAAAAAAAAACCGAGACTGCGACTGAGGCTAAACTGGCTGCTGGATTTGCCAAAAACATGCCGGCAAGCGAAATGAAGCTATGTAAAATGCTTTGAAACATGGACAGAGGCGCCCACTCGCCACACATGTGAGCATTAGGGACTGGCTCCGAAAATAGAGAAATAATATATTTATTAAAAATTGTTTGTTTCGAGCTTCAGTGCACTTTATGGCTTAGCGCTCGGCTATTATTATTTATTGTTGGCAAACACACACACACACACGCACACACGCTTTCTGGCACATATTGCCCCAACAGCACAATGCATAGTCCGACGAATTTCGCTGCATACTTTCGGGCGCCTTTTGCGGTTTGAATTTAATTAACGACCAAAACTTCTTGGCCAAACCAGAAAACTTTACGTATTTGTTTTAATAATTTTAATTAAGGCACGGCCATCATGCAATTAGATATTTTCGCATCCACGCTAATGAGTAGCCCCGCGTTTTGTCAGCCAAGTGTCAAAAGGACCGCAATCAAATTGCCGAGCGGTGGGTCACGCTCCAATCGCCGCCTCATTGCAATGCAAACGGCATTTGTGACTTTTGAGCTGATTGCTCGCGCCGCAGCTAAAACTAATTAAAGCCCCTGCCCCTGCCAGCCTCCGCCAAAAATGCCTGAACAGCCGTCAAGTTGCGGGAACGGGAAAAGCGCAGCGGGGGTAATTATATTCGTATGCAGTAAGCAAAACGCACTAAAGTAAGCAAACACGCAGCGTCAATGCAACTGTTAATTCAACTTGCCCGCCAATTAGCGTGCGGTCACATTGTGCGTTAATCGGCTGCGTTCCCAAAAACAGATTCGCGATGAAATCAACTATATTTCAATTTATTTTAAAAGTTATAGGAGATATTCATATAATCAACATTTTTTGTATATGTTTTTATTTTATTTTTATTTTTTTTATTTTTTTCTTTTTTGATTTCAATCTGATTCTTTATTGCAGCTTATTGTCCTAAACTCTATAGCGCATTTTTAAATAAAATTGGCTTTAAAACTATGACTATACTTAAATTTACTATTTAAATTTTTTTATTTTTATTTTTTTAAGGGTCTAAGGGGTCTTCGCCTGTTTTTATTGATTTTATATTTTGGTTTTCTTATTTATTTACAACAATCATTTTCTTCAAATACGAGTTAACAACACTTTATTTCTTGACCAACACTTAATATAAAAAGGTTTCACGGATCAGAGTTCAACTTAAGTCAAACGATATTCTTCCAAGTGAACTAAGTTTACCGACAGGAACTTTGCCAGGCCGAAGGTAACTTTCACTTTAGCTAAGTTAAATTGTTCTCTACAGCTTGTTCTTCTCTTTACTTCCTCTTAAGACAGTTTTACGCTTTGACTTATGATCATGTTCGCCGTCAATTCAATAAGCTTGTTGTGCCCCCACCTCCCCACTTGCGGAGGAAAAAAAAAAAAACAACCCCGTTGTCAGCCCTGGCCCCATGTCAATGCCAATTTCCCTTTTATGCACAACTTAACAGAGCTTATTGCTTTTTACTCTTCATTGCGCATAAATTTAGCATATACAATACGCATGATATGCTGCCAGAGACCAGCGCCGCCCAGTTTTATGCGCTTTTGTCTGCCTCAAGCCCCGCCCGGCCACTCCCCCCGCCCTTAGCCACTACAATATGTGCAGTCAATCGAGCGCTGGCTGGGACAGGGGAGCACGCGTGTGCCCTGGAGGCGGGCGAAGATGCTGCGAGTCTCATTAGAGCCAGCTGAGTTTGACTTCAGGTAATCTGCATACAAAGCGCCTGCTGCAGTCCTCGTTTACCGCCCCCCCCCCCCTTACCCACTGTGCAGTGTCGGTTGCGAGCGCACGTTCCGCGGCTAAAAGAAGATATGGCCATAATGGGGGGTGAAAAAGAACTAACTGCATTTAAGGCAAACAAAATGAGCGCCACGTAGCGCTAAACATAAAATTATGCATGTGTGCAGGGCTCCCACTTCCCCCTTCCCCCCTCTCCCTCCCCCACCTCTTGCATTCTTTTTTGCTCACTTTTTGCCCACTGTGGCAAGTGAAAGCAACGCAAACGGAAATAATTCAAGTGCAATGCAAATCATGACACGGCCACGTTCAGGTAATTGTGTGTTTACCAAAAGAGGAACAGGAAGTCGGGGCGAGAAATTGCGGAGGGAAATAAAATGGCCAAACGGAAATGAGCAAACACATTGCGCGCGTAAGTGTGCCCAGAGTTAAATCAATTTGGGGTTGACCAGTGCACTTATTAAAAGGCAAACGGTTAATGCAAACGGTTTGCTAAAGCTTATTTCATATCAGTTCGATTTCGCTGTAAAGTTCAAGGTAAAGCGATATGAAATGACAAGAGTCCAAATTTATTGCATTAAAAGTAAAGTTTTTAACCTATTTATCAATTGAACGGTCGATTAATAAACCATTAAAACAACTAGCTGTCTGTCATGTACCGAATATTTTATACACTTTTATTAGTGCCCCCAGGCGATAAATTCTACATAACCGATTCTATTCATCGACATATTTATAAGAATTTACTTTGACCATAAAAATATAATAGTAGCCAAATTTAATTAAAAATACATTTTTGTTGAATAGGTATTTATTTAAAAAATGCGTTAAACTCTTTTGAATTAACTCGATGGGGAAAAAATTCAAGCAATATTTCTAGAGAAAACATGCAAAATTTACTTTTATTTTCAATTTTGTTTTTATATATATAACCTAATAATAAAACCAATATTTATCTAATTAATCCGACCGAGAATATTTGCATCTCAACTTGATTTCTTATAGTACCCTCTGGAAGGGCAAACGCGATTGCAGCACGATGCTCTCCAATAAACTGCATTGTAAATGGGCTATAGTGTGATTACTGGTATGACAGATAATAATAGGCCATAATCTGAATAATCGTTCTCGTTTACGGTCACTTAAGCCCCAATGCGGCTGGTTATTGCATTCATTCATTTATTAATATTTGATTGCTCCTGGCCCCGTGCTGCATTTAATGATTGGCTTTCAACATAAAAAACAAAACCAACAAAAAGCTGTCCGAGGCGCTACACAAATATTTGCCGTATATATGAAATTTTCTTATGCAAGCTCCCGAGGCCTCCCACCCCTCCCCCAGGCGCACTTATCAGCGGCTGCTGCATTCAGTTTTATTCAATTCAATTTGAAGAGTTCAACAAGAAGACAGCAGGACAGGAAAGTGAGTTGGGGCACCATTTATATAAAGTAAATAGACCAATAGACTGTCAGACGGAGGGAGAGAAAGAGCAGATAGTGAAAATAAGTATAAATATACAAACAAACAAACTTTTTGAGACCTGCCCCAACCATAAAAATGCTTTAAAAAAGCTGCAAATAAGAAAATGGATAAATGTAAATGCGTCGTATTTTCACAGTTGGAACATCTATCAAATGCTGTGTTGATTTTCAAGCAAAGCCCAAACGTGTGTGCGTGTGTGTGTGTGTGTGCTTGTGTGTGTGGCACAATAAGATAAGACTGCAAATTCGACTGCTGTGCGAACTGCATGAGAAATGATATGTGGGCAAGCAATACTTGACTCAAACAGCAACAACAAAAATATAGTAAAAATCTTATTACGTTATATGGTAAGTGAAAAACGTTGTGTCCTTGTGTGTGTGTGTGTGTGTGTGCGTCTTTGGGTCTCTTGTAAATCACTTCGTTAAGTAGATTTGTATAAAGGCTTTTGGCTTTGCTGACCCAAGACAGATTTGCAAAAAATTGAATTAGTTCGAAGTTTTTCGGTAGAAAAAATTGTTTAAGCAGCTGGCTTTAGGTACAAAATTGAAAGATGTATTAAGCTGTATTCCTCATGAGCCTCAAACATGTTTTATTTTTTTCTTGCATATCATTTGCACAGTCTCGACATTTCTTTTGTCAACTTTCACTTTTTATGGCATTTAATTTCCTTTTTGTGCTCATCATTTACAATAATGCCAAACGAAAAAATTAACATAAATTTGCTATTTTCCAGCAGTTTAGCAAGGGCACAAAAAAAAATAAGTTCAAGAAAAACAAATAAAAATGCAAGAAAACCAACAAACACAAAACAATAGAAATAAAAAAAGGCAAAAAAAAAGAATAATAACAAAAAATTGCTAAACAGAATTACTTAACTATAAGATATCTTACAAAATTTCATTTTATAATATAATAAGTTACAAATTTGGCGTGAAAATATTGAGAAATATTTGTGAGATGAAAGAGATAGAGTTGAAAGATTTTTGAGAAATTAATACAAGAGTTTATGCAAGGTATTTAGAAGAATATTTTTTGTTTTAATATAATTTCATGTGCAAAATTTCAACTTACAAGATAACCAACATACACCATTCATTGAGGCGATAGGGTATTTTCAAGCAGAACACGAAGACTGGCGCGCCTTGAATTATGCTAAAGTTTTTGCCCGTCTACTGTTTACTGCCCGTTAGCTTGACAAAGTCGACACTTTAAGACCTTTTGGTAACACGACATTTAAAAAAGAGAAAAGAAAACACAATATTAAGATTTATTCGCTATGATTAAGTGACTTTGAACGCCTTTAGCTATATTGAATTTGATTTACGCGTTTCTAATTGAAAGACAAACATTGAAATTGACTGAGAAATAAACAACCAAATAGCTTAAACAAATACACAACACCTTAAGCAACAATTGCCTAACTCAATTCATCAGTAGCGGAAATGAAATCAGCAACCGAAATCACATAAAATCTATATGGATTTCTAAGCTTCTTTCATTTGATATGTGTTCTTTCAGTTATTCGTGTGGCAAATGCAATAGATCAACTGGGTAATAGGAGGTGCCAGCCCATAGTAAAGTAGATTTATTACAATATAAATGGCTTTTAAATACAAATTACAATTCTCTGAAGTGAAACAGGAGCAAAAACAATTGTTTTTGTGCAACACATTCAGCTCAATAAATTTTGGCAACAAATTTAGCTGCACAACACCCACAAAGAATGTGTGTAAAACATCGGCAACTCAACTAAGGACCGAATGTTTTTAGTTCTAAACAGCTACAACAAAATTACAATGTTCGAACACAAAAACTGGATTATATATAAGATATACGTTTATAGTCACTAACAAAAATGTATAGAATGTGTTTACAATTTAGGTAGCTGCTACGAAAAAATCAAGTCCGAATGCTGAACTCAAGAATGCCCGACTGGAAGATACGATGTTATCAGGTCTAAAGTGCCCAAGAAAATGGCTTCAGCATCGATATTTATCTCTTAAATCTAAATGATTATATTAATTTATTGATATTATATAGATTAAGCTTATCTATTATACTTATTTATGATCTTGGGGTAAATTTGTTTCCACTGTAAGCAGACTTGACCTGAAATAAATAAGTTTGAAATTCGATATTTATCTTTTTTTTTTTTTTTTTTTTTTTTTAAATTTTTAAAATGTTGTATATTTTATTTAAACAAGTTTTCTGCTACCTTAGTGGCAACTTAATCTAGTTGTACATTTAGGGGAAAAAACGATTGATCACAGCTGATACTTATATAAGATTTATGATTATATATATGGGCAAATGTATATTATTTACAGAATTTACAAGGAGAAGGTTATTTTAAATATTACTGTAGGAACCTGGTAGAGAGATCCAATGGATGGCACCTTTTGAGTCTTCTCTTTCTTGGTTTGGCAGTTAGTCGTTTGGCTAGAACGTTAGGGTGACCACCAAGGCGTAGTAGGTAATTCGATGCAAGTAGTTGCATTACATCAATTTGTATAAAGTATTAGAAATTATAAATACAAAAGATAAACAGCCTATGTTAATCAAAAAGTTGCATTGCGAATAGTTTTTATATTTAATGCAAATGTATCACAGATGTGTCTCTCTGTCTATTTCACACATTTGCACAACTTTATAACACCAGCTTAGCCCATATTTAATCTGTACAGGGTATAGAAATAAAACCCCTACGTATAATCTTTATGTCTGTCTGCAACTGTTTGTTCTGACAGCTGCTTTGGGTGTGGTTTGGGTTTCAGGGCATATGAGTTGGAAGTTCGGTTTCTGTTATGTTTTGTTTTGTCCCCGCCCCCCTCCCCTCTCTAGCTCCCGCTGCAGTGTGAAAATTGCATGAAGATTGCATGTGTTAGTTTTTGCAAATATTTATATCCATAATATTTTTTGTTGGCATTTGTGTTGGGAGTCTGTGTGTGTGTGTGTGTGTGTGTGTGTGTGGGTGTACTCGTTTTGTGGGTTTACACAAATGATGTTTGCGGAGTGTTTTGTGAGTGGCAGCACCGTCTGTGGCTGGCAGCACCAGTTAGATTATAATAGATTGCAGCTGACAACAATTGAAAGACTCGAACAGCTCAACAAAACGGGAATTATCGAACGTAAATTATTTAGCTTTGTGTCAATTTAATGGCATCCCTTAGAATTGCTCTATTCAATGAAGTAATTAATATAATAGAAAATATAAAAATTATTTATAAGTATACAGCAAATGTAAAAAAAATATTATAAATATGATTAAAATAAAATAAAATAATTTTATATTACGCATCTCATCATTTCGTTGTTCTCACATCTCAATTCCCGGATATATTGGCAAACGCAAGCGTACATTACTTTCAATTTAGCAATAACCGTTCAATCATGACTGCTAATCAAGTGTTTGAACAGTGCACACCAAATGGAACTTGCGCTCAATTCCAGGCCCTGGTTCACCATAAACCCCCCTCCCCCACAAACCCTCCCATAAAGCCCCATAAATCACGTGCAAATGACGCTGCCAGGGATCGGGGCGTCACAGCCGCAAGGCGGCCCAGGATCCTATATTATGGCCTGGCAACAGCGACTGTCATTCCCAATGTGAATGTGAATGTGAATGCACAATTATAGCCGCTTCGCTAGCTCGTAAAGCAACAACAACAACAATAACAACAATAACAATGGCAAGTCACAATTTGCCTTGCCTTGGCCACGTCACAACGATGACTTTGTTGCAGAAACCAGCGACATCAATAAAATAAACACTGTCAATGCTGGTTGGCTGGATGGATGGATGAATGGCTGGTTTGGTTGCCTGCCTGGTTGGCTGGATAAATGGATGTTTAGGATGCTGGTAAGCAGCGGCTGCACAATTGAACTCGCGACATTTGCTCCTTGCTGTCGTTTTCACTTTGACTTTTATCTATTGACATAATATTTCTATACCCTCGCAGGGGTATAACGATTTTGACACGAAATGTGTGACAATTTCGAAATGTGATAATTTCGATACCATAAATATATAACATAAATATATTGTTATATAGTTGCAGGTAGTTAAAAAGTCGAACTTTTTGATTTTCAAATTATAATTATAAAACATTCAAGTGAAATATCTTATCACGAGATAATGTTGATCTTCTATTTCCCGGCAAGGGTATTCAATCCTCGACATTGCAAGGACACCTGCGCTTCCCACCTTTTTTTTTACGCTTTTGTCGCCACAGGCGGGTGTTGAGCCGGGGTTTTATGCAGGCTCAGGGCACTCAGTCAGTCAGTCAGCCAGTTAGTCAGTGTGTGGGTGATTGAGCTGGTCTAATGGCTTTGTGTTGACGGCCTGCATAGATTTAGGAGCGGCATTTGCAACATTGTGCGCCAGCAGGAGAGAGAAATGCCATTAGAGCCAATAAATGGATGTGTACGGGAATAGAAACTAGAATATGGGAATATATGCTGCAAATTATTTAGGGTTTATTTTGTACACTCTTTCTTTGTAAACAGATAAATATGGATTAAGCATATTTTTAAAGACTTTAATGTTGATAGATCGACCAAAACTGTAATGGATTTTAAGCTTTTATTCCATTCAATTGTTAAAATCGTTTGTAACTCCGTTCTTATGGAGTGTCCCTTTTTGATAATCGCTCACTAAATGATAAAAAATATTTGCATATATTTTTATCATATATATAAAAAATATTTGCATATATTTTTATCATTTTACCTCTTATTGGGCTTTCTTCATTATTAATCTTTTTATAAAACTGTTTTTTTTGAATTTAATACAAAAAGTATTTTTTTTATGTTTTTTATTTCACCCACCCTAATAGCTTTAAATGCAAGCGTATGCTATGCACTAATATCATGGGAAGGCACAGTTAAATTTTATGCAGCTCCTCATCAATTACTCAAGCAGGAACACACACATGTATATATCCACATATAAAGTATCACTCACACTTTTAGTTTATGGGCAGGGGAAGCGCAAACGCTGACATTTATTGCTCGTTTAAAGCGAAAATAAAATAAAAGTGGGGCACGAAGGAGGTCTGAGTATTTTGCTATAAATGCCAGTTCGGCTAAATATATAGTATAACATATATACATATATTAGAAAAGAGTCGAATTTTATATAAAATATATTTAATCAAAAGATGTTTTAGAAAAAAATTGTAATTTATATTTTTCCAATTATCTCATTAACTAATTCAAGTAATTCTTTTTAGGAAATTGATACGTTTAAACTTTTATATAATTTTTTTAATAATATATTTTATTGTTTAAATATTTCAGTAATATATCAACTAAATTTAACAGGGTTATTTTTATTTATAATATATAAAATAATTTGCTTAATTTTATTTTCCAGCTGCCATTTTAAATTAAGTTCTTTTGGACACAGAAAGTGTTTATTGAACAAATTGCATACGAGTTCATTATTATTGTTAACAAGCAAATTCAATATTTTTTTCTTTTCCGAAATTATATACGAGTGATTCTGTCTGCCCTTTCACGTTACTTCCCCGGCGTCTTCCCATGCACAAAACTTTTGCAAATAAAGCAGTTTATTGTGCCAGTGGGATTTATAATCCACACAAGCGTTATAAATGCTGCTGTTGCTCCGCCTCCACCTACGGCACGGAATCACTTTAAAAATAAGGAGGGAGTCGGAGTCGGAGCCGGGGGGAAGGAGCCAAAGGCTGAGCCACATCCTGAAACTGGTTCGGTTCTCGGGAGCTGCCGCTGTCCGAGGCGCAGCATTTCAAATTAAAAGCATTTGCCGTTTTTATTGCTGTGTCTGCAGTTCGTTTTTTCATGTTTTTATTTATTTTTGCCTGTCTTCCTCTTCTTTTCTCTGTCGCTGGACATACAAATTTTTATGTCCATTTCGCTTTATTTCACACTTTCTTGTTTATTATTGCAGTGCTCGACCCCAAGGAAAATTAAGCGTTTGACCTTTTTTGCACGGCCTTCTTTGCATTTACAATAATGTTGTTGCCATTGATTTATATGCACAGACTTTTCGGTGGTAACCCTTTAGCCCTCGCCCTGGTTAAATCTTTTTCTCTCCCTCTGCCCGACCCTGTTGCGACTTAAATGCTAACTTAATTGTTGTGCCAGCGCCTAAAAGCAGGCAATTTGCCCGTTTTACGCTCTCTGCTTCCCCAAGACGTCAGCATTTAAAAGAAAAACACGCTTTCCATTTAAACAGTTAATTAAGCACCAAATCATTTCCCAACTTGCATTGAGTGCGAGCCATTTGAGCTGGCCCCTTAAATTTGCAACGGCTTTTAGATTGCGCCCTAATGTGTTCAAAGGCTTTGGGGGCAGAGGTCACAACACAAAGGGTTGGTAAGCACTAATTCGGATTGCCATTGTCTGGTGTCGCGATATTTTACCAAGCTAATTTTTAGTATATAAACTGAATGGCTTCATTAATGCTTGAAGACGGCAGAGCAACAATTTCAATTAATAATTTATTTGTTATAAACTTGATATCTTTGCTATGATTTTTCAAAAACCTTTAATTTTCAGAAAATAACGCATATATTATATATAACCAGCAGTGAGTTTATCAACTTTTTTTTCAATAAGCAACAGTTATCCAGAGGTTACTCATTATAATTGCTAGCTTTTTTTTAGGCAATAATTAAACAAAAGTCAGCAAATCTAGCAGTCTCGTATTTAATTGACAGTTTTCCATATGTGTGGCAACGCGCCAATATTTTCATGTAGTTGGCAACGCTTTCAAATCTAATAAAGCTGTTTAGCCTTTGCTTAATTAATTTAGCCTCGATTAATTTCAATTCAACTTCGACCTTGTACTCGTTGTTCATAATGGGCATTTAATTGCATTGCCTAATAGTTCAAGCTTACCCATAAAAGGCTAAGTGTTTATTTAAATCCTCTAAATTTGCTAAAATTTCATAAAATTAACAAAATTGGAGTGTAAACTCAATATATTTGTAACTTTGAGTGAATTGCTCACAGCGTGCACAATAAAATGAAAAGGCATTTTATGGGCCTCGCAAGTCATAAACTCATATATGTTCACCTGAATACTCACATACAGCGAGGGCAGCCATTTGTAAATTTGCCAACATATGAAAATATATGTATTTCAAGTTTTATGAGATTTTTGCGGCTGGCATTTTATTAGCTGTTGCCATTGCTACTGGAGCTGCCTTGCAGGACAATCTTTAATTGAATTTTAAATAAAGGACTAAACGAGTATTAATGTGTGTGTGTGTGTGTGTGTGTGTTGTGCAGCTCAACGTGTAAATTGTTGATGATATTAATATCCGTTTGCCATTTAAAGGGATTACCTGAATGCAAAGATGAGTAACATGAGCGTAATTGATAAGCGCTTAAGCCCCACAGGAAATTATTATTTTTGGCTAATCAACAAATAAATAATACAACACTAGGTCATTTCGATTAATCGAGCGTAAGTTCTTGGCAAGTGTTTGGCAATGCAAATTAAAACTCAGCCGACCAGGCCAATTCATATCTAAGCGCTGGCGACAAAGTGTGAAAATCAAAACATCAGCAAATGACGACCCCGACAGCTGCGGAGAACACAAGACATTTAAACCCGGAGCCGCAATTTATTATACGGCTTAGGCAGGGCCCAAAATGCCAGCCGGCAATCAATTTTAATGTGGCTCCAAACTCTAAGCATTCATTGATACGCACATACAAGTGCCATAGTTGTGAGTGCACGGCCTGGGGATACCCTTTTTTTCTTTTCAAATGATTTTCTTAATTTTTCATTAATTTTATATATTGACAGATATTATACCTCTTAGCTAAAAATAAACACAAGGCGAACTGGAAGTTAATATTAATCGCATTGCGAATAAAAGTGGGTTTAATCGAAAATCTCATACAAATATAATCTAAATATTTACTTTTTCTATGCTACCCACTTTACAAATTTCCAAGCGTGCAGGGTATTAAAACGCACATACATACAAACACTCATATATTTAACTGCTGTTGGGCATGCAACAAATTTTGTACAACAATTGAAATGTGTGCGGCCTGCCAAAGGTTAAAGCGTTTCTTGTATTGCCAAATTGCGCCAGGCGAAGGGCGGGGGCGGGGGCGGGGTCAGGAGTCCGAAGTCCGCTGTCGACCACATTGTCAATCAAGAAATGCCTTCGTCCAAAACTCTTGCCGTCTATTTGCCAAAGTCAGAAGCGTAAACACTTGACCAGCACGTGCTGGACACCCCATCCCCACCCGCCCCCCGCCACGCCCACTCATCGACAGAGACCCCACGCACAATGCCCCAAATTTATGCATTGCAGTTGACTTATTAGGGTCCAAGTGGCCATTGTGCGTGCGAGTGTGTGTGTGTGTGTGTGTGTGTGGACGTCCCCACTGTCCGCGCTTGTTGATTCGCTTTGATTTTGTCGTCCCTTTTGGGGGAGCACTCTGTCCAAAACTGACCAACTGTGTGTCGCAGTTACACTTTGCAGCTGGCCCCAACGCTGCGGGGCTGACTTGTTAATAGTTGCTAATTATGTTTAATTAGTCATTTGCATGCGGCATCGGAATTTACCAAATGTTCCTCGCAGCCATGCTGAATACCTGAACACATGTGCAAAGCCGCCACATATATATATTAATGCCTGGAAGAACTTCAGAGTTAATTGGAGTAGGCAGATTCATATAGTAAATATATAAATCAACATAAAATATACAGTATACAATAAATAAAAACTTTGAATTCGATTGTCTTAAATAATCAAATAAAATTATCAGGAATTATTTACTTAAATATATAAATATATATATATATATATAATATTTATAAATATAGCTACCTCAGAATTTATTTTAAGATAGCTTTTACTAAAGAAAAATTAAAGAATACATTTTAGGAACATATTCAAAAAAAAAAATGGTATATTCACAAATTAGGAAGATGATAAATCAGAAAATATTAAGATAGATTTTCTGATTTATCCTCTTCCTAATTTCTCATATATAATCAAACATGAAATTGGGAATTGTAAGTTTGAAAGTGCATTTTAAACAGACTTCCACAGTAATTACGGATACCAACAATAAGCCGAACCAAACAATAAATATAGTTTTCCCATTTCCTTGCCACAATGCAATTCTCGATAATCTCCAAGCAGCTTTTTCTGAAAATCAAGGCCCAATCTATGTTACCCCAAGTTAAAATCTATAATATTTTGCCATTTGCAGCAGATGTATCATGACCAATGTCTATAATTGCGATTTGGAGCAGATAAGCCACAAATGTAAATAGTTCCTTTAGGCGCAATTTGGCAGTAACTACTAAGTTTTGGCTCTGTGGGAGCCATGAAATGTAAATCCTTGCATTTAAGGGAAATACGAGAATTCCTGGGCAAGGGGCAGGGAGGTGGGGTGGTTTTTTCCGTCTCTGTTGGTTAATTGAAACCAATAACGGAAAATGGCAGTGTGTGTCTGACGACGGAGCGCAGACAACAAGGCTAAATAGACCACAATGCTAACTGCATATACAAGTAAGATGTCCTTGCACGAGTGGGAAACAAAATAATACGGGACGGGAGAGAGAGCGTAGAAGTGTGTGTGTGTGTGAGGTACATGTGGTTTGAAAAGAAATCAGGTAAAATTCTTGTTGTCTTTATTACTGCTGCTGATGTTGTTGCTGTTACTGTTGTTGTGGAGCTTGTTGTCCTCGTTGTGTGCCGTTGGTTTGTCTAAGTAAACAATGAATATGCATGACTTTCCAATGAAGCACGCCAGTCGCAGAAGCTACATCGCAACAACAACAACAGCCCTGCAAGTTGTGCTGCACACACAAATGCATCAAAACAAAAAAAAAAAAATGCAAAAACTTCAATTTACGAAAGTGATACGATGCTCGATAACAAACCAAAAAGAATTTTGAACGCACTCGATTGACGTATACCCTGGAATATATTAAACTGCAAAAAAATAAAATTAATAATATGTCTTGAAGTCGTCACGTCTAGGTTAACATTTTTGAAAACTAGTCTTGTAAAAAGTTTTCTATTAATATTCGAACTTTGTCAAAATTCGACTACCAAGATTTTAACACAGCATCCAGCTGGGCAATTTTACAACAACTACTTAGTATAATATTTACTTTCAAATTATATAATCTTTAAAAATGTATGAAATATGTAAACAATCAGCTTTAACAACTGCGCATAACGGAGTATTGTATAATATTAATAACACTTTTGATTTTATTCTTAATCGAAACTTATTTATACACTATTATTAAGTTTACAGGCTGCGGCACAATATTCAAAAATAAAATTTGCAAATTCGTTTAAAAAAGTCTTTAGGATATATTTAAAAATACTGATAATTTGCTAATAAATTATCAAGCATACTACATTGGTATACCTGTAAACACAGGTATAGGTATATCTGTGTCTTGCACACATTACATTCACATTTTTTGCATTTTCCGTTTTTACTGGGTATCGTTACAAATCAGAGTAATAATAAAGAAACGTAACGACGAGAACGTCAAACACATCGACAGCACTCAGAGCTGACGAGCTGACAGCGTTGATTAATTATTGCTGATGACAAGATCACCGTCTGCCTTCGCATGCAAATTGATGAGGAACGCAGCGAGTTCGATTTCCAAGCAGAGTTCTATGTTAAATATTAAGTAACTGCCGTCTCTCTCTCTTTCTGTCTGATGCATTATGCAGCAATTAGTAAATGTCAAATTCCGCCTGTGACTGCATTGAAAGTCGCAATTTACTGCTCACAAATCGTCCAAGTGCGTCAGGCAAACTGAAAGCGGGCGCCTGGAAGTATGCAACGGAAATGCATGTGATTATTATGTTGCCCCGGAAGGGATGTGGGGCATCAAAGAGGAAGGCACAGCATACTTTCACGTGAGCACAAGTATCTGTCTGTATTTATGTATGTATGTACATACACATACATACATATGCATGTGTGTGCGTGGTTGATTAAAGGCCTCGCCTTAACGATGAATTGTTGCAATGCCCATTAATATTCGCCTGAATATTTTATGGCACGTGTCTGGCGAACAAAATATCTCAACTGTTTCAATATCTTTAAGACCTCAACTCGCTTCACATCTACGCAAATCACAAATTGTGGCACGATTTTTGCTGATTGTGGATTATGTTGTCTGTCTAAAGTGCATTCATCATTTAGAATTGTACGTGTCTCCATAGACATAGATAAGTACGATTAATTCTATGGCATCGTAAGCGAATAATTCAGTATATCAAAAAATTTAGCAGTTGAAATTTGTCATTTATTTAAAACTATAAATAAAGACATACAGTGTACCTCTAGAAAAAACAATTAAGAACGTACTTATTATTGTTAATTTGGAAAAATATAGAATTCTTATATTTCGTAGGGGCGGAGGTCGGAATGGTCAACATTTTACAACTCAATCTTAAAAGGAGGTCACCAAAACACTGTCTGCCAAATTTGGTGACTATAGCTATAAAATTGTGGGGGTAAATCTTTCGGATCCATAGCTGCCATATTTCAAACGCCCATAACATTGGCAAATCTGAACCGATTTTCATGTTTGATGGCATTTCTTTCATGGTTTATCCTCTAAATTAATGCTGCATTTAAAATATATGCATTTTTGAAAATAAAATTTTTTGGAAATTTTTGGTGAAAAAAGCATGTACTCCCCCCTTACCTATTTTCGAAAAAAAAAATGTTTTCAAAATTTAGAATCCAGAATTTCTATTTTTAATCGATTGTGGTGATCACATTTAGTATAAAAAACAACAATAAAACCGATTCTGAGGGGGTCAAATTTTTTGTAAAAAATCATGCTAAAATTGACAAAAAATTTAATATGTAAAGCTCTCGGATCCATAGCTTCTATATTTCAAACTCTCATAACTTTGCCAAAATATAACCGATTTTCATGGTTGATGGCATTTTGGTCATGGTTTGTCCTCTAGATTGATTCGGCATTTCAAATATATTCATTTTTGAAAATAAATTTTTTTGAAATTTTGGTGAAAAAAGCATGTATTAATAACCATATTATTAATACCACATTATTAATATTATATTAATAACCATATTTCTCATATGTATATTAAATCTATAGCTAAAGCGAGAATATATTGCATATTTGGCTACATTTTCAGTCTTAGGCCAATAAATTGCGTTGAACACAAATTCATGTGATATTAATATTGTCACCACATTGCAAATGCCAAATTCCAACTTTTATACCAGATGGCAAGATTACGCATTTGATAGCCCAATGCCAGGCTGTGAAAATAACCTCAATTTGAATTGTTCTTGGGCAAATACGTTTTCTCTCTCTGCATCTGTTTCCCAAACAGCCACAATATTATTTTCAATTTATATTTATAAATGAGTGTTTTGTTGCCTCAATTTGAGATCGAATGGCCATCATAATCTTTGATATAATTTCTACTTTATAGCCGATTGTTATTGCCTCTGTTGCAGCGTCAGGATAAAAATTTACACATTGATATGTTTTTACGAGTGCAGAAATGTAAACAAATAAACAAAGAGGCAGCCATCAAAGAGCAATTTTCAATGTAAAATGTAATAAGAGAGTAGAAGCACACACACACACACACGGACGAGCATCGTAATGTGTGTTGACAATTTATACGCTTGAATACACACTTCGACAAAAGGTTGAGCGGCAACAATAACAAGAAACATGTAATTTGACAAAACCAACAAAACGCCATAAACCATAAATTCTTGGCCAAAGCCAAAACACTAAAATTGCGCCAGTGATATAGAGAGAAGCCTAACGGTGCCTAAGCTGTAGGCCATTGTTTTTGCCTTTCTCCAGTGGATATTTGCCTTAGGCAAAACTGACTCTCGTAATCGCCTGGCAATAAAAACAAGCCAAGTAGCCGTAGTCGAAGAAGACCACATAAAATATTATCGAAATCGTCATATTCCTGTGTCAGCCTGGCAACCCTGGCAGCAGTCAGGCGTCTCGCACATAAAAAGCACATAAACAAATAAATCGTCAGATGTAACAATGGTCTATTAGTGAAACTACAAGCCAAGACATCCCGCAAAAAAGAAGCAAGAACAAAAAAATAAACACCCACATGGAAATATATATATATATATAGCTCTAGAGTATATGCATGTATTTAGTACGCTGTTTTTGGGGGCGTTTATCATGCGTAGCGTTTACATATGGCATTAGGCGCTAAATTACTGAATTTATGCCCAACTAGATTTAAATCAAGGCTCAAATGAGCCGCCAACGATGAATTACCCCGAAATGTTATTAAATTTGTGCACAAAAAGCTTCTCCCAGCACACAGACAAGGCCACAAAGCATCCACCAGAATGTGTCAATTTCAAAGTTTCAAAGTTCCCAGGGTGGCATTTCGACAGTGTGTTTTTTTTCTCGTCAGTTGCATTCCATTTTTTTGGTTTTCCTTTTTTGGCACATTTGAAAGCCTCAATGCCATTTGGCTGTTTTTTATTTCAAGGATGTGCTGGAAATGCCTTTAGCCCAAGATTCGCTTTTGAAAGGACTGAGAAGAATTTTTTTATTAGTAATTAGTAATAATATAATAAATAATAAATAATAAATAAAAATAAATTGTTTATTGTATTTTCTACGAAGCGGAATTGGGTTGAATTTAAATTTGGGAACTTTCCCTTTAGTTGCTATTTGTCATTCATTTTTTGACGTTGTTTGGCAATAAAAAAAATAACGTGCATAGCGCTGGAAAGGATTTGACTGCTTTGTAGATGAAAGCAAACTTGTTTTTTTATTTCTATTTTTGTTTTTTTTTTTTTTGGCAGCAAGTGTTATAAAAATAATGCCGTTTCATTGACCGAGGCTATTGAGTGTTAAAAAAGTGCCAACAATGCAGTTAATTTGGTTAAATGGCCAACGGTAGCACGGCTATTTAAACAGTTAGCCAGAGCACTAGATTGCTAAAAAAGCCTGCTCCAGAAGAGCTAGCCTGCCCCACGAGCCATTTGTTTGCCAATGAAACGTTGCAGCGGAAATGGAGAATTCTAGAGCAGAAGCTGGCAAACTATTTTCGACGGTATTTGCATCAAACAGATGCGCAAACGGGATGAGCGCTGGATGGATGATGGGCTTAGTGGGCGGGGGGAGGTGGAAATTCTCTCTTTGGTGCGCGTTTAAATTCGCTTTGGGGCTCAGCGTTAGTGCGTATTCTATAGAGTTAGGAGTTAGTTGGCATAACTAAGTTTGCAGGCGTACTCAAACACACACTCCCACACACACACACACACACGCAATTCAAACTTTTGGGCCCAACGCAAATCCCCAAACCAAAATTTGATTACAATCAACTGTGCGAGGTGTAGATGCAATTCATTTGCTCATAAATGCCAAATATGAATAAGTAGCTGATTATGTGAATGTGTGTGTGTGTGTGTGTGTGTGTAACTACATCGCATTTACTCACAACTGCATTTTGTAGGTTCACTATGGTAAACTAAATTTAACTCTCAGAATTTAGCAGATTATTATTTATTTTACATTTATTATTATTTTATGCTAACAGTGAAAAGGTTCTTAATCCAATCTACAGAGCTTAACGTCATCGTGAATGTGCCATAATATATGCCTGACTAAAAGATACTCTGTTATTGAACGAGTTTAATTAGAGAAAAATACATTATAGAAAAATACAATTAGAATTTAGAAACAGAAAATTCCTTTAGATGGAATATATAGACTGAATAAGAGAATATATTGATGCAACAGTTTAAATTTTTCTATTTCGGCTCTACACTAAAATTCATTTAAATTTCGGCAATTAAAAAATTTGGGTACAAAAACTACCCAAGGATATGGCAATTTGCCTTACTGAGATGTCCTTGAACCATGCATGTGGCAAGCGACTCCCTCAGCTCTGTGCTCCTGCAGTGCCTGTCATATTGAGCTATTGCAGCTGCTCTTTACGGCTCTGACATGGCCATAAAGTTGGTTGCTATCGTGACTTGGGCGATGTCCTGTGCTCCAGGACGTGGACAGAGCACCTGGGCACGCTTCTGCAATTCAATTAATGGACATTCAAATGATATAAACCTGCTGAGGCATTTTTAGTGCTCCCGCTTTGAGAGGCAAACGCTCAGTTTCATTAGCAGGCACTGTACCAGGATTGAGGTAATGTCGGCAAACATTTAACCAACCCTCAGCTCACTATCCTGGCTATATACCAGCCAAGTAACGGTGCACACGTGTCGAACAAAAAACAACAGGTGCAAAAGCAAACAAAGACACAAAAAGGGAGGAAATAGAAACCCACAACGCTAAAATCCTTGGCAACATTGGGCTATAAGTAAAAGGGATTCGTAATCAGAATATTCGTATTACTCAATGGGTGACTGCAGAGCATAACAACAGTAAATTTACCTGTATATAGAATATATATACCCATTGCTCAGTGGCTGTTTGCGTTGCCCAGGACAACAGCAAGCAACAACAAATGAATTTTGCGTCGAGGGAAAAGTGAAAAGCTGCAGTGAAAACTGAAAGTGCAGCAAGTGAGGAGCACAAGTTAAAGGAAAAATATATATATATACGATATAAACGATGAGTCAACGCACTAAATTCATTATAAATACATCGGGTAATATTATCTGTCTGAATAAACGATAAATGCATTTGAAAACCAGTTCGAGTTGCAGACAAACATTTGAAACTATAAAATGTTCCTTTCCTCGCTCTCCCTCTCTCTCTCCCACTCTCTCTCTCCCTCTAGTTGAGTATTTTACAGCGCGCATTCCAGGCACGGAATTGGACGAGCAAACAGCAACTATATTGGAGTTTCTAGAGCAGGAGGAGCACACGGTTATCTCGGCCGTGCATAATAAATCCGATGGCAAAATCAAATTTCAGCATCGCATACCCAGCGACGAAGTCTGTTTGCTTTTCTACAAGGTGCCCCAGGTGGGCGCACACGGGGGCGGGGGGAGTGGCCAAGTCGAACCACCGTTGGGCATATTAACACTGGAGGGTGGCCTGGTTAAATCCATTTACAATTCCGTTTCACGTGTCTTTTCGCCCCACGCCACGGCCCGGGTAAGTGCCATGTGCAGCAACTATATACATATATCCGATTCCGATTCAGATTCGCATTCGCAGTCGCATTCGTATATGGCTTATACGTTAATTCCGACTGGGCTTAAATTATTTTGCTGTTTGCTCAGCTGCCGCTTCTTGTTCCGGCTCCAGGAGGCACCGG
Organism: Drosophila sordidula; assembly: GCA_035047465.1. Taxonomy (NCBI): domain Eukaryota; kingdom Metazoa; phylum Arthropoda; class Insecta; order Diptera; family Drosophilidae; genus Drosophila; species Drosophila sordidula. Next base: position 2,120,053 of record JAWNPQ010000090.1, on the reverse strand, counting down.
GCTGCATTTTAATCGCATTTGCAACATAATTCAATTCTTTTTGCAATTTCATTTTGTCAATTATATTTGCTTGCCGGCGAATGCAATTTGTTTCCTCAATACATCCGCCTCTCAATACACTTTTCTCCTCGCAGCGCAACGAATATAGTCCCGAGCTGAGCGGTCTTCTAGAGAACTTGCACGTCTCCCTGGGCTCCAGCTTGGGCTTGCCGCAGAGCGGTAAGCAGAACTTTCATAAAATATTGCATTTTCCATTTATCCAATTGGATCTATTGCAGGCATAGTTAGCCTCAAAGACGAGATCAAATATTGGAAACAAAAACTGGGCCAAAAGTCGAGTTCGCGGCTCGATCGCGAGACGGCGCAAGTTTTCATTGGCGTGCTGGAGAACATTGAGCAGAAAATTGGGTGAGTAGTTGGGAATTCTAATTATTCATCTGCTGGGATTTCCAAATAACTTAATTATCTGGATATCTAACTATTTATGATTAAGAACCCAAAAAGTTTACTTCAAAGGTCTTGTCTCTAAACCTGTTCACCTGTTCAGTTACTTCCGGAGTACCACAAGGAAGTTACCTTGGTCCGTTATTATTCACCTAATTCATAATTCGTCTACTAATTCTCTAGCTGCCCAAAGTTTGCAATCCGACCTTGACAGTTTCAAAACCTGGTGTCAAGTAAATTTATTAAATCTTAATTACAGTAAGTGCAAATGTATCTCCTTCTATAGACGAATGCCATTTTTCAATAATTATTTCCCTAATGGTAAACCCCTTGAGCGTATTGAGTCCGTTAACGATTTGGGTATTCTTCTGGATCCCAAGCTTGAGTCTAACTAGCATATTTCCTCTGCTGCAAATCGAGCTTTTGGAGTCCTGGGAATTATAAAGCGCTGGTCGAAAGAATTTGACGATCCCTATGTTACTAAAACTCTATATACTACACTTGTTCGTCCAATTCTTGAATATGGTTCTTGTATATGGTGTCCCCAATACAAGGTTCATCATTTCTGCTTTTTGCCCTCCGGGGTCTTAACTGGAATACTAATCTAAAAAAAAAATACTAATCGTAGAGCCATGCTTGGTGTAATCTTCTCACACAAACTAATTAATGGCGAAATTGATTCTTCCGAATTAATCAGCCAAATTAGTTTTGCGGTTCCGAGTAGAAATACGAGGAATTTTCTCTTGAAATGTGTCATAGTAACTATTCTATTCAAAATCCTTTTCGTATCTTATGCTCTTATTATAATAATCTTTTCCGAATAATAAGTAAAGCTACTTCTATTCGTATCCTTAAAACTTTAGTCCTTAGTCATCTGTGAATTTGTTGGGCGGGAGGTGGGTGGCATTTTGCCTGGGTCCGCGCGTTAACAAGCCCGTGCTTGGTATCGTTGGGCCACTTGAATGGACTCCTCGTTAGTACATCTACGTCCAATAATAATTATTATTATAATAATAATAATAATTTGCTTTATTTGCCGTTAGAAATTTACATTTTGCTTAAAGCTAGCTTTACATTATGAATCAGAGTTTAGATATTGCATTTTTACAGCTGAGATATGAACATGAATTATATTTACAATTATTGTTATATTTTTATTTTTATTGAAATTATAATTATATTATTATTATTATATATTATTATTATATTATTATTATTACTTACGAAAACTAAGATTCGATTTGTATTTTAGAATTTATGCTTACTAAAAAAATGAATAATATATATTTGCAGCTCCATTGACACCTCGAGCAGCCGCATCGAGGAGTTCCTCGACCACGCCCACAACAACCTGGACGAGCTGTGGCGGCTGCCGTACAACTATCCGCAGCAGCGCATGGCCGATCTGCTGGACGTGATGGGCAACCGGCTGCTGGAGGCGTGTCTGGGCCAGCTGCTGGCCGAGGACGTCTGGAGCCTGAGCTCGCACCACGTCGGCGACCTGATGGCCCAGTGCATGGACACGGCGGACGCCTGGCTGCAGCTCTGCGATTCGCTGACGCGGCTCTTCTGGCCCAACTACGTGAAGCACCCGTGGCTGGGCGAGCCGCACGTGCCGCGCCGCGGCCAGCTGTTCAAGGAGCGCCTCAGCGAGATTCGCGGCATCAAGCAGCTGTACAAGCAGATCGCCACGCTGCTCAACGACGCCGAGCTGCAGGAGATGTTCCGCGAGCAGGCGGCCTTCCAAGGTGGGTGCCGCACACAACATAAAAGCTGAATCCAAAGCCAAGTCCCCCCCAGATTTCGACGTGTTCGACACCTCGCCAGCGGGCCAGGCCAAGTGGCAGCAGGCGCTGCACCACTTCGAGCAGCTGCTGCAGCCCATCGACGAGCGCATCGCCGCCGCCCTGAAGGCCCAGCTGCACCACCACCTGAGCAACCCGCGCCAGGTCATCTTTCTGTTCAGCAGGTACGAGATGCTCATACAGCGGCCCGCCGTCCTCGAGCTGCTCAGCGTCGAGCGCGAGCAGTTCCTGCAGTCGCTGCACCTGCTGCTCCAGGACCTGCGCCGGGCCATGGCCGACAGCAGCATGGAGCCGGACGCGGGCCACCTGTCGGTCATTTGCAACGAGTGCCGCTGGCTGAAGGTGGTCCAGTATCAGATACAGGAGATCGAGCGGGTCAGCCACCTGATCAGCGGACGGGAGGGCTTCGACCAGGTGAACAAGGCCGTGCAGGAGATCAAGGAGGAGACCGAGTCGCTGCTGCGCACCAATTTTGAGATCTGGTCCGGGCAGTGCTCCACGGCCGTCAAGAGCGGGGAGCTGAGGTGAGTACTTGAGTGAGAAAATGGGAGCTCCCGTTCTGGAACAGTTTCCCGCCCGCAGGCTGCGCGACGACCAGGCGGTGGTCAAGTTCGAGAAGGAGGGGCGCCAGCTGATGCGCGTCACCTTCAACCCCAAGCTGGTGACCTTCTGCCAGGATGTGCGCGAGTTCGAGAACCTCGGCTACACGGTGCCCCTCGAGCTGCGCGCGGCGGCCACGCACGCGGCCAAGTACATGTGCCACGCCCGGCGGCTGCAGCAGATCGCGACGTTCCACAACACCATCGGCGACCGCATGATCCCCTGCCAGCGGCCCATCATGCTCAAGAACGCGCTCGCGCTGCAGCGGCTCGTGCAGAGCGAGACGGTCGCCTGGCAGGACGAGGCCTCCGTGCAGCGGTACGTGAGCACCCTGCAGGAGGCGGTGTCCCAGCTGTCGGCGGACAACACGCTGCTCGTGGGCTACCATGAGCAGGCCAAGCGAACGGTGGGTGGCAAACTTCAGGATAAATAGATGCAGATACAGAGATATAGATAAACATATGAATAGATAGAAATTAAGATAAAGATTTAGATACAGATACATATGCATAAATTGATATATATACAGATATAGATATAGATATAGATAAAGGCCAAGCGAACGGTGGGTGGCAAACTTAGGGCCGGATATATATACAGATATATAAGTAGAAATATGAATTAATAGAAATTAAGATAAAAATATATATAAATATGTATATATACATATGACTAGATAAATTGATATGTATAAAGATATAGATATAGATATAGATAAAGAAATATATATAGGTGCAGATAGAGAGATATAGATAGAAATATAAATATATTGAAATTAAGATTAAGATATATATAAATATGCATATGCAAAAAAACAGATATATAAAGATATAGATATAGATACAGAAATATATACAGGTGGGCTAACATGAGTAGGCCAAGCAATATAGATAGATAAAGGTATATGAAGATATAGATAAAGATGCATATACATAGATTAAGTTATATATATACAGATATAGATACAGATAACGAAATAAATGTAGGTGGGCTACCATGACTGGTATTTATATATAGATGCAGATATAGAGATATAGATAGCAATGTGAATAGATTAAGATAAAGATATAGATAAATATTAAGATATAGATACAGATACATATACATAGATAAATTTATATATATACAGATATAGATATAGATAAAGAAATATATTATAGATAGAAATGCGAATATATGTGCAGATATAGATACAGATACATATGTATAGATACGTTTATATATATGTATATAGATAGAAAAATATTAGATTTAGATATAGATATACACATAGATACAGAAATATATACAGATTTAGATAATGCATTATATATAGATATAGCCGTATTGAAATAGCTTATATACCACATACATTTTTTATATCCTTTCCCCTTGCTCAACCAGGTCACGAAGCTCATGGGCACGGACCTGCTCACCCAGAGCCAGGTGTGGAAGGACGAGCTGCGGCACCTGCGCGAGCTGGTGGCCACACTGGAGCGGCAGGGCTACGGCAACCTGGACGCCTTCCGGCTGCACTGGGACCACCAGCTGTACAAGGTGCTGGAGTACCAGTACGTGCTGGGCCTGCTCGACATGAACAACAAGCTGCCGGACATACACGTGAAGCTGGTGCTGCGCCAGCGCGAGCTCGCCTACAGTCCGCCGGAGGAGGAGATCCGGGAGCTCTACTTCGCCCAGCTGCGCCGCTTCATCGAGCGCCCGAGCAACTTCCGCGGCCTCTCCGAGCACAGCGCGGCCCTCTTCCAGTCGATGGTGGCGCTCAATCGGCGGCACTTCGGGCCGCTATACGCGCGCGCCGCTCAGCTGTTCGACCGGCTGGCGGAGGTCAAGCGCATCTGGCTGCCCTGGATCGCGCTGGGCTGCGTGGACGTCGAGCAGCTGTGCGGCATCCACCTGGGCGCGGCCGGCGACTGGGACCGCAACTTCCGGGCGTGCAAGCAGTTCAGCCAGCAGCTGGCGCGGCTCCAGCAGACGGAGGAGGCCGTCGACTGCATCGTGATCGACGTCCTGCCGCTGCGCACGGACATCGAGCAGCTGAGCCGGCGCTACTGGGAGGCGCTGGCCAGCAGCCTGCGCGCCTCCATCGTGGCCGACGTGGCCGCCGTGCAGGAGTTCCTCCAGAGCGCGCTGCAGTTCCTCCAGGACGTGCCCATGGACGAGGCCAGCATCAGCCAGTCGGGCATGCGCTACGAGAAGATCATCGGCGAGCTGCCCCAGGTGGGCGCCACCCTGGAGCTGGTGCGCGACAAGGACGCCTGCCTGGCGGGCTGGTGCAAGGAGCGGGTCAGCGCCCTGGCGGCGATCGTGCTGCAGTGGGAGCAGCTGCAGCCGCTGCTGGAGAACCATGCGGTCATCCTGCAGCGCCAGGTGGAGCTCATCAAGACCCAGGCGCAGACCCAGCTCCAGAATCTGCGCAACGAGGCCGACAAGTTCCTGCTGCGCTGGGAGTCGACCATCGCCGAGCTGGAGGCCGACGAGCTGGCCGACCTCGAACTCTTCAACGAGCGGCGCGCCCACTGGCAGCAGCTGCTGGCGAAGAAGCAGCTGCTCCTCGACGAGTGCCGCCAGTTCAACATGGAGTTCCCCGCGGACGCCCTGGCCCCCTTCGCGGCGATCGACGCCCAGCTGGAGCGCCAGTCGCGCCAGTGGCAGCTCTACGAGCGCTTCCTCGGCGAGCTGCAGCCCATCCTGGACGAGGAGTGGGCCGTCTACCGGCGGCGGCCGTACGTGCTCAACGAGTTCATCGCCCGCTGGGAGGGCGCCATCCAGGCGTCCATTGACCTGCCCGCGAAGCGCGTCCGGCGGCAGGTGGAGCGGCTGCAGGCCGCGCTGCCCGTCCTCCAGCAGCTGCAGTCGGACGCGCTCGGCGAGCGCCACTGGGCGCTAATCTTCCAGCTGCTGGGCCGGGCGCAGCCGAGGCCGGTGCACGCCGTGCGGCTGCAGGACCTGCTGCAGGACGTGGCGGCGCTGCAGGCGGCGGCGCCGCAGATCGCCGGCGTCGTGCGGCAGGCGGCGTCGGAGCAGATCGTGCGCCAGGCGCTCGTCGAGCTCGACCAGTGGTCGGTGACGGCGCAGCTGCGGCTGGCGGCGCGCACCGACGCCGCCGGGCAGCCGGTGTGCCTGATCAGGGACTGCCAGGAGGTGCTCAACAAGATCGGCGACAACCAGTCGCTGCTCCAGTCGGCCAAGAACTCGGCGGCCTTCGACAGCTTCTCCGACCAGGCGGGCCTCTGGGAGACGCGCCTCAACACCCTCGACCTGCTGCTCACCAGCCTGAACCACTCGCAGCGCCGGTGAGTGCAGTTGTGAATACTCTCTGCTCACTCGCTAATTCCCCTCTTCCAGCTGGGTGTACTTGGAGCCCGTCTTTGGCGCCGGCACGCTGCAGCAGGAGCAGGCTCTGTTCCGGCGCGTCGACAAGGACTTCCGCTACGTGATGCGGGAGATCCAGGCGGACCCGCGCGTCACCTCCCTGCTCAAGATCAACAACATCGGCACCATTGTGAACGGGCTGGAGACGCAGCTGGCGCGCTGTCAGCAGAACCTGATGAGCTACATAACCGTAAGTCTCGGGGGGATTTGCGATTAATGAGGATCATCGCAAAGAAAAACGAAAAGTAAAAGCTAAAACTTAAACTTCCAGCTAAAATGGTGGAAAATTTACAATTCCACCCAAATGCGTGGAATATGCGTGAAAAATCGGTGAATTCAACTTTTTGATCTTGATCTATTTCCGTGATTTTTTTAAATTATTATCGACATATTTCGTATTTTCAATTAGGCAAGTTTAAACTTAACTGGGGCTTATAACTTTCACCTAAAATGGTGAAAAACGAGTGGAAATTGTTCATATATAACTTTTTACTCATTTCATTCCATCTCTCTCTTACAATTCCACCCAAATGCGTGGAATATGCGTGAAAAATTGGTGAATTCAATTTCTTGATCTTGATCTATTTCCCTGATTTAAAGAGTCCTATATATTTTAAAATTATTATCAACATATTTTGTATTTTCAATTAGGCAATTTAAAACTTAAGTGGGGCTTATGAAGTTCCACCTAAAATGGTGAAAAACGCGTGGAAAACGTTCATATATAACTTTTTATTCATTTCATTCCATCTTTCCCTTACCATTCCACTCAAATGCGTGGAATATGCGTGAAAAATCGTGGAATTAAATTTTTATTCATTTCATTTCCTCATTCCCACAAAATTCTTTCTCTTACAATTTCACCCAAATGCGTGAAATTTGCGTTTCCGTGATTTAAAAAGTCCTATATATTTTAAAATTATTATCGACATATTTGCTAATAAATTTGCTAATAAGTGTCAGGGGGGGAGGGGGTATTTGCAATTAAGCAAGTTAAAGCTTAAGTGGGGCTTAGGGACTTCCACCTAAAACGGTGAAAAACGAGTGAAAAACATTCGTATTTTTTTATTCATTTCATTCCCTCATTCCCACAAAATTCTTTCTCTTACAATTCCACCCAAATGCGTGGAATTTGCGTTTCCATGATTTAAAAAGTCCTATATATTTTAAAATGATTATCGATATATTTGCTGATTTTTGGAAAATTGCTTATCGCAATCGATCCTATGTAATCTTTTTAGAGCACAATTAATACGTATTCTCTCATTGCCTCACAGGACAAACGCAACTCGTTCCCGCGCTTCTACTTTCTGGGCGACGACGATCTGCTCGAGCTGCTGGGCCAGGCGGCCAAGGACGCGGACGTCGTCAAGCGCCACATACGCAAGCTCTTCCCCGGCTGCCACGGGCTGGCCATCGAGCAGGCGGCCGGCGGCAGCCACTACCGGATCCTGGCCGTGCACAGCGCCGAGGGCGACGAGCTGCGGCTGAGCCGGGCCGTCGAGATGACGGGCGACATTGAGGTGAGTGGCGGCTGCCAGGCCAATGAAGCCCTGACTGATCTCTCTCTCTCTCTCCGTCAGCGCTGGCTGAACGAACTGGTCGCCGTCGTGCAGGAGACGCTGCGCGCCGCGATCTGCGAGTGCTACAACAACACGAGCGGCGCCAGCGATAATCTCGGCGAGCGGCTGCTGGCCCAGTACGCCAGCCAGGTGCTGGCCGCTGCGCGCGCGCTTCACTTTACGCGCCAGGCGGAGAAGGCCATTGGCGGCCGAAGCCTGGCCAAGCTGCAGCAGCAGCTCCAGGCCGAAATAGCCCACCTGGGCGCCCTGAAGCGCCGGACGCCGGCCGGCAGCCTGCCGTGGCTGAAGCTGAGCGCCCTGCTGCTCGACCTGGTCCACTACGCCGGCGTCGTCGAGCAGCTGCAGCAGCACAACGTGCTCCACACCAGCGACTGGCACTGGCTGAGCCAGCTGCGGTATTACCTGGGCGGGGCCGGGGGCGACGCCCGCCAGGTGTGGGTGCGCATGGTGTACGCCGAGTTTGAGTACGCCTACGAGTTTCTGGGACACGCCAGCAAGCTGGTCCACACCCAGCTGACGCACAAGTGCTATCTGACACTCACGCAGGCCATGCACATGGGCCTCGGCGGTAATCCGTTCGGGCCCGCGGGCACTGGGAAAACGGAGTGCGTGAAGGCCCTGGGCGGCATGCTGGGCCGGCTCGTTTTGGTTTTCAACTGCGACGAGGTGAGTGGGGATTAGGCCGTTGCGGGGCGGGCTTTGTCTCATTGTCAGCCTGTTTGCAGAACGTCGACAGCGAATCGATGAGCCTGATCCTAACCGGGCTGGCCCGCTGCGGCGCCTGGGGCTGCTTCGACGAGTTCAATCGACTGCAGGAGGCGACCCTCTCATCAATATCCATGCTGATTCAGCCCATCCAGAGCGCGCTGAAGGACAAGGCGGACAGCGTGCAGATTGGCGAGCGAAAGGTGAGAAATGATAAACGAGCAGTTGAAAAATGGTGTCAGGGCAGCAGCAACTGGACTTACTTTTGTTATCTCTTTATTGCATTTCTCGTTAGGAATGATGAGGCAAACAACTATCCTATAACTTTGTCAAAAATACCCGATTTGTATGACGTTTACAATAATAGTTTGATTCGTGTTTGAAAATACATTTCAAGTAATTATTTACTTATTTTGCGAAATTTTATTTTTTTATTTTTATTATTTATTTTATTTTATTTTTGCATGTATGAAGGAGTCTATTTTTATGTCAAAAAAGTAAGAAAAATTTAGACATGTAAAGTTCCCGAATCCATTTCAATATTACATGACTTTTCAAATTTTCACCATTTTTATCATGGCTTAATTTGTATTACAATTCTTATTTGCAAAAAATCGTTTACTTCCCTCTTAAATATTTTTAATAATTTCATTTTTAATTGATTCTGACGGCGTCTTTTTTAAAAAAATGTAGACATGTAAATTTTTCGAATTCATTTCAAAATTCTATGACTGTCGAATTTTATTTTATTTGCAAAAAATCGTTTAATTCCCTCTTACTTATTTTGGAAAATATATATATTTTTTAAAATTTAGAATCTGAAATCTTTATTTGTAATCGATTGCTGGTGGAAAAGTAACTTTTAAATTGCTTCTGACGAGCTATTTTTTATGTAAAAAATCAGGCCAAAAATTTTAAAAAAATTTAGACATGTAAAGTCTTCGAATCCATTTCAAAATTCCATTTTATTTTATTTGCAAAAAATCGTTTAATTTCCTCTTAGTTATTTTGAAAAAAAATATATTTTTTTTAAATTTAGAATCTGGAATATTTATTTGTATAGATTGCGGGTGGAAAAGTAACTTTTAAATTGCTTCTAAGTTCCCAAATCCATACTTACTAAAAAGATTTTAAGGCCACATAACTTTTTCAAAAATCGATGAAAGCTTACATTTAAATTGAATTCGTATTTAAACATACTTTATTATATTTTAAAATTTTAGTTAATTATTTGCAATTCAATTCGCCGCAACAGGTTCAACTTAATCAGCACTGCGGCATATTCGTGACCCTGAATCCGGCGGGCGGGGAGTACGGCGGCAGGCAGAAGCTGCCTGGGAACATACAGGCGCTGTTCCGGCCGATTGTCATGCAGCAGCCGGAGCCGGGCGAGATAGCGCGCGTGATGCTGTTCGTGGAGGGCTTCGGGGCCGCGGCGGACATTGCGGCCCGCATCGTGGAGCTGTTCGATCTGTGCGGCAAAATGCTCTCCGCCCAGCGGCACTACGACTGGGGACTGCGCGAGCTGAAGACCGTGCTCCTCGTCTGCGGCGAGGGACTGCGCGCGCAATTAGCGACAGCGCCCGTTAATGACCACCCCCGGCCCGGCCCGCCGGCGACGCCCGACGACGAGCTGCGAATTGTCGTGCACTGTCTGCGCTCGTCGACCATGTCCAAGCTGGCCCAGCAGGACGTCGAGCGCTTTGAAATGCTGCTGCTGAACGTGTTCCCGGAAATTGGCGCCTCGGAGGCGCCGCTGACGCCGCTGCACGAGGCGCTGTCCGCCGCCTTTGGGCCACTCGGGCTCTGCGCCAACGACAGCCAAATCGAGAAGGCACTGCAGCTGCACGAGCAGCTCCAGAAACGCATGGGCGTTGTCCTCGTGGGCCCGCCCGGCTGCGGCAAGTCCAGCGTCCTGGCGCTGCTGCGTCAGGCCCTGACCGCGGCCAACGGGACTCAGCTGCGCGTGCACACCATCAGCCCCAAGTCGATGAGTCGCGTGCAGCTGCTGGGGCGCCTGGACACGGACACCCGCCAGTGGCTGGACGGCGTGCTCACCCACACTGCCGTCCTGGTCAACCAGGAGCCGGCGCACGTGCGCTCCTGGATTGTCTGCGACGGCAGCATCGACCCGGAGTGGATTGAGGCGTTGAACTCCGTGCTGGACGACAACAAGTGAGTACGACATAAATACCTTTTACCTATGCAAAATCGAACAGTCGCTCACTTAAAAAAACAGGCGAAAAGGTCTTAATTCAACTCTTTCACGAAATGAAAAGAGTGCAAAGTCCGTCTTGCTGTTAACCCGCCTCAGATAAAGTGATACGATTTTTATTGACCGACTAAAATTGACAAGGATTTCGACATGCAAGGATCTGACCGATATGTCCCATAATTTAAACTCTCATAACTTTGCCAAAATATAACCGATTTTCATGCTTGTTAGCACTTCTTTCATGGTTTATCCTCTACATTTGAAATATATTAATTTTTGAAAATTAATTTTTTTTTTTAATTTTTGGTGAAAAAAGCATGTACTCCCCCCTTACTCATTTTCGAAAAAATTTTTTTTTCAAAATTCAGAATTCTAAATTTACATTTTTAATCGATTGTGGTGGTCACAATTAGTATAGAAAACAACATTAAAAGCGATTCTGATGAGGTAAAATTTTTGGTAAAAAATCATGCCAAAATTTACAAAAATGTTAACATGTAAAGTTCTCGGATCCATAGCTCCCATATTTCAAACGCCCATAACTTTGGCAAAATATAACCGATTTTCATGGTTGATGGCATATTGGTCATGGTTTATCCTCTAGATTGATTCCGCATTTAAGAAATAAGCATTTTTGAAAATAAAATTTTTTTGAATTTTTTGGTGTAAAAAGCATGTACTCCCCCCTTACTTATTTTCGAAAATTTTTTTTTTTCAAAATTTAGAATTGCAAATTTACATTTTTATTCGATTGTGGTGATCACATTTAGTATAAAAAACAACATTAAAGTTGATTCTGAGGGGGTCAATTTTTTCGTAAAAAATCATGCTAAAATTCACTACAATTTTGACAGTGTAGCCCTTGGAGACATAGCTACCATATTTCAAACCCCCATAACTTCGTCAAAAAACAACATATTTTCAAGGTTGATATCATTTTGTTCATGATTTTTATTCTAGGTTAAGTCTGCATTTAAAGAATATTCATTTTTGAAAATACAAATTTTTGGATTTTTTGGCAAAAAAAAAGCATGTACTCCCCCCCTTACTCATTTTCTAAAAAATTTTTTTTTCAAAATTTAGAATTGCAAGTTTACATTTTTAATCGACTGTGGTCATCACAATTAGTATAAAAAACAACATTAAAACCGATTCTGAGGGGGTGAATTTTTTTGTCAAAAATCATGCCAAAATTGAAAAAAATATTAACATGTCAAGCTCTCGGTTCCATAGCTCCCATATTTCAAACTCTCATAACATTGCCAAAGCATAACCGATTTTCATGGTTGATGGCATTTTGGTCATGGTTTGTCCTCTAGATTGATTCGGCATTTGAAATATATTCATTTTTGAAATTTTTGGTGAAAAAAGCATGTACTCCCCCCTTACTCATTTTCGAAAAATTTTTTTTTCTTCAAAATTAAAATTTACATTTTTAATCGATTGTGGTTGTCACAATCAGTATAAAAAACAATATAATGAGTAAAATTTTAGACAAAAATCATGCCAAAATTGACAAAAATGTTGATATATAAAGCCCTCAGAATCATACCTCCAATATTTCAAACTCCCATAACTTGAGCTAAACTACAGCGAATTTCATAATTGATGCCATTTTGGACAAGAGGAGACGCTAGATGGAATCTGCATTTAAAATATACATTGACTTTCCTCGACATTTCAAAACCGTTTGGAAAATAAAAAAGAAACTATACTATATCTATATATAAATTACAAATATATAAAACTAGGGTCTTAAGCTTCTTCCCTCCCCTTAGCAATATATCAGAGTAAAATTCGATTATGTTCAATTTTTTAGCAACAGCTTTTGCTAATATATTTTGCTCGTACTTGCGCATAAATTCGTAATAATTATTTGCGGCTTGCCATATATATGTTTATCATAATATATATGTGTGTATATATCGTATGGGGATATACAATTGTTGTTTTTAAACGTACATATCAATTATCATATATCATATATCGTATCGTATCTTAATGTTGCAAGTATTGTATTGTACGGATGGGCAATGCATTCCCTATCACTTAGCTACCAAAAAAGGACTTAAAACATAGAAATGCACAGAACGATGACATTAAATGAGGGAAGCCCACTAAAACAATAACGTAACGTAACGTAGTAAACGTAATACACAACGTAACGACATTTTACAAATGACGTCAAGAGTCTCTTCTTACATTGAATATGAGTGCGTGTGTTCGAGCGGGAGAGTGAACTTGCGAGTTGTGCTGAACTGCTGGTTCAGTCTGTTGAACTGGTTCATTAAATTAGCTGCCTCCAACAGAAGGCATATGTCCTTAACTAGTTCTATTGAACAAGTTCTCTTAACCAATTATAAGCAAAATACAAAATATACATAAAGATCTATAAGTTACTAACTATTAGTTGAACTAGTATGAACTATGTGTGAACTGGAACTAGTTCTGTTCAATTGATTCTTTCAAGATTTTGATTAATGAACTGAGAATATCAATTAAAAACAAATTCAAATTGTGTTAAATAACTTTAGTTCATTTAAAACCAGTTCACTTTTGCCTGAAACCCATCGATGCCCGAGTTCCTAATCGTGACTTTGAACTGATCAAATTGAGTTTTAAATGTAAATTCTAAATTTAATTTAATATTAAGCACACTTTACAAAATCCGCCTAAGAATTCTCGCATTGAGCGGGTTGCAAGCAAAAGCTGATTCATGGAACTAGTTCGCGCACAACTCCAACGCCTCCCTCCCACCCCCTCGCTTAAAACAAATAATGAACTTGAACTTTTAAATGCGTATGTGGCTAGTTGAGCTTACGAACTAAAGGCGAGTGCGTTAATCTCTCTCTCACTGCGGCGCATGTTGCTGCTGCTGTGGCTGCAACTGTTGCTGCTGCGACGACGACGACGGCGGCGGCGGCGGCGGCGGCTGCTGCTGCTGGTGCGTTGCCGGCGGCGTTTGTGGCGGCAGCGTCACCATTGGCGGCGGCGGCAGCGGCGCCGGGCGCATGTGCTGCATGTGCGCCTGGGGCGCCATGTGCTGGAACATGTTGCAGTGCTGCTGCTGCTGCTGCAGGTGGTGTTGCTGCTGCTGCTGCTGCTGTTGCTGGTGCGCATTGAAGTGGTGCTGCTGCTGCGCGGGATTCACGTCGGCTGGCGTCTGCAGTATAATCTCCGGCTCCAGATTGAGCGCCATGTCGGACTCCTCCCCCGCCGCCGATTGTTGTTGCTGCTGGGGTCCGCCGCGCAGCGAGGCCAGCGCCGCCGCCTGGGCGGCAGCCACCGCCGAGGCGGAGCTGCTGGCGGCAGCGGCGGCCGCTGCCGCCGCGCTCAGGCTGCTCACGTCCTGGCCGTACTCCTGCTTGATGCCGTTCGGCGGGGGCGGATAGAGCGTGCCCAGATTCTGATGCAGCATCGGATGGCAGAGCTGGGGCATCAGCGTGACGCCGGCGATGGGCAGGGCGGGGTGCGCGAAGCTGGGCGGCGGGTACAGCTGCTGCAGCTTGTTCAGCTGCTGCAGGTGCGTCGGCGCCGCGTGGCCGGCGGGCGTGTGCATCGCCGCGTTGCCCGCCGCCGCGGCCGCCGTCAGCTGCGTCAGCGTGGCGCTGTTCAGCCCGGAGGTCGCCGTTGGCACGTGGGACATGTTGCGGCGGCGTTGCTGCTGCTGCTGCTGCTGCTGCTGGTGCTGCTGCTGGTGCGCTGCCGCCGCCGCTGCTGCTGCGGCCAGCTGATGCTGCTGCTGCTGTTGCTGCTGCTGTTGATGGTGCGTCGCTGGCTGCTGCTGATGCTGCTGCTGCTGCTGCTGTTGTTGCTGTGTCTGCGGCGTCGAAATAATCACCTCAGGCTCAACAGGCACTGGCGGTAGGTTGGCCGTGAACTCGTGCGGCAGTTGCAGGGGATCGGTCACCAGGAGACCCTTCTTGCGCTCCTTGCGTATCTTATCACGTAGCTTCTCCAGCTGCCGGAACGCCTCGTTCGCCCGGCGCGCCTTCTTCCGGTCGCGATCCCGCTCCTGCTCCAGCCGGCGATACTCCGGGTTCATGCGCTTGATGCGCTTCCGCTCGCGGTCCCGTTCCCGCTGTATCATTTTCTGGCGCAGCTCCTCCTCGGGCGTCAACTGCAAAAAATCGACAGAAGCGGGGGGAAAACTTATTAAAGCACAATGTGGCTGGCACAGTCAATTGGGGGCTATTGTTGTTTGCTGTTGGAGAGGTCGGCAGTCGTGTGCTTCGAGAATCGATGGCTAAACTTTAACCCCAACCCAGGTCCAAGGCTACTTAGGGCTAGCTAGTGCTGGCTGTCAGTGTCTGTGTCTCCGTGTGTGTGTCTATGTGTGCGTGTGCGTGCGTGTGTGTGTGCTTGTGTCTTATATATATAATTTAGAAATATTGGAAAAATGCTACGTTAGCACGTCGTGCCTTCTTGCGAAATCTATCGCGCTCGCGCTCCATTCGCCGATATTCGGGATTCAGGCGCTTGATGCGCTTTCGCTCTCGATCTCGCTCGCGCATGATGAACTTGTGGCGCGCCTCCTCCTCGGGGGTCATCAGCTGCAAGATAGAGATCAGAAGCGTTTTGGTTTTGTATAGAGACAGAGGGCCGCAGTCGGTGTGCAGAGTGTTTGTGTTCAAATACCACAACGAAACTACAGCTCCGGGGAGCTCTGGGCGTCGTTCAACAGAACAGAACAATTTTGGGGGGAGGGGGGGGATGCAGAATTTGCGCAGCTGAGCATATGTCTAAGTCCAAAGTCAATAAACAGGGTATTTTCCTTTTACAGCTGCGAAAGTTGGAATCATATAAATATTGGAATCAGATTTTCAATGTTTTAAATTCTTATTGAATATAGGAATTTTTACAAAGCCAATTAAATGGGGTCTAGAAATATGGAAATCTATATATTTAATTACTACACTTAGACTTTTAACGAAAAAAGGGCTTCCAAAAATAATTGAACATTTTTAAATAAGTATGAATTAAAATTCCTATAGAGTTCCTATTTTCATTTCTTAAAACATTTTTGAATAAAGAATTCTTACAAAACCAATTAAATTGGTTACTAGAAATATGAAAATAGTATATATATATAATTATTATATATTATACAGAAGCATTTTAGTTGTTTACTTTTTCTTAAAACACTTTTGATTTGATTGAAGATTTAAACTATGGAATATGAGAATTCTCGTATTCAATGTTTCACAGGGAAAAAAGGTTGGTAGAAATAAGGAAATACAAATTTGTAGATAATAAACTGAGCAACTATTGTCAAATCGAATTTTAAGCAAATCTTTAGCTTTTCATTAACAGTGCCTGTTAAACATATGTGCCTATTAACAGTCCTTAGACATATGCATGTCAAAAGCAGCGTAACAGATGCAATTATAGGGTATCTCTGCAGCTGATCATGTATTTGTCTGAGGCTAAACAGTCAAAACAGAGTGTATTTTAACAATAAATCCAAATACTGCCATTGACAGCGTCAGTTGAACATTTTGGTGCACTTTTCGCAGCCATTGGACATATACATGTCAAAAGCAGGGTATTAGGAACTGTTGCTACTTATGCTTAGTGTGTTTGTGTGTGTGTGTGCTTTTTTCAACTATTCATATCTTGAAACATTCGACAGACTCTTAACGTTGCCCTCCGGCTGGCGCATTCAGTTCGGCAACAACGTCAACTTTATATTCGAAACGGATGATGTGCGCCACGCCTCCCCGGCAACCATATCACGGATGGGGATCGTCAACATGAGGTGAGTCTACGGGGGGGGCCAACCAGAATGCAGTCTGTGCTAAATATATATATATATCTGTGGCAGCTACGACAACTATCCCCTAAAGGAAATGGTGAAGCACGAGCTCGAAAAGGAACCTTACGGCGATCTGCTCCAAAGCTATATTGAGGCTAATTTCGAGACAGCCTTCGAGTGGTTGGAGAGTGAACATTTGTTGAGGTAAGAACATGACATGACATGCTATATATATGTTGCTTTTGAAATTATATATAATAGCCTTGCAGAGGGCAGACAAGCCCTATAAAGTATATATGTATATTCCTGAACAGTACAGAAAGCCAAGTCTGTCTGCCTGTTTAAATGTAAACTAGTGGAATTTGTGGAAGTCAGTGATAGAAAACCAAAAGGAAGATTTCGCAAAAATGAATTTTTGTATTAATAATTAGAGCAAAATATTACAACATCGCATTACAATGTAATTTTGCCTCACAATTAACTGTAGATATATATATCGTACATATTAAATATGGCTGCGGGGATATTTAGTGTTCAGGGCTAGACATCATAAGCTCTTTAAACAACTTTTAAGTTCATCTAATGATTTTTTCTTCTTACATATGTAAAAGGATAAGTTATTAGAGAAGCGAATGTGCTTAGTGGGGTAAAAGAGTTAGCTTTTCTCAAGGATTTCCTTCATGATGATCATCAATGATTAAAAGAACTTCTGCGATCAACTTTTAAACCCTTATCCTATGACTTTCTGCTCTCCCAAGAGTCAGATGCTATACATATTTATACATGTGTAAAATCAGAAGGTTTTCTCAAGGATTTCTTTCATGATAATGATTAGAATAAGTTCTTAGATCAATTTTCAAACTCCTTTCTAATGACTTTCTGCTCTCCCAAGATTCAGATGCTATACATATTTATACATATGTAAAATCAGAAGGTTTTCTCAAAGATTTCTTACATGATAATGATTAGAATAAGTTCTTAGATCAATTTTCAAACTCCTTTCTAATGACTTTCTGCTCTCGCAAGAGTCAGATGCTATACATATTTATACATATGTGAAATCAGAAGGTTTTCTCAAGGATTTCTTTCATGATAATGATTAGAATAAGTTCTTCTTTCTGCTCTCGCAAGCTATACGTATATAAAGTCGTAGGCAAAGATTTCTTGAGTTATCATTCGGTCAACTTTCGCTCTTATCTCAACAACTCTCCGCGCTCCCAACAGTCAGATGCCCGGCAGCAGCCGCGTCAGCTTGATGCGCTCGCTGCTGCTGCAGCTGCACAACTGCCAGACGCTCGAGGAGTACGGCGCGGCCAGCCTGCGGGCCCTGCTGGGCTGGCTGCCCGGCGAGCGGCAGCGCGAGTTTGCCCAGCTGGTGCTCCAGCGGGCGAATCTGTACGTGGCGCAGCCCAGCCACGCCGAGCTGAGCTACTTTGAGCCGCAGCGCCGTGCGCTGGAGCAGTACGCGGCGGGGGGCGTGGAGCCCCCCGGCCGGGACAGTCGCCTGATCGTGACGGCGTGCGTGAAGTCGTATCTGGGCATCATCGACTCGCTGCTGGAGCTGCCCGCGGGGCGGGCGGTGCCCTTCATGGTGGTGGGGCCGAGCGGGGCGGGCAAGACGCTGCTGGTGGAGCAGGCGGTGCTGGAGCACTCGGGCTACCAGCTGGCCAGCATTAGCTGCTCCACGCAGCTGACAGCCGGCTACGTGCTGCACACGCTGCGGACGCACTGCGTCACGGTGAGCGGGCTGCGGGGCCGGGAGTACCGGCCGAAGCAGTCGCGGCTGGTGCTGTTCATGAAGAACCTGGACCTCTGCCAGCTGGACGCGTGGGGCGCCTGCGAGATCGTCGAGCTCCTGCTGCAGCTGGTGCAGCGCGGCGGCTTCTACGCGGACAACCTCGAATGGATCGGCGTCACCGGGCTGCAGATTTGCGCCTCCGTCAGCGGCAATCTGTTGAAAATTTCGCCACGCTACGTGGCCGCCAATCAGTACGTGCGCGTGGCCCGGCCCAGCGCCTCCGACATGCTGGCCATCGTCCAGTGCCGCCTCGAGCCGCTGCTCCAGGACCACTTCCGGCCGCCGGGCGGCAGTCCCCCCAATCTGCAGCACGTCAGCGAGTGCCTAATGGACTGCTTCGAGAAGGTAAAAGCCCGATTGCGTGGACTCTGCTCGCTGCTAATCCGTTTACGTCCGACTCTTTGCAGCTGCAGGCGGCTTTCACGGCCTCCGCCGGGCAGCAGCAGCAGCAGCAGCAGCAGCAGCAGCAGCAGTTGCATTATCAGTTTAGTCCCAAGTGCATTATGAAGCTGTTGGCGGGCCTCGTCTACTACCCTTCGAGCGACTTCAACGAGGTAAGGGAAGGGGGGCCTAATTGAATTGCAGCGCTAACTTTTTGCCTGTCCACTTGCAGGCCTTGTGCTGCGAGCTGCTGGGCCTGTTCAGGGATCGACTGGCCAGCGAGGAGCATGTGCAGCAGTTCGAGGCGATTCTGCGGCAGACCATGCGCAAATACTTGGGCAAGGAGGTGGGTGTCAGCTGTGGTAGTCTATTGTTCGCCTGGGCTAATTCCCTCGAAATTCCCGACAGAAAATCTACTTTGTGCCCAAGTCGCCGAAATCGCAGGGACAGCTCCACGGACTGGCGCACGACGAGTGGCTGGAGGAGGTCCAGAGGCAAATAACAATATGCAGTAAGTGCGGCGGGAAGGGGATAAAGTCCGAGATAATATAAATAGTACAGTCCTTCAATCTTAAATTCGTAGCTAATGTTAGATAGTCTTTTCCTATAGGTCCCTGGAGGGGTTTCCATTTCATTTCTATGTCTAACTTTGTCTGTCGACAAGTTTTATCTACTAATTCAAGTAGAAGTTTGAATTCTTCCTTCATGATCTCTCTCCACTTCTCGTTTAGAGCTTATCCGTCCAGTCTAATCAGAGCTAGAAGCCAGGCTAGAGCCTCGTTGTTTCAAGATATGAGCAGTTCAGAGTGTTGGAGAAGAAGGAGCAAAAGCACATGGACAACACAGTATGAATCGGGATAACTACACTGGGCCTTGGCGTCTGTTTGCGAAATCGGTCCCGCTCTCGTTCCATTTGCCGGTACTCGGGATTCATGCGTTTGATGCGCTTGCGTTCCCGATCCCGTTCCCGCATGATGAACTTTTGGCGTGCCTCCTCTTCGGGGGTCATCCACTGCAAGTACATAGAGAACGGGTAGAAAGATAACAGAACATTGTTGCGATTCAGATAACATTGGGACGAATCTAGCTCTGGGAAATGTTAAAGTGACGTTGCTAACAGCTGTTGACAAATATATGTTAAAAGACATTGTATGCGGGTGTTAATGCTACAATACCAATAATAGTAATTGAATTGAATTGAAGATCAGATATATATTATTAGCTCATATATATATTTAGCTCAGGGAAATGTTAAAGTGACGTTTAACTAACAGCTGTTAAGCAGCTGTTGACAAATATATGTTAATAGACATTGTATGAGGCTGTTAATGTTATGCTCAATTTTAATAATACTAATTGAATTGAATTGAAGATCAGATATATATTATTAGCTCATATATATATTTAGCTCAGGGAAATGTTAAAGTGACGTTTAACTAACAGCTGTTAACACATATATGTTAATAGACATTGTATGAGGCTGTTAATGTTATGCTACAATTTCAATAATAGTAATTGAATTGAATTGAAGATCAGATATATATTATTAGCTACTTCATTGAAAAATCGAACATTTTCCCCGCACAGATGCCGAAAGCTTTAGCATCACGGCGCCCGTTACGGAGGAGCTGCTGCAGCACACGGCCAGGGTGGCGCGCGTGCTCTCCCGGACCGACGGGCACCTGCTCGTCCTGGCGGAGGCGCGCGACCGCCACGTGGACGCCATTTACGCGGCCGCCACGCTGCAGCAGGCCAAGGTGCTGACGCCGCAGGGCGGCGCCGGCTACGCGCTCGCCGACTTCCACAACGACCTGAAGCTGGCCATGCAGACGGCGGCGCTGGAGCGGCAGGTGAGCTACCTGCTCGTCGAGCACAGCTGGCTCAGCTACGTGCCGGACATACTGAAGCCGGTCGAGGCGCTGCTCGAGGGCAGCGAGATCCTCGAGCTGTTCGGCGAGGATCTCGAGACGGTGGCCGGCACGCTGAAGCAGGCGGCGCAGCTGGAGGGCTACCAGGAGTCCCTGGGCGCGTACTTTATGAAGCGTGAGTGCGGGGGGGGGGGGAAAGGGAGTCAAATAGATTTCGACTAGAATTCCGACTGTTCGACAGGCGCCCGAGAGCATCTGCATTTGGTGCTCGTCCTGGACCCGAGCTGTCCGCAGCTGGCGGAGTACTTCAGCAGCTGCCCGGCGCTGCTGCGCCAGATGGACGTGCTCTACGTGCGGCCGGAGGCGCGTGAGACGCTGGCCCGGCTGCCCAAGCAGTACATCGAGCTGCTCAACGAGGCGCCGGTGGCCGCGGGCCGTGCCAAGGTGCCCGTCTGCAGCCACTTTGCGGACCTGGCCGAGGAGCTGCCGCCGGAGCAGCCGGCGCAGCGCTTCTACCAGCTGATTAGCAGCTACTTTCACCTGTACGGCAACGCCGCCGCCGAGATCGACCGCCGGCTGGGCAAGCTGCAGCTGGGCGTGGACAAGCTGGCCGCGGCGCACGCGCTCGTCGACAGCCTCAAGTCGAACGCCGCCGCCCAGGAGCTGGCGCTGGGCGAGAAGCGGCAGCTGGCGAACGATGCGCTCCAGATGATCGCCGCGACGATGCACAACGCCAACGAGCAGAAGTCGAGCATGCTCGAGCTGAAGCAGCAGACGCAGCAGAGCAGCGAGCAGCTGAAGCTGCGCCAGCGCGAGATCCAGCGCGAGCTGGCCGAGGTGGCGCCGGTGCTGGCCGAGGCCAGCACTGCGGTCGGCCAGATCCGGTCGGAGGCGCTCTCCGAAATACGCTCGCTGCGCGCCCCGCCGGAGGCGGTGCGCGACATCCTCGAGGGCGTGCTGCGGCTGATGGGCATCCGGGACACCTCGTGGAACAGCATGAAGACCTTTCTGGCCAAGCGCGGCGTCAAGGAGGACATCCGCTCGCTGGACCCCGCCCAGATCAGCCCCGAGAACTGCCAGGCCGTCGAGCGCCTGCTGGCCGCCAAGGGCGACTCGTACGAGTCGAAGAACGCCAAGCGGGCCTCGGCGGCGGCGGCGCCGCTGGCCGCCTGGGTGCAGGCGAGCGTGCGGTACGCGCGCGTCGTCCAGGGCATCAAGCCGCTGGAGCGGGAGCAGGCCGAGCTGCAGCGCGACCTCAGCGCGGCCGAGGACGAGGTCCAGCAGCTGGCCAGCGGGCTGGACGACGTCGACAGGCGCGTGCAGCAGCTGTCCGCGCGGCTGCAGACCTACACGCAGGAGGCGGCCGTCCTCGAGCTGCGCTTGCAGGAGGCGGGCGCCACGCTCCAGGCCGCCGAGCTGCTCGTGGGCAAGCTGAGCGCCGAGTACGCCGCCTGGAGCGAGCAGCTCGCCGAGCTGCGGCGCGCCCACAAGACCCTGGACGCCAAGACGCTCCTGCTGGCCCTGGCCATCAACTACTTCGCCGGCTGGGGCGTGGAGCAGCGCGGGTGAGTTAAAGGCTTGAAAAGAGACATTTGATCAAGTGATTTCTTTTCCAATTTAAATTCTCTTTCTCACCCATATTCCGCGCTTAACTCTTTTTAGTCACTTTCAGCACCAAGGCAAGGAAATGTGCTTATTTTCTTAACTTTTTTTCATTTTAAACTATATTTTTTAGTCACTTTCTAAGGCAAGGGAATATGCTTATTTTTCTAATTAAATTTTTCACTCATATTCCGCATTTAATTCATTTTTTATGTAGTTATCGAAATGTGAATCAAAATCCCATCAGACTTAAATTCAACATTCACCCAAAATTCACCCCATTTTTAAATTTTGTCCAATGTAAATTCTCTTTCTCACCCATATTCCGCGCTTAACTTTTTTTCATTTTAAACTATATTTTTTAGTCACTTTCTAAGACAAGGAAATGCGCTTTTTTTCAAATTAAGTTTTTCCCTCATATTCCGCATTTATCTAAGGAAATATCCTATTATATAATATAAATATGTACCTAAAGGAATTTGAACAGAGAGAAAACTGCATAAAAATTAATTAAATTTTTTTATGTAATTATCGAAATGTGAATCAAAATCCCATCAGACTGAAATTTAACTTTCACCCACAATTCACCCCATTTTTTAATGTTGTCCAATTTAAATTCTCTTTCCCACCCATATTCCGCACTTAACTTTTTTAATTTTGAACGATATTTTTTAGTCACTTTCTAAGGCAAGGAAATGAGCTTTTTTTTCAAATTCAATTTTTCACTCATATTTCATAATCATAAATATATACCTAAAGGAACTTGAAAAGAGAGAAAACTGCGAAACACACTTTAATTAATTTTTTATGTAATTATCGAAATGTGAATCAAAATCCCATCAGACTGAAATTTAACTTTCACCCACAATTCACCCCATTTTTTAATGTTGTCCAATTTAAATTCTCTTTCCCACCCATATTCCGCACTTTTTTAATTTTGAACGATATTTTTTAGTCACTTTCTAAGGCAAGGAAATGAGCTTTTTTTTCAAATTCAATTTTTCACTCATATTTCATAATCATATATATCTAAAGGAACTTGAAAAGAGAGAAAATTGTGAAACACACTTTAATTCATTTTTTATGTAGTTATCGAAATGTGAATCAAAATCCCATCAGACTTAAATTTAACTTCCGCCCCATTTTTAAATTTTCTACAGCTCGTGAAATAGTCCTAGGAGAATTTTGAATTCTTGAATATTCGTTTCTGGGCAATAGCATTAGATAGAATTGCCAAATAGATCATGATTCGATTCGATTTCAAATTTTCACACAAAAAGAGTATTTAGAAAATTCTTTTTTTAAGCATAAATTACAAATTTCAATATTCTTTGAAATTATATTAATTATTATTTCTCCCTGCTTTCGCCTATTTCCACCCATTTGAATTAATTTTGCCTTTGCTTAAATGCAGTTTAGTCGGACAACTTTTTCATAAATTCAGATTCACCCAAATTTCACCTTAGTATGTGGAATGATAATAAATCCCGCCCTTCACAGCGCCTCCTTGGAACGCCTCAGCGCGGAGTTTGAACTGCCCGGAGGCGGGTTCGAGCTGCGGCGCAGCCTCGTCACCGAGCAGCAGCAGATCATCTGGGAGAGCCAGGGACTGGCGCGCGACGCGCAGATCCTCGAGAGCGCCGCGCTGCTGCGGGAGATGCTGGCGCTGCCGTACGGCAGCTGCCCCGTGCCCCTGCTGGTGGACCCCACCCAGACGGCCGCCCAGTGGCTGGAGGCGCACCTGGGCGCCGCGGGCCGCGCCTGCGAGCTGGCGACGCAGGGCGGCGAGCGGCTGGGCTACCAGCTGGAGCTGGCCGTGCGCTTCGGCAAGACGCTGCTGGTGACCGACTGCGAGCAGCTGCGTCCGCCGCTGCTGGCGCTGCTCGAGGGGCACGTCCACGTGCGCTTCGGCAAGCGCCAGCTGGCGGTGGCCAGCAAGCTGGTGGACCTGCACGATGACTTCCAGCTGGTGCTCGTCACCAGCTCGGCGCAGCTGCTGCCGCCGGAGCAGCGGGCCGGAATGAACCTGCTGCGGTTCACGGTGACCGCCGCGGGCCTGGCGGACCAGCTGATGTCGCAGGCGGTGCTGCTGCGCAACCCGGCGCTGGAGCAGCAGCGCGTCGAGCTGCTGCAGCGCGAGGGCGAGCTGCTCAAGCGCCGCTCGGCGCTCCAGGACAGGCTGCTGGAGCAGCTCTGCCGCGCCGAGGGCGACATTCTGCGCAACGAGCCGCTGCTCGCCAGCCTCGAGGAGGCCAAGCGCAGCAGCGGCGAGATCGACGCCGCCCTGGAGCAGAGCGGCGGCGTCAAGGAGACGCTGCTGGCCCAGTTCGGCTCGCTGCGCGAGCTGTGCGTCCGGGCGGCCGAGTTCTACGCGGGCCTCACCGGGGGCTACGAGCTGCCCGCCCCGGTCTACATTGAGCTCTTCCTGGGCGCCCTGCGCGAACAGGAGTCGCCGCAGCCGCTCTACGAGCGCCTCGTGCGCAGCGTCTACCTGCACCTGGCGCGCGCCACGCCCCGCGAGAGCCAGCTGACCCTGGCGCTGTGGGTCTGTCGCCAGGCGCACGGCGCCGCCCTGGGGCCCAAGGAGTGGGAGCTCTTCGTGACCAGCTTCATGGCCAGCGCCGACGCCAGCGGCCCGCCCGGCGGCGGCCTGCCCGACTGCATGGGCCGCGAGGCGCAGCTGAAGCTGGCGCAGCTGCTGCAGCAGCTGCCGGAGCTGCGGGCCCAGCTCCAGCTGGACAAGGACTACGTCTGGCGGGGCTTCATCGAGCAGCAGACGGACGACATTCTGCGTGAGTACTAAACACTTTTCTGATCAGGCAAATCGAGTGCGAAGAGTTCGCAATCTACAATTATAGAGAATCTCACAGTTAAAAGTTCCCTTAAACGAACGCTGCAGGCGGGTGTAGCCGACTGCCCAATACTCGTGCACGGCGTAACGAGAGTCTAAAACTCAAGCTTACTGCAAAGTTCATTTAACCATGTCCGTCTGTCTGTCCATCTGTATTACCGCATACTCTGGAAAGTTGGATAAATATTCTCCTATCGATCACTTTTCTAATTTTAAATTATATCGATAGGTATTTATATAGGTATATTTATAGACATATCTTTTACACTCGTTCACGAAGTGAAAAAACTATATTGTGTGTCCGTTTGTCCGTATGAACATTTTCAATTTTTTTATACCCGCGTAGGATGAAGTATTAAGATCTTTTGGCCCACTGGGGGCGTGGCAATTCGCTAAAATCGATAGATAGATTTCCCTTAGATTCAAAATTAAGTACATATAATTTTTCTCAGATAGCGCAAATCGATAAAAATCCATATATCTCGTCGCGAAAATCCACTTCTCCCACAATTTTAGAGCTAGAGCGACCAAATTTGGAAGGCAATTTTTAGATGATCTCAAAAATGAGGAACTAAAGAATGGAGCCGATAAATGACGGATATGAATCAATGAGCATGGCGTGGTCGGTTACACCCGACTGTTTTCGTAAAGCAAGCAGAGAGGGAGAATAGATAGAAAGATATATCACAGGGATGTTCGAATTTATGGCAGCACTGAGTTAAACTTAGGGTATCCGCTATTAGGGGTATTCCCGACTGGATCAGCTGCCAATATATAATATATATTTTATGTGTTTTTTTTTTGCAGCCAACGTCAAGTCGCCGTTTCAGCGCGTGCTGCTGGCCCAGATCTTCCGGCCCGATCTGCTGCTGGCCCAGCTGCGGCTGGCGAGCGGCCAGCTGCTGGGCGTGGCCCCGGAGGCGGCCGCGCAGCCGACGGTGCAGCAGCTGCTGGAGCAGAGCAGCTGCGAGCGGCCCGTCCTGCTGATCAGCCAGCCGGAGCTGGACCCGGCCACGGAGCTGCGGGGCGTGGCGCTGCGCCAGTGGGGCGCCGACAAGTACGTGGAGCTGGCCATCGGGCGGGGCAGCGAGGAGCGGGCGCTCGCCGCGCTCCGGCAGGCGGCCGGCCAGGGCCAGTGGCTGTGCGTGAAGAACGTGCACCTGGTGCCCGAGTGGCTCGGCCAGGCGGAGCGCGTGCTGGGCGAGCTGCCCAAGTCGCCGGACTTCCGGCTCTGGCTGCTCTGCGAGTCGGCGGCGGGCCTCGACGGGGCGGCCGTCTACAGGTGCCTCAAGGTGCGCTACGAGCAGCCGCGCGGCCTGAAGCGCCAGGTGCAGCGCATGCTGCACAACTACGCCGGACTGGAGGCGGCGTCGGCGCCGACGTCGGCCAAGTGCCTGAAGATGCGGCTCGTGCTCTTCCTGCTGCAGGCGGTGCTCCAGCAGCGGCGCCAGTACATTCCCCAGGGCTGGTCGCGCTACTACGAGTTCGGGGAGGCGGACCTGCGGGCGGCGCTGGGCGTGCTCGGCTGGGTGGACGCGCAGCTGGCCGGCGGCCGCTGCGACTGGACGCTGCTGCAGCGGCTCTGCGAGGCGGTCGCGTACGGCGGCCGGCTGGACAACGGCCGCGACGTGGACATACTGCGCAGCTACCTGGCCCAGTTCTGCTGCGCCGACGTCCTCAGCAGCCGCTGGCAGCCCCTCGGCCTGGGCAGCCCCCTGCCCACGAGCGGCCAGCTGCAGGACTACGCCGCCGCCGTCGACCGCCTGCCGGACGCCGACGAGCCGCGCACCTTCGGCCTGGCCAGCCAGGCGCAGCAGCAGCGCGACACGGAGCAGGCGCGCCGCGTGGTCCGGGAGCTGCGCGCGCTGCAGTTCGGCGGGGGCGGGGCCGGGGGCGTGGAGCTGGTGGCGCCCCGGCAGCGGCTGGAGCAGCAGATCAAGCCGCTGCTGGGCCTGTGGCGCAAGCTGGCCACGGGCTGCAGCATCGGCCAGGCGGCCAAGGAGGCGGACGCGGAGGCGGCCACGCCCACGGCGACGCCCTGGCGCCTGTTCGTGCTCGCGGAGCTGCGGCTGGGCGCGGAGCTGTTCCGCGCGGTGCACCAGCTGCTCTCCCAGCTGCACAACTGGCTCAAGGAGGAGGCGACGCCGGCCCAGCAGCCCGCGGACGTGGACCCCAGCACGATGCGGGCCCTGGCGGAGCAGCAGGTGAGTGGAGTGGGGAGTGGGGAGTGGGAGAGTGTGAGAGAGAGACAGAGAGAGAAGAGCAACTGGGAGCAGTTTAAAGTTGAACCTTGAGGCGGGTTTTCTTTTTTAAATTGTTGCTTTTTGTAGGTGTCTTAGAATATCCTGACTAGTTACAATGTTCTTAACATATGCTAGATATAATAATAGTAATATCTCTCACAGAAGAAATCGGTCGAAACATTATTGTTTTTCAATATATCCCAATCGAGTAATATTTAGTTGTGATCATGATGTGCCCGACAGATCAGCGAAATCTTATCAACATCAGGCGACTATAGCATATAGAACTGATAGATATAATCGGTTGAAAATGGGGTTTGGGCTGTTTTTAAGCCCTATTCATATCAGAAAACTATATTTGAAAGTGCAAAGAGGGTATATTGTTTTTGTGCAGATGAATGTAGCAACATATTCTTGATCAGTACGACGGACTGATTTGATTCCGAATTCAATGATTGATAATGATTGATAAGAAAAACTACAACAGGCTCAGATATTTGAACTGATTTCGTAGGTGAGCAAAAAGAACTTAAGTAAACGCTGGCGATAAATGTTCAATAAGATCGACTAAGCAGCAGAGAAGTGTGGACAGGGTATCTCCTAGTCGAGTGCCCTAGACCTGTACCTTCTAGGCACAGACGACACAGTTGCCATATGGTTGTTAGGGTATTTCCATTCGGCTTTACAACCTGCTTATCCTTCCCCTCTCCACCCGCAGGTGCCCCACAGCTGGCAGAAGCTCTGGCCGGGCCCGAGCAGCGGCAGCGCCGCGGACTTTCTGCGCGGCCTGGCGGTGCGCGCGGCGGCGGCGGAGCAGCGGTACAGGCAGCAGCAGCAGCAGCAGCGCCTGGAGTTCGGGTCGGAGGTGGACCTCGCGCGCGTCTTCAACTGCGAGCGCCTGCTGGCCTGCCTCAAGCTGCAGCAGGCGCGCAGCTTCGGCGTCTCCACGCAGCGCCTCCAGCTGCGCTGCCTGGAGGCCGGCGGGCGCGGCGAGGAGCGGGGGGCGCTGACGCTGAAGCTGGCGCCGCTCAAGGTGAGTGCTGCCTTAACCCTCGTGTCCGCCCGTCCGTCCGTCCATCCGTCCGTCTGTCTGTCACTCAGCGCCCGTCTCTTTCACTGCGTCTTCTTCCTTCTCTCGTTTTCTCGTCTTTTTTTCTGTTTGCTTACCTTGCCCATCTTCGCCATAAAATGCGTCTCCAGCTTGCCGTCTTTGTGGTTGCCGCACTTGTCTTTCAATTAATATGCAATTTGTATTTACAACATTTAGGTTTGCGTTTACTGCAGAATTGGATTTCGCTGCAGTTTTTCGCTTTTTTCACGCCGCTTCTTTTTGTTTATTTGATTGACATTCCGGCGCTCTGTTAACCCAGTGCCAGGGCTGCACCGCACATGTGCTGTCTGTTAACTATTCACGGGTATTTTTCGAGTAGCACTTATTGGCAGCACTGTGCCATAAACAATTCTTTTTGCTTAAGTTGCAATATTTGATTTTATTATATTCAGAGCATTTTTGTATGTACTACTTTTTATATATTGACTTTAGTTCATATTTCCTTTAACATTTTTACTCCACACTGCAAATTTACTTTCGTGTGGAGCGGAATGTTGCGTCTGTTAAGTTTGCACTTCGTTAAGTGAGCACAGTTTCGTTAAATGAGCAAAATCGTCAAGCTTGCACACACTTCGCGCCATCTGGTGCCTGCACAGACTAAGATCCTCAAGGTGTCTGTCTAAATAGACTGCCATGGAAAACTGAACTCTAATACGAATACAACATACACTTTATTTTGAAATGAATGCAGCTGGATGGGGATACCCAAACACCAAATGCTAACGAATCAAGTGCATTTTACATCACGTACAAAATCAAAGATGGTAATGAAAACAATGCAGATAAATTCAAGCAAATTGATCAATTTGCCAACCGGCAACACAACGACCACAAAATTACCCTGCCCCTGTACAGCAGGGCCAGCCGGGACAAGCTGATTTGCCACTTGCAACTGGACCTGGGAGGCGCCACCGCGGAGCAGGTTCTTTTAGCAGGCACCGCGCTAATTGTCAGCGATTTCTAATACTCTGTTCGAAACTCGTCCCAGAAAACAGAATCAACCATATAGAGGAAAATGCAAGAGCCCGAATAAAAGTAAAATATCAGAAAGATGGTGAGGTAATCCATTTCGAAACAACAAATTTTGAAATTTATGCAATAAAAATGTGGCCTACTTTCTGTTCTCTAAGTGGGGAAAAAGGGAAAATAAAGCTGATGGAAAATGAAAAAACATATGTATCTATAAGTAAGGAGATTAAGTAAAGATGAAAATAAAGGGAAAGTACAATTTATAATCTATAATATATAATATGTGGCCTACTTTCTGTTCTTTAAATGGGGAAGAAAGGAGGGAATTTGAAATAAAGCTGAAGGAAAATTAAAAAACATATGTATCTATAAGTAAGAAGATTAAGTAAAGATGAAAATAAAGGGAAGTACAATTTATAATCTATAATATATAATATGTGGCCTACTTTCTGTTCTTTAAATGGGGAAACAAGGAGTTAATTTATTTCAAAGCTGATGGAATCAACTGGAAAATGAAAAACTAATATTGCATTAATAAACATATTTATCTCCAAGGAGATAAAGTAAAGATAATATATAATATGACTTATCTCGGTAGCTTATTGATACTTTTAATATAAGGAATAAAGGAGATAGAAAAACAAAATGTGGAAAAGTTTTCTTTTCTTTCGTTTCTTTCTTTTTAAATGTTCGTTAAAGAAAAATTAATTATTTATATTATATTAAATGGGTCATAAACACTTTTAATTATGCTATAATTATTAATGTTTATCAAAAAAAAAAGTTAGCAGAGTTAGCAATTTAGCATCTAACTGTGACTCTTTCCACAAACACTTTTCTAATTTCCTTGGAAAATAAAAATCAGCAAAGCTAGCAATTTAGCAACTTCCTGCATAGAGCAAGTAAATTTAATATAATGTATAATAATTTCTTAGCTCTAGTCTAGTCAACAAATTAGCTAAGCTAGCAACTTAGCTAGCTAACTGTACTTCCTGGTTTCCTGTGTCCCATGTCCAGCCAGGACTCTCAGCAGCAATCACAAAAGTTAAACAATAATTCTCGTCCACCTAAGCCCCAGCAAACATTTAAGAGTCCTTCGCACTGCTCGATAAATTTTGAAAGTGAATTATTTGGGAATCCCCCTTCCCCCACCGAATTCCTTACCCTTTCGCAGGAGCCGCTATAATTTCCGGTTGCCTTGCTCGCATTATATAATTTATTTATTGCTTATCGCAGTGGGCAAAACTAAAAGCTCTGAGAGTTATTTACATTGCGGCCACGCCCACATTGTTAGAGATTTATTTTTGGGGGGCTGTTGTTGACATTTAGCTGCAGCTTTGATTTGTGTTTTTCTAATGTGCGCCAGAGCAATTTGTCTGCCCCCCCTCCCCCTCCCCCTCGGCCCCCCTTCCGCCACGCCCCTTTCGAGCACTTTACTCACAAATTGTGTTAATTTGCATATTCGAAACTTTGCCTAATTGAACATAATGCCACTTAATTAAACTTAAGCAACTTTCCGAACGGGAAAAGGGATCGGGGGCAGGACGAGCTGAGAAATCACCGTTGGAAAACATCTTGGCAACTACTTGCCACAGAAAGTGCGAGCAGCGTGTAAGACGGTGCCCCAAAACATTTATGACACACTTCAGTTGTTGTTGTTGCTGTTTGTGGCGGCAATTAGTAGCAAAATTACAGATTACGAAGGCGGCCAGACCCAAAGAGCCACGCCCCCAAACACACACAGCACTTATGAGTTCGGCTTTAAATGTCTGCCGAGCCATATAAACTAAATATAATTAAGATGGCCCAATAGAATGTTCCAATGGAGATAATATATTGTGGCTGAACTACACTCAGAGAAAATGCCAGCTTAATTTATGATTTTATTTTATTTAGTTTAAGAAATGGTTTGGTGAAGTGAAAATTTTTAGGAATATTTTTAAAATAATTTTAAAGCATAAATAACTTGTGGCTAAAATACACTCAGAGAAAATGCCAGCTTAATTTATTATTTTATTTAGTTTAAGAAATGGTTTGGTGAAAAGTAAATTTAATTTAATTATAATTTAATTTAATAATTTAATTTAAATTTAATTTAAAGCATAAATAACCTGGATATGTTTATATATATATATATATATATATATATAAAACAGATAAAACAGAATTTAAAATAGGAAACATAGAGAATCGTGCCGAATGGCATTCTATGCACTCCATTAGACATTCACTGGAACCCCGTCGAATCCATAATCCACACCCCCCGCACACACACACACACACACACACACCCTCCCCCCATGTTCTGCATTCCTTTTGACAATCGAAACCAACTTTGATGATTAAATTTCAGTTGTCTAATTGAAATTTGATGGGCGTGATTGTGTGTGTGTGTGTGTGTGTGTGTGTGTGAGTGTGTGTTGACGTTTGCTAAATGCTTGGGCCCAAATGGATATCCCTGTAATCCTTGGCCAGGCGATAAACATTGAACAGCTGCCCCGAATTCTCAATCGGCTCGGCTTCAATGTCAAGGATTACAAATTAATTTAAGTATAAAGCGTGTGCGCCATTTGCATGTGTGTGTGTGTGTGTGTGTGTGTGTGTGTGTGTGTGTGCGGGACAAGTTTGCCGCTGGTCGAAAGGTCCTACACTTGCCATAATTGTAAGCCCTGCCAAATGTGATTAATCAGCGCCTTCTGTGCGGGCTCTTCCAGCCCAATAACCCGTCGTGGACATCCCCTCGGATCTGAGGGGCAGCCAAAAGGTCATGACACCAACTCAAATGCGTTTCAATTGTCTGCCTTTTGTGCGGGTGGCTTCATTAATTGGCCAATTAAGTGTGCAGCGGGCTAAAAGAGGAGTTATGTCAGAAAAGTGGATTCGACATATATATAGTATATATATTAAATCCGACAGAGAGATAATCATTAGGTTTATCTCCTTATTCGGGCATTATTTTCAATAATACATACAATACAACCTTGACAGCCACTTTAACAGCTTGTCAAACTTAATTTCGTATATTTAAACTTTTTAAAAGAATTTCGCAGCTCTATATATGAGTTTTTTCTTTGTCATGTCAAAGTTAACAAGCATTTAACCCTGTTGGCAAACTTTATTTTTAAAGTACACATTTTCTCTCTTCTTTTCACTTTGAAACTGTGGTTTATTGTCTCACGCACCTGTTAAAGTTGACAGCCACTTTGGCATGTAATTAAACGCAATTTTGTTTTAACTTTAAAATAAAAATAAATTTTCAATTTTCTTATAACATATGGGAAACCTCTAAAATGTTGAGTTTAGCTTGAAGCATTTTAATTTGACGCTCAATCAACTGAAAGTTTATTCATAATTAAGACTGAATGAGTGACATGAATATATCCATAAAGTGTCAGAACTAAACTACAACAATAAAACTTATTTTGGAAACTTTCACATTTTAACAGCTGCTTTCAGCCCCGGGGCTGGAAATCAAAGCAATAATCATCAACAAATTATAAATACTCAAACAGTTATGAAAATACTAATCATATCATATGCCCCCAAGAGTGGCACTTGCGCAGAGTTCGCACTTCTGCTGCTTGAGAGCCCAGCCGCAAAACAAGCCCCACCCCCAGTCCCCACCCCCCACCCCCCACACACCCCTCTCCAGGCAGTGTAAACACAGGTGGTAATTTTCTCATGCGGTTGGTTAATGAAATCATTTTGAAAGTTTTCACGCTGAGCTCTTGACTTATTTTCGGAGCGTTTTGTGAAAGCGCTGGAAAACCACCAAAAGCAGCAGCGGCAACAACAACAGCAACAACAACGCTGACAACAACAACGCTGACAACCTGAAGCAAGTAGCTTTCGATGTGTTGCACCATAAAGTTTTGTCCAAGTCTCTGTCAAGGACGTGAATCGTATGAGGATCTGTGTTGCCGTTGGCACATGCAAAATCCTGGCAGCAGGACCAGCAACAACAACAGCAACAGCAACAACAATAGCAACAACAACAACAGCAGCGTAAACTTTTGTAAAACCGCACGAAAACTTTCAAGATTCACAACTGCAACACTTGAAGCGTGTTGAAAGTGCTGTACACACACACACACACACACACAGACACACTCAAACACACACACACACACACACACATCCTGCCTGTTTACCAAATGAGTTTTGTGCTAGTTTGTTTTAATGCCTGCAGCCCCAAATTTATATGCACACAAACGTGCCAAGGGGGGAAGGGGTGGGGGGAAGGGGGGGGGCAGTTGGACTGCGCTGGGAATCTGTCCGGATCTGTTCGGTGTAATGAACAGATAACTGCTGGCTAATTGTTGTGTGGCATTCATTTGCTGGGCTGCGCCCGAAAGTTGCTCTTGAGCATTTACTTTGATTCGATGTGTGCATAAATTTGCATTCTGTTTTATTTAGGAATTATCGCTCGCAAAGAGTCAGAGTCAACACATTTCAAGACATCAAAGTAAAATGAAATCATATCTAGCCCGACATGCTTAGAGAAAGTTGGTGAAATATATAAATTGAAGCTAATTTACCAAAAATCTTTTAGAAATTGAATCAAATGGAGTTGATTTCTTAGTTAGTTAAGATATCAAGAAATCAAATTAAAATAGTTATTCTGACAGAAGGGTATCTGGGAAGGGTAAGACTGCCCTTTTAACAAATTATTTTGAAAATATGTTGGGGATTATTATTATTAAGGGAAAAAATGTTGTACCTAAATTATAAAAATAAATAATTATTCACTGGCGATTTTTGAGAGTCTAGTGCTTTTATTCACTTTGTGATTGATTTTTTATTAGAGCATCAAATATAAAAATGAAGGGTATTTAGGAAGGATAAGACTGCACTTTTTACAAATTATTTTGAAAATATGTTGGTGATTATTATTATTAGTGGACGTATTTTTGAATATTTCGATTAGTGAATGGTTCCCTCGGTTGGAATTAAAATTGTACCTAAATTATAAAAAAAAGTACTTATTCACTGGCAATTTTTGAGAGTCCAGTACTTTTATTCACTTTGTGATTTATTTTCTGTTAGAGCATCAAATATAAAAATGAAGAATTTCTGGCAAATAATAATAAAAGAAATGTAAGTTAATTTCATATAGTTTCATGTTCTATTTCGAATAAAATTCAACGAGTTTTTCTTAAGCTATTAAACTGATTTGTTTTGCGAAAGCGATTTACTTTGCATATATTCAGCTGGCAGCTTTAACTGTAAGCTAATCAGAAGCTAAATAAATATATGAATTTATCTCTGCTAATTCTTGAATAAATATTTCTTCAGCACAATTGCAAACATTTCAATTCAACATTTATATTAAGCAGTGAAATACAGGTGCATGGGAAATGTTGGTCTGCGTGTTGCACCTGTTGCCGGGGCAACATGCAACAATGAACATTCAACAAACGGAGCTTCTCGCATGCGGTTGCATAAATGAAATTTACTCTGGCTCATAGAAAATCACGAGGGCAAATATTTTTGCACGCGTGCACATAAATTCCAATTCATTTAGCTGTTAATTCAATTTTCGTTGCCACCTACACTGAGCGAAAAGCCCGGCTGCGAAAAATGCAAATTAACCCAGAAACGTTTTCGTGCATAAAATGTCAAAAAAAAAAAAAAAAAAAACATTTTATGTTAACTAAAAATTATGCGGCTTTGTTGTAGTTGCAAACGAAAAAAAAAGAGGAAAGAAGTCAAATTTTTGGGGTTAACAGGGACAGTGGGGAATGGGGGGTGGGGGGATGAGTCCCTGAATGCATAAAACGCTGATTGCAGGCGGCGCGAGTCTCCGCTCGTGGTTGAGGACGTGCCAGAGTTTACACGCAAATAAATAAAAACGCGGCTGAAGTGACAACAACAACAGCGGCTAAATGCGAGC
Source organism: Drosophila sordidula (assembly GCA_035047465.1). Taxonomy (NCBI): domain Eukaryota; kingdom Metazoa; phylum Arthropoda; class Insecta; order Diptera; family Drosophilidae; genus Drosophila; species Drosophila sordidula. The sequence goes on along the minus strand of JAWNPQ010000090.1, from coordinate 2,084,858 downwards.
TATGCATAATAAAAACTTGGGGCTATGTGGGGCTAAGCATCGACGGCGGCAGCAACAACAACAAATTTGAAATGCGGCTGCCAAAACAAATGCAATTTATTTGCAGCGTAAGACACGCCTCCCCGCCCCCGCCCCCGCCCCTGCACACCCTTACGTCATAACTTTATCACGTGCCGCAGCAGGCAGCCGCCAGGTGGCGCCAGCCATCGCATCAGCGGAAACGGAAACGCTGTCAACAGGCCTGCAGCTGCAGAGAAAAAAAACCAGGCAAAGCAAAATTGCCGCGCGAAATGCGACGCGCTTTATCAGAATTCCTTTGCCCCCCTTTTTACTGCTGTATTTTTGCAGTTTTTTTACACCCACATTCTGCATGCATTTTTAACGTAGAGGTGGAATAAAAGTGGAAAAAACTGCGACTTGGCTTTGCAGAGTAGTTGCTGCTTTCAGACGGACTTACCTAATAGTTACTTTCGCTGAGTGCATCGATAAAGCCGTTGGCCGTAGAACTGAACAGATGCTCTACGGTTTGATTTTTTCTTCCTTTTTCCCAAGCACAGGTAATCCTGAGCAGAACTGGCATGGAATTCCAAGTTCGACGAAGGCTTATTGAACAAAAGCTAAGGGAAGCATGTTGCACTTTTAAAATCAAACATAAATTTACAGTGAAAACTCTGCTAAGCAAATTAATGTTTATTTTGTGTACTCTGTGCCTTAGCAGATCTTTGTAGGAGGTATATAAAATAAATATTTATATACTGATACTCATTAAAACTCTTTAAATTGTTTATGGCTCAATAAAATATTTTTTTTTATAACTTTTATACAAAAGGTTGAAATATGAGTGAGGAAAGCTGAGTTGATTAATAAAAGATTTCTTGTCGTATTTATAGAGACTGTGGTAAAAAAAACGTTGAAACAGTATGAATAGTTGAACATGTAACTTCCATAAGCTCTTTATATTTATATTTATTTATATAATATATTTTCCTAATATTTAATATTTCTCTTTTAATAAGCTCTCAAAATGACTTCAGCTTTAAAGTGTAATTTGAGCTAATGTCAGACTTGTTTCCCTTGAGCCACAGCGCATTCTGATTAGCGGTCACTTAGCGTTCCCCCCAATGCCCCCCCCCCCCCCATTCATATCTGTTGTGGCCCATTCATTTGTAATCATCAGGATCTCTGGCGAACATGCTCTGCTGCTGATTTGTTGGCTAATTTATGCGCTTCGTTTGGTAATAAATTTTATATTTACGTTGAGGAAATACCAAATATCAGAGACTAAGCATATATGCCTATTTTTTTGCTTGTGTATTTGGCAGTTGCTCTGTTTTTGCCCGCCTCCGAGTTTGTTTGCCAATGACAATGTGTCATTTGTTCCACATTCGGCGCTGTCCTTTGTTCGTTTTTTTTCCCTATTCTTTTTTTTTAGTATTTTAGATCTACGTATAAATATATTATGCTGTCTTTGTTGTTGTTTCAATTCCGAACCATTTGTTATCGAATTTGCTTCTGCTCATTTTGTATGCCAGCCAGGACATTTTCGGTGCGGCCTAAGCCAGGGGCGGTCGAGTGGGCGTAACGCTAACAGGACAAGCACACACACACACACACACACACACACACATGAGATAAACTCGTATGCATGTTAATTTGCTGTGATTCAATAGGTTTGCATTGAGTTATGGCGGCATTAGGCATCGGATCCAGAATCTTAGGGGGATATACATATGTTTTGGGCTAACAAATGTTTGGGTGTTCGTTGAAGGCGTTTGTTAGCCGCCATATAAAAAATAAATTAAATATAAATATAAATTAAGCAGAAAAGCGTTTGAATTAACTTTGCTACTGTCGACAATTCTCTGTTTATTAAAATACATTCCTTTAAAATAAACTTAATAAGAATTCTAACACTTTTATTTTATTTTCCTTTAGATACTTGGTTTTCTTAACTGTTTATAAAGTCATTGGGAAAATATAATATATATTAAACATTTTATCCATCTCTTGCTCCACTTGTCCAACTTGAAGCACTTTTATTAATTTGTTTGCTTCTATGGAAAATATGAAATTTCCACCAATTTTCGAAAAATGAATTTTCATCTAGCAGCAGCACAAAGTAGCTTTGATTAAATTCAATTTGGCTGGCCGCGCTCAAAGAGCTGAGATGCCATCAAATAATGTTAAACATGTTCGGGAAATTCTTATAAATGTTTATGCATTTCCGTTGCGCTCGCCAGGCGGATGCCGCTCCAGAGAAAAGCTTATTGAAAACTTTTGCCAACTGTTGCGATTCCTTTGGGCATTTTATCTGGCCTCAATGCCTGCCACACAACCTGCGCCTCTCGTTGCCTGCCCCAAGACTCTGCCGCACAGCACGTCGTGCTGCCAAGAGGCCCGGAACGGTTTCTACGGCAACAACGGGGCGGGCTGGGGGGCTTGGGGGGTCTCGTGACCGTATCGGTCTATAGGTCTGAGGGTCGAGTTTCCTTTGTTTGTTCACAGCTTTTAGTTGGGGCCGCGACTGCGCAAGGGAGGTGCTCCTGTTATTGCCACACCCAGTGTTTAAAGAAGGAGTATATCTAAGATATGAAAATGGGAGAATTGAGAAGCGCCACAAATATTCAATATACTATTGAAATATATATTAGTTCAGTGTTGTACACAATTAATATTTAAATTCTGGGTAATGGTATAATGGTTTTATGCATATTTATGTAAGAGGCAGAAGGAAGCATTTCCGACTGCATAAAATATATATATTCTTGGAGGACAGGCCGACGATCTGACTCGATTTAACCCAGCGACTCAAACTAAACGTTAAAAAATGTTTGATTTTGGACAGGAGAGAGAGAGAACGAGAGCATAATGACATTTTTGGGGCTTAACAAGATCAATGAAATCTATATACAAACCAAAGCCGAATTATTTGAATTGGGTTTTTTCACATTTTTGCATAAATAGGGAAAATTGGGGAACGTATTCAAAATCGGAGATGTTCATTACCTATTGAACATTTAGAAACAAATTTAATAGCTCTAGCTCTTTTAGGCTCTTTTAGAAGCATGCTAAAAATGTACAAAAATTAAGACTTCAAAGTTCCATAACTTTGGCAAAACTAAACCGATTTTTATAATGATTATTCTGCATTTAATTCGTATTTTTTTAATTTTAATTTTTTTTTTTTAATTTAATTTTTTTTTTTAATTTTATTACCAAAAAAATCCTTAACTCTCCCCTTACTTTTTTTTAAATAGAAAACTTTAAATAAAATGTTAAATTCGGGATCATTATATATTTTATATGAAAAATTTAGTTTTTACTAGTAGTTTGTATGGAAAACTAATCGCGATTTTGGCCTCAGTTTCCATACATTTACATTAAATTAAACATATGGCTTAAATGACAATTTTAAAATTTCTATATAAAATTAGACAAATCTGACTGATTCAGAATTTAGCTTAAAATTTCCAGTTAAATAAAATAAAATAAATTTCTAGTGTTGTGATCCCGCATTCAGGTCAAGAACGGGATTTGATTTATTCATATTGATATAAATTTAAATGATCCCGATTTTGAGCTAAAAACGCAATTAGACATATATAGTTCCGAAGTTGTGGCTTGAATACAAATACAGCTAGCTGGTTGCTGGCAGCTGCCACACTCCAAATGTAATTGATTACGCACTGAAGATAGACAGCCCGGGGCTGCCCCCAGAATTATAATATACGACTCGCAAGCGCCGTTTTCCTTGTTCTTTCTTTTTTTCATTCAGCTGCTCGACCATCGCATTTGCATATGGAACACATGCCGCACGGACACGTGTCTCCCGGCAACACTCGCAGCAAAATGTTGCATATTAATTTTTATACAAGTTCTTTTTTCTGTCTCTCGGCTGCCTGCCGACATTTTTATTAATTTCCGCTCCAAGTTGGCAACGTCTCTGGCTTATTTGGCTCCTGCTGCACTGACTGTCTGCGTGCTATGTCAAGTTTTGTTTAAAACAAACAGGCGACGTCCTATGATGGACGGTCAACAATTACAAGGGTAACAACAGCAACAACAACAACAACAACTACAACGAATGGGTTTATATGTAAATTACTTCAACATATGCATGCAACATTCTACAGCTCAGGGCACATATGTTCGTGTGCGTCTGGTCAGTTGAAAAAATATAATTGAAATAAAGGACTAGAAAAAATATGAACAAGCTTCAAGTGGGTTTTTCGCGCGTACCCAAAAACAAAAAGCGTAAAAACAGAGCGCTAAAAAGATTTATGCATAAAAAAATGGATTTTTATTTATACAAAAGTTTATATTTAAATTTATATTAATATTAAAACTAATGTAATGTATAGTGTTCCTTATTGGGGCATCCCTGATGGAGCCCCACTTCTACTACTTTTTGATCAGGAACTTAATCTTCAAGTGGGTTTTTCGCGCGCACCCAAAAACAAAGAGCGTAAAAACAGAGCGCTAAAAAGATTTATGCATAAAAAAAATGGATTTGTATATATACAAACTTTATATTTAAATTTATATTAATATTAAAAATAATGTAATGTATAGTATTCCTTATTGGGGCGCCTCCGACTGGAGCCCCAGTTTTGAAATGTTTTTTTTTTTTATTTCAGGAACTTAATCTTAATTTTTCAATATTAACTCGGCTCGCAAAAATGTTACTGCGGCCAAGTAAGGTTCAGCAATGTTGGCATCCGCTTTTAATCAAGCCAGCACACACACACGCTCTCACTTGGAGCCGTATTTTTCCCCTCCGGTGGAGTCCTTTGGCTTTTGATTCCGCATGCAGAAAGCAATGCATCTCATTCTCTCGCCTCGGGGCTCGTTTGAAATGCACAAAAAGCCCGAAAGCGCCAGAAATGGCCAGCCGGCAGTTGTTGCAGCTGTTGGCGTGGCAACTGCTCCACGCAGTCATACTCCTGCCACATGCCACAAATCCAACGCTTTATGTTTGCGTTAACGTGTGCAAAATCTGATGGCTGCACTAACTTGCGGATTTAGGTGTTGAAAATTATGTGTAAAATGTGTCAGAGCTAAGCTGCGACGGCGACAGGCTCGGGGTCGGGGTCGTAGTTGGAGTCTGGTTCTGGGTCCGGTCTACTTTTCGGGCCAGGGGCGTGGCAAGTGCTAAATGTCGCTCCAAGGCTAGTGAAGCGCGTGTGTGTGTGTGTGTGTGCCTTATACAAATGAGTTTATGCGCTTTCTGGCCAAGAAGGCCACAAGTTTTTGGCACTGCCAAAGTTGACTCTGTCTCAGCGTAAAGTTCACTCGACAAGTAACTAAAAATCTAGCAAAGATTTCACATGCAGCTGCCGCTTCATCCTTTCGATATCCTTTGACACACAGCTTGCGGATATTGTCACATGCTCGTGGTGGCCCCGTTTTGGCACCTTTAATCTTTTATCCTGTCGCAACATGAGCCGTCTCTTAATTAAAATATTTATTAAGCACTTTTGGCGCATACAACAAATTAATAGCCAAACCTGAAGGACCCTCCGTTGGCCCCGTGTTCATAAAACCAAGTTAAGGACACGGCCGAAAGTAGCTACCCGCAGCTTGCATATTTTTGCAGTTGCTGTCTCTCTGCTAACCCCTCCCCCCCTCCCCCTCAACCACCTGCCTGCCTGCGCAACAGCAGCGTCAACATTGCAGTTGCCGCATGCCAAGTTGGCCAACTAGCGGCGTGGTGGCCAGGGGGGGGGCTGCGGGGCGCTGGCCGTAACAACAAGCATCAGCCGGATGAACAGCTTGCCGGCTAGGCTGGCAAAATATGCAGCTGCCGCTGCCACCGCTATTTTGTCTGCCTTTCACGCCTCCCCCCCGGCCCGCCCATTTATGCCGTACGAAATCTAAAATATTTATGCGGCCAGGCTGGCGACGTCAACGCCTCCTCCGGGCCCTCAGCTTCCGACGCCGGACTCCTCCCCCTCTCGGCCCGTTTGGGCAACAGTTTCTCGTCAAGAGTTTGGCTGCCACACAAAATATATATACTCTTGAAATGAGTATAAAGATCTGAAGGCGAAGCAAACTGGTAAAAACGCATTCAGATTTAATCAAAAATTTAGAAAAATAAATAGTTACATTTTTTTAAGTATCATAATTTGTTTGAAATTAGATTAAGTATTTTATGGAAACTATTTTTAAGCACAAATTAAATTAATATTGTCATGAAATTAGAAAAGTACAGATTAGTTTGATTTTGATTAGTTTGATTTTGATTAGTTTGATTAATGTTACATATATCTATATATATATTTACTATATATATATAACAACGAGCCGAGATACTTTATCCGTTATCTAGTTAGTGCGAAGATGTTGCTAAATGGTCTACGGTCGATGCGGCTGACAGGTTTGTAGGCCGCATCTGAGTTTCCACAACAGCAATTGCAGCTGCTGTTAATTGCCGTGTGAAGCTGTCATTGCCACATCTTTGGCTGCAGTTGGTTGCGTCCTCAATTGACGTGAACACGGAGTGTGGTGAAAGCTGAAGCAAATAATGCAAACGCTTATTTGGCAATCTTGAACAAATTAAATTCTTACAACCAGTTGCATTGATTTTAAGCTCCTTTGTGCATTTTATTTATCGGCTGCCTTCGAATTTGGAGAGATTTCAATTTCGCGCTTCCTGAACAAGCCAATTGCATTGCAATTCAGCGCAAATTACCATAAATTTATTGATATAGCATAGTCCGTTTAATTTATTTCCGCTAAATGAGCCAGCCGGAGCGACAGAGATAGCGCGTCAGATAGACAGGGAAGGCTTGATAAGATAATTTGTGCAGAGTTCATGATTGAATTGCTTCTCATTGGATGCGTGTGTGCTCCATCAATTGGAAAACAATTTTCGTAATTATAAAAAACATACAAAATTAATGCATGCGAAAAAAACAAAAATTATATCAACTTGCGAATAAAACATAAATTGCGATGCGCACTTAATAAGCAGTTGTTGAAGTTTGTCGTCGGTAATACAAATTGCATTTGTGCATTTGTAATACGCTTAAGTAGGGCAATGTGCTGTTATTTTTAGTCTGATTCCAATTATAAATAATCGGTTTATTGTATTTTTTTGCCTATTTAATTGTTAGTTTATATTTATTGGCTATTTATTTAACCAAGTATAACACTTGTGACTAAATGTAAAATATGAAAAATATATGCAGTTATTTATTTACGAGAGTATTTATTTATCCATTATATGGTGCTCATACCCTTTATAGCGGCTGTCAAATGGCATCCAAAATAAATATCTAATCGAACTGAGTTCATGGCTGTCATCATTTTGTAGGGCATTGCAATCCTCACATAATCTAACCAGTTGCAGCTGGTTGGCTTTGCAGCTATATAGATGCCCTTCCAGGAACCCCAGCATTTGTTCTGATACGCAAACAAATGCAATTTTCAAACTCTATAGCACTCGTATTTTATGCACTCGAGGAGTTTATTTGGTTTACAGTTGCGTTATTTTTTCCCCCTCCTTTTATTTTTGCCAAAGGCAGCAAAGAAAATGCGCATCAAATGCAAATTTCACTATTGAAAATACCCTGCAAAAAAGCTGTGGGATAGCATTGACTAAGTTTAACAAAGAACTTGCTTAAGTTTCAGCCTCAGAGAGGTTTTTTACGTGCTTAAAGTAAAATTGGGTCAAACGCTTGCTTTACAGGGTATACCAAAGAGTCGTGTATGCGCAGCCTGTGTATTCTTATTTGATTTGTTTTGTGTGCTTCGTTGTGCATTTTGTTTGTTTGGTTGTCTGGTCTGTGGATAAGTGCCCTCCCTATATCACGTGCATATGTGTGCCTGCTTATATGCAAACACTGAGAGAAAATATAAGGAGAAAAGAGCTTGCCAAAGTTAATTTCTAAAAACCTATTTCTATAACTAATATCTAATTATATATTACTATAATAATATATTCAATATTTTTGCGACAATTTCATCATATTATTTTCTTCTTCATCTTGATTGTTTTCTTCAAGTGTACGTATTTATATATCCACTGGCAAACAACTGCAAATTGTTACCTCCTGTCGCTGGCCACGCCCCCTTGCTCCATCTTTGCCCTGTTTGCGACACGAATGAAGCTTGTAAATATAACTACATACAAATATTTAATGCGCTGTGTATAAAATTCGAATATTGACAGGATCAGCCATAGGTTGCTGTTGTTGTTGCTGTTGTTGTTGTTGTTGCTGGCGCTGTTTGGTTTCTGCGGCAGCGATTTGCGGTTTGCTGGAAATGTTTTGTTATCGGTCGCCAGTTTTAATTGATTTTCCATGTGCGCTTGCCAGTTTGTAATTTTTGTTTAATGAGCTGCAATTAATTCTATGTTTAGAAATTAGAAATTAACAAGCAGCATTCGAAATGCAAATGCACATATTTTGATCCGAATTGGGGCAGGCGCCCAAACAAAAACCCAGTCAAGGACAAACACGCATAAAAACGGGGACGGGACCTCGCCAAAATCAAGTCGAAAGCCTAGACAAACACACTTGTTAGCTTATCATGTTACCCATGTTAAGCGTATTAATGGCAGAGACAACCAGAAACGAGGACGAGCACAAGGACGAGATGCCGTCACACGTCTCCCAGGACAACAACAGCAATAATAACAAGAAAGGGCGTCAAGGCGGCTGCCAGCTAGGCAAACAAAAACAGAAGAGCACGAAATATTAATAGCCCCGATACTAAAACAGCAAGAACAGAAAAAAGAGGCCAAAAAGAAAAGGAAGTGAAAGCAAAATGCAAACAACGGATCCTACGGGCTTTAGTGCTACGTGGAGAAAAGGTTAAAAGCGCTAGAAAACTGGGCTGGGAGTTCCCTAAGCTGTGGCACAGACAGTCGAGGGACTCGAGTGTGTGTGTGTGTGTGTGTGTGTGTGCTTGTTGATATCTGTGCAAGTTAATCTTCACCTCAAAATTGTGTACATCTGTCACACAAGTGGTTCCGCTTTATATGTCAATGGTGTTTGCCAAGGCGTTGCCTAAGCTGAATGAATCTGCGGTTTTGAGCTCTTGAAGTCTGCGCTGGGTGGGGCAGAGGGGTAATTATATATAAGCCACATTACTCTGCGCTTTTTGATAGATATTTTTAGAGCTGGAAGTTGGGCATGCCATTTTGTCGATTTCGTCCTTAGAGTCATTAAATATTTGAGAATCCAGGAATTTATATAGTTGGCTGTAAAAATATATATGATATGGGACACCTTAGTGACACATATATATTATATTATATCTGCTGCAAGGGTATTAAAATAAAAATTTACTTTTATAGTTATTACTTAACTAAAAATATTAACTTTTAAATATTTTCTTTTCTATGCCACTTAATATTAAATTATAATATTAGATTTAATTTGTATTAAATTATAATATTAGATTTAATTTGTTTTAAATTATAATGTTGATGTAATTTGTATTAAATTATAATATTAGATTTAATTTGCATTAAATTATAATATTTGATTTAATTTGTATTAAATTATAATATTAGATTTAATTTGTATTAAAATATAATACTAGATTTAATTTGTATTAAATTATAATATTAGATTTAATTTGTATTAAATAATAATATTAGATTTAATTTGTATCAAATTATAATTTTAGATTTAGTTTGTATTAAATTATAATATTAGATTTAATTTGTATTAAAATATAATACTAGATTTAATTTGTATTAACTTAAAATTTTAGATTTAATTTGTATTAAATTATAATATTAGATTTAATTTGTATGCTTAACCTTAAGTGATTCAACAAAAATCAAATTCGATTTCTTAAAGAAATCCCAACAAATCCCAAATATTTCTATGTGAATTTCAATCTATATAGATATTGTATTAGTGCTATTAAGTAGTGCAACTTGCAAGGTCGCGTTGTATCAAGTAAAGTCCTTTTCAGTCGAGTTCAAAAATCCCATCACTTTCTCCAATAGAAACACGACACGCCACCTAACTGCCCCAAAACTTCTGCCTGTTTTTCAGGCTTTCATTCAATGCCTATTTATTATTTTTGGGTCTCTTTAACTATCACTTGGTAAAATGCATAAATTCTCGTTCATTGACAGCGTGCTGATCCGCATGGGCGTGGCAATTTGTCATGTTAAGCGCTGAATACAACAAACTGCATATTGACATATTGCCAGGCGTATTTAAATGGATCCTGTTCTGATTCTCGATTGGCCACCAACTGACCGCGCCATAAAAATAATCAACATGAATTGTGTAGGCCCGCGGGGGGGAAAATTCCATAGCCGAAGGGGGTGCATTCGCAGAAACAATAACCATAAAAATAATAAAGCAAAACAATGACTGAATATTTATGGGCACTACGAAGCACAAAAAAAAAAAAGAGAAAGCAAAATAAGAGATTGTTATGCGCCCAAATGACTGTGAAAAAACAACAGCAACAACAACGAAATATAACCGCCTAACGGGAAACGTTTGCTTTACACCGTGTCCCCGCCCCCAACCCGGCCGCAACCCGGCCCCAACCCCGCCCCTCTAAATGTGCAGCTGCGTCTGGCAATGTAAGCAAATCAACAGCCAGCAACTGCAAACAGAGCAAAAGCCAAATGCTGCTCGCAGTATTGGCATAGGCCGGAAAGCAGCCCCCCCACACCCACACACACAGACAAAGCACACCCTCTCCAAATTACACACGCATCGTTGCTTTTAATGCCCGTTACCTAGAAAAGTTGGCCCAGTTTCAAGCAGATCCTCAGCTTTATTCACTTTTTGGCGTATTTGTGTCAGCATGTTTCTATTCCAACATTCCCCAATCTATTTGTTATCAATACCCTCTAAAGGGCATATTACACTTTTTAAGGCTGTTTTGTTCTACATATTATCATATATAGATAAATAAAAAATAAAAACATTTATAGAGAGACTTGAAACTTGGAATATATACTCGTGAATACCCGCGTCAGGCAAAGTGTTACTTCTTACTTGTATTTTAAGAGCTATTGTTAAACACACACTTCATTGTGAATTCTTAACAAAACAATTTATATTTTATCAATTTTCTAAGCAATAAATAAATTATCAAATATATTCAAAATTTAAATATTAGTTTTAGGAGTATTTAAAAATTACTATTCTTTGAACATTTAACTAAATGTCTTGGTAAGAGTATTCCGGATTCGTTGCACTCTCTGCTTTTCTCTCATGCTGTTTATTTGATTGCATGCTTAAAACTTATCCATACACAAGTATTTCTGACTAAGCCGTCAAACAACAAAAGTCACTTAGCTGTTGCATACTTTTTGGTCCAACACTCTCCCCGCCTCTGGGGTGTTACCCACTGTGTAAGTGTGTGTGCGTGTGTTAATCCGTTGTGTGCTGCAAGCAAATTATAGAGCAAGCCAAAAAAGTAAATAAATAAATATGCAAATGTAGTTGTTGCTGTTAATGTTTGTTGCCTCGTCGCCTGCTTCCCTTACCCCCCCCCCTCCCCCCTCTCCCTTAACTCCGCTTCCACTTAAGTTTTTTCCGTTTGCGGTTTTTATTTTGATTTCATTTTTTTATATATACATTTTTTTCTGTATGCCTGCCTAAAAGTTTCTTTATGTAAATAAGAAATTTATTTTTATGTTAGCGCGCGCCTCAAGTTGTAAAATTGTTTGTTGCCCGTTGTTGTTGTTGCAGCTACTTGGGCATCATCTCTTCTCGGCTTGTTTTATTACCAAGCGCCTTAATTTAGTAGTTTGCGCTGAAGTGGCCCAGTTGCCGGCAAGTAACTGTACTTTTGGGAGTTGGCTCATAGCTGCTGTTGTTGTTGTTGTTGTTGTTGCAGTAGCTGTTGACTGATGCCGCACTCTTAATACTTTTTTGGCCCAACCTTTTGAGCATAATTTGCATTTTTATGCCGCTGACGATGCTTTAGTGTATAACATAAGCAAACGAAAAACAGAAAGCGTTTAATATATGGAGGCCTATATTAATATGTGCAGAAAACAAGAAAACAACAAGAAAACTTCCAACTCTTAAACTCATTGACACAAATTAGTTATGTGAGCATCTAGAAGGGCATCTGGGCTAAATTAAATTTATAATTAATTTTTACTCAATAATATTCTAGCTATTCAATCAAATTTCGACTCTTGCTAAACACATAATTTCTGCTGATAGTGTACTCAAATGTGATTCAATAATTTTAGATAATTTTAACCTACTTTCACTTTTTCGTTATATAAACAACTTTATTGTTACTTCATTAATCATTGGGTTTTAATATATTTTATTTGTACATATAACAAAATGCTTTTATGATGTTCATATCACATTCTCGTGATTGCTGTTGCCTTTGGTTTTATAGATATTTGTTTTGTGTATTTTTAGTATTATTTCGCTTTCATATGCCGCCGCTCACAATAGGCACCACCCATCTAATTACGGGCTCCAGACATTATTTGAGGCCTTAAGCACATAATGGCAGCTGATTCTATTCACGCATGTAGCATGCATGCTAAAAAGAATCCGTCTCATAGATTTCCATTTACATACGAGTCGTGTAATTCACACACGCGAGCGCATAAAATTTTGTTGCCTACTTTTTGGGGAGCTGGTGTGTGTGTGCTGGGAAATCGATACGCAAGGGTACAACTCGCACGCACCAGCGTAATCAGAACGGGGCGCAATCAAAGGCGAGTTGTAAGCGGGAAACAGGAGCAGCAATTGGCACTTCATCACTTAAGCACCTGAGAAAAGCATTTTTCACTTTCAATTTCAACGGCGGCGTGCCATAAAATCAAGCCGAATGCTGATAGCACACAGCCCACACACACACACACGTGCGTACACGCACACACACACGGTTGTGACTGTCAATCGAGCAGCTGTTGTGCAATTTACACGCACAGCTTCAAATTGACAGCCGGAAGACAGCAACAAGAGTTTTTTTGTTTTTTTTTTTTTTTTTGGACAGGCTCTCTTGTACGTGTGCACTTTGAGCGCAATCATAAAAAACAATTGAAATGTAAAATATAACATTCGTTTTCCATTGTATTTGTTGTCCTGTGTCACCTGCGAGCAGCACTCGTTGTTGTTGTTGTTGTCGTCATCGTCATGCTTTTAGCAATTGCGCGCTGATTGCGTATACGCCGAGTTATCCAAATGCACACGCAGCAATTTCTATTGTAAATTGTGCGCATTTTTCACAAGCAGAGGAATATATATATATATGTATAAAAAAATACGCAAAACCACTTGTGTGTTTGGCTGTGTGTGCGGCCTGCAGCTTTCTCACTTGTTTGGGCCCAAAGGCTCCTGACAAACAAATTTCAGACGTTGCCTTTTTGTCTTCTCTACCCGTTCCTTATTTTTTTTTTTTTTGTTTTTGGCAGAGTTTTTGTGTGTTCGTCGCCTGAAGCGTCTGTGGCGACGCCGTTGCGACATCTTGTCAATAAATTGACAGCAATTGAAGGTTTATAAAACACTTTTGAGCCCGTGTGCTTTCAGTCTGTCGCTGCGTCTGGTCCCAGGTCTCTGTGTGTGTGTGTGTGTGGCAAATATTTGAAAAACCCAAAAGCAATAAATTTTATGGTAAAAATGATTTTGTGCACCTTGCTTTGAGTTGCCTTCATTTGTTTTTTTTTAATCAGCATCAGCAGCTGAAGCGATATGGTCTTTTAATTTTGCAATACTTTATCATGGAATCTGTAGCTACGTTATGTGGGATCAGATCATATATAGAAATTTGAAATTTTTTTTTTTTTTTGATTTCAATTTGATTCTTTATTGCAGATTATTGTCCTAAACTCTATAGCGCATTGTTAAATAAAACCTTCGCAACTATGACTGTACTTAAGACTATGACTTATAACTATGACTATTTACATTTTTTTATTTTTAAGAAATTTAAAATTAATAAATTTATTTCCCCACAAACAATTTCTTTTTTATTTATTTCAGTTAATTTAAAATTAACTACCAAAATAATGAAACTCATAAATATTTATAAAATATTTGAAAACATAAATTTATGAAGAGCCATTTTGATAATAAAATTTTAGAATTATGGCTTCGCATTCCAATCCTAAATTAGGTAAGAAACACTTATCTGCAGAGTATTTCATCTTCGGCACACCCAAGAATCCTCCGATTCACTCTTCTGCGGATTTTAGCCCATTTTATGGCTTGTGATAAACTTAAATTGATTGAAAATGGCTACAAGCGTTTAAAGTCTTTAAGTAAGCAGAACCTTTGCATTCTCATTTTGGCCCACAAAACCTCGACAATTTCGGTTAGTCTCGTAGTTCGGTTGGCAAATATTGCAGCACTCGCTGCCGTTGCTGCGTCTCTTGGAAAACCAATTTCGCAAAAATTAGCCTCCTGCTTGAAATTAAAGCGCATTTCTCTGCAGAAATCAAAGCGACACAGCCCCACATCCGCAGCAGCCAGCCGCCCCCCTTATTTCCTGTCTTCCTCTACAGGCGACCGGCTTGTAATAAGTTCCTACGAAATTAACATGTCACCGCCGAGACACATTAACGGTGCGAGCAGTTTGGGCGCTTGCCCAGCGAACGGAGTGCGTGGGGCCTGTGTGGACCGCATGTGGATCGTATTCCCCTGGCACTCAAGCGCTGTTATTCGGATATTCCCCAGCCTCTGTGCCTGCTGTTAGGGGATCTGTTAGAAAATATTCCCCTTTGCGAAAACTTACAGCTGGAGCAGGCGAATGTTATTTGGCTTTTAAGATTCCGGAATGTTAAGAAGTATCCTGGCAAAGCTTGTGTGTGCAAAAATAAGTTTAATTTAAAATTTGAATAAGTTTAATTTAAATTTATTTTCGAATTAATTTGGGTAATTGCTAATTCCATGTCAATTCAATATAAAATTAATTTAACAAGAAAGAACAAGTAGCTTTGCAACTAAAAGATTGTCTGCAAACTTTTCATATCGGCTCATTATCTTATTAATTATAAGTTGTTGGGTCCACCAACACATGCTAATAAATCAATCATTTCACAATTACCCCTTCACGGCAACAAGCACAGTGATTGTTAATTGTAATCGTACGCCACACATCATTAAGTGCCCGAAACGTGAAACTTCCGACAATTGTAATTAATTTTGCATGTTCTCTCTGCGTCGGGCTGAAAACAAATTTGCGGCCAAACAAAAGTTTTGCCTTAGCCGTAAAAGACCTGAAAATAATTAAGCAGGGTGCAGTGAACTTTTCTTCAATTAAATGTACCTGGTATCGAAATGTATTTTCATATGATCGTTTATATGTCAAATAAAAAAATATATGTTAAAAATATAGAGGTAAACGGAAGGGTAGAAATTAATATAGGTAAGGATAGGTAAACGGTAATCAACATTTTTTTGATAGAATCAACATTTTATGTGCATCAGAAACTTTTCTTGATATTAAAAACTTCATCCTCATTTGATAACATACAATCTCTTCAAATTTTTTCCGGTACGGGGCATAAACAATAATAAGTTTAACAACCGCTGCAAATTTTAGACTCATGAAAAATGCAAAAATCCGAAATTGCAGTGTTTACTTTTGGGAATAAAAATAGTGTTAGCCAAGTCAAATGTGCATTCCTTTGTACGAGCTTTTTGATAAATCGAAATACAAATCTATTCTACAAGTTGTTGACTAGCCAAAATTTGTATAGGTTAGTCCCTAAAGACTTTAACCAAGCCAGGGAAAGAGCAATAACAACAATTTAATGCTGCAACGGTCACTAATCTAAGCAATTGCGTTGTTCTATTTGCATGCCCAAGTTGCATATTTGTGTGTGTGTGGGTGTGGCGAACACACTCAAGTGCATATACACATATACTCTATGTACGCTGCAGTTTGTTATATTTGCTAAACGCTTACTAACAAACATACACCCCCTCCCCGCCCCCTCTATACAATCTCATAAACGAAAATGGCAGACTCAGCGTGGGGCAATTACAGGCATCTCATAGCTTTGTGGGGTGGGCTAGCTGTGGGGGTGTACGGTGTATAAATTTGGACTGCCGCACCCACGCAGGCCAATTTGCATGAATATTATTGGGCGCCAAAACATCAAACTAATTGGTTGCATTCGCGAAACTACTTTCGACGACATTTCGCCAAGTTAGTTGGAGTTTTTTTTAATGTAATGTAGTTGTTATATTAAGGCATTAAATTATATGTTATTAATATATGTAAATACGATGATGGATTTATAGAATTTATAGGGTATTTATAGACAACACTAATCATCAAATCAAACTTCAATATATTTTTTAAAATGACTTCGTTCCTTCTTAAGTTGTTAAAATATTATGTAAATTCAAATTAATATTTTTTTAATTTAATAATATAAATTGTGTATATATATTTATCAATACTCATTTAGTATATACAGTTTTTTTTTATTTAAAAATATAGATTACTAAAAAATTGTTTGTTTTATTAAGGTTGGTTTTCTGGAAGAGTATTCGACTTCCTGGAGATATGTGGTCGGTATGAGTTTCCCGGAACATTAGCATAACCGGGAAAGTTGGCCAGGTTTGTACGTTGTTGGTAAGGGCAAATCAGCGCGACTGTTATGGCAGCGTTTTGGTCAAATTGCCAACTGGTCTGTATGTGTGACTGTGTGTGCATGTGTGTGTGTGTGTGTGTGTGTGTGTGTGGAGGAGTTAGAAGGACACCTCGTACCTTCGGTCCTTTGTTGTCGTACCGTGGTTTTGGTTTGTTGTTTTGCCGTTTTGTTGTCTGGCTCCACTTGTTTGTCATTTGTTTGCAGATTTTTGTGTAGATTCTGCGGCTGCTTTGGCGCTTGTTTAGTTTATTTATTGTTGGCATTGTCATTTTCAACGCTGCTATTGTTGTTGCTGCAGCCAAGCTGTGTCAAGGTGCGCCACGGGAGAATCATAATTTTTTGCTCCTTGCTTGCCCGCCCTTAAGCTTGAGTAATGTTTTTGCGGCCTTGCAACTGGCACCGGCTCAGTTTTTTTTGCCGGCATTGTAAATAATGAAGACTTTAAGCTGTGCGAAATTAGCGCGATTTTCTGTGTGTTTGTGTGTGTGTGTGTGTGTGTGTGTGCCTGGTGTGCATGTGCGTGTGTTTTTGTTACCACGTTGTTGGCATAATGAACTTAATTCGGTTACGTAATGCCTGCCTCCAGCTGAGCCTCTCAGTTATTTTGGTAATGCAAATATTTTGATTAACATATGGAGATTTAAGCAAGATTAAGGATAACATATTCTCTTTTCTTCCCTGCATATGACACAATAATTGAGTTGACATTTTTGTGAGATTTTTCAAGACATTAATCTAGAAGGTATATTCGGTCTGAATAATAAAAGAAGTGAATTGCTAATGGGATTTTTAAAAATGTATGTATTTATTTAAATGTACTGGGTAGCTTCCATCGCAATATCTTTCGCCGCTATTGAAGCTATAGACTTGAAACTGCGAATATATACTCATATATATCCGCGTCAGACAAAGTGGTAGAGGAAAAATCATGATCGAAAAGCCCTCAAAATTTCAAACAAATTTTATTTTCAAAAATGAATAAATTTTAATTACAAAATCAATCTAGAGGACAAACCATGACTAAAATGCCATCAACCTTGAAAATCGGTTATATTTTGGCAAAGTTATGGAGGTTTGAAATATGGTATCTATGGATCCAAGGGCTACACTGTCAAAATTTTAGTGAATTTTGGCATGATTTTTGACGAAAAATTTGACCCCCTCAGAATCGGTTTTAATGTTGTTTTTTATGCTAATTATAACCACCACAATCGATTAAAAATGTAAATTTGCAAATCTAAATTTTGAAAAAAAAATTTTTTCGAAAATGAGTAAGGGGGGAGTACATGCTTTTTTCACCAAAAATTTCAAAAAAATTTTATTTTCAAAAATGTATATATTTTAAATGCCGAATCAATCTAGAGGACAAACCATGACCAAAATGCCATCAACCATGAAAATCGGTTATATTTTGGCAAAGTTATGAGAGTTTGAAATATGGGAGCTATGGATCCGAGAGCTTACGTGTTAAAATTTTTGTAAATTTTAGCGTGATTTTTGACAAAAAATTTGACCCCCTCAGAATCGGTTTTAATGTTGTTTTATATGCTAATAGTGACCACCACAATCGAATAAAAATGGAAATATGCAATTCTAAATTTGGAAAAAACAATTTTTCGAAAAAAGGTAAGGGGGGAGTACATGCTTTTTTCACCAAAAATTTCAAAAAAATTTTATTTTCAAAAATGAATATATTTCAAATGCCGAATCAATCTAGAGGACAAACTATGACTAAAATGCCATCAACCTTAAAAATCAGTTATATTTTGGCAAAGTTATGAGAGTTTGAAAAATGGGAGCTATGGATCCAAGGGCTACACTGTCAAAAATTTAGTGAATTTTGGCATGATTTTTGACAAAAAATTTGACCCCCTTAGAATCCGTATTAATGTTGTTTTTTATGCTAATTGTGACCACCACAATCGAATAAAAATGTAAATTTGAAATTCTAAATTTAAAAAAAAAAAATTTTCGAAAATAAGTAAGGGGGGAGTACATGCTTTTTTCACCAAAAAAGTCAAAAAAATTTTTATTTTCATAAATGAATATATTTCAAATGCCGAATCAATCCATGACCATAATGCCATAAACCTTCAAAAACGGGTGTTTTTTGGTGAAGTTATGGGTGTTTGAAATATGGTAGCTATGGAATTTGTCCGCTCAGAAGTGGTTTTAATCACGTCTTAAGATAGGGCATAATAAATACTTTCGCTTGTTTAATTAGATTGTTCTTCGCTTTTAAATTTCAAACCTCACACTATCAGATTAAATATGTGAAGTGTTTGTTAAGCTGCCTGCCAGTTGCTCATATTGTTTGACAGCTTAAGTCAAGATTTTAACCACAAAACAAAAGCACTTGACCCGATTTGTTGACAGGCTTGCCGCTTTGAACTTACCCCCGACGATTACCATGACAACCCCATTTTCTTCAGATATTTTTACGCTGTGGGCAACCCTGTGTTTTTTTCCCCCATTTTCTCTTTAGCTGCTCGCAACGCATTCCGAATGCACTTTGTTTTTTCCCCACATACAATTGCTGTGGTTTTCTTTGCTTTTCATTTTCACTTTGGCATTTTTATGGGAAATTTGTATTTTGTTTTGTATACATTTTTATTTATTTATTTTTATGTCTTGACACGCGCTGCCTATTTATTTGTTGTTGTGGAATTTTTTTTTGTACTTTTGTAAATTTAATTTTGTATGTGCTCGAGTCGAATACATATTTGAGATTTCTTTGCTGTCTGTCGTTTTGCCGGCATTTGCGGTTAGTGGGGCTTAGACAACTCTTCTAGCACTATGGCCCCCTGCTAGCCCGGCACCTTGCCCGTTATCCTGGCAGTGTCCTTGATGCCATAGCTAAAACTGACTGCTTGAAGCTGATGTCGTCGTCGCTTTCCCCATGTCGACGTTTATTTATGCAAATTTAATTTCCATACTAAACGTTCTGTGCGTGTGTGTGGGTGTGTGTGTGTGTGTGTCTGTGTGTGGTTGAGTCTGTGTGAATGCTACGAAAATTCACTTAGCCGTGCCCAGTTGCCTGGATTTTACTTACTCTTTGTTGTTGCTGTCGGGCGGCAAACGTATTTTTTTTCGTTATTGCTTTTTATCAGACCTGATAAGTGAGTGGCCCATTCCGACTGCTACTATCTGCTGCTTCTTCCATGTTTTTTGCTGTTTTTTGTTCCTTCTGCGTTCGGGCAATTTTATTATGCTGCGGCGTTAAAAATGTTTGCTTGCTAATAGAAAGTAATTTTTTTTGTTTTTTTTTTTGCTGTCTCGCACTTCATTTGCATTCCTTGGGCAAGGGAGCAATGTTCTTAATTAAGTAACATCAAATAGGAGAACAGTGGCATTATAGAACGGGGACACGCTCTTAAGCTCCTTGTCATATGTGCTTGTTTAGCTGAGCCATTCGCATCATAAGCTAATCTCAAATTTCTGCCATTTTGCTCATTTCTCTTTCTTTCCGTTTTTTTTTACACTTTTTCCATTAGTGTTGCCATCTTTGCGCTTTGTTCCAGCCACAAGTCAGTTTTTTATGTAAATGGCGCCCAGGGCAGATAAAACATTTTTTTTTTTTGGTCTTCTTATGTGCGCCTTGAATTATTGGCAACCGTACAAAAGAGCTTGGCACTCAAACATTTTCCAAACCATGTAATCACCCAACCAAGCCAATCCAACCACCCGCTCAACCACCTACACACGTATACAGACGTATTTCTATTGACCAGGCAAACTTTTCATGTGGCCCATTTTGTGGTGCGCCCAAACGGTTCAACGTGGTTAGTTCCATCATTTTGGTACAACCGGCCAGAAAACCAAAACGAAAAGGAAAACAGAAAACATCTCAATCGAATGTATTTTCAAAAGCTGCTTGTCATCAATTTTGAACAAATTTTCCATTTTTTTTCACACAGTTTTTGGTGCATGTGCACGAGAGTATTCAATGGAACACACAAATGTATAAATTGTTTTCAATATAGCATGTTTCAGTTTTTGACAGCGAAAAGAATGGTAAGAGCTTTAACTGGCAGCTTTATTGTTCATAACAAAATATCAATTTAACTGTGAGATCTTTGACCTTTGCGAAAAATGATATTATTTGTATTATTTTATATTCGTGAAAAATTTTATATTACACATAGAAAATAATACAAAAAAAAATTGCGTTTAGTTCGGTTTGAAACCTAAGACCTAGCGTATATCAAAACTGCATGTTACATGAGAACATTTTTGTCAATTTTGGC
Source organism: Drosophila sordidula (assembly GCA_035047465.1). NCBI lineage: Eukaryota > Metazoa > Arthropoda > Insecta > Diptera > Drosophilidae > Drosophila > Drosophila sordidula. Next base: position 2,064,047 of record JAWNPQ010000090.1, on the reverse strand, counting down.
ATCATTATTGACAAAATGTCATATATTTTTTTTTATATTAATTCTGACAAACACACGAACAATTATTTATTTTTTCTCTCTTGAAAATAAACAATTTGCAGTCCATGAAAAGTATAAAAATTAGACATGTTGCAAAAATTGTTATACTTTTAATTTCAAAAATTCTCGAAACAGAATAATTTTAAAGGGAAAAGCAAAGTTTACTTCAAATATTGATGGTGTAAGGACTGAAAACAGCTTTGAATCTTGTTATAGAATTAAGTTTGGAGAAGTATTCGCTAGCTCAAAAACTACGTATATGCATAAACTATCATTTCTGTGACTTACTTTGGGGCTGTAATAATTCATAAGGGCTCATAAGCACTTGGCCAACAACCAGCTGCCAGGGGTCCTGTGTGTGTCTGTGTGTGGGACATTGAACTTGGTCCTGTCGGGAAATGTGTTCGTATGTCAGTCGCGACGCGCTCATGTGAAAGATGGCTTTGGCATCCTGTCTGTCCCGTCTCTGTGCACTGCCCAGCGTGGGACTTTAAACACACATATCCTGTAACAAATTTCTGAGTTAACTTTAAGCCGGCATGCGGTCCGAATTGGGCGAATCAAAACAACAACAAAAAAAAAGGGAAAAAGATTTGCCCAAAAGGAGCAACATCTGTGCGAGCATTTAGACAGCGGGTGTCCTTGTGTCCCTGTAGCCTTGCGAAATGTTATCAACGCGCCATTTTTGCTGCTTGAATTAATTTTGGAGTGCGGGGGCGGCAGGCGAGGCAAGCTGCAAAAAGATGAAACGGAAGTGCTGCCATAACGCAGAGCAAACCGGAAGCAGCCATTGAAGCTCCTGTTTGCCTCGCGTGAAAAGAGCTTGGCTAAAAGGATTCCGCCACAATTTGTTTGATGTTTGCTACGTGTTTTCAAATAATTCCACAGTTTTATGCTGTTTGCTGTTGCTGCTGCTGCCGTTGCTGTTGCTGTTGCTGCTGCTGCTGTTGCTGCTTCTTTTTGTGCTCGCCGCGTTGCGACAGTTGGTGGCCAAAGTGCGGCAAGCGCTGTGGATATTTTCAAGGCGAAATTGTTGAGTGTTGTTTGTGCAAACGGTGGCTGTGTGTGCGAAACTTGTGATAAGAAATCAACATTTCAAGGAGCTCGTCTATATATAAAACTTTTATATTTCAAAGTATATTGTAGTAAATGCTCTTATTGTATTGAATATATTTACAAACTAACAACGAAAGTTAATAAAGAGCTCTGTTCCGCTAGCTGAGTGTGTCGTCTAATCTCTTTCAATAAAGTCTAGAGTTTATGCGATTTTCTAATTTGTCTTTCGTACCACAGAGTTTCATAAATTGTGTGGAAGGCCTTTAAAGTGCTGGCAAATTCAGTGCAAAGTGCACCAGGAATGTATTTACATTTGGAGCAATTTTCTTTACATTAAATTTATTTGACTTTTTATATCAAGGCATCAAGTTTAGTTTTTTTAATTCGTTTATACCACGCTGATCAAGTTATAAACTAGAGCTTCCAGATTTAGTTTAATAGGTTCGTGAAGTATACACAGATCATGAATATTTGCTCTTTGGTAATCTCCCCCACTCGTCCCAAATATGAAAATAATGCAATTAAAGTACGACAGGCATATTTCGCCTCAGGCAAACCGATAAACATTCTTCGCTGACATTTTGGCAAAAGCGTTTCAATGCGCGCCCAGGCGTCCAAATGCCAAAGCCAATCACAAATAATTTGTGGTAACTACCACAAGCTCACACCCATTCCCTCGGAAGCAAATAGGATTTGACGCCCAACTCGGACCGCGCCTGGGCTGTAAATGGGACGGTTGAATTGAGTTTCATCATGGCAGTTGACATGTCAAACAGCTCAAACACGAAGTATGTAATTGGAGTCGCTATCCAATTACCTTCCCGGCAAAGGGTTCAAATATTCGACTATATAATCTCCTAACATATTTTATTATATTTTTTTCTCCGTATTGATTTTCAGACTTGGTTTTTGTAGCATTTCTCAGAAAGTATAATTCACCAAAGTAGTTTAGTATATTTTCGTAAGCCTTACGCAAATTACGAATATTTAAATTTTTTAACATTTTCCCACACTCGCCAAAAATATGGCATAAAACAGTACTACAGGCTGCCTATATATATATATATATTTTTCCATTCTGTAATTCTTTTCCCCCTAAAGTTGCGTGCAATTGAAAAACTTTTGCTTAAATTTTGACGTCTAACTCATTTCGACACCTACCTCGTTCTTTTTTTTTTAGCGCTCAAAGTTTGCTGCATATTTAAATTTACGCAGCAAACATTTAAGTAAAGCAATTGCAAACCAAAAATTAAAACTAAACAGAAGAGCTAAAAAAAGAAGGAAAGCAGCTCTCAGAGAAAGAATAAAAAAAACATGAAGTATAACTTTGCCAGTTCGCACTTGCGGCTAATAAATGGTGTGAAATTTCCATAAAATGAAAGTAAACGTAAAAAGCAACGCATATACACACACACAGACACACACACAGGCACACACGGGCAGGGATGGAACAGTGTTTATGTGTGTGTGTGCCGGAAATAGGAAGTAGTAAAATCTCTAATAGGAAAAGAAGGCGAGGCACAGAAAGCCGCACAAAACTAATTTCCCCAAGGCGCTGCAGCTAAAACAAGAACAACAACAAATGGATAGATAGATAGATAAAGAAAAAAAGAGAGAGAGAGGGAAGAACTGACCGACGAAGCGACAGACAGACGCACAATAAATTTAGCAGGCAGCATTAGCAACTTGTTACAGGAGCTGTGGCAGGGGAATCGGTGGGAATTGGTTGATAGCCATCACTTCTGGCCGTCTATCAGAGCCTTCTGTATGGGCGTTCGCAAAGGTTATTGTAATAGGCAATAGCTTTAAGAAGTATGTAATAGTTTTTTTCCTATAAGATATGGGGATAAAAAATTTGATATTGTATTCAACAAAATATAATTTACTCAAGTCTTTATATTTATTGCCTCTAACTGCAACTGCGTTGATCTCAGAAACTGTAAACTTCAAGCTGCAAAGTTCGTATCTTATATCATACTCAAAATAATTAAAAATATTAATCTCCAGGAGAACATTGTTGTTGATTAAATTTAAATAATTACTTAATTAAATTTAATTGCGTCAATTATTTATTGACTCCCACCCAGTGAACATTTTTTATTATCTAATTTAATTTAGTCTACGCCCAAAAATAAATATTTTCTTAACAACAAAAACGAATCAAATTTGTAATGTAATTAGCTGGTAATACGAGCAGCATTAATATCTATTTGACCTAAATGACAGTAAAACAAACTAATTTGTCAAAATTCACTTAATTTGGCGTGCTGATCTCGGGCTGCTGTTACTTTCTGTTTTATGAAGTTGAATAATTTTTGATATGCCCACAAGGTGTTTATTAGCAACAGGGGAATAATGTGCGTATAAGTAATATTATACAGCCGGTTCGTTCATTTTTTGTGGTACGCTTGTGTTGTTGCGCTGCCTGGAGACATTACTCATACGCTATGTGTGTCTGTGTGGCAGCGTAAACACTCTGAGCCTCTTAAGAGGCCACTAAAAGCCAAAAGTCATAAAAGCAACAAAAATGTAAGAGAAATAAGTGAAAATGCTGCCGAGTGGCAAAGCAGACAAATGAAATAAACTAAAGGAGAACGAGAAAAAAATGCGCAAAAGGTGAGGTGCAGCTCACGAGTGCGAGGTGAGTGGCAGCTGGAGGCTTTCTGTGGACTGGGCCGGGCTAAGTAAAGCAACAATTATATAGCTAAGAGCCTGGTTGGCTGGCAAGGCAACCACCAAGACGTCAATGCAGACAGCCGGCAGTCGGCGGTCGACAGTCGTCGTCGGTGGGCTTTAATAACAACACTTGGCCCGGTCGAAACCGGGACGCGACAACAACATTAGCCTTAACAGCCAAGTGACGAATTGAAGCTAATATATACGCATACACATACATATATATATTCATATATATAAGTGTACTCAACATATATTAATGGCCCGCCCTGCCGTTGCCTGCTGTTGGCCCACATTTTTTATGCCTTGACATTTGTTTGTTTATTCTTGTTCGTCACACACTGTGAACTTTGTGAGCCGTAAACCAACTCACGCAACAAAGGCGCAAAAATAAACAAAAATAACAATCACAAACTCCACTTGAAGCCGCACAATATAAACATATATGTATACATATATTTATTTGTATACACAGTTGGGGTGGTAATTGCAGGAGCTAATTGAGCGCATTCGAGGATGCATCAGGATGTTAGATATTAGGAGTACATTAAAGCTGGTATACGAAGAGTTATTAGCTTCAAGCTGACATTGATATATGGAGAGGTTAATTGATAGTAAAAAGTAAAGTTAGACAACTAAAAAACTCGTGTCTCAAAAAAATGTTGCCAACTATTAAATACCCTAATAAACAAAAACAAAATAGATTGTAACTATTTAGTAAATTATATTGCATTTTAGTATTAAGGGATTAAATATATACGGTATACGTTTTGTAGCTTTTTTTTTAGTCTATGTTCTTCAGGCAAAAGTATCTTTAATTTTCATAACAATTCTGTAGAAAATTACGAGCTTTCTGCATACCATTTTATCTAACTTACATTTTCTTTTTTTCTCTCAATAACTATTCAAGTCTAGACTGTTTATCAGGCATTTTTATAGTGTCCTTAAACATATTCTCTATTAGTTTTATCTATGAAACTGCCATTGCAAATAAACTGTTTTGCGTATATTTCTCTCTATTAAAGTAATTCAAAAAAGTTGTTCTCGTCGCAGTTCCAGACTCGTGTGTTGATATACATATGGATATCTGGGAAAACTTTTCGTATTTTGCAATTTGCATAAAAAAGTCGGCTCTGTGCTGTGATTTGAACAAGTTCCATTAGCAGCTCAACGCACTTGAAGTAAACATTTTAATGGCAATTTTCACATCAACAGCCTGAGCTACACTTGAATTATCCTGTGAGTTATTATAATACAATATGGGTATAACGACAACAACAGCAAGAAAACCAAAAACGAGGAGCCTAACTAATCTCAGCAACAACAAACACATGTCACTGGCAAAGATTGAACAGATTTCACAACGAGGACGTCAACATAATGCATATAGAGCATATTTACAAAACGTATATGTGTATACAAAATGTATATATATGTGTGTATGCAAAATAATGTTTGCAGCTAGTGTTTAGAAAAGGGAATATGCCAACATAGTATGAGTGTGTGTGTGTGTGTGTGTGTTTGCTCGTCACATGTGCACTTGAGCTCTTGAGAAATTAATTTCAAGTGGAAATATTATAACAGATGCAAAGGCAAACAAATAAACAAAATATGGTAGATGCCAACAGAGAACAGACGACAGCTGTAAATTTTGATAAGCCCCATGACAAGCAAAAGCCCATGACTGACGTGGACCTAGGGCTGACTTCTACGAGTGTGAATTTGAGTGTGTCTGACAGTGTGTGTTGAATGCACTATTGTAAATGCAAGGTGAAATGTATTAGCTGTGTTGACGAAGGGTTATTCAATAAATAGTTCTGATAGGCCTTTCTTACTGAAAACCTATCTGAACGTCAACTACTCCAAACTTGTATAGTTAATTAGCATAAATTAAATAATTGAAATATATACTTGTGCGCTTACACTAAACCAACTTTACTATGAATATGCGGCGATAGATAATTATCGATCGCACCTATACTGTTGAAAGCACAATCAAGAGCAAGCTTCTTAATTTTATAAAAGTGATTTACTTTCTTTATTTTTTTTTATTTTTTTATTTTTTTTTTATATAAATTTATTTTATTTATTTCAGTATATTGTCCAAGACTCTCTAGCGCATTTTCTTTATTTGTTTTAAAGTTTATCAATATGTAAACGTTTTGATTTAAAAACAAAAAAAAACATTGCATACTTTTTGGATAAAAAAACTTATTTAATCAGCAGGCAAATTTTAGCTCCAGTACTGAAACTTGGCTGTTGTCATAGAGATTAAGTCACGTCTGGTCTAATCTAAATTTTAATTTCTTAGGCCAACAAAAATAATATTCAATTATTCTAATAATTTAAAATGTTCTCTATACTCTTATTGAATTTAAGAACTGCTTTCAACTATTATCTTTACAGCTGGCACGTTTTTTCTATAATCCAATTGGCGCCATGAGAACAAACGTAATAAAAAGACGAGCGCATTTAACAATGTCAAAGGTCATCGAATTTGCTTAGGCTAATGCGAAAAATTAATGAAATTATTTTTTGAAATCACTTTACAAATTGGGCGAGCAACAAAACAAGAGCACAAAAATATGCCACAATGTTATGCCGAGCAAAGGACTCAGGACTCAGGACTCGGTCTCGGACTCGGAGAACTTGCAAACGCGATGTCGGGCGACCATCGAGTGGCATTGAGTAGCCTGTGTATTGGGCACTGAGTATTGAGTGTTGAGCAGCCAACTTGAAGGCAATACAATGGGCAACGAAGCGTTTATATATTTCATTTACCATGAAGCACTTACGTATTGCCAGCAATTTTTCTGCATCGAATGAAATTGAAGTTTTTGCCGGCCTGCCGCTCCAACCCCACGAGCCCCCGTTCCTGGTTTATGCTCGCTATCAATATCCTGGCAAGGAAGCGAGAGCCAATCAACAAGAAATACATTTACTCACTTTCGCCTTTGCGCTTTTTATGAAATCTCGCATGCTTCATTTCATGGACATAAAATGCCAGCGAGAACAGAGGGCGGCTGAGGGCTGAATGTTACGCCCACATTTGTTCATTTCCCCTTATTCCACGACAATATTCATATTAGCGGCCAAATTTACGCCCACTTCTGAGGCGCGGAGGGCTGCCCAACAATTGAGTTTTGCCTGGCCATTGGGCCATGATGATTTCCAATCTGCATTTGCCAGCATTTGATGTTAGCGTTTGTTCGTCTCGCTCTCGCTCTCTCTCTCACTCTCTCTCTCTATCTGACTGACTGTTTGTTTATTTCGAGTTCAAGCTTCCGAAATGAATTTGTAATACGGCAATCGCAGTATTATTTATAACGCATTTGTGCTGATGCTTTTTGTATTTATAGCATTATGCTGAGATTTATTTTTATTGCCAAGTTATTACGCATATCGATATGGTAATAAATTTTCTTCGCCCCCAAAACGCCACAAACCGCTGGCGAGGCGAGTTTCTAGTGAAAGCACCGCTCCACCAGCTCTCCCCACTCTCTCTTGACTCTCTCACTCACAAGACTCACAATTTTTTGAAGTGGATTAAATTTTCGGCGTGTATATATGTATTTCTGCTTGCATTTTTATACCCTGTATGCTACACTTTGCGGAAATGAATATAAAAAGCGAAAGGAAATAGCTTCGATATTACAAAGTACATAATGGGTGTATATATAGCTCCGGTTAGTATCGTTTTCAAACACACTTCTTGAGGTTGGCTACTGGGATAGAGGATATTGTGAAAACCAAAAATAAAAATCTTCTTAAATTGACTACCATTTTCAATAAATTTAAGTTTTCGATTAGATGTTAAGATCAAATATATTTTTAAAATTTTTTGTATTAATTTCCTTTTCTCTCTGAAACCGATTTTTGAGACAATCCAAAAATGTTCGACAATGCATCTGAATTTCATACTTGAGTACAGGGTATCTTCCATTCCACCATCGTCTGTCTCGTCTTTGTCTGCTGTTTTTTGTTGTCTCTTATTATTTATTTTTTGGCAAAATTTGATTCTTCTGCCAAGTTTTAAGCAATGGCAATGGCAATGCTCTTTGAGCCATTTTGTTGCCAAATCGGCAAGCTCTTGAAACGAATTTTCTCAATTGGCCAAGTTATTGCGTTTGGTTTGCTGCCTGACTTTCCCCTATACCAAGTCGTTGAACTTACAGTTTATATTCCAGTTGGTTGTTTGAGTGTGTGTTTTTTGTATGTTCTGTGCCCATCATTTAAACCACATGAAAATCTGTACTCTTGTGGTTGTTGTCTGCATTTGTTTGACATATTCTTGAGAAATAAATAATTGAACATTTGTATTTGAACATTAGCAGCCAAAATGTCATGATTTGTCTACTGCCAACTTCAAATAAATGGCTAATGAATTTCAAAACCCAAAACAAAAGACAATTCGCTTCTGCTTTAAACAAAGACTGAAATTGACTAAATTTATGAATTACAGCAAATATGTGCATAAATTTACACTTTATTGGCAATTAATAATATGAGGCGATGCGATAACTGACAAATTACTTAGGCTCAGATTTCGGCTTTCAATTGATAATAAAATTAAGCACACCTAATAAAATTAAGCATTAAGTCTAACACAGACGTGCTTCGCTATAATGAACTGACAGAATTCACCTTTTCTAATAAATGTTTCTCTTTTATTCAAATTGGCTAAATTTAATATTTATTCGATTGCTCAAGCTAATTAATTTCCAAAAATCTTTTCTTGGGAATCAAATATGAAATCAAAGGCCAAAATTTGAATAAAGCTCGTTCAGGCAGACTTGAAGCAAAAATACAATGTCTAATTAATTTGAGCCTACGCCCAATAATGAGCTTTATTACAATACCAATGCTTATTAGGCATACTAAATCGAGTAGCGCAGTGAACTCTTGACCTCTTTGCCAAGCAGCCTAACTAAATTTCAATTATCTCCGCCTGTGTATGGCTTCTACGGCTGCAGGAGCTGTGAATACATAGTATATCCAATGAATGTCCTGTTCATTGTGGTCATACATTTGCATTAGTTGGTCTGAGAATGAGAATGTATGATATTAATGGATAATTATGTTAACAAGTCAATGGGCAAAGCCAAAGGCAAAAGGCGCAACAATGCAGCTAAATCAGTTTAATTATAAAAGATTAACTAGGCAATAGACAGAGACGGAAAGCGAGACAGAGAGTCCGAGCTGGCTATTGTGTCTGTCTGGAGGTTTTGGTTTACCATTAATTGAAATTCCACACGAACTCAATACAAATCCAATAACACGATTGCAACAGCAGCAAATGGCAACTTGATTAGAACTAATCCCCAATGATTAACGAAAATGCGCGTGAAAGTGTTGTCGGGTATCTCGATTTATCCCACAGCCGCCCGAAGGCACATAATTCAATGCGGCTTAGTTAATGCCCCTTGTTGTTGTTGTTGTTGTTGTGTCAATATTGTGCGTGCGTGTGCGTGTGTATCGGTGTGCGTTGTGTGCGTGCGGAATTCAATAAAAATTCTAATGGCTTTCTGATGATAATCTCATGGCTGCAAAATCAAATAGCAAACGTTGTCCTGCCCCCTGCACAATATTTGCACTTGGCGCAGAGTTTGGGCCTTGGGGCCTTGTTGCCGAGTCTCGAGTTTTGCCTGTTTTCCTGGTATTTATTTATTTTCTTTTTTTGTACTCCTTTCACTACATTTAAAAGGGAATATTGGTACTTTTATGACTTCAAACTTCAGTTACATATTTCTGTGTAAATTAAGTTGTTGACAAATCAATTATTTATTTGTCCCACAGTCAACAAATTAATCACAAGTTAATGTCCTCATTAAACCCCAAGTGAACACCCTCTTGGTTTGTGATGACCTCAACCCTCGGTTGACAACGGTTTTTTTTTTTTGTGCGTTTGCAGTCATCCCTTGTCTAAATGACGACGACCGATTTAAAACACATAGATATAAAATCTTTTTGGTCAAAATAAAATGGTTTTGCAATTTTATTTGTTAGTCAAGTGGACCAAATATGATAATTTAGGGTAAAAGATTAAGCACAAACAATTCGCAAAATTCGATGTGCTGAAATATCTCTTCCTGTTTCTAGCCCCTGTCATATTTCGAGCAGAGTATTGCGCAGTCGCTTGCAGCCGACTGCAATGTTCCTACTTGTTTTTTTTCCACTTCCAAATATTTGCAACTTCAATGCTGTCAACTAGACAAGGACTTCGATTGAATTCCTTTATCGTTTTGTCCCGCTTTGTTGTCAGGCCCGCCCGACTGTTTGTCTATCTGTCTCTTTGTCGCCTGCCGAACGTTTGCTTGACTCTTGCGACTTCAACTTTACGCTTCGTTAACTGTAAATTCCAGGGAACCAGAACATACGTTCTCTCACCCGCTCACCTTTAACACGCCCCCCTCCCGCACGCGCCCACGTCAGGGCTTACATATTTGTTAATACCTATGTATTTGGCTTGGCCGACTGCTAAATTGGATTGGCTTTCATCCTATTTGCCGCATTTGCTGCTTGGTTAGATTTTTTCATTTTGCCAGCAGTTCTTTTTGCTTTGGCTTTCCCACTCACCTCACCACCTCCGCTCTCTGCCGCTATTTCTCAGTATAATTCGCACATTGACATTTTGATTGGCAGTGACAACACACTTTTGTTTGTCGGAATTGAGTTTCATATTGGATTATACATTTTCTTGTCGCCCGTGCCGCAGCTCAAATTGAAAAATACCACAAACTGCTTAAGCTTTATGTTTTTTGCAATTGTGCCCCACGGCGTATGCGCAATTTTTAATTTAACTCGTCTGACTCTTATTTTAATTTAAGAAAATAACCGCTGGGCGTAGACGTCTGCATTTATTTTGTTTTTCTTGTAAAACAAAGATAAAGAGGTACAAATATTTAAAGAAAAGGCTTAAAATTTGAACAATTATATATATTTAATAATGAGTATTTATAATGAAATAGTGGAATGTAGAGATGATAATCGGTAATTGTAACATTTAATGTAATAATATATACTACACGTGCTACTTTCAGTCTTGAGGATATGTACTTTCATTTACACTGATTATCTTCCACCCATTTAATTTTGACTCAATCACAGCAAACACTTGACACACATTCGATGCGCTAAGCGCTTGGAAAGTCCACCAAAAAGTCATTAAACTTGAACTCTCAACTTTTTCAGTTGGGCCAAGCTCAACTTTGATGCGCCCAGCGGAGAATTCATTTCCATTTGGCACTAAACAGCTGCGGGCCAACAAAATGCAAACAGTTGAGTGTGTTTGTGTGTGTGTGTGTGCTGTGTACTCTGATTGGATTTGACTGCGCGCAAAACAGCTCAACAAATTAGCGACAAAAGTTTGCGAGCAATTAAAAAACAACTACAGAACGCCTCTGGGCGAAATGTGAGCCGAAAACGCAGCTGGCCGAGACTTTTGGCGCTGGGAGGGACGGGCTATCATCAGCAGCTGAGCGTTGAGAGCTGAGCTGGTCCCATATTCAATTTGCCGCTGCTTTTAATTTTAATGAGAGCCAATTAAAAGCAATGCTAGCTATTAGCGCCGGCTTCCTCTGCCCCCTCGGCCAACCCTCCCAAAAATGTGCACACGCACACACAAAACAAATTGTCGTGTGGTTTTCCCAACTGTCTGTCTGTCTGCTCTCAAAATACAGCCACACAGCAATCTTTAGCAGTTCCCTCTAATTGCTCTGAGAAACTACAAATTTTTCATATAATTTCGACTCTCATTTCGCTTGAGAACAGGCCCTGTGACTGGGGGCAACGAGCTTAGAGTTGGCAGACATTTTGGCTGGCTTAAAATACAGTCGAGAAAGCGTCAAAGGAAAGGCATTAAACGAGAGAGGGAGAGACAACTGATAAAATGATATAAGCGTACCTGTAATGCTCTTAATTTTGACCTTAAAAGGTATCCCATAATTGTGACTTTAAAGGCTCTTTCAGCCTCCAAGGCTTAAATTTCTTTAATTATTTTTACAACTTCGAGAACTTTTTTTATGCTAACAGCCACTTTAACTGAATGGTTAAATCTCTTCTTCTTCTCGCAGCCATTTAAAATGGGCTTTGTTTGGCACCTTGTTAAATTTTTGACAATTTTTGCATGTTTTTATAAGACTTTTATAAACTTCAGCTTCTTGGCTTGAACTTATGAGAAGCAAAATACTTGCCATCTTGCCAATTTCACAATAGGGAGACGTAACCAAATTATCTAACACTTTTTTTATTCATTAAATTTGTTCTTAGTCCTTATTTGCTTAATATTTTCTTCTATTCTAAATACGCTTTATTCCCTTCCCAATTTTTGCAAGTGCATTGCAAGAAAATTTGCTTGCGGGCCGCCACACAAAATGTCAGTTTCTTAACGGCGTTGTGCATGAGCGCCTGTGTGTGTGTGTGTGCGTGTGTGTAGAGCGTTTTCCCAAGTTTAATGTGTGTGGCTTATTTTTTTTTTATATACCCAAATATACACAATTTTGCTGGTCTTAATAAAATGACAGTTGACTTTGAGCGTTGTAGAGAGAGAAGAGTTTTTGTGTGGTTTTGAGAAAATAGGCACTATATTAATTTAAAAATCGGTTTGAAGCCGAAGTAAACTCCTGGGATAGTAGCTCCACTTGACATAAATTATATTTAAATTGCCACCAAGATGAGTTGTAAGAGTATATTTAGGCTAAATTAGAAAGAAGTTGCCGAAGATTTAATACTATGTATATATTTATGACCGAATGGTTTTCAATAATAAAAATAACCATTTATTTATAAAACAAATAATTGTTCTATTCCAATTTATAACAACCTTGAATTATTTAACTATGTTTATCTTGCATATTCAAATTACATATATCTGACCCAAATAATGATACCATTTCCAGGAGCTCTAGGCTCCCACTCTTAACCCCAAGCAAGTGCGACTATTTAACTTTGATTTATTCGAGTAGTAAATGTTGCTTTTTGATTATCAGATGGCATTTGCATATCCATTCGCTGTTGGCTGCGCAGCTGCTCTTTTACCTAGCTCTAAGCGTGACATATTTAAATTTCCATTTAAAATTGGCAATGCCCGCACACACACACACACACACACACACACACTCACTCGGGGTAGACAGTCAGACGGACAGAGCATATCGAGGGAAACCTCACCGAAACGAACGGCTGTTACAATATTATTGACTCATATCGCATGCGTGGCACACACACCAATACACACAATGGCGCACACACACACACACTCACATAATACACTTGAGCAGCTGTTGGCTGTCACAGCTCTTCTTCATTCTGTTCCTTTGCGCTTCCTTTGATTTGCCAGGCTGTTGGCACTTTTTGAATGTGTTGAACTCGGCATAAAATTAAGTGCTCCATTTTAATTGAATTCAAGTGGGGTTGAGCTCTCTTCCATCTCCGCCCCCGCGCCTCATTTGGCAATCTGGTGTCAATAAATGGCCAGAGTCTGTGTGCTTATTGGCCATATGCTGCCAATTGGGAGCATGGCCTACCTTTTGCTCTGTTGTCAGTTAGTTAACGGGAACTCGAAGCAATCAGCGTCTGGCATCGGGCACGTTTTCCGCTTCAGCTCCATTTTCCTTAAAGTGGCAGCAGCTGTTTTCCTCGAATTTCTAAATTGTGGCACCTGAAACCACTTTTGCAAAGGTTTTTCTTTATTTATTTAATTTCAAGTTAGTTATATTATCTGTATCTGATCTGATATACGAATAGTATTATAATTACAATTTCAAAAATAAAACAAAAACTATTCCACTGAGCTTTAAATTTAAACCAAACAAGCTTCCCAGAGAAACAAAACACACTTGCTTCTACTTCTTGTAAAAAATTATTAGGGCCAATTGCTATATATCATATTAGAGGAAAAACACGCACAGAAAACTTTTAACAAAAAAAGAGTTTTTCTTTAAATTTTCATGAAAACCAGCAGAAAGTTTATTAAAAATTTCTCGCCGATAGCTAAATATGTGGAAAATGTTGTGCAAGTTGCGCGCTCTAGGTTCCCAGTGCGTGACATGTCGCCGAAAGTTTTGCCACTTGCCACTTGCCACTTGCCACACCATGCCGCACCTCGCCGCAGCGCAGCGCACCGCACCGCATAACCGTTAACGCCTTGACACTTGGGGCGCGGTGGCGCTCGAAATGTCAGATAACGATGACGTTGCCAATAATGTTGAGGCTTCTGCTGATGTTTAAAATGGCGTTTACGAATTTCACGGCGTATGGGCAAAATTGGATTTAAGCGACAATTGACAACGAGAGACGAGAGGCGGCCCAAACTTGGGAAAGTTGTCAATCAGAGAGCAAACTTCAGTCTAACAACAACATCATAAACATACGAATACGGCGGCACATCAGCCACGCCTATTTTGCTGTTGACATTCACGATAATGATGTCAAGCGTGGTGTACTTAACAAGCGCCACTTAAACGCAATCCAACACCAGCCCCGCCCCCAGCCTTAACTTGGCCACCACTCTGTCAGCCAGATGAATGTGAAAAGCTTCAATGTCAGCCAACAAGTTTTTTGCGACTTTTCTCGCTTTCCATTCCCGGAAAAGCAAAATATTAGCTTTTAATGATGCTGAAAATTTAGTGACTAAGTGTGTTGAAAAGTTGCAAATCACTGAATGGTAATTAAATGTGACATAATATTCGCTTATCTCTTTTGGAATCAAAGTAACGATTAAAAGTGATGTGCCTGATGTAGGGTGTAAGTGTAGGGGCTAGAGATTTAAAAGATACTCCCCAATCAGATCTTAAATGAATGTTTGATATTGTGGCTGCTAAGCTACCGATGATTACCTCAATCTCAATTTTCGGTTCGAATTGGAAATTCATATTTTCTACAGATTGACCATTGAAGTGAAGTTAGCAATTCCTACTGTTAGGATAAGTCCAATCGCATTAAAGAAAACATCGAGAAGCTAAATTTTTGCTTGGAAACTATCGAAGGCAGCCATAAAGAAAGATAGGAGGGCAAGATACAATTTAATGTTAATAAATTCAAATAAATTCAGCCAACATTTTGGTAAATATAACCAGAAGCCAATTTATTCGCTGAGTTTCAAAAACAATCAAAAGCTCCACAATATTTCTAATGTGTTTCGGAATTATTATTTAACACTTTAGCTGATTGCCATTTGCTGTCAGGCATTTATTTTGGGTTTATGATTTGAAATATGCTAAAAATACCATATTTTTCGGAATTTGAATATAATGTTTATTTCATTATGTGCTTTGTTCATTCACACATTCTCTATATATTGTATTTCTTGCCTGAGCTTAAATGCAGCGATTTATGCAACAAAACTTTGGCCAAAAAATGTGCAAATCGGAAACGCAGCAAAATTCTAAAAAATGTTTACACATGCATAAAAGTTCTCGGCAAATTGTTGCTCGCACACACATGCACATTTATGCTGTTACAAATATTTTGACCACAGCAAAAGGTAAGCATAAAAAATAAATGAACAAATAAAAGGCGAACGGGAAATAGAGCAAATACACCAAACTCAAATTTCCGGAAACAGATTTTTGTTAATAATAACTTTGTTGTTGCTGTTGTTGTTGTAACTGTTGTCTTTGTCAAAACAAAAAGTGAATTAAGCGCGTACAGGCAAACACAAAATGAATTTTATTAAAAAAGTTTGCGTTGATGTTTTTCCTGTGTTGCAAAATGTGTTTTTATTTTAATATGGGCTTCTGTTTTGGGCTTGGCATTGAGAAATATGTCAAAATCAAGGCTGGCAATTTGCATTTGCCATGTTCTTCGTGTGCGTGTGTGGGCGCAAACTAACACCTGTCCATGTCAACCGTTGACGTTATACAATACTGAATTCTAAAATATTTGAAGGCCAACATTTTGTTTTTGCCTTGTCAGCCCACACAAAGACAAACACACACATTTACACAAAATATAATTAAAAATAACAAGAGACAGGGAGCCATAGAGAAAGAGAAGGGTTCAGATGGTTGAGCTGGGCCCAAAAAAACCATCTGCAAATTTGTGTAGCATACAATTTGGGGCACAGATTTCTTGCATATTTTGCGTATACAATTTTTGGGGGCTTTGCCTTAAATGCAATTATTGTTACGATTATTTTGCAAATGCAAACAACTCACAAAATAATTGCTTTATTATTGTTGTTGTTGTTATTACTGCGCTTGTTGTTGCTGCTCGTGTAGCATTTGTTGATTTTGCCTCAGTTGACAAATGGCCAGCATTATGTTTGCTTGGTCGTAAGCATGTCTAATTGGTAACATAAACACTTGCCCCACAGCTCGAGAGCCCTAATTTAAACGCATTTTGTATTGGATGGACTTCTCAGCTCCTTTCCAGATAAGAAATAAAAATTGTGACGTTATACTTCAAAGTGCTTCAGTATGCACTGCCAGAGAAATCAACCTATAGGTTTTCTATATATGCTATTGTTCCTTCTTACTTTTTATTTGATTTCGAAATGGCCCAAATGCAGCTGATGTTGATGGATCGGCAAGGAATCAAGTGTACGCCCAGCCATCCACTCACTGTTTACCCAGCCTGCTTCAAGCAGCTAACTCCGAAAAATTACGCTCGATTTGCAGTTCATCCCGTGGCTGCTGTCGTCTATCAGGCGCAGCAGCAGCCAAAGACAGAGTCACTGCCAGACCCGGGTCCGGCTTTGGGTCTTGGGTCTCATATCAATGACCCAACTACAAACAGGCCGGCCGACAGGCATTCCCATCTTTCCCCCGCCCACTCATTAGATAACGGACACTGGGTCAGACAGGCGGGGCGGCGTCAGCAGCTACTGTCCTGACAGGATCTGACCAGAATCCCGTTGCCTGACTGGCTTTCTGTGTGTGCTTTGTGAATTCGTCGCTGGTTATTTCGTCACTTAAGGGCCGCCCATGGCGAAATTGTTTTTGCATAAAGAGTGCGCCCAACCCCCAATCCGTATAGGGTTGTTCTGCCCCGTCTCGCAGACATAGCCTGCAGGGCCAGAAATTGCTATTGAACGCCGTATTGCCGGGTGTCGGGCGAGCAGCTTGATAGCCAACAAAGGCTAACCAATTTTGAGGCAATGTGCGGTGAGGCTATTGTCACTGTCTTACGATTATGGGCTGCCATTGTTTAAAATTGTTTTCAAATTGGTTGAAGATTAACCCAATTTGTTGCCAGTGTTTAGTTTTAAGATTCTGAGATCAGAATGGGATTTAAATGGGATACATTTTTGACTATTATTGAAATGCATTTATAGCTCCTGAGTTTTATACTTCTCTGGCAAATAAAGCAGACACCTAACTATTATTGGTTCTTACCTGGCCACATTAATAAGCAGCTAGCACTTACGACTCTAAATACATCTAAATATGTTGTGCTTTAATTGAAGTACGTTAAGACCATGTGCACATAAGTGCTTCAGGGATTTGCTTTGAAATCTGCCCCATCTACATTTAACAATACTAGCTATATATAATTAAACTTCAAAGTACCTTGAAATCCTTTGAATAAATTAAACGTGAATAAAGTAGATAGATTCAAAAACTAATGTAGCTGCAGGCTACAACTTTGTTCAACAACTGAAAACAATTAAATATTTACGATTGCATTTTTAATTGAAAGCTGCTTGGATTAAATTTTTTCAGGGCAATTTTCAGCTCAAAGGTTTTTTTTCTTAAATTTCAAATTCTTTAGAATCACTTTGCGCTCAATCAAATTGCAGCTCATAAAACTTTGCAGATGGCACTAGTTTAAATCGAAGTCAGTGCTGGCCGTAAATATGTATTCGTGCCGCTATTCAATATGCATTTGGGGTGCAAACAGCTCCTTTTGGCTCCTTCTCCACTTTTAGTTCAGTGACGCCGGCAATTTGCAGCTACTTGCAGCTGCCCATTGGCTTGGCATCTAATGAGATTATGGAATTATGTATTCATAGAGCAAAAATGATGTCAGACGATGGCTTAGACAATGGCCCTGGCCCAGCCGGGCGGTTGGGTGGCAAATAATAAGAATAAAGTGAGCAGAAGACAAACGCAAATTGCATACAAATGCAGACGGAGAGGCAACAAACTGAAGGCGGCGGCCAACTTTTAACTGTGCACGTTCAGTTCGTGGGATCTTAGCGCAGTGCTTAGTTTAATGTATTTCCCCACGGACACGGCCGGGCAGCACGCCCGCGACCCACAGTCCGGCTGCATGGCTCCTGGTCCGGGGACCTTTGCCAGCTTACTTCCGTCACATTGCAGCCGTTTTATTTGCAAATATTTCGCCATGGCAACGTTTTTTGCCCGCACTTTTGTATATATCTATATCTATTTCTATATTCCTCCTCTTGGTCCTCGCTTTTTTCTGTTTTTGGGCAATGATAGTCCTGCACAATGCCAGCGCGTAGTAGCTCCCGCAGAGAGCTGGAGCAATGCAGTTGCAAAACAATAACGGGGCCAGCAGATAAATGTCCTGGGCGTCCTGTGAAGTCGGTGTTCCAAGAGAGCTGCTTTAAAGTGTTTTAGCGCACATTCTGTTGAACGAAATTAAGGAAAACAAAAAATTCTGGCAAGAGCACAAAGGAAAGGTATAAGAAAGCAGTACTTGGTGTGCCGAAGTTTAAATACCCTTCAATCGGCTTGTAATTTCGTTTGACATGCCAAAAATAATTCATCCCGAGTAAAAAAAAAATTGAATTGAAATTGAATTTTATTTTAACAGACGAAAAACTTTGTAAAAGATTTTCTGTTGCCCGGAAATAATTAACATCTTTTTTTTAATGAGTTATGTTGGTAATAATTAAAAAAAGATTTAAGCAAATATTTACTTTATATATACTAAATTTAGATATACAATTAAAAGTAAAAATTATATGTGAGATAAATTGAATTTAGCTTAGAATTTTTTGAAAAGGTTTTAAGGTTTTCTCCTCCGTTGTGGCCTTCAGTCGAAGTTAATTAAGCTAAGTATATGCACGACCTACTTGGGGCCAACTCCAAGTCATTGGCTTGTAAGATGCATCAATTCTTTTTGTGCTGCTGGAATTTTTGCAAAGTTTTTCCCATAAATTCCAAGTGTTGCGTCGTGGAAATGATTTCAACTCTTTAGTGGCCGCATTGGCGGCCTTTTTCTCGGCTCTCATGACTTACGATACTCTGCAGCGTATCTTTTTTTTGGCGCATTGCCTTTAAAGTAAAAGGCGTCATAAGTTGTGTTTCAGTTGAACTCACGCAAAATATAGCAGAAAGTTGAGCTTACTTTAAGGCACCTTTTAGGGCGCGTTAATTAATTGTTAAACTAGCTGATCTAGTGTAAGATGTTTAGTTCGATAAGCGTCAAAAGTTTTAATTGAATTTTTCGTTTGCTTTAATTGTGTGTTTTTTTTCTGGCTCAGCTTTTGTCTTGTCCTAAACAAACTTTGTAACACAACTCGGGGCCTATATAAATAGCAACTCAATTTCTATCGCTCCCTAATTCACTCTCTCGCTCTCGCTAGCCCCCTCTCTCCCTTTCACTTTCACTATTATTGAACATTTGCCAGTTAGTAAATTAGAATATTATAAGTTTTGGCACGCGGCCGCAGCCTTTGCATAATTTAATTATGCGCCTCTCATGAATATTTCATGTAAAATCTTTTAAACGCCTCTTTA
The DNA here is from genome assembly GCA_035047465.1 of Drosophila sordidula. Taxonomy (NCBI): domain Eukaryota; kingdom Metazoa; phylum Arthropoda; class Insecta; order Diptera; family Drosophilidae; genus Drosophila; species Drosophila sordidula. The sequence continues at coordinate 2,044,626 of JAWNPQ010000090.1, read as the reverse complement.
TTTATGTATTTGGCGTACAAACACCCCAGAACTTACTTATTTGTGTATTCCCAGGCAATAAAAAGAAAAAAAATTATGTTTTGTTATTGAAAGTGCCAAGAAAGTATTCCACCCTCCCCACCATCTCACTTAACACTTTCAAAGTGTTTTTCTCTGGCGTTTTAATTAAATTTGCCTTCGTACACCAGTAGGAAAAAATACATGCCCAAAAATAATTTACGAAATTACATTTTCGCTAATTGGCAGCGAGTTTCCAAGCAAATTTTCATAACAGCATGTACTCAGCCATAGATTTTCAATTGCTAACCAAATGGGACTCATCGGTTTTCGGACAACGTTTTCTGGGCTGCGGTTGTCGTTTAGATAGCAGCATACAAAATTGATAAACAAACGTATGTCCACGCATCTCCCCACTGCACACAGGCCCCCTAGAGCTGGGCCCGTGCGAGTGAGTGAACACGACTCGATAACTCACTTAAAAGGTCTCAAAAATTTATCAACCATAGCTATTACGATTTGGAAATTTGGGAAATATAAATACAAATAATTTGCTATATATATAAATAGCATTTATTTCAAGATAATTTTATAAATTTATATAAGATTAGGCCAATAGGATTATATGCTTTGATTGATCAATGCAATAAAATTATGTAAACGAAATAATACATTGCCATTAATAAATATAATTTTCTAAAATATTTTTCCATACTATGTCAGTTATAATTGTTTCCCCTTTCTGTCCACTGTGTTCGTGTTGTGTTCTGTCATGCTTTAAAAAAAATTTAAAATACACGCACATCTCTATCGCACACATGCATGCACACAAACACACATCGATTTGCATCTGTTTGCGCTTCTGTATTTGGCTGTGTGTGCGTGTGTAGGCGTGCGTGCTTTAAAAAGCGCTCGCAAGCCAATATTGATAGCATTTCCCAGGCGGTAAGTGTGCATCGAGGCTGTTTCGTGACGGTGACGGGGAGGCATCTATTGCTCCAATTACAGTAGCGGCATGCCAAAAAAATGTTTCGCGATATTTGTGAACATTTTTGAATGGCCACGTTCCCGCCGAGCATCGCTGGTCAGCGGGAACTTAGCCACTGGCAACTGGCAACTGGCAACTGCCTGGAATTTTAGTTAGGCCCTCTCTTGCTCTCCATATGTCCGACATACAAATGCACATATCAATTGCGCTGCGGTTGACTCTGTGTGTCCTGTGTCTACTCATTCCTAATAGAATTTTCCTCTTCAATTTGCGTTTTCTGCTCGAAATCCACGGAAAATATACAAAACATATATAGCCATAGCAGGGATAAAGACTGCACTTTAGCATATTAATAAACCGAAAGTATTAAATACAAAAAACACCAAACTAATTGCAAAGAATTGTTGTCACCTTGATACTACTTCCCTATATTATTTACATATCACAAAAAATAAATGTTTTCAACTTTCTAAAAAAAAAAAACAAAAATCTCCCAATAAAATAAATTGGAAAAATAATAAATATATTTATTATTTGAATTTGTTTTTATATTTCTATCGTTCATTGAACCATGAAATTTATGTCAACCACACACTTCAACCAAATACTGAACATAAATTGGTCAATTTGAAAACCACATGGAAATTCCCTAAAAATGTTTGTTTTTGGCAATAGGTTTATTGGCAATTGAAGTGTTTTGGTTAATTAGAAAACATAAAGTGTAAAGTTGGGCATTGAGTGCAGCAGGCAGACAAACGGTGAAAGAAGTGCACAAAAAGCATTGCCTATTTATTAGGGCAAACTGCGCCGCATGAATGTATGCATGTTTATGTGCATGTGTTTGTGTTTGCCAGATTGTGAGTGTGCATGTGGCATTCAAATTTATTCAAAACAATTTTATTCAAATCGCAAAAAACTAATTCGGGGCACGTACAAGCGGCAACAACAACAACAGCACCAAAAACACAAACAACTACAGACGTTTGCTAATAAAAGGCAATCGTCCTTCTTTTACCGCCTCCCCACCCTCCATGGTTTCCTAGTAAATTCATATATCTGTGCTAGCGTGTGTGTGTGTGTGTGTGTGTTTATGTGCGCGTGTGTTTCTATTTGATGTTAGTTTTTGCCAACGTTTCACAATAGTTTTGCCCCGCCATCGAGCACAGTTAACGGGAATATTTTGTGTACTGCCCAGCAAATTATGCCATTTCGCATATGTATTGGTGTGTTTGCACGTATGTGTCCGCGTGCGTGTGTGTGTTGTTGTGTGCGTTTGCATTGATTGTATTAGTTTTTATATATGCTGGTATGGAGGCAGTCCTCTTGTAATTATGTCTAATTTTATTGCGTACTCTTTCCATGCCACAACACCATGAGGCTTTTCTGTACGGTCATGGGACGGTAGCCATTTTATGATTGTTTTACCCTGTATACATGAGATGTGTTAACTGGGGTAACAGCACTTTATAAATGTATTACTTAGATGTATGTTAAGATAAATAACTTGTTTTGTTATTCACCGAAAAAAGTTAGAAACAAACTTGATAAATATTTATCAAATTTGTTAAACCTATAAACTGATTAGAGGGCATCTTTTAGTTCGGCACTTTTGTTTGTTGTTTATATTGTAGTCGCATTGATTTTTGCTTTTGCTAATTGTTGTTTGCCCATAAACTATACTGATTTTATGTCGTTGTGGTCATTTCTGTAGTTGTTAATTAATTGTTCGAGGGGCCTAAACTTTGTCCGCAGTCCAATGATTGGTTTTTGTTGCAACATGTTATTTCATAGCTGAAATTATCTTGTCAAGTCAAGTGATTTAAAAACACCATTTAGAATTTTTAATGCTATTTTAAAACATTAATTAGTATATATTTTGTATTTTTGGCATTGCCACTCATCGTACTTCAATTATAAAATTCGAATAGTATTTAAAATTTATTGACAGTTTGTAACTAATGTATTGAAAATTTTCGTTTTCCCTAATGAATAACTGAAATTCAAATTTATTATTAGATCTAATTAAAAAATTCCATCTGTTTATTATTTTCATCCAATTCAATTCGATTGGATTTTTGATTTATGATTTAATTCTGCTAATTTGTTGCATTAACCAAATATACATTAAGGCTGGTTAGTTTGTGCGAATTTGTATTGAGTTAATAAATCAAAGTCCCTGTTACAATGTCATTTTTTAAATGCTTGAGAATTATTTGACCAAATGATGTTCGCAAATTTCAATTTGCCAAAATAATGAATTTATTTATAGCTGTGAATTTCGCCTGCTGTTTATTTATTTTCATAACAAGTTTCAATTAGCTGCTCGTCAGTCGGCAATAGACAACTTTATACTCTATTATTTTTTAATTAAATTTATCATTGGAATTGTTTGACATTTCAGTTGTTGGTATGATTTTGTAAAAACAATTACATGCAGAACTTGGCCAACAAAAGGTCAAAGAATAAGAGTGGAATGAAGGAAGATGGCATAAAAGCCACTACATAAAATCAAATAACAAAGAAAAATATATATGGGGGGAAATGTTGTCGACAGCAAACAAAAGCGCGCAACACACACACATCAATTGTGTGTGTGTGTGTGTGTGTGTGTGTGTGTGGTTATGTTGGCATTTAGGTGCGCGTTAACAAGCCAAGAGCCGTGTATAATATTTTCTAATTTCTCAATTTCCCGCACATTGACATCCGAAACTAATAAAAATAAATCGCACTTTGATATCCGCTTTGCAGTGCATTTTGTTTTGTTTTGTTTTGTTTTCTTTTCGTTTGCCCGACTGCCTGTTCCGATCCTTTTTTTTTCAATAATCGTTACACACAAGGATACACAGACACACACATATACAGTTACAGATTTAACGGCTGTCATAGCCGGCTGGCCTGCTTTGGTCAGTTCCACAATTTTTATATCATTTTTAGTACGTTCTTTTTTCATTGTTTTTGCCACACTTTTTGGCCTGGCGAGTTAGCGCCAACAATAAATAAATGCGCGCACAATTTCACCGACACAACAGACACACACACACACACACACACATACTTTCGCAGGGCATCGGAAATTTATAGATCTGGCCGGATGTGCGTCTCTCTGGTGACATACACAGATACCAGCGGCAAAGCCAGCGTTCGTTTGCCATGAGATACGAACAGCAAACTTATAACTGTAACCCCACTCCATGTGTGTGTGTGTGTGCGCGCGTGTCTATTACAAATACAAATAACAACAAAATGACCAACTAAATAAATAGTTTTTGTTACCACACACACACACACACACGCACACACGGACAGGAAGTGGGCTGTGAGTTGGCGCTGCGAAGTAAAATTCAGTTTTATGTGCGGGCAAATGGAAAACCCTATACTCAATGGGCTTCAAACGATTGTGTGTGCGTGTGTGTGTCTGAATCTAAAACTTTAGTTAGCTGACAGCAAAGCTGCTAAACTTTAAATGGTTGAGTGAAAGTCATTTAATTAGAGCGGAAAACTATTGTTTAAGAATTAGCGATTTATTCGAGGAAAAAAGTAAGGAAAATATATATTATGGTATAAAAGAGATAATTGAAGCTTAAATTGGGAATTATTAAATTTCTTTTGTGGTAAGAAAATACGTTTTATAATGGACGAAAATGCAAGAATATGCGGGGAAATACTTTTTATACCCTGACGGGGGGTATTGCTACTATGCCAGAAAATATGTAAACTTTAGATTAGATACTATATAATGTAAAGTCTACTAGGAACACTTGGCAAAACAGACTTAACTTATTATATGCTGCAATTTAATTTTTGGCACCGTAAAGAAAACTATTCGCTAATTTTCATTATATTCTTCGTTCGATAATTCCATCCATCGACAATCGATCTTATCAACAGGCTTACTTATCGATAACTTAGCAGTTCAATTGGTAAACTTCTGCAATTCTCGAGCAATTGAAGCGCAAAGCCTTTTAAAAAAAGCTTAAGAGTAGAAATAGCTGTAAGCTTTAAGAAAATGCCTTTGAATCTTCTTCACTGGTAAATAGTTTTATAAACCTCTTTTGCTTTGTTCGGTCCGATGACATTCCTGGTCTTAAATTCTCGATAGAGTATAAAATGCCTCAGCATCTGTTCACGTTTCATTTGTACATGTGATTTATTTCAAGCAGCTCAGCTGAAGTACCTCAGCAAAGGGTACTTCCATTTTGTAACCAAAAACGTTACATCCTCTTCAACGGATTACTGGAAATATATTCGAGTTTATACAGTCTCCCAGTTAAAAGCAATCTTTGACTGCAAGCTAACTTCCATAGAAAATCTCGGCTAGTATTTCTTTTCCTCTGTATTTCTCTGCTATATGTTTGAAAGGGTATTTAGTTTTCGGCACGCCACAGATAATTCGCGTCCGTTGTCCTCTCTCCCTCACACCCACTGACAGGCAGTGCAGTCTCCCTCTAACCCATTTGCTTTTATTCCTACTCGAAATAAAGACAGCGTTGATGCTGCTGTTGCCTGGCTGCATCGTAAATCCAGGCAAAAATATATATCACATACAATACAATATATACTTATAGAGAGACGTGGACCACACACACACACACACACACACACACACTCAGACAATTGCAAGATGGGGCAAGCAAGCGTATTATTGCTTCAGTTTTTAGGTCGCAGCACAATAAAATAGCTCAAGTTGATGATGGAGCACGGCAGTTGTGTGTGTGTGTGTGTGTGTGTGTGTGTGCGTCGTGTGTGGCGTTAGATAGAGCTAACAGTAGCTCAGCAGCCCCCCCCCCCCCCTTGCAACAAATGCAACAAAGCTGCTTATCGTTTAACGCTCAGTGTAATGCGTTTAAACTTGATGATTGATTCCGAAGCCCCGCCGCAGTTCCCGCCCTCAGCTGCAACTAAGTGCAGAGTGTTAACTGCTGTGTGCTTGTTTGTGTATTAGTTTGCTCGGTCAAAACTTTAATGGGGAACTTCTAGGCCCGCGTCCTGTGGCTTGCTCTATGGATAATGCCCGGCGCCATTGTTCGTTCGTTTTATGTTGTTGCCTGCGTTTTATTGACTCCGATGGTGGCAACGATGGCCGCCATTGTGCCCTAAACTAAAACAAAGTACCGTTAGAAGCGTTTCATACTATATATGTCGCATGTGTGTGTGTGTGTGTTTGCTTGTGTTGGTTATGGCTCGTTATGTGCGTGCGTGTTACTGCGCAAAGATGGCTCATAAATTTCGCGCATTTTCGCCTTCAATTTTGCTCCTTTTTCGACAATTTTTGTATTTCTATTTTATACACTCTGCTCGCAAAGGCACCGAATAGTGTATATTGGCTTGGCTGTTGATGTCTTTGGATTCTTTTTCTTCTTTATCGCCACTTTCCTCTCGAAAAATTGTCAAAAATGTCCTCATAGTGTATGCTGCAGTCGGTATATGTGCTTTAGGTTTTCCATTTTTTTTGTCTCCGTATATTGCACAATTATTTTTGGCTGCGCAAAAGTTTTTGTGTTTTACCATCTTTTTCCTAAATTTAATGACTTTGCCAGCACTTGGCTAGTAAATCAAATTGTAACAGTTATTTCGAGGGGGTTTTTTTAGCTGTCGTTTAATTTAATTATATGTTCCCAACTGACATTTGAAATGCGTAACGGAAACCATTGCCGAGCAGCCTCTTCTGATGTTACGGGCAAAAACACCGCCGTTCTCAATATTTATGGGCACTAATTAGACCCAAAAGAAAACTCGCTGGCAGGCAGGCAGGCGGTCTCCACACGAGAAGCGCCGCATAATCAAATTGCAAATAAGTCACATACAGCAAGAGAATCAACTTTACATGATGCCACAGGAAATCAAAGGAAACGAACTGGAAGCGGGGATGGGGATGGGGCGCTGTGAGGAAGCCAAAAGTGAACTTCCGCTGTGCGGGCACTCAAAAATTCGCAGCCAAGTGTAAGAAAGAATGTAAGAAGCCATGAATTGAACTACAAGCAAATACATTTTTATCATAAATGCAGATAGACTCGCGCAAACCGAAATCGTATCGCGGAGTGTGGACCGAGTGTAAATGTAGCTGAAATATGCACATATTTCTGGCAACTGTGTGTTCCCAATTACCTTTTCGCCAAACATTTCGCGCAATATAACAGAATTAGAACTGATATTTAATTTTGTATGATATATACTTTAGAAGTGCAGATATTCTCTTATATTTGTATTATGGGAATATTGTTAGCTCAAGAATTTACAGACTCATTTTCTCATAACTTAATGATTGTGAAATCGTTGCGAAATCGTTTTGCAGAACCGCTCGTGGCTTTTTGTATTTCGTATTGTGTACAAGGCCAAGAATTTAAGAACTTTTTTATTGCATTCGAAGAATTTACGATCCGAGCGACAGTTGAACACTTTGCATGCACTCCACTTATGCAGAGACCCGAACTGTAACTGCAACTGAAAACTGACTGTGAATGCAACTGTAAATGCCAGTATCGCATGCATACTTTTTGGGGCTCCACTTACCACCCCCCGCCACAACACCCCTTCAAGCTGACCACAATGCACACGCATAGGCTTATCCCATGGACCGCTCGAGCGGCAGTTCCATTTCCACGGTTTATATATACTATACTATATATATATTTGTATATTTTCTTTACTCTTTTGATTTAACCCAGCGTCAGAGTTGGCCAACTTGGTGCTAAGGGGGTTGGGGCTGCTGCGGCTCAGGTGGCCTTAACACTTGTTTAAAAATTTGTTATTGGGTTTCTTTGTTCGCGTTGTTTTTTGATGGCTGGGCCCGTGGACCTTGGTGGTCGGCTTTTGGAACTGGGGCGCTGTTGTCACTTTGCGTTGGCTTTATCGGATTCAACGTGATATTGCTGACAAATTGAATACAATTGCGTTTAAGCTGAAAAGCTCATTAACGAAATTGGATAGCGGCGTTGCGCCAATCGAAAATTAAGGTTGCGAAATTAATTTCAAGCAGCATATGCAGAAAATACCCAACGGAATAAATGTAAGTGCTCGGATGTGAGATACTCAGCAGGAGATTTAAAAAATCGCTATGAAATATTCGGTATACAGTTAAAAAGTTAACAAGCTGTTTAAATGTGCCAGGTATTTATCTGAAGTATATTATATATATATATGTACATAGTTCAGCAGTCACGAGCGTCTGTCTCTGTATCACTTTTTAATGGGTAACGGTAAAGAAGAGATAAAGATGGATTTGGTTTGGTTGGCTGTAACGGCCACAGACATGGCGAAAAAAAGTTAAGTCGGCAATGACCAGTTATGAGATAAAATGATATCAGCTTAATTTTTTTTTTTTAAATTTATCAGAGCTGAACTCTCATATGCCAACAAATCCAAATAATTAATTACTTTAACAGAAAAAGCAGACTTTAAACTTTTGAGATATAAATGGAGTACGTGAATTTAATATAATATGATCCTTTGCATTTTGGCATTTTACTAATTGACTTTTCAATTATTTATCTAAAGAAACCTTTTTGTAGAAACTTTTGCGTAGTTTTTTTACCCTGTACTTTTATGATGAAAAGGGCATGTTCATTCAAACTAATTGAATAACCTGATACAAACAAATCTTAAATAATCGATAATACGCAATTTGCGACATTTGCTTAAAAGGCAAAATTAATTTTAAGCATAAGTTAATTATCATTTTTTTTTGGGACTGTAATAGATTCAACCTTGATGTAGGGTATATAGCAAGAGGATTATACTACTATCCAGCTTTTGATAATATTATTATATAGCTACAACTATTACCTCCGTTTATGCTTTCTGGCTAAGCACCACATATGAACTCGGAAGGGCGGACAACGAACCATGGCCAACAGCAACAACAACAGCTGGGAGTAAATTAAGTTAATTACAACTAAATGAAATATGAGAAAAGTTGTGTTTCAAATGTTGCAAATGTTGCTTTCAAGCAGAGTTGAGCACTGCCAAGGACGACCGCTGGATGCCCGCTGTTGCTATTGGCCATGTTTAGTCTGGCTGTCATCAGTAGACGCTCTCGTTGTTATCGTTTGCCGCCCCGCCCCACCGCCGGCCCCACAACATGTTGCATAATATTTGCGTATTAAATTTGTTGAGAGGCGCACACGTTTTACACTTCAGCAGCATTTCCGCCTGTTAAATGTTTGGCCATTACAATGGCATAAAATCATTTTGTTGCTGAATTTTAAATGCCAGACCCTCGCTGCCCCCGCTTCACCCCGCCCAACACTGGACACTGAACAGCTGCGCGTAATTTTAATGAGAATATTCATTGGAGCCACAATTGAGACAACCAAAGTGGAGTCACGTGAATTCGCCTGTTGCCCCCCGCGGCACCGCCCAGCTTCATGGTGGCTGTCTGCGGTCCAGTGCGTGAAGTTAGTAAAAGATTGGCCGCAGCTCTTTCCGGTTATGGCAGCACAGCCGGCAGCAACAGCAGCACTTAATGTAATGTAATTTTATGCTGTCGGTTAATTATTCAGCGAATTTTCCGCGGGAGCGCAACTGCGGATGGGCACAACTGCCATTTGATGTCAAAATGTATGTGGGTTACAATTTATGTAGGTTGGCGAAAACATTTTGTCAAATAGCTGACTAATTGTAAATCGCCAAAGCACTGTAAACTAAATGATTTTATTTAGCGCGTAAAAAAAATAAACATTTGGTTGACATGCTGATTGATTGTCAAGAGAGAAATCACTTTACTGCCCACTAAGTATAGCTCAGAAATGTTTATATGACATTTTTTTTTGGCGACAAAATATATAGACCTCCCCGTTGAAAAGTCCTTCAGCCGGCTTTAAACTTATTTTCTAAACGCAACGTAAAGTAATCAATAAATATGTTTTCCGACGATTTTGACAAATTAGCGCTCGTGGGTGGAATTCAGGATTACCATAAAAGTTTATTTATAATGAGAGGGAATGAGCAATTTGCTTTACAATAATTTTTAATTATATTAAAATGTTATCAATACTTACTTCAACGAATTTAATGGATCCACAGCAGACTGATAAATAAAAATGTGTAGGCGCATAGGAGCTTCTAACATTACCAGTTAATATCAGATATACAACTTTCTTAAATACTTTGAACAACTTTTTGTAGAATTTAATTTTGAACTTACATATTTTACATATTCATGCCTATTTAAGTGATATTATTTCTCATTTATGCTTTCGCGACATTCCGTTAGAAAATTTGCATTAAATTTGCAACATTATATTTGGAAATTTAGCTAATTTGCCCACAGTCACGCTCAGAGTTATGGAAATTTTAGTACTTTGATTTCAAGTCGTGTTTGATGTGAGTCTAATTTGATTTTCCTTACATGTTGTGCGAGAATATGAAATCATTTGAAATGGCTCGTTTCGTTTTGTACACGTCTGCAGTAATTTCGAGCGTTATATTTAAATACAACTTTATATGATAAATGCCGTTGAAATTAAATTTAATTGACTTAAATTTATATTAAAAAGTTTCGAAATGTTTAGATATTAATATTAAATATGCAACACTTTAAATTGATTTCAACTTTGTCATGAAACCACAAAATGAGAGACTCGGGGAAACACAGCGCAATGAAATCCCCACTAAGCCAGGTCGCAAATGCGTTGCCAACGTTTAGGGGGAGGTGCTGCGAAAAGAGTCCAGTTACGGCCATAATTTAAAGCAACGCTCGTATATGGCAGGTGCGTGGACTTTGGCCAGAGCTGCATTAACAAAAATGGCATTTAGGCGGCTGGCGGATGCTGGTGCCACGCCCACAGCGACTGGCTGCTGCTGCTGCAAAATTAAAAGCAAATTTCCGACACTCGAAGAGCGACCTCATCCGCTGCTTGGCGTTGTCCTGGCAGTTTTACGAGCCGGCTTTAAAATCACGTTAATGATATTTACAGCGGCGGTCGTGAGAACTGAGCTGCAAATTCGAAACTGGAGCAGCAACTGGGGGCAGGGGGCGGGGGCGGGGGGCGGGTGGCGGGCGGGGCTGCCTTTGACCAACGCCTTGCGGAAGTCTCTTTGCCATGGTGTTAACTGTGCGAATTTTGCGTTGCCGGCGCAAGTCATTTGCATAACAAAGTTGGCCACGCCCACACAGCAGCCACCGTACAGTCGTCGCCCCCGTGACCTCCGCTGTTGGTATTTACAACATTTAAATTAGACATTAAATTTGAAAGATGGGCTGCCGAACAACTTTTCCTCGAACCCGCCTTCCAGCCAGGTGTGTGTGTGTGTGTGTCTGACTTTGCTTTTTTATGAGCCCTTACCGAGTTTTATTTTTTTTAAGCTGCACATAATTTGGGGGCGAGTGGAAGCTCTCAAAACACGGGCCTTGATTTACTTATTTACTTTATTTTTATAGCACTTAAATGGCACTTGGCATTGTTGTGTGTAATTTGGCTTTGTTGTCGAGTGTTCTTTTTTTTCTTTTTTTTTTTGTTTTCTGCTCACTTGATTTGCAGCTGATAAGCGTAATTTCTCTTTCGCCCAGTTGTAGTTATTTTTATATATTTCTGGCTTTATTTGCTTCTGGTGCCGCTGCTGTTCTTGTTAACGACATTTTTGGCCAGTTCATATATTAGCTTATTGACAAGAATTACGTGAGATACGCTGCCAGTTGAGCCCTGTGTTGAGCTCTACCAACAATTTATGGCTATTGCAATTGCAATCGCTGTTCACATATATTTTTAATAAAGTCGCTTCTCTCACTGTTATCAATTCAAGTCAATTTTATTTGAGCTGAAAAAGTTTATATTTGATGTTGAAAATAACTGCCGTAGCGGGCATGATAAAATAAAACAAAAATAATCAGTTTTGCATAAATAAATTGAAAACAAATGTAAAAAACCATAGCTAGATAAAAACTGGGCCGGCAAAGGAAATAATTTTTTTTTTAATCCAGATATTTTCGGTAATTAAAACTGAAAGCAGCATTTGCGGTCAAAATTCATTAAAAAATTTTACCATGAAATTCCATAATTTGGTCGTGATAAAAAAATTTCGATAAGGATTAACTTTTTATTCGTGGTGTCTAGATTCATTCTGCAAATTCATTACCAAATTTTACTTTGAATTAAATTGTGGGCCACATTTTAGTTTGCTCTAACTTGATTGAAAATATGCCCATTTAAATAAGGAGTCAAAATGAAGTCCGAATTTATGTTGAAATTATAATAAAAGGTATTTGGCATTAATACCGTTTTTCATAAGATCAGAAATATTTTTGGCCAAGAAGCTAACGTGCTTTCACTAATACAACTCGCAGCAGTTATCAATTTACCAACATTTGTTCCTAGTCCTTTCGTTATTGGGCGATTTACTTTACATTTGCTTTTGCACGGCAGCTGCTGTCTTTCCTTATTTTTTTAGACCACTTGCAACTTGCCACCTTCCGGCAGCAAAATGGCCACCTCAAACAGATTTTGTGGCACAAAATATGCCTACTTATGGCCATTAGGACTAAAAGCTCAACAAAAAATACAAGAGACGAGAGCTCAAATTAATTTTCATACAAAATGTATATCGCGTTTGTGTGAGTGCTGTGAAGGGGAAACAGCGCGAGGGGGGCGGGCAGCAACAGTGGCAACAATAAATAAAAACAACAACGTGCCGCAATATGCCGCACGGACAACAACAACAACAACAATACAACAGAAAACATAACAACAATGAAATCAGCACATTTGGTTTTAACGACTATGTGAGGTTGTTTTTTTCTTCTCGCGGCCCACACTCTCTTTCTGTCCCTGTCTCCCTTAGAAGATGTTTCAGTTCCTTTTTATTTCTCGGTATCATTCCTTTTTTGTATTCGCTGTTGTTGTAGTTGTTGCTTTTTAATGTGCATTTGCGCTGCTGTCGGCGCCAACGTCGCCATTTGAACACATTCCGACATTACAAACGTCACGCAAACTTATGGAATGAGACAAGCTTTCTCTGACTGTTGGTTTTAATAGAACTGACAATAAAAGTATGACGAATATCAGGAAGTTTTGGTAACGTGTGTTAAGAGAGTCTTGAATATATAACTTCCGCTCATAAATCTTAAACTGAGGTAAATTGGTAGTCATTTGATTTTTCGATTAATTTAGATTTATAGCAATATTCTGAAAATTAAAATTCCAGAAAAAACAGATGGAATCATAAATTAGAATTTATTAACATAATTAATTGGTGTAGATTTTTCATTGCATTTATTTACCGAAGTAAATCTATTTACTTATGTAATTTAAAGCTTTAAGTTAGACTAATTGCACGCATCAAGCATCTTTTTTTATTTATTCATTATTTTTTATTTCAAAAACCGGACGTTTAATGTGCCTAAGCTCTTTAGGTCGTTACAGTTTCTGAACTTTGAACTTTGCTAAGCTTTAACCTAAGTATAATTGTATTTATTTAATGCTTAAATGTGGAAATGAAACATTAAACATTTTTCATGTTCAGCTTTATGTGAAAATAAATGAAAATAAATAATCATGAATGTCGTAATCTAAAAGAGTATTTGAGATTTGTCTACGCTGAACTTGATTACACTTTGGAGTCTTATTTTTCTTTTCAGTGGTTCCATCTTTGTCTGTGAATTTGAGCAGCTGATTTTCTCTTGGCAAACAGATGAGGCCAACATCATTTCATATCCGCTGTGGCAGCAGACAACAAAACCCCGAACCTAACCCAACCCCCGCCCCACCCCCACCCCCAGCATAATCCTTACCCCAAGCACAACGAGCTGAATTGTTATTATGCAAACAAATTACATGGCCGGGAATTATGTGTTGCAGCGTCGTTAACGTCTTTGCCGCTCTGGCATTTGTAGTTTTGGCAGTTATTATTTGGCAATTTTGACTAGTGTTTGAGCACATGCGAGTTGCTTTCTCTTTGTTTACAGCTCTCGTAATTAAAATATCCAATTAGGCAGAGTCGAACGGGGGCCGGGCTGGGGCCGGATAAGTAATTTGCATCTGCATAAGCTGCGCATTTACTTTTGCAGGACTTCAGGACTTTTATGAGCTGCTCATATAACTAATGACCGGACCGCAAACACACACACACACACACACACTCGCCGCTATCCTGTCGTCCTGTCCGCTTCTGTGCTCTGCGCTTTGCAACATAAATTCCCTTTTGGGAAAAATTAATAAAAATGATTGCAGGCGGCCGTCTCGTCGAGACGGCGGCGGGCTACAATGAATGAATGGCGCATGCCAGCTGTTGGCCAAACATGCTTTTGATTGCCAGCAACAACAGCAACAAGCACAGCTACAACAACGAGAACAACAATGGCAGTTGCCACAGTAACAATGCCAGCAGAAGCCCAAGCCGTGGTTACTTTAAAAAAACGAAGTTTGCACTCGAAAACTGCCGGCCTCTAAGTACTCTGTTTCTGGTGTAATGAGAGCTTTACATAGCTGTTATTGAGGCTAAAGTAAGAAGGGCAATAATTTTATTGGAAGTGGGACGTTAAAAATATGGAAATTATGGATGAGTTAAAAATATATATATCATATTTGGCTGGGAGGTCGGATGGTGTAGGAGGCAAAGACTTTAAAGAGGGTAAAAAAAATATTGAATAACAGAAGAGTAAATAAATATTTGCCAAAAAAAAAACAAAATATAATTAAACTAACATTTAAAGTCCTCTGCATTATAAACATTTTTAAGACAATGTCATAGAGTGATAATAAATTAATTTGACTGAGGGCACTTCAGCAACCCAATATGCCCCTTTCGTTGCAAAAAGAGGGTATTTTGCAAAAAAAGAAAAAGGCCTTTCATCAGCGTGTGCATAACAAGCGGCCGTCGTGACTGGTAACTGGGGGAAACTTGGGTGCTATCCGTCGCTCACTCACAGCTCACAGCTCAGAGCTCAGAGCTCATGATGACGATGACGAGATGCCTCCAGTTGGTCCGCTTGTAACCCATTTGGCGATGTTCGCTTGCGTCCTTCGCTGTCACGCCACAGCAACATGACAAACAGCGCGTTGCTGGAAAAAAATGCAAAAACAAAAAGACACAAAATTGCATTTGTAACTGAAGCAAATGAACATTTAGCTCTGGCCAAAACGCGAAACAAGTCAAATACTCAAATGTTGCCTGTGCCTTAGCGACGGTCTGCCACGAAATCTGTTAGATTTTAGCGCCATCTCCCCCCACCAGCTCAGCCTGCTTATAAGCACTTCACATCTAATCAATTATGCTATCTGCACATTGGCTGCGGCCTGGCTCGCAGACACTGAGTATTTGTCTGGCGAAAGCTGCCACACCAATGGCCACATAACATTTAAATATGCATGAAGGCTTTAAGGACCGCAAGAAAGGGCGGGCCAGAGCGTGGGATATGGCCAGCCGAATGTAACTGTAACAGATAGCGCCAAGCTACACAAAAAAAAAAAGAAAAAAAATTAAAAAGAAGAGCAACTGTGAAGAGCTGCAGCAGCTAGAGAAACAGCATCAGCCGCAGTAGCCATAGAGGAATCCGGGAAACCAAAAACTCTGATTCAGTACCAGTATCAGTCGTCCTGCTGCTGTTGCTGGTGTGCTAATTCCTTTAGCAATTTCACTTGCGAGCGAAGAATAACAGAAACAAGAAAGAACCGTTGACGTCGTTGTGCCGACAGTTAAATACTCTTGCAGACATAGGTAAGAAAACCAAAAACACTCAAAAAATAATTATAGTGTAACTCTTATTTATGGAATCAAAAATAAAAGTCGAACTTAAAAAGTATTGAATTAGTTTATTGCGATAATAGAATCATTTCTATATTAATAAAAAAAAAAAAAAATTATAAGCTTACGTTTTTCAAACAATTTATATTTTTATGTACGAAATTAAATTTTTCTGATTTATTACTCCATCTACATTTATCAATATATCTTTTGATACAAAA
The DNA here is from genome assembly GCA_035047465.1 of Drosophila sordidula. Classification (NCBI taxonomy): domain Eukaryota; kingdom Metazoa; phylum Arthropoda; class Insecta; order Diptera; family Drosophilidae; genus Drosophila; species Drosophila sordidula. The sequence goes on along the minus strand of JAWNPQ010000090.1, from coordinate 2,028,744 downwards.
CTAAAAATAACCAGGGACTTTGGCATTTAATACTATTAATAGCCCTAACTCAATTTACTTACCCTAAAATTGCCTTACTAAGTCTACTCCGAACAAAACAATTTATTTTATTATTTTTCGAATTTCAACAACCATTTTTTTTTATTAAAAACCTATAAATATACAAATGCTTTTAGTAAAAAATATAAATATTATTATTAGTTTTGTGTTTGCACAAGTCACTTGCCAAAAAGTAATATAAATATATAAACGTTGATGGTTTTATCGTGTTTCGGGGGAGAGCATTTTATTAATATTTACTCACAATTTATTTGTTTAATTTTATTTAACGTGCACGCTGAAAAGCGTTGAAATAAATTGAAGCGTTTTTTTCAAATAAATCAGTAAATAAATAATTGAACTTTATGCTTTTACCTAATGAATTGATAAGCAAATACGGTGTAAGCGCTAGTTATTGCAAGGGAATAAATCAGTTAAATTCAGGTAAATATTTAAATACACTTTAAGCACACAAAGTGCAAAAAAAAAAAGGAAATTTTAGATTTTGGCTGCTTGCATTTACTTAATGACAAGCTGTCCGATAAAGCACTTATACCCCGTTTTAGGGGGCCTTGCATATAGAAAAGCAAATCTAGCTGGGCAATGAAAAACGAGGCGAAACTGCTTAACGGTTGTTGCTTCTGCAACCACCTCCCGATAACGTACGCAGAAAACAGAGGGACAAGCAAATTGTATATTTTTTTGGTGTAAGCAGTAGGCGTTGCCCAGCGGGGCAGAGGGATGGGGGGAGGGGAAGGGGAGGGGTGGCTGGCACATCGCAACAGATTAACTTGCTTTTGCTGGGCTTAAGTACAGCGCAAACAGCGACAGATAGAGAGATAGAGACATGAAGAGGCAAACACGTTGAGAGCTGCCCAAAAGTGGAGGCCACACAAAAGCAACGTTAATTGCATTGAGGGTACACACAAGCCACGCCTCAAGCCCCCCCACCCCTTATTTCCAACCAGCACTCACTTTAAATAAAAGAAAACACACGCACTCGACTGTTTTATGTGGGATTTCCTTGTATTTATTTACATTAATTGGATTTCAATGTGTTTGCCACACGTTGCAGCCGCATTGGGGAGCACAAGTAACCGGAGGGGCCCCCCCCTCTCACCGTTCAGTAAATGGCCAAGCGGTAGGCAGCCGGCAAAGGAAAATTTTGTTATTTAACATTTACATTACGAATGAATTTTCCGTTTAACATCTTTTAACAAGCGGCTCTCTGAGTGTGTACACACTTTGTCCGCTTATCAAAGGACCCCATATGTGTATTTGCATAGTTTATTATGCGTTGAAGACGTTCTTTAAATTACCGAGAAAAAAAATATGTGCACGTATATTAACTATCCCGATACTGTCATATTTCCATTTGAATTTAGTGCAACGATTTCTTTAATATTTAAATATATTTTGCGCTCCTTTAAGAGACCCTTAAGGTGGAATTTCAGCAGTAATAAATTCCCCTCAACACTCATATTGCCCCTAAATATTTTGAAAAAGTATTCTTTGAGCTCTTGGTCAATTCAAATGTTTTTTTTTTACTGGTCAACATCATAAATACAAAGCTTGTTAAATATCCTTTGCTGACTTTTCGGCATTTTTAAAGCAGAGCCAGAGGCTCTGATGTTTTATTTACTGTTGCTGTCTTTGCTTTGGTGCTCGACTGCTCCACCGATATTCGGCTCCAATATTTTCAGTTGTGCAAACAACAACTGCAGCTATAAACTACGGTCAATGGCTGCTAAATAAAAGGCCCAACGAGGTAGTAAAAATCATTGGTGAATCTTGTTGGGAAAAAAACAAATTAAAAATAGTAGCTCCCGAAAGTTGTGCAACACTGAAAATTGCATTTTGAGGTATGCAATGAAAATGCCATGCATACATTTTGTTTTTGTTTTTGTTTTTTTTTTTTTCTCAGCTTTTGTTGCCAGCCGACAAAAGGGCTCTCCATTGAGGCACAAAATAAGATTATTAACGTTGTTAAAACGAACGAGAACCGGAAGCCAAGGAGCAACAGGACAGGAAGGGACGGGCGACGGCCGGGCCGATTGCGTTTGGGCTGCTTTGTGGAACCCACAGCAAATGCGGAAACTGTAAACTACAAAAAATTTATTTTAGTGCAGCCAACAGTAACACTAGCAACAACACCAACAACAACAATTTCAGACTGCAACTAAAAATAGGAAAATGGCAAGGGGCAAACAATTTAAGAAAACCATTTGTTGACTAAGCCCTGGAGCTAAAATCCAAAAAGATGCGGCGGAAACTTGCTATCGCTGGGTTGCCGCAGTATTAGATACTCTTGATGCTGCATCGAAGATGTAAAACAGGATAATTAAGCCGATTGTAAGGACTTTTGGTATAGCTATTGTATTCTTTTACACAGAATTATGATTTGTCCCGATTGTTGCCATAGCAATTACATAGCATTGTCTTCTATTGTTGTTCAGATTTTGTTGTTCTTATATTAAGAGTAAAAATATCCTGAAACTTGTATCTTGCAAAATAAAAGAGCTTTTCTTACGTGTAACAAAATACTTAAAAAAGTTGCCATACCCCACATATAGGGTATTTAAAATGAGCATGCTCTCTCTCTATGCACTGCAGGAATTGCAAAGAGTCCGAGGACAACAGCAACAACAACGACAACGACGACAACAACAACAACTACAGCAAACAACAAAATGGCAAGCTAACAACATTTTAAGCCGTCGTCTTGGCCTGGCCAACTGATAACTTCCGGCTGTGCTGGGGGGCTGTGGCGTGCGGGGGGCTGAGGCGACAGGCATCATAAACAGCCACTTGGCACAATGGAGTTAAGTTTTGCTCTGTGCCTGGCTGTTTTTTCTACGTAACAACCACTTGACTTGATCTTTTGCAAAGGCTGCTGACATGATAGATGAACCCCACTGACGAACTGACTCGACCTGACGCTGCTGCCATCGCCGCCGCCCCCCCCCCCCTATTGTCCCCAGGCTGCTTTTCTCTATGCCCTACGATAAATTGTCGCCCCATGTGCGGGGCATATGTTGTCTTAGCAAAGCCATCTTGGGCATCGTGTACCGCTAAATCTTTGGGTTTACGCTCAATATGCGCTTGAACCCCGGCCTCTGCCTCTGCCCTCCCTCATCTTCATCTTCCTCTTTATTGTCATTGTCCTGCCCTGACAGGCTCCATTTGTTATTGTCCGCCAGCGCACTTGCCTGTGGTCAGGCTGTAGTCCTCTCTATGCTTTGCCCTGGCTGGGTGTGTGCGTGTGTGTGTGTGTGTGTATTAGCAACATATACTCATCATCGCTTTACGAAAGCCCCACAGAGCTGCATTCCGCTGCATGTTGCCGCTCCCTAATTAAATTTTGCTATTAGTTTTAATCTGGACTTTAAGTGGACACATAATGCACATTTTGATATAGGTGGACTTCAAAGCTGTTGGCCTTAAGAGCAAGCATATATTTTATGTATATACCAAGTCTGTGGGTAAGAGTCGAAAAGCAGAGTTTTTACTTTAATAGAGATCTTAAATTGAACTAAGTCCTAAGATCCTTAACATACTCTTTAATGATTCAATCAAGAGTATATCTATCGAGCATATCTCTTGGCCTTATGCCAGAATCCTGCACATTAAATATCCCTTATCGACTGGGGCTCATTGCAGCCTAATTAAATAATTTGTATTGTTTATTGAGGCATTTAAAGACCCGTCTATTCTCATTTATTTACGATTAAGTACTTACGATAAAAGCTAAGCGGAAACAAATGTATTAAACAACGGGAAAAAATAACAAAATAAAGCCAAATAACAAGCGGAATTCTATCAAAACATTGGAAAAGTGAACAATACACAATCAGATATGAAATAGAAATCCAAACGTGAGACGGTAGCTGGAAAAGCGCTCGGAAGCACTTCAGCAAGCGGAGGACAAAAAATGGAATGAAAAACAAAATGGGTCAAAAATTCAAAGTCAGGTGAGTGAAATCCCTTTAACCAGCTGATGATAGCAAAAGAGAAGCCGAAAAGGAACCGAAATGAATGCTGGAAAAAATTAAACACCAAAAATAACAAAACAGCAAACGGATTACAAAGCAAACAAAAAAAAAACATAGAAAACAGGAGCTGAGTGTTCCAAAAGGAAGCCGTGGAATAAATAAATAAAATCAGATTTCGTTCGGGGATTTTTTGGGGCCTTTTTTCTCCAACATTTGTGTAGGCCCCGCGCCGCATACAGGTGCAAATGAAATGCAGCGAAGCGAAACGACAACAATAAATGGCTTAGATAATGCCCTAAAATATTCAATTAGTTTATGGCCATGTTTTACGTGAGGTTTCGGGACGCATACTCAAAGTTGTCGGCCAACCTCAAGAGCAGCAGCGGCATCAGAAACATAATCGTCCAAAATGAGATGAGTTTCGGCACGTTTGCCTCCAGTTATTATAATTTTATTTTTCGTTTTTGCATTTTTGTTTCCCTTTTCTATTCCGTGTGTTTTCCACATTTTTCACGTGCCGCAGCCCTTTTAATGGGCAGCCGGAAGGCAACCGTAAAAAATGTGCATTAAAATATTTTTATTGCCTGCGAGAAAACGCAGGGCAACAAACACGAGTAAGACTCTAGGATTAAAGAGCGTTGCGTGGAAAAATTGAAAATAGGCATTAGATAATGAAGCTGGGCATCAACATGAGATTTAACAGCTCATAAAATGGAGCTTTTGGGCTCGCACATAATGAGGCAAACAGCCAAATAGTTATGCCGGATTTTTAGAGTTAAGGGCGGCCCAGGAAATAAATTGGTGCTTTTGACATTCAAATTACATTTGCAGGGCGCGGCGAGCACTATAAATGTTAATGTGACGTTAACATTAAGCCGAAATGAATGTTAAAGAAATTCGCCTACATTTTGCAGCGCTTGTTTTCATTAAAACTTCATTTGGCAAGCCTAAGGATCGCATAGTAATAAATAAGAATAAACAATTCAATTATCTAAATTGTGTTCTTTCAGATTTTTTTCTATCTTATCTATATGTATAATAAGTTATATACTTCTTATTAATCTCTTTCAATAGTTTTTGATCATAATGTTTTTACTTACAGAATTGTTAATATTTTCAAAACATTTAATAGAATAGCAAACATTTTTATGAAATTAACAAATTTTATAAAATGTTTTAAGATTTTGGCTTTGAAATTCTGTACAATTTTTATTAAAATCAATTGGGTGAATTCGAAGCTGGGAAAGGATAAATAGGCTTAGTAACTTGGCAACAATGGCCGTATAAGCCTATTGCATATGCTGCAGCTCAGCTAACTGTAGTTATCGGCTGGGCGTAGTCGCAATGCAAACCGCTTTTGGGCTGGGCTGGGGCTCAGGTGGGGTCGCATTATTTACGCATTTCGGCACGGGACAAATTGCATTAGTCTAGGGACTATGAGGACGCTTTGCCGGGGCCCTGTCAAATTAATGCACGTTTGCAACATCTTCAATTCAAATTACGTGACATGACACATTTGCTGTTGTCTTTGTCGTTGTTGTTGCGGTTGTTGCTGTTGCTGTTGCTGTTGCCGTTGTTTGAGTGCCATTGAAAATCAAGCAGCAGCTCATTTGCTGCATCAACTGATGCTCCGGTCCTCATGTTCATCCCCATGTGCCCATCATCATCATCATCGTCATCGTCTCTCGGCAAAGCCCAAAACTCCCCTCAACGGCGATGACGCAAATGCGCAACAATTCGTTCAAGTGTAAATAAAGCACAGGGCCGGGTCTGAAATCAAGTCCGGGAGATCGCGCTGGAGACGGCGACTGCGGCGTAGACGTTAAAATGACAAAACACCTGCACCTGGACGCGTGGGGCGTGGCGTCGTGCGGCGGGTTATCTTTTGTCATTTTTTATAGCAAGTGGCAGCTGGCGCGCCACGCCCCCCCCCCCACCCCCACCCCGCCCAGCTGCATTGTCTTTGGTGTGTTTGGCGCGCACGTGCTCTAACTGTAGCCGGTGTTAATGTATTTGCCAGTGGCCCAAGTGGCTGCCAGAAACCTGGCCACGGCCGGAGCTTGCCATGCACCCGACTTCAACTACCCTGTACACATTAAGAAAAAAGTAGAAAACTGTCTTGGCACCCAAAAGGTACTCCTCTTATAATATAAGTCTATATATATATATATACATATAAGTATATACAGAATCGTTGTATCCATGTTCTTGCGTCTGGCAGCACTCCAAAAAATGCTCCGAATTAAAAGAAAATCCTAAAACAAAAAAATTACACAAATTTCTTTATTTATTTAGAAATTCGATTTTATAAAATTTAAACTCAACTCAACTCAAATAAAAATCAACTTTATTTTAGATTTTTGATATTTTCTAAAATTTGGTAAAATTTGGGTGATTTTTAAAGAAAACCACACATATTTAATTTTTAAAATAACTTTCCTATATTTCGCGCAGATCAATTTACAATATAGAATATTTACTCTTGCGACATCAACTATGCTACAGATAAAGAAGATTTCAATAAAGATAGATAAAGATGATTATGACTTTTTTTATTTAGTTTGCTGCTGATTACTGGGTGACTTCCAGTCGAGCACCTTCGACTCGAGCATTGTTGCTTGTTTTCGTCTAGCGTTCACGCCATGGCGCCAGCGCTGTTGTCAACTGTTGTCTGCCTTTTCGCCTGGGCTTGCGGGCGGGCTGGGCGTGGAGCAGGCCAACGTGTTGCCACGGCAGAGAGATAATAAGTCTGGCGTAAATTAGTTTGCCATTTTGAGTTATGAATGCGCATTTCAACGGTCGACTTTATGAGTGTGCGTGGGTGTCGCTGCAGTGTGCACTGGATCACAATGGATTAAAGCCTGGATGCGTATTACTTATGAGCATCCCTCTCTGCTTTAACGCTGACAAACTTGGAGTGTTACGGACTGTCTGGGCGGACGAACTGCCGGCAATATGCTGAAATATGCGCGTGAGTTACGGATTTGTTTTTGCAGAATCGGATGTGAGTTAAGGTATTTGGTCGGGATTACACAGTAAGCTACTTTGCGTCGGTTGCAGGCACCGAATTATGGCGGAAGCTTTAGTATCATGCGATTTAATATGAAAAACAGTGTGGCATATTTAAAATTAGTAATAATAAAATATTTCAAAACAACCTCTATTTAATTTAGATCAAAAATATAATAATAAATAAATGCTAAACAAATGAAATAATATTTCATTACGTAATGATATATAATACAGATATTGCAATAAATAAAAAATTGGCTTTACAGATTAAAACAATATACTAAACTGATAATAATTATAATAATCATAACAAACACACACATTTAGACTGACCTCTGTAATTGTTCGATTCGATGCTATACATATATTATTCATTTCACAGCTAAAATAAAAAAGCGAAACCAAATCAAAACTAATTTGTTGAATTAAAGGAGCTTTGTATTTACACGCTGTGAGCTATTTATAAAATTGATTGCATTTGCTCGAAATTCGCATTAAGTTCGACGATGAGACGTAAAAGGTTGCTCATAAACCTTAATTGCGGTAAGTGTAAATTAATGTATTTATAGGGGTAAGACAAGCAACTAAATTTGGCTAATAAAGCATGAAATGCTTCCACACAAACACACACACACACGCACACACATACGGAAACATCAGAGGGCATAATTAAACATATGATTGTTGGCCAAGGAGCCAAAACGGCATCGGGCCTGACTAATATGCCCAATCATAAAACTAATCTGCATGAAAAAAGCTCATTAAAATAACGCATACGCCTCGTTGGCCGCTGTCAACAAGCCAGCCCAAAGGCAAAACAACAGACGAAGAAGAAGAAGCAGCAGAAGAGTTGGACAAATGTGCATGTGGACTGATAGATGTAGTTGCCTGTAAATGCCGTCTGGCCGAACCGACTTTACCACTGCTCGTTTTTGTGGCCAAGCCGTCTAACCGAGCAAATTAACATAAATGAATTTGCAGCTGTCGCTCGTAAAGTTATTACACCGTACCAGACAAATGTGGCCAAGAACAAATCACACTGACCCAGTAGTTAAGTCGCTATCTGTGTGTGTGTGTGTGCGCCAGCCTGAATTAAAGATGAATGGAAAGTCGTGGAGCTGTAAACATGTGGCTTTAATAACGCCACATGAATCATTTATGCTATGCTAAATCCGAATACCAGCAGCAGCAACAACAGCAGCAACAACAGCAGCAACAACAGCAGCAACAACAGCAGCAGCATCAGCGACAGCGACGTCGAAGGTGCCAAGCATATTAAGTAATACGCTCCAAAATCCAGGCGCGACTTTAAGGACGAGGCACTAACCTACTACAACAATATGCCTTGATATATAAAACAAAAAAACAAGAAAACTGTGTCAGTGCGAAGTGCCGAAGCGGCATTGGGAGCGCAAAGTGGGGCATGCGCACTCTCCAATGGCATCCACAAACAATTCGAAATGCCTAACATTGACCAAGAAATAAAAAAATACACACAGACACAGCAACATGCCACATGCCACACGGCAAAGCGACAGGCAGCAGCAGCAGCAGCAGCAGCATCCTTCAGTCAAACGGCGTTGCTATTAGCGTGCACAACACACATCCTTTTGCCACAGGCAGGCTTTCGTCCTGTGCGTAACATACGCCAAAATCACAAACGCGAGTGTCTCCCGAACCGCCGGCTGCAGTTTGTTGTGGAATTAAAATTTGTAAAAGATAAAATTGGGAAAAAAAATTTAATTTAAATGCTCAATCAGGCGCAGCTAATTGCTGATGCTAATCAAAATCGTAATCGTTATCGAAATTAAATTGCCAGTTTCGGCGTCGGTGAAGCGGAAATTTTTTGGGGCAGGGCAACATTTTGTTTGTTGAACTTGTTGCAAATGTCAGAGGTGTAGCTGCCCCGCCCGCAAAGGCCATCAATTAGTGTTTCCTTAAAGCCAAAATTAAAGCAGATATTATGTACAGCTAATTGAAAAGCAAATCAAATAAAGCTAAAGTAAAACGAAATAAATATAAATAAAAATAATCATAAATTATATATTAAATATATTCGCAAAATAAAATACAAATTAAAAATCAAGTATTCACGAAGAAAATCAAAGCACATAGCACAAAATAAATTCAAATCATAAATATTAGTGAAGTGAAATCAGAATAAAAAGTATTTGGTGTAGTTGTTTACTAAATTCCTAATAAATAGTATTTGTGTGGGTTTCCTTAACAAATTAATTTTGAACAATCCAAAAGCAAATTATATAAATTTAAAATATCATAAAATAGATTCAAGAAGAAACAAATGCATCAATTAAAACTATTTAAATAAATATAAAGAGCTTCAAAAATATATTGCAAATAAAATAATTGCATTCAATACTTTAAACAATTAAAATATATTTTAAAAAAACCACAAACTACAATTTACAACAATATATAAAATTAAAATTCATAGCTGCCGCAAAAATAAAATATACAAATCAAAAATTTAATGAAATAAATCTCCACACAAGTGACACAAATTAATCAAAAATCAAGAGCTGCGGCGCATATGTTGCATCGAAATATATATATATATATATATATTCGTGGGATGAATAAAAATCAGTGAAGAGCCGTTTAATGCAAACATATATGAAATATGCAAAATACAATCAAACTTTAATCAAATTAGTGGACGTTCTGACCTGTTTGCTGGCACAAATAAATAAATTCAACGAAATAAAATATGTAAACGGTGCAAATTATAATAAGTTTTACAAATAGTATTATATGAATGTCATACAAATTTCCAAATGGCAAACAACAATAAATCGATGGCATAAATGTGTCCAAGTGTTATTTTCAGACCACATCTAACTGGTGTGCTTGTGTAAGCGAGTGTGTGCGTTAGGCAATAATTGAGCACGCATTTGAATAAAAGCCATTCATAGAAATAAATGAATATCGTCCACACAATTAAAGGGCTTGTTTGCATAATTTGGGCTGATAAAACACTTAAAGGCGCGGCACGCTCAAAAATTTAAATAAAACAACAAAAAGTGTCATTTCAAATTGTGTTCATGTAATTGTCTGTGTGTGTGCTAAATGTTTTAATTAAATGCCAGGCATAAGCAAAACGCGCAACTTGGATTATCAGTGGGAAAACCCCTGTGGAAAACTTGAGAGCTCGTGCAGACAAACCTGGTAAGTTACTGTTTGAAAAAAAGTATGCATTTCTAAAAATAAGACTAAATACACTTGCAGGAAAAATGTGACAGATGTACGATATTGTTTTGATCTTCACAGATAACGTTGATTTTTAAAAACGACAAAATGTTTTCAGAATATAATTAATTTTTTGTTTTTGCTCTAGGTATATAATACAATTATTTGATTACGATTGCTTTGATTTATTTGGTTTGATTTATTTATTCATTTCGGCCGAAATATTTTGTATCAGCGAAAAAATACGGATGTACATTTTTAATTTGGTGAGAAATGCTTTTAAACTCAATAACATATTTATTAGTTAAAATCTTAAATCAAAATTTATACATAAAAAAATTTGGAATTATTTAAAGGAGAAAAAAGAAAATTACAAAATTGCTGTTGTACAGAACTTGGCATTATAAATTATTCATTGTTTTCCTAATTACTTGAGCGTGTGGCGTGGCATATTGAGGCTGGCAAATAGAAACATTTTCTAACATAATTTCTTATCGTTGTTCTTGCCTTGGCAAGGGAAAAAAAATTAAATTAATTGATTTCTAATACAAAATTACAGAAGCCCACACAGCAACGTGCTTGGCAACTTTTGAGGGTTCTTTTTCCCATCTCTCTGCCAAGCTGGTAGAGTGTTTTTTTTTTCCGTTTGTTTTCTTTTTCGTCCTCCACAATTTTGCTGGCTAGTGTTGATTTTGTGACAATGTCAGTCAGTCGACTTTGTTCTTATTGCATGTAATTAATTTTGCTGGCGAAAGTTGTCCCAGCAACGAGATAGAATTTGGTCTAAACTGGGCTATAATTAATTTAAATTAAGCTTAAATTGTTTTGATATATAATGTAAGACGACACACGCGGGCCCCCAAAACCGTGGCTATTGCCCTTGCCCAGCGGCTGTTATGCTGGCCGACACCACGCTGCGTATGCGTAATGTGTAATTGCCTGGCGCCTGCCCCGAAGCAAAAGCTCATTTACATTAATTGCTGTCACGAGCTTAAATGTTGTTGCCAGCAAAATGTTGTTTTCGAAATGGAACTCAAAAGAAATTCTCTTGCTGTCAACTACATATTTACAAAGAAACCTTCAACGCTATTGAGTTCCTCTTGCTTACGTTTTCCCTATGCACCCACAGTAACTGAAGTAGTTTGCAGATAGCCTTGGGTATGCCGTGGGGATTGGATTTGAGTTACAGCAGCAGGAGCATTTCTAGTTGATGGACCTGCAAATTATTTACATAATGCAAATTAAATGCTTCTGCCTTTGCTTTTATGCATATCGATATCGATTTCTACGCGATTGCCAACGCAACCAGCTCGCTGCACACTGATTGACATTGATTTATTACCGTTTTTATGTATATGAAATATATTATTCATGATTGGCATGCGTAGAGCTAGCTACTTTTTTTTTATAGCCAATCTATCTGTAGGTGCGGCTGCCACTGATGGGGAATATTTATATGTTTACCTACGTACCTAGCGTATTTTAAATTCAAATAAATTTCTTGAAACTTTCGCTTCGAAACTGCGCTCAGTTGATAAATCATAAAATAGATTATGATTATTGCCATACGGCTGTGCCTATGGTAACAGCCTGCCACCGTTCGCTTTCTAGCCCAGTTAAATAAATTCTCTGCCCAGCTTAGGCCAGCTAGCCGCAACGCAAATGCCAACGTGCTCGAGTGCTTGACAAATATGATGAGGCCAGCCGAGGCGGCGCGAGGCGAGGTAAACCATGCGAAGGCAAATCCCGCAGCTGCCAGCTGCGTTCGACTGGCAGCTGCTACAGCTACCACAGCTATCTGTGGTTCTGTGTGTGTGTGTGTGTTGCTGGGGCGTAGCTGGGTCCCTGGATTGCCTGGACGAAAGCTGAAACCAAACGACGTAAACAATTTGTAAGTCATGTGTAAACATCATAAGTTACGCGCATTTTCTGTGCAAATTATAAGCACTTAATGTCCCAACAGGGACGCTGGCGGCGCGAGAGGCGGCGAATACGTGGCCGGATACGTAGTACATTACGTATACGCAATGCGCAAATATTACGCATACGCCACGTAACACTCGGGCTGTCGTAAAACCAAACAGAAGCGCAGAGACACCAGCTGCTAATGCTTTCTCCTCCCCCTTTGGCTCTCCTGTTGTTGCTCTCCTTGCTGACTGTCTCAGTGGCACTGCTCGTTACTAGTTAGTTAAACAGCAGCCAAGTAATTAGATTTTTCCACATGAAGGCAGCAGCACAGACTACACGACGCGAGGCGTGCAAATAGTTTCAAATGTAAACAAAGGGCTGGCTTGCCACGCCCACGCGCACGCTTACACCCACGCCCAGCAGCCGCCCATACAATTCAATTAAAAAGCAAACTCGCTGCGAAAACTTAATGCGTTTAATGCGTGAGGGGCAAGCAAATGGATTAGTGTAGCATGGGGCAACCTTTCCTTCCACTGTTGTGCCGTGCGCTGCTGGCCATAAACTTTATCCATATGCCACATGCCACATGCCAAATCTCCAAAGTGTGCGCCCGCCAAAGCACCGCGAGCTGTGCACGCCCTTTGGGCGTTTTGCAACTCGTTCTTGTTGCCGTTGCCTGACAGGCCGCTTCCAAAGTTATGGCTTATATACCCATTGTAGACGCCAAAATGTATGCAACTTCCCCCCCCCCCCCCATGTCGCTCCAGTTACGTGTTACGGCAAAAGTTGCTCCCGGTAAAAAATTGATGCCAATTTTTGTGCGCTTTTTTTTCTACAGCACTAATGAATGTTTTGCCCTGCTCAAATTGCAAAAATTCTCGAAAAGTTCACTTGATTTGAGATTTTTGCAAATTGTTGTTTGCTTTCAAATCGCCAACCTTCGTCATCACTTGCTGGACGGGGCTGCATTAGCAGAGTTAACATCAAAGTTTAACAATTGCATGTTGTAGTCAAATGACATTAAAAGCTGTCTACGACATGCCGAGGATTCCATGCCCTTACAAGTACGAAGACTAACAACAAAAGCAAACATTTTTATTAGACTGCAATGAAATCTAAAATATATGGTATTATGATTCTTAAAGTTGTTTGCCTTTTATAATATATTTATGATGATTTCTTCATTATTGAAACTGAATAGACTGTTGTCTTATTAATAATAATATCAAAACATAATAATAAACAAATAGATGCAATATAATATATATATATATATATATGTAATATAATATATTCTTCCAAAAAAAACATTTATGCTCTTAATTATAAAATAAGAGAAAATTCCTAAATTTTGCGAGGGTATTCAAAAACATAACAACTCTGCTTATTATGTGAGTAGAATGTACTATAAAGAATACAAGCCGAAATAAAATAAAATAGGTAAAATAACCTGCGGCTGCAAATGCGAAGTTTAAAGTCCTCTTTATGCATATTTTAAATAATGTGGACTTAAGTGCATGCAAAAAGCTTTATGCGAAAAATGTGTGTGCTGTGTGTGTGTGTGTGTGAGTTTAGGTAACACGCTGCAGGCTTTGTATTTGGGCTGTGGACTGAAGAGCCCCAAGCCCGAACCAAAATATAGAAAACTCTGCTCTCTGCTGTGTGTGTGCCGAGCAGATAAAGCAACTGCATATAAATCATGTCATAGCCAAGATAAAGACTGCAAATAGCCAGGAAAAAGAAGAACACAACAGTAATGCAGACTTCCACTTGGATTGCCATGGCAGCTGAGACAGTGGCCTGTGCATAGAGTACATGTCTGAGTCAGAGACACCACTGAGAGACATTGCTTGATTTAGCCAGCTTACTTTTGCAATGGCTGAATGCAAAGTAAATATAATTGAATTACCTTTTATGGTATGTGTGTGGGGAGGCAAGTTCAAGACTTGATAAATGTATATATAAAAGGTTTATTTACAAATGATGACTTATTGAAATATATATTTATAGTTTGGTCAGAATATCTAAGAAATAAATTATTCTCTCAATTTCCATAACTTGACAATTATACTATACATTAAATGCGCTTTATATGCCACTCCGGAGTTTTAATTAAAAGTTAAGAAATGCAGCTTCTCCCTTTTCTTTTCTTTTCTTTGCGTTTATCAACACAAACTTCACGCATACACGGACTTGCACAACACCTGAGCGCAGCTCCCAGGACAACCCTCGCAAATTGGAGGCTAATCCCCAAGTAATTGTACGCCTTGGCGCTGACTGTCAATTTATTGACTTGTGCATCTTTATACAGTAGTCGCAACTGTCACAGTTTTGTTCGGGATGTCGTTATTATTTCCATTGCCTTTGATTTCTTGGGCGTCGTATACCCTGTAACCAAGAAAAATGAGTAGCACAGATAGTAAGGAATTTATATATGTTAAAGACATATTATATGCAATTTTCTTGGTATTTTTCCTCAGTGGCTGCAGGGTATCGCCCAGTCTGCCATGCCACACCATTCTCACATTTTTTTGTTGGCCTAGAAGTTGGCAGCACACGCAGTTAGCACGTCGCAAAACTTTCTCCACTTCAATTTTTATTATGCGATTTTATTTATTTTGATTTTACCCCAGAGAAAGTTTACCGTGAGCCAAATCCATGGCCATTATAGACAGCCACGTCTAATGATGTTAACAGCTAAGGGCTTAGCCGTTGAGTAAATAAGCTTACGATCTAATAACTTGCCTCGCTCGGCTTGCCGTAGTGGGTAACAGTCGCGGCAAATGGTGGGTTGGAAACTTTCGACAGAAATTTTAAATCTTATCCACTTTTGGCGCTTAACTAAAGTCTTATCCAGTGCTTAATTAATACCTTACCTACGAGGCTTCTCCATTTTTGTGCTTCCCACCCATATGGAATTTCAATTTTCTCGAGGCAAAAGAAGACAGAAGGAAAATGCAATTATTTTGTGCTCTCCCACTTACTCGACACAGGCAGCGTGTCCTGCTGCAGGACGGTGTCGCTCGCTTCCGGCGCATCGATGGTCATAAATTTTTAAATAACAGAAATTACAATTACTCGGCACCCAATGGCGCAAAATGGGCGAAAAAATGCATAATGAAAGCAATCCATATTAAAATATAAATCACGCTCCGCAGACAGCATCCTTCTGACTGCATAAATGCCAGCTGTGTGTGCGTGTGTGTGCGAACAATAATAACACGGCCAGCTGTCACTCAGCTCACCCGCGGCTCGCGTTACGCCAAATAATTAATTGGCTGCATTATGGCCCCGGCAAGGGCACCAGTCAAAGCACAGCAACATTTTGGGCTCCCCTCTCGGGCTGCTGGGTAAACATTTTAAGTGCCACAACCTGTCAGTCGCAGTTGATGATGCCCATTCCCATTCCCATTCCCAGCTCCAGCACCACTGTGGTCCATTATGGGTCGCATAATTTTCAACTTGTTGTGGCCGCCCAATTGACGTTCATTAACAGCGCGTAATTGCGGCCAAGTGGTTTTTCAAGTGGCTGCCGCCGTGTGGTGCCCATCAGCGGATCGGCATGTCAGCAAGTTGCCACTCGCATGAACCTAATGGATCATCTACGTATACGTAATATATACACACACCTTTAAAATTTAATTTGAATTTTGTCAAAATTTTTGACTTGTCATTAATATACTAAAGATAGCTTTTAAGCAAATTAATTGGGCTGGTCTATTTATTGGCTTGTGAGAATTGATATCTATCGATATCTAAAGTGCATATCCGACTTATTCCGATACCCAGAAAATATGAGTTAAAAAGTCGATCTTATTACTATACTATAATATCTTAATCTTAAAAGCTCTCTGTTTCTCTAGCTAGCCAAACATATAGTTCCATTTACAATGCATATTGATGACCAGTCAACAATAAAAGCCGTACTGAAAATATTATTTGTTAACAGGCAAGTTGCAAGTTAATCAGAGGATGCCTTTGTTGTATACAAGGACACCAGGGCAGTTGCAAAAGCAATTTACAGCTAATGATTGTGCTGCAAGATTTCAGTTAACTTAAGTTTATTCCTGGGCAAACTTTCTATTGAATTTGGCAGCAGAACTTGCCAAGGCAGCTCTGGGCTGGGTAAATACTTACAAACAGCAAGGGATATTAGCCTGGCATTGGGCACAGATGTTGTCATTGTCGCTGCTGTTGTCCTTGTTTTTATAAGCTTCGGTGCATGTAATCAGTTAGGGATATTCATGGACATGACTATGATTTTAGTGTATACATATTTTGCACACACCAACAGACACACACACACACACAGAGAGAGAGAGAAATGTAGCCAGGACCGGCGCCAACTCACAGCAGGTCCTTTCGCGTCTTGCTGAAAAACAAAAGCTAAACAAGAGAGTAAACTGCAATGCTATGCAAATCCTGCCGAGCGCAGTAACATGAAGCTCTCAACAGGACATCTGCTTGGTGATGAAAGCACTTGCACTTGGGCCGTCATCAACATGCCGCCAGCTAGCCAGTGTCCTGCCTTGTCCTGCCTTGTCCTGGCCACGGCACTAGCTCTGGCTTTAAGCACATAATCAGTCGATTTGCAGGCATTACGACCGGTCAGCTGGATAGCTGGACAGATGTCCTTCAGCACGACAGTCTGGAAGCGGACAGTCTGCTACAGCTGTTCCTTGATTTCTCTAATTTCGAGAACTCTAAAATAAATAATTTCAAATCAAAAAGGTTAAAGAAAACTGATTTCGCAGAGCTTTATTTAAATTAGCAACTCAAAGGATTACTAATATTATATTATTAAAAAATTATGGTATCTTTTTCATACGCATTCTTCTGTATCACAATCAAGAATTCATTGCCACATATATTCAGTATCAAGTTAGAGTAAACGAAAGTCTCTGTTGCCTTAATTTTCGTCTGTACTTTATGGGCATAGTTTTAGCTGCTTGTCGAAGCTCGAAAGAAACACGGAATCTCGTTAAAGGACTCTCAACACTTTGCTTTGTTCTCAACCGCAAGGATTTTCCTCCTGGTTTCTGGTTATGCCTGTCTCTAATCTAAGGTAGCTTAGCCGCCTCACAAAATGATGGTAAAAAAAAGAGAAAACTATCATCCATCTTGTTGCCTTATGTAAATCCGTTTCTTCGGCGACTGCCTTTAAGCGCACGCATATCTTCCATTCTCTCTTCCGGTTCCCAAACTATGGCAAACTCATTCGGTGCAGTACGTAGTACATATGCTGACATCTTGCACAGATTTCCCTCACGGCCGCACTTTGTGACAGTTATGGTCGTCTCTCTCTTTCTGTTTTTCCTTCTGGCTTGGCGAGTTTTTTATGCGCTTTTCATTACGTCTGGTTGCCATTGCCCTTATTTTCTTGTTACACTTGCCCAAAGAATTATTGCCTTTGCATATACCAGAGATCGTTTTGTATTTTTTGCATTCCCCGCACTAAAATGACAGCTGACACTTGCGTTTAACCGCACAGATTTGCTCTGGCCATAGCCATTTCCCATTCTCTCTCTCTCTCTCTGTATCTGCATCTCGTTTGCTCTTTCGTTCGACATATATCTGTTTCACTCTGTTGGCCATCAAATTGCGGTCCGTCTGTTTGTACGTTCATTTGAAGGCAAGCTGTAATTGTCGTTTGTATTACCACCGACGAAGTTAAGCGTTGGGTTTGCGGTTTTCCCGCCCAGAACGTGGCCTGCATTGCCAACATAACAGCAACTCATCCCACTTCCCGCCATCTCCTTCTTCTCCCTGTCCGACTGTTGCCAAATGTGAGAGCCGAAGACAGCGCAAAGTCCATAAAAAAGTGCATGCATTTGACTTGACAGATTTATAGCCCACACAGATTGCAAATTAAAAACGTGTTGGCATCAATTTCCCTGCTCATTTATAAAATGTTAAAGTTAAAGATAGATTACAAAAAAAAAGTTTTATATTGGCAGAAAAGTATTTTACTTTACCAACTCCAACTTTCTTCACTTCATGTTCCCTACCTACATATTAAAATTACAATAATTTTTTTCTTTTATTATCTTTTACATTAGATTGATATACAAATAAATATTTGTTAATTGTAATGTTTAACATTAAAAAAATAATCACTCTGTTTATATATTTATATTTATTGTTTTTTATTTCGAATATTTCATTTTAATTGATATACTTTGTTATTTTTAAATTAATTTTGTTTATTATTTGTAATCTTTTTAAGTGATTTTAATGCGCAGCTACTTTAATTTTGATGAATTGTTTATATTATGATTGGCTTAAAAGTCACCGAGAAGAGGATTTGTAAATGAACCTGGTGTCAGCTGCTGTGCCAACTGTCGGGTGTTAATGTTGTTGTTGTAGTTGTAGTTGTTGGCCCTGTTGTGTTATGTGCATACATTTGCATACATATTGAGTTACACAAACGGGCTTAACGTCGGGGCTCACCACAAGTATTCCCCCCGCCCGTTGTTGTTGTTGCTGCACGGGCCTGCTTAAATATTTGCTTACTTCGGCTGAAAGGGCAGCGGCAATTTACATGACAACCCACATTGCAGAAGCCCTTGGGTCTCCATTCATCATCAAAAAACGGGCATCATCGTGATATCCGCGATCCATGTACCACGCTGCGTATGCTCGATTGTGGCTGCTCTTAACATAGCTGGCAATTGGTATTGTTTTATTCTGTGCGTTTTTCAACTATCCCTGATATACAATCGATAAATGTGTATATACAGAGTTGTTTGACCAGTAAAAAATTTACCATCCGAATTCACACTTTTATATATACGGTCCGTTTTGAAGTGCATAAAGCGTCAAGTGGATTGTTTATTGTTTTTTGGTTCTTTATTGTCTGTTGTGTTGTTGTTTTTTTTTTTTTTTAGAGTTTTTGCTTTATAATTGCTAGAATGACGCTGCAGCTGCCTTTGGACATGGCCATAAAATATGCCAAAGGATTTATGCGGGCTCGGCGAATTTTCGAGTGCTTTAGGTGTGCTAATGGAATATTCTTTCACCTGGGGATTTGACACGTTCAAAGCCAGATACTGTTCTGGTGTTAAAATCCAAAACAATAAATTCGGTATTTTTTTTAATGGAATACAAATTAAATTGTTTTTAATTTAAGTTTAATAATCAATATTTATTATTCCCAATTGACACATAAAACAAATGTTTTCGCACTTTTTCTTCTACAAATTTGTCGAACTCTTAACACAAGCTTAAGTTGTATTTACTGGCGCTTTTGGTTCAAGGAGAACTTTGTAATCATCCACTTTGGAATATTACAAAGAGAAGGCAAATAAACATAAAGTCCGAGAACAAATGGCTTAGAAAATGTTCGCTAACAAATTGACATAAATAAGTCGATGGCAAAGCCAATATGAAACAAAATAAAAGAATTGTCGACAGCAAGGACGACAGCATCAGCTAACAAATAAACAAATAAGATTTGGCTCAAAAATTTATTTAATTTCATTTTATTGGCTAAAGTCAATGGCAGTCGCCAGACAGACAAAAAAACAAGCGAGCGACGTTTAGTTTTTCGTGACCCAACAAAATGTTTTTAACGCCGCGGCGACAACCCAATGAGAAATCATTAATCTTTTTCTGCTGAATCAGCTGCCCCAAAGAGCTTGCCAACCAAGGCAAACAGCTCCCAATTTGCCTAGTCATTGTCTGAGACTGAGACTGAGACTGAGACTCACATTGCTGGCCATTTGCAAATGAGTTGCCGTCGATAGCTACAGCCAGGACTTCATGGCCACCAAGCTATTTAGGCAGCCGGTTGGAAAAATAACAAAAACAGATGATCTCAGACGGTGTCTGACTTTTAGATACCCTCTAACTTTAAATTTCTAATTTCTAAATTTTTTATACTTATATTACTCTTCCTATTTTCCTGGAAAAAGTATTTTTACATTCATATTAAAATTATTTAAAGTTCATATTTATAATTTTCCTAAATTTCAGATTCATATTTATATATGTCAATATATTGGTTTACATGTCAAATATGTGTTGATATCTTTAAAAATACATTTTTTGTGCTCTTCTTGCAAAATATTTACCTTAATAAAGAAAGTTGCAAGATTTCGATTTGTCTTTCCTTAGCTTACATTTGCAGTATTTACCTACTGTACAGGGTATATTTACTACTAATTGGGCAAGCATTTAGCTTGGTTCATTAACGGAACATTTTTGGCAAATATCTTTTGGACTGTTTATTTATTCGCAATATATTTGCACAGCTCGTTCAATTTGGTTCAATTTATTTATAATTATTTGCCCTGTTTGCTGACTACTTTCATATTGAGTTTCGGGGCAGCTCTTGATCAAGAGAACATCAGAGGCGTGGCACTTAATTTGCGCCGTGCAATTGAAATTAAAAATTTAAACGCAACATGAACCGTCAGACGGGGCCCAGGCCCCGGGCCCCGGGTCCCCCCAGGGCCGGAGCAATAAAAATGAGAAATATGCGCCTGTTAACTTGTTCATTACCCTAATGGAGCGTTTGCCATGTATTGTGCGTGGGGAAATCCTTGGAAATGGGCCCAGCGCCGACCCGGGTCCGGGCTGGGGATTCGGTTCTGGGTCTGGGTCATTGTCTGTCCCCACTTCAATCCCATTTGCCATTGTCAGGGTTGAGTCGAGTGTTGTCTGCTTTGTGTTGGGTCCTTGGCTGCCCACTCAAAGTTTTGCTTCTCGAGCCGCTTCGCCGTTGTTTATTGAGTCCCTTTTTCATCGGTGTCAGCTAAAAGAGGGGCACATTTTTCAGTGTTGTTGCCACGCTGTTATATTTCATTTAAATGACATTTTAATTAATGTCAACATTTCGTTATTGCGGCAACTTTCTCCTCTTATTGGGCGTATGAGACGCTCGCGTTTGGGTTTGTCTCAGCTCCCCCGTCTCATTTAAATTTTATTTTGTTGTGGCAAAATTTTGGATTCCTTTCACCTAATATGATTATTTAATTAAGCAATTTTCCTGTGTTTTTAGGCCTTAATATTATTTGAATTAATTCAAGGGGTCTTGTTTTTTGCGTCCCGCGGCAAAAAAAAAAAATATATGCTCAAGAGTCAGTGCAAAGAACTTCTCTTGAGTTTACTCAAAACTGCCTCTTTATACATTTCATGCTTTTCCTTCTAATATTTCTGAGCACGATTATGGACAGGAAGTTAATGATGTTAACTACAAGTGCCAATCCAAAGGACTTAACTGAATTATACAGATTTGCAAAAGGAATAAAAAGGGATCGAATTCTCGTGTGTGTGGAAGGTTTGTGCACAAAAGTCAAAAGCAAGTCAACTACTAATCTTGAGCTTAACGTCAATTTTAATCCCCAGCAAATTCGACGCTGACAGTTGAAACTTTGCCAAAGTAAAATGTCGAACTGGTGCACACACACGCACACACACACACACTTGAACAGCAACGACACTATAAAATGGTACACAAGAGAGCAACAAAAAAGAAGACCCGGCCAAACAGAAAAACTTTTAGTTACAATAAATTATATGCAACAGTTTAAAAAAATTACAAAAAGGGGAGAGCCAAAAAAAAATAAAAAATAAAAAACATCAAATAACAAGGGAAAAATCCAAAAGAAACCAAAGCAGAGAGACCAAAGAGTTAACAACGAGGCGGCCAACTGAAATGTTTGCCAAATAAAGCACTTGAGGGAATTGCACATAAAACGAATGCCATACGTTGGAGCCTGGGCCGAGTTAGGCCTGGGACTAATGTGGGCGCTCCACAAGAGAGGCCCATCATTGGCATGTGGCGAAAAAAGAATCCTTTTATTTTGGGAGCATGCCATTGGCATCTGTGTGTGTGTGTGTGTGTGCTCCAAATATTTGCAGGTATAAATGGCATAGCGCAGGGGACAAATCCCAATGTGCCAGGCACTTTATTGCAATCCCTTTAAATAAGTTTTTTATTATTTGCTACCTTGCCAGCCAGCCAGCCAGCGAGATCTACGTGCAAATGCGCAAACAAATGTGACTACTTTGCTCTTGGTTGCGAGCTCTATTCGCAGTCCGAGTCGTAGTCCTTTTTTCCAAATCCTTTTTCTTGGCCTTGGCATATAGCATACAATGCGCTGCTGTACTATCTCCGAGCCAAATAAAATATGGAATTACTTAACGGGCAACGAGCTGAAGTTGTTTTCTGTGTATGTGTGTGTGTGTGTGTGTCTATTTGTTGGCGGTTCGCTAGATCTTTTGTGCTGACTTTAGCTGGGATTTTATTTGCGCAGATGTGATTTGTTTAGCAGTCGCTACCCTAACACACAACGGTTTACCCATATGTCAGTTTGTCTTTAAACTCGAGTGTGAAAGGTTTACTTTTTGTCAGTCAACCCTCTAACCCTGTTTTGTGTTTTGTTTTTTGTTTTTTTTTTTTGGGGCTGTAAGTGCTACATGTGTTTCCAGCAGGGGCTTTAAACGTAATGTTGTTTCTATCAAATTGTTTTTGGGACTTAAAGTAAACAGCACATTCAAGCGTGACAGCTGTTGATACGCCGTGCACGCGGCGTATGATTGATATTTGCGCTTTGGGGGAAATGTCGAAAAAGATTTGGTCAATGCTTTAAGCGCCTTTCGCATTGCCAGCAACAACAAATCACAAAACTTACTTAAATGCCAACCATAAAAAGGAAAACTTTGGCAAGTGATCAATAATTTTAGTGCAAACATTTTATTAGCACTGTAGTGTTTTATCGCTTCAAACATTAATAAGCGGACGGCAAAACTTTCGTTTTGAACTGGAACCACAAGAAAAACATTGTCGCCGGGCTCATTAAAAACTTTTCGGGCCGAGCGCATAAATTTTTCTATTAAAGCGCTTCTCGGCTAACACAAATTTGGCACGCTTCATAAAGCCGGCCGACAAGCAGGCCGCAGGCAAACTCAGTGAGAGCAGTCCGCGGAAGAGGAAAAAGGGTTGCTGCCCCTTCCTCCTACTCATGTATGCTTACGCACAAGTAACGTCAGCGCCTTGAGTACTCATCAGAAATTCAGCATGCGTGGGCGAATCTTATGAAAACTCAATGCCATCCTGATGACATTCATTGTTTTGTGTGAAAAGTGTGTGGGCGCCTGGCCCGAGGGGCGTGGCCAGGCGAGAGGCCTTGGAGGCATTCTTTTCTCAGCCACATGTCAGCTACTCGGGAGCACTAAAATTTCAAGCATAACTCGCCAAATTCATATACATATATGCAATTTCCAGGCATTCAGAATGCTTTTGGATTTTCATCTCCTGTCTTTTTTTTTCTCTGGCGTCTTTGTTCGTCTCTTCTCCAATTTGTTGGACATTTCTTTTGAGCGGCAAGCGACTTTTCAAGTTCTCCTTTCCGTCTTCCTTACAGGTGCTGTTGTATTTTGGCTTATGCACGGAAAACTTTTCAAATGAAAAATTCAGCTGTTTTCGTATTTGCATTAAGTTTTTTGGATTAACTTAAAGCTGTGGAGTGACAGACTTAAAGCTAGTTCAGCTTAAATTAATTTTAGTTGCAACAAAAAACCTTTTCTAGCTTGTGAATATTTGAAGCATCGAATATTGCAGTGAGTAAAATAAAATACCCAATATTTTATTTAATACAATAATTAAAATAATACATGTATTTAATAATATTGGAATTCGGAGAGAATACTTATTAATTTTAAACATTTTAAAACATTCTAAGGGCAGACCTTATTTATAGAATCTTTGTTAATTTGTAGCCAAAAACGTAGAAGAAATCTTTGTAAACTCTAAAACGAAAGCACTTATTAATGTTTCGGCCTACGACATTTACTCTGTGATGTATTTATATAAGTAAATTATATTGTCCTATCTGCATCTTCAATCTTCTGGCCTCGACTGCAATTTCATTAAAGCCTATCTACCCCCAGACAATTTATTAAGTGTCGAGCGTTAAAAGGCAGCCCCGCCCGCCGACATGGAGTGCCGGACGGGGTGTATAACAAGTCATGACTTGCACAGTGCCGAACAGAATGAAGCAATTTTAATTTGCTGGGGGTAGTAAAACATCAACAGCAACAAGCAAAGCAGGCGAGGAACCAAACCGAAACTTTTTACTGCCAAAATGCAGTGGGCGGTGCAGAGCCAAGTGTTGCGTCTCATAAATAAAAGAAGGGAAAGTGCAAGAGAGGGCTGAGTAGTCGGGCAGCAGTAGCTGAAGCTGTAGCAGCAAACTGTGCAGCGCTCTTGGCCCAGTGCAAAAGCATATTTTCTGCTTTTAATTGCAATATATTCTTTTAGACAAAATGACTGATGATGGCTGAGCTGGTTGGCCAGCAAAAATATATTGCCATGAAATTTGCAATGGGCAGGAAACGGAAAGCCAACGGAGACGACAGCGTCCGTTGTCCTCGTCGTTGTTGTCGTCCACGGACTTCGTTTGACTGCTAAATGAACAAGGCAAACCCATCCGCCCCGTTGGCCGTGCCCAGAGGCTGAAGCATTGTGGTCACCAGAGCTGTTGGTTGCTGCGGTCGGTTGCTGGCAGCCCCTGCATTCTGAGATACAAATAACGCTGGCTAAAGTACGAGCACGGGCTTTGTCTTAGCCGGCGCCTTTGCCGACGCCATTTTGATGATGAATAAATGAAGGTCTTTGTGTTCGAGAACGTGAACGTGGCCAGCGCAAAATTTACCACTTTCATTCAGTCGGCACGAGGTTTTGCGAACATTTCTCAGAGCACTACTTGAAAATGGAATAATTAAAATAATTCTTATGCCTCCTCCCAGCCTCTGGCTCGGGCTCTGCCCTGCCCTGGTATATCCCACAAATCTTTAAGCTCAAACTTGTCGTTAGCAACTACCATTTGGGGGGCCATTACTTACACAACTGTGCCAGCTATAATTCTCTAATTTATTTAGTACTGATTCAGTGCAGCCTCGTGCAGCCGGCTGCCATTCATTGGCCGTAGACAAAAGCTGCGAAATTTGTTCAACTGAACAAAAGCTGGCAAATCGCTGAGAAATCTCATATTTTTTTTTTTTTTTTTTGTTTTTTCGTATTTTGCTGCCATGCTGGGAGCAGCGTAAATTTTATTATTGGCAATGCCAATTGCAGCGGCAACAACATCGGCTAAAGATTTTCATTAGAAATGTTTTATTTTTTTCGAGCACTTTTCCACAAACTATGCAAACTTCGTCGCTGCGAACCTTCGCTAACTCAAACAAAATGATTAATGAAGCTTTGAAAACTCGAGCACAAATTTAATCAAGCGCGAAAGCAGATCGAAACAATCGTAAAAAATGGCAAACTTATAATAAGCTTCAAATTTGTACAATATGCTGTGTGTCGGAGGGGGTGAGGAGGGGGGCGGATGGGAAACTACGAAAAACAAAAGTGCGATGGGGCTTAGAAAATAAATTATGCGATGGTAAGGGCGATGCCGTTATTCTAAGGCCGGCGTGATTTATTACGCGATTTTTGACATGCATTTATTCAGCATTGTTTCGGTATTCTATTCAGCTGGGAAGGGCGGGGAGGGGGCAAGTGTAATGAATTGCTGAACATTTTTGTGCATAAAAAAGTGTTTTTATATATTGGCAGATATATTCATTTGTAGCCGCGACTTGTCCCATAAATTTTAAGCACTAACTTTTAAATTATAGTAGATACATACAATGATAAGATAGGTTATGGCGCATAAATAATAAATAAATACTGCATGCTAGTGCATAAATACAGCGCGGGTCATAAATCAGCAATCAATACAATTGCAAAAATACATTTTGATACATACAAACTAACATGAATTCATTAAAGGTTTAGTTAATCTGCTAACAACTCTATTTTTGTAAAAAAATTGAGTTCTTTAACAGATGTTGTCTGTCTGGTTAAATTTAAAAGTCGAATAGCAAACCCATTTACATTTGTCTTAAAGCCTCCATTCCTCTTCATTCACAGCTTGCGAGCCAACCCAAAATATTTTAAATATGCACGGAAATACGCAACTTGACCAGGTCACAGACATTCATCATTGCTGTCAGTTTTACGTTCAAATTTCATTAAACTTTTGACCGGATTTTATTCTTGTTTTTTTTTTTCTTTTTGCCCCTCATCACTGGACATCTTAACGCAGCAATCTGATATAATCAAGTGCCCATTTCATGCGTATTTGTTTCTGACGTATTCATGAGCTCCGAACACCATCAATTTTATAGCGCCCACACACAGCCGCCAAGTTGGAGCTGTGAATATGACAGCCATTGGGGCCAACTAACGTTTGACACGCCCTACGAATTGAGCCGGCTGTTCAAAATTGGACAGGTCCAGGCCGTATTGACAGCTCGGTGCGGCCAATTATTATCATAAGCCCAAATGAAGATGACGTTGACATCGCCGGGTGGGAAACTTTTAATGATACTGTTAAGGTTCGCTCCGGCCACGACTTTCGGACGGAGTGTGGGGGGTGGGGGGGCAATTAATCACAGTCTCCGACTCAGTCTCCAGTCGGCCGTCTCAGTTTGAGTGTCACTTAGCTTTTATGGCCAGAACCGGAAGCAGCGCGTCAAACGCCGCACGTTCAATTGTTTTATGCCAACTGTGGTGCTTCGAGGTACTCGTTCAAGTGCCGTCCACAAAGTACACCGCCGGTCGCTCAGTCGCTTTATGATGTCCTCGCTGTTGCCTTTGCTCTGGCCAGAGCCATTTTGAGTGCCGTGAAACTTTTGTGCTCGCCCTGCAAACGTCAATTTGGTCCAAAAATATAATGTAAGTAAAGTGGGGATACAGCCGGGGCTGGTGCGGTTTTTAATGGCCATTCGAGGCAGTTTATGCAGCTGCAGCGCCTGTGTGTGCGAAGATGGTCAAGTTGTTTGTTGCTATTATTAAATTAGTTGCGGGCGATTTGCGGTAATTAGGGTGAAATTTTATGGCTCTTTGAACTTGTAGTGGCTGCCATTGTGGACGCCGTCTGCTTTTGACTTTCTGCATATTTTATAAGTCTCAGCATAAATATTCATTTCGAGCAATTTGCTTGCATATTGCATATCATCTGCACGGCTGGCCACCGAATAGAACATGTACTTTGTTGATACTTACGATTATGTTAGACATAAAGCAAAGTTGTAAAATACCTCGTTCTTATTTCATGGGGTTTCTTGATTTACGATGAGGTAACTAGCTGAGTTCAATCTGCCTTGAGGCTGAGTGGACTCGAGTGTCCTTGCAGTGAGTCCTTGCCACAGTTCTGATTACTAAACGATTTTCCTCGAAAGGGGGAAGGGGTCCCTTGTCTTTCAGTTTATTCTGTTGAAATTTCCAGCATTCAAACCTTTCTCTGGCTGTCTTACTCGCAAATCTCTCTGTGCTTCAGCAAATATGGCGCCCAACGTGGGTCTTGCATTATTAACTCTATGATTTAGACGGAGGCGTTGTTTCATCGCAGAATGCAAGAACGCACATCAAAGTCTCATACATACTTCATATTCGATTACAAATCGATGCCACGAGAAACTTGAAGCACCTTATAAGTATTTTGCCTGCCGTGGCTGGGACTTCAATTCAGACTTGAGCGCTTATCGCGGCTTTGAGCAGCCGTTCATCTTCATAAACTTGAGCTGTCTCGCAATATGTCTGTGCGTGTTGCTGAATCTTAAGCAAGGCATCATCATTTATTTATGCTGCCACGCCCGTTTAACCTGTGCGTGGGATGAGCAGCAGCCTGACAGCGAGGACACCACCTGGCAAGACTGGGCTGCTGCTGGTGCTGGTGATGCATTCGTGCGGTTGCCGTGTTAATAACACGTCAACGGCACAGCATATCAAGTATACGCCATGCTGTGTTACACAATGCCCCCACCAGCAAGGGTGCAGGGGCAAGCGGAGTTAATCGGGTGGCGCCTGCTGGCTGGCTCGACGGCTGCACACTAAGCGCACTTTATGTCTCACGTTGCGCTCTTCCCGGCTGGCAATGAGCCATCGACACACATCGCCTTCACAAATTGCGATTAATTAATTGAAGTACTTAAGCGCCGCACTGCAACGCTGCATGCCCCACTATTAATGTGGCAGCAACCGCAACTCCGTTTTCAAATGAGTGTCACGTGTCTCTTGACGGTGTCTCAATGCCTGTGACTGGCAGAAAGCCCACTCGGTCGACATATTGATGTCGCCTCGCGCTGTGTCAGCTATTAGAGCTGCACGACTCCCATTAGCAGTTGCCGCACGGCAAGCACTCGTTGCATGTGCATCCTTGACTTTACATCTTCAATTTACACGAGTTCTTTACAAATTCGCTGTTGCATTCGCCGCGCATTCAACGGAAGCTGAATCTGGGTAATTGGCATATTTATTACCTTACAAGCGCCCAATTATTATAGTCAATGCGGTTAATCAGGCAGGGAACATTGGCCATATATATCTTTTGTTAAGAAAACAGATGGAAAGCTTTACCATTAATAGCACAATAAATGGGGCAATAATATTTTCTTTGTTATTTGATATACCCTGTAGGAATATGCATATGCAAATGTATGTGACAGGGAAAATACGGTATATTCAATCCCATAAAACATGAGAAGTATGTCTGGCTATTAATTTGATCAGCTTATGTCAAAATAATGAGATCTTTCGATTTTTAGATTTTAGATTTATATTAATTGATATCGAGTCTGATCTTTCCATTAGTTTTAAATTAATTAATTTAAAAATAATTTATTATAATTAATATCTCCCTTGTACCCGAAATGTTTGTTGACCATAAAAGATTGCCTTCAACTTTTTATAGGATATTTGCTATTCCTGACAGAAACAATCTCTCGGTGTTTTTTATTTGAAGGTATTCCTTGCCAAATTGAATGAAACGCACTCACGTGAATTATTCGAATCGATGAAAGGATGAAATCAGGAAAAACTTAATGACAGCAGACGAATTGCAGATGTCAAGCAACTTGTATACATTCGAAAATGTCGAGAGAATTTCAATGTTCTTTTTAATTTTGATTGAACCAGAGAAATCCCAATTTGAATACATGTACGAGCAAATGAGCAGTCTGATACAATCAAAAGCGGGACCCTCAAAAACAATATTTATTGTAATTTGTTTGGTGCCGCGTAATGATAAAAATAAATTGCATCAAAATAAAAAGCAAACATGGAAAAAACTTTTTAAAAATGTGTCCACATTTAATATTCATTGAAAATGTATTTTGTAACAACAATAATCATGCGGCATGCGTATAGGCAATAACAGCAACAACAACGATAACCACGAACAGCAGCAAACGGGCAATATTAAAAGGAAATATAAACATATTCAGAGATATTTCCTCATGGCAAACAAGGGCAGTCTAATAAGTTGTCGGGGTCCCTTAGAAATATACAAAAAACTCGCATATAAGATTCCAAATTCATCATTAATATTCTTTGCCTAATTTAAGCATGTCCTAATTAACATTAACAATTTTGACAATTCAGTAAAGTATTTGCTTAGTTATCGAACTGCCCTCGCATGAATTGCAAACAATTCGAAATGGCAAACACGTCGAAAAGGGCAAAAGGTTGGCGAACGTGAAAGTGTTGGTTAAGGCGGGATCAACTTAATTCCTGATGTAATGTGATTCGCACAAAACATTCCCGAACAAAGCAAGAGGACACTTCATATACATGAGTATTTGCTTTCATTCTTTTTCTTTTGGGTTGTCGCATGGTATAAATGTGATTTTCGAAGCAGTGACAAGATAATTCACATTTAATTCGAGTACAGCACGAATTCCAATTACGCCCAGAGATTGATTTTAAGGTAGAACTTAACTTTGATTTAAGAAATCCGATGAACATATGATGAATTTTTATTTAAGGAACTCGATATAAAACGAAAGTGATTGGATAAAAAGCAAAAGTGCAATATAAAGGGTAGAATCCCGAATTTAGAGTACTTTTATAAAAATTGAAAAAAAAAACCACTAGAAAAACTAGAATAACCACTAACCTGTAGTTGAGAGATTATTCAAGTGAATTTTTTGAAAATGAAAAATTTTATTTCTGATATATAAAACGATGATAAAAGGAAACATTTTTATACGAACAATAACGCGGAAGGCTAGAAAAATGTCGATATTATGAATTTCCATGTTTTTGCGAGTTACTCAAAGCATGCCATAAAGATAATATATATCTGCGGCACATGACTCGCTTAATTTAGCAACTGAAATTTGTGGCACTCAGCATGATATTTAATATGGCGAATAAAGCATTTGATTAAATGCCCATTTGAAGCACATGCTTATGTATATATACAACATGCATATATCAGACATAATGAATTCAATTAATTTACTCTTGCCAAACACTCGACGCATGCTTTTTATGCCCATTCCAGAACTTCGACCTTGTCTCGGCATCATTATGATGACTGATTATTGTTGGCAGTGTCTGTGTGTGTTTTAGATTCACTTTTCCCTCCTTGCTTTCATTCGCATCTTTCTTTTGTTTGGCGCACGTTCCTGCGGTCTTATTAATGTGTGCTAAATGTGCCGTCAAAGACGTCGCCTGCCATATAATAAATATAATACTCGAATACTTCTTCACATCCATAATAAACCCACTTGTGTCGGGACTTGGGCTCATTTTTATGAACATCATGATGAACACGAGGTGCCAGAACAGCACCCTTCCCAAACTGATATATGCTTTATTCAGCCGGGCCAGCCCAAGGTCATGTATCTAAAGTCTAGTGTATATTCTATTCGGATAAGCACGCTTAGTTCAAGTGCCAATAAATTTCATTTGATTTTTTCACAAGGACAATTTCCAGCTCACTATCAACAGCTACTTGAAATTTATATACTATAAATGTTGAAATATGTACCCACTAAAATCCAATTCAGCAGCTAATGCACAACTATAAAATGTAATGTGATGCATTTTTATATTTTGTTGCGTAGTTTTCGTAGTTTGTCGCGAGCTTTCATTTAGCTCAGTTTATACAATTTTCCAAAATTTACTCCCAAAAATGTTTTGTCGCTGTTAATTTACCCAAATTTATGCAATTAAAAGTTTTTGCCGGCTGGGCAAATATCTGCGATGTGTGTAAGCCATGTTGCGGCTAATTGGCAGCGCATTAATTTTCTACACACATCAATTGCATATTTTCGACAGCCCGTCTATAGATAAATAAAAATTACACAAAATATTTTTGGTTTGGAAAACTCCACCTACTAACTGGAAAATTGGTGAATACTATTGTATACAATTTTGTTTACCCAGTACTTGTCCTGAGAATGTAACATAGTCGAAATTCATCTTGAAAATGTGCCCAAAAAAATCATAATGCTGGTAACAATTTTTATTGATAACTGATATTTATTTGGCTCAACTTCAACCTACTTTGATGTTATGCAATTAAAAATATTTAAAATAGCTTCAAAGGTGGAGCTGAAAATGATATATTTTTTGCCGCCTGAAGCCAAATATTATCTCCCGATGATAAATATATAATTTTATGAAACGTAAGCGGAATTATTTTTGGCATCAAATATTTTTGCCATGTAAGTTTTTGGCTCCGGGCAAGAGACATAAACATAATGCGTCTATTTGCCACTTAATGAATTTTTCAATAGTTGGCCATAAGTTGGCCATAACTAGGGGCGCGTCGGGCAAATGGCAAACCTGTGTTCTGCTCTCAGCCAACTCTGGCTGGGGCTGCCAACTTGGCAACTTTGCGCAAGTGGCAAATAAAGTAACGCCGCGCAACTTCTTAGTTTCAGCAACTTTTTGCATTGTTTGTGATGTTAAAAAACTCAAAAAAGAAAACGATGGTAAACAAAAAGGCGTCGACTGTCGCAGTGCAAAATTTCCGGCTTCGGGCTTTGCCAAGTTAAATGTAATTGTAATTTTTAATTTTAAGTGCTTGCCAAAAACAACAAAAAAAAAAAAAAAAAAAGAAATGTAATGCAAAAGTATTTTGTGCCAGCAATGCAAATGTTAATTGCGCAACACATAACTCATACAGCGAAAGAGCCAAAAAGAAGAAAGAGAACGAAAGAGCTGGAGATAGGCGGGCAGATAGCAGTTAAGTGTACGCTGCAATGGGGGGAGCGTAACCCCTTTAATGAGTTCTGCGCCATCATAATTGGTTTTGCTGCACAGCCAAAGACAACTTTAAATGTTGCCAGCTGCAGGTTTTGCTGCTGGTACGTAAAGAATAGGGGTGTTCCCTTAATTGCCAACTACTTATATTCCACCCAAAAGTTGTGAGTTTTTAAATATAAAAACTAAAAATAAATTTATTATAAGAATTTCTGTACATTTTCATAAATTTGTGTACTTAATTATTTATTCACAGTTTTATATTCATTGCATTCTATATATAAATATTAATATTAAATATTATAAATTCTAAACTTGTTTCGCCCCTAGGGCGAAAATGGGTTAATGATGGAATTAAAGTACTTACAAATCACTTTAACATAAAAGAAACAAACAAATATGATCAGAAAATAGGAATGCCAACATGTGTGCATGTCGAGCGATTTCAAATGGAACCCCAAGCCCTTTAGGAGAAATGTGAAACAATTTGTATAGAAATTTATTAGGGGAACACTTGCGCTGCCCCAGGCACTCGGCGCTTGATGCAGGTTTCAATTGCTGGCAATTGTCGGCGAGGCGGCAAAAACTGACCCTTTCGCGCGTGTGTGTGTACTGAGGCTTGTGTGTGTGTGCGTGTGTGTGCTTAGTGCTGGCTGTTTGGGTCGTGCTGCTTGGCTGGCTTTGGCCTTTTGTGCGTTACTTATGTGCGGTATTGTCTCTGATAAATGCGACGCGTTTGCCAGCCGTTTGTGCCCCCCTGAAGGACAATGCATTAATTTGGTTCTGTTGCTGGTGCACGGCACGCTGCTGCTGCTGCTGCACGTCCCGGCGTCGTGCCCCATTGTCCTTAACAGTCCTTTTGCGCCTCGTGCTCGCACTGCAATTGTTTTCTGTCTGGCACATCGATGATATGCTCGTGACTTTGTGAGTGTTATCTAAGTCCGGTATCCTTGCCCCTCATGTCCGTGCTGTTATTGCTTGTTGCTGCCTTCGTTTAATTTCCACTCTATTTACCCCGCCCCCCCCCCCCCGCCCTTCGCACCCGCTCCAAAATAGTGCGATTTTAATCAGAGTGAAATTGTTGATTCCTGCCCTGTTATGCTGTAGGTGGCTCCTCTGCTGAAACTGATTGTCTGCTCAACTTGATTATCGCCGGGCTACAGCTTGGCACAATGGTTATATGGCTGGTATATGGCTGCAGGCTCCCAGCGTTTATTGTCAATTTTCAGTTTATTAAACGTTCATACTGAAATTGTTTTCACGATGAAGCCGTCGTTTTACGCGCTCTGTGTTGTCATGTTTCGCTAGAAAATTACTCAACAATTAAAACAAAAAGGCGCTTAAATAATTTCTCGCTTCTTAATATTAATTTAAATTGATAATTATTTTGAGTAAGCAAAAAATATTACCGAACACTTAACGCACGTGAATTGAAGTGTCTCAACTTTTACACTCAATTTAATGAACGTTACTCTTCAATTAAACATAACTTTCGTACTTCAAATGTTCACTGGCTGTATGAATAATAAAAACTGGGTATAAAATTAATATCCTTGTTAGCTTAAAATTACATTCAGTAAGCTGGATATGAAAAAATATATTAATAGCTAACGTTACTCAAGATTGCTTGTCTTATTAAAAAATGATTTAAATATTTAATTTTTTTTTTACTATTATCTTCAGCGAACATTTTCAACATTTTTCAACAAAATTTTTTCTGTAAGTAAGGGAAATTTACGTTGGCGGCTTTAACCTGCAGTTATGCCTAAAATAATTTGCATATTTCATAATCAAAATTAAATGGAGCACCATTCAGTTTTCTCTATTTACGTATATTCATCTATTTACATTTATTTTTAGAATTCGTACAAATATTGAGCCACAAGTATTATATCCATCTGTCTACAATTTATCTGTTCGGTATTTACTAAAACAAACAGGTTATTATTTTTCATTTGACGTCGCATTTGAACAAATCACAAGCCACAATAAACAAATCACATCGGATGCAGCAGTGGAAAAAGCAAAAAATAACTCATGTTAAATTTGGTGACTGTTTACAGCTGCGTGACCTCTTTGTGGCCTTTGTGTGCTTTGACCATATGGGTGTGGAAGTGTTTGGGTGGTGGGGAGGGCTTTCTGTTACTGCAAATTGTAGTTGCATATTTTTGGTTAGATAATTATGGGCTGACCAGCGGCTGCCGGATGCGGTTGCCAAACTGCGTTGCTTTGGTTGGCTTCAAAAATTATTCCTCACTGTCCAAAAATTCAATAAACGCGAACTTCATGTGTGCGTGTGTGTTAGCTAGTGTGAGTGTGTGTGTGTGTGTGCTTGGTGTCCTGTGGTCGGCGTGTGCACGTATATCCTGCCAGGGCGGCGGCTTGGTCAATTTTTCTGGCTAATGATTTGGTTTCCGCCAGAGGTTGTGTGCCTGTGTGTGCGTGTGTGCGTGTGTGCTCATGGCACTATGTGGTTAGGTGTGTGTTAAATTTATGGCCTGCCAAGTGGTTGATTGTGAATGCCAATGGGCAACGACTGCCGCTGAATTGTGAATGTGTGTGAGTCTGAATGCGAATATGTGGCCATGCCGTAATGCTTATGAGCAGCAGAAGTGGAATGTTCAGCGAAATGGCAATTGAATGGTGAGCAAGTGTGGAACTGCCGCATAAATTAGCACAGCCAGAGATTTCATCGGTCGTGCCACGAAAAAAAGTACAAAACTAGTCGAACAGCTAGATGATAATTAACAGTTGGTATAAGTGTAATTGGAACTGACGACGACAGTTGAAATTATTCCAGGCGCATGGCATGAATAGTTTCTTTTCCCCTCCCATTCGTCATATCGAAACGTAAAAATAATCATATTAGGCCGGCGGACTTGCTCACTTAATTAACATTCAGACTCTCAATATGACTTGCAACACTCGCCAACACAGGGGACATGACCAAAATGACATCAACCATGAAAATCGGTTTACTTTTGACAAAGTTATGGAGGTTTGAAATATGGGAGCTTTGGATCCGAGAGCTTTACATGTTAAAATTTTAGTAAATTTTAGCATG
Source organism: Drosophila sordidula (assembly GCA_035047465.1). Lineage (NCBI taxonomy): Eukaryota > Metazoa > Arthropoda > Insecta > Diptera > Drosophilidae > Drosophila > Drosophila sordidula. Next base: position 1,993,472 of record JAWNPQ010000090.1, on the reverse strand, counting down.
ATTTTTGACGAAAAATTTGACCCCCTCAGAATCGGTTTTAATGTTGTTTTTTATGCTAATTGTGACCACCACAATCGAATAAAAATGTAAATTCGCATTTCTAAATTTTGAAAAAAAATGTTTTTCGAAAATGAGTAAGGGGGGAGTACATGCTTTTTTCACCAAAAATTTCAAAAAAATTTTATTTTCAAAAATGAATATATTTTTAATGCCGAATCAATCTAGAGGACACACCATGACCAAAATGCCATCAAACATGAAAATCGGTTTACTTTTGACAAAGTTATGGAGGTTTGAAATATGGGAGCTTTGGATCCGAGAGCTTTACATGTTAAAATTTTTGTAAATTTTCCATGATTTTTGGCGAAAAATTTGACCCTCTCAGAATCCGTTTTAATGTTGTTTTTTATGCTAATTGTGACCACCACAATCGAATAAAAATGTAAATTTGCAATTCTAAATTTTGAAAAAAAAATTTTTTCGAAAATGAGTAAGGGGGGAGTACATGCTTTTTTCACCAAAAATTTCAAAAAAAATTTTATTTTCAAAAATGAATATATTTTGAATGCCGAATCAATCTAGAGGACAAACCATGACCAAAATGCCATCAAACATGAAAATCGGTTTACTTTTGACAAAGTTATGGAGGTTTGAAATATGAGAGCTATTGATCCGAGAGCTTTACATGTTAAAATTTTTGTAAACTTTAGCATGATTTTTGACAAAAAATTTGACCGCCTCAGAATCGGTTTTAATGTTGTTTTTTATGCTAATTGTGACCACCACAATCGAATAAAAATGTAAATTCGCAATTCTACATTTTGAAAAAAATTTTTTTTCGAAAATGAGTAAGGGGGGAGTACATGCTTTTTTCACCAAAAATTTCAAAAAAATTTTATTTTCAAAAATGAATATATTTTGAATGCCGAATCAATCTAGAGGACAAACCATGACCAAAATGCCATCAAACATGAAAATCGGTTTACTTTCGACAAAGTTATGGAGGTTTGAAATATGAGAGCTATTGATCTGAGAGCTTTACATGTTAAAATTTTTGTAAATTTTCCATGATTTTTGGCGAAAAATTTGACCCTCTCAGAATCCGTTTTAATGTTGTTTTTTATGCTAATTGTGACCACCACAATCGAATAAAAATGTAAATTCGCAATTCTAAATTTTGAAAAAAAAATTTTTTCGAAAATGAGTAAGGGGGGAGTACATGCTTTTTTCACCAAAAATTTCAAAAAAATTTTATTTTCAAAAATGAATATATTTCAAATACAGAGTAAATGTAGAGAATAAATCATGACTAAAATGCCATCAACCATGAAAATCGGTTATATTTTGCCAATGTTATGGCAGTTTTAACTATAACTATACATGTACATACATATACATATAATAAATATTAGAGTTATAGCTTTTTGTGTCCAAATCTTTGTTAATTGTAATATGTCACTACAAATCTTAACGCGCTATATCACAGTCTATCACAAGTATAGATTTAAAGTACTATACAAGAAGAAGAAGAAATTTTATTTTCCTTTGGTTTTTATTATTTTTCTATTATTCTTAAAACTTAAAGTTTTTATATCCTAAAACTAACTTCTATAAAAACGGCCATTAATTTCTAGCTTTCCATTCCATTCCATTCTGAAACAAACTATTTTAAACAATTCAATTAAATTGAATCTCTGTCATGTGCTAATGAGCCCCATTTCTGGCGCCTAGTTGCCGTGCAAATATTTGGTCATTTGTGTGATATGTGTAAATCCTGGCATCTACCGGGCTAACCAAACTGGATTCCAAAATACCAACTAATGATCAATCTCATTATACAACAAATGAAATCCCCAAACTAATTTCACCGAGCGCAACGGGAATCGCACGCTCGAGTCCTGTTGCACTGTTGCCCCAGCATAAATACTTGCCTGGCTACGTGTGTGAGTGTGTGTGTGTGTATGTGTGTGTGTGGGCCAAGCCAGTAAAGTTGGGTATTTAGCAAGTGTTGGCTTACATGGACTGCAGTACGAACGGGCCATTGAATCAATTAAAATTTGACAAAGGCAACGCTCCGAAAACACAAACGATTGCGAAACAAATGTGAAAAGAGAGTATGATAGACTAGTAGATACTTTCGACTCCTAATCACAACTTTAAAAGCGAAAGCGCTTTCAGCTGTTGAGGCCCATCAAGACTTTTATATAAAGATTCCCCTTGTGATTATTTAACGACCCCAACTCAAGTAAAATTTTCGTTCCATTATCATTTGAACATTAGAAATCCAAGAACACGCCCAACAGTTGTGCCAATTTGTTGAGAGTGGTTGTGCGTGTGTGGGATCTGTAGCCAACTTTATTTGATAGGTAATGCCCACAAGTTGTGCCAAATATTTTGAGCACGCTTTATTGGCCAATTTGCGAAGATGGCAGCGACTGTTGCACTTCTTGTCGATATTGCAAACTTTTCTCGCAATATAAAGTTCCGGGGCACACGGGCGACAGCCCACAGAAATTGGCCAACAAAAATGGGTTTATATGAAATTATAAACAACGCACAGCAGGCTAGAAAGGGAGGGACAGGGGAAATATAAAGACTGTAAGGTTACCGTTAAGTAACCTTATTGATGTGAATTCTGAAATGTAATAAGCTGAATTCTGATAAAATATGGCATTTTTACGGGCTATTTGGTAAATATATATAAAACAGATTTTGGTAAATGCCAAAAACTGTTTTATAAAATAAATAAAAGCAACTCTTATTGAATTCAGAGCTAGATAAGACTTGGCTCAGCAAAAATACTTAATTATTTTTTATGCAGCATGTACGCTGCAAAATTTGCATGCTTTTGTAATAACAATTGCAGTCACATAGCTGCAGCCCCCTCAATAAAATGTAATGCTGTGCATAATGTCTACTTTGATTTAACAACTGGAGAAAACTAATGAAATTCAAGACACACACACACAGAACAAGTCAGAACGTGTCTGTGGGGCGTAACCGACTGCGAAATACTCATGGACAGTATGATAGCAGCTTCAAATAGTTTTAAATCGGTATAATTATTATTTATTAGTTATTTCGGGAGTGGGCGTGGTTAAAGTTTTTCAGATCGAGGAGGCACTTTACAAACCGGATATACTCCTTTCCCTTCGTGAACGAGTAAAAAAATAAGAAGTAATTGGCATGCAATAAAAAACGGGTAGAAATGAAAGAACTGTGACTGTCACACGCACACACACACACACCCCAGCCCCACGCAGACACACACTTGTGTGCTTCAGCACAATCTATTTGCACTAAGTGTTCGTTAGAAAATGTTTGCATAGCAGCACTCAACGTCATTCAAAACACATGTAAAGCAGCTCGAAGTGAGCTGCTTGAGCGAAGCCACTGTGCCAACTGTTTAACTGTGTGACTGTGTGTGTGTGTGTAAAGAAAATCAAAGAAAATCAATAAAGGCAAATTGTCGTAGGAAAACAGAAATGTGCATCATTTTCACTTTATGCAAATTGCAAAATGTGTGTGATGAAGTCGACTCTGAAGACGTAAACGCAGGCGGAGAATTGAAATGAGCAGCCCAACAGTGAATTCTATGTGAATGAATGAATACACATACGGGTTTGTTGTAAATGCACTTCCCAAAAAAAAATACATGAATTGTTTATTTAGATCATTTTCTTGTAAACAACTTCAGAGTGATCTGGTTTTTTTCAGAAAAAAACTCGCATATAGTTCTCATTTCTCATTTGAAATTCCTTAAAAATTACAAGCGCAAAGTTTGCTTTAATTTTATGAAATGTTGTCATTCCATTAGAAATCATTTGAAACTTTACTAAATATTGGTTACTTTATTCATGTGTTTTCCTATTTTTGAATAAAAGCGGTCAGCTTTGAAATCAAGGAAAACAGTTAGTTGATTTTGGAAAATGTACCTGTTATTTTTGAAAATATTTATTTCAGTTATACTTGAAGCCCGAATTTTCTCCGAGTGTGCGCCCGTTTTCCTGTGTGCCTGTGTGTGTGTTTGCCATGTGTAAATGCATGGCTGACAAAAGGCATTTGCATATTTAATGTTATTACGTTATTTTGCATGCTACACACAAAAATTTATGATTGCATTCGGGGCATGGGCACAGAGCAAACGCCCAGTTTTTCCAGGCAGCTGGCAGTATTCGGAATGCGCATATTCCTACGCCGTACGTTATATTCTCCGCAAATTTTACAATAATTCCGTTACAACTTTTTAGTCGCTCCGCACAGTTTCACACACACACTCCACCTCTTGTCGACGTCGTCATCACCATAAATAATAAAATTATTTTGCTGTCAGTTTGAATTTACGCCCACTGTCACGCCCAAAGCCAAGGCAAATATTGAAAAATGCAATGCAGAAAAAAGAATGCCATTAAAATCTCGTTTCAGATTGCAACGCAAGTGGCAAAGGTTGAGGTCAGGGTTCGACAATTGCAAAATAGTCAGACAGACTCCAGAGAGAGAGAGCTTTTGTGGTGTTCTCAAGTCAGAAATTATAAATGTGACAGTATAAAGTGTGCATGACAGTGGCAAGAAGTTCGCCTGTGAGTGATGCATTCCAATATTGAATTCAACTATTCATTTAAACTATGAATAAAGAATGCAAGTATGAACGTTGCAGTCGGGTAAAAGCGACTGCACAATACTCTGCAGCAGGCGAAACTTATCTTTGAGGTTCTTTTTTTAAATTGTATTTTACTTTTAGCGCAAAACACTTTCGTGTAATGAAACATAAACAAGCTCCCAGAATCTGCATTAAACTTTATAGAAAGAACACCTTTAGCTGTATATCTATCTCGGATAATCTGCAAGCGCTTTTGCCCTTTGGCACCCTAACGACAACGGTCCTGTTTTATTTCGAACTAAAAATAATAATTAAAGCACAAACGCTTGGACGAAGCCCGGCCAGCAGCAAAAGATGGCAAGGTCCTTTAAAGCAGAAAATTTCAATTTAGGAAAATTAATAACAATGTTGTAAGCATCATGTAGTCAAAATCCCTGGATGCACAAGCTAAAGCCACAGCTGGCACATGGCAGCGCACAGATTGGCCGGCCAAAAAGGGCAAACAATGAAATGGCCAAAAAGGCTCCAAGTGTGACTTTAGTCACTTGAAATTGCCGGAAACCAAAGGGCAGAGCACAGCTCACAGTATAGTCCGGGTATAGACCTATTGTATAGATAGCAATGCGGAAGTGTCGAACACACACACACACACACCACCGTACATATATGTACATGTGCGACCGACAATCATGGCAACCGCAAATCATCATAGATATTTCGAAAATTTCATTACACTGTTTGGCTTTGTTGCCCAAGGTGGATAATCCTCAGAGCATTTGACTGAATGTTATCTACAATGCTGAATGATGTCAATGAATGGTTAGATGAGGTGTGTTGTCTGTGGGTGTGCGTGGGCATGGCTTACATAACTTCCCACACACACACACACACACACACACACACACGCAAGCAAGCCACGCAGTTAATGATGGCTCAACCTCGGTCTGGCTGGCAGACAAGAGTCGACTTATGGTCGGGGCCTTCAGCTCGACATTCGGTTGGGCCTGCCTGCAGCCACTGGCTTAACTCCGACTGCCGTTTGTTTTTCTGTTCGTGCCACATTATTATTGCTGTTGTTGTTGCTGTTGTTGTTGTTGTTGGCTGCAGAGTCGCCTATTGTCTCATTGTCTGTGCGGCCATGTATGATTTTTTATTATAAATAAGCTTGTAGGCATGTGTCGGCCGACTGTACATGGCAACTAAACTACAGCCGTAATCTGAAATGGCAAGCAGCGGCAGCAACAACAACAATAACGGCTGACAATCATGTTTGTTGCTCTGGCATCCTCGACATGCCAAGCAAAATGTTTTCTGCGATTTAACTTTAAGGTTGGAGGCAAACACTGGCCGGAATTACGAGTCTATTACATGGCTTTAAATATGTGCGCAGATCGATGAAATCGAGTCCAGCTTTTGTTGCCTTAACATATACATTATATCATGCATAAACATATATATAATTTAAATTTATGTTTATTATTTCAGGTCAGCATTTGAAAAGGAGGTGACAAGGTAAGTTTTAAAAAACAGTTGTATTTAATAATTAATTATGTCAAGGGTATTTATTCTTCGACACCTCAAAGAAAACTCTTCTTTCTTATTGAAAATTAAATTTTGTGGTAATTGGTTTATAGAATTATGATTACATTGCATTTATTTATTTAATTGTTGTGTCTTAATTGCTTTTGCAAATGTCTTTACACCTTAATAGCGTTTTCTAATAGCTGAACTGCGATGGGTAATTAAAAGAAGGTTGTCAAACCTAATCATAAATTGGGATTAGGTAAAAGTCTTGGCTTGGCCTATTCAACTAGGACATTTAAGTTATAATCCGAACATTGTAATACAAAGGAATTTGTATTTGCATTTGATTAACAAGAAAAGCTTAAATTTAAACTAAGATTCATTTTTTAAATGCAAAGTTAAGCTGCTGTATATAAATTATAAATGTAATATTCTCCATCAATTTAAAAATATATTTCCAGGCATTCAATTCCAATTGAACTCAATTCAAGCACGGCTAAGTAATGCCACTCCTAAATCCAGTCAATTTAATAAAGTCTAAAAATACCTACAGACACACACACACACACACACACACACACACACACACATGCAATCACATACACTCCTAGTCTTCCACACTACGCACACGTGCTATGGAAACCAATTTTGGTTTGGCTTATATATTTTGAAAAGCAACATTTCAACTCACACACAATTTGTATACTAAATCGCAAACAAATCGAAGCCAATTTCTTGGCCTGTGGCCCTAATGCATCCACAACAACCCCAAAGTTTCGGTTGGGGCTGGGAAGCTGCAAAAAATAAGTAAGAAATGTACAGGATGCTTTCTGCCTGCGGCTATTTGTCGGCTGTGCAATGCAACACTTTGCTCAATCCCAGGTTTAAATGAATAATGGCGAACGCCCCCCGTCGGTTAGATATCGTAAGCCCCCTTTTCCCCGTTCTCCTTGCCACCCAACCGCACAATGGGCGAAGACAAGCCGAGATTGAGACTGGAGCTGAAGGCTAATGCTAAAGCTGTGGCTGTGTCAATTCCATCAGCTGATTGCCATTATATTGTTAAGGTGAAAAGCGCAGTAGCCGTCTTGTTGTTGTTGTCATCACTATTGCCGTTGTTGTTGCTATGTCAGATATAGAGTGCACTGGATTGCATATTTCTGCATCGCCAGCTGCCTCTTGTTGAGAGGAAAATGAGTTCCCACTTAAATAAATCATTTGCGTTTTCACGTTGACAAATCAGATTTGCTGCCGGGGGGCGATTGGCAAAAACAAAACACAAAAGTTGCGAACCTTTGCACGTAACACATTGCGTATACGCAATGCATAATATAGCGTATACGCAACGCGCAACTTGACCATTGTGAATACCCATTCAAAGTTCTCATTAAAGCATTATAGTTGCGATCTATTAAGTTCAACATCAATTTGGAGACTGTTGAATTATATGAATATGGAATGATATAAACTATATCATTTTAAAATCGATAAAGATCGTTTAACAATTTTTCAGACCAAAATAAATAGTTATAATTTCCTTTCAATTTTAAAATTTTGAATAATTTTAATCATACTCACAAATTAATCATCTACATATAAAGGCTACAGGGCATATCACCGTCGAGCACAATTTCAGCTTGCTTTGTCCCCTTCTCAGGCTAGCCCTTGTGACGTGGCACAAACAAAATTTGATTTTAAATTGGCAGGTCTGCAAAGTTGAGCTCTGCACCCGACACACACACACACACACACACACCCAATTTGCTGGCTAATTTAATATGCAGGCTGCAAAAACCCCATGAATTCAAGTGGTACGCATGTCATAAGGCATGGGTCTGCGTAATTGGATTTGAAAGTTATTGTCTGAGGATTTTTTGTGTTTTATTCTTGTACACATTTTCCCATTTGAAATATCGAAAAAGTTTTGCCCTGCTGTACAAGAGTTTTTACTTTGTTGCTGCTGACAAGGGGTTAGGATTAGTTTCATAAGAATTGTATAAGATACTTGTGTGCATGTTAAGTCATGGCTGACCAAGCGTACCAAAACTAAAACTTTGAAATGACTTTTGCCTACTGCTACGCAGACATTTCTATTTGCACTGTTCTCGCATATATGGGGGACCTCCATATACAATGCAATATGAAACAACAACAACTTTCGGCAGCCGCAAGTTTAGTTTAATTAAAAAAAATGTCAACTCTGCTGCTGCGTGTGGTTCTTCTTCTACGTCTTGTGGCAAGTTTCGCATGCATTTTGAGACTTGACGACAAAACTATTTCAATTTATGTAACGTTGCAACATTTGACTTGAAGTTTTTCCAACGCGCCTCTAAAGAATTTATGTAACATGTGACGAGCATGTGTGTGTGTGTGTGTGCGTGTGTGTCAAACTTGTTTTCTCAAGTTATTAAATTCATAACCATTTTTGCACTGGCCAATTATTTAGTTTATTTTGCTACGTTGTCAATTTGAATTTTCAATTTTTTGAATACTTATTCTGTAAACTATTTGTATAAGCACTCAGTTATATACAATGTTTACTTAGTTTATTCAAATATTTTTCGTTTTTAATTTGCTTAAAATCAATTAAAGCGGCACACGTGCTATAATGCCCTGTTATTTTTTTAATTCTTTTAAGATTGATATTGGAGAATTAACTTGGATATAAAATCTCCAATTATTGAATGTATTTCCCTCATAAAAATACTTTAAATATACATGAGGATATCCCCTACTGTTCAAATGATTTTATTTTTTGCATATAAACTATACTGGTATAGGGTAGCTTCTAGTCAAAAAAATATGAATATAAAAATTTGCTAGCTCAAAGCTATATTTTTTAATGGCTTCATATATATGAGTATTATACGTACAAATTGTAAATTCACCGCAAGCCATACCAATAAAAAATACGTCAAACACTGATTTGATATGATATATATTCATATCACAGTAATAACATTTAGACTTAAAAATACACTGTTGCCATAACAACACAAATGAAATGCGCATTAAGGCATTTAAAAGGTTGTCAGACCCAAGAACTGATTCGCATTGCAGCCCAAAAATAAAAGTTAATTTCGCACACAACATGTAACAACTTTTCAATACACAAATATTAAAATACACATATGTGCACAACAACAACCACGACAAATACAACAAAAAACGTGGGTGCGGACTTGTTTCATGCGTGGCACAACTTGTCATCTGCAGAAAATGACTTGAGCGATAAAAAAAAAGCCAGCGTGACGACGTACTTTTTTTGGCCCAAAAGTTTACCAACTTTTATTTGCCTCAAGAACACACACACACACACATGCACAGCTGTCTGTGTGTGTGTGTGCACCTTTGAGTGACGTCTATCAGGCTGTTATTGCTGTACCCCGTCTGTCTTTCATTACACGCTATTTTTTTTTGTTTTGCAGGGAGATTCAGGTGTGTGTGTGTACTTTACAAAGTCAAAAACGCAAATTCTTTGCTATCGATTTGCTGCCATTAGCAGCGCTTTCAACATATTCATTTCTGTAAAATATTTAGTGAAATTTTACACGAATTTGTAGTGCTCTTTGTAGGAAACTTTTTCATTTAACTCCTATAATTTCATAGTTAAATAAAAAAATATTTAGCATATACGTTAAAGCGTTGTTAAATATGCTGCCTGAATAATTTAGTGTATTTGCATTTTTAAAGCATTTAATTGTCATTTGAAACAATTTTAAATTTTTAAATTATTTTACATGCGACTATTCCAAACATATTTATTTATTTATAGAAAAATATTAACTACTCAAAAGAACTTAAAATGTTTTTAATTAACACATCGATATATGTATGGGCATAGTTGCTGGTAAAAGAGTCAAATTGTAATTAAATTGTCAAATATGAAAAGTTGTTGAAATATAAATATTATACTGAAGTTATCAAATATCAAATTAAATACCAGAAATACAATAACAAAAGTTACTCATTGAGACTTTCCTCTCGTTTAATTTGAGATAGTTTGGCCGTCCTCATCAACATTTTTTCGCAGTGGAATTCATCATGGGAATTTCGCCTGTCTTTTGTAAGTTTCAACTATTAATAGCAATAGTGCTGCAAAGTACTCAAAGCGCATAGTTTACTGCTTTGTCATAAGGTATTTTGCGCACTGGCAGTTGTTTTCGTCGCTTATTATTTACCACCAGCTGTGTTTAGTAAATTCCGCCGCACAATTTCCGGCCGCCAGCAAGGAGACAGCAACAAAGAGGGCTGTCATTTTTGTTTATATGCACACACGCACACATACACAGAGGGAAAGGCACACACTCACGTGCTTCATGCACACACTTGTTTATAATGAAAATGTGAAAAGTGCAGGCATAAGTTGCAAGTTTTTACCATGGAGTCCCGCCCGTAGTTATCTATTGCATGTGCGCTGTGAACCTGCCACCTTCCGCCGTAATTCAAAACAGTTTGTTGGCAGTTTGATAACGTTGTGTGTGCGTGTGTCTGCGTGTGTGTGTGATTGGGCCTGTCTGTTATCAGCGGCTTCCTGTTGTTAAGTTTTGTTGGCCAAAACTTCGTGCAAAAGTGGACTGAAAATGGGCCATGGCAAGTCAATGGCAAATTTAATGCCACATTACACAAAATGTTGCATGAAAATCAAAACCAATTCAATTTTGAACTAAACACACACACACGCACACACACACAATGCTGATGCTTATTGCTCCCACTGAGTGCTCTGCATTTGACTGCAGCAACAATTGCGAGTGATAATAAAAATCAAATGTTATTGAAGGGCCAGGCATGATAGCAACAAGAGATGCAAAGCAGTGGCATTAAAGGAAGCCGGCAGCAGATAGTCAGGCAGCCTGCCACATGCAGCAGCCAGCTGTACAAAGTCAATATGCCACACTGGTGCATAACTCAAGTAGGTAATGTTCTGGAGCTGTGCATGAAAATGGCAAATGGTCTAACAGGCAACTGGCAAGTGCTCGGCTTGACTTGCCACAGACTCCTCGCCAGCTCCAGTGGCTGAGGGCAACAGGATTGCAACAGAAAGAGAAAAAACTTGCTTTTCAGCTTTTCATTCTTGCAACATCTTAGTTTTCTAGCCTCGCTCCCGGCCCCCAGTTTTGTTGTTAATCGGCTGCAAAAAGCAATGTACTCAAGTGGTAAAAGTTCGCCCAGCCAACTGGAAATACAAACAGATTCAGTTTCTGATTCAAAATGTGGTTTTCGCTAGGCGAATTTCCCACTGAATGGAATTACATTGCTGCCCCAACTGTCTAAAAAGTTCAAAAGTGGGCTTAAGTTCAAGGTACTGCGGGGCACAAAAAAAAATAGAAACAAACAACCAACACCCACTGCATAGATTCTGCACTCGGAAAATGTGTAATAACTGCATTCACACAAAGTATGAATATGTGGGTCTAAAATGAAAACCTATGCTTAATCTTGCTGTGGAATTGACGTAGAAGTGCATAAATGAAGTTTTGCAATTTGCCAATTGGTTGCGTTGTCTAAGCGACCCTAAGCGCAATTGAGAAATGAGTATATCACGTTTTTTTTTGTGCGCAAAGGATTCTCGATCCTGATTAGTATACGTATTTGATCAGTCGGGTCAGATTACTGTTCCTATTAGAAGAGAAAAATCCTTAAAACTGTTCCTTCTTTAATCCTTCCTTCCTAATTCATCTCGCCCCAAGCAATATTTTTTATCCAAGCTGTAAGCATTGCGAATTAGAATTAGTTATTTCTACACTTTGCGAAAGTTAAGCGAGCTGTCGATAATTTGAACTCAACACGTTTCCCAGGAAGTACTTAAAAGCACAAAGCCAGAGGCTAGCTGAAAAGGGAAATATCTCAACATTTCAAATATAACATTAAATTCCTCCTCGCTGAAAATTAAATAGTTGGCTTCTACCTCGCCGTTTTAATCGATGCAGCGATTTTTGTTTGAGCCACCCGGCGTATACTTGATATGCATTGAAATCAGATAAAGTGAAAGGCTGCACAGTTTGTGCAGCTGTGCAGGTGAGAGAGCCAAAGTTCATCAATATCAAAGCAGAGTTCATCTTGATATAAACAACAACAACAAAATATGTGTGCTGTCTGTTGTTTGAAGTTGTTTCCAATGAATGGCAAATGTGTTCTTAGAACTTGGTCAATACATTTCAAGTGTTGAGTAGTAGAAGCTGTTGTTGCCGTTGTTCTGTTTGTTGCCTGTACAATAAATGAACGAAAAGCTATTAGGACTTGTCGTAAGTTCAACAGTTTATTGGCTGCCTACCCCACTCGCCGTTGCCCACAGTTTACGATGGGTGCAAAAGTGCAGCCAAATATTTTGCCGTACTTAATTGAAAATGCACTTGAGCTGCTGCTCTCAGTTCTCGGTCGTCGGTCCTTGGTCCTCGCTCCTCGGCCTCGCCTCGGCATTCCTCTGCTCCTCTTGCTGCTCCCCTCAGCCAGCTCTCGTCTCGACTCGAGCATTTCTAATGAGCACTTAACAATTACGTACTTTACCTCGTCTCCAACGAATTTCATTGCAATTCTCTATTTTCACTATTTCTCTGCCTTTCACTAGCTCTCTTTCTGCTGCGTTTTCTGGTATTTTGCCAGAGCTGGCAAAACTTTTTATCACACACTTTTGCTCTAGTTTATACAGCCGTTTTCCTGGCTTAATCAAAGCCAACTTGACCAACAATATAGACATCGTCGCCATCTTCGAGGGACTTGCCGAGCCGAAGTGCCCACTCAAGATGCACTCATTTCGAATGTGAGTGTCTCTCGCTTTTCCATTGATTGATTCAACTTGAATGCTGTGTAAATGTTTGCTCTTCAAATATTTAAGCAAATTGAAGCCGAACTGCGGCTTAATTGCTTGGCGACATGACATAAGCTCAGCTTTATGGTCTCTCTCTCTCTCTCTCTCTGAGCAGGTCCTTTATGATGCCTCGCATCATGGTCTTCGACCAGCTAAGTGTACGGCTTCCTTGCGGGCCAACGTTAACAAGTGGCTCGTCGCATGTCCCTGTCGAATTAATAAACCAGAAACAGCGCCGAGCAGCACTCAGCCCGGACTGCCCCACCAAGCCACTCTGAGGACCACACGCGACCACCTTCAGCTGCTTTCGTTACGCGCAGAAAAACAAACTGTGATTTTATACCCTGTTGCCAGTTGTCGAAACGAGCGGGTGTAATGTGTAGAGGAGGCACTTTCTCAACGAATACTTATTTAACATGATATAAACATTTTCTTTCCCTTATGTATACAAATATATAATACAAATATATTATATTTAAATTTCGTAGCTTTTGTAGGAAGAAAGAAACATCTCAAGAAATGCTTATTGTGAATTCGTTTTTATTATTTTCTATAAAAATTTAAATTTCCTTACAAAATTCTTTCTCTAAAAACTATTTAAAAATCGATAATTAATTTTAAGATGGTTAGCCAGAATTTATTGACTTATATTTAAAATTGCCCTTTTTAAATATTACATTATCTGCTCCATAAAGTTACTTTTATATCCATAAATTCTAATAAATTTTAAATGACACCTTCGATAGTCAAAAATAAATTCTCGTGAATAGAATAATCGTAATTTCAGCTGCTGATCTTTGTAAAGATAGTTTCTAGGGTATCTCGTAGTCAAACATACGTGCTTTGAGCCGTTTTTTTTCTCACATTTCTTTGGCCGTGTTACAATAAATTTATGCGGCTTGCACGTTAATGATATGACCACGTCCACTTTTCTGTGTGTCACTGTGTGCGTGTGTGTGTGTGTGCGTGTGTGCGCTTAAGTGTGCGTGGGGAAAACGAAGAGCAAAGAGCTTTTTGTTAATTATGCACGTGTGCGAGGAAGGTTGGTACAGTTCTGCTTACATTAGCTGTGTGTGTGTGTGTGTGTGTGCTTGTGTGTATGCCCTAATAATGAGCCCCGAAACAATTAATCGTATAAGGCGCTCGCAAATGCGATAAAGCCAAATGAAGTGTGCGCGTTAGCCCGGCGAAAAGGTCGAGCGCCCGAGAAAAGAAAAATATTCGGCAAATGCGCGGACATTAGCAGAAAGAGTGCTCGGCTGTTAGCTTAAATAGCCGACAATTCGCACAGTTGCCCACATAAGTATACGGACGCGCATAGCTAATGGCCATGCCCCAAATTGACTGCCTGGTGTGAACTCTTTTTAGCCAGTGTTGCCATTGTGATTATTGCAGTTCTCATTGCCGCTTATGGCGCACTTTACGCTCGATTGCTGTTGTTGCTGCAACAATTACAATAACTGCCACGCCCACACAAACACAGTGGGCATGAAAAAAGCACTTAATTTTTAATAACAAGCATTTAAATTAAAGGCTCCGTTCATTAAGAAAGTCGCGCGTGTGTGTGTAAAAGGGCGGCAGGCGTGGCCGTTCAATTTTCACTCCATTCAGATGTCATTTAATTGCGTCAACATGCAATCAATCTGATATATTATTAAACAATTGTTCAATAATATACACTGATTACATTTCATTGGCTTAATGAATGAGAATTATATGTATATTGAATAAAATGCTTAAATAGCTTAAGCTGACCGTAAACTGTGGCTTCTATTATATAAACATTCAGTTTCGAAATCGGATTCTTTTTGAAATGTTTTTGTTAATAAAACGTTTGCTTTATTTATCAGACTGGTAATCAAATTTTTCATTAAGGTTGGCATTTTATAAACAGGACTGAACAGCGTAGGTAAACAAAAAAAAAAAAAAAACAAGCGATTGATAGATAAAAATTAGTTTTGAACTATAACCTATAACTATAAATAAAATATAATATTGAAAATGATATACAGTCGGACTTCAGGCACTTAAAAATAAGGAAATTAGACGTTTAAAAACAGGTTGATTTTAAATTGATTAGCAGAATCCTAAATTAAGAAACTAGAGCACATATAGTATTTCTAAAAAAAGAGTTTATTTGAAATAAAAATATTTGAAATTATTTTGCTAAAAACATAAATTAAGAACTCAACTGAAATGGGAATTACTGTGGCAGAAAATTCTTTTGGTACTGGCGAATGTACGCATAATTTATATAAATATTTTCATAAAGTGCTTGCACAAAAAAAAAAGGAATATATATATGGCAAAAACATTGGATCACGTAGCGTCTGGGCAATTGATTGTGAAATGTGTTGAGTTGGCATCGCCACTTGCTTCAGTTTTTCTCAATTGGCGCAACGAGCACCGTGCGCTGAGTGATTTCGTAATTAACACAAAACGCTGGAGTGGCTGGGGAGCAGGCTGCGGATGAAGCAGGGTCAAACGGCGACCCTGTAGCACACAACACACGCTTACACACACACACACACACACACAATGCCTGCCAGCACGTAAGCATAAAAAGCTCTGACACGCATCAGGCGCAGGCGAATGGGACTTGAACCCAGAGAGCGCCGGTCCGAACATGTCCATGTGGGTCCAGTGCGAAACTTTGGCCCGGGCCGGATGTCATTTTGGGTGGTGCAGAGTTTGCCGTTACCCGCTGATGGCACGCACTGAGCGATGTCGACGTGACAATAAAGCGCCGAACCGTTAAACTATTGTGTACCATAAGGATTAATGACATTTACATAATTTGCTCATGTGCTAACGTACTTTGCGTGCTTGTGTGTGGGTCTGTGTGGGTGTGTAAGGTGTTGCCGCCATCGTCGCATAAAACCAACAACACAACAACCGGAACACACACTGGCATTGGCCACTCGCACGAACAGCTGCTGCGACATGATTGAGCTTTCAATTTGTCAGCCATCCTCGATGGGCCCCGGAGCCCCTCCTACCGCCAACGCAACCCTTCGACCAGCCTCATCAGCCATCAAGCAGCAAGCACCAATTTCTGTACATTGCCACGTGGTTGACCCCGCGCCCTCCTGCCCCCCACCCCCACCCCACTGCCACTAAGCTGCTGACAATGAGTTAAATTTAGAAAGCATCGTGGGTGCTGGCAGCATCCTTGCCATTCAATTCTGTTATTTTCGGCGAAAATACGCAAATTGTTGTGGATTGCCATTTCACTCGAAAAGTTTGCCAGTGATTTCTTTGTATTTAAGTCAAGCCATTCTCTAATATGCCTTTAATTAAAGCAATCTGGTACTCCTATCAAACATTCACACGCAGAGACTAAAGTTTTCCAATTCAAATAGAATGTTAAATTCGATTTTGACATTGTTTATAGAACATTGTGCATGTTATTTCCAGAAATTCGCCCAGTATCCAATTGTGATTTCTGTGCATTCTCGTTAAGCATTAGAAGAAGATAATTTAAACATGTATCTTTGTCAAGTATTCCTCTAATATGCCTTTAATTAAAGCAATCTGGTACTCCTATCAAATATTCACACGTAGAGAGTAAAGTTTCCAATTCAAATAGAACATTGTGCAAATTATTTCCAGAAATTCGCCCAGTTTCTCATTTAAATGGCGAGCAACCTGTATTTCACTGTAGCTCATTAACATGGCTTTAATGAAACCAACTGTATCTGCTACTCATATCGAACTGTGCGCTCTCAGAGTGCATTTGTTGTTTATTGGACGCTGTCCAAGTTATTTCCGGAAAATTCACCCAGTCTCCCAAAATGTCAAAATGTTGATCTCAGACCACTTTAATTGCAATTCGTGGTATGAATCCACTCCGGCCATCACTTCACTTATAGACTGCATGTGACGCTGTCTCCCCGGACAGCGGAATTCAGCTAGAAATTTTTGAGAATTATAGAGACAACCGCAGGGTATTCACAATCGCAAAGCGAGTCAGACACTCACTCGCATGCAAAAATAGCTGGGGAGTTGTCAACAGCAGCCGAACAAAAAATGAAGAAAAACATTGCAAAAAAAAGAAATGAACGCTGTCAAACCGCAATGAAGTCACTTGTTCTATTCGTGGATCACACTCTCGCGCGTGGTGGCTCTGACTTGGCAATGAGTGTCGCCCCTGGTATTGTTGCCACAGCCATGTGGAGGCGGCGCTCTCAACCGAATGAACTGACAGTGCTGCTGTACATATCAGCGGCGACAATTGCATTGAAAATTGGATTTGGCCATCGTGCAGCGAGAAAACTAATGACAGCTGCCTCTGAAATGGGCGCCTGTCGGCTGAAGCGACTGCCAGTTGAGCTGTAGTCAGTAATACACTTATAAATATTGTCCTTATAGAGTTAACTTAACTTAAACCTTGTATTCGTAAAGAAAAATTGTGACTTTCCAGCTGTTTTTCTTTTATAAGCAAGTCCCACGTTGGGCGCCAAAGCAGAATTAGGAGGAAAGTTCGGTATCTAAGTTGAAGTGACCTTCGTTAACTGAGTTTCTTCATGTATTTAATTGAGAGTCTATTGTTTTTCTTCATCTTATATTACTTTTTCTAAATAATTCTCAATTTGAGCTGCCTTTTAAAATGTAGCGCACACCAAAGATGATTTGACATGTGCAACTATTTCACTCCACTAACTTCCAACTGCAGTTCATGAGGAACAACTGGATCCATGTTGTCGTGTACGACCAGTCGCGTTTTATTCGACATCATGGTTCGCTGTCGTCACAGCCAGTTATATTTCATGGCTCCAGACCCGGCCCGTCCCGACCCGACCCGTCCCGGTCCCCGTGCGCCGTGCTCTATAGTCTCTGGTCGTACCAGTTATCCACATATTTGAGTTTGCGTTTCGTTGACGGGACGTGATGTGGCAAGACTGTTGCCTGGTTGAGCATGACAATGCCAAAAATGGCCAAAACAGCAAAGTAGCTGCGTCTCGTCGAGCTGGTTTTCTTCGCTCCTTTTTCAATCTGGCATCTGGTGTATATAATGTGTATATAGATACGTATATTGCTGGATTACACGTGTCAGTGGCCATGTCAATTGTCTGAATGAGTTGGCTTTTATGCACTGACTGGCAACTTGGCCCAAATAGATCAAGTGTTAACATCGACCGAAAAATACACTAATATATCTATATGTAAAGTGCATATCCATTAGGCAAACAAACTCTGACAAGGCCAGTTAAACCACAGAATTAATTTGCACCAACAATTACCACCAATAGCAGGCCCCTTGCGTTCCGCCACATCTAGCTGGCCGGGGTCACATGACAATCATCATTGTCGTGATTATCATAATCGTATCAGCATATCATCGGCTTAATTATCATAAGCCACATGCTGATTAAACCCGTGGCCCACATAATCATAATCAAAAAGTTGTCGACCCGTCGCGAACTCTTCTTCGGCAAACCCCTCCCCCTTCCCCGCCCCTTTTTCCCAACTAAGCTCGCGACATGTGCGTGGCATGGAGCTAAACGATAATGAAAGCGAACGCTAGATGGCGCCAGTTAATAATTTCTGCATTTAATTTCGTCCCTCTCGTATCGCCCCCGCTCGCGCTCTGTCTCTTTTATGGCCAATGCCAATTTCTTCGCCCGATAAATGAGAAAGCGTTAAATGCGCTGAAACCGAGCGTAAATTTCGGTCAAACTAATTTGGTGTCGACAAAGAGGAGACTAGGGTGGGGGGGGGGAGGGGGCCAGCTTGATGATGATGCAGCTGAGTTTGGCTTTCAAAGCGAAATCGAGTTGAACAGGAAACACGTTGCGCATTAATAACTTTTGATTTATCGAGGAGGTTTAAGCCGTCACGCCCCTTTTTTTATATGCACACATCTGCTGCAGAAAGTGGCGTCAAATTACTCGTAGTTAGATAAAAGTTTGCTCTCTCCGGACCAAAAAAGTTATTGCATAATTGGTTGTATGTGCCAGGAGAATTTAATATCAGAAAAGTGTAAGGTCATTGTGGAGAAGCTTATGCAGGTGGGCAGATAAGCATATACTGCCTACAGTGGCGCTTCTCTATAACGAATTCAAATGCAATCGGGCAAAAATAAATATAAATTTCTTTTTTTATATAGAATGAACCTAAAGATTAAGCTTTAGATCTTGTTTTGGACAGCAGAATAATATTTGAACTTATTTAAACCATTTTTAGAGTATTATATAGAGTATCTAGGTCATATGAATTTCAACATATTTCAGTTACATTACTTTAAAGCCTGTTTAATAAAACTGTGAGGTAAGCCCATTTAAAAAAATCGTTGTTGTATACAATTTTTGAAGCAGACCCAACCCCATTGTCATTGCTAAAGTATTAAAGCAACACTTTGGCTTTCGCATAATCGCTGTAAGCATTTCCCACATTTTCAACTTTTCCATGCAAGTACTTAGCTTATGGAGCTTTCATTTCCAGTCGAAAAACAATGGGAAAAGCCAGTCCCGTCTGACTGATTTCTAAACTGTCTTTTGTTGTGCAAAAACAAAAACGCATTAAGTGTATGATAACCATTCCCACTAAGCCCCCCCTTTAGTAAAGCTTAGACCATCCGACAGCTTTCAGTGTTGGGCAACGCTGCAACTTTTGCCACAATGCACAATTTTTACGCGCTCTACTTCATAAATTAAATAGCAGCCGAGTGACATAGGACTGTCTCTCTCTCTCTAAGAATGTGCTCTGTGTGCGTGTGTGTCTGTGTGTGTGTGTGTGTGTGTATTGCGTAATTTTCTACACCCAGACATGCAGAGAATGCCATTGTCTTTTGTGGTTGTTAGCAAACAAAACGTCAAGAAAAGTAATTCACTGCACAAAAGCGACGAGACGAGACGAGAGTTGGGACGAGATGAACTGAGACGAGACAAGGCGACACGAGACTCAACATTGTAAAGCCGCGGAGTTACGAATGCAAATGTCAGCGCGACGATCTTCCCCCCGCCTGCCCCGAAACGCCAGAAACCGATACAAATTGACAGCTGTTCTCTTCACGCTTTAAGGCAATCTAATTCTCTGACGTTTTAATTCTGATGCTAAGAATTTTATTTCTCACACTTCAATTCCGAATTCCAGGAATTGTTCAATTGACTGGATAGTATGTTTGTGCTTATAAAATATCGTCTAGACCTTGGCGGGCTCAACATTATTATTTAAACAGAGTCTCTTAATCAAACTGAAGGCGTTTTCATTTCTAGGAAATATTTCGTTTTAAAATTGCCTTGCCCAGAAAGCAGAATGTCGTTAACAATTATACGACTCATTTTAAAGCCACTGCCGAAAAAAATTAATTTAAACGTGCCGCACAACTGCTTAACTTAATTAATTTATTGTGAATAAATTTTTTATCGCTTCAATAGCTATTGAATCGAATGTCAATTGCAAATGAAAATGGGGGAAAAAAATATGTGCGACATAAAGCGGCAACAGTTTTTCAATAATTTATCAATATTTCTTTCGTATTTATCACATATTTAATCGTACTTAATATTTCAGTTTGACGCCGCCTTTTGTCAGTGTTGTGTGTTCAAATTTGCATTTATAATTTTTTGCTTGCGCAATATTTATTATGACAATATTTGATAGCGCATTCTGGATCATCGGCATTCAGGGAGTGCGTCACAGAAGCCTTTGTGTGGCACGCATAATTAACCAATAGACTCGGATAAATAACAACAAAGTACCCTATGCATTTAACCACTTATTTGTGCTTTTTTTATTCTCTTTTTCGCAAGGCCAACATTCTGCAGTTGAATTAATGAAAAAATTGCGTTAAAAATCTTTAAACACAATTATTGCAAGTTTAAATAAGTATTAAAACATATATTAACTGGTTTGGTAACAATTTTGTTAATATTTTTTAATAGAATTAAGGGAATTTATTTCAGTAAGTTTTTAACTTAAAAATTATAACTAAAGCCCACTTTATAATTTTTTCTTTATAGAGCTTCAACAATTTAAATTCAATGCCAGAGCATCGAGAACCGAAATCCCATTAACTGCAGACATTAGAGACATACAGGGAAATAAAAAATAAATAAAAAACGAAATCCGAAAAATTAAGGCGGCACCAGATAAAAGAAGGCACTTTGATTGCAACATAAAAGTGCCACAGAAAATTGCATAAAACTGCAGAAAAAGGCAGACTGAGAGGGAGAGAGAGAGAGAGAGCGAGTAAGCGACGAGATAACTAAGAAAGAGCTGGGAAAAAAGGCCAAGATTGTCGAAACTAAACGGGGTCAGTAATTTGCTGCACGATTGCCAGTCGGGCCAACAAGGCAACGAACTGAAAGTTTAATTGCCTCAGCCATTGTTGTTGTTGTTGCCGCTGTTGTTGTTGTCGGGGCCGAATGCAACAATTAAAGCCAACGAGTTTTGGACAAAATGCTGCTGCCTACGCCGAGGCGCCAACAACTTGCTGAACAAATCCATCGACAACAACATTCGGCCAGAGCGTAAAAACATAAACCCTAAATATCCGACGAGCAACAGCCACAAAAGAAGTTGAAGTCGGAGGAGGAGCGAAGCCCTTAAATCGTCTGCTTCTAATTTGAATGGACTCAACAGCATTCGACATACAAATGCATATTTGGAAACTTTTGTTAATTGGTAAGTGACAGTTTGTAAATTCTTTCTCTTTTTTTTTCGGTAATTTTTACGCCCCAGCGAAAGCGAAAACTTGACCCAGTCCCAAGCAGCCAAGTTAGCTCAGTTTGTAAACAACGTAGCAGGCACCAAATAAGAATGCTAATTTTCAACTTTCAACGCGCTGCATTCGTTAAATTAAACAACAAATAAAGAAAAAAAAAAGAAGTAAAACGAAATCAAGAACAAATAAGAAACAGCGAGAATCTTTAGTATGTGAACAATTTAATACTCTTGCAATTATATGAAAGAAGTATATTATAGTAGTCTAAAGATGTTTTAAAATTACAATTTCTAAACTTGGTTCAGGAAATAAAATGAAAACGTAAAGGAAAAGTTGTTTCGAGTTGAGTTCTGTATCTAAGTTGTATTTTTGGAAATTTTCGGAATTTTAACATTCACAAAGCCCAAAAAAGTTCTTGGTTTTATTTACTTCTTACATAATATACTACAACAGAGAAGGAACTGTTTCATTTGCATCTATCTTTAAAAATGCGAAAACATTTTGTAAGGGTATAAGAGGCTGGAGTTATACGAAGGCAGCCTCCAGAAAAAGGGTTCCGAGTTGCAGGCCACGTATCTCTGCGCTTGTATCTTCGTCCTTTTCGTCCTTCATATTTAACTTGGCCCCTTGGCAGCTGACTTCCGTTGCTGCCGTTGCTGCTGCCTCTGGTGTCTGGAGAGTCCTGCATTTTTTTTCTTAAATATTTTTTTCTGTAATTTTGCCTACTTGTTTACAGCCTCGACTTGAGCCAAGTTTCAGTTGGGTTCCGTTCCACGAGTGCAAAGTGTCGAGTACGCCCGGAGCGTCAGAAAGGGGCCGGATGGAAGGGGAATGGGGCCATCCTCCGGCCTCTGTGAGGTGTTTAATTATGAAGCCGCACAAGCTGCAACTTGCGGCCGCTTAGTTAATTTGTTTTCAAGTTTTAATGCCGACTTTATTGGACTTGGGTCTAAGCTGAAAACGCAATTTTCAGCCGTTGTTAGCGAAAGTTAATTGCATTAAAACTGCCAAGATGTGCAGCATATGCTACTAAAAGATACAAATACTTCGTGCAGAGAAGAGAACTATTGCAGAGGAACTGTTTGTTTTTACGGCTCAACTTTGATAGAATTTTTGGGCTACATATTGATAGAAATACACTCTTATATATTCTTTTGCTGAAGGAGTGTCATAATTGTGGAATTAATAGTTAAAAACTTACTTTAAATAAAATTAATATTTATTGCGAATATTACTGCCTATTAGAATGGGCTAATATTTATTGGGCATTTCTCAGATTGCAAAGAGCCTACATTCATGTTAATGTGATTATTGATGCTCTCTACTGTAAGTAATTCCCACAAGTCTAAGCCTTAATAACCAGCACCAGTTTATAGCTGGCCATTGCCTTGAGTTCACTTTAAGCTCTCATCCTGCCAAGATCTAATCAAGTACAGCGCACATTTTCCTGAAATCAGGTTCAGAGCACGTTTAAATGCCTTTTATTGAAGTTTCAAATAAAACTACCTGTCCGATAAAATTCACAATTACCACTACAGATTAACAAAGGTAGTTTGCAACAGATTGATAACAGGCACTAAAACGTTTTCAATTCCATTGCATTTAAGCTCAATTTCAATTACGATTTCTTGTCCTGGGCAGCTTCTTCAATTGCAACGAAACTCGAGTGTGTGTGTGTGTGTTTCCTTTATTTTTATCTTGTTTAGTTTTTCAATGGGGCAAACTTTCGAAAGGACATCCCGGCCGGCGTTGCTGTGCACTTAATAAAGTTATATTTAAGTATCTGAAGCGTTTCAGAGCCGTGACGGCAACTTGAGATGAGGTCAAGTCCTGGACCCAACACTCGTGCGTCCTTCTCAGCTGATTGATGACGTCGATAAGTTGTTGTAAATTGCACACATGTCCTGTGATGTTCCCGACACCCTGAGCCAGATAAACCTGCAGCATATTTTGCAGTTGCCGTAAATTACGCACAAATTTGCATTCCCTAACCAGAACATTGCTCAAGTCTTATATGGCAAATTCCCCACTCGACTCTCTTTCTTTTTTTTTTGTTTTTTTTTTTTGCCATAACCAACACTGGATAATTATTCTTACGGCATAAACTCACGCAGAGCAGCACAACAACAATCAACTGCACTTGAGACTTGAGCTTAGCGGCTAGCCGCTTAAAAGGAAGGCGGTTGGGAGGGGGGCGTGGCTTTTGGAGCTTTGCAGACTGTTGAACTTCTCCCGTGCTTAATGAGTGCCTCGCCCCAACAGTTGGTATATAACTGTACTTCTGCTTATGAGCAAGTCTTTGGGGCTTGCACAAAAGCCAAAGCAGAAGTCAGACGCAAAACAAATAAAAAAAAAACAATGAAAACAATTAAACTTTGACTGGGCTTTGCAAACATATTTTCTAATGTACTATATAGACCTGTCCAACAAAATAGCTGCAAATAACTTATGGGTGTGTGCGTGTGTGCTCTTTATATACACACATATACGAACTGGAGTGTTTTGACACTTTGTACAAAAAATGCGAGAGTTTGCTTTCCAATATAAAGTTAAAAGTTCATATGATACGTTAGAAAGTTGCCTCCTGCGGTTAACTTGTTTAACGGACTACAAGTTGCATCAACTTAGTTCACAAGTTTTCAGAGGCGTCGGCTTTGCTTTTTGTTAAACAAGAAAACACTTTTTACTAAACTGCAAATGTGGTAGAAGTGCAACTGAATTGTTTAAATAAACACCTTGTTAAATACTCTTATACACGAACTAAATGTAAAATATTGTTAAACTATACAACAATTCAACATTTCACCAACAGTCAACTCTCCACTCAAAGCTCTGACTTAACGAACCGAGCTTTCTTACAAGGGAATCAAGTTTTTAGCCATAAAAAGCTCGAAAGTCTTTCGCAGAGCTTTTCCTTTAAAAAAATAGCAGAGACAAAATATAAGACATGGCGTATGTGCAAAATAGAAGACTTCTACCGGAATGAGAGGACTTTTGCCTAACTTATACAATATAAGACCAGTTGTAAAATTCGAGTACTTTAGGGGCACGCATTAAATATAAGACCAGAATATACTTAATAGAAAGGGAGCTTGACGAAGAAACATAAAATATAAGACTATATATGAAATGTATAAAAATAATTAAATTTGGTAAATTTTGTAAATTATAGAATTTACTGGCGAATATTTCCATTACGGCCAGTCATAGATTTTGTAAATAAAATATTTAGAAGTTTCAAATAGCAAATGTAAAATAACCAATGACCAATTTAGCCGGGTTCCCTTAATTTCCTTAAGCACTTATATTTTATTCTAATTTGTTTACTACCCTACTACAATATAAGTTATTTTATGAGTATAAGTTATTCACACTTATACGTTTTTAAGGTCGAATATATTACCCAAATACATTCGAGCAACGTTTTATACGACATCTGGTATTCGGGTTATTTCTAATATTGCCCAAAAGCTTTATAAGAAGAACTCCGAATTCGAAATCCTTGTATTTGCGTTTGTCGCTTAAAATACAATACAGTTAAATTTGTGTTTCCCATTTTATAGTTGAGGTTGCCATAAATATAACAAACGCAAAATATGCTGTTATATAACTTCTAAAGAGACTCTTAAAAACTCTTAAAAAGAATCAAAGAAGAACAATGCGAAATATATTTTAAATCTAAATAAATTATTAATTTAAATTTATTACATACAATATAAATATAATTTAATTTAGCCTTTATGAGCTCTTTACAAACATTTCTCCAATGATTTAATTTTGCTATTTCTGTCAAATCCAACGCACATAATAATTCATTTTGAAAACCAAAAACGTCAATCATAACAAAGACATATTCTGCTATCGTTGTGCATAACATAAACAAATTAGAAATTACGAGTATGACAGCCCAGCCAAAGAGCCCCCAACGAGCCCCTCCAGCCTCTAAACTATCAACTAACCGACTGAACTAGCAAAATGTTAACAGACCAAGGCTAACAGCAGCAACAGAGGCAACCGCCGCAGGCCGTCGGCCAAAAGGGGGGCGCCGGGGGCAAAAGTTGGCTAAAAACTATAATTTGTGTGTTGCAGACCGCCCTTCGAGCCAGCTCGACAATGGAATAATACACACATGCACAGACAGCCATAGGAGTCTGGTTTTATTATTGTGGCTTCATTTGGTATGTACAAAGAGACCATAAGTGAAAGGGACAGAAATTGCGTGTGTGAGCGAGAGGGCGAGAGGGCGCGAGGGTAGCCGCATCTGAAATGAAAAATCTCCAGCACTCCCCTTGATATATGCATATACTTATATATTGTTGCATATAGACTTGCAAAATATTAGCAAAGAACAAACAGAGAAAACCAAACAAAAACAAAGTCCGGATGCGTATTGCTTGAAAGTCTGGACAACACTTGTGGCTTTTAGGTCACACGCATTTAAGGCATACATGGAGAAAAATTACATGGATTACACATTATTTGTTTGGAATTAAAATATGAAACAACTTAACAATATGGATAAAGCCATAAGCCACATGTGAAAACAATATGCGCTTGTGTGGGACTTTTGTTCGCATTAAGAAAATATATAAACTTAAATTTTATTCATCAATAGCAGGATAATTTTTGCCTCTTTTTAAGATAATTAATATAATTGAAATTTGTTTAATAAATATTCCGCTCATATTTTAATTAACAACAATCATATATTTCAGTTATATATCAAACTATTTTGATTTATGAAATATTCCTTTTATATTAGAAAATAAAATTTGCGTTTAATTGAAAACGTTAACAGCTTTAATTTTAATGTGTAATAAACGACTTGCCAGCTTTTATTTCCTCTAATTTTCTAATTTATCAGAGACCAGATTAATTCGAGGATTAAGTTCCATTCAGCCAGTGTCATTGGGCTCAATTTGTGAAAAGCAGTTTGTCTGAATTTATTTTTATTGTGTGGCCTTTATTTGCCGGCAGTGTATGTGTGTGGGTGCGAAAATGGCCACAGATACAATTTGTGTTACCACCAAGTAAATGTTGACACTTGACATAGACAAATACACATACTCCCGCTCTGCGAGAGAGAACGAGACAGAGAGAGAGTGCGAGAAAACGAAGAGTTGGCAGCTAACCCGTTTGGAGTTTGTTTTATGCTTCCGCACACTTGACATTACGCTCCCGTTGCATATCCTGGCCACCGCCTCATTTTGCCCGTTGTTGTGGTTTATTTGTTTGCGACCGGCGTGGGGGGGCAGTGGGGCGTGGCTGCTGCCAGTTTTGTGCCTTTATTCAATTTCGCTTTGACTCCAACACTATGTAAGTAGTTGGGCACGAGTCCTGGATTTAGGGCAGTCCCTTGTCGTAAGGACGGGCCGGGGGGGTGTGTTGGCAGCGCCTCCCTGGGGCTGTCGGTCGTTCGTGACACTCTGATAGCAAATTATTACAGTCTGATGAGTTCGTCCTGCTGATGAATGTCGGTGGCCAATAAATTATGCTTTGGGCACTGATAAACCAAGACAGAAAAGTAAACTTGGCCCACAGCCTTTGTCTCTCTCTCTCACTCACTCTCTCGCTCTCTATCTTTCCCGCTCAGTTGCTGGCACATAAATTTGTTTGGTTTATTTAAGTTTCTCTGCTGCTTGTTTTGTTAAAAAAAGCGTAAGTTCTGCACTCGAAAGTCGAAGCCTGACTAGGAGATACCCTGTCCCCGCGCTGGCTGTCTCTATATAAGTTATAGTTAGTTTTAGTTTTTTAGTTTTCCGATTTAAATTTAAGTTTAATGTTGGAATTTATCGACTGCAATTTTAGATAAACTTCGCGTCGAACATGACTACGTATATAATTTAATATATATATACTTTTTTGTTGCAAACATGTGCTGCAAACTAATATACCCTATTCTCTGCCCGTTTTCAGGGGGCACAGTGCACAAAATGAAAAGCAAAACTTGTTTGCATGTGCTTAAATGCCACGTGCCACACTGATGTGTTCTTGGGGGCACAAGCTGGGTCCAGACTGCTCGCAGGCAAAAAGACTCGGACAGCAGCTTAAACAACTTTCGTGTGCACAGCGGGGAGTGGGGGAGTGGGGGAGCGGGGGAGGGGGCGAAAACTGTCAATGACATTGCGCTGGGCTGTTCGGGGGAAAGCCAACTTAATTAAACTGCGTTTTAATCGAGGCAAAATGGCAGAGCCGAAAGCCAAATTAACCGCGTGCATAACTCAAATTGCTGCTGGCCCGAGCAACTGAACAATGCGAGGATAATGCCAGACCGCAAATGAGCGCAGCGCCAAACAACTTTTGCGCGTAGCCCCCAAATATTTTCCAAGAAATTAATTACACAGAACGAGTTGAGGCAGCCAGCGCATCATGATTTGGCCCCCCCCTGACACCTGGGCGCCCCCCCCCCCACCCCTCCTCCTTCCCGCTGCTCGCTGGTCGTTTGTTGTGTGTGTGTTTTATGGCCGCCATAGCAGCAGGCCAAAGATATGGGCGCTTGTTACATACCTGTGTATCCTTATTGGCCATATAATGCGCCTCAGCAACTGCTGCTGCTGCTGGTGCTGCATTCCTTTGCCCGGCAGCAACCGCAATCCTTGCAATATAAACTACTTTGCGGTTCAAAGTTGATGCCTGAAACTTTTGCTGAATGCTGCGCGTCTGCAAGTTAATTAAAGTGCTTTA
This sequence comes from Drosophila sordidula, assembly GCA_035047465.1. NCBI lineage: Eukaryota > Metazoa > Arthropoda > Insecta > Diptera > Drosophilidae > Drosophila > Drosophila sordidula. Next base: position 1,965,185 of record JAWNPQ010000090.1, on the reverse strand, counting down.
TAATCTTACCTGCTTACCTGCGCTCCCCCCCCCCCCCCACCCCTCCTCCTCTCCGAGCTTAGCACTCACTCCGCTTCAGCAATCACAGCAGCTCATAGTTTATCTCGAGTTTGTTGACTTTTCGCGGCTTTCAAACGATCTCAACTCGAACACTTTGCATCTTTCCAACAGATAAACGGGAAAAAGAATTTTAAATCCCCTCTATTATCATCGCAACTAATTATTATAATTTGCTTAATGGATTAGTGTGCAGATAACAATAAAATGCAGCAGATGCAACTTAATTTTAATTTTTGCCAAACCAAAGCGAAAAATTAAGTTCAAATTGATTTTCTGGTATTTTTAATAACACACATTTTGTTTTCATGTATGAAAATATTTATTAAAACGCAAAATCATAATAAATTCTTTTCTCAACAAAATCAAATATCGTTAACAAAATAAAGAAAATAATAAATACTCTATTCGATTGGGAAATATTATCTGCCAACTTAGAAAATAGAATTACAGAATATTTAAAATACTTAGTTTCTTGCTTCGAGTGCCTATAAAATGATCCTGATTCAGAGGTGTTAATAGTTATAAGCCACAAAGTAAGCGAGAAGTTGTCCATTTTGTTGCTAATCAACAAGCTGTTGGGCCACAGAAATGTTTTCAATTATGCAAACGAAATGAGTACGAATTCGGCCCCAAGGATGGCCAAGCAACTAAAATGAAAACAATTCACAGAAGCCACGAGTTTGTGTCAAAGGAAGCAGCAGCAGCAGCAGCAACTCCCCCACAGCAACTGTTGTTGCTGGTATATCTCGAACTGGGAGAACTCGACTTTAGCTCATTCAAGCCAGCAACTTTTTTTTTTTGCTCTCTTCGTTCTTTTTTCAACATTTTGTTTTTGCAACAACAAGAACAACAAGCACAGGTCGGGAGGAGGGAGTGTGGCAAGAACTTTACATGAAAATTAAATAAGTAGCAGCTTAAATAACTTGAGGGGCTGCCGGGCAGCAGCTAAGCGGAAGCGTGCGCTGCAGCTCAATGGGAGAGGGGAATGCGGTGGGCTGGCCGCAGTTTATAAACAGGAAAAAAATCAAATATAAAGCATGAATAAGTAAGGGCTATCTAGGGAAAGACGCCACAAGAAAACAGAGCACAAAAGGTCAGCGGAGCTGAGCCAAAGGTGCGAAGTCAGTGCAGGAGGGGGGGTGGGTTGGTTGACAACTTGAAGCACATCACAAGAAGGCACAGCAGGACACGTGTGTGTGTGTGTGTGTGTGTGAGCCAGGTGTGGTCCTTTGGCAGGCACGTGCATTGTTGTCAGTTCTTAACAGTTGGCAGCTTATCTAAATGGCCAGAAGAATTTATGCCATTCAAAACTTTTGATTCCAACAGCTGGCTGTTGTTGTTGTGACAGCTGCTCTGCATTTTGATTTGGGTCGGGTGGTTGTAAAAATATTTATTTAATTTTAACTCCCAATATAAATAGGCACACAGTGTTGCGCAAACACTCACACACACACACACACAAGAACCCGCACACTGCCTTATTATTTGCCTATTTACATTGACAACAAAGCCAAATGTTGTCCAACTGCCAGTAAATCAGCATTCGACGTGCACTTGCACGTTTCGCCAGGCTTTTCGTGGCTTGAGTTGGCCCATCAAAATCTGCTCTCCGGCCCCTATCGATATCTTTGCAATAACCCACCCGGCAATCTGTCCGATAAAAGCAACTCTGACAAATTCTTGTGTCGCCTGTCGGCCATTTATCATTTGCCGGCCAACTGCTGCTGCTAACAAAAAGTCTTATATTCATTACTCGAACCAACTTTACCTCAATCTTTAGCCCAATTTCAATTCCGTTTTGACCAGCACAAGAACTTGAGTTTTTCGTTCAGCGTCAGCAACTTGCTTTTTGCTATCGATACCCTGTTAACCTTTCAAATTTAGTATAGTTGAGCATATTTTTGTGACAGTTTTTTGATTATTTGAAATTGTTTTAAAAGCCAATAGAATAATACAAAATCAATTATCAATCAATCAATCAATCAAAGTAGAAAAGAGACATGAAACTAGTTTTTTTTAATTTTTCTTCAACATAAAAATATAAAAAAAAATATATATAAAAATATAAAATTTTAAAAATTATATTTCAAACATTTATGAGATTATGGCCGTATAAGTAAAAAAAAAAAGTCATTAGAGCTCCTCTTTTGAGATAAGGGTAAATGTTTTTAAAATTCATCAGCAGCTGCAAACATTTTCTAATTCTTTTTCCTATTTCTACTACCAATATCCGTTTACAATTTTCTTGTTTATTGTTTATTTTCTTTACTCCTTGCAATATTTGATTGGGGAAATATTGGCATCGATAGCTTTTCCAGGGCATCCCCCCAACTAGCACTGCGACTTGTTTTTCGCTTCCGCTTCGCTTCACAGCTGCAGATTGTGGTGCCACTTGGGTTGGTGGCCTTTGTCTTTATCACTTTATTTGCTTACCCGCCGCTCAGTGCCCACTGTCAGCTGCAAATTGTCGCATTAAAGTTTGTGTGTTTTTTGTGTGCGGTTAGCTGACAGCGCTTGTGACACAGATGACCTGGCAGATTGTTACCTTTTGGCACAATGCGGCGTATGCGCAATGTGAACAATTTGTAATTGCACAGCTTTGTGGCTTTGCGTTATGTTAATTAACGTTGTTTGTATCGATTGGAATGGAATCAATGTCGCTCATCTCTTTAAAAACCTCAGACATTAACATGAATGTGACAAGGACATGCCATACAAAAGAGAGTCTAAAAAGCATCGAAAGGCATTAATGCAGCTGATGGCAACTCTTGCAACTCATCTAAAATTGCATTTGAAGCTGTGCAACTGTGTGTGTGTGTGTGTGTGTGTGTGGGGTCAGTACTCCAAACAATGCCCAATAACAAAAGGCGGCCACACAAATAACTCACGACAATGCGACTTGAAATGAAGATAGATGCCTGCTGGCATGCACAGTGCTTCCCTCTCCCTCTCTCCCTCTCTCTCTCTCTCTCTCTCTGTGAAGTAGCTGCTGCACATCTCAGCTATGTGACACACTAACTGCATGAGTGAGTGCATTGCATGAATGCCTGACTGACTCGCTGACGGGCTGGCTGACTCGTCTTGCCTCTGTCCGCTGTCCGCCAATGGGAGCCCAGTTATTGTGCGTGACATCAAATGAATTGTTGTTTATTTGTCTCGTTTTGTGTGGCCCACACACGCACTCACCCTGACAAATAGCTGACGTTATATTTCAAGCCATTTAACTGCCGCCGCGTTTTATGCAACACTAAATTGAAATAAAGGACTCGCTGGAACTGCAAATCGTATGTGGAGCGAGGCAGAGCATTGAACCTTGAATACGGTTGCAAACACCGGTCGGCATAATTGTCACGCTGATTAACACTCGAACGCGACAAGTTCACGACAATTAATTAACAGCCGCACTTTGCAATCGCCAAGTTTGCCGAGAAAGAATGCCAAAACCACTTCAGCCAGCACAGCCAGACTAGGCGGCAGGAGCCTAGTTTCAAGGCAAGTCGCAGGACCTCGACGACGAATCAGAGCTGGTACGTGACAATGGCGAAATTTATGCGATTTCTAGCATAATGAGGCGAACAAAAAAAAAGGAAGACAAGTAAGAGCATTTATCTTTGGCAAGCTGAAGATTAAATACCCTTGCAGAGATAGAGTATATGTGTGTCACATTTAAAGAGCCATCCACAAGTTTTTAGTTTTGCAGGCATTATTATATATACAATAACTTGAAATAAACTGTATATAATATAATATATAATATATATATGTTAAGGTTAGAGTGTAAAAATATTGCTGGCGAAAAGAGCAAAAGGCAGCATACCAAAGCTTAACGAATAAGCCTTTAAAATGCGGCAAACGTCAATTTAAACAAGAAAAACGCGCCTGCCTGATATGCTTGATAGGCAGATACCCTGTGGCACATTTTTTACATATGTTGGCGCCCAACGTGTGGCTGGATGAAAGCGTTCAGTCATGCAAAATAATGTAAATAATCTCAATAAATTTTAAAGCATTGCGAATACATATTCGACTGGCATATACCCTGTGGCCAGCTCCAGTTCATTGATTTGTTGATTTTTATACCCCACTTTAAGCAATCTCTTAAGTACAGGGTGTACTTTTCAAATGAGGCAGTAAAGCGACCCAAGCACACATACGCACCCACACACACATTCGCATATTTATGCAAATGCAATCTCTTGGATTTTGGCTGTCGGTTATTTTTCAGCATAATTTTGAAGTGCTTTACATAAACCGGGCAAACATCATGTAAATATGCGATGGATGCCAGCAAAATGCAAATGTGTTGCATCAAACAAAATGATAGGGTGTCTGTGTGTGTGTGTGTGTGGGTTTGCTGCATTTGCGCCCATGCGTATCAAAATGCATATACAAAATATTTATGCTAATATTTTGGCAGCCAAAAACTGTAACAATAGGAATTCGCACTGTGCCTTTGTTGCAATTGTTTCTGCTGGCCAAATTTCACTTTTCGGCCAGGTTAATGCTATGTTGCCTTTAGTCCGCTTTAATTAGCCAACTAGCAAAAATAGTAGGCATTAATTATTGCAGCCTGTCGCAGCCAATAATTGAGTTGAATAAAGAGCACCAAAAATTGTTTAGCTGCAAACAAAGTTCAGGCTTTAATGCCTGATGCGCTACAAAAACGTTGCTTTGTTATATTTTAAATATTTAATAATGTGTTGTAGGAATTTTTGAAATGTATTTTAAAGAAGAAAATTAATAAAGGGTCAAAAATTTTTATCTATTATAATTTTGAAAAAAGCTAAACCAAGTTTCAGGAAGAGTGTTTTTTTTTCTTTGTCAATATTATCAATATTAAATTTTTCTTTTTAAATATAATAAAATTGTATATAGACAAACTCCCATTTTTGCACATATTTCAATATTTAAATATTTAAATTTTTGTGAAATTTATCAGTGAACGCCATACAATATTTTTAACGGGTTGGAAAAGTAAACACCTAAAGAAACTGTTACGCAATTTTGTGCTATCGATTTGAATACTTTGCTAGGCAATTTTGCACAAGACTTTTGCATTGCTCAACACTTAATGAATCAGGTGCCCGTAAAGTGCAAATCCTCTTGATTCACCTTCATTATTCGTCGCTCAACACTGACTTAGCATTTTCAACCTAGTTTTTGACAAAATTTGCCGCTGAATGGAACTGCAGCAAACCTCGACTGTCGCCCCCTTTCTAACCGTTCTTTCGCCCACTCTCGCTGGGGAAATGTCAGCGTGTCCAGCGACCAACACGTCGCATGCATAAATGCAACTTTTGCCCCGCACATGAATGCATCATTGTTGTTGCTGTTGTTATTGCTGTTGTTGTTGCTGGTGTTGTTACTGCTGCTGTTGCTGATGTTGGCATTGCAGCTGAAGTTACTGTCATGTCCGTTCTTGCCGAGCAGAACGATATTTTAGCTTCATGTATACACGGCCAGCAACAGCAACAGCAACAGCAACAGCAGCAACAACTTCAGCAGCAGCACTTTGTTGTTTACTCGTATAATGTCAGCAGCCTGTGCTGGTCATGTGTTTGCACATGTTTGTTGTCGTTGTTGTTGTCAACATGTTGTCCCCCAAACTGGACACACTTGAACGTACTCCGCCATTCTGGTCAGCCCGATCACTTAGCAGGAGCAACAGCAGCAACAGCAGCAGCAACAACCACAGCAGCGATTACTGGCAACATAAAACACATTAAACATGCCATAAACTCCTAAACCAGGCGCCCATTAGAAGCAGCTGGCAATGAAGATGCTTTCGAAGATACGTAAGAAGATAATACTTGTGCCATTTAGTCACCGTTCGGCTGGATTAAAACAAACGGATGGGGTTTGGTTGGAGGGAGAAAGTAGGTAAAGGATTTAATGGCAATGTGCGTATGCTTAGTTAACTTAATTCCAATCATTTCTCACTGGATGCCAGATATCTGTCGTATCTGTCGTATTGAATACTTATCACTTTTTTATTTGTAATAATTGCATTTATAATGCAAATTTTTAAAAATGTTAGAAAAAAATCATATTTCTTCGTTCAAATATCTATTGTTTTACATTTATTTCTTTCACATCCTGAACATGAAAGCAAAACGTTGAACCTAATTTCTAGGGTGACCATATTGTGCGCTATGATCTTTTATCTTATAATCCTCTTGTGCTTTTTCCCCTATTAATTTCACCTCTGAGCAGATGGGTCGCATTAGGCAATTCTAGGGTGACCATTCGTATATTCTTTTTAAAGCTCTCTTGATGTTTTCCTATTACTTTTCTATTCCATATTTTTAGGGTGACCATTCGTTGACCTTTCTTTCCTGGTTTTTTCACTTCCCAACACTGTGCGACTTAATTTATATAAATAGACGGGCAGCTCTTTTACTCTAGGGTGACCATTCCTGCATAAAAAAACTCGCATATTACAATATCAGTCAAATTGCTTTTGAAGGCTAAATTTATATGAATGAATGAACTTATGAATTTATGGCCATTCGTTCATAACATAACTCGCATATAGCCACATCAGTCAAATTTCAATTCTAGGGTGACCATTCGTATATTCTTTTTAAAGCTCTCCTGACGTTTTCCTATTACTTTTCTATTCCATATTTTTAGGGTGACCATTCGTTGGTCTTTCTTTCCTGGTTTTTGCACTTCCCATCACTGTGCGACTTAATTTCTATAAATAGACGGGCAGCTCTTTAACTCTAGGGTGACCATTCCTGCATAAAAAAACTCGCATATAGCCATATCAGTCAAATTTCTTTTGAAGGCATGTATTTATAAATCTATTGAGTAATTTGTGTACATTTTGCAACTATCCGAAAGTGCCTGAACTCTGTTTTCCACCCACACCTGTGTCGCTTGGGAAAGTTGCACTACTCGCTTGGAAAATCGAAATTAGAAAAACCATTTACCCAATGTCTTCTCGCTCGTTCTACATTTGTTGGCTCTGCTCTGTCTGCACCATTCCCCGCGTTCAGCGCTCTAGTTTACTCCTCCGCCACTTGATGCATCATCCGATGCATCTGAACTCATATTGAGCATATATGTGGGGTCACTGGGATAATATTGCTGGAGCATGTGTTTGTGTGTAATTTACATGGCTGGCAGCTCGTGGAGGTCGTTGGGCTGTCAGTTGAAAAAATTGTGCAGTTTCGCTTGTTGGAATGCATAGAAAACTTTTATGGCAGGCAGCGCGGGACGGAACGGCGGCGGCACGGGATGGAACAGGGGCAGGCTGGGCAACCTTCAAAACAGTTGCGTGCGTTTTTCAATTTTTGGGCCAGAAGAGACGCGCTGATGCCACGCCCTCAGCTGCACAAAATTTCACCGCATGACATTCATCACGGCAAAACCGAAAAGCGGCCGCCACGCCCCCCACTTCCGCACTCTGCAGTGTTGGTAAATGTTGGCAGTGGGGCGGGCTGTGGGTGGCTGCGGGTGTCACTGGTTTTTGTTAGCTTTAGATATTTGGGTTTGTTTTTCCACTCACAGCGTAAGAGCTGTGCATGTGTGTGTGTGTGTGTGTGTGTGTAGCCAAAACAAACAGTGCACAATTTATGTCGTCTCATAAATTTGTAGCATAATTCTGACGATGCTGCAGCCGCCACTTGAAAATGTTTGGCTGCAATTTTGCCTTTTGGCCAAGCGAACGAGCCAAGACCACCTCACCCCGCCTCTACCGGGCACATTCCCAGTGGGCGAGCCCGTTTGGCCTTTGAGCTTTTGGCCCCAGTAAACTCTCTCGCTCTTGCCCTTTGTCTGACTTCCCATTACTCCCCTGCTCCCCTGCTCCCCCGCTCGCACGTTGTGTTTGTTGGGCTAACGAACCGCGTGAATGCAATTTCTTGGCTTTCGGGGGGTTTTATTCTTTTTTTTCACGTTTTTATCTCTTGCCTTTGGCTAGCTAACTTCAAATATTTGGGCCTGCAAAATGCTTAAACTCAACTTTGGAGTTTTTGGGAGCTCTGAGGAATGATCACATTTCATATGCAATATTGCCTTTTGATAAACAAAATATACAACACCTCCATTCAGAACTTTTAGTGAGAAAAAAAAAATGTATACAATTAATATTTTTTGTGGTTCTTAATTTAATTTTAAAAAGGGCAACACTTTTGAATTTAAAAATATCCCATTTGCTTTTAATTGTAATAAATTTGACAATTTTTTATTCAGTTAATATTCAATAGTATTTAATTTAATTCCTAGTTTAGGTAAATACTTTAACAAAAATATTTAAATTTTAATCACAATTTTTTATTTTATTTAAAACAATCTCAGCTTTTATATAACCTTATTCTAGCTCAACATGTTATATACAAAATATGAAATGAAGAACACAAAGTTTATTTATTAGTGTTTAGACCAGTTTGCCATAACTTTTAGCTAGCATATTAAAAGTCATGAGCTCCAGCAAAATCTGTATTCAAGCAAAGAGAAGAAAAAAGCGAAATAAATTCAAAAGAGATTTTAAAAGCAAGCCACATAAGCGAACACACACCGAGCAGACTCTAAACTAGCGCAATTCCTTTGAGCATATTATTATGATTATTTCACGACCCCGTTACGACTTTACCTCTAAGTTAGCCTCAGGTGCTGGTGGAGCGAACAGTAGCTAAGCCAAAAAGTGTACCTCGAATTCGTTCGCTGTCACGCGCTTGTGGTTTTTGTTGTTGTTGGGCGGCGCCTCCCACTGTGGCTCATGCATATGCATAAGTGAGCAGTATTTGAGTGGCAGCAGCCAGTGCAAAGTCACAGTCACAGTCACAGTCACAGCTGCCATACGCTGCGTATGCGCAATCTGGCCTTGTTGGGCTTAGGGCACTCGGGCTTACCCTAATGCCAGCTAAGCGCATTATGGCTCTAAGTTGACTTTTGCCAAGACATTTCGCACATTTCAAGCATTTTGGCCACTTCGCACACTGCTAACTTTCACTAATTGATTTATTAGACGCACGCCAAGTGAATCCAATCCCGGAATCCTGTTGCAATTTCCCAGCTGATTACGCTGCCCGGGCTCCGCTGCACGGCGAATAATTGATGATGGTCACTGGAACTGTTATGGATTAGTTTTCGCTTCATTTTGCACATTTGCCGGCTGCCCTGACACTGACAGCTATCTATTAATATTCATAAAGTTCACTTTTAACTTGCTGACAGCGATTGGGGAACGCCTGTCCCCAACTTTTGCATTCAAATCTCATTCTGTTCGCTCCGAATGTGATACGCATAATTGTGGTAAAGTTGCAATTGACACTTGCCTTCTGGCTGACGAGTTTGGTCAATTGCTGCGAGTCAGCCAATAGAATAAATGACATAGCTGACAAAGCCACATCGTTGCACAGTCAAGCCGCAAAAGCTGGTGGTTATTATTTTTTAACAATTTAATTGAATTGAGGAATTCAGGAAATATAATTTAAATTAAATCTTGAGGAAAAAGCACAAGCAATTTAAATCAATTGAGTTTTAGACCAGCAAACTAGCTTAATAATTAAATATAAGCTTTGCATATTTGATTATGAGAAGTTTTAAAATGTTGCTTTCATCTAGAACGATTTCCGGCTTTCAAGCTGAAACTAATCCAAGGCTAGCCGAGAACAATGACAATTTCAAAACTCTGACCCATGGCAAATTAACTAAAACGATTCGAAAGACAAAGCTAAGAACGGTGGTAACCCTGGCAATTACTCTTGTGGCAGGATGCTTACGACGGCCGGATGCCCCGACCCCATAACACGCAGCTTAGCCATAAAAGTAAAAGCCTCGCTCATGTCTGAGTGGCCGGGGGTAGACACCCGGGGTGGCCGTCGCCTAGTTGACTTGCAAAATAGTTTAAATTTGAGCTACCCGAAACTTGGCCGAGCCCGTGCAAGACAAAGCAACGACAAAGCCAAGTGGGCGTATACTTGATATGCAGACCGGCGCGCAATTTGACCTACATGCATGCGAAATGTTGTTTGTAAGCCCAGCCAAATAGGTAGAGCGGACGAATTTTAATAATTCACTGCATACATTAAGCACTCACGAGCCAAGAATAAAACTAAAATTTCGTTTATGCCATTTTTAGACGCAGTTTTTTTTTTTGGCATTTTTGTTTCTTCTTTTATTGAATTTACATTTGCCATACGACTGTGCTATTAATTCGCAGCTTAAAAATATTGTGATATTTGAGGCGGCTTGCGGACGCTTAAGCTTTGCCATTCATTTGGATTTTGGCTAGTGCCGCTTGGTCAGCAGATTTTTGTTTTTTTTACGTTTCGTAGACCACAAAGAAATTGCTTTAAATTCATTTTATGGGCGAGCCATTAAAAATAAAATCATCCAGCATGTGTGTCAGGCTGGGGGCAGCACACGAAATGTTTATGATGTTGCGCATACGCCACGTGCGCTACTTGAGGAATTTCGATGATGACCTCGAGGTGAAAGTTTGTTAGGGGGCGTTGGCCTGCTGCCTAAGGCTAACAGAAATCACGCATACGCCACGTTAAACGCAGTAAAACACACATTTCGGCATTGAAAACTTTGTTCATTTATATGCTTATTAAATATATGCCTGGTTGCTCCAAAAAAGTGAAAGCTTAAGGGATATACAACAGTCAGATATCCCTTTAATAGTGTGTAATAAAATGTTTTCATAATTCCCATTACTGTTTAGAATTCTGGTGTGTTTTGAATAAATGATAATGCCATAATTTCAAGATATGCCCATGATTGATTTCATTTACATCTATTTATCGCATACATATTTTGGCGCCCAACGTGGGTCACAGTTCGTGAGCACGCCGATACCTGAAAAAAATTCCCAATGTAGCCATTAAATGCTTCAATGCAGGAAAAAATATCCAGCTCTCGCCTAGTGCTGGAAAAATCATCAAAATAGAAATTGTTGATTTTTCGTTTCGTTGCGCATACTAACGAGCTTAAAAAATCTTAAACCCAACGCACACACACACACACCCCATCTACGGCCATGGCACCTCTTATACGCACACATTAATGTGAAAAACCCAACCCGTGACACATTTTCCCATCGCTTTCGATTTCATTTTGCATTTTTCAGAGCTCGTTTCTTGTGCTCGTTGGTTGCTTTTTTCTCACTCTTTTTTTTGTCACCAACTGGCGGCACTTGTAATTTCCGCTGTGGGTGTTTTCGCTTTTTGTTGCGCCGAAACCCTTTTTTATGTTTTCGCCCTTTACATTCAGATCCCACCAGCCATTAAACCCTTTTTGTTGCCATTGCCGCTGCCTGCTGCCGATGTTGACTGCCTGCTAAACTGCTAAATGTCGCATAATTATCGTATTTTACTTGACATTTTTTGGAGCTTGTCTCATTATGCCGAATTGTCTGCCTGCTTTTCGACTGGCTCTGTTTTTCCACATTCTGTGGGCCTTTTTGGTAGCATTGGCAACATTAAATGAAATGGCTTTTTATTAATTTCGGCATGTTTCATACTTTTATGTGTGTGTAGTTCCTTTTATGGAGGAGGACCTTAACCAAGCACTGAACCTAATTTCAAATGTTCCGCATGACTGTGCCCGATGGTTTTGAATAGATTAACGGAAGCAAGCGTATATATACGGAATGGGTATTGTTTTTGGTATATTCTGTAAAATGGGCGCAAAAGTTTATAAAGCTGAGTTTTTGGTGCATTTATGTGAGAAATGAAATTGGCACGTTTTTATGATTTGTGTTGAAAAGTAATGTGAAATCTCTTACAAATTATGCTGCTTTATTTAATTTGAATTTTAAAGTAGTTTGCATTAACCGAAGGTTAACTGTTTATAATCCAAAAAATATATTAAAATATGCACAATTTAAATGTAAAACAATGCAAATCAAATTGAATTCTCGGCACACAAGTTTGACTAGACAATGCCCTCTTAACCGCTTTGGCTGAAGAGAAACTGAATCTTATATCAATTATCCACACGGGGGGCAGCAACAATGGCCAGCTGGCACTCGTTAACTATGTGAAATGGCCAAAAACTTTTGGCCGAGGAGGCCGCACTAAAGTGCAATTAAAGCGCACAATAACAATTAAAATCATTTAAGCCGTTGTGAAGCCAACTTTCAACTGACTGCACATCTCTATATGTGCAGGGACAACTATCAATTTGTGTGTGTGTGCGTGTGTGTGTGTGCAAGTGCAATAACCATAAACTATCCGCACAAACTTGCCCGACGCGACAACGTTAAGTGTAAAAGCTGAAGACCGCAAAAACTTTTCAAAGTTCCCAACACTAATCGTTGTACAAGGCACACACAAATGCTCACAGTGTGACCGAAGCGAACTTTTTAGGTGTTGAGCAATGCGCAAAAAACTAACAAAAATACAACACAGTTGTTTTTTCTTGTTGTTTGCGGCCAACATTATTTGTTGGCCCAAGTGCAGCGAGTACAATTTGGGTAGCCTGTCTTTTGGGTCTTTTTCTTCTCCCTTTGTTTTTTCGGCGCCAGCCTTGAGACAGCCGCCAACTCAATCCCCTTCTGGGCCCCACTCCTCCTGTGGCCCGCCCTTCGGCCAGCTGATGTTTATGTCATGGCTTTTTATGAGCCAACACGCCAAAAGCAACATTTTATTATTTTGTTACATTTTATTTCCGTTTTAAAGTTTGTTGCCTTTGTTTTTTATATCCTGCCCCGCAGAGCCTAAGTCGCGCAGAGTGCTTCTCTTATGCTTCCTGTTTTCTTTAGTTCTTGTTTGGTTTCGCAAGTTATTGTTTCTTGGCTTTCTTGCTGTCGTCCCGTTTGCTATCTTCGCATTCGCAGGGCTTGTGTCCTTTTGCCGGACCCTCTTTCTAAACGTTTTTATTGTTTCATAAATACTTAATATGTGTCGTAATTACTTTTAAGGATCTTATCAATGCTATACTGCCCCTTGCACACGCCTACTTTAATTGCCTCTGTGTTTGCAACTTGAACATGTGAACAATTCCGATGATACAAAGGGGGCCGCTCTGTGGTTAAACACAAAATGGCCCAGCCTGACCCACAAAAAAAAAACATATGTTGGCCACGTTTGCTGGCGACCAATATGGCCCTGGCCAGGGACAAAGGCTTGGCAATAGCTGTGTGAATTTAATTGCAATTTAACTGACGAGAATTTGTGGTAGCCACAATCAAGTTGCGGTTGCCGCTGGCCAGCTGTATTATTGCTCCTCTTCACTTTAAAGGCGTCGTTTTTATCAGTGTAAGTATCTTTGGGGAAATTGCCACTTAACAGCTTCTGCAAACAAACTTATTGCAGTACTTTTATATTTTGTAGATAAAATAGGGATTATAAATCAGCTGAAGAGCATTTAAATCAAAGGAGTATAAATCATTATTTTTCTAATAGAGAAAGACTGCGATTACCCACACCTATTTGTGTTTTAACAGAGGGTATCCTCTAGTCAAACACCTTACCACATTTTTGTTAATTGAAATTAACTATGGCCATATACAAAATAGACTAAGATCTCTATCAGAAATTTAGTTGGCAAGAAAATGTTATTTTCCAATAATTTTTCATTGCTCAATATACACATACATAACCCTCCCCCCCCCCTCCACCCTCGCACTTGTAAAGTTTGCCAAGCCATTGCCAACAATTGTCACAATGAATTATGAGGCGCTTCAGAAGTAACAAGTTCGCAAAAACCCAATAAAAGTCAACATAATAACGAGCAAGTGTAAAGCATTGCAATGTCCACATTCTAATCCACAAAAAGAGGAAGACGAAGAATATGGAGTACAACAAAAGCTAGAGCCACGTAGTGTTCGTGCTGAGTGCAATAAATGTGTGCAATAAGCTAACAATATACAAAAGGCGACAAATGCCAAACGAAAGGAAGCAGCAGAAGTAAAGGCGGTAGTTGCCGAGGCAGAAGAAGCAGCAGAAGACACGACCAAGTTCCATATATATGAATTGTAAAAAGTGGCCAAATAAAAGCCATAAATCGACAGACAATGCACCGCACAGCACAAACAGCATCAAGCAATGCCAGATGGTGTGTGCGAGTGTGTGTGTGTGCGTGTGTGTGTGGAATACAATAAAAATACAAGTCAGTGCAATGGCAATTGCATGTCGAAAACGAAATGGCCACACTGCTGATCCTGACCCTTGACTCCTCCCCACTTCACAATCAATTAGGGATGTGCCGAACAACACGCACAATACGAAAAGATTATAATTAATGCAAATTACCCTAAAAACAGTAGGCTAAAAAATTATAGACAATGCAATTTCAAAATTAAATCGTTTTAATATTTGCAGCTAGTCAAATAAGTTTGATTAATTTATTTATATATTTTATTGTATATTTTAGCATTCTCAATGATTAATTTATTTTTGAATATTATTATTATATATTTCAAATTTTAATTTTAATATCTGCTGATTTATTTATTCTTTTATTGCTCTTAATTAATTTATTACTTGCCCTTATACTTAAACAAATTTTTATTTCGCATCTTCTTTTAATTAGCCATATTAATTATAGTTTTTTCTAAAGCTATTACCTGCAACGTCTATCAAAATATGCAGCTAACAAGAAGTAACTGTATTTCTACACCTATACCTATAGATCTTTAACTTTTCCCTATACCCATTGCTTATATTTTCATGTAATCGTTTTCAACACAAAGAGCCAAGAAAACATTTTTGTAATACATTTATTGCCGTGTCACGCGCGCTTCTCTAGACACGAAAAACACACACTTCACAAATTGTTGCAGTTGAACTTGTGAAGGGTGAAGAGTGCCGTTCGGCGTGGGGAGTGACAGGAGAGTATTATACACTTACTCGCCAATCCCACGGACACTGCTCGAGCGTCGTCGTCGAACAGTTTTCGAGTGCTGTGTTGTGCAGTGTCCATTCATCTCGTTTTTAATAAAATTGCAGCAGCGACTCAAGTCAAGTCTGCTGAGTCCTGAGTCCTGAGTCCTGCGCTAAGCGCACTCGACTGTATTGCTTAGGTGGGCGTGGCAGAAAACAGCATAGACCAGCTAAAGTCTGCCACATGCCAATAACAGCAGCAACGGGCAGCAGCAGCAACAACAACAATGCGGACAGAACACCATCTGAACTGGGTTGAGGGACGAGAGCGGAGGATGGGGGAGGGAAAACACCACTTGACCACATTTAAAAAGAGTTATGAATATTGCAGTAAAGTCTGTGTGTGTGTGTGTGCGTGTTTGTGTCTGTGGCATAGAAATTGTTATTTTTCTTATTTATTTCAATTTATGAGATTTTTATATGCGCACTTTTGTGGCTGTCGTCTTATGGATGTGGGCGAGTATGAGTATATTGCTTTCTAAACGAAGTTTAGCCTCAACAGATGAGCTTTCCATTTTCAGGTTCTTTTTTTGGGGGGAATACAAAAATGAAATTATTAAATGTTGTATGAGATTCGTTTGGGTTGATTTCAATCAAAAACATTGGTAAACATTTCGGCTTATGTAAAGATATTGTGGAATGTTAAGGTCGAATGTTATAGTTAACATTGAAGTTAACAGAAGAAGTTTTTAAAATGTTGCAGCTATACAAACACTTTGCAGAAATCTCCTCGTTTTTCAAATCTTTCTGTAATTACTTGATAATAGAGTTTTCTGTAGAAAAGCAAAAAAGTCAAACACTTATCATTTTATTTTTGTTACGCTCCGTAATCGTTATGAAACAGTAATAAGTGCTCCAAAGCGCAAATATGGCAAGAGAAGAAAAATACAATTATTTACCGATTAAAAGCGCTCTCAGAAAAAAATACCTTTGAAATTATCGCGCTCATACGGAAGGTGGCACAGATCCACTCACAGATTGGAAAAGCAACTGCGAATGTCACTAATTCAATTTCGCAGACCACGCAAAAGACCAAAAAAAATAAAATAAAATACGAGAAAAGCAGCAAAAAAACAGCAAGTGAAAAAGGAAAAAGGAAAAGGAACTTAAAGTGACTGCAACTCGGTCACGAACTGCCATAAAAAGCGCAAAGAAGAATCAAGGCAAAAAAAAAACTTAAAAAAAGGATGAAAGCGAGTGTGGACGAGTGTGAAGAGTTGGTGTGTGTGTGTGGGGGGGTGTGTGGGGGGCGGAGGTGCTATCCAGTGTATTGGAGTTGATATTTGCGCATCAGTGCGCACATTGAACTGTCAATGGCAGGCGACAGGCGACCGGCGGGCGAAAGGGGCGGGGCGGGGCGGGCGGGCCATTGCCAATTTATCAATTGCAGCGCTGCATTGGGCCAATGGAGACTGCACTAATGCAGCCATTGCTATTTGACCTGGCACTTCTTCTATGGCTGCCTCTTCTTATTTCAGCGGAGCCTCGTCATGTGCGTGTTGAAAAAGTAATTACATCGCTGACTGGCCCTATAAATAAGCTTGCCTTGAATTTTATTGCGACTTTAAAGTGTCATTTGGGGCATAAATTCACGGGCAGAGCGCTTGTGCGTACCCTGTAAACAACAAATTATGCAAATGGAGTATTATAAATTTTTTTTTTTTTTTAATTTTAAGATCTGACTTCCTTAGGAAAAATGTGTTGCAATATAAAATATAAATCTTAATAGCATTTGCTTCCGATTGTCTAATTTTTAACAGATAGTTAAAGTATTCAGTGTTGGTCTTGAAGTTGTAAAAATAAAAAAAAATATAAATACAAAATCAAATTTGTCAAAATGATATCAAACATCATGTTTAAACGGTTTCCCTATTTGACAAATAATTTTATGTAGTAGATTCTAGATTCGTACACTTATTATTTCTTTGTGCCTATAATATCACTATAATTGAATTTTCAAATAACTTGGCCAACAACAGGATGGAAAATTTTAAAAATATATGAATTATATAACATATTTTATTTTATATATTTTTTAGTATATTACGTAGCGTCTCGTAGTCGAGTAAGCTCAACTACTGCAGTTGGTACATTTTATTCTTAGTCTGTTTTCATCTGCTGGCTGTTCAGGCTGCATAAATCAAGGCAAATGAATGCTATTTAGTTGATGGCTCAGGCCAGGAAATGCGCCGCTTAGCCAAACACACACACAGACACACACAGACGCACACACAGACGCATATAACTGCTGGAAAAGTTAGTTGTAGCCTGGCTGAACAGTTACAAATGCAGTTGGTTTGGCATTTTCCACATGCATTTCTCAAAAGGCAGCGGAAACCACGCCAAAAGCAGGCAAAACTCTGGCAGCATCAACAAGCGATGTTGCCACATCTTAAGATGTATTGCATTAGTCTGTGACCTGCAGCACAGAGACATAAACAGGCGCACACACACACACACACATCGGATGTGTGTGTGTGTGTGCGTGTTGGGGCACTTCCGTTTGATATTAGCCCCGCACTTAGATGCGTTTAGTCAACAGCTAGGAACATGGCGCAAAACTTGAACAGCTCCGTATTTTCGGTACCTAATGCATTTCTGCGGTTGCTGCCAGCAGCCAAACAAGCGAGACGAGACTCGGAGACGGAGACGGCCAGACTGTCAGACAGTGGGACTGGCGTTGCCAGCCTTTTCTTTGTTGCCCCAAGTTGTGCCTCCGGTGGGGGGCAACTCATGTTCTGGCCATCGACATCGACAGCGACTGCATTTGCAGCATATTTTGCATATTTGTGGCACTGCTCATAAATTCAGCCTGGCAATGTATCGCATCAGCAGCAGCAGCAGTAGCAGCTGTGCCTGCTTGCGAAGTTGTTGCATGCCTCTGATATTTTGTGCTGGCATGCAGCACTTGCCACTGCCACTGATAAGGTTAAGCGGCATGCCAAATGATTTGTGCACTCACATCTAATGGCATGGCTTGAGGCGCAGATAGCTGGCTAAGACTCGGCATGGCTTATGCAATAAGCCAGCAACCAGAAGCGTTCTCAATTACGAGGTCAACAACTTATTTCAACTTGTTATTCGTATTTTTAGCTATTGTTTGCTTTGACCTTAAATTCAAAAATAAAATTAAATGAAAATCTTCAACGTTTAAATTCAAAATTGAAGCTTACAAAACATATTTAAAATTGAATTTATTTAGCTAAACTAAAAAACTTTGCGACAAAAAAGTTTCCCGCATGGAAATTGATTAGTAAACTTTAGTCTCTTTTAATCCAACAGAAAACAGTTTCAAATTGAATTTGTATAAACCAGGATATTTGAAATTATTTATTAAATTGTTGAAATGTCCTTACCTAGATTAAGAATATTGTGTTGATAAATAAAAATAATAAACTAAGCCAAAAAATAATTATAAGAAAAAAAACTATTTTGTGGAAATCGTCATCGCTAAATTGAAATGTCGAATCTGTTTTCATTTGCATAATTGGCAACTGATTTCAACTGTTTATTATAATCCCACTCATTCCGTTATTATTTGTTTCTCTCTTTTGCAGGTAAGTGACGCTAACTTTTCGACTTTGCCGTAAGTAAAACATTTATTTTACCTTTGTTTGCACAATCTGGTTAAATGTCAATAACGGTAAATGCCCAATGTAAATAAGCCCATTTTATTCATTTACCATATTTTTTAGTTAGGTTTTCACAAAAGTTACAAAACTAAGTAAATACACAAACGTCAATAAACAGCTATTTTAACTAAAGTAAATACAATTTTTTTAATATGAAATATGCACATATTTTGCGCAGAGTCAACAAAGCGCAGTTAAACGATAAACATAAATACTTAACCGCGCCCAGAAGCCAAAAAAATTTCATTAAAACATAATAAAAAAAAATGATAGAAAAATGTGTAATCTACTTTAAAGCGCCGTCAATTCAATTGATGCGAAAATTTCACTTGGGCTCCATGGGAAAGCATTAAAAATTACATTTAAAGTGTGTGTGAACACCGTGTGGGCGTGTGTATGCGTGTGTGTGTGTGTGTGTGTGTGTGTGTGTGTGTGTGCGTGTGTGTGTGTTTGTCTGCGAATGCTTTCAACTTTCGACAAGCTAGCAAAGGCATGCTGAATATTTTTTTGTAAACTTCTTTCTGCCACGTTGCAGCAGATCCTTTGCCAGGATATGCCACATCCATATATGCATACCTTTGACAACGCAACATTTCACAGGTGGGGGGAAAAGGACGAGCTTGCGGACAGTGACAGCTTTGTTTTATTAATAACAAAATATTAACAAGGCAAGCTCCGCTGGGCATCAAGTAAATGGCTTAAATCAATTGTCAAATTTGTCCATGCATTAAAGAGAGTGTTCAAAAATGAAGCAAAATATATTATATATATTTTTTATCTAAGTCGGTGCTCACTCAGTTCATCAAGACAAAGTTTTAACATATATATTTAATTATTATTATTTTACACTTCACGAAAAATTGAGTTTTGAGAATTTTATGGCAGTGGAAATATTAAACCTGTCTAGGAAAACCAAAAATAAATGTTTTAGGTATATAAAATAATAAAAAAATAAGCCAGTTATTAGTTACTATTGATTAGTCGTAAAAAACTTGTTTAAATCTTATTGAATAAGGACAACTGCTGCATTAATTGAAAGCCACATACAAATCATGGCGCAAATCGATGATTTGTTGCCCGCATCAATTTATGATAAATAATACTAAAAAACTTTGTAGAGGTTGGGTTCGTAATGGGCTGGGTTCGCCTAAGCTGACTTGAATTATGTGAATGCACATAACATAAGCTGGCAGTTAACAGGCAAAGAGCGCGACAGTAAGAGAGCTTAACAGGCAGCTGCTTAACAGTGTGAGAGCAGCACAGCGAACAGAGCAAAGAGCAAGTGTACGAAATGTTAGCTTGTTAAGAGCATAAAATTGGAAATGTTAACTGCGAGTTAAAACACAGTGTTAACATAATGCAAACTTACTATTGCAATAGTTTGCATAAAATGCTTATTATTTTTAATAAGCAACAAAATAACAACATTTTTAAAAATTAAATAAAGGAATTAAGAAGTAGACTACTTTAAAATTAATCTTGCTTTACTTGTTAATACATTTTTAGCAACTCAACTAAAATTGGACTTGTTGAGTTGAGTAGCCCAACAGAGTTTAACAGTCGCCGGCTACCTGAGTTGAAAGAGCAAATTTCCCTCTGTTGATGCCGGCACAAATGCCAAGTGCAGTCAGTTGGACAACCTACTAACCTACTGAGCGCATTTAACAGTGCAGAAATTAAGAGCAGCAGTCTTTATCTTGCCCGCTTATCACATTAGCTGTAAAGCCTGGCCAGGCAATAACAGTAGCTGCTGCTGTTAAGGCTTATGTTAGCGTTCCATCTGCTGTACAGCATCCTAGCGTCTGCTGCTGCGACTGCGACTGCGGCCGCTGTCGCTGCCAAGCCAGTTAGTACATTTTGAGCTGTTGACGGCGGTGCGCGCGTTCTCGGCTGCTGTGGAGTCAACGTCGACAGAGATTTCGAGTCTAGTTTTAACAGAATTTGAGTTGATGTGATCAATGCCTCGTGTCGCGCGCTGAGTGCATGAAAGATTACACCCGAATGTAAAATTGAATGTAAAATTGTAAGAGGCAATAAATGAGTGTTTATGTGGGTGCCCTACTCGAGTGGCTTGAGTGCGACAATACAGCGAAATGCGAATACATGAGCAGAGATAAATTATATTAATGTGATATGATAGCCGAAATTTATGGGCACTCGCATTTGATGTGTGCTGATAAGAGAATGCTCATGCAAATCAATGCCAACATGAATAATGAAATGAATTAAATTCAAAATGAAAATAAAATATATGCCGCGACGTACTTGGCATTTATTTAAATTTGTCTGTGTGTGTGTGTGTGCGTATCTGTGTGTGTGTGTGATAAATGGTGTGTGAAACTGAGGCCATTAAAATGCCAGTTAATCATAATCAAAGTGCGCGTGTAAATAGTTTAATTAATCCACGCCCTTTTTGATAATTATGATTAAACTGAATGATGACATGACAATCAGGAATGGTTAATGCAGTTCGATTAAGCTCTGCATGTGTAAAGGTGTTAATGAGAATGGCAATTAAAACGAATTTCTGATGAAGACTTCGACAAATAAAAAGGCTTTAGAAAGAGTACATTCAACCATACGAAATTTGTAAACTATTTAAACTATTTATTTAAATTAAAATGTGAAAATATAGAAAAATGTCCTATAATACGCATATTCTTATGAGCTAAAACGGATTAAAAGTATTTTAGAAAATACTATTTTAAATAAGTTGTAAAAACAATATATAATGCAAGTTTAAAAAGCTGAGAACAAAAATAAACAAAAATAATTAAAATAAAGTTTTATAAATTTTAAATGTGCATAATTCAAACAGATTATATAGAATAATAAAAAATATAATTTAAAATCATTATCATATATATCATAAAAAAAACTTTTTTCCCAAACTTTAAACTTGAACTTTGGCAGAAATAATAAACCTATTAATATAACACAAAAAAACTGTTTGAATAAAAGCAAAATCCCATTACCAATAATAATTTTGTAAAACAATGAAATATGTTTAAAATTGTCTTCATTATTAAAACAACAACATTTAGTGGTTTTAAAATAATTAATAAATTGTGCGCATTTACAATTTATAAAACATAAAAATAGCCGCAACAACAGTGTCATAAAAAAGAGCCGCCAACGATTATAGGCACAACAAAAGCGCGCTTTGCACACACATTTACATACATGTGTGGGCGGAGGGGGCGGGGCGTGGCTGTGGCGCATAAAAGGCCAACGGTTACTAAGCCGCTTAAGTGCTATCATGTTGTTGTACAACGTCAATCCAGAAAAAGGCCATCTAAAACATGATTAATCTCAATTTATGACAACGCCAGCAACCATAACAACAAATATACCAAAGATAAACTTGGGCAAGAGTTTGGCTGCACTTGGTTGCTGCAGGGTCTGGTTGTCATCTGGCCGCGCTAACGATCAAGCCATCAATCAATCAATCATTCAATCAATTTATCAATCAGCACTCTCTGCACTTGCCAAACCAACTGGGTAAAATTATAATAGCAAGCGTCTCTGGGCCAAACTCATGGACCCCACTGATTGCATTTGTTTGGCTTTTTCTCCCGCTTGATTAAAGCATAATTGGGTGGCATTCACGTTGAACTTAATTACGGCCAGGGGAAAAGGCTGAACAAGTCACTAGATATGCACAGTTGATGATTTATGCAGGCTGCCGTGTGCCTGATAGATATCAATGTTACCAGCCTCTCATCACCGAATCTCTGGGCCTAATAAAATAATAATAATGCGAGCTCTGATCTGTGCCGGGTAGGCCTGGAACCTGTGCGTAATTGTAATTATGATGCTCTGCTAATTAGTTGCATAAATCAGGCTATAAAACCGGATGGACTTGCAGCTCTCTGCTTTTGCCCCTCCCTATCTATCTCTCTATCTCTCTCTCTTTCTGGCTGCCTGTCTCTTAATTGGTTTCAAATGTTTTCCTGTGCCGCAAATTGATATTAAGCCGGAGATTACAGACATGAGTTTTGCATTTGTGTTTTAGCCAGGCTGCTGCATAATTAAAGTGACTTACACATGACACATAAAAGGCGCCCCTTGCTCCCCACCACAAACCCCGTTAAAAGTCCCGCTTCCTTTTGCACCTGCCGACTTTTTGGCTTTTATCTCTGAAGTTGAACTGCAAGTGGGTCGCTTCTTCGCTTGCTTAATTTATTTTCTCCACTTCATATGAATGTGTGGCTGAGTGCGTGGTGTGTGTGGCCATTACATTTGTGGCCCTTTGGCGGCCGTATAAACTTCACATGTGCCACCATTAAAAGCATGCAACATTATGATTACGATTATGCGATATGTGTGTCAGGGTTATGTTTTTCCCATGAACTGTCTGGAGAGCTCTTGAACTTGAATTTTGATTTGGAAACAAGAACGAAGGCAGTTGCTTTCAGATTTTGTCGTGCTTAAATGTTGCCTTTTTATTGAAATTCTCCAAATAGGCCAATAAAAACGCTTTAACAAAATGGTTTGCTTATGAAATAATTTTTAGACTTGACTTGAATTGAGAAAATGAAAAATTTCAAAAGTATTTTGAGCCATTAATTTGTTTAAAAATATATTGTCTATATAACAAAAACACAAGATGTAGATATTTATAGTGAAAAAAACAGTCTGATTTTTTTGCTTCTTGAATTCTTGCTTAATCTGGTAACAATATGCAACGCTTGCTAAAATTATGCTCATATAAAATATTTTAAATTTGACTTGAAATATTAGCTATTTTCTTCAATGCGCTGAAAAGTATGCTATAAATAAGTAGAGTGCAAAGCAAAGAGAATTTAAGTACACAAGAAAATCCAATGCACGTAGTAATAAAAATAGGCCTCGTATCATATCGTGTTCAAATAATTGCCATCAATCTGTAGACAACGCGCCCAAATCTGTTGCCAATTACGCGAATCAAGCCAAAAATGCCGCAGGCGGCGTGCCAAGAATTTTGGCGTGTCAATAAGCCGCCAAACAGCCTGTCTTTTGTACACACATATAGAAGTGCTGTGGGTCATATATATAATATATAGAATCTGGCTATTTGTGCAGACATACGCTTCGCTGGCTGCGCAAGGACCGAGGCCAGTCATGTGAGCAATATTGGAGCCTATAGCCAGCAGCAATGCGTGTAATCTTGGTTATCTTAGCCAGTCGGTGGCCGACCCGCACACACACACAGAAGAGATAAATGGCTGTGATTTATTGCATCTAATTGCTCACAAGCTTCGCCGGGGGGCAGGCGCGGATTGACCTGGAGCACGTGCTCCAATAACTTTTGGCTTTCACACCTCAGCAGATTTCGCGAGCGCTGTGAATGGGCCACAACAAACCACCGCAGTTCCGGGAAGGGGCTAAAACACCGCCGATATTGACGACGACGGCCAAATGGCCAACGAACATTTGCGGTTTACAGTGGCCGCCAATCAATTTTCGCCCGGGCCAGACCGAGCGTAACGGACGCTTCATTAAAACCAATTTCAATGCGCGACGTGGCCAACAAGGTGTGTGCGTGTGTGTGTGTTTGTCAAACTGCGGCGGCAGGTGGCGCTGCCAGCATTTTCGGACAGCTGAACTAACCAATTTTGCCTAAATAATTGGGGAGCTCAAAACACAGCCCATAAATATGGTGGACATCTCGCATTTATGTTTGACAAACCAATCAATTTATATTAATATCAATTTAAATATTGTATACATTTTATAAAAGACTTCACGGAATATGAAATAAAATAATTAGAAACTCATATTAACTCCTATCAGAATTAACACCAATTTAATAAATTTACACTCATTTATTTTTCATTAATTTTTACATTTAATTTATCATATATTTAAAGACATTCGTGATGAACAAAACTATAGTTTCTCAAGCGAAAAAAATGTATTTAATATAATTTAAAACAAATATAAAAAAAATTAAAAAATTAAAAAAACATATATTCAAAAACGTACTGAAAGTTTTTTAGATTTTTGTGATCCAATATAAAATTATTTTTGGCAAATTTCATATTTAGCTGTCTAAGAAATAAGAAAACAAATCCCCTTTGAAAGCGGCCACTTTATAGATAAATAAAAAAGTAATTTGTAATTGGATGCCAGAAGAAACAGAAATAAATGGAGCAGCACGCAGCTGTCTTAAAGCCAAGTTAAGAAATACTTTCACAGTCAGCCACGCACGGCAAAGGCCCTAAAGAAACTTAAATTGTTTGCTTACAGCAATCAAAGTGGAGGGGGGCAGCTTGCGGGGGGATGGGGGACGGGGCGTGACAGCTCGAGCAGTGCCAAAAGAAGAGAGGCAAGAAGAGCGCTCAAAATGCGTTTGGTCGGAACAGAAAACAAGTTGCTGGCATGTAAAATGTGCATGTGTGGCATGCAACGGCCAGGACAAGGACGGACACGGCGAGAGCGAGAGGCAAGATAAGTTCTGCTGCGAGACAGGTGTCAGGGGCGGAGTACAGATGTCCAGCAAACAGAATATTTCAAGTTTATGCAAGTTTATGCAAAGCTGAAAGCAAGTCCAACTTTTCCTTTCTTTGCAAACAGAAAGTTTTTCAAAAACATTTGGAATATTGTGATTTGAATGATATTCTGTGCGGCACTATAGAATAACTTTTATATCTATTAAAAGTTCAGATCAGTTTAGGCAGCATCGACTGAATCTGTTCCATCGCGATCTATAAACAGCCGAGGTCCTTTGCCAGGCTATTATCAACTCATATATCATTTAAAGACAGTTTTGTACTCAATGTTACAGTGTGCAAACTTTTCGTCAAGTTTGCGGCGCAAACACTGTCAAGTTGTTGAACCACATCACGTTGCAGCACTTTATTTGCCTTATGTGGCATCAAGTGTGCTGCCCCCGCAGAGCGCAGCTCGCAGCTGGCAAATAAATATTCCAATTGGCAAGCGCGCAGACAACTTGAGTTAACTTCATGTTTTATGTTGTACTATTTTATTTGTTTGATTAATAAACTTGTTAGCTCGCACAAACACCTCCGCCCCGTTTCAACACTTACGCATATATATAGGCGCTGTTTGGTCAGCTGCCCGTTTGTTGCCTGCCACTTGAGTGCTGGCTTATTTACTTTCCATTTGCTGCAAGCCAATTAATTTTTATTTATTTTAATGCCGCGCCTTGCCCAACGCCAGTTTCAGTTCCGAGATCCAAGTTTCAGTTGCAGTTGCAGTTCCCGTTGCCGTTACCCATTCCCGCTCCTATTCCCGTTTCCCGTTTCGCGTTTCGCGATTCTCGGGGTTCGTTGTGCAACATCCAAAATTTATGCAATACTTGCAAATTTATTGACCCAGTTTTGCAACAAAGATGAAAATGTTAAAATTCAGTTTTTTATACCCTCTTCCACTATGGCATCAAAAGGGTATATTGGGTTGTCTATTTTTTTTTAGCATTTATAAATTTATCATATTTCAGTTTAGTCAAATTCTTAGATTTATTTTTACTATTAATTCAAATAATTAAAATATTTTATCATCAATTAAAATAAAAGTCAACTCCTTCGATTCTAAGAACAGGGTATCTAGTTCCATACAACATTTTTGCCGGTTTTTTGATGATTTTTTTTCTTTCGCTGCAAACCGGAAAACAAAGTAACCAAAAATTTTTGGACTATGTTAAAATATGCACTCTGTAACTTGGAACTTGTAATTCTATTTTATGCATACACAAAGTTGCGTTGTTACAACAACAACAATAGCGGCAACAACTGAAACACGCGCTAAAGTTTGGTCTTGTTAGCCTGACCATAAAGCTCAATTCAGAATACAGAGCAACGTCATACTTTGATGTTATACGCGAGGAATTTGGTAATATCAAATTTGGCAACATCAGATTTTTAATTAGGCCACATTAGGCAGACAAATTGTTGATGGTGCGCTAATTGGAATCCGAGCATGCGTTAAAAGTTCATTTTAACAGAAACGCTAGAACAATGCCAGCTGACAAGCCTGATAGACATGAGTCCACGCAGCCTGATGGGCGGAACGGGAAGAGGTAACGACAGCGGCAGTATGGGTATTCCCCCACATTTAACCGCTGGCAAATTGACTTGAAAGTTAATTACTCTGATTTAACCACTTCACAGAGCCATAGAGAGAACGACGGATAGCGAGAGAGAAGAAGAGAGGCGGACTGATAGGAATTAGGCAGGTTTAGCCCACTGATTAGCCAGGCCAGAACATATACACTCCCCAATTTGGGTACATCAACAGGCGAAATTCCGGTGAATGGGCGTTTTTGTGCTGCCACGCCCCCACGAATTGCTGCGGGCGCTTTGCGCTTGCTTTTCGCATTTCACTCTCAATTTTTTGTTTTGTGGGGGCGACGCGTTCAAGTGGCTTAAAATTGGAGATGGGAAAGAAAAAAACTCAAACAAGTTGCAAGTTGTTGACGTCGCCTCGAAGTGTGTTGGGGCGTGGCACGCGGAAATTTAATTAAGTTGCCTTTGTTGTCGTTGTTGTTGTTATTGTTGTTTCAGCTGCCGTTCTGCTGTTCCTGTAGATTTGATTAAATTGTTTGGATGCCACAGCATCTATTTGTTATTTGCAAGATTTGCGCATAAATTAACTTTGAAGTATGTGTGTGTGTGTTTGGTGGGCGGCTGCTGTGTGAATAGCCCTGGGCGTGGCATACTCTTCATGCCAATAGCCATCAAAATAGGATTACCCAAAGCTATTCGGTTATTTGGCCTGGCTAATGAACTACAGTGCGCGTATAATTTAGTTAAATACAATTAAAGGAGCCCTAATGTAGGGGCAAAATAATTGAAAATTAGTTGAAAGACTTCTCGTGTTTCTAAATGCTGTATACATATAAATGTATATAGGAAATCCTTTGTATGATTTCTAGCTTGATATTTAAAGAGCAATATTCAACAAAAAGCCAATTTTGCTTACAAATAATTAAGTACAAATAGTTAAGTAAGTTTTCAGCAACTTTGAATAGCAACTATTTTCTATTAACTTCCTACTGCAGGTAATATTAAAAAATGTTGCCTTCTTATGTGCACCGCCTTTTCTTGCAACGAATAGAACACATTTATACCCTGTAGTCAGAACATGTTAACAAATAAAATACATGAACTAGCTGCATATTACGCCCAGAATATTGTAGATCCAACTTTATTTAGGTGCGGGGTATTTTAGCACCTGAAACACTTTACTCGAAAAGCCTTTGTAGTTTATAAGTAGTAAACTCTCTTAAGCATTTTGCAGCTTATGAGTTTTGATAAATTTTGCCAAGACACTGGCAACGCTGTGGCAAGCCTGCTGCAGCCTGGCCACCTGGCAAGCTATTGAAGTAACGCAGTATAAAATTGCGCTAAAATGCGAGCAACTCATCAAATGATTTTATGGTAACTGCAGCCAGATTTGCTGCGGGGCAGAAGCGGAGGTAGGGAAAGAGAGGAGGAATGAAAAAAGCAGGCAGCTGGCAGCTGGTGGCATCCTCGTTGGCCTCATGTATATGCAACAAACAGTTGCAGCTCATTTTTCAGTCGGTCGTTTAGAGACTTGGCTAAATGGGTCACACGGCTGAGCGCATTTTTGGGCGCGTCAAAGACGTCGATGTGTAAACAGCAGCTGGCAAAAAGGCGGCAGCCCTCCCCCTCCTCCCCTTCCCTGTTCCCCCTCCCCCCGTATCCACACACATTTCAACTGCTGGCTTAGATTATGACAGTGTAATGCGTCGTCTGCTGGCTTGGCAGGCAATAGGGAAAATGTGTCACTGCGCCAATTCCTCACCTTGCCGTGGCCCCCTCTCGTTTTGTTGCCTCTGCTGTTTGCCTATGAAATATGCTAATGATCAACTTGAGACATGTTCAAATTATTGTCAAGCAGCTGTGCTGCGTCCAACAAGTTAAACATTTTCCAAGCTGGCGCCTTAAGACTGCAATTTTTGTTGCACGAAACTTTTTCATGACTTTGGGGCAAGTTTTTGGGCGACGGGGGGCTGGTGGGGGGTGTTTATGGTAATATACATAGCTGGTCACGGGGGTAGCGCTTTAATTTGTCTATTCTAGAGATACCCGAAACGCAGCAGCGCCTGCTAATTAAGTCAGCGCAGTCAGCTTCTATTTTATTACTGGCGTCATATTTTCGTTTTATATTTTTTGCGCCATTTTCATTTTTATTTTTTCGCTCTCAATTATATATATATTTTATTATTATCATTTTTTTTTTGCAGTTGCCTCTGGCAACAGAATCTTGCAAATTGTCTCGGCACGCCTTGCAAATTAATTTTTATAAATTTAATTAGCGCTGCATATTATCAACAGAGCTGGCGGCAATTTTGCAAAGTCCCAGACAAACGACCCGACAGACAATGCCAGCGCCGTCGAAGAGAGGGGCAGGGTGGAGAGGCTGGAACGTTTTGCGCGCTGTGAAACGAAGAGAAATTTTCTTTTTGAGTTAAAAATAATTTGAATTTTTTTTTAATGATCTCCAGCTGAGTAATGAAAGAGGTTGGGATTGATGTCATTAAAAATTGCCAAAAATAAAATACTTGACAAATGGTTTAGGGATTTAATACTTTTAATACTCTTAGGTGGTAAAGTAATGAGATTGATAGAAATATATAAATAGATGTGAAGAAAAATATGTCAAATGATCACAAATTACTTACAAATTCTCAACTTTTCAAAAACTAAAGAGATTAAAAATAGAGTCGCAAATGTTAAATTTGACATTGAGTATAATTTTCTATATTCAAAGCTCACAGTAACTAAGATTAATTGAGTGCAGTTGTGGGATTGCTGAAAGCTTTTCCCCCTGCCCGCAAGTTGTCAACGTATTTGTCAGCTGTATTCATGAGTTACTTCTGCAGCATGACAATAAGCTTAGTGAGATTCAGCTCCTGTTCTTAAGCTCTCTGCGATTACTCATGCCCTTTGCTCGTGACCCCCAGCGCCCAGCCCCTAGCCTCGCCCTCCCCCCTTCCACTCGCTTTAATTGCAATGCTGTTGCACATTTCTACGTGTGCGTCAGTTGCTTTTTTCGTTGTTTTGTTTTTCCATCAGCTAACTAAGGCGCGACAACTGAATGGACTTTGTTGGCTCTCTAACACACTCGCAAATGCACAAGAAAAAACCATACAACAAAGCAGCAACCAGAACTACACACACACACACACACACACACAACTGCACATTTTCCCCATTTGCCACTTGGCAAGCGCAGGATGTGATTGTAGCGCATGCAAGGACGAATGCACAGGATCCCGCATTAGTTCACGCACGGTTCAGTGCGCCAAACTTAATCCTTGCTCTGTGGCGCCTTCACATGCCACGCCCCACTTCTCTGTGCGCTTGTGTGCGTGCTTCGGTGGATCGTTAGTTTATAATTTTAAAGTTGGATTAAGCCAGCAAGCAGCGACGTGCAAGGCAGTGGTGGGGGCGGGGGCGGGGCCGGGGGCGGGGCCGGGGGCGGGGGTGCGGGGCGCGTAAAGGATGTGCTGGCAAAATCAGGTCAAATGTATGTGTCACTTTTACAGCTTATTATGGCGAGCACAGGATAACCGTGCTGCCACCGACCCCGCACTTTAGTTTATCCTTTATGCTGCTGCAGCCTTTATGGGCAACATTATCGCATAATGTAATCATTGGCCCAATGATGGCATGTCCTCAAGACAAATTCTTTGTTACAGCATCTGACTGGCATACCGCAGCGCTCGGCACCGCTTGGCACGTCCCACTGTAGTTAAGCTACCCATCATAAAAAAATCTAATAAAATAATAAAAGTTCGTTTAGTTAAAGGCAATAAAATGACAACAACACCTCGCATCATCCTCGTTATCCCGTTAGGGAGACAGCACAATGGGTATTTGTCCTGCGGGCGCAGGAGAGCTATTAGAGAGCTCCATGCTCAACTACAGTGAAAACTGTCAGATGGCAACTTAAATAGTTTGTATTCAAGCATAAAAATGACAAACTGTCAATGGGCATCAATGAATTCCGCCTGAGGATAAATTTGTGATAGGCAAATTCGGATAAAGAGGGAAAGGAATAATGTTTTCTTTTCTTTTCTATTTTGTGGTAACTGCTACATAAGATTTATTAATATGTTATTTTAAAATAATATATACATTGTGTGGTCGAATTAAACTTAAAATTAAATTTTAAAAAAAGTTAATTCAAATTTGTTTGTTATTTAGTTTAACAGGCACATAAATATTATCATTAAAAAATAACACAATTGTAGGAGTTCATCTTTGCAGCTGTTGTTAAAGTACAATAAAGATAGGCCTCAAAAACTTGACAAGTTTTACTTTATATTAATTTATAAAAAGAAAAAAAAAATACATTTTGCCGAGTTATTACAAAGTTTGTTGAGATGAATAAGAAGAGGAAGAACTTTCCTAATGAGGTTGTTCGTCACATAAAAGTTCATTATGGGAAAGTTCATTGTAGACAAGTTTGCCTGTGCCGAAGCCATCAAAGAAGTTTTCGGTCCTCAGCGTTTTATTGCGAACGCATTGGATTTGCGGCAAGGACACCGCAGCTGCCATTTGCCAGCTGCAACGAAAAGTTGCATGCCACGCGTATTTGCTGGCAAAACACACACACTCACACACACACACACACAACTAATGAGTTTCCGGAAAAGATTTGCACTTGTTTCAAGTTTAAGTG
Source organism: Drosophila sordidula (assembly GCA_035047465.1). Lineage (NCBI taxonomy): Eukaryota > Metazoa > Arthropoda > Insecta > Diptera > Drosophilidae > Drosophila > Drosophila sordidula. Next base: position 1,933,996 of record JAWNPQ010000090.1, on the reverse strand, counting down.
ATTTGCGGCCAATTGCAAGTTGCAAGTTGCACGTTGACCACTTGTAAGGATCTTTAGCTGTTGTATCCTTTGTCGTTTAATGCATTTTTATGAGCTGCGTTTGGTTTCCTTTCGCCCCAGTGCAAGCCAGGACTGGCAACAATTTCTGTATGTTTTCGTTTTTGTTGGCAACAAATTTGCATATTTATTGCACAGTTTGTAGAGCGAAAATCGAGGCAAATAAATCTGCGAAAACTGTAAAGGGCCGTAATGTAAATAACGGTAGCCATAAAAAAGGCAAAACTGACAGCTGCAAACTGAGCCAAAATGAGTTGCTGCTTATCTGGCATATTGATCTCGCCTTAGCAAACAGTTATATACTTATTTTGCTGGCTTAAAAAAATATGTTTACACTGAGTCAGCAATTTGATGTATAGCTAAGATACTCGCAATAAGATAACGGCGAATTTATTGTGTTAGTCTCACACACACACACACATTTGACAACACAACAAAATCAAGTTCTTTTGTGTCTACAACTTTTTAATGCGCCAACTGCCGAACAACAACAGCAATTTGTCAGCCCGTATATACATAAGATATATATTTTATATCTATATGTCACTCGGTTCAGGCCACGATAATTGATTTACTTTCTCCTCATTGTCGTCAATCAATTGCGATTGCCATTGCCAACACTCATACGCCACGTGCGCCCAACGACCGAACGACTTGGCCGACATAACGAGCACCTCACACGCCGCCTTTCGCTCTATGCACGAGTGCTGATAACATTTCGCTAGGGGGCGTCTCCGGGTGCGACGGGGCGTGGCCAGCGCACATTGATTGATGTCACTTTGTCAGTGGCAGTGCCATTGACAGCCACTGTGCCCCATCAGGGGGCAATCAACTTTGCTCCACGGCGCTAAAGGATTAGGCGGGCGTGCTTTCTATCTGTCGTGATAAAGGCAAGCTCAACTTGAAAGTACAAATTTCTCCAAATATTGCTAATGTGAATTCACATGTTGCGAAAAAGTTGCATATTCAATTTGCAATATTTTATCAAACTTTTCGTTTATTTTTTTTTTCATTTCTTTTGGAACAAGTCAAATATTTATTAAATTTCTCGGCTATCAAAAAAGCTTTTATAATAAGTTGCGTCGCACGAAATACGAGATAAATACATTTTTCAAAAATAAAAAATATAACGCCATGCTGGCACTTGGAAAAGAACTGAAAAAATATTCAAAAACTGCCAATTTGTCGATAAAAAAGTTTCGATAATGTGTTACCAACTTGTCAAAAAGTGCTGCCCTTTCCGATATAATCAAATAAATTTGATCAATATTAGAAGAAATTCGAAGCAACTGTTAATTATTTAACTAAAATATTTAACTTTCATATCGATATCTGGCATTATTATTATTATTAAATTATTGCGAAAGCCACTTCTATATTTAACCTTCAAAATAACTGTTTTATGGTGCACATCGATGATTCGACATCGATGAACTATAATGCTGATTTTTTCTTTTTCATTATTTTTTTTTATTGTTATCTAACTATAGATAGTATTATCAAATTCTGATGGCTTCTCGTTTATTTAATATCATTGCAATTTTTAAAACATTTATATAAGTGCAATTGATGTCTGAAGAGTTGATGTATGTATTTGCCACAACAATGCGATACTTTCGCATCCAGCAGGACAGCTTTTGTCTCGTCCTTTTGGCACGCTGCCATCTCCACTCGCAGCTTAATTTCTTGTGTGCGAAACACAATTGCGCCATTTAGATGAGATTCAGCGTAGTTGTGTGTTTGTGTGTGTGTGTGTGGTGTCGCTGTGTGATGGCAAAAGTTTGGCACGTGACAAAAGCCTGAAAGTGATGTCGAATGGGAGGCGGGGTCGGGAGGCCCGTGGCGTTAAGTCGCGATGTTGGCCGCAAAATGGCGAGCAGAAATAATGACGCTCATATTTATGAAATTTATGCGTGACACCCACTCGAAGACGACTGCTTGCTAACATGTGAATGTAACTGTGTGCGCGTGTGTGTGTGTGTGTGTGTGCTTATCAGCAGGCCGCCAAGAGTGCTCCAAGTGCTGCGGGCTCCCATCGAGCAAGAGGCCAAGCTGCGTTTCGCTCATTTTTAATCTTAATAAGAGCAAAACTTTTTTGCCAAAACTGCCAGTCGAGGCGTTTTTATTGCGCCAGCCTAAGCGAAATGGGGGCGCTGAAGGATGGGAAGGGGGTGGCCATGACAAATACATAAGTGTATGTATATATATATGTATAAGCCTCGGCTCGTATCAATGCATGCGGGCGAGAAAACTTTGGCCCTTTTCACACTTAACTTTTCTGCTCTCGTTCCTGGAATAAAATGAAATCAAAATATCATAAACACTTGCAGCTAACAGACGTCTGGAGCGTGCGCCAGTCAAGATATACTCTATTTTTATGCCCGATGGCGCAGTCATTAGATAAATAATACCGAAATAAAGTTTCTCTCTTTCTGCCATTTGCGATGTATTTCTTTGATTTTTGTTTGCGCAACGCCAAAAAGTTTGCAACAATTTCTTTTCTGGCCTTTTTTCTGTTGAGCTTTACTTTCGTGTGTGTCAGTTTCAGGAGGATTTCTTTTCTGACAGACGTCGGCGGTGAATCAGCAAACAAATAAATAAAGCCAATAATGGCTGGAAAATTGATGCGTTTTCTTGTTTATTTCTTTACAATTGGCTGTTGTGTTTTTTGGCTCCCTTTAAAAATGCTTAGGGATTAACGTTATAAATTTAAATTTAGGGATTTACAGTATAAAAATTAAATTTTTCTTACTTAAACGTATTCGTATTAAGGCAAATTGTTTTAGCTTTCTCAATCAGTTTTCCATATATCTTATATATTTTTAATTTTTCAATTTTTTTGCTGATGACAGTTTAGAAGCAAGCAGCTATATTATTCATTTGTTGTGGATACAATCGATTGAAAAAATAGTTTTCGTATGATTAATTTCGTCATGGAAACCTTTAACTTTTTATCTTGGCCCTGATATTTTTTTTTTTAATTAAATTATTTATATATTAGTTACATTATTAAACTCAAATTTGACCTGGGCTAAAAAAGCAGACGAGAAAGAAATTATTGTATTTAAAAACAACAACGTTTACACGACTGCAAAGGTGTATAATCTTCCACCGCCGAAAGTTCACGACTCTTGAAATTTTGATTCTTTTTTGTGCTCCCCAAGGTATCACTAGCTTTTTGTGTGGGCAGCGCCCAGAAGATTTCAGGGTTCCATCGGTTGTTGTGTTTTCTTTATAAAATATTTATTAGTGCAGCGATGTGGAAAACGTTCACTTTTTTGTTTTTTGTTTTCTAATCAAGTAAAAAATATATTCAAATATTTATGTTTTCAGCTTTGGGGTACGTTTTCATGATTTGTGTTAAATGTTGAAAATTAATATTTGTAGTTGAGTGAAATACAATATTTAATTTAACTCGAACATTTTATTGCTTTTTATATATGTATTTTTGAATGTGCTGCGGTAAATGCCCTGCAGCTGTCATTCAATGCCTTTATAAATTCGACAAATTGCGCAAAATATTGTATTGCAGCGACAGCAGCAACCAGAACAAGAACAACAACCTACTTTTTATTGAGTGTCGCAAAAAGCGAATAAAACAGCGAAAATCAAATAAGTTTCGTGGCAAATCGGACTCAACTGTGCACAACACAATACAATTTGACACACACACAGACACTTATACAAATAAAAGGAGGCGTGGCTAAAGCAAAAAGCACACGCTGAAAATCAAATAAATCAAATGCTCGTAAATAAATCATTTGAATTTATTTTCATATGGGCCGACCAAATAAAAGCACGATAAATACTCCAAATGGCAGGCGGCAGCAGCGAGCCAAATGCGACATGACGACTCGACACGTTACAGAAGGAGCCTGCCTCCGCTCCACTAAAGAACAAAAAACAACAACAACCACACACACACAAATAAAGCAGGACACGCGCAACAGACACTGAGTGACAACAAAACGGGACAGCCAGGACATTTCGGTTACAGCTGAGGAGGATGCTAAAGCCGAAATGTTATTTTCTCACTGCCTGCGCCTTTGTGTGTGAGTGTGTGTGTGTGGTTGTCTGTTTGCTTTACACTTGTGGTTAGTTATTTGCTTGCCTGCCTGATCTCTACTCAACTTGTTTGACGAATGGCGACAATTTCGATGCCTCCTGCTGCAGCGTTTTTATTTTTATCAAAAGCATTCCATTTTATTATTTCACGTTTCTTTTATTTTTAAAGCACGTGAAGGTGGAGGGGGAGGGCGTGGCGTGGCATTCAGCCGGCTTTTACAACATACTTACAGCTTCATCATCGAGGCACATTTAATAGTAATGCGATTTTGTGGCGGTTGCCAACATCGACGTCCACTAAATATAACGAAAATGGCTTATTGCTATTTGTGGTGAGAGGAAAATTCTATTCAAGTTAAGGTAATACAGATTATATGTATTTCACTCATATCTCAAATTTTTTTGTAATACGTAAATCATTCTACATTATTCACATTATGAAGACACAAGAAAGCCAGATTTGGATGAAGCTTTTTTTTATTGGTTTTTATCTGTTAAGCTTAAAAATAGCTTTGCGATATAGCCATAACATCTACGTACTGTCGTTGCCAAATTCCGGCGAAGGTAGACATTTTTTAAACTTAAAAAAATGTTATTCAACACTTTTTTCATGCGATATGCTTCACAAAAGCTGAATTTTAAAATTGAAAAAATATATTTAAGTACGAAATTTTGCTGACATTTTAAAAACAAAATGATACAAATTCTTCTTCTTTTTCTGCATATAGAAAAGCGTTTTTCTTTGAATATAATTATTTGTCATTTAGTTGTTTTACCTGCTTAAAAAGACTAGACTAGTTTTTGATGCTGACCTCGTTTATTTCAGGCCATCAAATATGTTCTGCTTGAATTCGTTATTATTGCAAATATCATAATAATTGTTTAATTAAAAGTTATGTTTGCGCAAACAAAGGAAGTCCTTAAATATCTGCCAGCTTGGCTGCGCTTTTCTTACTGTTAAGGCAACTGCATTTTGAGCAAACATTTCGCAACAAATTTTCATGCTGTATTTTCCGCTTGCCGAAACTTTTCCCCGCCCACGCTCGCACGAAGACAAATCTTCTAAACTGATGCGTTTGTTGTTGTTGCTGCCGTTGCTTACGTGGAGTGCAGAAGCACAATTTCCAACAACTTGTCGGCTTGGTTGTGTAATATTCTATGCCTAAAGCAACAACTAATGCCAGCCGAGACAAGCCGAGTTAACTTGGCTAACACAAGTTGCCAGCGGCCCGAGAAGAATTGGATTAATTAAATTTGAAATGCAAGTTGTGAATTTTGTTGCGATTGATTATTTCGCGTGCAGAATGTCTGGCAGATTGTTGTTGCCGGCAAGCTGGCAACTTAATTGCCCACTGGCCCATTGCCTTGCCTCGCCGTGGGGCACGTGCCGCAGTTGCCTCGTCAGTACAATTTGTAGCTGAGCTACGGCTTCATTGGCAAGCGTGCAACAGCAGCTAACTGATGCAGCAGCAGCAACAGCAACTTGTCACTAAGTCGCCCTTTGTCCGGCAGTCTGCCATTTTTGCGGAGATGCTGCCTTTAATTGTTTTAGCCACATTGTTATTGTTGTTGCAACTCTTTAACCAGTTAGACAACAGCGACAACAACAAGAGCAGCTGGAACATATGTTAAAGCGCTGTTCAGGACCTCTCTCTGGCTGCTGTTGCTCATGTTTTGCGCAATTGTTGTTGCTGCTGCTGGTGCTGCTGGTGCCTGTCCTATGTAGGTCACTTCTTGTGCTGTTAACTCATTTGAATTGCACGTCAACAATTCGCAAAACAAAGCCAGGAACTTTTGTCATTTGTCCAACAGCATCAACAACGGCAAACAAACAACAACTCGGGAGACGAGTGCTCTTAGGACCTGGTACTTTGTGGAACTTTGTCGCTTTAAGCCGCTTACGGATTGGTGTTGTTCTTGCTTTCGTTGTTTACGCTTCAAATCTGGTATTTGTATAGTATTTTCTGCTGGCAGTTCTTTGGGCGCTCTTTTAGTATATTGCAAAGAATTTTAAATTTTGAAATAACAAATATTAGAAGTTGTGTATTTTTAGGTAATTGCAAAAACGAGAGAAAAGAAAGGGGAATGAAAATACACATAAAATAATATCTCTTATATATAAACAGACAAATTTCATACTCCGAAGTTTCTCTTTTAATGATCTATTGGCTGTTTTGGAGAAGAAATCAATTGACCAGCTTTCCCATTTCACCTACCAAATAAGTCCGTTTTATTTTCTTTTGAGGAATCATAACAAGCGTGGTTTATGTTTGCTTTCGTTTTGGCCTGACCTTCAATACCTTAAGCCATGAACCACACTTTGGTCAAAGGACCACATGAAGTGGAAGCCGCAAACTTTTCGCAAAAATTTCTTGTGATTTAAAGTAAACAAAAGTTTCCGCATCGAGTTTGGCTTTCAAAGTGCATTTTCATTTCCTTTTGCGCAAAGTTGTAATTAATATTTTTTTGAACGAAATCATTGAAGTAGAATAATATTCCATTTCCATTCGAGAAATCGCATTGCTCTTTTCTTCCGTTTTTTTTTTTTGGTTTTTTTTTTTAGTCTACATTTTGTCGGCCAAATGGCAAACTGAAAGGCACTCGACTAATTTACTTGGCGTATTTCCTTTAGTTTTTCTTTGGCTCTTTTTTTTTTAGCGGGATCAGCTAGCAAGTTTATGTCCATTAAACTTCCGCCACATTTTCTGATTCTGTGCTTTATTTTTGGGTGCGCTTTCAATTCCGTGAGCTTTTGGGCTGTCGCTGCGGTTACTGGCTGGCCGGAAAGTTTATGCTTTTGTATTTCCGGCAAGCGGGTGGGGGCTCGGGTTTTCTCGGCTGCTGCTACTATTTTTCTTGGGGCGGAAAAGTGCAATTTCAAAATTTGTGCAACGTCGGAGGTGGCGCCTGCCGAGTCCTTTATGCTGAGTCCTTTACAAAGCAATGTTAAAAAATGAGCAAGTCCAACTTTTTGGCGGCCAACGCCACGACGGACACCAAGCCGGCTTAAGAATCTTTAAGCTGCCGACTCCCAAATGTTACTGGGCCAGGGCGACGAGCAGCTGAGCGCACATAAATTTGCATAAGTTGGCCAAGAATGGGAGCACAGATGGCTTAAGTCATCTAAAATTGACGCTAATATTGTTGACCTCAATTGCAGCGCGTTTTATTCGCTTTTATTCGCCTTCATTCGCTTTATTCGCATTTGATAATCATTGCGCGTCGCTTAGCTGTCATATTGCCAATTGATTTGACCAAAAATGCGTGCTTTTTTTCGCACAATTACGTCTGGTATTCCTCGCTATGCATAATTTATGAAGCCGGCTTATGACCAGCTGGCGCCCAACGTGGTCCCCCGGCGAACGAAACCGCCAATAACGGAAGCCATTTGTATGCAGCACTCAGCGCCGTAGCGGAAAAGCAATTGAGTTACTAATTACTTTGCGTTAGCTTTAATCGCCTCGCCTCGCACTCACGGAGCTTAGCCGGAGCCCAACCGGTTCCGTCTTGGCTGTCCATTAAAAGCGCCGCTGAAAGCGGGCCAAGCGCTTGCCTTAAACAATTAAATATTTACGGACAGCAGCGCCAGCTGCGTCCCTCCATTCAATCGCCTGCAGATAAAGGTCAAGGCTGTGAGGGCGGGCATTGGAGAGTGTGCGGGCCCCGGGCGCATTTGCCTAAGCCGTAGCTGCGTTAATTGGCGCCTTTTGTTTGGCCCCCAGTCCGCTAATGGCCATAAACTGTTGTTACAACCGGCCGGGCCAGCGACTCTGTTTGAAGTGCGATTGAGAATTTCTGAGCAGCCAGCAGCTTCAGCTGCCACGTGTAATTGCAAATCCCGGCAAGGTGTTTACCCTGCCCCAAGCCAGCCCGAAATTCTAAGGCAACCGAACCTTGACAATTATTTGGCCATTGTGTCAATTTGACCCAGCAGCGTGAGTGTGCGTCAAACTTTGCCAATTTGCCAGCAATTCTGTTTTATTGGTAGCTCTGCACAGAAACCAAATGAAACCAATTTGAGCTTTTTGATTGGCAAATAAAGCAAGCGAGTATTCAAATAATTCGCATGATATTTGTCAAATATTTCCATTTATTTTCAATTATACAAGAATGACCAGCTAGGCACCTTTTTATTCATTTTTATTTATTTTGCTCGAAAAAAGCTATCTTAAATTGCTGTACAGCAAAAGTGTCGTATGACTTTTCTCCTTCGTTTCCTATTTCGGCTATTTAAATTGAGATAAAATATTTCACTCAATATCTCTCTCGCTCTCTCTTGTACTCCCTTCTCTCTCTTGATCACTCTCTCTCTCTCTCTCTTCCCTTCTGCAATAACTATTAATAATCCGCAAGCTTAATTGCTATCCTTTATCACTCACAACAAATTATGAGCTACGAAACTCTGCCTTTGTATGCGTAAAGCAAAACTTATTGCCTACTTTTGTGCGTTATCAAAAGTTTGCCTTTTTATCATATTCCAAAACACAATTTTAAAATGATTATACAAAATCAAATTAAAAAATATCAGCTCATCTCATTTAATGTCAAAAAAAAGTAAGCCAAAATTAAAATGAAAATAAATTTACTCTGAGCATAACAAATTGACACAAAAAACAGTGCACAAAACTGGTTAAAAAGTTTATGACAATGTCATAAGTTTTTAATAGCTGTAGATAATCAACACAAAGGCCATGATGAAGTTGCCCGAAAAATGATAATGATGATGATGATGATGATGATGATGATGATGATGGTGATGGTGATGGGTGTGGAACTGGGATCAGGCACTGGTTATGACATTGTTTTTGTTGCTGTCGTTGGCATAAATAACGTAAATAGACCGCAACAAATTTAATTACAACTCAGCTAGATAAAGTTAAATAGTATAAAAAAACAACTTTTGTATTAATCTCGAAAATGTGAAAATGTCAAGTATTTGCGCCATTTGCAGTTAATTAAAATGTGAATTTAAGTAATGCAATAAAAATAAATTAATGCTTAGTACTATGAAAAATGCGCAACATTTCGATTTATGCAAACGCCATAAAAGTGCACAACGCAAATTGCAAAAATACCTCAAAGGCAGCAACAGCAGCAGCAGCAGCAGCAACCGCAGATGCAGCCTTCTTGCTTTGCTCATTAAATATAGTGCGAGTCAACAAACGGAAAGGCAAGCTAACCAAAAGCAGCAGCAGCAACAGCAACAGCAACAGCAACTAAGAAGGCGAAGTCCCGTTTATCATTTAATCATTCACAGCAGCAGCAACAAAGCGAAATTACAAAGCTTCGCGCGTCAGCACAACAACACCCGCAGCAGCAGCAACAGCGCCCGCAGCAGCAGCAGCAACAGCCGCGCGCAACAACAACAGCAGCAACAATTTAATTGCTGGCTGCTCCACAAAGCTTGGCAGTAAACAACTGGCGACTGGTAACGCGGCAATTTGCTGTTTACCAAGGTGTTGCTGGCGTGCAGCAAGTGCAATAATCATAGCAAAATCAGCAGCAGCAGCAGCAGCAGCAACAACAACAGCAACAACACTTGAAGTCATCGTTTGCTGTTGCTGTTCCCGTTTGCCTGCGTAGTTATGGTCGATCCATTAAAAATCTTTTGGGTTTTGACAAATAGCACCTATTTGGGTAAGTGTGTAAAGCAATTTGTGAGTGTGTGTGTGTGTGTGTGCGTGTGCGTGTGTTGCTGCTGTGCAAATCAAGCTAAGTAGCAAGCTCTCCGTGTATGATTATGTGCACCTGCTAAGCAACGGCTGTCTATTAAAATTTCATGATATGTTATTTAGACAAGTCGTGTGTGTGTGTGTGTGTGTGCGAGTGTGCTGCCTGAGGGAAATTCCAAACTAATGCTATGCCGCTGCGGTAGGCTTTTTAAATATGCATTAATATTTTTGCAAGTGGCTTTTTGAGTGGCAAAATCTAAGTCTGGGCAAATTTCATTTTACTTTTTTGTGTTTATTATTTTAATGGGTGTATTTATAGCAGAGCTATAAAAGAGGTAACTGGCGACTGATGAGTGTAATTTATTATATGGAGCTTACGAAGAGCTTTTCAGAACGGCGTGTTTATTAAGCAATAAATTACATTTGAATTCATGGTTTTGGAGTTTATAATTTCAAGAATATAATACAAAAAATTTGACTGATAAGCGCAAAGCAGATGTTTCCTTTATGCTGCAAATAAATAATAAATCAAAGCTTTAGGGTATATTCGTTCAGAAGGGCGCACAATGTGTGGAAAATTCTTATTTAAAGATTTTGTGTTTTTTTAGCTTAGATCTGCTTAAAAACACTTTTTGCAAATATCTTTGCAAAAATTAATTTGAATTGTATTTAACCTTTTAAATTTGTAGCAGAAATCAATTCTGATATCTCTACCATAAAAGATTAAGCATTTTAATTCTTAGAAAATGCCATCCACAAGAGCGGAAAATGGTTAAAGGCCAAAAGTAAGCTTCTTAAAATAGTAAAATTCACATGAATAAATCAGGAAATAATCATGAATGATGATATATGTAAAACATTTAATATAAATAATGTTGCCAGAAATTCCCATTTTCATATATGCAAAAATGTTTTATAGAATTTATTCTGGCTTTAGCTAATTTTCTTCTAAATTCTTTTTAAACGAAACGGTTTAAATCTGCCTTTGGGGCACACGCAAATCTATTTGCATATATGTCAGCCTTTCGCTTTGGCCAAACTTTTAGCAAATAAATAAATTTTCTACAGTGTTTTAATTTACTAATTAGTTTTTGTGACACAAAAACAAATAAATAAATAACAGCAGAAATACACAACAAATGCTTCAAAGCACACACACAGGCACACGTATGACACACTCGCACACAACTTTTTTTTATTGCTTTTCGTTGTCAGCGCAAAATTTTAATCCTCAAGGCAGTTAACATTGCGCCGGCCACGCCCATGCCCACGCATAAAGCGACAAACATTGTGTGTAATAAATTAGCCAAGTTTTATGATAATCTCCGCATTGTGTTTACACATGTATTTCGGATTTAGTTTGCCAACGCTTCCGAATACCCTGTAGTCGGCATGTGTATGCAGGAGGGATATATTCTAAATGAGCATTAAAAGATATTTTATAATCCCAGTTTATAATTTAATAATTGTAATTGATATTAAAATAAAGTAAAATCGAGGCTTAAATCACCTGACTGCTATCTATAGGGTATCTACCCTATATAGCAATAATAAGGTCCTGTTGATGAGAAAGCATATCATTAATAGAATATATACATAATATATTTTAGTATATCCGGTGATTCAGTTGATTACAGGATATCTGGCAGTTAAGCTGTCAACAAGATAATGTCCCTGTCTGCATGAAAAAAATGTGCCCACATCAAGTAAATATCGAGTTTTGTCTTTGTGTTTGTACAACATTTACATTAATTTGATTGTGGGCTGTGTTTGTGTGCGTGACTATTATAACAATTATTAATCCAATATGCAATGTGGCAGGCAGTGTCGAAAGGGGTAGTAGGGTTAATTGGGTGGCTTTGCGGTACGCTGCGTATGCGTGATATGTCAATGCCAAAGGCGCAATTTGTAAGCGCTTCCGCAGTGTCAACCGTGAAATGTTGATCTATTTCAAAGTCAAAGGGTTCAAATAAATGTACCTAATTTGGCCTGCGGTCTAGATAAATGTGCCTGTGTATGCGTATGTGCGACTTTTAATTAGTTTTCACCTGAATTGATTGCTTTATTTGAACCTTTTGCACGGCAGCCGTCAGTTAATTTTTGGCAAACCAATTGCGCCACTGATTACAACCAAAAAACGAGTAAATACAGCCTAAAGCGTAAATTTTGAATTCTCTAAGACCATATGCTTGGGTCCACACGACCTATTCATTATATGGCCAGATTCTGACGCAAATGATCAAAACATGCAAATATTTTTTCTATGGAATCGTATTTTTAAATCAGCGAACGCAAAAGTTTTTAATTGCGGCTGACCCTCAGCGGACATAGGTCGTAATTAACACGCAGTCGAGTGTCCGGGCTACCCTGAACCGTATCCCAAGAACCCCCCGCCCAGGCCTTGTGCAGTCTGTTTAATGAACAGCGAGTCGCGACGTAAAACAACAAATGCGACAACAACTCGCGACACAAGACCTTGACAACAGCCCGACAACGGCAACGGTACCGGGCACGGGCACGGGCACGGGCACGGGCACGGGCACGGCGACTCATTACGGCTGACAAAATATTTGTCAACTCATCAGGCGCTGCCGTTATCGCCATTGCCGTACGCCATATTTTTTATGTTCTCCTTTTTTTTGTTTTTTATTTATATACGTAAAGCAGTGTGCGCCATCTTGTTTTGTTTTTTAGTTCAGATTTTGTATTTCATGTTTTTTTTGTTTTGTCTTTGTGTGCCCTTTGTTTACTGTTTGTCACTGCGCGCGTTTTTCATTTCTATACCCTGTGTCCAGTTAATGGTTAAAAAAGAAGAGAAAGTCATAAGCATTAGGAGACATTTTCTACCGTATAGGTGGACGGCTTTTCTTTTCAAGAGAACAAGAAGCAGATTTTAGTTTTAATATTGGATAACTATCAGGAACAAAACTAAGCAATATTTTTTATTATATTTGATACATATTAATAATATTGATTATTACGCATATTTAAAACTAAACTTTAATGCTAAATATAATATTTTCTATAATTTTTTATGCAATCTCAATGAAAACCTAAGAACTGAGGTTTTCCAATGGGTTGAATAATACATATAAGCTTATATTATAAGTAAAAATTGGGCTTATTTGAATTTTTGTTTTCTGTTCACAAATTTCTTTACCCATATAATGCATCTCTGGGATTGGTAATTGAAAACTTTGTATAGAGTGTCTCTCAGTACATCAGGTTATAATAAATGCTTTGAACGTGTTTGTTTAGGTGAGCTCACTTACTTTTTAGTTAGTCTTGGCAGCCTAATATTCGTAGGGCATTCGCCAGGCCAATGATTATTTAAACATTTCACAAGCTTAATTAAAATTTCAGCATCAAAAAGCAGCGGGTTGCAGTTGAGTTGAAGTGCACGTCATTTCCGGCATCGGTTGTTGTCCTGAACGACGCTGAAAGCTGCTTGTGGATGACTAATGAATACAAATATAAAGTAAATTAATAAAAAGTATAAAAGTATGCATGTAATTTTTATATGTATAAAGTATATTCGCGGGTCGCCCGACGCGCCTCGATTCGCAGCCTAATTGAAATTTGCCCGCTAAGGCAAAACCAAACCAAACCCAACCCCCCATCCCCCCTCCCCCCTCATCATTTCATTTGCTGGGCCTCAAAGTTAATGAGCTGCACTGCGGCGCCTGGGTTCGAGTTTTGTAGTGGCCCAAGGGCGTTATTTGGATTTCGTTGGGGTTCAACGAGTTTATTAAATGGATTTAATTGTGTTTTTACTTTGTGAGTAAATTGAGGTTTCTCATCGTGTAAGCGGGGTTTTTGCGTTTTGTGGCTTTGTTGCTGATTCACCAATTCCCAACAAAAAAAAAAAAAAAAAAAAAAAAAAAAACAAAAACCCGAATGTGCGTGTGTGCGCGCCTCTGTGCATAAATAAATCATGCAATATGGCTTAATAATTACCTGAGCGAATTTCACAAGGGTCTAATTGGATATTAAAGCCAAACAAATGTTGGGAGCAGGCACAAAAGTTAGCTAAATAACTAATAAATCCTAATATTTCCAAGTCATAAATCAGACAGCAACATATATATACGATGAGAAGAATGTCCAATAATATTACATTATTAATTCATATGTTTTTTGAAGGTGCCATCAAATGTTATTGATGTTCTTAGTTATTTATTATTTTATTATATTAAATATTTCAATAATGTTCCCATAATTAAGTTTTTTAATTCTTTTAACACATAAGTTAATAGGGTGCTGAATATCTCCCTTTTCATTAAAGTGAAGCTGTTAGCACTTAAAAGTATGCTACAATATTTTTTAAACCCTTTCTACCTGGCATTGCATGACTTCACATCATCCCCACGATGAGCGACTACAGGAACATCAAAAACCCCAAATAATCAGTCAACCAGCAACCCAACCCGCCGTCCCCCCGAAGCACCGAACCACGAATTTCAAATTGTTTACCCCAACCTGCTGTCACTTTAAATGTGATGCGCTTTGTTGCCTTTGGGACAACAAAAAAAGCGTAACTTCCGGCTCTGTAAACTACTCCACTTACCACACGCTGCTCTCCCAGCCACACGTTATATATATATATAACATTTTTTTGATTCTCATTTTAGCACAACTGACATTTGACGCCACTTTGCCTGGGTTGAGGCATGCACTGAATTATCAAAAAGAAAAAATAATAATACAAAACGTCAGGGGGTAAAGAAAAAAATTTCAAAAGCAGCTAACAAAATGATGATATGTCTGCGTGTGTGTGTGTGTGTGTGTGCCGCTGCTGTTGCTGGCAGTCATTCATGGAATGACATGTGGCTGAAAGGGCTGCGGAGGCGTGGCAGTTAGTGTGCCAGTTATGAGACCATAAATAGTTGACTGGGACGGCGCACCTGGCTTCAGCTGCACGTAAATAGTTTAAAGTGAGTCCTTTTGACTGCCTCTGTTTGCTGCTCAATTTAACACCAACAAAAAGGCCACTTAAATATGCAGCCAACTGTTTGTTGTTGTATTTGCTTTTGTTTTTTGCTCTTTGCGTCGAGTGCCAAAAATTAAGTCAAGATAGCGACATGCAGGCCAGCAACAACAACAAAAAATACACAAAAATTCAATTTCAGCTGCTGCTGTGTTTGCACAGCGTGTGTGTGTGTGTGTGCTTATAGCTGCTGTTGTATTTATTTAGTATATTGTAGCTACACACACACTTGCGTACCTGCTGCCAGTGTTGTGTCTCTAACTGCCTTCTCATTTCTTCTCTCTCCTTCTGCAGCCGGCTTTCCTCCACTTTTATTATTATTTTTTTCGCCCTATTTACACAAGTTGGACGCTTGAGTTGGTGGCTCCAAAAAGAGTTGTATTTACTTTTGCTCATTTCTCATTTTCTTTCGCTTTCCGGTTTCGAGCATTACGTGCCTCCATCCACGAAACTAAATAGGGCTGCGTTAAATTCTAAATTTCGTTTATTATTCTATATAAAATTGAACAAAAAAGAAAACAGTTTATACGACCCGATTAATTTATATTTAGTTAACATAATAAACAAAAAAGAGCTGGTAAATTATTGTTTATTGCTGCCGTGAGAAGAATTCTTCAAAAATGTATTTTTAGCTTTATTTACTTAATTAAATATTGATAGAGAAAATAAGAATAAAATAAATAAATACATACAAATTCATGCCTAACTGAATAAAATGCAATTGGGACTGGCAATTTCAAAATTTAAAAAAAAAGTGTAAAACTTTGCTAGGAAAATAAAAACTTATTTATATAAAATATTTATAAAGCACTTTTCACTATTTTCCAAGCCTTTTTCACAGCATTTTGCACATGCAAAAGAAGATCAAAAATCGAATAATTTTTCAACAAATTTAGTTAGTTAGTTTTTATGACAACACACAAGAGTATCCACAGGCAAATAAAATCAATGGTGTTCAATGCAAATATATTACATTAGTTTACAAAGTATTCTTAAACTTTAACCTTTTGTTGCCATTGAAAGTGCTCTCAAAATGCATAGGAAGCCCAATAGATTTTCACTCACAATGTGTGCATACGCTATTAAACCTTTAAAATGGCATGCAGGAGATTAAAATGCACTGGGGAAATGCGTTTAATAAAATGCTTTATGCATTCTCGGCCTGTGTCGGGGCTGCCAAAGGAAAACGCCCAAGCAACTGTCGTCTTTACGATATTACGTATACGCAACGAGTGCCTGGCATCAGCAGCCGTCGACTGCCTGCTGGCAATATTAATATTCCCAGCAACTTTATGATGTGTGACCAACGGTGTGTGTTAGTGTGTGTGTGCATAACTCTCTCTCTCTCTCTCTCAGTCTTTCTGTCTGGCGTTTTTCCGTTCACTTACAGCATTTACAGCATTTATTTTTCAAAATATGTATTTTTTATTATTTATTTATACAAGTTTTACAGAGCCCAACCTTTTGTGTTTACACAAGTTGCAGTTCCTATAAAATTCTAACAGGAAAAGCAGATTATTGCTTCCGCATGTGGGAAATTTTTACAAGAGAAACAAACTTTGCACCACCCAATTTCCCAGTCCGCCTTCAAGCTATTTCCTTTGATGCCAGCATTGGTTGGCTGTCAAAAGTGCACTTAAAGAAATCTGTTTGCTAACCATGGCAAAAGGGAGGTAAACCAATTACGGCCAGGTATAACTGAACGCACGCCTTCTACTGAAAATACGAAATTGGAATCCTTTTTCATTTTATTATTTTTTCATATGCCAGGAAAATAGTACATTTTTGAGCTTAAACGGTTTTCTTCTATTTGTCAACGTTTCTTAATTTGTTTGCCAGAATTGTGTGCTACATTTCTGTACAATAATTAAAATTTAATCAGACAAATTGATAAGTACTCAATTCATGAAATATTGATAGAATAATAATTCTTTTAAAAGTTGATTTGAAAAAAAACAAAAGAAGAGTTGAGTATAGGAAAACTTCTATGGTTATTTGTATGTTATTTTCTAAAAGCTGAATTCTCACAAATTTAAAATATGTGCCCACACTTAAAAGCACATACGTTAAAGCCAATTATTTTGTTGGCTTTATTTAATCAAAGAGTCGTTGTACTTTTCATGACACTTTCAGCTATAGCAGCTGTTCTAATTTCCTTCGTATTGAGAAAGCATGAAACCAATTTTCTTTAGATTCCACGAAAACCGAAACGAAATTGTATCTTTGAATGTCTCAGAGATTAGGAAGCAAGTCAATTCTTTTGAAGTTTCAAGAGAAACCACCGCAAAACCAAATCTAATATATCATATATATATGTATATATTTCCTCCTAAAAACTAAACAAACTATGTGCGCTCTAAAAAACTTTTAAAAGAACTTTTAACACACATTGCGTATTTGTTTGAAATTTGAGCTCAGGAATTGTATTTTGTGTAGTTCGAGCGAATGGGGAAACTCATTAACGCAGATTTCTTCAGCCATGTACGACACAGTGTTGAGAAAGGGAAAAGGGGGGGGAAATGTCTGCAGCCAACTTGGGTTTAGCAAGAAATTAGCAGGAAATAAGCGAATAAAATTAAACAACAAACTGTGCAAAGTGTGGAGCAAAGTCCAATGTTGTTGGCTTCACTTGCAGTTTTTCGGTTGCACTTTGTGCCGAGCATCGTTGTGGTAAAGTGAGTTTGGGTTGGGTGTGAGGAACAAAACTTTTTGCTTTGAGCAAAATGTTTTCTAATTTCGAAGCACACACACACACACACTCACTCACATCGAAAGCTCCAGCTAAGTGACATTCCACAGAGCTGTTTGGGTTTTATTATTAATTCAAGTAGCGGAGGGGGCCTTCCAACACTCAGTCAACTCATTCGACAATTTAATTATGCTCATTAGAGCCAAACGGGCCGCCTCAGATGTGTGCCACACTTTAATGCATGCCACGTTTCGCGCATAAACCGAACAATTTACGACTTTGTGTAGCCACCGAGGCACGCGCGCAATTTGTCAATCGATTAATTTTGGGCCATAATTAATGCGGCTTATTGGCATTTCATATACTTGACACAGTCCAATCAATATAAAAGTATCTTTGTATCTGTGTGTCCAACGAATTTTATATCGTATGCTCGGTGCTTTGTCTTTCGCTTCCACTTGATGTTTATCTTTTTCTATATATGTATTATATTATTCTTTTTTATTTGCAGTTACAAAATTTGTACGAATTGGTATTGCCGACAAAAACGACTCGCCGCCATATTTCGATAGATTTCTGTACGAGACTGAAATCGATGAAAATGCCGATTTGCAGAGCACAGTACTCACTGTCAACGCCAAGGATCACAATGAGTGTGAGTAGACTGAAACAATTTATCTATATACACACATACTACATACACATTAACGCTTATACATGTATTTATGCATCTAGTGAGCTTTAATTATTTAAGGCGCTTTGTCATTGTCGCTTTGCCGGCGAAACGTGTCAGTTAACTAAAGAGTAAATGAATTTCATTTCATTGCGCTTTAATAGAGCTTAAACAGAATTTGTTGCATAATTTTGACATTGATTTAATCAGCTTTGCTTTTAATTGTAAGTGGCGCTGACATATAATCTATGCGAGGCTCTTTGAAGGGTGTAAATAACAGTCGATATGCATAAAAACATACTTAAATACGAATTTATTTTAGGGTAGATCAACTTAAACGGAAGAAACTCAATGGGCTGGGTTGGTTTATGAGGGGTTAAGTTTAGTTGAAGTAGCTTATTTATTGCATAAAATTAAAGAGCTTAAATCATTTGCATACAAAAACTGAAGTAATTAAAGTAGTCTCTTGGAAATGAACACGGAACCCAAATTAATGTTACTCCTTAAATATAGATTGAAATTTAAATATCAAATAAAAAACTCTTCAGACCTGTAGAAATTCTGCATTTAAATTTAATTCGAATTTACAATTGATTATTAAACACCTAACATTTATTAATCAATCTATTTCCTTTTAATTACAAAAGTTTTCAATAAAAATCTTTATTTCACTTTATTTTTTACCTACGTATTTTAGAAAAGAAGAAGTAATAAAGAATTTCACCATTCAGTTTTGTTTCAAAAAAATTGAGCTATTTTTATTTTTAAAATTAATTCTACTAACTGCCAGTCAAGTGCCGCCAAAATACTTAACGGTTCGCCAATTTTAATAAAATATTTTACTATTTTAAAATGGAAAAACACTTCATCAAAAATGATTTGCAATATTTTGCAACTCCACTTTATCAAGTATAACGAAAAATTTGACTTTTTCAAGAGATATTTGTTTAATTGATTTAAAAACGCTCGTTTAAAAATATATGGAATTTACTAATAAAACGTAAACGGAAGTTTTTCTTTCTAATTTACACATTCCGTTATTTTTTAACAGTGTTGGTAAACGAATGGTTGTTATATTCCTAAATTCACACATTAAGCAGTAACTTATTTTAACAACACCTGAGGACAGGCAATTTATTTACGTGAGAAGCTGACTTAATGACAGCTAATATGTTTCTCTAAACCTTGAGAAATCTCATTTAAGAATAAATAATTGGATACATCCATATCTTTCAATAAGAAATAATATATGATTATTTATTCGAGATAAAATCAAAATGCGCCCATGACACTTGAACATTTTATTTTATTTAAATCTAAACAAATCCAAAATGATGACTTGTATCAACGTGAGACAATTTGACGTTACTTTGGTTACGTTTAAAGATAATAATCAGGCCATCAGTAGGGAAGCTTACGTAAGTAATTTTGGCGAATCATTGTGTGGCTTTGGAGCATTAACTTCTTGACTCATGTCGTTTTAATGCCATTTTCTTGCACAGTGTCCTACGATGCGTACATGAAATAAAAAGTCATATACATACATATATGTGCACATAAATAAATGATGATATAAACATTAGGAAAGTACCAATTTGGGGAATTCCTATATGGCGGCTCTCGCTGCTGCATAAATATAAAAAAGATGACTTTGAATATTTTTCACATTCGAGCACACAAAATATTTGGCGTTGGATCGTAATAAACATTTGTTTATTTTAATACGCCGCCGGGCTGTGTGTATGAGTGTGTAACCATTGTGAAAATATTATTGCTCATACGCCATGTACGCCAAATATTTACCAAATATTAACAAATAAGGGCTCATTGAAGGCAAAGATACACAATAGAAGATACTGAACTTTCGCTCGCCATGAATAAATCCATAAAATAGAAAGACAAACATGGAAACAGACAAGGCGAATGCTCCAATTTGTGTATTGATACCCATGCGAAAACTATCATTGTAAATATTATGGGCACCAGAACTACGCACACACACACACACACACAGCACGAGATGGAGGTGGGGGTGAACACGCGAGCGCAAAAAAGATTTGCAGCATCGCAACATTCAAAATCTCATTGAGAACGTTTAACAACTTTGATAGGGGAGTAAAACAGGAAAGAACCACAAGACACACGCACACACACACACACTCACCCACACGTACGCACACCCTGTGGGACACACATGTCGCATTTCGAACAGCAACAGCCCCAGCCAAATCTTTGTCCTGCCTGCCGGCTCCCTGCTCCCCGCTCGTCAACGTCGCGCCGTCGTGACGACTGCGAAAAAAGCATTAACCCGAATTGGAAAAAGAATTGGCAGAAAAAAAGAAGCACAAGTAGAAGCAGAAGAAGAAAAAAAACAGCAGCAGCCATCATACAAATTGGTATGTGTGTGTGTGTGTGTGTGTGTGTGTGTAGGGCGCACAAAACAATAATACGAATACGAGTATTTGCCAAAGTTGAGCAACAGCAGACGCGAAAAACAAGTCGAAAGTGCACGACAATAAGATACCCTGTAGTTGTTAAACATTAAATTGTTAAATTGTTAAACATTCATAAGTTATATTCATCAATCAGCTCCTTAACCAAAAAGCTGAACTGATACACATCCTTGAGATGCAGTTCTCTGCCTATGCTGATCAGGAAAACAGACATATATTATTGTCACTATAGACATATATAAGGTCACACCTTTCGTACACGTTTGCAATAGCTGTAGGGTATTAAATTTGTTGTATACATAGGGAAATCCATATCGCATCTCGTACGAGCAGCTCTCACAAATAATATATGAATGGCCCTTACATATGTATATAGAAATAGGTGGTATTGGGGGCCATGACAATCTTTTATGTGATTTCTTTTGCCTATTTTCGTAGTGCAAATGGTATGGAATGGCATGCACAAAAATGAAGCTGTAAAAACTTCGGCGATTCCCCCTTCAGTCCAGTGCAAATTCAACATTCGAAATTTATGAGCGCAAAAATTATTTATTATTCAAGTATGTGAGACTTTGTTGCTGTTTTCCGCATGCTGGCAACGTGTGTTAGACAGGGCTTCTTAAATATTTAAGCTCATGTGTAAGCAACGCCGAAAACATTGCTGCTTTTTATGGTTCGGTTAAGAAAATGATGGGAGCTTAATACATTTAATATTTAAATTCGAATTGAGTCCCATTCCCATTTTCTTTATCTCTAACTTAAATCTCTCTTGCGATTTTTATAAAATAAAATTAGTATGCAAAGTATAATATACAATAATTTTGTTTTAAAATATTTATAGTTATTATATATATTATGGTATTTTTTTTTTTGGTTTGCTTGTGTTTAAATTGAGTGCAGTAGTCTTAATTTTGGCAAGTGTAGCGACTAATTTAAACTTTTTTAATACACTCTAGCCAAGGTCTTTCGTTTAAGTGCGTTAAGTAATCCTTTTCTTGGCATTTTGTTGTACTTACATTGGCTAGCTGGGGCCATTAAATGGCTTTCCATTATCATCTCAAGTTCTTGCCGTCATAAAGCATTTTACCGCCAAAATACAATTTAACAATAGACCGGGTCAGGATTGAAAGCGTTCTACTTGGCCAGGGCCAGTCATAAAAACACTTTGCCACGACCTAAGCACGGAGCGCCAAGCACCAAGCACTCAAATAAAGTAAGGTCAAAGAAATTGGGGAATGGAACCAAGGAACAATGAGAAACGCAGAGGCAGAAATAATGTTTTCTTCTTTTCTTCGTTTTTTTTTTTTTTGTATTTAACATTTTAAACTGACTTTTCATGCTAAATAAGTAAGGCATAAAAACAACAACAAGAACATCTTGTACATGGACAGTCAGAGGGAGAGAAAGAGAGAGAGAGGGGGGGGCGGGGGGGCAGGGAATTCAGGCAGCAGCTGTGCCACGTGTGTGTGTGTGTGTGTCCTTTTTTTGGTGAGTCTCTGCGGGACAAGCCGAGCAGCATTTCCCATGGTGTCTGTGTATATTAATTTATTATCATTATCAGTGATTTTAAAATGGCGTCGTGACATCGTAAATTATAAATGGCGTTGTCTAAGACTGAGCTAAGACTGGGGACTACTTAACGCCTGCCACGATACAGTTGCCCCCGATGTTGCTGCTGTTGTTGTTGCCGTGTGTAATTTGTGGCATTAGAAAATGGGCGACATGTGCGCGCTGCTTAAACTGTATCATGTGCATCAATTTTAGACGGCGATGTACAGAAGTTAAAAAGCTTTAATCATATTGCGAGGGTCGCTTTTTTAATTGCCTTTTGGGGTAAAGTAGCAACTGAAATTATCATACGCTTGTGAAATGTTTCAAATAAGGTACACAAAATAATTATACTGGCCTAAAGTTGGCTTACAAATTATAATGAATTGGTTTTAATATGCCTTTATATTTAAATTTAAGTTCCTATCTTACATAAGAACCAGAACCCATTAAAAAATTTATTATGCAATTTTTAATTGACTTTTGAGGTAAAGTAGCAACTGAAATTATCATACGCTTGTGAAATGTTTCAAATAAGGTACACAAAATATTTATACTGACCTAAAGTTGGTTTAAAAATTATAATGAATTGGTCTCAATATGGCTTTGTATTTAAATTTAAGTTCCTATCTGACATAAGAACCAGAACAGCACATAATGCTCGCAGATCACACGTTAAATCTACTTTATCGAGTGCTTAAGCCAGTTAAGACCCTGTCTTCATTTGAAGTCTTTATGTTGATGCCAAGCAACCCGCTGAAGATCTCATATCCTCACATGCTAACATGCTTTAATTGAGCAGAAAGCTGTAAAGTTAACACACACGTCTAATGTACTCAGCATCGGGGCCAAGTTGCCGGCTGCTGCCTCCCCCCTCCCCCACCCCCTTTCCCCACTCCCTCTGGCACATCTCTAGACTTTGGGTTAAGCGATTTACGCCTCGCTAATTTCCGCTAATGTTTGTCATTTTATATATTTTTGCATAAATGAGCTGGCAACTGCTCCGCGTCTGCATCTTGCCACGCCCACTCCCATACGCCCCACTCGCGTGCTTGGCGCACATGTGGGAATTTTTACTTGTTTGCCTTCGACGCGTTTTCGTCACTGCTCGCAATACTTTCACAAGCTGCTTAATTATTTAATAAGTAAATTATACGACAGGTTGTATAAGCCACGCCCCCTTTTTAAATGTTACCCGGTAGGAGTGCAGCCTAAATATATTTAACGAACTTAATTATATTGGCTTGTTGTTGACTTTGTCGTTGTCCTTTTCGACGTCTTTGATCTTTTCCTTGAGCGTTCTTGCTGAAAAGTGTGCAGAAACTTTTACGCTTTAAAATATCAGAAATTGTGTTTTGAAACAGTATATGGGACTTAAATGTCCAACAATATAGAAGTATTAATTTCGAATAATTTTACAAAAATGTATACCAAATATGTGGCCTTCATGAAAACCAAAATTTAAATCAGTTTTTAAGGTTGGTTTTACGTATTTTGCTTAAAAATATTAAGTCGAGATAGCAAATATACAAATCAAATATAAAACCGTTACAGTTTTGTATATTTTTGGAAGTCCTTGTTTTAAATCTAGCCTAAAGTGGACAATTAAAAATTAAAATAGTTTTTAAAGCTGAAAAACATTATTTAAAAATGAGAAAAAAGTGTGTACAATTTAAAATCATAAACTGTTTAAATTACAAACACAAATTAGAAATCTACAAATTGCTTTTGCAATCGGCTTTAGACCATTCATAAAAACACATACATTTCTATATGTGTATGTCATTATACTTAAGCACTCTGGCATCTTCATTAAATTGTGAATAGAGCGCCTGATAAGCGAGTGCCAGCAGGTACACAAACAAACACACGTGCACAAGCAAAATAAATTAAATTCTCCCAGAGCATAAAAGAAAAGGGCGCCCGTGTTGCCTCAATTACGCACATGCCAGAAGCATTGCATTATGCATACGCCATGTGTGACGTGTCGAAATCTGTTTAAGTTTTAATGACATCACTGCGACTACATATCGACATGTTGATAAATTAACAATACTTTTTATAAATAAAAAAACTTCTCTCTCTTTTGCAGCGACGAATATTCGATACCAGATCACAGGCGGTAACATAGGCAATGCCTTTGCCGTACAGAACACGACCGGAGTCATCTACGTGGCCAGTCCGCTAGACTATGAAACGCGGCCAAGAGTAAGTAGTTGGTGTATTTATCTATATATGCGCACCTGTCAACTCCCACTCTTCTCTTTACCCTTATCAAACGCCCGTTGACAGAGCCTACTTAGAAGTCTAGTCTCAACTTTTGCTTGTGGCTGTTGGCTTTTTTTTTTTTTTTGGCATCTTTAACTTGCAGTTTGTTTCAGTTTTTTTTTTATTTTGCAACTTTTGGTTGTGCATGCATAATTTATATATTTTGCTTGCCATCCGACGAAACAAAAAAAAAATATGCAAAACTATGCAAAATTTTCAGGCGAACAACTTTGCGATGTTGTGCGTGCTGCGATGCAAAAAAAATTAATCAAAAAATATGCGCACAAGCAAATACACACACATGGCAAAACCAACGTGTGTGTGTGTGTGCTTGTGGGTGCCAAATTACGAACAGAGCAAAAAACTAAAAAATTTAACTCAACTCGACGCGACGCGTAGATCTACAGCTGTTGGCACATTTCCCATTGCGAATTTTTAACGTGATTGCACGCACACAAATGTAGACATGTAGCCGTTATCCACCCCCTCCCCTTCCCCCCTACCCCTCTGCAGCACTGGGCTTCCGTGTAGCTGTCATGCAACAAGCGACTGAAGCGGCAACAATGCCACAAAACATGTGTTGCCCCCATCGCTGTTTTTTTTTTAACGTTGTTTTTGTTTGCTTGTTTACAAAAGTTTGACAACAATTTTCTTGCTTGCCGTTTTTGGCATTGCTGTCGCATGGGAAAAAAAACTTTGAGTATATGCAGTCAAAATAGGCAAATTAATCTTTTTGTTGCCGCATCTCAAATGTATTCTATCAAAACTTTTATTAACATTTCTATTTTCTCCTTTCTTGTCTTCATCTTCAGTATGAGCTGCGCTTGGAGGCAACACGCAATCGCAAAAACAACTATACCACCGTTGTCATCAACGTACGCGATGTAAACGATAATCCACCTGTATTTGATCGTCAAACATATCGCACACAAATCACTGAAGAAGATGATCGCAATTTGCCCAAACGCATTTTACAGGTAACTGTTAAATATTTAAAATATTGTGGCCAAAGTTTAGCAATAAGCCAAGGTTCCACTTCCACAAATTGCTGCAGTTTCAAATATCGCTAATCTATCTCCCAAGCGATATACCTAAGAAAGATCTGCCTGTTCCCTAAGCATAAGAACTCTTCTCAGACTCTAGTAAGTTATTGTATTAAGCCCCAAAAGGTGTGAAAAAATCAGTTGCATTTAATTAATAAATGTAACATGTCTGTAATTCTGCTGTGCCACAATTTCAGTAAATCCGGTTGTACTCCTTTGGGGCTTAAATCAATATTTTTTAAATATTGCTGCAGTTACAGCGTGGCCACTTTTGGGAGTTGACGCTCCTATCATTATTTTCCCATTCCGCATTTATTATCGCCTGCTTGCTTTTACGCAATTTAAATATTGACAAGCGCAACAAGAACAACAACTTCAGCTACAACCACAACGGGCAAGTACAATACATGCAATTTGCATAAAAATCCAATGCTCGAAAAACTATAGGAGCGAAAAAAAACAAGCAGGCCCGACCAGACCCAGAGCGGGCCCAAACCAATCCGACCAACTCAAGCCTCATGGCTTGTAAAGGGCCAGGCGATTCAGCGGGCCGCACAATTCGGCCGTAAATACAAAATAAATACTCATTCATTAATAATAACGTGATAGTTGCCCAGTGGTCTTACACGAAAAATAAATACATATATACAGATATAACCCATATGTACACACGTATATGTGTGTGCGTATGCAAAGTGTGTAAGTCTGCGGCAGCGACTTTTATTTAAGCCATAATTTACAACAATCAACAGCATGAGAGAGAGAGAGTAAAAGAGAGAAATAACAATCTGTCCGCATGCCAAAAGGTTAAATGCTCTTATTTTTTACTTTTTTAAAGCTCAACTCGAACACGAAAATGCTATAAAAATGAGTGAGTCATAAAAAATAAATAGGTCGCTCTATGGATATATATGTGTAGTGAGTGTAAGAAAATAAAACTAAGCTGAAGGATTAACTGAATAGCTAAAAAAAAGTTATGCTTAAAAAATAACAAAATACATAAAAAACCAAACTATGAAGACAAATACTCATTTAAGTTTCAAAAAGGCAATACAAATTAAATAATGGAAGCCATAAATTATTTTTATTGGAAATATTTTTATGGAAATTTCTTTAGGCGTATATAAATATTATATTAATTTACAAGCTCAATAAAAAGGAAATAAAATGTTACATAGTCAAAAAATAGAGATAAATATAATATTATAATTTAAATATATTTCAAATTATTATTATCTAATATTTAAAAAATATTTGAAAATAAAAACTATTGATAGTGTGAATATTATAAAAGATATTATAGCTATACTAAAGATACTATTTACCACTCAAATATACTTTACACTGTTCTATATTCTTGCGCGGAAAATCCTGCTACAATTTTATTAAACTAATAATTACTATAATATCTTTTAAGATATTCACTTCTAGCTATAGTTTTTATTTTAAAATATTTTTTAAATATCCCAATGTAAATGTTATAAAATCCTTAGTTGTATGCTTCATGCAATTGACCTCATTGAAATAAAAAATATTCTTATAAAATATAAATTTAAATTGCACGGGCTAGCAGCAAGTGCACTGGCGCCCCGTCAGTTGACGGCAACAGCAACGATAACAACAACAACAACAACCGCATTAACAACAACAACACCAGCAGTCGCCACGCGCATTTTTAATTACACATTTATGCTCGAGTAAAAAATTGAAGTGGCGCCAAGTGGATCCGCCGGCCAACGATAATCGACAACAGCAATGTATATATGTATATATATATATATTTTTTATATGTACAGGCATATACAGATAAAGGAGAGCCAAAGGCGTTGCCTTCTGTCTTCGACACCTTTTGGCCAAATTGATTTTTGTGGGTGGCGCAAAATTAAATGCAAATATTTTTTTGCGCTTTTGCACGCGAGACATTTGTCGCTGCCACGCCCGAAATGTGAAAAAGAGGCCTTAAATTATGCATGCCAATGTGCGAGTGTGTGTGTGCGTGTGGGTCTCCTGTTGAAAGGACAATGGCATAAAGGGCTCACATCGCGGCACGCGGGCAATAATAATGGCACGTAGACAACTCTTTTGTCATATCAAATTGTGCGGAACATTTAACGTAAATTGTCGCATTCTGAATGCGGTTGAGGGGGGTTGGGGGCGGACACTCAGGCAATGGGCGTGGCTTGCCAACGTATTGTAGGCACTTAACACGTGGCAGCAAACGCCTCGCCGGGCTCCCATTTAGCTGCATTTGAGTGCCCATTTCCGACATAAATGGCAATAGACTGTGGCAGATATTCATATGCTGACGCCATTGTTTGGCCTAAACGGTTTTCGTTCTTCTGCACACTGGTTAACTGTGTGTTAACCACACGAGTTACCGCATTGCTAAAAACTTTGCAACTTGTCAGCTGTCAATGGAGCCTTACTCTAATTGGCTTACCAAGTGTTTGATAACTGGGAAATCCTTCAATACTGCGTAATTTGATATTCGCATGGGCATGCACTTTACTGCAATGGAGACATGGAGCTAAAAACAATAGCTCAAATGGGCTAAGCTCAATTGAAATGTGTCTTTGCAGCAGCACAATGAACTCAGTTTATGCGCATATATTTCTGAATTTATGAATACGTGTTTGAGTTCGCATTCATCCATTTGCGCAATCAGGCTGAATATGCAACTATGCAGTGCAGGACAATGTGGTAAAAACCAACCACATTGCAATCACATGGAGACTATTAAGTAAGAGCTTACGGAGTGCCAGGAGAATGTCATCATTTTGCCATCTGTGTTTTTCGGTCTATTTTATAGTAGCTTTCTATGCTTACACGATTTTATATTTATTATTTGTTCGATTTTAGTATAGCTCGCAGCGAAGTTAAATACTCTTAGTTAATTCACTTAAAATTGAATTTTATTTTGTGTTATTTTTTATTTTTCTTTTTACTTGAATTTACGCGCATTTAAAATCACATTTTATTAAACAAAATAAAATAAAGAAGTGGCGAAAAGGAATAGCCGAACATTTATGTGCCCATTAATGGGCCTAATTTGAAAATCCTCTTGTATATAATTTTCGCTAACAACCCACAGATGCCTATCTAAGTAATAACTGAATAAAAGTACCAAACAATTTGCTCACATGTAGTTTGTTTTTTATAAAAAAAAAGAATAAGAAAGCCCCATAAAATATTCTAAGCGCACACAACGAAAATAGTCCTAAGCACAGATTTTATTTAGTAGTCGCAACAAGAAATGAAAAAGGAAAAAAATAAATAACAGAGAAAATAATCGAAACAGAAAATCAACAAAAATACCGCAAGCCGATTGAATAATTACATAAATCTCTCGATAATATTAGCATTTTTCAGTGAGGCACAAACTGACAATATTTTGCAGCCAAGGAAGAGGAATAAAAAACACAAAAAAAAAAAATATACAAAATCGAAGCATAAATTTACAAGCAATCTGGCATGCAAAAAACCGCAAGTCGGCACGCCCGCGACAGTGTCCGCCCCCCCCCCCCTTGAGAGACTTTACCCCCCCCAAGACAAATAAGTAAGCGCGGCTTTTCCTTTAGCTTGCCCTTTATTGGACATTTAAAGGTTTTTTGCACATTTGCATATTTGATTTATAGACTGAATATTGTAAGTAAGGTCCAGAATGGACCACCAACGGCTTAACGGTTCACCCTGCCCCGCTATAACCTTACGCTGAACTTATTGTAATGCAGCTTTTATACCAGTCTCTATCTTACTCACTCCCCCACTCTCTCTCTCTGTCTCGCTCTTTCTCTTACAGGTTACGGCTACCGATGGCGATGTAGATAGACCAATAAATATTGTATATTTCCTTACCGGCCAGGGCATCGACCCGGATAATACAGCAAATAGTAAATTTGATATAAATCGCACAACGGGCGATATTTTTGTACTCAAGGTAAGTGGCATTCACAATGTTTAAGCTGATTTCCAGTTACCAATCCCATCGACACCATAAAGCCCAACCGTAATGAATACCAGTTAAATGCCCCAACGGACGCTGAAAGCTATCCCCAAAACCAACCCCCCCCTCCCCCTCCATCCCCACAGCCAGCCTCCCCTGGGTTAAGCGTGCAAATGGCGCGCCATAACTTGTATATTTTTTTTCCACCTGGCTATGATTGCTGGGCTGGTAAGGAGGAGCGCGAACTGGGCGGGGGAAGGGGGGGACAGCTGTTGGCAGTTTACAATTGGGCCAACAGTTTATATACACAATGCGCAGTTTATATTGTGTGACGAGCTAACAGTTAAAAATATACGAAAAGGCCTCAGTAAAGTGTGATGAAATACACTGCAAGCATTTTTTTAGACAATGAAACGAAAATATTTTAATTCTAGAAGCTAAAAAATCGATGAATTTTTTAAAAGCAATATTCAAATATTCAAATATATGAAAATATAGAACTATACGAGAGGTTAAATTGACAGCAACATCGTTTATGAATGTAATGGAAAAAATACTCATTTTTATAGTATAGCTATAAATGTATTCAAAATGAAACAAAAAATTCGTTAAATAAAACGCTTAACTCTTGTTTTCAAATAACAAACAATACATATTTAAAGAAAGAAAATTGAAGCAGATGAAAAAAACAATCTAAAAGTTTTTCATAAAATTTAAAAGTAAATTTTCGTTTTACTTATTTGTAGCTAATTTTTATTGAATAACAATAGCACAATGAATAAACATTTGCGTAGCCGCAGGGTAATTGCAGGCCAAATTTCGGGGTGTTCAGTCCACTGTATTAAAAAGTCATACTGACTCTATATGCACTATACAATTTAGCAGCTGATGTTGCTTTTAAATATTTCCCTACACACACACACACAAACACACCCCCACCTTTACTCACACGCAAACAAATTGCTAAAATAAATATCAAAAATGCGGTCGCTCGGTTGAAAATATTTTCAATACTTGGCAATTTTAGCTGGTTTTGATTGTTAACAACGGCCGCCAGTGAATTGTAAAGCTTTCGACGGGACTCAGTGGCGTATGATTAATTTAAAACTGTGTCAAACCGCAGAATCTCTCACACACACACACACACCCATCGAAAAAGTGTCATTTGTGACTATAAAAACTGCAACCGTTTGATGCCAACTACATGAACTCCAATTAATTTCAGACAAAGTCCATAAAAACAACCAGTCAAATGGCAGTGCCAACAAGCAGTGTGGGCCATTCAAAGCCACGCCCCCACCCGCTGCCCATTTTCTGCATCAAATGTTCAAATGTTGCTGCTGCTGTTGCTGGCGGCATGCTTTATTTGTTTTATTGTTTTAGGAGCTGTGTGTGCGTGAGTGTGTGTGTGTGTGTGTGTGTGTGTGTGGGGGCGGCGCGGGAACTTAAAGGGTTTTTTAGGGCCGTTGGGTTGGCAGCGACAGCATGTGGCATTTGTGGTTTTGACGCTCTACAAGCAACCACATGTAAATGACATTCGTCGTTCGTTATTGCTGCGTGGTTGCCTCGCATAAAATTGTGTTTAAAACGGTGGCTGCACCAGCTGAGAGCGAAGGAGGTGGTGGGGGTGGGGGTGGGGGGGGGGCGGTCTAGTCGCTGAGTTTAGCGAACACAATTCGACAGCTGCAGCGCGGTATTTAATTTGTAATTGCTATTGCCATGCGTGTCACATGCCACACAATTCTGAATTGTGAAATGTGCTTCGCCAGCTTTAATTGACCGAATGCCATTTGCAGGAATTTGTGTTCACCATTTGCGCTACTTGATTTCCCATGAGCAAGTAATCGAAACATAAATAAGTCATTTCATTTACAACATTTAATTGAATGCTGATTGTTTATGACCTTTTGCAAAGTTTTGGCTACAGTTGAAGGTGAAATACTAGAGATACAGAGAGCTATCTAATGCCAACCTGCTTTTCTATCATTTTTTTTATCTTACTGCCGGATAAAGTCGCTTAGTTTGTGCAATTGATTTAAAAAAGTACTTGAAAGGAATTAAGTGCTTGCGGAAGATAGCAAAAAGTGGCACCTGAGTGAAAGAAAAGTATCGAAAAAATACAATTTTGTGGCATAGAAAAGTTGGATGGGTTGGGAAGCAAGAAGGATACTTTTCGCTTGTGTGAAATGTATAAAAAAATAATACAGCTTTGATGATAAGAATATAGCCCTTAAGAGGTTTATTTGACAATTATAAAAAACCATATATATATATTTATATATACCATATTCATTACTTGCCAACAAATATGCACAGTATAGCATCAAAAGGACATTCGATATTAGTGCTGGACACGCAAAATAATAATTAAATAGTTCCAACAAAAAAGTCAGACTCGATTTGAATTTGCACACCGATTCGCAATCTAAAGCGAGATGTAATTGAAACGGGCCTAATCCACCTGGCCAAAACAAATTCCAAATGAGCCGAGTAAGCAATATTTAAGGATAATTTAAATAGGATCACGGCCACACAGAGATAGCTGGCACAATTTCTATTGAAATTGAGCACATTTCATTTGATTTGATGGCTTTTATTTAGTCCTGTCGCCAGTCCAATTGGGACGGGGACAGCAGGTATCCTGGCGATTTCATGGGGATAACTCATTTAATGGGAGAAATCTAATATGAGCCGGGGCAAATACATTGAGCTCCGGAAAGACATACACGACACAACACACACACACACACACACTCACGTCAGACAACAAGCAAACGGACATAGTCCAAAGATGGCGGAGCTCTCAAGGACCTGTAGCTGACAATGAGACATGTCAGCTATAAGTTCTGGCTGCGGAGCTTCCTGCCGTTGGCAGAAAATAATTTGCAAACAAACAGGCCAAAACGGCTGGCAAATCAAACGGTACTCGGCTTGGCCCTAATGCCTCATCTCGGCCTGGTTGTATTCGTTGCAGCCCCTGGACCGGGATCAGCCCAATGGGCGGCCGCAATGGCGCTTCACCGTGTTTGCCCAGGATGAGGGCGGCGAGGGCCTCGTCGGCTATGCGGACATCCAAGTTAATCTGAAGGACATCAACGACAATGCGCCGCAGTTTCCGCAGGGCGTCTACTTTGGCAATGTCACCGAAAATGGCACCGCCGGCAGCCCAGTGATGACAATGTCTGCCATTGACTACGACGATCCCAACGAGAGCACCAACGCCAAGCTAATCTACTCAATCGAGAAGAACGTCATCGAGGAGGAAACCGGCGCGCCCATTTTCGAAATCGAGCCCGAAACGGGCCTCATCAAAACGGCCGTTTGCTGCCTCGACCGTGAACGCACGCCGGACTACTCCATCCAGGTGGTGGCCATGGACGGCGGCGGGCTCAAGGGTGAGTGTCTGCCCCCGGCGATGGCAGTGCCATTGACATGCCTCTGGCTGCACTCTGTGCGCTAAGCGTTATGGGGTATATTGGTTTTCAGCAAGGTTTGTCATTTCATATTCTTATATATTTTATATTTTATATTATCTATATTTATATATTATATCCGGAATCTATTTACATTGCCGTAAAGACTTTAAGCTCCGAATACTTTCTCATATTCGTGTTTATTTTAATTTTAAGCTTTTTTTATTTCTTAATAAGATTTTTGTCTTGCTGTTCCGCTGCCTAGAGACTTTAAGCCTGGAATATTTATAGTCATGATTTATAGTTCCCACATTTTTCGAACTAGGATCAGATTACTATTACGCTTCTCCAAATATAGATAAATAAAGATAAACTTTATTCCATCGCCTCAGCCACATTTTAATTTCAAAAGGAAAGAATTTATTAAAGGAATTATAGGAAAATATTTTGTTTTCATTGCTTGATGTTTGTCGCATTTATGCAACTTCTGAGGTCAGGTAATATTCGTTTTTGACGATGCAAATTTTCTTTCTAGTAAAATTAAGTAAATATTAATTAAATAAATAAAAAGGTTTATCATCTTCGGTTCAGACCTTGCTTATAGCCAGAATCTTTTCCAGCTGACTTTTGTTAGTTGCAATCGTTGGCAATATTCTCACCTGTTTTCTAATCACAGGCACCGGCACCGCCTCCATTCGCGTCAAGGATCTGAACGATATGCCGCCGCAGTTCACCAAGGACGAGTGGTTCACCGAGGTGGACGAGACGAACGGCACCCAGATACCCGAGACGCCCATACTGACAGTGACCGTGCAGGACGAGGACGAGACGAACAGCTTCCAGTACAAGGTGGTGCCGAACAGTGGCTTCGGCGCCGACAAGTTTGCCATGGTGCGGAATGCGGATGGCACCGGCTCGCTGAAGATCATACAGCCGCTGGACTACGAGGATCCGCTGCAGAGCAGCGGCTTTCGCTTTCGCATCCAGGTGAACGACAAGGGCGAGGAGGGGGCCGACAAGTACCACGTGGCCTACTCGTGGGTCGTGGTCAAGCTGCGCGACATCAACGACAATGTGCCCCGGTTCGAGCGCGACCACATCGAGGTCTCCATCTACGAGGACACCAAGGTGGGCACCGTCCTCGAACAGTTCCGGGCCAGCGACGCCGACCAGGGCGGCCACTCGCGCGTCAGCTACAAGATCGTGCGCGCCAGCAATCGCCGCCGCCAGTTCGCGATCAGCGACAAGGGCGCCGTCAGCGTCCAGCGGCCGCTCGACCGCGAGTCCGCCGACCGCCACCACGTCCAGGTGCTGGCCAGCGACGATGGGAGTCCGGCGCGCACGGCGACGGCGACGCTGACGGTCGTCGTCAAGGACGTGAACGACAATGCGCCGACCCTGGCCCAGGACTACAGGCCCACGCTGCCGGAGAACGTGTCGCCGCGCAAGATCCTCGAGGTGGCCGCCAAGGATGTGGACGACCGACAGCGCGGCAATGGCGGTCCGTTCAGCTTCCGGCTGGATCCGCTGGCCGGCGACGAGATACGAGCGGGCTTTAAAGTGGAATACGATCGCAGTAAGTGCGGAGGGATATTTAATATGCAATAGGAAACCTTTTTGGATAGTAGATCCATTAGCTGCAAAATAATTGGACAGAAATTTATCTGTGCTTTAAAGTATTTTTATGTCGAGGGATAATAAAATAATTCTGAGGCTGAGTGTAGCTGGGAGTCAGAGGCATCCTTAGATTTTCTATAAAAGTTCCTGGGAGATAGGAAATCTATGAAGCAGACTGATTAAATAAAGAAGGACTTTTTTGAAAAAATAAAAATGAAATTAAAAATATTTAATAACAAGTAATAAAGTTGAAACTAAACAAATAAGAGGAAATAAATAAGTAAAAGTAAGTAAGAATAATAATAAATAATAAATAATAAATAATAAATAATAAATAATAAATAATAAATAATAAATAATAAATAATAAATAATAAATAATAAATAATAAATAATAAATAATAAATAATAAATAATAAATAATAAATAATAAATAATAAATAATAAATAATAAATAATAAATAATAACAAATAATAAAACAAATAATAAAATAAATAATAAATAATAATAAATACACATATCACCGAATTTTGCCCTTACTTCACCTATGAGCTCAAAACGACCTAAATATAAAATCTCTTTAATCTATATATGAGCCTTAGGCTTATGGACGAGGGAAACTACCCGTAGAGAGCTAAGAATTATTGTTGCTGACTTATATTTAATCTCTTGAGAGGACAAGCTTTGCTATATAACGCATTTATACCGAGTCCTTGGCAACATTTCCGAATGGACAGATTACTTTTACTGGCTTGCATAATTTGTTTGTAATCGGATTTACAAACTCATATCTCATATCATATTAACTGTACTCGTTGCAGATAAACCAAAGCTATAACAACATCAACTCGACTCCACAAAACTAAAAATGGGACTTCCCAAGTTCTACCACTCTCGAGCACTTTCCGCTCTCTTCGCCACATTGAAATCCTTGTTTAACCACAAGTCAATTTGCGTTTCTAATCAATCGCAATTCTTTGCACAGGCTTCGCTTTAGGGCCATCTCCGGCTCGGAGCAGTTCCACAAAACTGCGGAGGCACAAACTATCAAGCACTCGAGACTCGTTCAGTTCAGTTGAGCTGAACTGAGTTGAGCTAAGTTGAGCCGAGTTGAGTTGAGTTGAGTTGAGTTTACTCCATTCACAATCAAAATCAAACGCTAAACCAAAGTGTGTTTGCATAGTAATGGTGATTGAATTATGCCACAGACAATCAGCATCATCAGCATTGTTTGTGCCCAGAGTTAGTTACCAAAAAGCCAGAGAGTCTGAAAAAAGTATCCCAAAGTCGAGGGTGGAAGGTTGAGTAATACCCTGTAAAAGAGACAGAGCTAAGATAAACCATCTCAAGGAACAGAAAAGAAAAGCAAACTGATTAGAATAAAACTTGAAGATCTAGGCTAATATGTTTTTAAACATTAAAAAAAAAAAATAAAAATTATAGAAATCTGGTAAGAGATATTAAAAATATTTATTCCATTAGTTGCTGAAATATCATTTTAGAATCTATAGCCAAATCTATAATATTTACATTTCAGAGTACAGAATAATAATACACCCCATTTGTACTGGTTATAGGATATACAAATTGGGAGATGGCTGTGCCTTCGGGCCAGCTCTGGCACAGACACTCAATTGGTTGAACTGGCTTTGTTTCCACTGCGATTTCATTTGTTTTCTCTTGGGCGAATATCAAATTGGTCTTCACTCTTGTTGCCATTGTTAGGGGTCCATTCGCATTGCCAAAAGAGTCATTAAAAAAAATAACAAAAACGAAAAAACCTAGAAACGTAGCACCCAAAACAAAATGGGTCGACAGCAAGGAATACTGAAATTCGAGGTGTCACTTGAATACAAACCTGATATTGACAAACCGAGCGTTTTCCATTTTCTCTCTTTCGCACTTTAGTCCTCTATTTGACTTACAGGACTCCGTTTTTTTTTTCTTTTAGGGGATACTAAAACTTTTTCCTTTGAATCTTTTATTCATTTGTTGAATATTTTTTTGGCCTTTTTATGGGCCGACGCGTGCTTGGATTTCAAGCGTTTGGGACTGAATAAATAATTGATTCAAAAAGCCGATTAAATTCATTGCCATAAACAAATAAATGAGGGAAAAAAAATTAAATGGGATCATTGCGGCTGTCGGACAAAACGATATTAATTTGCATGGCTAATTATCTAAATGAGTTGTGTAATTAGTGTAAAACAGCCCAAACAGCAGGTAGCTATCATTAGGCCTATAAATTGTTAATCAAGCTAATGCATTTTGTATCATAATTCCGAAATGCTTTTCCATTTAATGTCCGCATATGTTTCGATTCGATTCCCACAAATTTGTGCCATTAATTATGCCAAATTTAAGAATATATAATGGGCATAAAAACATGCGAAATATTTTAAATATATTGATTGCTTTCACATTTCTCGATAGCCCCATATAAATTATATAATCATGAGTTAAATATCATCAATAATGCAAAATAATTGGCCATATAATTCACAATTTGAGTGTAAATTGTGTTGTGCCTAAGCACTTATTTCTCATATTTTGCAAATAACACGCAAAAATTGCTTATGGAAAATGGGAAATTTGATTACAGTTTTGTGAAACAATAATAAATAAAAATATTTCTCTTTGAACTTTATAGCAAATTTGTACTTTGAGACGAGGGGAGTTCAAAGTGGAATGGATTGATTTTAATTTTCCCAAAGCTTATATTTACAAATAATTACCTTGGGCAAGGAGCGGCAATAATAGCAGCCAATACAAAAGTATCTAAAGCGTGAAAGGGATAAGCAGCACAAATATTTTCCAGTCTCAAGTTTCAACTAATTAAATTTATGATTTCGCCTATTCAAATACCATTTGCGGACTTTAAGGAAGCTAAAAACCAGTCTCGAATTTTCGCTTTTCTCCTCTCTCGCTGCAACCCGACCATCGACAACAACAACAAATAACATCAAATGAAATTCATTCGAATGCCTAACATTTCACAATCAGGAGGCGACAATGGCAACGGGGTGGCCATCATCTCCTCGCTGCGTCCCTTCGACCGCGAGGTGCAGAAATCGTACGACATTCCCATCGAGATAAAGGACAACGGAGCCCCGGCAATGACCGGCACGAGCACTTTGACGGTGACCATTGGCGATGTGAACGACAACAAGATGCAGCCGGGCAGCAAATCGGTGCTGGTGTACAACTACCAGGGCCAGTCGCAGGACACGCCCATCGGGCGGGTGTACGTCAACGATCCGGACGATTGGGATGTGCCCGACAAGAAGTACTACTGGGAGGCGCAGGAGCACCAGCGCTTCAAGCTCGACACGGACACGGGCATCCTCACGATGCGGGCGGGCACGCGACGGGGTCGCTATCAGCTGCGCTTCAAGGTAGGTGTTGGCCGCACTATTGATTAATTATCGCCTGCATCGACTGCTCATTTCCCATACTATTGTGGCTATTGTGTATCTTTTCTTTTTCTTTCCCCTATTTACCGCCTATTTATTACCTATTAATAGTCTGTGTTTTATCTAAATACTGCCTTTTTATGGTCAATTAATCGGGTCTTTATATATTGCTAAATTTTTATTTATTTATTGCATCTATTAAATTACTTTCGCCAATTGATCTTCCATCTATCGCATATGTATCGCCAACATGTGAGAAATGCTTGCCTCTCTATTGCCGAATTCTTCCTTAATATAGCACAAATCTATCGCATGAACCTTGCCTATCTATCGCCTATCTATCGCCTATCTATCGCCTATCTATCGCCTCTCTATCGCCTATCTATCGCCTATCTATCACCTATCTATCGCCTATCTATCGCCTATCTATCGCCTATCTATCGCTTAATTGTC
Source organism: Drosophila sordidula (assembly GCA_035047465.1). Classification (NCBI taxonomy): domain Eukaryota; kingdom Metazoa; phylum Arthropoda; class Insecta; order Diptera; family Drosophilidae; genus Drosophila; species Drosophila sordidula. The sequence continues at coordinate 1,895,702 of JAWNPQ010000090.1, read as the reverse complement.
GTCTCTCCATGGGCTAAATATTTTATTTATCTGTCGCCTTTCTATCAATCAACTATCACCTTTTTATCATAATTTTATTTTTTATATATTTTTGTGTTTATTTAGCTAATGTATTTAGTTCTTTTTAGTAGCCTTATTAATTACCTCTTATATATGTGTATTTGTTGATCGTCAAAGTGTTAGCTAACTTTGGTTTATCTGTCGAACACCTATCGCATTTGTATCGTTCCTCTATCGCCTATCTATCGCGTATTTATCGCCTTATTATCGCCTCTCTATCGCCCAACTATCCCCCCCTCGTTTTACCTTCCGCCAACATCTTGCTTATGAATTCCTCTCATCCCCAGGTGTACGATCGGGAGCACGGCCAGGAGGACATTCCGGCGAACCTGAGCGTCACGGTCCGCGACATCACCGCCGAGGCCGTGCAGCAGGCGGGCTCGATGCGCCTGGCGCACATCACCGACGAGGACTTCGTGCGCACCTGGAACCCGCTGAAACAGCAGGCGGAGCCCTCGAAGCTGGAGCGCTTCCGCAACAAGCTGGCCGAGCTGCTCTACACGGACCGCGACAACGTCGACGTGTTCAGCGTGCAGCTGCGCGCCCAGTCGCCCCAGCCGCTGACCGACGTCCACTTCGCCGCCCGGTCGGCCACGCAGCAGCCGTACTTCAAGGCGGTCCGGCTGAACGGCGTCGTTCAGATGCACCGCGAGGAGATCGAACAGGAGGTGGGCCTCAACATCACGATGGTCCACATCGACGAGTGCCTGCACGAGGGCCGCGGCAAGTGCCCCACCGGCTCCTGCAGCTCCCGCACCGAGCTGGGCAAGCGCCCGTACACGGTCAGCGTCAATCGCACGGCCCTCGTCGGCGTCCGGCTCGAGCTGAGCGCCCACTGCGTCTGCCGCGCCCGCAACTTCACCGGCCAGGAGCACACCTGCCGCACCCACCACTGCTTCAACGGCGGCCGCTGCGTGGAGACGCGCAACGGGCCGCGCTGCGTCGCCTGTCCCGTCGGCTACGGCGGCCCGCGCTGCCAGCAGTCGACGCGCAGCTTCCGCGGCAACGGCTGGGCCTGGTATCCGCCGCTGGAGCTCTGCGCCGAATCGCACCTGAGTCTCGAGTTCATCACGCGCGAACCGGACGGCCTCATTCTCTACAACGGGCCCATTGTGCCGCCCAAGCCGGGCGAGCCCGTGATCAGCGACTTCATTGCCATCGAACTGGAGCAGGGCTATCCCCGGTTGCTCATCGACTTCGGTTCCGGCACGCTGGAGCTGCGCGTCAAGACCAAGAAGACGCTTGACGACGGCATCTGGCATCGGCTGGACGTCTTCTGGGACGCCGAAAATGTGCGCATGGTGGTCGACTTCTGTCGCACGGCGCTCGTCGCCGAGCTGGAGGACGGCAGCGCACCGGAGTTCGATGACAACGCGTGCCAGGCGCGGGGCCAGATACCGCCGTTCGCGGAGACGCTGAACCTGAACCAGCCGCTGCAGCTGGGCGGCCTGTACAGGCAGCACTTCGACCAGACGCTCTACAACTGGCAGTATGCGTTCAGCTCGAAGGGCTTCGATGGCTGCATACGCAACGTTGTCCACAATTCGGAGCACTATGATCTGGCGTTTCCGGCGCTGGCGCGCAACAGCTTTCCGGCGTGCCCGCAGACGGACGAGGTCTGCCTGAAGACGGAGCACACGGCCCGCTGCTGGGAGCACGGCAACTGCGTGGCCAGCCTGGTGCAGGCCAAGTGCCACTGCCAGCCCGGCTGGATGGGGCCCGGCTGCAATGTGCCCACCGTGCCCAGCACGTTCAAGCCGCAGAGTTACGTCAAGTTTGCGCTCAGCTTCGAGCCGGATCGGTTCAGTACGCAGCTGCAGCTGCGCTTTCGCACGCGCGAGCTGGCCGGCGAGCTGTTCCGCGTGAGCGACCAGCACCAGCGGGAGTACGCCATACTGGAGCTGCGGCGCGGCCAGCTGCAGTTCCGCTACAATCTCAACTCGCTGCGCAACGAGGAGCGGCTGCTGGCCCTGACGGCCGTCGACGTCAACGACGGCCAGTGGCACGTGGCGCGGATCAGCCGGTACGGCTCGGCGGCCCTCATCGAGCTGGACGGCGGCGAGTCGCGGCGGTACAACGAGTCCTTTCACTACCAGGGCCACCAGTGGCTCAGCGTCGACAAGCAGGAGGGCGTCTACGCCGGCGGCAAGGCCGAGTATACGGGCGTCAAAACGTTCGAGGTGCAATCGGACTTCCAGCGCAGCTGCCTCGACGACATCAGGTAACTAGTTTCCCCCCTTGCCCCTAAAACTGTTTGCTAATTGTTCGCCTGCCAATTTCCAACAAAAGACTCGATGGCAAACATCTGCCCCTGCCGCCGGCCATGAACGGCACCCAGTGGGGCCAGGCGACCATGGCCAGGAACGTGGAGCGCAACTGCCCCTCGAATCGGCCCTGCTCCAACGTCATCTGCCCGGATCCCTTTGATTGTGTCGACTTGTGGAACGAATACGAGTGCACGTAAGTACAGCCCCCCAACAACAACAACAACAACAACAACTCCACTAATTGCCCAGCCCGGTTGTGGCCATTTTTATTCACTTGACAACTCGCAACACTCACACACTCACACACTCGCCCTGTTTTCTTTGATCCAAAAGGGCTGACGATATCTTTGAGTTCCTGAATTCAGTTTTCTAATTGGCCACTTACTTCAAACTACTGTTACTGTTCAAAGCTGAATCGATTTAGCCACGTTCCCTCTGTCCGTCTGCATGAACTCGGCAATTCAACTCAACTTTCCATACGCAGCACAAGTTTGTCAAGTTTTAATATCGATAAAAATCGATTTGAAGACTTGATTCTCTTAGCACATCTCGGAGATATTCTCCTATATTCTCCTATGCATGTGTGTATGTATTTATCATAGGTTGAAATGTCTCTAAAATGCCATCTGGCATTTATATATAATTATTAATTTAATTTTAACAAATTAAATTAAACTGAGAACAGCACGTGAGAATGGCACTAGAAAGAAAAACAAAAAAATTATTTTATTTATTTAGTTTAACTCAGACTTAAACGTTTACCCTTGTTTTATTTATATTAAATATTTGTATATAAATCATATAATATAATTAATTTTAAAAAATTAAATTGATCTGAGAACAGCATGTGAGAATGGCACTAGAAAGGAAAACAAACAAAAATATTTTATCTATTAAGTTTATCTTAGATTTAACTAACTAAACTTTTGCCCTTGTTTTATTTATATTAAATATTTGTATGGCATTAAAAATAAGTTGAATATTTCTTGTCAAATTTAGATTAAATGTGATTCTTTGTCTAGGAAAGATAACTTGGCCTGAAATATATGGCTCTTTAATTTTTTTTTTTTTTATTATTAAACTAAAAGCTAACCGAAAGAAAACCAATTTTAAATATTTTAATAAAAAGTGCCGTTCCATGATATTTTCAACTGCACATTGCTGAAGCTGGCATTACTCCTGATTGCTCCCCCCAAAAAAAAAAAGAGTGGGGAAACCCAACGGAGCGTTGCATGTGAAACACATCATTTCTCCATTAACTGTGGCATAAACTGCCGGCCCCCCAATTCCCCGCTTCTAGACTCCGGCACACCTGCAGTCTGACGGCTGCGGCAAACATATCGAAGGGCGAAAGCACAACAAATAATATCAATTGTCATCAGCATGTCCTGATAGAGCCGCCCCTCCCTTCATCCCTTTTCCAGCTGCAACGACACCATAGTATATATATACGGTATATATATGACTGTTCAAATGTATTTGCATGCGAGCTCATGACTTTCGTTGGAGATTCTTCTCATTTCTCTCTCTTTCTCTCCCTGTGACTGCTTCAGCCGCTGGCAGCTGCCATTTGCAACACCTACTCCTGGCGGAGAAGCGAGCACATTTTCCACATCATTAGTTTTGCCGAGTGACTCCATTTGAGACAGACGGAGAATAAACAGAAGCCCCACACTCCCCGGCAGCTGGCACTGGGGCTGCCTATCTATGCAGCAGTGCATCATGATTTCTGCCACGCCCCCAACAGCTTCGTGCTCCATTTACTCTTGCCATTATAACAGCAGGGACTGCAGGGGGGAGCGGGGGGGGGGGCAGCAGCCGGTGTAACAACTGCTGCTGCGAAAAGCTGCTTTGCTCCCGTTTGTAAGACGAATTGAAGGGCTGGCTCTTTAAGCAAATTTAAATAACGGCACACGGACCCTCACTGGGCTCCCCGTCCAGGTGCCATAAATTATGCCTCCTTTTTAGCCTCAATTCGAATTTCATTGTGCAGTCGACTGCTGAAGTAAATTCCTCTGCCCAACACTCACTTTTCAAGACGCAGCTGCAGCTGAATTGACCCACATTGCGAGTGTGCGTGTGTGTGTGGGTGACAAGCGAAAGCTGACAAGCACTTTAAAGTATTTAAAATAGAGATATTCCTTTTACAAAGCACGTCAGGTGCTGACTATGTGCTCAATTTGTAAAAGCCGCGCGGCTTTGAAGCCCCCTAAAACGGTTCGAACAAGCATTATTTCTATACTCTTTCTTTCAATTAAGAAAGGGTATATTCGTTCGTCTGTTCGTATGAACTAACTTGAAATTTTTAATATATACTGGGAGTACATGATTTTTTTAACCAAAAAATTAAAAAAAATTTCATAGATTTCATAGAGGAAAAATCATGAACAAAATGACATCAACTATGAAAATCGGTTGACTTGTGACAAAGTTATGGAGGCTTGAAATATGGGAGCTATGGATCCGAGACCTTTACATGTTAAAATTTTTGTAAATTTTGGCATGATTTTTGACGAAAAATTTTACCCTCTCAGAATCACTTTTAATGTTGTTTTTTATGCTAATTGTGACCACCACTTGCAATTCTAAATTTTGAAAAAAAATTTTTTTCGAAAATGAGTAAGGGGGGAGTACATGCTTTTTTCACCAAAAATTTCAAAAAAAATTTATTTTCAAAAATGAATATATTTTAAATGCCGAATCAATCTAGAGGACAAACCATGACCAAGATGACATCAACCATGAAATTCGGGTTTATTTTGGCAAAGTTATGAGAGTTTGAAATATGGGAGCTATGGATCCGAGAGCTTACATGTTCAAATTTTTGTAAATTATAGCATGATTTTTGACCAAAAATTTGACCCTCTCAGAATCACTTTTAATGTTGTTTTTTATGCCAATTGTGACCACCACAATCGATTAAAAATGCAAATTTGCAATTCTAAATTTTGAAAAAAAATTTTTTTCGAAAATGAGTAAGGGGGGAGTACATGCTTTTTTCACCAAAAATTTCAAAAAAATTTTATTTTCAAAAATGAATATATTTTAAATGCCGAATCAATCTAGAGCAGAAACCATGACTAAAATGCCATCAACCACGAAAATCGGTTATATTTTGGCAAAGTTATGAGAGTTTGAAATATGGGAGCTATGGATCCGAGAGCTTACATGTTCAAATTTTTGTAAATTATAGCATGATTTTTGACCAAAAATTTGACCCTCTCAGAATCACTTTTAATGTTGTTTTTTATGCCAATTGTGACCACCACAATCGATTAAAAATGCAAATTTGCAATTCTAAATATTGAAAAAAAATTTTTTTCGAAAATGAGTAAGGGGGGAGTACATGCTTTTTTCACCAAAAATTTCAAAAAAATTTTATTTTCAAAAATGAATATATTTTAAATGCCGAATCAATCTAGAGCAGAAACCATGACCAAAATGACATCAACCATGAAATTCGGGTTTATTTTGGCAAAGTTATGAGAGTTTGAAATATGGGAGCTATGGATCCAAGGGCTACACTGTCAAAATTTTAGTGAATTTTAGCATGATTTTTGACGAAAAATTTGACCCCCTCAGAATCAACTTTAATGTTGTTTTTTATACTAATTGTGACCACCACAATCGATTAAAAATGTAAATGTGCAATTCTAAATTTTGAAAAAAAAATTTTTTCCAAAATGAGTAAGGGGGGAGTACATGCTTTTTTCACCAAAAAATAAAAAAAAATTTTATTTTCAAAAATGCTTTTTTCTTAAATGCCGAATCAATTTTGGAGGACAAACCATGACCAAAATGCCATCAAACATGAAAATCGGTTAAATTTTGAGAGAGTTATGGATGTTTTAAATAGATGTCAAAAGTGTTGTAAAAGCATTATGCCTTTTTACCCATTTTCAATGGGTTCTTATCATTTTTTTTCTTTCTTTCTTTTTACCATGAATGGACTCAGTGGCAGTTACTTAAGCCAGAAAATGAGTCAATTAAATAAGATAGTAGATAAGATAGAAAAGTGCATTGAAGCAGCGGTAAATCGAGCAAGTGGAATGAACAAGCGGAAATTGGCAGGGGAAACGGCAAGTGAAATTAGCCAGCGGTATAATAGTAGGAGAAAATAGGAAAAAAGTGGAATGAACAAGTCGATAGGGGAAGCGAAATAATAAAAATAAATAAATAATAGTAAACAAGCAACTGAAATTAGCTAGCTAGAATTAGCGGTGAAATTTACAAGTGGAATGGACAGGTGGAATGAGTTAGTAGAATGAAACAGTGGAATGGAATGGAAAGTAGTGCAATAAAGTAGTGGAGGAGACATTGAAGGAAGGGGCGTAAGCAAGTGTAATTAGCTAGTGCAATGAACAAATGAAAAGAGGACAGGAAAAAGGTATTAGAAGAAGACATTAAATTGAGGCAAAAGTCGAATAAAATGGTAAAAGTAGACAGAATGAGGCAGCTAAGTCTTACAAAAGCGCAAACTAATGCTTTAAGCTAGCTGAAAATACTTTGACATGTTGAAAGCCTTAAAACATTGCAATAAAGAACATTAATTTAAAGTTGCCAGCGTTGTAATAAGATGTTAAATGCCTAATATTTTAGAATAAGCTCGTGAAACACTGATTACCCTGGGAAACTATGAACTAATCCTTGCTGGTCGAGTCTCCACGGAACTAACGCGCTTAATGCGCTCCGCAAAAAGGACACAAAGCAGCAAGGAGAGGGGGAGGTCAGCGGGGAATTCAGCCCGCCGACTGGCGCAACTTTTTGGGACTGAAACAGAAAAAAGTTGGGCGCTTTTAAAAAGTTATGCACAACATGAATTTTACAAACGCCACTCTAAAACACGGCCCTCTCGCTCGCACGCGCCGGCAACTTTACTCACCGTCTCGCTCTGTCATTACAGCTGCAGCGAGGGACGCATCATGTCGGCGGACACGAAGGGCTGCGTCGATCGCAACGAATGCCTGGACATGCCCTGCCTCAACGGCGGCACTTGCATCAATTTGGAGCCGCGTCTGCGATATCGCTGCATTTGCCCCGAGGGCTACTGGGGCGAGAACTGCGAACTGGTGCAGGAGGGCCAGCGCCTGAAGCTGAGCATGGGCGCCCTGGGCGCCATATTCGTCTGCCTGATTATCATATTGAGTAAGTACTGTACTGTAGGGGCGACTGCCAGCTGGCGGACCCAGCTGGGTATGTCGCTAAGCTCCTGCAATTTGGCATGCATGTGAGTCAGTTTAAGCGGCTTAAGCCGCATTCGCATCCACATGGGTCCCGACCCTCCCCCTCCCCCTCCTCCCCACCCCCCTCCCTGCAGTTGTCTGTTTTTACATGTAAATGCAATTTTCAGTAGGTTGGACGCGCTGCGCTTAAATCCCAGCGAGAAAAAACCCCAACACACACACACAAAATCAACGACATCCGCATATGTTTGCGCAGCACTGTACGGCGAGTAAAGTACCACATTTCTTGCTTACTTCTTAACTTGTTGTGTTGGCCCAGTGGAAATGCCAGGCGGCTAATTAGGCAGTTTTTTCACAATTGCCCAGGAGCACCATTTTAAATCTATATGTTCAATTTTGTAGGCCAACTATTTTCAAACAAAAGCTGCTTTAAGCCAGCTTTGTTTTTTTGGCATTCTAATTCAGCAGTGGATTAACTATTTATGCTGAGCTTAAAGCCATTTGGCACGCATTTTTAGCTGTGCCTTTTTTCAGTCAAGGCAAACATTTTTTTCTGTGCTCTGTGCATATGTGTTAAACCCGATCCGATTGCGAACATAAAACACATAACAAGTTTTTTAACTCTTTGTCACACTTTGGCCTTGTTATTATGAATTCCATTCTTGCACTCTATGCCAATATTCTTTTTTTAAATCCGATTGGATTAAAAACAAAAATTATGCACACAAATGTTTTTTCGCGCACTTTCCACCTCTGTCAGCTGAATATTATTCAACTTATTCGAGTACTCGTCAAACTTGTGGTACTTCTTCAAGTTTAATTTAATGTTTAATGTAGGTAAGAGCCTTTCCTAAGGGATTTGGCCATTCTTGGAATAATGATTAAAAATAATGAAGGTTTCCTATGCATGCAACTTGCAAAGCTAAAGAGCTAATTTTAAATAGCTTGCGTACTCAGAAATTCCGAGGAATATTTTACTTCATAAAGGATTTGGCTTTTCTCGGAATAATGATAAGAAATAACCAAAGGTTTCATATAAATTCAGCTTCCAAAGGTAAAAAGCAAAAATCTAATAACTGAAGCACTCACAAAGTCTTTAAATTATAATTGACAGCAAATATTTATTAAAAAAAATGAAGCTAATGTTTAGACGCACTTTAAGAACCCAACCGCTGTCGCCATTAGACTATTTGGCCATTATAAGCGGCATTTGGTAATTTAGTCGGCTTTAGTTTTTACTTTTTCCAACATTTCATTCGATTTCAATTTGAACTGTATGTGCTTTTGCCAACGCTGTGGCACTTAATGGTCTTTGCAGTGGGCGTAAAGTGGATTTCGACATTTTCAAAATGCTCAGAGAGAGAGATGGCGCGAGTTGCTGTGTGGAAGGGAGACAGAAATGTGAATGGTACGAGCTGGCGTATACGCAATGTGTGACAATTTATTTTCGTTTGCAGGCTCGTTGTACGCGATTTCCCATTCCAAAAAGGATTTTCAATTAGTGTCTGTTTTTTTTCTTGGGCTTCCCCCGTCCCTCTCTCTCGTTCTCTATCTCTTTCCTACTCAGTGGGCAATTTATTAAAGAGCCTTATTTAAAAGCTGATTTATACAGAAACACAAGCTCACAAAATCGGGGCAAGTTTTAATGAGCGAAAGGCGTGTGGTTTAAAGTTGCAGCAGAACAACAACAACAGCAACAAAAGTAATGCCTTAAGCTAATTAGTCGCTTCGGGCCAGCTAATTACGCAGCTTGCCATTTCGAGGGGCTGCTGGACACACAGCACGTATACGCCGCGTTGGTCATAAAACCGCTAAACCGCAAAATAGGCGCAATAAATAAACGCAAACGAATGTCCTGGCACAACAGCACGCAGCACACACACACACACACACCGAGCTCGGCGTTTATGAAGTGAAAATTTCAAGAAACTGACAACAAGTTCGTTTACTGGAGGCACTTTGTTTCGTATTGTTGTTGCTGCATTAAAGTGGCGTAAGGACAAAAACAAACTAAATAATTATCTAACATTATTTACAGTCAACGCTTTTTGTGTTCGCCCACTCTCCTACGAAACCTCCCCTCCCCCCCCCCCCCAGTCCCCGGCCGTGTCCTGTGTAATCTCAGAATCGCTGAACTGTATTTCGGCATAAAATTTCAAGTGGACTCGGGCCGAGGCATAAAAGAAACACCCAAAAAAAAAAAAAGAAAACCCTCAAAAAAAATGAATGAAAAAAGTACAACTTAGCCGGCTCGTCCTGATGAGCTTCTGTATCACAGAGCAACTGACCCGACCTGGTCATGAAGTTTTGGCTGCCAGCAAAAAATAAGCAAATGGCCGAAAAAAAAAATCCCTCCCTGTTTTATGTGTGTAGTATAGCTAACTGTAAACAAAGAAGCCCCAAGAACAGGACAGGCTTTGCTGTTTTACAAGTGTAGCAGTTTTTCCATTACTTTGTTTTTTTTTTTTTGACATAGTTGTTGCTGTTATTGTTTATTTTTGGATATTGTCACTTACACGTAAAGTCCAGTGTAGTTGTGAGTCCATTCGAACTGAATTGAATAATTACTGAAGTGTTGGAACAAAAGAACGAGTAAAATAGAATATTTTAAGTAAATAGAACAAGTTTTTTTTAATACTAACAATAAAAAAAGCTGGGAATTTTATAAGTTTACAGCTTAAGATAGTTGCTAAAATTTAGTTGATTCATAATGTGAAATTGATTTAATTGAAATATTATTTAATTGTTCTATAACTAATTGATTATTATTATTTTTATACTTATTTGTTTTATTTTTAGTAAGATTGAGTTAAATAATATTATTATAATTATAGTATAGACTATCACAGCTTATATTTAAACTTTTAGAGTGAGAAAAATAATTACATTATAATTAAATGCATTTATGTTGATAATTTCTAACTACACCTTATTCCAAGAATAATAAGAATAATATAATAAAATAATAATAATTATAATAATAATACTAATATAAAAAAAGTACTTTTGCTATTTGTTTTTAATCATAATTGTAATTATTATTAACTCTCTAAAATCTACTCTACTAAAATCTTATTATGATTGCTCTCAATTATAATTATAATAATAATAAGAATAATATAATAAAATAATAATAATAACTTTCGTACTAATCATAATTGTAATTATTATTAAATTATATTTATTACTCTACTTAAATCTTATTATGATTGCTCTCAATTATGATTATAATAATATTTCTTAAGTGGCTTTCGCTAAAAGCGCCTGTTTCATTTTTCGTTCAATAGAGTCCACTTTGGGTTTAAGCATTCTTGCTGCTCAAGTTTCCATTTGTACTATTTTCCATTGATTATCCTTCGCCATTTGCCTGCACAACTGGCCCCCAGTCCCAGCCCCACCCCCAGCCCCATCCCAGTTCAAAATGGAGCGCAGCACGCGCCGCTAACGGTTGCAAACAGACCTACGCAAGTATTTGCCCTGTTTGTTGTTGACGCGAGTGGGGCGAGAATGTGGGAAAGCTAGAGGTAAAAGTCGCCTAACGGTCCGTCTGTGGAGCTGCCGGCGTTGCCATAACAACAACTCCATTTGCGTTTAATGATGCTAATTAAATCTAAAGAAAAATGTTTGTCTTCGGCAGGAGGCCAATTGAAAAGGTAAAAAGAGCGAAAGCAACTTGAAAAGTACGAGTAGAGAGTGCACGACTAGCAGTTGCCATGTAAACACATCTCAAGTGTCTAAAATGCATAGAAAATATGCAGTTGATATTTATCGATATTTATCGATTATTAATTGGAGTAATATGGCGAAAAGTGGCAAGTTATCGATAAGTGTAGCTCAGTACTCATTTAAAATGATTACAGGGTATAATTCACATCAGAATACCATTGTTGAGTGCTTAATGGTAATGAAATTCGAGCATAAAATAGAATACTCCTGTTTCTAATGGTATTCTGCAGATAATAACTGTAATGATAACTAACATTTGCCGCTTGATTTTCGAGTGCTGAAAAGTTTAAACTCTTGGCGAATATTAATGAACTTTTTGGGGGCAAGTTTGGAGCTGTCTTGTCGACCAGCTGCCAGTTATTGCAGCCCCAACTAATGAATCCGCTTAACCAAGAATGTAAAGACGAAGAAGAAGAGCCAGCCGAAGAAGAAGAAGCAGCAGCAGCCTTCAGCTTATTTGAGAGCCAAGAGCTGAGTTTTAATTATTTTTACGCGACTGTCATGTTTGCCGAAACCCCGACTACCCGGACTTAATATTGCTGTCAACTGAAGCACAAATGATAAAATGCACTTTCCATCCCAGCCCCAGCCCAGACCCCGCCCATCCGCCCACCAGTTTGCTGTTGTTTCTCGAGCCGAAAGCAAAAACAGAACATGTTTGCCAGCGGATTCGAGGAGCATAAAACTTATTAATAACTTTATGCTACTTAAGCAAACTGAACTAAAGCCAGAAAGCGGCAAAAAGGCGAACCTAACAAGTTTTTCTGCATTGGAAATGCTCATGTTTTTCATCTGGTAATCCGCTTAACTCGCAATATTCTCTCACTCGCGTCTCCAAGAGCCGAGCTTGCAATGTGGCCAACCGCAAACTAAATGTGTCTGTGTGGCCACTTTACTGCTGTCTCTCTCTCTCTTTCTCTGCCTCTCTCTCGCACTCCCTTTACTGCCGTGCGCAAGTTGAACCGCACAATTATCAAGTATTACAATTTGAGCCACCAAAAATAGACCATTATCAGTTCTGGCCAAGTATCTCTATCTCTACTTTGTCTTTACAAAAAAACTTTTAATTTGTTTAACCAGCAAGTTTTACTTTTAATGGGCAAAATATTTTTGGTGGCTGCGAAACTAATAACTATTTGAAGTTTATCGCACGTTTTCCAATTTACGCATTTTACTTCCCAAAACTTCCTTAATTTTCTTACGATTTAATTTTTTTAATTTTGCACATTTAAAAAAATTGTATTTCTGAGTTTACTTTAAATTTTATTTAACGTATTTAAAAAGTAAATACATTTTTTTGGTATATTTTTGAAAATTGTTTTTATTATGATATTTAAATATACTGGAAATTAGGGGTTGGTTAAATTTAAGCTTAGTTTTAAATTGCAAAACAAGAAAAAATAAAATAAATCTATAGAAAATTTCATTTGTTTATGTTCCTTATAGGAAAAATTATGAAATTAATCAGAATAAATAAAATCTTGTTTTTAGTTTAAAAGTTTTAGTTTTAAATTCCGAAATAAATTCATATTTATTATAGGAAATTATTTGATTATATTATTTCCTTATCGTAGTTTAGGAGCACAATATACAAATCAGATGCCTTTAAATGTACATATTTTTATATTCTGAAATAAATTAAAATAAATACAAAAATTACGCCAAAATTTTCTCATTTTCAAGTTGAGGAACCCTTTTTTTTTTTTGAGTGAAAACGTTTACATTTATTTAAAAACTTATATTATTTCCTTATCCTAGTTTAGGAGCCCAATATACAAATGAGATGCCTTTAAATGTAGATATTTTTAAATTCTGAAATAAATTCCTAAAATATTAGTTGAGGAACCGAAAATAAATTTATAATTTAGAAAAATCGATATATTGTTGAAACCTTTAAGATCGAGTATTGAGCAGCAATTTTGCTTTGTTTTCTTTTTGGTCAGCAGTTATCGCATTTGTATTCGTGCTGTACAGTCGCAAGCGTAAGACCACCAAGAAGAAGAAGCGCTCCGGAACGGAAAAGGATGTGCGCGAAACGGTGATTAGCTACGAGGACGAGGGCGGCGGCGAGGACGACATGACGGCATTCGACATAACCCCACTGCAAATACCAATCAGCGCACAGAGCGGCACAATGCCGCCGGACATAGCCGCCTGCAAGATGCCCATTATATGTGAGTAAACACACGAAATGTGAAGAGAAGCCCCACTTCATCTACTCCCCCCCCTAGATCCCGTGATGACGCTGCTGCCGCCCGGCCAGGAACTGAATGTGGCCTATCTGATGGAGGAGCGCAAGCTGCGCATCGACAAGGATCCCAATGCGCCGCCCTTCGATGACCTCCGCAATTTCACGTTCGAGGGAAGCGGCAGCATTGCCGAGTCGCTCAGCTCGTTGGCATCAGGTGGGGCCGCGTTCGAGGGGGGGGGGGGCGAATACCTTGACACTGAGCCGCTAAAAACTTCCACTTGCATTCCAGGCACCGACGATGAGAATCAAGACTTTAACTATTTACAAAATTGGGGTCCACGTTTCAATGCCCTCGCCGCGATGTACGTGCACGATAAAGCGAAAACCAAACAGCAACAGGAGCAGCCGCAGCAGCAGCCCCCTCAAGTGGGCGTGGACAATGTCCTGGCCGTGGTGGCAACGGGCAGCGGTGCCGGCCCCGGGGGCGGCGGTGCGGGGGCAGCCGCCACCGCGGAAGCCGGCAAAGTTGTATTATAAAAATAAATAGTTAAGTTGTAGTTAAAAATGATGTTTCAGCTGTAAGCGTAATGCCAGGATATGGAATCGGATGTGCATGTGGATTGTGCAGCAATTTCAGCTCGACTACAAAACTTAAGTATTCAATGTGTGTGTGTGTGTGTAAGTGTGAGACTCTGTGTACGTTAGCTTAGGTTAGTTTGTAAGCGACAATTGCGAATTATACTAAAGCAGAGCCTTTACGAGTACTGTTACTTCTCTACTGATATTGACATATAGCAAATACCATACCCACAACTAATTCCAGCGTTCCTTTAAGTTGTTAAAGAATTTGGAATTTGACACTTTCAAAATTAAATGAAATTAAAAATTAATCTGTCAAAATGTGTCTCTAAATTTTCAAAACAATTTCGTTTTAAAGCAGAAATACTTTTTGAATTTTACAAAAATGTTCCAATAGTATTTCAAATACTTCTAAAGTTGTATTTTTCTTTCTCACACATCTTCAATCTTTTCCAACATTTTCAAGTGAACCAACTAAGATTCAAAAACGGAAAACTAAAGAAAACCTATATTAAGCATCCTATATGATACTATGTAAAAGAGTTTATGAAACTTGATACAGCTAGTTAAACACCCTGTATAATATACGACATTAACTTTAGCACGTAAGTTGCAGCTACCCAGACCCCTCCCCCTCCCCCTCCCCCCTTCCCCATACATTTGAGCATTATAAGCGTTCGGGTGGAACAGAAAACTACAAGTTTTTTTTCGGGACCTGGACTTTAGCTGCTTCATGGTCCAGACAGCAGCACGTGTCCGATTGCGAACCGATTTCGCACCTGAAAAGGGACGCCCGCCCCATTCCCCCCCCCTCCCCCCTCCCAACGCAGTTTGCTGCTCACGTGGCCGGAAAAGTTAATGCAGCCTGCGTTGGCAGCGAAAACTTTTGGTGAAATTTAAAACTATATACAAAAAAAAAATAAAAAGAAAACAAAAAAAAGGAAGAAATTAAATCAGAAACTACCAACTGAAAAAGTACTGTAACATAATTTTGTACATAATAAATTGTGTAATTTTAATATTAAATTATAAGCCAAATAAAACGGCAGTTTAAACCAAACATGAATAAGGCAAAGGAAAACAAACACACAGAACTACTAGATTAATTGACTACAATTAAATTTAAATTTAAATTTAATTAACGCGCCCAAGCGAACCAGTTGATCAACAAAAATTTAATATTTCTGCATTTACTAGCAAATACACGTGGTAAAAAATAAAGTAAAAAAATAAATAAAAAAGAATCAAAAAAAAAAAAAAAAAGAAAAGGAAAAACTAATAAATAATATTGTAACATGTATTAAATGAAATTATGTGAAAACAAAAACAGAAAAGGAAAAAAAAAAAAAACAAAAGCAAATACAAAATGTTAATTAAATTTACGTTAGTTAATGGACAATTTGTTAGTAGTTAGCATTTAAGCATAATTTTTTAAAGTCAATAAACGCCCCACAGAAAAACAATAAAACTAAATATGCAAAACGTTCACTTTCTAGGGTAAGCCCGAGGCCAAATACCCATTTGGCCCACTTAGGCCTCCTGTCAGTGGCCAAGTCCTGGCCTAACGATCCTTGAATACCGGGGACTTTGGCTAACATTTCCGGGCGTGACAGTTCCAGCTTTAAAATGGCGTTTAAAAAGGGTTCGAAATGTTGTTGGGGATTTAAAGTCATTTAAAAATGTTCAAAGTTTCAAATATTTTGGATAATGTTTGTGGTTTGAGCAAATACTAAAAAAAAAGGGGAAAATGTTTATGCTGGACTCGAACCTATTCGGTTTCAAACCGGTTCATATTTATTTAATTTATATATTTTATTATATTATAATTACTATCTTTTAATTTTAGTTCTATGCAAAGTTATGCTTCACAAACAATATACCCTCTGTAATCGCTGACAAGCGGTATTGGAAAACAGAATAGAAAACTTTCAGCGTCTGTGAAGCTTGAAAAAGTCAACGGAGCATGCGACAGGCGACAGGGAAGCAAGCAATGCGTTTTATACCAGAAAACACACAGGAATCGCACAAAGAGGAACACTCGGAGTATGGGGGAGTAGGGGAGCCGAGGGGCTCAACTTCTTATGGCCATAAAAAAGGCTAACCTGATCTTAAAGGTTTTGCGGCAGGCAGCGTCCTCCGCGGCGTCCTTGTCGCAAATCTGATTTGCCTCGATAACATTTTTTTTTTTTTTTTGGCGCATAATAAATGAGGCAGCTTTGTGCTATCAATATGAAATACGGCAATTGAGTGGACCAGTATTTGTTGATCAAATTGATAGCCGCAATTAGTTTAGAGATAAAACGCCAAGTGTGTGAGTGTGTGTGTGTGTGAGTGTGTGTGGATACTGTTACCGAAAACACCATTTTACAATTTGTTGGCCTGGCTTAAACATATGTGAAGGGAAAAGGCTTCTATATAAAGCTAATATATGTTAGATGTCAAAATATTTATACTCTGTTTATAAAGTGAGTTAAGGAGAGTATTGGTTGTGTGTAATTTTTTAACTCATATATTTTTAGGTCAAAGAGTATACAAAATTCATAATACGCGCTAAAAAAGATGCCGAAAGGAAATTTATTTCATATTAAATTAAATTAAACGCTTTCTGAATATGATAAAAAAAAAAATTATAAAAAATCAGATAAATCTCAGCTAGATAACTCTTAGTTTTTACAGAGTATTTCATAGTTGTTACCATCTACCAACGACCTTTTCCCAATTAGAATTCAGAGTTAAATTCAGTTTTTAGATGGAATTTTGATTGCCGGAAATTATTAGAATAATTTTTAAAAGATTATTTAACAATTCTGTTTTCGAAACAGACTGTTTATATGCAATACAGCTATTTGTGTCTTCCCATAATTATGTAAGCCATCAGCTCAGGGCACACACCCACAAACACATCCAAATCCACACACAACTTACATATAAACTCAAGTTTTGGCATTTGCACTAAATATGCATATATAATAGACTACAAATCATAACTACATTATTAAGAGAATTCAATACTCGAATGCAAATACCCTATAACTGCAGCTGATGGTATTTAAAAGATTTACTCGTTTTTATAATGTGGCGAATAAATGTGTTTAAAAAATATTTTCAATCAAAAATTGGTCTCAAAAATAAAAATATAATAAAAAATATATATATATTCAAATAAAATTAATTCTTAAGGTTTTCTTTAAATACAGGGTATTATTTTATTAGAGAATAGTTGCATGCAAGTCGTAGCGATGGTAACGTTAAGACTCGAGCGGGAAATTACACAGAGGTCATAACGCTCGACGGAGCTGGGCAATGGGTATAATTGGGGGTCAGGCTGGGAAAGCTGCTAATTGATGTACGCCAACAACGAGAGCTCCCAGCGGCAGCTGCACCCACAACAACGGCAACAACAACTACAACAAGTACAATAGAAACAAAGGTCACAATGGGCACTGGCGCCACAATGAAGCCAACAACCACATGCCAAGTCCTTGCCGGTGCCTTAATTTATGGCATATACACATTGTGTACACACTGATTTTCAAGCTCTTGTTGTTGTTTTCATTGCTGTTGCACAGTCTGAATCGGGCGTAGTTCTTAGAGGTTTCTACTTTTTTTTTAAGTTATGGATAGTTTTTTTTGCAGGTTAACTATTGCTTACTTAAATTTAAATTAAGCTTACTACATTTTCCAATACCAAAAACTTTACCAATTTTCATCTGATATAACTTTCAGTCGATGTTTGTCTTCAAGGGGAATCCTGCATTTTACTTAAAATAAATTTATATATTTTTATTTATTATAATTTTTACAACAATATCTTGTTAAAATGGGGTTATACAATCAAATTATTTAATCGGAAATAATGTAATTAAAAGCGAATAATTTTATTTATTACAAATAATTATAGTCAATATTATGAATATGCAGCTTTTCCGACTTTCTCGTGATTTAATTTTTGTAATGTTTCCATTTTTCGTGCATGTTTTTCTTCTACAGTGGTAACTGCCTAACTTGAACACGACTCTTCCACAAATTGCAATTTTTTATAATTATTTTATAATTTCAAAGAAGTTTAGAAATGTAATTTTCTAAAGGTTACAAAGAAAAGTTGCCCTAAAAATAATTAAGTTCAAAGTTTGCCTTCAAAATACCCAGCGACCACAGTATTAATTATAAATTCTCAATTCTTTTTTTTTATTTTCAGTTTGTTTATTTTATTAATTTTCGTTATATAATTTCTACACATATTTGCAAATATCATTGACTTAATTAGGGAAATGGGCCCCGTGGCGTATACGTTATGCAAATTATAAATATAGATTTGCGCCCGATTTGTTTACCAGCCTGACTTGCAATTTTTTATACGTGACTGCCAAATTATTGAATATCAGGCACTTTATTTAATTATAACCACGTTTTTTTTACGCGCTAACGAATGCAACTTTTGGCCCCAAAAATTTATGAATTAGTTTCGACAAATGCAAAACTATGTTGCTAGCCCCTTCCCCTCTTTGCCACTTGGCCATTTAAGCCCAGTTGTATTTGCAGTCCAATGCGATGAACATTAGTTAGCCGAAATTGGAAACAGCATTTGGCCGTTGTTATTATTATTTCTAATTGCCTTTTGGCCAACTTGCCAAACGAAAATGGCCAACGGGCGAAAGTGCCGAGCATTAGCCCGCTCGGATTATTGAATTTAAATACATCTAAATTAACGCATTAGCATCAAATTTAATTGGATGTTTGAAGTAGCTTACCTAACGTTGTTCTGCTTGTTTTTGCTGTTGTTGGCCCCTGGGTCAACAATTCTAGTCAAATTATGATTGAGTTTTAGTGAAGTTATTTCGTATTTATGAAATTTGTTATTTAATCAACTGAATTGTGTTTATCAAATTTGTTAATTAAACTGAAAACGGAAAGCATAACCCGATTATCATATTTATTAAATAATAGTGTGTAATTTACTTTGCTTAAAGTCAAGTCAAAATATAAGCAATTACCAAAAGCCGTGTGTAACAATAATAGTTTTTTATGTGATATTTTTAGAATATTTGCTCTATGAAACCCATTAATTACATGAAATATAATATATATATAAGCGCCTTTTTTTACATATATTCTCCATATTTCATATTAAATTTCATTTATAATAAATTTTATTATTTTAATTTTTAAGCACAATTTCCATGTCTCAAGGCCAACTTTAAAATTCTTAATTTAAATATAAGTTGAATGTAAGTGTAGACTTCCTGGGTTGCTGTCCACACTAAGAGGTTGTTAGGAACTTTGCTGCAGCACAGTGTATAACAGCAGCCAGCAGTAGTGTATAAAAGTATCTAAGATTTTTAGCAGAGACAAATACCAGATATAACGCACTTAGCTAACTGGCTCCACACATAACGAACTGTGGTGTGGTGAATATTACACAGCACTAACTTTTATACGTTAGAGTTCAAAAGGGTCTTAGAGAAAATGTTTTCTAGTAATGAATTGAGTGAAAGTAATAAAAATTAAAAAACCTATTATATATAATAAAAAAGTAATATTTTACAATTAATTAATTACAAAACTACAAATAATAATGACTATAATCAACCTATATTTGGTATAAATTGTAATATAAAATGGCCAAAAGTGAAGAGATTTAGTCGCTAATCAGTCGAATTCTTGTATTGACACTCCCGGACTCGAAATGAGCCAACTAATCAGCGCACTTCATTCAAAAAACATTTACGCAAATTTCTCACGCCGCCGACTTGGCCCAGAACCAGCTTCCCAGCGAGTAGTTGTTAACGTCCCGCTGAGCTGCCTCCGCAAAGTGGCCGAGAGAAACAGAGGGAAACACAAATAGGGCAGGGGGCAGTTTGGGCCGCTTGGGACAACACTGGCCCCGTGGACCACACGTTGTGCCGAACTATCAATCATTCAATTATTAATTTCTCAGGTAGATAAACCGAGGGGGGAGAAAAGAATTAGAAGCGCTGTCGGAGCTACCAGAAAATGTTGCTAACATGAAATTAAATAGATTTAATCAATAGAATATTAATTTTAATTAGCCAGCATATCGACAGCAGCTTTTTCAAATGTTTATTTTCGTTTCACACATTTAAATAAATCAATGTAAAACAATTCGAAGCGTTGACAGCCACAAAAAAAAATATGTTCAATTAAATTTTTAATGATAAGTGAGTCGAAAAAGTTAGAGTTGATGACAAATAATTTATTAATGATGTTTAAAATTTCTACGGAATTGGTTGAACATTAAAAATGAGGCAGCAACCAGCGAAAACCAACTGTGAAAATGTTTTAACTAAATATATTTATTATTTTTTTTATATTTTTTTTTGTGGATTTTTGTTGCCAACCGAAAATCAATAATGAAACTGGCCAACTAGGCGGCTGTTTGTTGGCATCCAAGCTGACCTTTCTAAATGACCGCAGTTGCCATTCCATCTGGTTGTTGTTGCCTCTTAAAACATGTTAAGTGGATTCGCATTTTTTGTCTCGCAAAAAAATTCGTTAATGACTTTGCTGGCAGCAGTTGAAAGTTAATTGTCGCTGGGCGATATATTAAAGATAACAGAAGAGAGTTTAACGAGAGATAAAAAAATGTTTGTTAAATGTTTCTCTAAAACGCTGCCGTAGTACATTAAAATGCCATATTATAGGTATTTGATTAATGAGCTCGCTTGGAATGCAAAAATAATGAAACGAAAATTGTTTGCCTTATTTTATTTAGTTTACCACGTCTAGGTATGTTTATTGAAATTGTTAAGTTGCAAAATAAATACTGAAAATAATAATAATAATACTGAAAATAATATTGATTTTGTATCATTTAACTTAAAACTTTATATATATTTGATTTAAAATATGAACTAATTATATTTAATTAAAGTATATAAAGAATAAAAAAAAGAAATCAGCAATTATTCGTGAATCTTATGCATTCTTTAATGATCTGCCTTATTTGTTAAACTAAAATATTTTCAACCTTTCGCTTCTTTCCCTTAGAAAATTTTCGGTATGAATTGCAGTCAAAGTTTATCTGTATAAAAATAAATAAATTATAATCCAGTTGATTTCATGAGTAATATTAATATTGATATTTAGTGAATAATATTTGTAATATCTAGCCATTAAGTTTACTTTAAAATAATAAATAGTTATATCCTTAATCTCAACTCTTATTTAATTAATTTATAATATATTTTAACATACACAACTGTTTAAACTTTCGTGATTGTTATATATTTGTTAATCTGCAATCGCCGGTAAATTAAATGTTATTGTTATTTTTAATTTATATTTACATCTTCATCAGCTTTATGCTTAAGCTATTTAAAATATTGCACTAGCCTCAAGTAATCATTAGATTACTCACACTATTTAATCGAGTGGCAGCTGACCCAGTTTATTCGCCAGATATATCGGGTATATAGCATGCCCATTATCAGTATTTTCTACTTTTTTAGTGAAACTTTATGGAAGCTGACACTTTTATCGCGCTTGTGGTCGAAACTGCAGGCAAATTTGTTCACTTTTTCGTGTGGTCAAAAGTTTGCTTTTGTTAAACTGCGTTAGTTGCACGGCCAACTGACAAACTGACAAACTGACGGGCGGACAGACGCACGTGTCCGTCGAAAAAAAAAGCACATAAGCAAACGCATCCCGCCTGGATTCTGAACCAGTCCGTTGGGGTTCCGCTTTGCGGGCAGCTGTCCAAAACACACCTTACGCACGTCTTCCCAACTAATTTCTGCGCTTCTCAACTTTCCCGAAAAGCAGTATACACAAAGCTGGCAGACAGCCAGACGGAGATGAGGCGAGAGCGAGAGCGAAGTTGCTTTTGGCCGCTGCCAGAAGTTTATTACCAAGGCCCGGGGGGGACCCCTGACAGCGACCGCAACGTCAATTCTAAACGGCACTCATTCACATCAATGGAGAGGGAAGGGGGAGAGGGGGGAAGGGGGAGGGGGGAGCTGGCTCCACATGAAGCGCGACTGCCGACGAGTGTAAGCTTTTTGAGAAGTTTCTTTTACGTAGCTGCAGCTCCAGTTCATTCAGGCTCCCAGTCTGTGTGTGTGTGTGTGTGTGTGTGTATCTGTGCGTTAATTCATCATTCGCTTAAATGGGTGTTACCTGTTAAGTGCGTTTATCACGTGCTGCTTTTTTTATGAGCTTTTCTTCTCTGCTTGTTGCCTTTGTAATTTGGCCATGCCCACTTTTGCGGCGCTAACCAAGTCAACAGCCACCAGCTTCGTCTTAAAGTCAATAACTTTTGATTAATTCCATAAAAAAAACAAAAAACGTGAGGTATTTTAATTAAAATTTCTGATTTTGGCTTTAAAAAATGCCTTTAATGTGCTGTTATTTTATGAATATTAAGTTTTTTTTTTTGGTAAGCAGTTGAGGTTTCACAAATGGTTATATTTTTGTTTTTGTGGCTAACACTTTAATTGAATTAAAAGAGTTGAATGTGAATATTTAGATTTACAACAGGTTATCAATTTCTCAAAAAGCAATTACTTAAAAAATATTATATATGTAGAGTTATAAATTAGCACCCGAGCAGGGACATTTTCCTATATAACCGTAAAAATGGGCAAAAGCAATTATTTTTGGCGCCCGAGCAGGGACAACTTTTTAAGTCTTATTAATTTACAAAATTTATATAAGAGCTCAAAATAATTAAATGGCTTTTTATCACTCAAAACATATTATTTATATAGTTTTGGCAATAACAAAAACAAAAAATGCATGAAAATAATTGGCGCCCGAGCAGGGACTTTTAAAGGAAAACAAAAATTATGTTCAATTAATCAATTCCCGAAAATAAACACATTGGCAACCGAAAATTCTTACATATAACTATACCTTAATATCTCTGGCCTTATTCAACAGGTGCCTTATGCCAACAGGTCTTATGCCAACAGGTGCATTAATATTCAACAATTCGAATCCGCAGAACGGCCGCGCCTATCTAAATAATTAGACATATTTATGTGTTCATAAATTTAAGAGATATGATTACCAATCGCCTTTCCTGTTGTTTACTCATTAAGCCCGGACCCAGCTGCAAAACAACGACGCCGAAATCAAATCAAAGCTTTTAATTAAAACCCGATAAAGGCCGAGAAATTCGTTGCGGTTTGTCTAAACGACCCCGGCAAAGGTAATCAAAACCGAAGAAAAGTCCACTAAAGTGAAAAAAGACCCAAATAGGAAAATGAAAAAAATAGCTGTATGCATATATAAAATGCGATGACGATTGCTTATCCCCATTTTTGGTGCGCACTTATTTATGTAAATCTTGAGAGCGTCCACAACGAACGCTGGCAAACAACCAAAATGCATTTGTGGCTATAAGTGCGCCCGTTGGCCGCCCCAATCTAAGCCAAATCCAATCGATCGGCCACTCGACAAGTCCGGCCTGAAGCCGAAGCCTATTGAATAACTTTGATTTGGTTTCTTTGGCTTCTTATGATTTCTTTGTCGTTGTATTTGTTGCCTGCTTTAATCACTTTAGTTACTTGATTTTCCACTTTATGACGGATTATGTGCAAATGTTTGTCGAGCATTTCGATGGGGACGAAAAATAAAATAAATCTATCGAACAATTGTTAAATTTATGCGGATTGGAATTGCTTTGCAGTGGCTTACAGTCTGTAAGCCATTAATCATTTGATTTTCAGATTCGCCCATTTTTGGCCACAACCGGACAAAGCCCGTTAAAAATTTATGGCTTTATTATGTGCGGTGGGTATCTCATAGAACACCTAAAAAAGCGTGCAAGTGTAGATTGGAAAAGCTGGGAAAAAAGTGCAGGCAATATTATTAAGTCTTCTTTTAAAAAATCTGCATGTTATCTTAACATGCATGTTAAACTCTTGAATATCAAACAAACTTGAACTGGCCTGGAATAAGAGGTGTGCTATAAACATTAATCATGACCGCAAGCCCAAAGATTAACTGTCGGTGGTTCGGTTTAGAATTCGAACCAATTTAGGGTCGGTGTGCACCTGATTTTCCTGGTTTTAAATCGAACTCTGGTGCATTGCATTCATTTAAGTTTAAGAGAAAACTATTTTTTATTAAAAAATTAATTTTATTTTTCATTTTGGTTTTTTATATAGAGATAATATATCTTCTTCCTAATTGTCATTATAATTCCCATTATTAATTTTTGGTGTTAATATTTTTCAAAGTACTAAAAAAACCAACTATTTAAAAAAAAAATAAAAATATATGGTTCGCATCGATTTTCTTTGCAACTATTGTGGTTCAAGTTCCGGTTCATATTTCATATTTTTCTGTTCAAAACCACACAGCAGTTATAGTAGGTTGTTTATTTAATAGCTAAATCAGTGGGTGATATATTAAAATTTAATAATGTTTAAGTTGTCGGGTAATTTGATTAAATCATCATCAAGTTAGCAACGCCTTCTCCATGGCTTTTAAAATTAATCTCTTGTACTTTGGGGATTTTTCAGTTGCAACATTCAGCCCACTTCAGATGGCTAACATCCGGTAGCGACAAGCCCTCAATCCGTCAATCCGTCAAACCGTTGGCCCGTTGACCATTTAGCGCTCAACGACTTCCGTTACGTTTGAAAAGAATTTTTGCGTTTATTTGTTCTGTCGACGCTTTTGTATTACCCAAAGCTTTTCGAGATGGCTATCTCGAAGAGTTCGCTTTGTGACCATTCCCCCTCCCCCTCCCCCTCGCCCTCCCATCGCTCCGCCTCTGGCCTTTTGTTATTGTCCCGCCAGCCATTAATATCGCGCCGCCGATCGCCTTTCATAATTGTCACACATATTTTCAATAATCCAAAGAGCCCGCTCGGAAACTGGTTCTGTTCCAGGCGCATTTGTCACTGGGTCAAGTCGAGGTGGGACCGACGGTTTTTCAATCATTAGCGCATTTTAGTGCAGCGACTTTTCCCCAACTTCAACCACTGTGCCGCCTTTTGATCGTATTTACTTGCACATTTCTTTTGATTTATAATTATTTCTCTTAAGCGCGGCATATTTGCTTTATCATTCGCTTAATGAGCGAAACTGGAATGTTTCAAGGTTGCACAGAATAACGGTGCTAAGCGGAGGTTATGGGAAGTCAACTTCTATTACTAATTTGCACAGTTTTTAACAACAATTTAACTGCACTTGCTTCATTTTGTGCCTCACAACAAATTTAACACAGAAGTTCATTCATTCAAAACATAAACAAAGCCGCAGAGCGTTCATTTTACCGGCTTTTTCGACGCCGCAAATGAACGCACATCTCAACGCTCTCTCGCTTCCTCCGCTCTCCCGCTCTGTCGTTCGTCCGATCACTTACACTCCCAACAACAGCACGTGCAGCAGACTGCCAGCGAACAATAACAACAACTGCAACTGTGTGGGGGTCAAAGCATAATGCACTCTCTCTCTCCATCTCTCGCTCAATTTCTTTGGCGCGCTCTTGTGCTGAAGACAACAACACGACTAGAAATGAGCGAACGTCGTGCCGTTCGCCGCAGCACAACTGACCGCGAGCTGCGCACGTGTGTGAGCAACAACATCGACCCGATTTCGTGCCGACGCGTGACTCACGCTCTCATCTCTCTCCATTAGGCGAAGCATCCGATTGGAAGAAGCGATCGTCGCATTTGGCTGTCAGTTCGATTTGAACACACGAAGCGCGCGGGACACACGGAGCGGGAGCGAAGCGAAAGATTTGCAAACGGTTTTTTCGTCATCTTCGTATTGGAATAAACGTGAAAAAAGTGTTTAGTGTTTAGTAAGAAGCAATTGCAATAAATGGCCAAAGCGAAGGGGGAGCTGCTGGCTCAGAATAGCGCATGAATTACAAAATTTTTCAATAAATGCGCGCCCTTCTGCTCACATCGAGCGCTGTGTAAAGTTATTTTTGGAGTTGTTCGCGTTCGTTTTCGTTTTCGTTCTCTGTTCTCATTTTCGTTTTCGAGTGTCGGCGTTTCAGCGTTAACGGTACATTTGCATTTGCCGCTGCATCCCGCCCACACCCGCACTTACAATATTTTTTGCGCATTCATTTGCCAAGTGAAAGCGAGAGGGAAGACACTGGCATATGTGTGTGTGTGTGTGTGTGTGTGTGCATGTATGTATGCGCTATTTATTTTTGGGCGCAACCCTTTGGCACCTCCCCCCACATGTGTTTCTAATAATGAAGTGTTTATTTTAGGCGCTCGAGTGAATTCTTCTTCTTCCTCGTTCGAGAATAAATTGCTTTTGCCAAGTGCAGCAGCGGCGGATTAGCCGCAACGGGTAAGCATAACGGCACTTTATCCATTGATATCCGCATGTATCTATATTATCCGATATTGTAGTTTATCTCACTCCCACTCTCGCTCTCCATCCCGCTCTAGCAACCGGCAATTGTGATTTATGCACTTGCATTTTGCACATATTCCACATATTCCACGTATTTCCTTTTGGCCTCTCGCATATTTCTCTTGCGGGCGTTGGTGTGAAAAATGGCCAATTTAATGGCTGCTGTAGAACTACAAACATATGTATGTGTGTGTGTATGTGCATATACCCCATATACCATAATTTGTGCGATTCCCTCGTTGAGATAACGCGCCTGCTCTTCTTCTTCCTTGCTGCTAAATTAACAGTTCATTTTGGCAAAGCACTCGGAATTACTTTAATCACGGTCTTTACCCAAACACGCCGCAAGTCTTGTAAATTATAACGTTATGAAAGATTCAAAAGGATGCTTTAGACGCTTTGAAAATTATACTAATAAAAAGTATGATTTTTTTTCTTGGAATTTAAGCAGCTGTTACCATTAACAAGTAAAAAATGGCACAAAAATTACTTGAATCTGAAACTTGTAATTTCTTTTTTTAATGTTTAAGAACTTTTATTCACACAAAACAACAAACAAAGGTCTTTATATATTTAAAGCAAGAAAGTTTATGGATTGAGCCCGAGTTTTCTATATATAAATGACGTTCCCAAATACTTTTATATACATTCCGATTAATTTTTGCTATCAAACCATTTCCTGTTTCGCCATATATTTAAAAACCGTTGCTAAAATCTTTATAGAGTTGAGATACATTTTCAATAGGTTAAAAATCCATTTCTTCACAAATAAAATGCTAAATAAATAATTTAAAACTATCTACAACTATATCTAAGCTAAAACAAACACACAAAATTGTTGTGACTAATTCTTAAAAATAAGAATTTCAGCCCTGAAATGTATTTATTGCTGGCATTTGTAAATTGTTCTTGTTTAGATATTTCTTCATCAAATTTAATTGAAATACATATGCAACATTTTTCATTATTGCGCCAGATTTCATTAGCCTTATTCAGATTTCTTTTCTTAAATTGCTCCATTTATGATATCTTGAATTCATTTGTTTTTGTTTTTCAAGCAATTTTTCTTTTGTTATTAGAGAATGTCAGGCCCGTGGCAATTGTTGTTGTTGCCAAGTTGCAGCTTGGCTAAAATCCGTCTTGAGGCAAAACTTTTTTTAAACAACAGCTCACAAATCATATTTCATAGCGCCCCCCTGCCCCGCCCCCTCAGAGAACACGCCGCCCGACCCCATTTAGAACTCCCCAACTATTTGCACACATAAATCTGACTTATACTTATATTTTGAGGGCCTTATATTTCTGGGCAGGGTCAGAGTTGCTTGGTTTCTGTTGCCTGATTCCTGGTGTTCATGTTGATGTGTTGTCTCTGTCCCTGCCAGGGGGCGAGAGGGAGAGGGAGAGTGCCAAGTGGCAAAAGGCTTTCGCAATGAAAAATGCTGATAACTGCAACAAATCACACACACACACACACTCGCACACACACTTGCACACACCCGACCCAATGGGCCACTTGTCGGCGCAAACTGAAGAATGTAAACTCGTTCATAAAAATCATTTATGGCCCCAAGACAAAAGCAACAACAACAACAGCACGCTGAGGTGAACTGGAGAAACTTGCAAAAGTTCCCCAAGCAGCCACCAAAAGCGGCAGCGTCTAATGATGAATGCAATTGCCGCAATTTGTTTTTACTATTATGACGCAGACGAGGGGGAGGTGGGGGGGGGGCGACCCCCCACCGGTTGGGGGTGTTGCCAAGCTGAGCTCGTAAAACGAAGAACCCACTTTACACTGCCCTAAGTGTGTGTGTGTGTGTGTGTGTGTGTGTTTTAGGATTGCAAATCGTGTTTTATGTGCGCATACCCTTCAGCTCGAGAGAGTATACAATTATTTTTATTCACAAGTTGGACAGGATTTTAAAATTCAAAATTCAAAAAAATAACAAAGAAATATTTAACAATAAATAAGGCAATAGTTAGATCTTTCAGAAAGAAACCATGTCCGGCTACCTATTTTAGTAATGTTTAATACTCTACAATACATCGAATTTTGACCAACTATAAAATTTTAACAAATCCCAATTTACTAAAATATTTGTAGAATATTTCAAGAAAACACAAAACATAATGCAGATAAGCATATAAGATTAATTTTAAATGTTCGAGCTAAAAAACGGCTTAAAAAAATATTAATATATTAATATTAATTGTTATAAGATTTCTGATTAAATTATTCACATTACGAACGTTTTTCATTTGAAGAACAAAAATTGCAGTATTTTTTTGTAATCCTTTTTAAGTAATCTTTAGCCTCTGGTTGTTTGTAAGTCAGCTTAAAATTGTCAATTCCAGGAAATGTTATTGTTTTCTGATTCAATCTGGAGTCCCTGAATGCCCTATAGAGATACCCAGCATTTGGCATTGGGGCAATCCCCAAAGTCGAGCGAACTCTCAATTGCAGTGCTCAACACTGGCTGTTGTTGTTGTTGTTGTTGTCTTGTCGCT
This sequence comes from Drosophila sordidula, assembly GCA_035047465.1. Classification (NCBI taxonomy): domain Eukaryota; kingdom Metazoa; phylum Arthropoda; class Insecta; order Diptera; family Drosophilidae; genus Drosophila; species Drosophila sordidula. The sequence goes on along the minus strand of JAWNPQ010000090.1, from coordinate 1,866,843 downwards.
GGCTTAGCTGGAATTGACAGCAAAATAATACGAGAAAAAAATTGCCAAAAAAAAGAAGACGGTAAACCCAAAACGAGAGCCCAGTCAGAGAGTCAAGCGAAAAATGCCAGTGAGTGGGAGATTGGAGATTTGCACACTGACCCCCCCGCCCCCCCCCCCCCCCGCCCCCCCCCTTGGGGTCGGGGAGAAAGATGATGATGAAGATGCGCGCGAAAAACGTGACGTACCCAGGGCCAGTGTTGTTGTTGTTGTTATTGTTGCTTTGCTTTGTATTGTTTCTCTGATTTTCGCATAAACTTAAAAAAGAAGCAGAAGAAGAAGAACAACAAATGCAACTGCAACAATTGACAGCGACAAAAGCAACTGCGGAGCTCGACTCGCATCCAAAGGGAATGCAACAACAAATGCGAAATGTCAAACAGCTGCAAATTGAGGGCGACTACGAAAATATTGTATTATCGATGGGTTTACAATATTGTCCGTTCACTAGTTTCGACATTAATGATAGTCGGCAGCGGAGGCAAATTCTTGAAAAACTTTGACAACATTCAGCGCTACGAGCTGCGAGCCAGAGATGCGCAACCCAAAATACACTCGAAGAAAACAGGCAGGCAAATAAAGAACATAAAATTTCACATTATATAAATAAGCCTAAAATTTTATAAAATTATTTATAAATTATGAATTCTTAAATCATAAAACATTTTTCCTATATTGAAATAAATTTTAATTAAATTTTAAATTTTTTTAGAATCATTTTTGAAATTTGAAAGTTGTCTTCAAAACCAGAAAATTTGCCCTTCTTACTATTTTTAATTATTTTTCTTAGAGTTTTGTAGCAGAAATAAGAAGCAGTTACTTGGCGTTATTTTATATCACAATTAAATATATAATTAAATAAAGATATTATTTTGATATATTAACATTTTTTGTTTTATTATATTTGAACTTGTATATAGGCAAAGTTGAAAAATAAGGTTGAAGGTCAGAAGAAACTATATTTTCGCATATCACATTACATTACTTATACGCATATTATATTATTATTATTATTATTTAATGAATAATTAATATTATTTAAAATTAATTTCATGAATTAAGCAAATGTATATCGTTGACCCGTGTCACGTGTGTCACGCGCTCATCTCTAGCACAAGTGTCGAGCTAGGCAGCTTGTGGCACATCTCTCCCACTCGCTGCCACGCTGCCACCTCCGCCCCCCTCCGCCCCCCCCCTCCGCCCCCTCCCCCGCCAGTCGCGCTGGCATTTTGCTAAATTTTTATTTGTTCCCACAGTTTGTCGCTTGGCATAAATACGTCGTTAGTCTCGGGCACTGCTCCAGCTCCAGCTCCAGCTCCGGCTCCGGCTCCAGCTCCAGCTCCGACTACGGCTACAGCTTCGGGTCTACTTGAACTGCGCGACGAGCAGAAAAAACTTGCAGGAAGCCGCCGCAAAAAGTTGAACTAGACAACAACTGCAGCAGCAGCAGCAGCAGCAACAACAACAACAACATCAGCAACTTTTCGAAGTCGCCGTCAATCCTAATAGTAATAGTAGTTACTGCCATACAAGCACGTTTAATGTTCTCGGAGGCGGCGCACAAGAACAAGAGGGAGAACAAAACTAAGCCCGCGTATCTTCCTCGGCTGAAGTGTCTGTGAAGTGAAAACAGCAAATGGGTCGCCTTGTCGGACTACTTACAACAGGCACTGTGTGGCACACAAAAAGCAGTTGACCCACACGAACCCCCCCCCACACCCCCCCCCTCTCGATTAGCTGCCAGCTGATGTCAATGTCTGTCGCCTGTTCCCTCCCCCCCCCCTCTCCAATCTCTCCTGATTTGATGTAAAGTTTTCCCCGCCTGGCATTGCACAATTGCCCATCATATTGGGCTGCTCCCCCCGCTCCAACATGAGAAATTGTCGCCGACTGCCAGGAACCTGCAGAGACCCCTTTGGCTACCCGCCCCTGGCCCCGCTCCAAGTGCCTATAAATCAACTGAAACTCATAACTTCTCTACTTTTTTGCATTTGCAAGCGTTCCGCGTTTAATGAGGTTCAGCCCAAGGGACGCAATTGAAGGCCCGCCAACAACTCCCCCCCCCCCCTCCAGCCGCCCCCGCCACAGGCTAATCCCGAGGCCACTTGAAGCGCATTAAAACATGTGCACGATTGGAGTTTCGCGAAGCTGCCCCTAAAGAGGATGTTTGCGTTTACCGTATTTATGCCGTATTCAACTCTGCGTGTTTCGAGTTCATTAAGCAGCTTCATTTGAATATGCCGCAAAATTGTTTTCCTTTTCCTTTTATTTTCCACTTTTGTAGAGGCTCTCACAAAATGGCCACAAATTTTATATTTTTTTATATGATTCTTTTAATGTGCTGCCAGCTTTACAGAGGAAGTGGGGAAAATATTTAGAATTTCTAAAATACTTTAGAATATTTTTTGAAAATATGGAAACGTTATTACTATCCCTGTAGTATCCCAAGTTAAATACTCATTATTATTCCAACTCTTTCTGGCAGGATTATGTTGCTCTTATTATCTAATTTTAATCGCGCTTTTATAACTTTAACTTTCACTGATATAAGTGAAATAGAAATTAACAAATATTTAAATTTTTGTTATCTATAAAAGGGTATAAAAATAAACACTTTTCTATGCTAGATGAACTAGTTTTGTTGAGTGGATTTTGATTGAGCAGATTAAAAAGCAGGAAAATATATAAAGTGAAAAACTTATTTCAAATATTCATTTCATAGAGCATATGTATACAAAAATATAAAAATTAATTCTTTTTTGCTTCTACCTCGTAACCCTGGATTTCCTTTTATTTAAACCCACATTTATGCATTCTCCCACGATAAACAACTTCCACTTTTGTAGAGGCTCTCACAAAATGGCCACAAATTTTATATTTTTTTATATGATTCTTTTAATGTGCTGCCAGCTTTGCAGATGAAGTGGGGAAAATATTTAGAATTTCTAAAATACTTTAGAATATTTTTTGAAAATATGGAAACGTTTTTACTATCCCAGTAGTATCCTAAGTTAAATACTCATTATTATTCCAACTCTTTCTGCCAGGATTAAATACTACGTCTTTTTAACAAAAATTTTATAACTTTAACTTTCACTGATATAAGTAAAATATAAATTAACAAATATTTAAATTTTTGTTATCTATAAAAGGGTATAAAAATAAACACTTTTCTATGCTAGATGAACTAGTTTTGTTGAGTGGATTTTGATTGAGCAGATTAATAAGCAGGAAAATATATAAAGTGAAAAACTTATTTCAAATATTCATTTCATAGAGCATATGTATACAAAAATATTAAAACTAATTCTTTTTTGCTTCTACCTCGTAACCCTGGATTTCTGTTCTAGGCAAACCTCATCTCACAATTCTAAACTTGTTGAATTTCCTTTTATTTAAACCCACATTTATGCATTCTCCCACGATAAACAACTTCCACTTTTGTAGAGGCTCTCACAAAATGGCCACAAATTTTATATTTTTTTATATGATTCTTTTAATGTGCTGCCAGCTTTGCAGAGGAAGTGTGGAAAATATTTAGAATTTCTAAAATACTTTAGAATATTTTTTTGAAAATATGGAAACGTTTTTACTATCCCAGTAGTATCCCAAGTTAAATACTCATTATTATTCCAACTCTTTCTGGCAGGATTATGTTGCTCTTAGACAAAGGCCATAAAATCTGATATAAGTAAACTGATATAAGTAAAATAGAAATTAACAAATATTTAAATTTTTGTTATCTATAAAAGGGTATAAAAATAAACACTTTTCTATGCTAGATGAACTAGTTTTGTTGAGTGGATTTTGATTGAGCAGATTAATAAGCAGGAAAATATATAAAGTGAAAAACTTATTTCAAATATTCATTTCATAGAGCATATGTATACAAAAATATAAAAATTAATTCTTACTTGCTTCTACCTCGTAACCCTGGCTTTCTGTTCTAGCCAAACCTCATCTCACAATTCAAAACTTGTTGAATTTCCTTTTATTTAAACCCACATTTATGCATTCTCCCACGATAAACAACGCTGCAAGCGCCGCAACTAATTGTTTCATTAAACGAACTGCACTCGCCTGAGCCACGACTTATTCACTCGCTCGCTCAATGAGTACCCGTAGCCGGACTAGCACTCGTCAGGCTAAAGCACATTTGGCTACCACTTAATTGGCAAATAGTGAAGTGAAAGCCGCAGGCGCTGCACGTTCGAAAGCAGAAGAACCAAGAAAAATCGCAATTCCGATAAACATATTAGAAGACGTACGGAACACAATTACTTAAGTCAAGCCAGGCTGGGGGCGGGGTGGGCGGTAGGTGGGGTAAAAAGTAGGTGCTGATGCTGCTAGTTTGTCAACCAATTTGAAAAGCCTCTGGGCAAAGTCGCGTGAGAATCTTTTTGCCACAAAAGAGGAAACAGTCAAAAACAGGAAAGGAAGAACGAACAGACCCAAGAGAGCTCTAGCCGAGAATGCCCGACTTGGAGATGCTCCGCAATTGAATGTATCTGATATCATTTATTGTGCTATTGAAATGTGTTTATATACCAAAAAGTTAGGGTATTTTCTAAAAAAGGGGAGGGTAAAAATACATTGTTTATATTGTATAACTATGTTTCAACAGATTTCAATATAAATATTTAAAGATTTTAAATAAAGCTAAACTCGTTTTGCGAATATTATAAGAAAATCTACTTTTTTTTTATTATTTATTATTTTTAAGTATCTGACCCATTGTCCTGTCAAGGATAGTTCCTGCCTACTTACATCTACAAAAATGTGTTATACCCTTCTCAACAATTTATTATCAATGCGTACAGGGTATGGAAACGTAAGAAGAATAAAAACGCAAAGTCACGCGCAAGATTTTTCGGCCCCAAGCGTCGTGCGTTCAGGTGGAGTTTCATTTTCAACTTTAGCTTCAGCGACTGTCGATGGTGTTGTTGGCAACAAAATATGGCCAGAGTTGAGGCCAACTTGCAAGCCCTTTTTGGCCCTTAAAGCGCGGGCGTACAAATAAATCTTGGCCACAATTGCGCGACGTCTGAGCCAAGGCTAAAGCACAAGTGCTTGGAAACTGTGCCCTGCCATCTATGGTCGCTGCATTTTGAGCCAATTTTCGTACTGTCTCTAGGCTGGTCACAGATCACTGAGACAGACGGACGGCGAGCCCGACGACAGGCTCTTTAAAGGCTAAACAGTTCCCTGGAATGCACAGATCGCAGAAGGCACCACGTTCCCAATGCCAAATCAGGTTGCACTTGCGCAATAATAATGAACATCATAATGAAGATCAGTTGCATGTTCTATAGGTACATCAATTTATCTGTAGCCTGCTTCTTTTTTTCTCCTCGATGTTGTCCACATGTTGTGACTTTGTTTGGCATACATAATAACAAGGGGGGGGGGCCAAGTTGTCGATAGATCACTGACTGATCATCAATTCGCTGACTGTCTGTCATTGCTGCTGCTGCCTGCCTAATGATCGTCATGAGCTTTATTTTGTTTGGCATGTTTATCTGCATCTTTCATGTTCGCATGTAATTTACTTTTGCCTTTGCCCGCTGCGTCGATCAGCGATCTCTGCTGATCTCTCTCCCTCTCTCTTTGCCGTTGACTTGTGGCCGTTCTTTAAACCTAATTAGCTTTTTGACTTGTTGTCGCTGTCGCTGTCGCTGTCTCTGATTTCATGTTGTCGATCTGAGTGATCTTCTTCTACTTCTTCTTCTTCTTTGTCGTTTTGCTACACGTCGAAGCGATCTTCGCGTCAATTGTTCATGTGAAATAAAACGTGCTTTTTCCTTAAGTGCTTAAATGGAAATTGAAGTGGAATTAGCCGGCTAACAAGCGAACAATTATAGACGGACGGACATTAGCGATCGTTCGCTCAGCGATCACTCTGAGAATCGATCAGTTGCATCAGTATATAATTTTTTTTTTTGCTGATAAAGATAACTTCTCTTCACAATATAGAGTTGTGATCAGCTAGTCTTTCTGTGCGATCAACTTTTTAAATATATATTTATTTTAAAAAATTGCATAATCTAAATATTATCAGCTCGTCTTACTTGAAATCAAGTTCGCTCTAAGACAAACTCTGTTTTTTATTTTATTCAAATATTTCCAAATATCATAATAGATCTGCTATCCGAAGAGTCCATCGAGAGACAAAGACAAATTGCCGCATTAAGCCGATAACCGATCTAAGGGAAATAACAACAATTAATTCAATTTGCATTTGTTAAAATAAAAAAAACGAAGCAAATGAAACAAGAAAAGGCTAAATATGTTTTTTTCTTGCTTTTTGCCATGCATATACAATAGACAATATATGCAAATTGATAGCCCCAAACAAATTGTGGACACAGCAATAACAACAAGCGGGCATTATCAAAGCCAAATACAAAATAGTTGTCGGCATGCGATTTTATTGACCATTTCAGATTCAATTAGGGGTAATTTAATTTCAATAATAACTAGATATGTGGCCAGAGCAAGCGACACACACACACACACACACACACGCACGCATCCAAGAGATACATAGATACAATTTTGTATCTCATCTCGTCTACAACGTCTGTGGCTGCGACTGTTTCTTGTTGTTGCTGTTGACGGCTGTGCGCCGCAAGCTTTTTGGGCGCATTTCTGTTGCATGTTGGCTACAGTTAGAGCCAAATGTTGTTGCTGTTGTCGTAACTGGTTTTTTGGCCACAGCCATCAAAGCGAACGCCAAATGCTGATTTGAATTTTGCGTGCAGCAAATGCTTTAAAAATTAGTGCGCATTGCAGTTTTTACTTCTCTCTCTCTCTTCCTTATTAGCCCCGATTAAGTCGCTATGTGGTTCATGTTGGGCTAATGAATATGAATGTGAATTGTGAATTATGAACTGTGTTCCCATGTGTGGTGCTTGTGACTGCAATCGCATAATTAAATCATTTTTTGCTTCACTTCTATACGAACTTTAATACAGATTTTGATGTAGACATAAGTTTAATCCCGGTTTTAAGATTCATTTAATATTACTCATTTATTAATAATAAAATATGATCTACAAAATGAAACATTAAGTTGATTTAATTGAACTTCTAAGATTATCTTTGAGGTTTTGCTGATTTAACAAGAGAAACTCAACCTTTTTGCTCTATTTTCCAAATGGATCTTTATTGCTTTTAAGTGATATAGCATATAAATGTTAACATTATGGTTTTTCAGGTCGTAAAGTGATTATGTATACTGTAAAACCCCATTTTATACTCTTTTAAAAGGTGTTGTTAAGTATTTATTTTGTTTTGTTATTCAGTTGGCTTTTTTAACAGTTACGATTGTTAAGGCTTTGTTCACTGGTCGTTTTAATATTGCCTATTGTCCAAGCATTTGATGACGAGAGAATATAATCTTTTTCTTGGCAGTTGTTGTCAACCCGTTCGCAAAACTCCTGTTAAAAGAGATAATAGCTCTTGTTAACATATTACAGGAAGCTGCTCAAGAATAGTATCAATAAATTAGCGAATAAATAAAACAAAAGCACTTCTACGTAGATCCTAGCTTAAACAGTTGACGAAAAGAGAATAAATTATAATATTAAATTAATTCACTTAAATTGTGATTTGACATTTTCCCATTTTTAAATTTTCTCAGCCGTGTTTTTACCTGCCCATTTTCTTTTACAGCTTTCTTGTACAGCTTATAAATAATATGTTTAAATGCTGGCACATTTGCTTATTAGCTCAAATTCCAGCTGTCTGCCCCTTGTCAGGTATTTTTTAATTCATATGCTCGATTTCAGCTAATTTGTTCGTCACTTGACCACAAAAAATGCCAAAATACATTTTTTTTGTCGTTGCTTTTATTTTCCTTATTTTTTATTTTTGTTTATTTTTTTTGATGTGGGACTCGCTTAGCTGTCTGTTGACTCTTGACCGCGCTGTGTGTGTGTGTGTGTGTGTGTGTGTTTTGTCGCGTGCAGCAAACGCCGACGTCTGCGTGTTGCCCCTCCCCCCTCCCCCCACCCCACGTTGGCCACTGCTGAAGGGTCCGCATTTTGTTGTCGACCCCGGCACCTGCGAAAACAAAGAGCGTCACGCAAATGAATTTTTAGTCTTTGTTCATAAAGTGGCTAAGAGAGTAGATTAGTTTTATGAAAAGGCCATTTGTGAATACACTCAGAAAAAAGGGTTTTTCTCAAATATTTAATACTTGTTTGCCTAATATTAAAATTGTAGTCTTAAAAACGAAATATGTTGTCTTAATTTTTAGGCAATTTGGATCATATTTATATATATATATATATATATATATATATAAATGTTATGACTGGGGGCGTGGCAGTTTACGAATATTTATTTCATCCACACTTTGACAATAATCCAGAAAACTATTTTTGAACTGTTTATGGAATGTAAACAGAGTATTGCGCCGTCGATTGCACCCGACTACGTCGTTCCTACTTGTTTAAAATGTATTTTTGTGACCGCTTTTGCTTTTGTTGTTATTGTTGTTGTGTTTTGTGTGCTTTGCGGTATCTGAAAACCAACTGAAAACGGAAAAACTTGAAAATTGGCGCCGGTGCGTGCTGCCGCATCTGGTTTGAAGACCAAATTTCGAATCGAACAAAACGAACAAAATTATGATACAATATTTATGGCGGCAACAAAAAGATACCAACAACAGCAGCAGCAGCAGCAACAACAACAACAACAAACGGCAGCCGTGAAAATGTTGCTGGCCGGGCACACACGCACATATTGTATCTATGTTAATTAATTAACAATTAATTAAGCGAAACAGCAACAACAACAGCGCCCAGCTACCTCATCGATGACGTCGCTAATGGTTAATGATGAGTTTTTGGATTTGGGTTTGGCCCCGTTCCATAGCGGGCAGCTAGGCAGGGCGAAGGGGGTGGGGGACATTGTATCTGGCCACGGTTAGCGTGCCCAAACAAAATTGTTTTGAGCCAGGCAGCGAAGCCGCTTTCAAGCTGCCGTCTTCTGCAGCTTCGTGCGGGTGCAAACCCCCAAAAAAAAGACAAAAAAAGAAGAAAAAAGAACAGTCTACTTCAGCTTCGAGTCCGTCGTGGCGTTGTTGTTGTCGTTATCAGCGCGTATATCAAATGCGGGACAGCTTTTTATTAGAGATAGAAAAAAGAGCCCCCAAATTCGAAGACTCCTTTGCTTGCCCCAGCACCAGCTGAAGCATATGAAATTGATTAATACAGCATGATAAATATTTTCGATTTCTTATTTTATTCTACTTTTTTTGATGTTGGATATTTTTTCTATTAATTTTTTTTTTTTTTAACAATTTGTGTTGTGCACGATATCGGTTAAGCCCATGATGTATAGTTTTTCGATAAGTTTAAACATTTTTTTTTTTTTTTTTTTTTGGTTTTTGGTGTGAGAAAAATTGTTGGGAAACATTTGCCCAGCCTCTGGAAAGTGTTATATATATAATGGAGGTCGGGGTGCAGCAAAAAAAAATAAAATAAATAGATATCCGAAAATCCATTTAACAAAAAGTTGATAAAGTGTGTAATGAATTTGATCGGTATGCATGAAAAAAATGATTAAAAAAGATTTTTTAGAAAGCAGCTTAAATTTGATATGAAAAACTGATATCAAAATGAAAAAATGGGTTGCATATTGAAGAGAGACTGGATGTTGAAAAGTTAACAAAAGTATAAACAAAAAACAGCGAGAAAGTAAATAATACTTAACTTTGATTAGAATATCTGACATGGAAATTTAAAAAAAGATAGTTTAACCCAAAATCCACAAATCCCAAAGAAACCAAGCCAGCAAATTAATTAGCCGTCTTTTCACCATAAGACAACAACTTTCAGCACTCGCACACACACGAACACACAGAATGTCTGGAAATTCAATTAAAAGCTGACAAGACTCACAATCCAAGCAGCGAGTACTTAAATACGGCTCGTATCTAACACACCTTCAGCTGGTCTGGAGCTCAGCGGCAGCTTGCGAGCCATTTAACAAGTGCAAAATCTGCGTATAAATCTTCTAATCTGTTGCCCAAAATCGCGGACACCAAACACAAGCCAACGCCTTAGCACCTTGGCCCGCAAACAGAAGAAGCAGAAAGGCAAACGAACGGGGCGGGGGGGGGGGGGGGCAGATGTGGTTGGGGGCACGGTGGCAATTTGTAGGTTATGGCCCAGAATGGGGCAGAGCGTCTGGTTCGTGTCGTCGCGAACAACTAAAAATGAATCAAATTAGAATGCTTGCCAAGCCCAGACATGGCCAACACAACGACTTCCGGCCGAAAGTGAACTTTCGAAAAGGGTTAACCGACTCGCGTCCAGGCCATAAAATAATTTTGGGTGAGGCATCTTTCCCTCAGCCGGTTCCAGGGCGTGTGTGTCTGTGTGGGTGTGAACACAAATTGCTCGCATGTCTGCGCAGTTTTATGACAGTCGCAATCGAAACTTGTGGCTGTTAATTAATATTATGTGGTGTGCGTGTTCGAGTGTGCGTCTGTGTGTGTGTATGTGTGTGTGTGCCTGCTCAAATCCTGAAAATTTGCCAAGCCTTAAGTACTTGCAAAATGATTAATTCGTCACTTGATACGACCTGAATTAATTAAGATGAAATAAAAAAGATGATAGGAAAATTAGATTAGAAATTTAATTAAGTTTTAACTTGTTTTTATTGTTTTTCATGTGGAAACTTTGCAAGTTAAAGTTTGCATTTTGATCAAATAAGACAAATAAAAAAATTAAGACATAAAACATAAGGCTTTAAAATTTGAATGCGAAATCAGTAAAGACCATAAACCACGATATAATTTGTGTTCAGCTTAAAAAACGTTTATTTTGGACATATTTATGCGACTAAAGCAATTACGCCCGTCTGCGTTAAAAACTGAATATTTTACCTAACAGAATCTGGATTCATTTATCAAAAAAAAAATAGAAAAAAATCTCAAGCCAATTAAATTAAAAGCTGTCCGTCAAGAAAGAGGGCTGGTAGCAGGTACCCCATGAGATAAACAATTGGAGCAGTGTTAACAACCACGCCCAAATTGAATTGATGCCAGGCTAGAGGGCCAGAAACTGCCGTGTAATGCTGCTAAATCGATGACCCGAGAGTAGCGCTCGCTGTTAGTTCACGTGGCGCAACGACTTTCAACTTTTCATGTCAAATCTTTTAGAACTCATCAGCATCATTTAAGATACTGCATGATAAATGATGCAGATGTCCAGGCAACTCTTCTTCTCTTTTTTTTGCGCTTAATTTCAGTTCGTCTTTGTGTTAGCGGAAGTCGTCTTCAAACAGTGCAAAAGTGCACATCATCATCAGCATCAACAGCGGGGCCATGTTGCTCAACAACAGCGAAAGGCGCAACAATCATAACCAAAATAGCTGAAGGAACTTGCCAAAAAAAGAATTTATCATACTTTTCGTCGAAATTCTCTGAGCATGTGTGTGTGTGTGTGGAAACTGTGAGAGAATTCTTGCTGGCAAGTTATGAGCTCTGCCTCATCTCAATGGCCACACTTATCACTAAACGCAGCGGGACTTTAAGAACACTCCAATTCTTGGGAAAAACGCACTTCGGTTTCTCAATCGTTTAGCTGTTGTTAATATGTTAAAATACTCCCTAGCTCATAGAGAAAGGAGGGTATATTGCTCGCAAGCAATGACTGTACTTTTTTTTTTCTATAAATTTCTATGCCACGCCTCTTTTTTTTACCCAAAACTTAAAAGCTAACGTCAGAGCTTGATAGGTAAATATTCATCTCTATTATAAATTTTTAAATTAAATATTAAAACAATTACTACATCATTTTGTTAATGAAAAATCTAAAATCTAAAATTCTCCACTTCACTTTAATATAAAGTTAAATAGACAAGTTAAACCTTAAATCACATTTAATAGAAACGCTTTATTTTAGACATCCTAAAATCTTCCTAAAAAAAATAAAAAAATATCTCTGCCACGTCCATTGGCAACAACTTAATCAAGCTTTCATTACACTTGGCACAGAGCATCGTGCAGTCGTTAACTTTAATTCCACTTACGAAATGTTGTTTGTTATATGCTCTGCCTAAATGGAGCACACAATGGGCACAGCTGGAGCAGAATAGCTGCAAAGCGTCGACGTTTATACAGACACCCAAACACACACACACACACACATTCTCATATATCCACATGATAAATGATGATATACGCAAATTTGTTTATGAGTGCAGCTTTGTAATTGATGGCTGCCCCAGCTCTCCGGCTTGTGAGCTGCTTGTCAATTGTAACTGAAATTAAAGCCTTGATTTTGGGCCAAAACATATGTATGTATATAGCTGCAGATTGCCGGCTCGTAGTCGTTAACTGTTTTATGGGACTCTAAAATCAACGCTAATGACTCAATTTGAGACGTAGCGAATTAAGCACACGGCTGGCACAAACTAGGCTCATAAACTTGCCCGCAAGGAGCTGGCAGTAACCTACCACACAAATAAATCAATATTTAAATTTTATTAGCCAGCAGACGCGGGCCACGGGGCGTATGCGCGCTATCAGCAAACGAACAAATGAATGCTTGCTGCCCACTGCTGTAAATAATTGTTAATGGGTACATAAATAAAAAACAAACACGCGCTGAGGTATAACTTCGGCTGCTTGCTAAATAAATATTTGCATTTTACAATGATTTACCCACACACACGCACACACATAATGTGCGTGTGTGCTTGTTTATATTGTTTTAGGCTTAAAACACGTCCACAGCTGGCAAAAAATAACAATTTTCATTTTAATAAGCTTAAAACTTATGAACAAAGCTTGTGAGAAATACAATTCGGTAGAGCTGAAGAAAATTATCACAATATAACAAATGCAAATTGCAACGGAAAAGCTGGGTTATCCAAAAGAAACCACTTTTAAATTTTCATTTAGATTTAAGAAATTTCTTAAAAGATTTGTATTTGCATTATTTTTGATGTAAATAATAAATTTTACTTAACAAGGCTAGAAAAGCATAAGCTTTATTTTAAACACCTTTTAAGAACATTTTACTTGTCACAAGATAATATTTTTGAGTGTTTCGGGGAATTGAATTAAAATTCTAATTCGATTTTTCAGTTCTAATAAAATTAATATAAATAAAATCTAATTAATTTTAAAAGGAACAAACTTTTTTTTAAAGCTGAATAGAGTATTCCTCTTAAAATATATTTTAATGCTTTAATATGAATTTTTTGTATATTATTTATTTACTCGCAATAATTATTTGTCTGCTGTTCTAGCCCAAATAGAATTCAACTCAGCGCCCATTTCTATTTTTTCCAAGCTTGTGAAAGTTTTCTAAGCGCTTACAAAAAATACTTGTACTTAAGGGGAGATAGATCTTTATTTTTATTGACAAATTACTCTATCAAAAAGCGAGCAACTTACAGACCAAAACAATCAAAATAGTTTCTCTGTGTTTTCGCATGCTTTTTCTTTTTTGCTCATAATAATAAATGGCCGAGAGCATCGGAAAGAGATAGCGAGAGTGGGATATATACACTATATGATTGAAGCTGTCGGGTAATGATAAGCATTTTGTTGTTGCTCGGCTTTTACTTGGGTGGGTAATGGCACTCGTATGTAATGATTATGGGGCCACTTTTCTCATAAAAATTCAGGCGGCAGCCCCAATGATGATGGCCATGGATAGAGCGAGCTGATGATGTCAAAACAAGCAACAAATTAGACTAGCAATAACAACAACAACAGCAACAACAACAACAGCCACAATAATGGCTAAAGCAAACACTTGAATTGAATCATTGATAAACAAGCGACGGCTTCTGTTGCCTTTGATTATGCTTCTCGTGTGGAGTTTGGGACTTTGGGGCCAATCCTGATTATGCAGAAAGTATTTTGCCAACACATCTGGGCCCGCCGATCACATAATAATCATTATATTTTATTATATGTATTAACACGAGAGCGAACGAGAGCAAAAAGAAAAAAGGGAAAAAGTTGTTCGCCTCAAACGTCATTTGTTTTATCAACCGAAAATGCTCCAATAACAAAACAGCATTTTTGCCAAGGGGTCCTACGAGAGGAGGTTAAAGGTGGAGGAGGCTAAGGGGGCTTAGGGGGCAAGTCAACGCTTGCGGATTGTTTTCGCTTTGGTTACCCGTCGTCGCTTGATTTGCTAATTCCATGGGTGTGTTTTCTCGGGCATTTAGACAAGCCCGACGCCCGACACCCTTCCTGCAGTGCGGGTTTTGTGTTTCCTTTTGAAATCGAATGCGTCGCCCCCTTTGCCGGGTTCGGTGTCTTTCAAGTTGTCTGACTGTCTGTCTGTCAATTGGTTTCTTGTGAAACTGAAATGAATAGCACCAGCTCTTTTGGGCATTTCCTCTCTTTGAGTTTTAATTTTATTCAATTAATTAAAGTTTGGAGTGCGCCAAGTTTTTGAATTGTACGCAGAATGCGTGCTTCAAATAGTTGAAAGTTTAACTTGAGTGTTTGCTTAAACTGGTTAAAGGCAAGAGATGCTTAGAAATTGCGCAGCTCTTGCTAATCAACATTTTATTAATAATAAACAATAATAATAATAATATAAAAATAGTAACAAGATACCAAACTAGTCTAGAAAGTAAACAAGGAGAAAAACCCAATTTACAATTTTTATACATTTTTTTATCCACAACAAAATTTAACGCATCCATGCTATACCATAAAAACGACACTTTTCCAATTTTTATAAACTTTTTACACGCATATTTGAAAATTATAAAAAATATAAAAAGATAAACGATAGAAAAAAAAATAATTTCAATGCCGCGAACTCAATTATTTTGGCGCAGTTCAACTCCAGATCGATGCCGCAGAGGCTGGTGAAGAGCAGGGAGCACATGAGTCGATTCTTGGGACAGACGCAGGTCTCGTTTTTCCGCAGAAAGGTCAGCTTGAGGCTTTGGTTCATCGGCGGATAGTAGTAGCACACAATAAAGAAGCCATCGAACATGATCGCCGCACTGCAGCCAATGAACTCTAAATTTGGCCAAATCAGTTGCGTTAGGTTGCCCAATTGGCCCTTAACCTGCTCCTCGAGGAACTGTTGCGACGTGAACCGGGCGAGTCGGAGTTCCAGGAACCAATGTCTCACCGCTCGTCCCTCCCACTGCTGGAGCACCTCGACACGATGCCGCGGCACGAATAGCGAATTCTGACCCACCACATAACCACCCAGGCCAACGATCAGGCAGGTGTCCCGATATGGCCGGCACAAGTGCAAATACTGCTCGGCCATGCGCTGCAGATTGACGTTCCAATAGACCAGATTCATATTGGACAGCCGCTTGTCGTAGGCCAGCTTGTTGCGCAGTCCATTATGGACGTGGACCATCTTCGAGCGGGACTGCGGGGTTATCGCTATGGGCACGAAGCGTTTGCAGTTGGGGGATGGCTTCATTGGCTCCTCGGCGCACAGGAAGTTAAATTTGCCGTCCAAACAGTTGGCCTGCTCCGGGCAGATTGTGGTCTGGCTGCCAAAATTAAAATAGTACGGATTCTCTTTATCATTTTCATACGGATCGTTTGAAATTTCACCAAGTACTCGAACTATATAAATAAGCACTATTTGTACTACGGCAATTTTCATATTCAACGGGGCCTGTATGTGTATATATTAATATCGATTTCTGAGTGTTATCGGATAGGCTGCTGATCTTAGCATATCTTTGCGAATTGCTTATTTTATCTTTCTGAAGTATGTATTCATATTTATAGAAGAAAAATTATTAGAAATATTCATATTCAATTAAAAACCAAGAATATATGGGATCGGAGATGCCTTTAAATACCCATAAAATCAGGTTAATTTAGCAATCCACCTGCCACACTTTGGCCTCGCACACAACCTTAGCTATAAATTGTAAAAGTAAATACTTTAGCCATTTTCCATTGGGAGCACGCAAAAAATTCAATTGTATTCAATTCCCTTCGAGGAGGGTTGTTGTTGCAATGCAATATGTTTATCAGTTTATTGATTTTCAGCATAGAAAACAAACACGTTTGGCCCTTGGATTGCTTGCAACATGCCGCAGACAGACCCACTTGCCAAATGTATCCACATGCCGAACTCCGCTCCGCCTTTGAAAGCCCTTAAAGACTTATGTCAAATGGCAGAAGATCAAATATCCTGTGGTTAAAATGCGATTCAGTGATAAATGCGACACACATGCGATGAACGAGGTGGGGGAGCGGGGAGGGGGAAGGGGGGGGGTCTAAGCAAACAAACAAACATACAGTTCAATCGAAGGGCCCGGCAAAATTCAAGACTCTGGGCGAGGTTAGCAATGGGGTCATTTGTGCCCGTCACGCGCCCCACGCATAATGCATGCCGGGCCATCAATATGGCGTGCCCCGCCCCCCAGCCCTTTTTCTAGACTATAGTGTATCGGGGCAAACTTCTTGCACGTTCTCGCTGCTGGGGTCGGCGCCATTAGTTTTGCCCGGTTCGGGTTTTGGTCCATGACTCTGTTTGCGGTCGAAATTAAATTGCAATTTCAAACTTGCTTTAGCCAGTTTCATTTTTATGGGATTTACGTTGTGCCACGCTTTGTTGCAACTGCCGCCCGTTCGTGTCCCTTCGATCCTAACCGCCTCCCGTATCGACTGCGGCTACGTGCAAAGTGCAGTAAAAGTTTTGCCAGCTACCGTTTAATGGATAAACGGAAAAGGGTTGGTGGAGGGGTGGGGGGAGGGGTTGGGGCGAATAGGTGAATAAGTATCCTAGTGTTCTCAGTTACCGTTTCGCTTAGTGCATTTGATTTGCACTCGTTGTGTCATCAGCTCTCTTCCTCTTTCTCTTGCGCTACCTATTCGCTATCAGACTCTAAAAAAACGATTCCTTTTTTTTTTTGTGCCAGCACTTAACTGGCGAGAGGGTATGACGATTATGTCATGAAAAAATCATAGAATAGTTGTATGAAGGGAGTTTTTATTTGTTATTGATGCATATCGATAACCATCGATTGTTACATTGTTCATTTGTAGCATAGAAATCTGTAGAAGTTAATAGAAGTCTGGGTTCCAAACTATGCAAATTGTTGATAATAATAGGAAGTACTAAAACAGTAGTATAAAAAGTTATCAGTTATCAGTTGGTTCAGTTTTAATATATTTAATATCTAATATTTAATTTTTTATTCAGTTAGAACAAATTGTAAATTTGGAGTTACATTTTTGTTTCTATTCAATTCAGTTGTACTATAAATAAAAAATTAAGTTAGTTTCATTTATTCATAAGTACACTTACATTAAAAAACTATAGCTTGATTGATTGATTGTTTAAATAGTTTGGTTTTTCTTTTAATCCGCGGCAAGGGTATTTAAACTTCAGTTCATAGTATTATATCTTCAGTTAACCACATTTTCCTGTTTTCCCACCTTTCCTTTTTTGTTGTTTTATCTTGAGTTTAGTTTTTGTTTTTTGATATTTTGTAACTCAACTAAGGTTCATTCATTTAGCAATGTCAACAGTTGGCTGACCAGAGGCGTCTTTGTTCGCGCTGAATGTGCGAATGAATGAATGAATGAGATGAGATGAATGAAACGGAATGGCATAAAGGGCCGGCAGAGGGAACGAAGCGCCGGGGCGTAGAATAGAAAGGCTCCGGCGACTTTGCTCTCACGTAGCCGCAGTTAGTTTTGGGTCGTGTCAAGTGTCGTTGTCACTGGCGCGGAAATCCAAAACCTGCCAACTTGACAAAGTCTCTGACTGACTGACTGACTGACTGACTGACTGAAACTGACTGAAGCCGACTATCTGCCTGACTAACTGACTGAGCACTTTTGAATGGAAATCTGGGCGCTTTACCAACAATGGACAACGACTTGACCAGCTACAGATTCAGCTTCAGCTTCGAGTGTGGCAGGAAAAATGATATGATTCCAGTTCTGAACGGCATAGTGGCCCATTGCAAATGATTTTGATAAATGAAGCGAAAGTTTTGTCGAGCCCGGGTAACAGCTCGACTTGGCAGGCTTAGATTCAAGAGATACGAGCGTAAAAAGCAACGAGAGAGAGAGCAAAGGACCTGCCAGCCTTCCATAGTTCCATAAATAATGCAATCATTAAACAACTTTCTTGCAGCTAACAAATGCAATTTGCTCAACTTGCGCGCTTGTTTATATGTTTAACTGCAATTGAAAAGTCAAGAGCTTTATATACCCTGCAATATCGAAGAGCTCAAAATATATTTTATTTATGTTGATAATAAACTTTTTGTATGAAAAGTTTTTTTTTTGGAAAAATTAAAAAAATATATTTATTAGTGGGGGAAGTCTATATTATGATATACACATATGCGTGCTTAAGCTCCAAAATATGCACAAAATATTACCAACAAAATTTGAGTTTTGCTATATAAAAAAGAGACAACCACAGAAATTCAGCGAATATTCATTTTAAATCTGTTAGGGTATTTAATCCACGGCAGGCCAAAGCTAACTATGCTTTTTACGTTGCTATTTAACTTGAACTTAACCAAAAGAAGAAGAAGAAGAATAATAATCAGCAGTGGCAGCGGCTGCAGAGGAAGAAGCAGAGCAGCAATCAACACTCGAGAGGCACCCACAAAGCTTCTGCAATTAATTTCACTTTCAATTTAGCGGCGGTCGCTTTTCATTTTTTCTCCTACTGTAATGCGTTGTGAATGCGTGCGTGTGTGTGTGTGTGTGTGTGTGTGTATCTGTAGGCGTTTCTCCCTCTGCACTGGATTTGACGGGCAATGTGTTGTAAAAAGTCAGCCCAAGTCGAAGCTGGCATGGAAATTAATTTTAATTGCTACAATTTAGATAATCAAATGAGTTTTGATGTTAAGTAAATTAACCAAAATGCCACGCCCACATTTTTCGTGCTCCAGTGTTAAAAGTTTACAATTAACACTTGTATTGTGCGTTCATTAGTGAAATTTTAACACATTTAAGCTTCGAAATTGTTCGAAGACCCCTCTGAAAAAGTATTCGGTGCGGTTTTTAATTTTGATTTTAACTGAATTTTTATTGATCGTAAAATGTAGATCCAAGCATAGATATTTAAGATAAATGTAACATGGATTGAAATTGGAGCTTAGTAAAGTTGGCGCATAAGAATAGATCTTAATATATTCAGAGATCTTTTTTGAATGTTTTATATTAGCCAAACTTTATTTATAATAACACCCTTTGCTTTAAACTGAAACATAATTGTACTCATTTATTTGTCTTGTTCGATTATTCCTTTGTTTTATTTAATGTCCAATATTAATGCGTTAATGCGTATAATTATGATAGCCTAAAGCTTTTCTGTTGGAGAACTTTGACCAGTGCCAAGCTCATTAAATATCCGGATAATTTGATTTTTTTCTCTCTTCAAATCAATTAAACCTTCCTCAATTATTAAATTTGTTAACATCAAATTGCAATCACCAACTTCCGTTTGCGCCGCGCTCTTCAATTATGCACAATTCAGTTTTTATGTTTATATACATTTTTTTTTATATTTTTTTTGTACGCGCACGAACCAAACATTAGCCTAATTCCCCAGCTTAAGTTCAGTTTTTTATTTCCACACTTTGGTGGCGGCACCTATTCGGTCGGTTGGACGTTCGGTAATTAGTCGGTCGCATTAGCCTTTTAATTGAAGCACGGCCAAACAAATTCGACAAAGTGCAGCTTTCGCGACTTATTTGCAGAGCGCATAAAACCACTTAAATAAAGCTTAGCCAAATTAAAAAGTCGTTCTGCGAGGCGAGGCATTGTATTACTTTACCATGTACGGGCTAGAGATGGTCGCGTGACACGACATTTCGATAGGTTGTTGGAGAGAGAAACGGACAAATTTTATAACTATTTAACATCTACAATATTAACTAATGTCGTGGCTTGTTAAAAACTATAATCTTAATTTGATGTCTCTAATTTGCTTCAATTTGATAAATTTATAATATTTTATCGATTACACTTAGAGGTCAAGCATATATATAAATTAAAATTCTTCAATTATTCCATCTACTTAAGGAAAGAAATATAACAGGAATAAGATAATATTAAAATAATTTTTAGATATAATCCTGCTATTAGCCGGCAAGTTTTGTGCTACGCATTCAGCTGTTTTACAGGGTATACGAAAAAAAAAATGAAAAAATTTGCGCATAAAATAAGCTGCAGAACTTTTGGCTAATGCCCAAAGCTCGTTCTGGTCAAATAATGAGCAACTTTTTGACGTTGCACGCAAAGCGAGACAGGTAGAGAACGATAGAGACAGCGAGAGAGAGAGAGAGAGAGAGAGAGCGGGGAAGGGAGTGTGAGCGAGAGGTCACTACTTGCAAAGTAATAAACGCTTAAGTGTTCGCCATTGTTTGGCAGGACATTGCTAAAGTTGGAGGATGCGCCGTGGAGTGGGTGGGGGTGGGGGAGGGGGAGGGGAGGGGAGGGCTGGCAGATCGCCAGCTGTAGCGGCACAAAACTTATTAATTATTAATTGACTTTTATTTATATATCTCGTGTCTGGCTGACTGCATAAAAGCTTTCGTAATGCCTTAACTTTCGCCGTTGCACGTCCCTTGGCCTGACGCTTCTGCCTTCATTTTGGCCCTGGCTGGGTTCGCCTTTGGCTCAAGTGTGTGGTCATGGCAATAAGAGCTATTGTTTGCCATTATTGTTGTTGTTGCTGTTGCTGTTGCTATTGGTGTTGGTTTTCTGTTGTTGCACGCCCAAGTCAATTCGCGTTAATGTTTTTTATTGTTTCTTGTGCTCCTGTGTTTTATTGTTGCTGCTTTTTCAGCTTGTGTGCGAGGGGGAAGAGCAGGCCAATTGACTTCCTTTAACTTTGGCATTTTTACAGTTTTGGCTTTTGCCATTTTTTGCCATGCAGCTCCTCTGTGGCCCAAACATGTCCTTGGCATTTATAGTTTGCATAGTTTTTTTTAGAAATTATTTTGCCCGCAGAGGTGGAAAATAAGGAAATGTATTTCTGCAATACCAACTTCGCCAACTTCTAAAGTGTTTTTTAATCAAGTACAACACATCTGTTTAAGCAACTTTCGAAAGCACATAAAAGCTTTTAGTGAGATTAAAAATGAATGAGAAATTTTGTACAAAATGGTTGGCAGCATGGTTTACCTCATATATTGTCAAAAATATTCCTACGCCAAACAAATTCTAAATTATTAATAAGTTATCTTACGTGTTTTATGTAAGCACTCATATTTAGCAGAGCTTTAAACTCTACCTGAAAACCATTTGTTTTATTTTGATCATTAGAGTTTTAAGAACACACAGGTAAAATTAATAATAAATTAATAATATATAAATAAATAGCACTCAGGCTTTGTAAACTTGGTAGAGAATTTAATTATAAATTAATCCAAAATATGTTATGAAAGTGTTGAGAAGAGTAATTAACCAATAGGAAGCAATTTATAATAATAGTAAGTAAAGAAAGTAAAGTTAGCTTTATTAATACCCAATCAATCAAGTGAATTTGCGGATATAGCAAACAAACCTTAGGATTAGCTGTCTCCACCAACCTATGTAATCCAAATTATTTCGTTGCTAAGAATCGTGTTCTTAACCAGTTTTCACTACCTCATCAAACCCTCCAGCAATCCGAACGTATCTGGCAGCAGCTTAATCTTCATTTCCTGTTGGTTTTTCTTATTAAAATGCTATGCATCAAACTGAGAACTGGGAACTGAAAACTGGAGTAGTTTCAGTTGCAGTTTTGCTTTGTCCACGTCTCCCTGGGTGTCTCTTACAGCTCACAGCAATTATTATTATTATTATTTCAATTAGAACGAACGAGCTGGGCAAAGAACTATCTGCCGACTACAACTGTTCCATATGCACCCACATAAATACACGCACACGCTAATCCTTGGCAGTGTTAATCAACAACACCGAGTCCCAAAAACAACACTCATAATTAGAGCTGTGGGAAAAAAGAAGAACGGCAACTGTGTAAACTAAAGCTCGAGTGCAACTTTTGATTAGGCAGCAAAGTTGTAAACGCAAAACTATCCAATGGGACTTCAGCTGGAGTGCAATTTAAGCGTTGTTTTTTGCGCTCCATTTAATAATTTAATGACTACGAAAAATTTGCAGCTGGCTGGCAAATTGAGGGTCGACTCTCGGCCACGCCTTTGGGCGAACGGGAAATGAGTTCTTGATGGCCTCACGACGACCACCAGCAAACAGTTGGGTTTTCTCAAGAGACAATTGACAGTGTTGTTGGCCAAAAAGTTGAATTTGCTGTTGTTGCTTGTCGAGTGGCTGCGGCTAATTAAGACTTGGTCTGTTGCAGTTGCAGTTGCCCGGTGCCAAAATAAATTAGAGTTGCGACACTTGAACACGTCTGCATAGCCCATTCACATGCCCATTCCAAGCCCCCCTTCATTTCCATTTACCCCCCACACACACACGCACACACACACCCAACCTTTTTAGCTGTTTTCAATGTCAGACGCCGCTTGTTGTCTGTGGCAAATTTATGTGTCTGCATTTCATTTTGGCGCAACGCAATTTTCCCCCTTTTTCAACTTTCAGTTATTAGTAAAAAAAAAAATAACAAGGCAAAAACCGTTTAATAAATTTGCATGGGACATAAACAAAGTGTTTTTTTTTGTTTTGGTGTTGTTGTTTTTGGCACTCAATCGCAGCCATTCGGAGTCGTGTATTTTGTAGTGTACAAATTTTAACTGCAAATTGATTATAAATTGAATGCACCGCATAGCAGATGGCACAACAATTGCAAATTTATGGTGCTGATATAACATGCAAAAAGTTTATTATAAAATTTCACAATCATTAAAGTGAAAGCCAGTTAATAATGGTTTATTGCCAAATGGCATTTAAATAAAGATTTCAAGCACATAAAGAAAGGTATTTAAATGAGAGATATGCGGAGAGATAAAATTCGATATAGTTTATTGGTGAAAGATAGAAGTTATTGCTTTGATTATGGTGTCAACATTGTTTTTACCCCGACTAGAGAGGTTTGCATTCTTTTTTTTTATCTTTTCACTAAAAGTAATTCTAACCAAGTGATTGCAGATGCATCCTCCGTTCGCTTTGTCAGCACTAGAAATTAAGAAATTAAGCATGCACTTTAGTTTAGCCCTGGCTGTTTATGTTTTTCATTAATAGCATATAGTTTAATTTGATCTGCAAACAATAAACGGTTATTCCCTCTGCCACATAAGGGCTGCTCCTTCTTTTGTTCCTTACAACACTGACCCCCCTCCACACTCACACACACACACAACCAGAAGCGTTCAGCAAAGTTTGTCCATGCAACTTAAACACACGTACAGAGCAGAGTAGTCAACATGCTGCACAAATGAAAATCAATTTCTGTAACTTGGACTGAATTTGCCAAGGATGTAGAGGAAGAGCAAAAAGGATGCGAGCTGCACAATATGATTTTGAGTAGAAGTCGTTTGTGTGTTGCAATAATACTTGTACATACGGAAAAGCAAAAAAAATAAACACAGTTTTCTTTGGGATGTAGACGATTAAATTTCCTTGCAGATGATATGCACTATAAATGAGAAATACACATTGCTTTTTTATATTGTATTCCGATTTTGATATGGAGCATATGACCAGGAAATCTTAAAAAAAAAAATGCTTTACTAGTTTTACAACATATCAGCCGATTCCGATACATGTACATCTTCTCCCACTTTCCGTTACACATTTCATATCAAAACTCGAATACCCTGTGCAAGGGCGTAAAGAAAAGAATAAACTTTATCGCTGGGCAAAAATCTATTAAGAAAGTTTTTGCCACAACGCAGCAGTTTTAGTTTGGTTTTTGTTTCTTCGAAGAAGCTGCAAAAAGTTGCAGTTGGCTTCGTGTTTGGCTTTATGAGTTTGTTGCTGGCAAGCTGCCTAGATAAGTGTTAGCGATAGGCTATTGAAACGGAACCCCACCGGGCCCCTCCCCCAAAAGAACCTTTTCCTAACAAAGGCATCGACCCACTCGCCTTACCTTCTGCCAGCAAAAGCATTTCACTTTACAGTTTTCAAGTTGCCAAAAATTTGTTTTACATTGTGCGTTGACATTATTTTTGAGTCAAACTCAACTGCAGCAGCAGCAACAGCAGCAAAAGCAGCAGCAGCAGCTTCCCCTGGGGAAAATGTCAGGGAAATTGTTTTGACTTTTGCCGCGAGGCATTCACCAATTGAGTTTTAATTAAGAAAGTTATGAACGCAAAAGCATTTGCAGTTCTAATTTAATTTTCATATACACAAAGGCCAAAAACTGAACAACGAAATCAACTTAAAGGCTGCCTGATGTTAGCCAAGTTTGCACGTATCTTAGCCAGCTCGAACACAAAACCACATCAATGCCAGACTACATATCAATTGTCATTATTTGTTAGCATTGCCATTATTTCAAGAACGCACACACGCCTCGACACAGACACACACACACACACACACACATGCACATTCATTTTGTGGCTCCCAGAAGTCTGTAGAAATTTTTTACATATTTCTTTTTTTTAGCTGTCGAACTTGACTTGAACTGCTTTTGAAAAAATTCTTTTATAGCTTAATTCGCCCGCAATGCCAAAATATGTTGGTAAAAACTTTGATTATTGCATTGCTGGGATTCTGTTATTTTTTTAAGTTCTTTTAACGTTTTTTTGTTTTTTTTTTTTTGGTAAATGTGTAAATTGCTATCGCTTTGCAAGCGTGTAAAGTTTGTCATTCACAAAATAAAACAGATTAACTATGGGTGAGCGAAAGTTTACTATATCATAAAGCTGATATCATAAAGCTAGAAAAGAAGGAGATCAATAGTATATTTAACCAATTCATTCTTGGAGGATTTTTATATAGCACGCACAAGATAATAATAATATGGATACAATCAAATATTCCATAAAATAAAATATTCACAGATAAATATCAAAACACATAAAAATGAAAGATATATTTTTGCAAGTGTATTTCAATTTCGACTTTCAACTTAATATTTATTTGTGGTATTTTTTTTCACATCATGTCGCTGCTTGTTATTTTATTGTTTGACAAGACACCTTGAAAGCTAATGAGGATTGAGTTCGAACTTTAAAGAGCACTTGACTTAAATATAAATAAATAAGAAATACGCATTAACAAAATGCGGCACTTGAGTGCCCCAAAACTGGAGCTAGCTGCCTCAGGAGCTGGAATACACGACATGTACGTGACGCGACTCGAGTGTGAAACCACAGGAACTGTCAGAGAAAGCCAGGCGGAGATGGAGGGAGAGAGAGAGAGAGAGAGAGGGAAGTGGGAGGGAGGAAGGGGAAAATAGTCCAAGCAGTCAGCAGGATGCCAAGCAGGACACTCAACGCCCTCAGATGTGGCCAACGTGTTGGTTTGCTCAACTCGAGCTGAAGCTGAAGCTGAGGCTGGCTGACGTACACGATAATGATGAAGCTGACGAAGAACATGATGATGGTCATTATGATGCTGCCGCTGGTGCTGCCAGCATTAGCCACATGCCCAAGTGTCAGTGTTGAGCATGTCCTTAGCAATGGGATACACGCGCCGGCAACGGGTCAAACCCGCTCAGCTGCCAGGAGCATGTGTCTAGCTGGTAACAGCCAGGTCCCAGACATGACCATTGCTGGGCTGATTGTCCATGTTGTTGTTTTTGTTTTTTGCTAGAAAATGGTACCCCAAGTGTGTGTGTGTGTGTGTGTTTTACTTGTGAAATGAAGATAAATGTTTTAATGTAAAGTTGAAAGGCTGCTGCTGTTGCTAACGGAAGGACACAAACACACACACACGCACACAAACAGGACGAGTGCCTGACGTGTGCCTGAATAGGACCAGCAAAGTTTTTGTAATGGAATTATGGCATTATATTAGTGCAGATATGCATATCATAAGCCCGGGCTAAGTACGTGGATAACACATAATATAACCAAATGGTTTTACATGGCTTACTGTCACGTAACCATTCGTTAAATTAGCTGAAATGGTAAAAGATACCCGACCCCACACCATATTGAAGAGGTAACACGCAACACTTGTGCGCAAATAAAAACCTTTAGAAAGCTCTCTATCCTGCAGAGAAACTTTGACTTATGCAATTCATTATACGTATGTTGAATATAGGGCTATTAATTAGAAAAAAAAAAGTTTTATAATTATTTTAATATTATCTTTTTATTTATAAATATATAAATTAATCACAACATTTTTTATTTTTCTTTACAGAAAATATATTGTCATATTACTTCTGGAACAGATTACAATCTTGAAATATATATGTACATAAAAAAATATAATGGCAAATATATATACCATTTATATATAAGGTAATCAATTGAAGTACAAAATATTAATCATAATATTTTAGAGTAGGAATTCCCTCTGTTTTCACCCATAAAATAAGAAACAAAACAATATTTTACTATTTTTTACGCATTTTTATTCGTTACTCTAAAATTGCTGTCTAAAGTATTTTCATATTTTCCTGATGTACCAACGAATGAAACTTCGGTTTTATGTTTGTTTAAGCTTGCAAGTGTTTTTTATTGTTTTCTTATGTGTTTCGCAATATTTCGGCATTAAAGTTTCATGCCCAATCACCAAGACTTGTTTTCAGTGTGGCGCATCGTCCCGTCCAAAATATATTTACCACATTTAGTATTCATGGCGCGTTTTGTTGTTTTTTTTTTTATTAGAAGATGCAACCAAGCAAACCGCAACAAAAACAAAATAGATACAACAAGAAAATGTTTATTTACATTGGCGCGAATGGAATTTCTTTTCTTTTCTCATCTTGACTTTTGCTCCCATTTTTTTCGGTTATTTCTTTTCTCTTTTTTTTTGTTATTTCGCGCCACTTGTTTGATGGAAATTATTTCAGCATAATTTAGCTCATTAAAATTCCATAAAAGGCGCTGAATAAAAAGTAAAAAAATGTTCACATTTAATTGCTTTTTTAGCACCAATCCCGTTTTGATACGATGTGTCCAACGATAAGAATTGATTGCGGTGCCCGCAACACCTTAGAAAATTTAAGATACTCGCCCCGTTTGCTGTCTCTTTTCATAATTAAAAATTGTGTCAGACCCTGTCTGTTTATCAGATATCCTGCTGATCCCCTATCTGACTGATGCTGGGCAGTTTTTTTTTTTTGTTTTTGTCTTTTCGCCTCTCACTTTAAAGTTCTTCTTGTTCAACATTTGTGCACACATTGCATGCACATGTTCTTGTTTATGGCATATTCAGATATTTATACGTATTTTACTTGGTAGTTGTTTTTGTCGAATATACCCTGAAATTATTTTAAAACAATACGCATGGCATATGGGCCTCTGCCCTCATAAAAGGTTCAAATTCGTTGGATTTATTAAATAGTTGACCTTTTGACTGCACTCTCTCTCTCTCTCTGTCTCTCTCTCTCTTTCTTGCCCTCCCCCTCTTGGTGTTTGTGGTTCTATCTCAACATTTACGCACGCGCACACACTCACATTATTTTTTATTATTTTGACTTTATCTCTAATGCTTATCCATCACTTAATGCGCCCCCCCGAACACTCCCTTCTTCCCCTCGCTGCTGCCACGATCTCGACTGCGTGCACAATGTGGGAACATGCCCGGGTCGGTCATCCGTCTGATTATGATGACATTATTGGATGAGCCCAGCGCCCCGAACCAGCATCATTTGCGGTTGTGGGTTGCGGCTTCGCCTTTGGGCTTGCCTTCTGGCTCAGGCTGTGGCTGGGGATCTGCGGCTGCTGCCGAGTCTGCCCTTGATCGCATCTATTATAGAGGGGCTTCAACGGCTTTTTTTTTCGGACTGAGTAGGTATCCGTGTTTGACTTGCGCTTCCTCATTTCCTCTGTCATATCTCTGTCCCTCGTTCGACTTTCGCCCGAGTGCAACATCTGCTGCAGTAGCTGCCACATTTTGTTGTTTGTGCTGTTGTTGTCGTCGCTTCTTTGTCTTTTGAGTTTTTATAATACCCTGCACTAATCTTATATAAACAAAGGGTAGGCGCAAGGACTTTACGGAATCAATTAAAATCCGGGAAAATATATATAATATATGTTTTTCAAATTAAATAACAAATATTTATTGTTTAAAAATAAACTTTGTATTGCGAGCATGAGATAAATAACATTAACACTAAAACATTATTCCTTCCTCAATTTTTTTTTTTTTTGTTAAAATTGGAATACTGGGTAACTGAAGAAAAAGAAATTAATTGAGATTGAAAACCTTAAGACGCTATTAGGGCGCTTTAAATCTATATACAGGGTATTAGATAGTGGAATATTTTGAACGCGAACATTCAAAATTAATTGCTCTTATATTTCTTTCGTGAAACCGTTTGCAGGGTATTTAACAGTCGGCACTTAAGTTGTTTGCTTGTTGCGTTTCTTTGCTTTAGCGCTTAATTTTTTTAGTGCATTTCGATGTCACAATAAGTTGAGCGCGACATTTTCATTTAGTACGCTTCATTTGTCGCTCTGTTGTGACATTTTCATTTGTCAGCAGTTCATTAGTCATCGAATAGCTGATGATATCCGATAGCCAAGTACATGAATTGACATTAATTTATGGGCACATATCGGCACCTTATGTTACCTCTGGGAAACTATTGCGCCAAGCGTGGGATCGGCACTTCAAAGTACTTAAAAATGGCAGTTTCCTCAAGTGGGGCCAGACTTGAGGGTAGTTGTGGACTTTTGATTAGAGCAATATATATATAAAAAAAACAAAATTAAAAAAAAAGTAAAAAAAAGTAAAGAATAAATGAATATGATATAATGACTTTGTTATTTCGTTTTAGGATAGATAGTTTTCTAAAAAAAAATATGTAATATAAATATTTCTGTCTTTTTTAATTATTATTTTTAACTGCTTTTGATAAAATCGATTGTCCAAGTTCATTACTAAATATTTAATTCAATTGCCCTTTTCAGTTTGTGGTTCAACTTCGTGCCACATTCATTTGCATTTTGGATAGTTGCAATCGCAGTTTCTGCGAGTTTGCCGGACTTAACACACATTTCGTGTACCTGTCCATTTGCCATTAAACTTTTGCCAGCTCAACCGTCAATATCATCGTTAACCTTTCCACTAAGAACTTCCTCTGGCCCCCCATTCCGCTTTAATTTACTTCTTTGGCTGCACATTTTAATGCCACAGCCTTGGGTTAATTAATTGCGTTCCTTTTAAATTTAAAATTAAAACAGCCTTAACCCGAAACCCGCCGTCTAACCCAGCCCCCCCCCCCCACACACTTTACGCTATTTACAACTGCCGTCCCCCAGCTTGGCGCTACAAGTATTGCCAAAACTTACGCATTGCTGGCGCTTAATTACAGTCACACACACACACACACACACACACACACACACGCACACAACACACCCACCCTGTGCCGCTCTGCCCGTGTTCCATTGCCAAAACGTTCCGCTTACGCTCCTTGCCAGCCGCAAACGCAAAGTTCCACTCAGAATTCCGTTTGCTGGCGTCGCGTGCGGTGCGCTACGTGTTTTTCCTCTTCTGATTGGAAACCGTGCGACGGTTTTCTTTGACGGTAACGGTACTTCGTGTGCGTGTCTGTGTGTGTGTGTGTGTGTGCGGCGGCTGCAGACTCCAGGACATCTGTGTACAACTTTGTTTACGTGTGTGTGTGTGAGTGTTTGTGTGCATTTCCCACTTGGCGTGTTCCCATTTCGCTGCCTGCATTTTTCTTGTCGTTTCTTTGGCTAACTTTGAGCCGCTCTGCATGTGTGTGTGGGTGTGTGTGTGTGTGTGTTTACTTGATCATATGGCGCGCATTTTGCGTGCTTCCTTCCCTTTTGCCTTGCAGCAGGGCCAACTTCCTGAGGCGGCCCTCTCCCCATTCCGTTTTGTGTGTATTTTTTTTTATTTATTTCTTATTTTTTGCCATCGCTAAATTTACTAACTTTATGCGAACGTTTATTGTGTGCATAACTGTCGCTCCTGGGCGACTCCTTTAACTAAGTGCACATCTACTGGCCATAGAACTATATATGCTTGATATCATATTGTGGCGAATTATAATTTTTAGCTGCACTGCGCCTCACCTCGTTGCATGCCACTTCACTCCGCTCCACGCCTGCGGCACGGTGTGCAGTCAAATGCAAATTTCATTTTATGTTTTTGCATTCATGCAAATCAGTATTTACGAGTATTACTTGGACTGCGCTTTTGCCTGATGCTTTCTAGCCAAACAGGGTGTGGTTTAATGTGTGCACCACGACAAGAGAAATTAGAAATTGTATTTTGTTAAGGATATCTGCAGGATAATAATATCACAGCTGAGCCAATGTAAAGCTGGAATTTAAATAGAACTCGAATTGTTAGATAAGCAGCATTATAGTTGGAAATCCAGTTAATTAAAAAACCTGATAGGTAATTTGAGTTGCAATTAATATTGATTCGGTTTATTTTTTATTTTCTGAAATTCAAGGTTTCAAAAATAATGTCATTTTCGGCTTCAAATGGGTTTAGCTTAAATCAGCTTGGAATAACATGTAAATTATGTTGAGATTTTTAGTTTGAAAAATAAGAAAAAATTTAATTATATGGCAAAAAAGTTGATTTACAAATCTTATTAAAATGTTTTAGAAATTTTATTTTGACGTATCAATCTTTTATTTTTAGTATATATTTATATATATTATTTTATTTTTGGTTATTTCTTTAATTAAATCTTTACAAAGTATCTACATATTTCTGTATTCAATTTGTTAATTATTTTTTGCGAGTGTATTCAACCCTTCAACTTTTTCATTTACGATTGCAACTTTATCAGCTAGTTAAAAGTTTTAGTATTTTAACACCCTTTAATTTACTTAGGAAACTTTGTTTACTTTTCGAACTGCCCATTCCAAGGAACACAACAACGAGAATTCAACAACTGGCAAGCAAACAAAGTTATCAAACAAATTTTAATAAAAGTAACTAAAAAAATATCATATAAAAGTAAGTAATAGAAACGAGAGTGTAGCGGAAGCGCATGAAAATACAGGATATTACACAAATACAGATAAAGACTAGATTTGGGAGAGTTCTAAGTGGTATAAACGAAATGTGGGAAGTCAGGAAGTTTCATCTGCGGTTGGCATGAGACCCAACTGCTAATAACAGCAGGATGTGCTCTAAGGTTCTAAGGATGTCCAAAGGCTGCCAAACAGATGATGAATCTCGCGCTCTCTCTCCCTCTCCCTCTCTCGCTCTGGCTCTCACGCTGTCTAGCTAACCCGGTCTCTTGCGCTCGCTCTCTGCCCAGCTCTCTCTTTCTCTCTGGCCATTTATTTTATTCCAATATGCGCTCAGCGTTCGCGCTCGCTGCACATTTTGGTGGTGGGAAATTTTCGGCTTGTGAGCCTAGGCAGTTGAAGTTTTTCACATTTTCACATTCGGCTCTCGAGGACTTTTCCAGACTGCTGGCCGCTCATTGTGTCGATTGAGTTGCTCGTGACAGGACAACGGTGTCGGATAGTGAAAACATTTGCTGTTCTTCAGAGCTCAGCTTTATAGCTCCGCTTTATAGCGCGCACCGACTGAATGCAAAGGATATACAGACACACACCGTTCCGCAGTCCTCCTCTGCCCGCCGCTGCTCCACATCGCACATAGGCCGCAAACCAAAACGTGTCCTGGTGTGAGTGTGTGTGTGTGTGTGTGCGTGTGCGTGTGTGCGCGCGTGTGTGTACGTCGCGTCGCGTGCTTGTACGTGTATGTGTATGTGTGCGTCAAAATGGGCACAGTGAAAAATTGTTAAACAAAATGCGAATAAAAAAAAAATAATTCACATCTCTGCATGCCCCGCAAAATTATTCCCTAATAAATATTCCAATTGCAGCAAATGAAAATACCAAACACCGCTGGCAAAATCAAAGCATAAATAGAAATATTTGTTGTAGTAAATCGCGTGTATATATAGCAAGTGTCGCATATAGTGAAAATTTGTGCCAGCTAGTGTTTTCCAGTGATTGCAAACTAAACAAAGCAATCGCAAAAGCGACAGAAAAAACTCGCTGCCGCAAAGAGTGGCGGAGTTGACAAAAAAAAAAAAAAAAAAGCCACACAAGCGGGCACCACATGAAAATCAATATATTTTGGATTAGTAGCTGTTGTTTGAATTTCGGCAAAAAGGATTCAAAACAAAAAAAAAAGTAAGCTATGCAAATAATTTTAACAATTTTTACAACTATTTTTCAAAGAATAAAAACCACATTTTTAAATTAAAAAAATGTTGAAAGCACGCTTTGGTTTTTGCTTGAGCTGCAAAGCGGCATTATAATAATTGTTTAAAATAATAGTGAATTTTAAAAAGAGCCAAGATATTTGGACAGTTAAACTCAAGTAACACTTGCATTTATTTAATTCATTTTTTATTTAAATAAATTTACCTGTAGAAAGCGTGCAAAAAAAGCTAAAACAAAATTTTATAATGCTCTGTTTTTAGTGAGTGTGTATGTGTGTGTGTGTGTGCGCACAGTTGAGGTTAACACACCTTAGACATATACATACACGTCCCACACACACACAAGCACACATACACAGAGAGCGCGCGTTGGGGCTCTGGACTCTCTCTCTCTCTCTCTGCTCCTGTGCGTATGCAGCAGTTTTTGTGTGTGCTCCCCACAGCAGGAGGCATGAAAAATCGATCGATTTTGCCGCCCCCAACCGCTCCACAACGTCTGGCGCTACAATTATATGCGGCCGACTCGGAACCCCATCCCCTCACCCCCCCTCCCCACCCCACCACGACCCGGCTGCCGCGCTTATCAGCAAGTGAAATACTCCGTTTGTAGTATTCGTATTCGTATTCGTATTCGTATTCGTACTATGCACAGGAATTGGCAGCACTGTCTGCAAAACTGCTACGACTACTACGAGAGCGTGTGTGTGTGTGCGTGTGTTTTTTTTGTTGGGGTGCTTTTTGCGCAGTTGGCATTCCAGAGAGAGAGATTGCGAATGTTTTGCAGACTTCGCGTCCTGCGCTCGCGGCGTTTACTCTCTTTTTTTGCGCCCTGCTGCAGCTGCTGCTGGTGCTGCCATGTGCTGCACTTGTTCTTCGCATTTCGCTTTTGCTTAGCTTTTCTTGCCGGTTTTCCGTGATTTGCTTTCATGTTTGCTTTTGCTTGTTATCGTTATATGTATGTGTTTGTGGTTTGAGCAAGGGGCACAGAAAGCGTTCCCAACTATCAAGACACATGGCAAAAGCACAAATTTGAATTGATTTTAAACTTTATAACTATTTATAAATCATTTAATAAATTGCATGTTCACATATTTCACAAAACACATAAATCGCTGTGCGAATTGTTTGTGAAAAATTTCATTTGATTGAAAAACTTGTAAGAGAAAATACACTAATAACTATAATTCGACAGTCAATAATAACAGCAACAACAACAACAACTTTAATCTAGCAATTTGCCAGCAATAATGTAATCAGAAAATTGCGTCTACACTTTGGGGCAAAAAAAAAAAAATTTAAACACAAAAAAAAAAAAGACAAAGCCTTAAAGCGTTTCGGAGATGCTTTATGAAAAAAAAATATATATACATAAATCTACGTGCCAGTCAGAAAATAATAAAGCCGCGTCTGGGCAGCAGACAGAGGAGCATGAGCAAAGTGTGGCACAACACAAGGCACAGTGGTGCGAAAGTATTGCAAAAGCTGAGAATTTAACAGTAGAACAGGAAAGCCTATACAATACAATACATCAACAATTTCATACTAGGAATATTTGAAGAAAAATATTTAAAAATAAATAATTAATGAAATATTTAAATTTTATATATTGGTTTTACAATGGTTTTAGTTGTTATATAATATTTTTATAGAAAACTTAAGCTTGCACAAATTTTTGTAGTAACATTTATAGGGTCAATATTAATACAATTTTAAATCTAAACAACCAAATTCATCGTATAACATAATATTTTACTACTCGATCACATTAACTTCTGCCCCACTGTGCTTCGTTTTGAACCATTGACAGCCATTGGCAGCTGGGCTGATGCTATCGCCTTGGTCCACATCCACCAGCCAACCAGCAATCGCTGAGGGCTTTCAACGGTGTGGGAATATTTCAGACAGTCAAAGCAACAGCCACAAAAAGACGACACGAACGACAACAAGAGCAGCAACAAAAACGTAAAACTTCTTGCCACCTCGCAAAGCTTTGATATTTCCTTTTGGCTGTAGTTCTTGGCCAAGTCAATATAATTGACTTATCTGCTGCATAGCTACGGTCTGCGCCAAGATGCCGGCGTCGCTCCAAGTTGTTGTTGTTGCTGCCGTTGTTGTTGTTGTTGTTGAAGAGGGCTCTTCGCAGAGGTCTCTTCGCTGCGGTTGAAACCGGGCATAATAAAGCTCGCTGGCCTCGTATTTGACTTATTGCGGTCGGAACTGGCCGTTGCATGAAAAAAAAAATTTCATTGATCGGCGGCGCGAGAACTGGAAAGAAGAAGAAGAAAAAAGCACGTGAAATATTGGGTCATAACTATTGATTGGGTTTGTCTGTGCGCGCTTGCGGTCGAATTGAAAGCAAAGAAAAAAATAAATAAAAAAATATTGTAATCTGTATGCAAAATACGCTTAGAGAGAGGGAGAGAGAGATATGGAGGCAGATTGCCGACTTCCTACTGGGTGCCGCAGCCTCGGCCGTAATTATTGTTATTCATGCCGCATAATAATATGCAGTTAATTTTTTGCTCTCCTGCTCATCTCTGTCGCTGCGCCTAATTGTCTATATCAAATTCAGTTATGCGATACGCAATTTTCCACTCAAGCGACAAGTCAAGCCGCAAATGCAATTTGTTTGAACCCTAACCCAAAGTTTATCCGCTGCTCTTCCGCTCTACGCACGTCTCGGGCATTTGTTCCGCTGGAAATGGCAATCTTGTATTGAAGAAAAACTCAATTCTCATAATTGTTAACATTTGCCAAGAATATTATTTATCTGCGTGGTCTTCTACGAATCTCGAGTTTGTTTATCCAAAATATTTATAGAATTTTTATTATTTGAGTACTTTTTATACCGAATTGCTTATGCTTTATTTTTTAGGTTAATGGTATATAATTTAAATGAGGCCAGTATAGAGTAATTTTAAAATAGAGAGCATTTATTTAGATTAAACAGTGTTTTTTTTTTTAATATCTCTCGAAATCATATTATGATAAGAAACCATAAAATTCAATGAAATATAAAATTGAATAAGATTTACATTATATAATTAATATCTTTGTAGAAAAATATACAATTGATAGATATAAATAATGACTATGTACGAAAATTGTATATATGCCATGTATATCCCATTTTTAAGCCGAAGACTGAGATTCTTACGCTTCGCGGTTTTTGTTACTTAAAAGAAGCCGAATCGAAAACTGAAACATTTTATAGGGTATCCTTTGCATTCTTAACATTCCCTGTTCAGTAAACACATTTATTTATTTTCCTGAAATTTTAATTTTATGTGCTGTTGGACAGTTTCGGTATTTTCGCTCGGATATACCACGGCCGTAGGCTGTCCATATTTAATGGCAATAAATCTCCGTTTGCCTGTCTGTCCCACTGTCCCTCCGTCCGCCTTTGGTCTTTTGTTTGCCTGCTGCACGCCCTCAGTGCGCCTTGTGGTCGTCTTTGAGTTGGCGAAATAAAATGAAATCTTTATGAATGAAATTTCAGCTTAATGCATTCGTTTCGACCGCTTCGCTGTCCACACATGTGAGCCGCATGTGTTCAGTTCTCGGTTCTCAGTTTCCAGTTCCCATTTGGCAGTTCATCTGGTTAACTTGTAAGATCGGCATCTTGAAAATGTGTCTTTCTGCTATGTGGTCTGCGCCTCTTGGCATTTGCTCGTTTTAAAGAATGCAATATATCTCGCATTTTATCTATCTTCTGTTTTTGTTTGTTGTGAAATTTCCGAGAGAATTTCATAATATTTGCAACTTCCGCTGTAGAGGCGCTTTAAATGCTAACGAAGGCCCCACAAACAGTCGAACACCCCCAATTTGCATTGCGCTCCATTTTTTTGTGCTTTTTTTTTTATACATTTTCCGCTGCATTCCGTTGCTAATTGACGACAATTAAAATTTATTAGCTGGCAACAGCAATTAAACACAAGACCCGCACGCAATTTGCGGCAAACTCGAGGCAAAAGAAGATTTTATAATTTTCAAACAAAAAGCATAAAAATTGAAAGCGATAAAATAAGTTTTTACCAAATTCGAAAAGCGCATACACTACAAACATTTGCAGCTATGAGAAAAATACAAAAACTACTAACTCTTTAACAATATTCGAGAAGCATCTAATTAAAATTAGACTAGACTAGCAAAAAAAAAAAAAAGAATAATTGCAAAGGACAACTAATCGTTAATGATAGTTAAAATAGATATTCGATATTAGAGGTTTTAATCAGTTATTGAACTGATTAAAAAAAATAAAAAAAAAATAAGTGAAAAACCTAGTTTTAACATAACTCTCACTATTTAGATTTTTTTTAAGCTTCTGCGCTGATTCAAAATTTTTTAAACAAGCGTTTCAAGTTTGAAAAAATATTTGTATAATGTTTTAAACTAGAAAACTTTGAATAAGTTACTATAAAATGTTCTAATTTTAAAAGAATTGACTAAAAAGAAAATATGATTAAAGCTTAAAATGTGTTTTCAGTCTAGTATTATTTTCTGTACAGGTTCGAAATTGTTTCCGAGCTTAAGCTCAACAGTTTTGCAGTTAAGGCTCTTGGTATATTACTTAATGGTGGTCTCATAAATAAATTTGAAGCTCACTTATTTTTGGCAGTATTTATCTCGGACGCTTTGTGTGCCCCAAGTGGTGAGTGTGCCGAAACTGTTGTTGGCTGGCCAGGGCGCAGCCACTCGACAATCAATCAAACTTAAGTGGCTGCAGCAGCGGCAGCTTGAAGAGGCAGCTTGAGATGGCAGCCGGCATTAGCAGCTAATCTGCATATTGTGTCAAATGGAAAATATGCAGCAGCACTCTCCGCCTTCGACTCCGACTCTCGGTTTATTTATTCGCCAAGTGGCACTTGCAACAAATTGCCAGCAGCTGCAGCTGCAGCCGAGGCAGGCGAAAGCTGCGGGTCGCTAAAGTTTATCCAAAGACAAAGACACGGAAGAGAAGTGTACAATATTAACACTGCGCTACGCAAATGAGGCAAAGTGCAACAACAAGAAGTAATGGGGTGCAACCGACTGCACAATACTCTGTTCGCAGTACGTTATATGCAAAAATGACTTTGCAAAGAGGGTATATTGATTTAATGTTGTTTGATTATTATATTATATCTGACACTGTCCAAGCCAGTAATTTATAAAGTTTCACTTGAAAAAAAATATTACTAAATCTGTTCTAAAACTGTGATAGATATATATTTTCAAACACTATAGGTAACAAGAGCAAGCTGCTTTATAATATCTTTTCGCTATTTGCTGTTTCCTCTTTATGCTAAATTAAAAAGCCAGACTCACACTGCAATCAACCAATAAGCTCTTTGTCAGCTCGCCGAATAGAGTATAAGAACAACAACCTGATGAAAATCAATAGAAATTGCAACCCCAAGCAGAAATCATAGTGTGGCAATAGCCAAAGCCAAAGCCAAAGCGAAATCCAAAGGCAAAGGCTCTGTGCCGGGTGATTGCCCTCATTGCCGGCACTGCGGTTGTATTAGAGAATATGCCGCCTATATACGTATATATATTTATATGTATATATGTATGTGTCTAGCTCAGCATCCTTTTGCCAGGCAGCACAATTCACATGTGATATTTATGTGCGCTCGCGCGTCGCATCCTTTTTATTGTACTCTACAGCAGGGTGGCAATAACCGAAAGAGGGGTGTCGAGAGCGAGGGGTTAGCGCAGGGGTAGGGGGTGGGGGGTAGGGGGGGGGGGCGTAAGGCTGTCGACGACAAATGGCAACCTGAGTGCGGCAATACTTGTGACAAATCTGTAAAAAAGAAATTTGAAAAAAATTATGAGTGGTTGCGACACACACTCAAACACACACATTCGGGCACCCGTCTAGATCCCTCAGATCCAGCTCGGGTGCTATAAAAATGTAAAATTCATTCAGAGCAGCCGCAACAACAAAGGCGATGTATAAAGAAGAAATGACAGCAACAGCGTGACTGCGCATAAATACGTGGGCAAAGAACAAAACGGGAAGAGCGAGAGAGGTACAAAAAAGAGAGAGAGAGATGTGTGGAAAGTTATAGAAGCTGGGACAAAGTTGGATAAGCAGAACAGCACTGCAGATAATCAATGGAATTGCCACAGGACAGCAGCAAAATGTTAGCTCTGTGTGTGCGATAAGCCGGGTAAATCCAGGACTTAAACCCTTTAGAAGGGTTAGTAAGAGAATCGAATTATTGACACACTGTGGATTAATTCATTAACCAATTACCTTTATGCAGCTTCATCAATCTTAGTATTGTATGCGAATTTTCAATTTTAATTTGCATTTTGTAGAAAGTTACCATTTTGAAAAGTTCTAAATTGTATATGAGAATTTATTTATTAGTTTAGTTTATTATGTTTCAATTTCTTTTCTTTGAATTATATTCTTATTTTTTTGATTTTCTTTTTATATTATATTTGCTAAAAATATTCATTTGTAACTGTAGACAATTTAAGCCAATTTAATGGAACAGCCCAAATCCAACTGAACTGTTGAAAATCCCGAATATTTACCCACAATTTAATTAATTCAGCTCTACTAACATTTTCCTACATCTGTAAAACCGTTGCATATGTATATTTATTGAGGTACCATATTAATTCCCATTGGTGTATTTTTCTTTATGTGGCATCGTTTATTTTTATGTGTGACTGCAATTCCAATTAATTGCTGCCGTATTGCCAGAGGATTCGATTTTCAATTAAATTAGTGTTCGGGTCTTTTGCGGCATTAAGCGCATGTTGAGAGTGCAGCAGCGGCAATCAAAAAAAAAACAACAACAACAGAATAAACACCCAGCTAAATGAAATGCAAACAAAATGCTCTATAAAAATGCAAATAT
Source organism: Drosophila sordidula (assembly GCA_035047465.1). NCBI lineage: Eukaryota > Metazoa > Arthropoda > Insecta > Diptera > Drosophilidae > Drosophila > Drosophila sordidula. Next base: position 1,827,737 of record JAWNPQ010000090.1, on the reverse strand, counting down.
TTAACCTTGATGCTAGTTACACAATGCGCGCGGCACGAGAAGAATGCAACCCCCGCACGCAACACGCCGCTTGCCGCTTGCCACACACACACACACGTGAACGTGTTGCAAGTTGAATGGCCTTTTTAACTTGTGCATTGAAATGCCCTCCCCTCTCAGCAGCCCCTTGCAGCGCATTCACATTCGTATTGATTTGAGGCGAGGCCTCGTTTTCCCCCCTCCCTGCGTCGATAGAGCATGTTGCGTTCTACTTTTGCATTTTCTTTTTGTTTAAATTCAATTTTAGTGCATTGCACTTTTTGCGACGCGACGTCAACGGCGACGGCGACGGCGACGCCGGAAGTGCGGCCTGGCAGCAGCGGAAGGTGGCAACGTGCAAAGGGGGCAATGTGAAAGGGCGGCACGGACAGACAGACGGACAGACGGACGGATAGACAGACAGTTGCAGTCGGCGCTGTTGCTCTTGTTATTTTTGTTATTGTTCGGGCACATTGCCAGCAGCTCTCGCAATTTGTTGCTGCACTTGGGGTAACCCTTGGCTTTAATATTTATTAATACCCTGTAACCATGAAAATACTCTAAAAGGGGCAATTGTTTGGAACAGCGAAAAAAGGCTTCTTTGCACAATTAAGTTAATATACTAAATTAAATAATAACAGATATGAGATTTGATATCTATTTAGTTCAATACCATACGTAGATCAGGCTGGAAGGAATTTATTCCATTTTAATCCCTTTTTTTGGGTTAGGTGCACAGATTTAAATTTTTAAATTTAAAATTCAATTCGATGTTAAATTTTTCAACAGGATATCCCATATTAGATCACTCCTTTATATTTATTTGGTTTCCCTCCTTTCAGTTTTGGGCACATTTCATGCTTGATTCAGCACTCAACAGTCACAAAGACAGAACGAAAAGCAAATTCTCATTGGCAATATTTGTAAATTTCTATAGCTTCTTCCGAAACCTTTCAAATCGATGTACTCTACTGTGGTTCTTTAAGCATTGCATGTAAAACGCAACGCAAATGCAACAAAAGACACACGAAAAATTACTTAATTCCATTGCTGAAATGCAATGTAATCAGCAATTGGCCAAGTTCTTGGCCTAAATGGCACTCAAAGGAATTTGCGAGACACACGCAAAATATATATTTTGCCTTTTTTTCTGCTTTCTGCACAGTCAGAGCTGTCTGCAAATTTAATTAAGGTGTTATTACCTCTAGTCAACACCTTGCAGGCGTTCGGAGCACTATAAGAAGAGGAAAAAAAGAAGTTAATTTGCAGAAAACAGCTTCCAGGAAGGCAGTTAAGAGGCGGCACGAGCTAAACGGAGGCGGAGAAGAAGGTGGAGCTCACGAGGCGCTGCTGTTCTTCAGTTTTGATTTCAATTTAATTGCTCTGTTCAGATATGTAGCTAAAGGCTCGTTTTGATCAACGAAATTGTGATTGCAGCACTCACGCAGAGAAGAGGATAGAGAGAGAGGGTGCGAGAGAGAAGGAGAGAAAGCCCCTTTTAATGGGCTTAAAATGGAAATTAGTTGTAAGCTTTATTTTCGTTGTAATTACAAATGTTATGCTAAGCAGATTGAGTTGTTTAGCTGATCAATAAGAGAATATATTTTAGAATATACTATAACTACACAAATTTGAATATTTATAGGTCTATTGTTTTTATTAATAAAACCCCTTTTCATTCTTTAAATAATTTTTAACTTTAAATAATTTTAAAATGGAAATTAGTTGTAAGCTTTATTTTCGTTGTAATTACAAATGTTATGCCAAGCAGATTGAATTGTTTAGCTGATCAATAAGAGAATATATATAACTACACAAATTTGAATATTTATAGGTCTATTGTTTTTATTAATAAAACCCCTTTTCATTCTTTAAATAATTTTTAACTTTAAATAATTTTAAAATGGAAATTAGTTGTAAGCTTTATTTTCGTTGTAATTACAAATGTTATGGTAAGCAGATTGAATTGTTTAGCTGATCAATAAGAGAATATATTTATATTTATATTTATATGTAAGCTGTATATATTGTTTTTACTAATAAAAACCCCTTTTCATTCTTTAAATAATTTTCACTAAATATGTGTTAATTTACAAAAAATGAAGACATTTCCCATTCAAATCTAGACATTAACAGCTAAGGCTAGTGCCACTATATCAGCATTATTGGGTGTGAATATACAACAAACAAGTCAGGTAGTCTGAGCAGGCGCCTACGGAGTCTTCGGCTGCCCACAGTAAACAGAGCCAAAGTTAAGCGGCTTAGAGCGCGCCTGGGCCCAGTTATCATTATCGCTGAATTCCCAATTAGCGGCAACGGGCCTGGCTGGCTGCATATGGGCGTGTCACCAAATGTTGTTAGCACATAATTTGTAGGCTACCTGAGATGGCCTGGACAGACCGACAGACAGCAGGAGCCGACAAACGAGTCGAAGTATCGCGTTACCTGTGCTTGCCTCAAGACGTGGCGCAGGAGGTCGGACCCTTGGCCCTACTTGCTGCTACTGTGCTTACCCTTTCGACGGGCTTTGCATGTTTTTCTTTCTTCGTGTTTTTCTCATGCGCTGCATCTGGGGCCCCGGCTCGCATGATATGCAAATATTTGCCACTGCATCCATTCCCTTTGCGGCACGGCACAAAAAGTGCGTAATGACTTTATTTATGGCTACGATTCCCGGCCCAGACAATAGCCCCCGAGGCGTAATTCAGCCAATATTTGCATGGGCGCATAAAAGGAGACCCAGTGACGTCTTTCGGCCTCTTCGCTTATTTGCCTGAGGTTACAGTTTTTCGCAAGTGTTGACAGGCCTTGCAGCCAGTAAAGAAGACCTGCATTAATGAGTTTCCTCCGAATTTCACAGATTAAAAATACGCTCATATATCATCTGAATTTAAATAGCCAAACAACAGCTCAATTAATCATTGTCTGTTCAATTTCTCCCAAAAAGGGCGACGTTTGACATTTTTCCTATGTAAACCACAATTGGGTAACTGGAATTTTGGGCCTAATACACTTGGAGAAAATTAAAATATTTACAAGTTAAGAATGCAAATAAGTAATCTATACTAAATCAATATTCTTTTTAAATCACTTTTAATTAAAAAATTACTTAGTAATTAAATGTAATTAAAATTTCAAAAACAGAATATATACTAGAATTTTGGGAATGGCTTTTTCGCTGAGTGTATAATCAGAAGGAACTGAACACGTTCCTGTTTTTCTATGTCCAATTCATGTTTGATGAAGCACTTCGTGGCGGAAATAATAGACGACCCTCCGGCGCAGTTTCCCCCTCTCGATGCCCTGGTTGCTGTCACCCCTGGCTAAAATAGGCGCCGTACCCAAATACAGGCCCTCACCTCAACCTTAATATGCACCCTCCTCGCTTCCTGGCTGCTTTCTATTTATTTTCAAATGTCCGCTGTGGTTGACTACCTGAATATATGCGTATGTGTGTGTGTGTGTGTGTTGTGCGTTGGGATTTGTGAGCGGATTTGGCCGTGTTATTGTCCGCCCCTGTAGGGGTTTTCACTCACGTATTGTTCGTCTGATTGTGAGTGCCACGCGCTACAGATACAACAAAAAAATTTTAAAAAATATAGGAAGAGGAGAAATCCTTCCCTTTGACAGGACCTCGTATGCGCGTCGTCGCCTTTGATAAAGTGCGCTTGAATATTTTATGCCAAGCTAAACAGACACAAAATGTGTGTGTGTGTGTTCTATTGTACGCTTTAAATTGCCTGCTAAATGCTTAGTTTCAATTTACATAATATATTCTCGTAGGGGTTCTGCCCGCAGTTTTTGCTAAACGCTCAAAAAAAAAATGAATTTTGTATAATTTAATAATCATTTTTTTGTTAATTTATTGTAAGGCAAAGGATATAAACAGTTGTGCAGGCAGTTTGTTGAACTTTGGTGTAGTTTAAAGGGGTGCCTGATTTGAACTATTTCAAAGTTGAGGGAAATTATTATTTATAATTTATGAGGGATTCCAGTTGCAGTTCTCAAAATAACAGTTATTGGTTACTACTAAAAAAATTATTTAAATGAGCTGAGGGATTATTATTTAAATTGAATATTTAAATTGAATTGGCTTAGGAATTTTTAACTGTTTAGAACTTATATTAAAATGTTGACAATAAATTTTTACATAAATATAAATATAAATTGTTTATAATTTATTTGGTTTAATTTTGTTTTATAATAATTTATGTGTTGAAATGAAATATGAAAATGACAATTATTCCCAGCTTAAATATTCCTTTTTCTATATACTACTACTCTTGGTAGCCAATTTATCAATTTGCCGTAAAACGTTGGCTAATTTATTATAAAATCGATTTACAATCGATTCTGTTTTATGTAGCTAATCGTTTGGTTGTTGGCCACCTAAAATTTCACAGTAGCAATTTGCCATCAGGAAATTTGACACCCCACGAAAACACATAAAATGCCCGACGCTGAACTCCCCGCATTCCTAAAGATTATTTACGAGCTGTGCTTTTTTGACGCCCACTCAAAAGAGCGTCGTGTCTCATCGTGTTGTGTCGCGTCCATTCACTTTCGACGCCTTTTGGGTTGAGTTTGGTTTAACGACTTTGGCTTTTGTCAACATCTATTTATTTGTCACCTCTTTTGCTTATCTTTTGGGCCGCATCTTAATTGCAATTAGCTATGAAAATGTACCGTCAAACGGTACCAGACTCTTCAGAAACAAATCACTTTTCGGGTTTATCTATGCGATCTGCTAATCAGTTGCCTACTTACTAGGCAGCTACTACTACAAATTATCCAGTGTTGCGATTTGCATAACTGGCTGCTACCCAACACTAATAAACCCGTTGCTCTGGTAACAAGCTATCGAGACCTGAGTTTATAAATCATTTACGATTTGTTTGGCCTCTTTGTATAAGAGCTATGTTTTCTTTTTTTTTGTGTTTCAGTTTTAGTTTCAGTTTTTAGTTTCGGTTCGAATTGCCGAATAAGTAAATAACTTCATTGTCTTCACTAATTTGATTGGCGTCAAAAATTCATTAGAGATTCGCAGCGCGGCTGGTTAATCAAAAAGTCGTTATTCTATACCCTGTAAACATATACAAAGTTGTCGTTGCCTGCCAAAGGCCTATTTGAAATATATCTCGATAAATATCAGAGAATTTTTGAGAAAAAATTAATAATAATAAAATAATAATAGTAATAATAAGACCACAGTTCTTTTCTGGTTCTGCAGACCTAGCTGCAGGGTATCTTTAAGTCGCAATATCAACTTGAGCACTTATTCGAGACTATTTTTTTCTCTTTTTGTGCCAGATAAACGCAAATTTTTTAGTGGCACTTAATTAAAAGTAAAGATAAAACGAATAAAAAACAAGTTTCAAGTCTTTATTTTTTTCTACTTAAAAGTGTTTCGGAAAAACGCAGCGTACTGAAATGCGACTGCAGCAATATGCGTAGCGCTACATTTTGGCATAAATGAATAAATTATACATATGTATATATTGGAATTTGATTTGCTTTATATATGCATTTATGCATCCATTAAAATGATTGATGTTTAATGCCAGCCAAAATCCACTCAGAGAATTACAAAAGGCAGCAGAAATTGCGTTTGCTGTGCATAGAAGCTGAAATACGCTGCAAGATTTATTGGATTCAGATAAATAAATTTAGAAATTGTATTTTATGACATAAAATGTATTTTTTATTGAACTGTAATATTTTATGAAATATATAAATATTTTGAAATTGTTTTGGTTTACAATTTAAGTTAAAAAATGAATATTATTCCTTTCACTTCAGCTGAATAGCAACTTTAATTAGGCTCCAACTTTTTTATGTTTTGTTTAATATTTTAACTAAGCTTCGCCTCAACTTGAAGTCCCAAACAAAGCTTTGATTGTCCCTTGGCAAAGCTTATAATTAAAGCAATATTTTGTTAAGTCTTGCCACGCCCAAAAGACGGCTGGCGGCCCTTTTGGCAGCCACGCCTCCTCCACAATCTCCGCCGCAGCCACAGCCACACTCTTGCCGCAATTTAAAATCGATTAAAAATCGACGCCTGAGACCACCTGCTGTGCATTTGCTTTGGAGCTGGATTTCATCTGTGTTCCATTTTTTTATGGCAATAATTTTGACTGAATTTTAGCCCAAGGCGTTGCCCGTGCATTGTTTATTAGAATATTAAATGTAGGCAGCATTTTAACAAGTTTCAGTAGCACAACAAAAAAAAAGACTCAAAAAAGAAATCCAAATAAATAAATATACACAAAGTCAAATACAGGGCATGTTTTTTTTTTGACTGTATTGACAAAAGCTAGCGCTGTATTAAATTAAAGCGTGCCTCTGGCAGCTCTTTTGTGTTTGTCATAAATATTTGAGAATGCTTCAATATTTCGGTTATTAACTGCATGCGCTCAATGCCAAAAAAAAAGAAAAAAACGAATAATGATAATAAAAAACTTGCCTAATGAAGCTTTAATTGTCGCTTTTTGATAGACGATATTACCAATATTTTCTCTCTGTCCAGTTTTATTGATTTTTCTGTTGTTGTTGTTGTTGTTTTGTCGTGTTGGCCAATGGCATGCAATTAAAATTCATGGCGTTTCCTTTACTAGGCTAGCTCTTCAGCCACCCGCACAAACAAAGTCGTTATGTCCATTTGATTTCATACCACTCGACATCGTGCTATTTGGCCAACATTCACATATACTAGAAATATTTCCAATATACTTTGTGACCACTTGATTGCCACAGGGCCAATTTATAAGCCTTAATAGGAAATCCGAAATATTATTTTCAACAAAATACAGCGACAAAATCAAAATATCAACCGCTTTTTTGTGGCTACTTTTTGCTCTCTTCAACGTTGTTATGAAATGTTTGGTTTGCTTTGATAAATATTAACATGGTTTAATTAAAGATAGCTTTGGATAAATAGAACGTGGTTTCTTTCATTTATTTATAGAATGTTTGCATATAAATATGTAAAGCTAACATACTTGACTATCAATAAGCAATTCTTTATTTGGAAAAAATATATAATTTAATAGGCCTTTTGTACAAAAATTCTGAATTTATATTAAGTCAACACTTGGTGAAAACTGAATTTAAATATTAACACACCTAAGCCAATATTTATTCATTAAAGAAATAAATAAACTTTGATATTTACGAAGTATATATTCTGTTGCTTATTTTTATTTTCTTTCGCTTTAGAGTTTCAAGTATTTAAATCAAGAAATTATCCCTGACTTTAAGCTATTTGTCATTTGTTCCCCTTGTAACAAAATTCGAAATAAATGTTGTTTATTTTTAGAGCTAAGTTCCATGAAATCACTTTTATATTTGTACGTTATATATTTCTATCCTCTCTCTCTCTCTCTCTCTTTTATATATGTATATGCATATATATATCAGCCCATTAGCAACAACTCTCGCAATCAACTCTGCAATTTGTCATTGCTTCAGTTCCTGACAAAGTCAATAATTAACATGACTTGTTATAGGATCGTTAGATTAATGACAAGCATGTTCACTCAGCTGTCGCTCGTTCATGGTCATCTCTCTATCTCGCTCTTGCACAGTTTCTATCTCGTTCGCTGGCTGCGTAAAGTGCATTTGCTGAACCCGAAATCCGTCCGATAATTACGCGTAAAAAGCAAATAAAACTATTGTCAACACGTTGCGACTCATAAAACTGGAAACGTGAAACGGCCAATATCAAAAAGGAAATATACAGAAAAAAATAAATATTTTTGATGTCGGTGGTGGCGCCTGCGCAGCTGTTGTGAATTCCCTGTCCCAGCGCCGGGTCGAGTCGGGTACCTTTGTTAGGGCTTAAATGACGGGGTGCGTGCCGGGTCTGATCCGGATCCGTTCTGTTGCACGAATTGGGTAATTAAAATAATGTTCACACACACAGCAAATTTTCAAGGGCGACCATGTGTGGCACACATTTCAACATTGCACAGGGTGGAAATTATAACAACACTCAAAAGAAAATGAAAAAAAAAAAAAACCCCTCGAACTCGTAATACAAAAGTGCCCAGGAGTCGAGCCCTATGTCGAGCATGTCAAAGTGAAGCATCAAAGGCCAGGCGACACCTAAAAAGCAAAAATTTCAAATTCAGCGCAAAAGCCTTGACTGTTGTCGGAGAAAAAGCAAACCCTCTTTCTCTCTTTCTTCCCGTTTCTCTGCGCTCGTGTGCCAGATATCTTGAATATTTAATATTTTGCTGCTAATGTCATTAAAAAGTTTTCGCTTTGTGCAACATTTTGTGTTTTCTGTTGCGCTTTGTGCACTGACAACCAATTAAAATGTGAAAAGTTCGCAATTTTTGTACCCTGTAGAGAAAACAAAGCCAGAGAAGGGTGCAATACAGACAAACATATTTATGCATTAATTATCAATTATTTCTGTGCAGCATTCTGAGAATTTATGAAATTAAAAACATCAAACGTACGTTGATGACATATAAATCAAAGAAAGATAAAATGAAATGTATTGTATTTATTACTGGATGAGTCCTAGTCGACTACACTGAATGAATGTTTCCGGAGCAGTGACAGAGTCCTGAGTCCTTACTCAAACTAATCCCTAAACGGGCATTTTATTTGTTGGCATTAATTAGTGAGCATATTAAATAAATGAAAAGGTAGTCGACTTAATTTGGCTGTAGCAGAAGTCCAAATAAAACCAATGTTAGTATTCATGTTTTGAGCAGATGTTTACAGCAGACAGTTAATTTAAGTTGGAGCTAAAACCATTTGTGAATTATTACATTTTTACATTTATTATTTATTTTATTTACATTTATTACATTTAATACATATACATTTAATTAAATAAATAAACATTTTTAAATACAATATTTATATTTTACTCACTTTACTTTTCCCTTACACTCTTCTCTTTCCAGCCACTATAGTATAGAGCACAGTAGCTAAAATGTATTGACTAATCGATCGATAAACATTAAGGGTATTCCCATACCAATCAGAGTCCTGAACTAGCGCCAAATAAAGCAAACTCAATGAATTATTCGGGCGAAACGTGTAAAACGAACAATTAAGACGACAACCGCCGAAAGAAGTGTTCAGTTCAATAATTAACTTTAAACCCAAAACAGGCAACAACAATAGCGGCAGCAGCAACAACAACAGCAAGTGCTCAACGCGTGCCCCCAATCAAAATGGCGGCACGACGTTGCCCGTTGGCGCCCCCAGCGCGAGGACTCCAACCGCAACGGCAACGTAATGCGAACATACCGTTAACCAGCTCGCGCCTAACTCACATTCTGCTGCTGCTGATGCTGCAGCAGTTTAGCAGCAACCTTGCCACAGCCGCCGCCGAGCAGCCGGCATCGAGCTATGCCGGACTCAGTGCGGAAAACGCCGCCAGAATGTTGGCCGGCAGTCCCGGGGAGCCGGAGAGCACGGCACAGCAGCACGGCGGCCACAGTGAAATGTCGCTGGTGCTGCCCCACGACACGTATCCGGGCTTCAGCATCAAGAAATTCAAGACGCGTCCGCTGCAGCAACAGCAGCAGCAGCAGCAGCAGCAGCATCATCTGGCCAATGGCACGGCCGGCGCACCGGCTGCCTATCGCATGCTGGACAGCGATTACTCCAAGTATTTCACGGTGCTGGACGATGGCGTCGTGATGACCACGGCGGATATATCGCCGCTGGTCAATCGGCCCGTGCAGCTGGTCGTCGTCGAGCAGACGCCGAACGCAACGAACACCCATAGCCTGCAGCTTTTCGTCATGCATCGGAAGGACATGCTGCGCTTCTCCGGCTCGCTGCTGGACGCCAGCGGCGAGGTGCGCGAGAATCATCCGGCCGGCACGCGCGTACGCGGCGTGCCCCTCATGCAGGCCTTCAGCGGCTCCCTGCTGGACGAGGAGCTGGCCGAGCCGAAGCAGGTCCGCTACACGATCATCGACGGCAACGCCGACGACGCCTTCGCGCTGCAGGAGCGCCGCGCCAACCAGAACGTCCAGCTGAACGCCAAATCGCTGACCATCGAGGGCGACGACGAGGCGGGCGTCTGGCTGGTCACGAATCGTCCGCTCGATCGCGAACAGTGCGCCCACTACGATCTCTCCGTGGAGGCCTCCGATGTGGATGGCCGCGACAAGACCGTCTCGAAGATCCAGATCACCGTGCTCGACGAGAACGACAACCGGCCCGTGTTCAAGTCGCACGATTACAAGTTCGCCATCGCCGGCCAGAAGTCGCCCAGCATCGAGAGCAACAACAGCATCGTCTGGCAGCGCTTCGCCATTCTCGGCAAGGTGGAGGCCACCGATGCCGACGGCGACAAGATCGCCTATCGCCTGAAGTCGCCCAGCAATGTGGTCATCATTGTGCCGCAGACGGGCGAGCTGATGCTCGCCGGCGAGCCGACCTCCAGCGAACTGCTCCTCGAGGTGATTGCCCACGATCTGCGGTATCCGAGCCTGCTCAGCGCCCAGCCGGCCAAGGTGCTGGTCGAGTTCCTGGCCCCCGAGCCGGTGTCCTTCATAATGCAGCATCTCGAGCACGACGCGGTCAACGCGCATTCGCATCATCGGGAGAAGCGGCGAGTGACGCGCGCCGTGCGGCCCACCAAACGCATCGAGTTCACCGAGGCCGACGGCGACACCGAGGGCAAGTCCGTGTTCCAGCTGGAGAAGGAGACGGACAAGGAGACGTTCAAAATACGCGACGACAATCCCTGGGTGACGGTCGAAACGAATGGCGCCGTGCGCGTCAAGAAGAAGTGGGACTACGAGGAGCTCGGCCCGGATAAGACCATCGACTTCTGGGTCATCATCACCAACATGGGACACAACGGTGAGTGGGCAATTTGAACGCTATTCAAGCTGATTTTATTATTTGATATTGTTTTTAAAAAACAATCGATAGATTCCCATGCAAGAGTTGTCGAAATATCGATATTATATTTAATATTATTAGTATTAATATTTTACAGTATCGGTTGTCATAGGACTGAAATCTCTTCAAACAATATTTTCTAATCTCAATAAAATTCAAAAATCGATGAATATTACTTAATTCAAAAAATTTGCTAAATATCGATCAATGGCAAATACAATCGTAAAGCGCTCCTTCTATATACTCCGATATACTGACCTGTAGCTTTAAGCTCCTCTTTCTAGGCAATTTTCAGATAAGAATTTCAGCTCACATACAAATTTACATATATTTCTTTGAGGCGTTTCACAATTCCGTTGTCAGTTTCAGTTCCTGTCTCTGGTTTCTTACTTTTACTGGATAATAAAGCGATGACAACTAAATTGTCCCGAGGCCTGTCGAACACATTATGGAAATTGAACAGACAGCAAAGCAATAATCAATCCATTAATAGACAGAACAGACGAGGCTAAACTTAGGATAGGCAATCATGGCTGATTTATAGCTAATGATATGTGGGTAATGAAAGGCCAATACGATATGCCGGGAAAACTATCTACTGCCGTAAAGTAATTAAAGTAAATTCGAAAGCTTAAGCAAGTTGAATGAAACTGCTCAGTAAACACTTTCACATGGGTTTGACCACTTCAATTAGAACAAATAGAATAAATTGAAAAGGCAAATTTGCGTGCTCGAAAGCATGCAACGATTTTCCACCACTTGATGGAAACTCACAATTTTTCCAATTAAACGACAGCAGTGGAAAGATTTTATTGCCAAGCTGTTTTCCAGCAAATCCTTTGTGGCAAATCGGTGTACAAATATTTGGTTGTCATGACAAGTAATTACGCTCGGAGCCGAGCTGTGAGAATACAAAGGAATCGAGCGTACAGGGACGCAGGGCAAAGCCGGCTGGATTTGGTTGTCAACACATTTGGCCATTGTTGCTGCTGGCCAGTTATTTCAAGCGTAGCTCAATAAGCAAATATTGAAGCATTTTAAACATGGGAATAAACAGGGACAAGAACACAAACTGAGCAGCCAATCAATAGTCAGACTGGCTGACTGTCTGCCTGGTTACCTGACTCGCTCACTTACTCTCTCTCTCTCTCTCTCACTCTCTGTCTCTGTCGCCCTTTAAAATGACCAAACAATATGGCCAAATGTCCATTGGAATTCAGCATGTCTCGAACCGATGCCAATTTGAGACATGACTCGAAAAAAGTTCAACTAACTGACAGACAAGCTCATGAATTGTTGAAAATATGGTCTCGCCTCACAGGCCAGCGCAGGGCACAATGCTATAGTTGGCGGCGTTAAACTGTGTATACCCTGTAAACAGGCGTGCGAAGAGTATGAATAAATAGTTTAAATGTATGTAAATTATTTTTATATATTTCTTTTTTAGAGATGTATTATATTATAACTAAACTAAGCACAAAAGTTAATAATGAAAATACTTTTTTAACATCTCTAAAATATACAATTTTTGTTTATCTAGGAATGTATCCCTAGTTTGGTTCTTCAGTGACCTCTAGAAAAGGGAACAGGGTATTTCCTAGCCAAGCACTCTCGCCTAGACCACTTCAACTAGTTTTTTATTGCTTGTATTTTTCAGTTGCTGCGCTTTTTCTGCGTTGCACTCGCCAATTGTAAAAGGCATTGTGTTCGGGCTCGGGACTGGGGCCTCGCATGGGGGTTAGGCTGGGGCCTGAGTGCGCCGTGTTCATCTGTCAGTTAATTAACAATTTTTCATAAATTCATTCAAGCTGCAACTGCAGCAACTGTCGCACTTCATCTGTTTCATTTGCTCACGTTATGCGCTTTTCGCTGCTGATTTTCATTAAAGTTGTATTGATATTCTTAATACGTGCAAGTGGAGATTGCATTCGTTAATTATGCACGCGCCTTTCGAGTGCACTGCACGCAGTGAAAAGTTGATGAAAATTCTTAAAACGGGGGTGGAGTCTGCATCGCAAGTACGGTGATGGAAGTATTACGTTATCGCTGACCAACACTCCTGATATTTCAGACGGGTGGGTGTTAAATAAATTGATTGGGGTTTCTGAGAAACTACGTTCAAGAGAATTGCTGAATGTAAAGAATTTTCCACAAATATCAGTTTTCAACACAAGCAACAAATTTTGTAGAAATACAGGATTTATGTAAAATTTTAGTAAGATTTTTGATAAATATGCCATAATTATATTTTTTAAAATATTTTTGTAGGGTTAGGGCTATAAAAAAAAAAAAAAAAATCCTATTTTTTTCACAGCCTTTCAGTGTTATTTGGGCTTTAAAATCTGGTTTAAAAAAATTGATTTCATCATTGTTTCCAGGCTTACGAGACATCGTTTTATTTCATTTCACTAGTTTGCTAATTAATCGCTTTCCAACACTGCCCAACTGTTAAGTGGCTCAATTTCAAAAAAAAAAAGGAAAAAAAACTCAGCAAGCCACTTGACAATATTACCCAAAAGTCATTATCCTTATCCCAAGCACTTGCATGCTAAACCCAATCAATAGGCTTACACTACGAGCATATCTGGTTTCTGAGGGGCAGGGCCCAGCTAAGCAAATTCGTATGCGTTGCACATAGAACTGATTGTTACGGTTGCTGCCACTTGCAACACACGAGAGGTTCATGGATGTCACGCACAGGCAACGACAACACACAAAAAATACATATATTCCTATAAAGGCTGCCTGTGGGGCCACTTGTGTGCGCCAGGACATAAATGCCAGATAAACATAATTCATTTAGCAGGACTCGAACCCAACTAAAAACACTTGACAATGCGTTCCACTTGGCGTAGGCATAGTTAGGAGGTCGGTTCCCGTTTTTCTTCTTTTTTTTTTCTGTTGCATTTTTTCCTGGTAAGCCAAGTAGAAGGAATTTACGACAATACTTTTCATTCATTTAAAATGCTACGCCAATACACACCCGACAGGGAGGACGGGCGAAAGGGAGAGTTAAAGAGAGGGAGAGAGAGAAACGCTGGCAAGTGAAACAAAATGAAATGAAACAGAGCTGAGCATGCGCAGAACTCGGAGAGAGTTGGATGGAAAAGAGAGAGAGAGAGAGAGAGTGGCGTGTGAGGGAGAGGGAGAGCGTGCGTATATTTTAGCAGGGGTTGGGTTGCCAGCGGACGCGTGCCAAGTCCAACAGGAAAATGCTCGTAACAATTAGAAACCCCCCTTCGTCCATCTACCCCCCCACAGCCTACCCATAAACAAACACACATGAAATGGTGTTTTGCTAAGTAGAAGCGCATGATTTGATGCAGATTTCAGACATAGTTGGGTGCTCCGAATCGGGCTGGCATTCGACAGAGTTTGGGAGGAGGAGTGAGGGGGGGGGGGGTTGCGCGCTGACTGATTGAGTCGCCCACTTGAATGGCGCGTGTTTGTTTTAGAAATTTCCAAGCGCATTGTTCTGGCCAAAAATTTATGCACATTGCAGCCCCAGCCTGGGGGTTGAATTTTGTTGTTTTTTATGCTTTGGCATTCCGTCACTTATGCAAAAACAAAGCCCACATAACGAAGAGGCAATGCACGGGCACTGGAAGAAAAGGGATATTTATGTCCTTGCGAGAAGGGTATACTAATTGTATTACATAATGTGTAATGCATAGAAGTTGACTCTATATATTCTATATAACTATACTTTATAAATGTCATATAAATACCAAGCATGTAGTTTTTGTAGTAATAACTTTTAACTTAAATATGAGCAACAATTTATCAAGAGATGATAATTATATTAAAAGTATAAAAGTAGTTTAAATTCTTTTTCTGAATTTCACTGAGCTTTTGGTTAAAATGTTATAATTTTATTTATTGCTTATGGAAATGAATGCTAATGAAAATATATAAAACCAAGAATGTTCCTTTAATTTTTAAAAAGAAACAAACCTAGAAAATTCATTTTCTGTATGCAAATATTTCAATGTTCAAAAAATTCTTGACCAAAGTAAGTTGAACTTCGCCCATAACATTTCTATCGACCAACTGCCAGGGTATTTAAATTTCGGACGACCCGCAGCCAACTTTAGCTTATTCTTTTGCTACGTTTTCATTCCGTGTAAAAGGGAAAAGGCATGCAATTTATGCAGTACATGAAAAATGAAAACTTCCACGCATGCAAAACACAAATTAAACCACCAACAACAACAACACGCAGGACACAGTTTCAACTGGCGGGCGGTGGAAAGTGGGGGAAAAAGTTGTTGATAATGTTGAGCTATGCAGCTTTGGAGGTCCCCCTTTGTGGCAGGTGGCGGCTGCTGTTTTACCTGTTTGGCCACACGGTTCAAAGATTGAAAAACCCCGAAAACTTTTAAGGCATGTCCTTCCATATTATTGAGTTGAGCTCTTACACTACACAGCTGCATTTTATTTTTGTTTTTATTTTATTTATTTTTTTTTTTTTTGGTTTGAGATAAAAACTTTGCAAGCGTGCAACACACACAGCCAGGAGTAAAAAACTCGGCAAAACTAATGTCGAGCTAATATCAGAGACACAGGACTCGTAAAAGTTCTGCTAAAAGCCTCCCTCCAGGCAAAGGGGACGGTCGGCCCTAGATAAAACGTCATAAACTGCAGCTGGTGAGCGTTAGGCGAAGCCAACATGCAACATGCAACATGCAACTGTGCAACTGTGCAACAGCATTGCTAATTTTTATTGCTGCAGCTCGAAATGTAGCATAACTTTGCAAGTAGAAGAGGAAGAACGGCAGAGTGTCGTAAATTATGATAATGCAAATTTAAGTTGCGTCTAAAGGCAAAGTCGTGAAATCGAGTCACAAATTTGCGTTGGCATTTTACAAGCTTTGTTCATTGCCGTCAGCTCGCTCAGCGCCAGAACTCACAGACTCAGAAACTTGTAATTACGTAACACACACACACACACACACACACACAGTGTTAAGGATTGGGGTTTACTTGGGTAAATTATCTGTTGCCGCTTTGTAGGCAAAGCAACTCACTTAATTAAGCATTAATTTCATGTTTTATATGCACGCCCGAGCTCACAAACTCTGCCAAGACAAACTGCTCAAGCTCCTGCTCACTAGTCGTATGCCCTTTTATTATAATGACAGCACATAGGGAAGCACAGTGGAAAGGAGCTCAACCCTTTTAATTTCCGCCCTCATTAAATTTCTCATTTTGGTCTTGGTTTAATTTCTTTATTGATATTAAAATGGATATTCGAATTTTTGAAAATATTTCCAAGGGTACCCCTCACTTATTTTGGCATTAAAACAAATTTTAAAATTTAATATAGCTAAATTTTGTTGTGTTTATATTTTTTATCGACCAACCAGAAAATAAAATGTAAGTCGACGAAAGTTTAGTTTTCTGGCAAGTTTTATGCCAAAAATAACAAATATTTGTTCAAGAAAGAATTCTTTAAAAGTCTATTAAAAATGTATTACCAGAATTACACACTCACTTAACTTTGTCAATACAAAAGCGAATTTTATAAAGAATATTATTTTGGCTTGCTTCGAACATTTTACTTTATATATTTTGAGTTACTTTTAAAAGTCGGTCTTATGTTTATTTAGGAATATTTTACATAATGGTAACAGCAAAATTTTACGGGTTGGGACCAAATTAAAGTTGCCAACATAAAATGCTGTTTTTCTCCAAAGTTAGTTTTCAGTCCGTTTTTATGTTTTGTTTTTAGCCCCTCTTTCATATGATATTCTGTTGCATTTTCTAGAGTTGCCTTTTGGAATTATGAAGCACATGTTTTGCCAGTGCAGAGAGTCGACAAAAAGCATCGAGTAAATATCATTTATGGCATATTTCATTTTGATGTTTTGCTCGTGCTGCTGCTGCCGCAGTTGCCATCCATCTATCCAGCCATCCATTCGTCCATGCCTCCAAACGTTGCCCGACCTCGGAGCCAAGAGTGATGCTCTTCTGGCTCCAAAGTGTTTTGGCCTAAATTTTGAAGAGCTGCTGCTGCTGCTGCTGCTGCTGAGGAAATCGCGTAGCAAAAGTTTCGCGGCATAAATTTTCTATATGGTCAGAAGGAGAGAGAGAGTGAGAGAGACAGAGAGAGAGAGAGAGTGGGGAAAGGGAGATGAGGGGAAGTCGCACATCTGCGAGTTTTTCAATGTGACAATGTGAGCATGGTGAATATTTAGCAAGTTTTAGTTTACGCTACATAAAATATATTGTACGCTTATAAAATAGTGTGTGTATGTGTATGTATGTGTGTGTGTGTGTGTGTTTAATGTTGTTCTTGCTGTGCAACCTTCGAAGGCAGCCAAATGCTTACAAAAAAAACAATGCACAAGAACAACAAGTGTGTCACACAGCTGGGTGGCTTGGGAATTTCATGCCGAGACTCGGCTTTACCTTTGTCTCCCACACACACACACACACACTCACGCATACACACACAACTTGTCCTGCATACGTGCGCGCGCGCAATCTTAACCCAAATTAAAAATGCAAATCGCTTTTGGCCAACAGTTTTGACAGTCAATTTGATTGTTAACGATTTTGTTTGTTGTTGCGCTCGCGTTTGTTGTATTTTGTGGCTTTTATGCCCATTGCTGTTGTTGTTGTCTGTTTGTTCGAGAGCCACCTGTCAAAATTCTAATTGGAATTGCATTTAAATTGTATTTGTCATGCGGTTTGGCTGACAACACGTCCTTGAGCTTTCCTGTGGCTTGCGGGCCACAGACATTAGAAAACTGCCAAATTATATAGATTTAAACTTGATATACAGATAGCAGACAACACACTTTTTTGTGCATTAAATAAATTGGGTTAATAATTTACGAGTTGACAGAATGGCTTTAAAATAAAATATTCATTTAAATATAAATATACATGTTTCTTATACTAATGTGCTTATCAAGAAAGATGAAAACAAGGTAGGCGTGTTATATAACATTAGGGATATGCCTGAGATTTTAGATTTTCGATTTTAGAATTAATATTAAATAAAAGTAGATTTTCTTTCATTTGCCGAATTTTAATACCAAACGAAATGAAATACTGAAAGTATTGTAATTACTAATAATTAATTTTTCTTGCTGCAATATTATGTTTGCCCATAATTGATTTTGCTTCGAAACAACAATGCAACTGCAACAAATTCGAAACAACAAGCAAATCTACTTAAAGCAAATTAAAATCAGGGTCCAATACAAGAAAATTGCATCAAATGTTGTTGAAAACATTTAACAAGAAAACTTACTAATGTGCGCACAAACATGGTTCTGAATTTAGAATTGTATTCGAGTTTGTATTTCCATTCGAATTCGATTGGGATTCTTTCAAGGCAAACAACACTCGAGCGCCAACAACATGAGCTACAACAGATACAAATCGAAGAGAGAAGTAAATTGCGTATAACAATATTTTATTTGGCACTCAATGATGATTCTGTGTACCAGGCGTAGCAAATGGGCAAATCAAGTAAAAACAAATTCACATTTATACGCATTCATAGCCAAAGAAACATACCTACAAATTTGCAATTCTGGCAACTTTCAATTTGCTTTGAGGCTCCTCAAAGTATGCCATGGCAAATTAGAATTTCTTTTGGTTCAAACGAGGCATTACATTTTTAAATGGGGCGTGGCAAGTCTGCTTTGTTGTGTATATGATTAGGTTTTGTCTTGTTTTTTGCGCAGCGCTCTAAAATGCTGCCACAAACAATGTTATTTTTATACTCTATTAACACAGCTGAATAAGGCATATTTGTGTTTTTTTTTTATTGTCAAAGTAACTGGGTTTATATTAATAATGTTAATAAAGTTTTCGCACACTTGCGCCCCAGTAATAAAAAGAAATTTCTTTCAATATTTTTTATGGGTAACAGCGTATCTAGAAGTCGATGGTTTTTGTCTACAGCATTCTAATTTAATTTCTTCCGTTTTTATTTCAATTGTAGCAATAAAAAATGTTCGAAAATAATACCTCTACTCCTGTGCTCAGCCATCAAAATTCAATTTATTTTCAGTGAACATTTTTCGCATTCGCTTCGCGCACTCGATAACGAATCCTCTATTACACAATTTGCAGTCCGACTGCACTGAATACAAAAGAGAGAAGTAGAAACTAAAATAAAATAATGCAAACCTGCAAATATTGCAACAGTTGAAATGTATCTGACATTGGTTGAGGGTTCTCAAAGTGCGCTTCCACTGCGTTTTGGAGAGTTTGATGAGCAGTGTGTAGAGATTCCATTCTGTGGCCCTAATAAATTCAATGAATATGAAACAATTGAGTTTGAACAACCGACTGAGCACAAAACGAGAGCTCAGCTTATACGCTCAGTTAGACGCATATTTAAGGTTGGGAATCAATTCTGAGGCAAGGAGAAAAAAACGAAAATATGTGAATTATTTCTCTTCAGATTAAAGTATTTTTCTGTAGCAGTCTATTAGTTATTCCACTTATGGAATTGGAGTGGAAAAGTTAAATTTAATTGAAATAATTGCTTGTACAGCTATAAGATGGCAATGAGAAAAAGTTGACAGCTGTGCTGATGGGGATTAAAAGGGACAAACTGACAGGTGGACGACAACTCTGAGAGGTTGCTTTTACCATTTAACTCTGCTGATGTCAAAGCTTATGCCATTCTGCTCGTAAGCTGTCAGAACTCGGTGGAAATAATGTGGTGCATGTATTCTTAAAATATCTGATCAACATAATAAATAATTACAGAAATAAAAAAAGTTGTCAGTGCTGTTGATTAAAATATTTATTTTTCTGATATAATTATATTTTTATATAATTATATTTATTTTTAAGCAAATATCGTTAAATTAAAACATGTTATACAAATTCAGAACAGAATTCTGACAGCCTGCGATAAATACAATTAAGTTTTCACTAAATTTGCTGTTGCTAATTATATTTTTATATTATTATTATTTTTACCAAAATGTTGTAAAATTAACACATGGTATTAAAATGTACAACTAAATTATATTTAAACGTTGCTAATACACGCTGATTTACTTTTATATAGTACAGTTTCTTTTATAGTTTTCAAAGTCGACTTTACGCCTTAAGTTTCATAAAGTTTTCGGGCTTTGTCTATGAATTATAATAAGCTGATTCTCGGCTTTTGGCAACAGCAGTGTCAACAACAACGAGTAGATGAAGTAGAAGAAGAATAATAATAACAACAAAAACAACGACACTCAACTACTTTATTGACAGCCAAAAAGTCAAAGCTCAGCTAAAATTTTGTACGCTCTGTCGAATTTCGTCTAGCGCCGGCAAAACTGAAATCAACTTTTTTTTCCCCAATAAAGTATTTAGCTATACACAAGTTTTTTTTCTTAGCTATTTCCCATTTTCTTGGCACGGGCGGATTGTGGAGTTGGCCAAGGGTTGCTCGCCCGCTTCTGTATATACAGCTCGGAGCTACGTTCCTGTGTGTTTACTTTTGGCATTTTGGCAGCTAGTGCCTCTCTGTCGCACCGTCTGTCTGTTGACTTCGTGTTATTATTCCATTTGTCGTTTAGTTTTCTACGAGCACTTCCTGTTTTGACTGCACAAATGTGCGCCATTATTTATCATTGGACGCCATTATGTTTTATGCTATTGCCATTGCATTCGCACGGGCCGCCATTTTGGCCAGCTAACAAAACAAGAATCGCATCGCGAGAGATTTTTCTGGCCGCACTGCGACAGCGACAGAGGCAGCGACAGCGACGGAGACTGCGGCAGCGACTGCGGCGCAGCTGCTTCATCCGGCTGCTGCCATGGCAACAAAACGTGGCTACTCAAAATCTAGAAGGGCGCCATTTTGTTGCCGTTTTTGCTCCCCGTGTGTGTGTGTGTGTGTGTGTGTGCGTTTGTTTGCCTTTTGTGTTGTCTGGCCCTTTAGGCGTTTAGCTTGACTAAAAACTCTGTTACTCTGCTTGGCTTTTAGCCATTTATTCCGTTTCCCCGTCGCTTGTCTCTTCCGATTATTTTGCGGCTGCAACTTCGTTTTGTGGCTTTTCAACAAAAACTGTCGCTGACAGGTTTTATTTTTTTTTTTGAGGAGGGCCACATCTGGTTTATAGAACTGATTGTTGTTGTTGCACATAGTCGACTCTAATATTATTTTTATTTATTATTCTTTCTTTTTAGTCGCATTGTTGCAATATTTGCAGCAGTTTTTGCTCTGCAAATACATTTGACCAGGCGATTTGTCGATTGTTAATTGATCGATTGCAATATGTTTTATTTTATTTCATTAATTCAGTTGCTGCCCGGAAAAAGCATATATATTAAGCAGATTGATTTGTTCATTTGTGAATATCATAATTTAAAAGCATTAAAATTGAATAAGCTAATAGTCACCCACCTTTCAACATATTCGAATACCAATAAATCATTGATAATTACCTGGCAGATTATTAAATTCCAACTGTATTTCATTGATTGAAAATTCTTGCATTTAATAACGTACTGCTAAATATCCAAATTACAAATTATCAATTAGTAATTTATAAGTGCTTAACTGAGCGAATTTGTTTGCATTTAAAGCAGTCTCGTTGAATATGCAAACATTTGCACTATGTAAATAATCCACACCGAAATTTCTCTATAGACTAATTTTTGTAGCAATTAAATTAAAAGTACATACATTTTAACATGCTTCAAGTACTCGGCTACCGATAAATTTATTGAATACGGAACCTGTAACTAAATTGTTATGAAAACTGTATTTTGAAAACAAACAAATTAAATACTCATAATTTGAACGTTTTTCAAGTATCTATCTATCGATAAAGTGTTGTTTTACAGTATCGGGGTGTTGCACAATTATTTGTGGATATGAAAAATCAAATTGGAATTGCCAATCACGCTGCCAATCATTCAATCAACCAATCAAAAGTTTAGCTCGCTTTCCAATTGTTTTGCCCCTTGATAAATTGCATTTTTTATGACCGCAAATGGTCGGAGACCTCTCCCACAAATGAATTTTACAAAAACTAGATAAATAATAGAATTAAACGTAAGAACAAAGCAAAAATTCGCTGTTCATATAAAAACTACGAATTTATGGTGGGAAAACAAAGTTTGGCAAAGAAAAAGAGTAAAGTTTGCGTGAGCTGCTAATAGAAGTCGAGTTGTTGTTGTTGTTGTTGTTCGTGTGAATGAATGAAAATAAAAATGAGAATCGAGTGCAACAAAAGAAACCAACTTGCCGCTGGCCACGCCTCCTTGCCCGCCGCAGAGTGCGAGAGAGAGAGAGAGAGAAATCCTTGAGCGCCCGCCATTGCAATGCCCGCCTTGCTTCCATTTCCATTTGTACTGCCTGCGTTCGCACATCCGTTCTGGCAACCGCCGCAGTAATAATTCATGGCACAAATTGCGTTTATTACAATATAACCTAACGGCCAGCGAAACAAACGGACGGACGGGCGGACGGACGGATGGACGGGCCTAGCCGGAGACCGCGACACGCATAGCCCAAAGGTCTGTTTGCCCAGTGCACCCTGTGGCAGGTTGATTTGCAATGCAAACAAGAAAGAAACCAGCAATGGAGTGCTATCGACTGCCAAATACTCTGTGCTCAGTGTAAAATTTGTTGACTAAGGCTCACTTTCCAATTATATATAATTCTTGATACATTTTAATACTTTAGCTTACTCATTTTTATTAGTAATTAAGACGTAGAAAACCAATATACTCTCTTTTTAGTTCTGAGAGTAGCGTGTTATAAAGGGTTGAGTGTGTGTTTGGCCGCCAGGGGGCGTTTTTGTAGTGCCGCGGCCAATTCAGCTACACTTTTCTTCTATTGCGGCAGTTATTTATCACAGTTGGCAGCGACTGAAAATTGCGATGCCTGTGATTTGTGTGGGCGACGAGTCGTTTGTTTGGCCAACAAGAGCAACAATAAAAACACAACACGTCATGGTCCAATTAGCAGCGCACGCCAAATGCGCCAAATGAAGTTATAACCACAGCTGAGCACACTGCTGGCTGAAAGTAAACGCACAGCAGCGTCTTTACACTTGATTTGAGCTGCAACAGCAGCGGCCACAAATCGCACAATCTCAGTAGCCATTGACAAGCCACGCCCCCTTGCGCCACTTGATCTATGAAATTGTTACATGTCAACGATTTTGATGTTGATGCTGATGTTGCCACATGCCGCACGCTAATAAAATTAGTGGCACGCAAATTAATGGCGAATAAACTTGCCCCTAATTTTGAGGTTATTTTTGAGTTGGGTTTTTTCATATTTTTTATTGTTAACCCTCGGCCGCATTTTTTAAATAGATTTCCTGTTTAAATCTATAATTAAATTTTATAATGTGTCAATAACATTTTATGTGCGATTAATACCCGTAAATGAATACTTAAACAGGCAGGCACTGTAAATTAATTTTTAAATCCAATTAATGACATCGCATTAAAATGTTTGTAATTATTTCAATGCCCTAGCCTATGGTTAAGTATTCCAGGGTATTGTAATCTGGTCACGAACTGATGAAAATATTTCCGCTTGCAATATATATATATATATATTTATTATACACATAAAACAATGAAAAGAGAGAGATAGTATGAGTGAACATTTGGCAATTTAAATTTGATTCCTGACATTTAATCTTCATATTTTGACAGCCAAAATATTTATAAATAACATTCCTTTTGAAGCTGTATTTTTTGTTATAAAGCAGCATATTTATAATTAAAATCTCACCATATTGAATTTAATTTAAATTTGTTTCCAATGGCTTTCATAATTTGCCATAAAAAATGAGGCGAATTTTCTAAAATCCAACTCCAAACATTTAACTAAATTCAATTTGCACTGCACAAATATTTGCCCGTAGCTTTTTTCGCCCACATTAAGCACAAAAATAAGCAGAAAATGGTGTTGGAAAACTTGAAAAATAATCATATTAAACGCCGTTTTTAAATGGCTTCGTCCACTTGGGGGCGATATTTATAGTCGATGCGCGAATACAAAGCACACATTTGCAATGCTTTTTATTCGCTTTTCTCCTCGTGTTTAATTTTATTTTTATTTTTGGTCGCTGTCGAATATTGAGCAGAGCACACTGGACACAAATCAAACAGCAGGTGGACTTTGAGCTGGCCGCATGCCATTTTGTTTTCACACTGCAAATACAAATTGTTCGAGGGGTTTTGGACAAAAAAAAAAAAAAACAAAAAAATTAAACCGGGAGAACTTTCCTGGGATCTGAGAAATAAAAAAAACTAAATGCATGCTGCGAACTTTCGGTTAAAATTTGTTTTTGCCGCGCCAACATGAAATTGTGCTGCGTGGCCCAAAGCTTATGGGCCGGAATCGCATCCAACCCGTTGGCCACCCTTCGCCACCCCTCCCAAGGGCGCTTTGCACTTACAGTGTTCACACTATGAGCATACAGTGGCTACCAAATGCACAGCCCTTCCGAACCTGAACGTGGACTCATTAAAATGCAAAATGCTCGCGCATTGCTCCACTGTTGATGAAGGGGGCGTTGGGGTGGTGTTGAGGGGCGGGCGAACAGAGCAGCGGCAAAAATCTGATAGTGTTTGGATCGTTGGGACTGGGTTTTTAATGACAACATGCCAACTGGCCGTTGCGTGTAAATTGCTGCGCCATTTTGTGGTTTCATTTTTATTGAATGGAAAGTGCGTGTCAGATGGCCAAAGCAACAAAAACAACAACAACAACAACAACGACGACGTGTCGTTTACATGGCTTAATGCGCCAAGTATTTTCAGCACAAAAACATTTTAATTTTTGAATATTTACTTTTAATTTGAACAATTTTCCCACACTCATTTTAACATTAAGTTAATGGTCAGGCTGTGGCCTAAATGGGCGTGGCGCGCTGATAACGCCATCTCGTTAGTATTCCGCACATGCGAGACACAAATCAGCATCAGCATCAACTGGCATCAAGCAGCAGCAGCCACTTGAAATACTTGCGGCAACACGTTTAACAATTTTCATAGCATACTTTTTTGCGCCACGCTTTGCTCTAGCCTTAGGGCGCATAACGGATGGATGGGGACGAAATGTGATGGCTTTACTGCTATATATATAGCTTATGGGCACTTATTAAGGATATTATTGGTTAGTTGCTGGCATTAAAATGCTTATTAAACGCGACCTAAAACTATAATTAGTTTTCTGCTGCTTGGGGAGTAGTTTTGTGCAACAGCCGAGGGCGTCGCTTAAGTGGCACAGATTGATTTATCAGTGGATTCAACATAATCATTGAGATATTCACTGACAAGTTGTGAGTTGAAGTTGCATTAAGAATGACAAGAGCAGCAACATCATAATAATATCAATTTGAATAGTTGCAAAGTTAATTGTTCGAATGCATTCGAAATTAAATGCCTGACAGAGCCAAATGCTGTGAGTATTTATTTGTTAAATTCCAAGAGTTAAATCACACTTGCCCAAGAGCTAAAGCCACTTGAGCAGCTGCCTGGCCATTAATTAAATGCAATTCACACAAGTTACAACAACAATTGCAAATTGCAGCAAAATGTTGCAAATGCTTATCAGTGACTTTTACAGCTGAATGCATTCTCTATGACAGCTGCCTTGGCAGGTCGAATGAAAATTTATGCACTTTGATAGCACTTGGGTGCACAAAGAATTTAAAGCACTTCAACGGACTCATCTCAAATGTTATCTAGCTTCAGCTTAGCCAGAGAGCTCACTCATCAATCCTGGAGGAAAAAAAAATATAAGAAAAAAAAAACATAGAAGAGAATCTAATGCGCCGTGGCAATATGCCGTGCCCGAGGCCTTAATGACTGACGAGGCCAGAGACCCATCAGCTGCTGCTGCTGCTGCTGCTGTTGCCATTGGTCTGATTGGTATGCAGGTGGCCGCCGGGTGTTCCTGTCTGCCGCGACTCCTGCGCTACCTGCTCCACCTGCTGTTGGCTCTGAAAATTGCAATCAAGTCAGAGTCAGCGCAGTTGGCGCACACAATCGCCATCAAACTCAATCAGGCTCGTGCCTGATGGCGGGATAACAGCCATAGCCAGATAGATAGAGCTCACAGGAGCTCCGAAGTCATGACTCTAAGCCCACCTTTCCGCCAGCGTAAAGAAAATTTCATTAATTTTCGCTTAATGTCTGCCATGTGCGCAATTTCACTTGACGAGCTGGCGTTGGGGCCAAGCGGGGGGCGTTGGCAGGCCGAAAGCTTCTGCCGGCGCACGCAAAGTTGCCCCAAGGTGTTGGCCAACCGGTGAACGGAAGAGTATATTAAGCCAAGTTTGAAATGTTTTTTTAATATAAATATAGGGCTTTCAAAAAGTAAACAACCACCTAATTAGCCATTTCTTAAACATTTCGATTAGTAGTGCAATTTCTTAACAGGTTCAGAAATTGTTGATGTGCAAAGGTTGCGATTAACGCTACTTGAGAGTTGAATTAATATTAAGTTCACTCTTGTTCCAATTTATATGCTTAAAACTTAGCCAACATCTTTATCGACATAAAAATTAAAAAATATAAATAATAAAAATAAATAAAATATCAGAAAAGGCGTACAAAACTAAAACTACGATGTATATATAAATGTAAATAAAACTAATAAATCAAATTGAATAAATAAAAGATTCTTTTTTAGGATGTAGATATTAAAGAATATTCTTTTCTAACTTAAGTCCCTTAAATAATTTCATTGAAAGTTATAAAATAAAAGAGCTTGTGTTTACATATAATTAAATTAATTTTTATCCCAACAGTTTATACTTTCTCAGAACCACTTTCTTGAACCGGTTCACATTCAATTTCCTAATACTACTGTTTAGAAGGTTTCGTTCGGGGACCAAACACAAACTTCAACTTTAAGAAATATTCTTAATGTATTAATTTACTTTCCCTGTTTTAAGAGAGTAGTTAAAGTTTTTATTTGAAGACAATTTTTTTAAATGTTCCTAACTATTATATTTGCTTCTTAACGCTGCCCGCAATTGCTTTGCACCGTAAATGGGCTCCAGGCTCTGTCCCATTTGGCTGGCTTCCGAGCTCCTTGCGTAGATTTTAATTGACTCTTTGCTTGGCTGGGCTGCTAAGAGTTGTGCCAACTTCTTTACGCGCGCCACGCTAATTAATTTATTAATGTTGGCTATTTTTTTATTACTGTTTTTTATTTGCTTATATTTTTTTATTCACTGCTGCTGCGCTGAAATTGCCAATTAAATGGAATAACGTTAGCGGCAATGTGTCTACGGCTTGCCGGCCGGGAATCATGGCCGGCTTATGCTTTATGGCTGGCCCTCAATGTGGCCAAAAGCGCCGCAGCGTTTTAAATTGCCAGCTTTATTTGTCAGTAGCATCGAGAGAGAAATGTGACACCTACTAAAGTAAAAGTCTTAATGGCCGCCCCAGCGACGGCAGCATCCGCAAACAGCAGCCATAACATTATCTTTATCTGAAACTGCCAATTTGCTGCCACGACATGCGGCGAGCCGTGGCAGATAGCGCCGAAGCGGCAGCGGCAAATGCAGCTCACAAAACCAGGCCAAAACGACATCGAGGCTCGGAGCTCGCGTCTCCACATTACTGCACACAGTTTTTGCGCCTGGGCTGTCGCATAATTTTGCATTCAAAAGCAGCGCCACTCAAACCCCCGCCTCTTTCTTAACAGGCCAACAAAACACGTTGCTGCCTCTGCCAGGTGTTAACTCATTTGCGTAGTCACTTAAGAGGACTCAATAAACGGCAACTCAGACCGAGGACTGCACGCTGTGTGCCAGCCACCAGATACCACATGGTACTTACTATTAAAATATATATACACATATATGTATGTGTATATATATATTTCTAATATATCCATCCAGCGCACGAAGTCATGAGTTCCCGGATACGTGTGTGCGGGGAAGTTTGTGCTGCTGCTGATTTGCAAATGACAAATTTTTAATGCTGTCAAATGTTTTAATTAGCACGACAGCTGCAGCAAACCAGTTTCAGTCAAGTGTTTAAGCCACTAAACGATGCGACCAGACAGAAGCCATGAACGTACGAGCCAAAAGTCGTTACCATCAAATTGGCTTAAATGAGTTGTGAATTATAAGCAGCTAATGCTGCGCACTAAACGAACAGCTCCATTAAAGAGTAACTAATTAAATTATTCACTGATTCAGAGTTGGATTAATCTAAACTGGAAATAAAATAAGAAAAAATATATTTGATACATAAGAAATGAATTTATTAAAATAAATAGGATACCTATTATCTAATTATAAACTATATTTATAAAACTAAATACAGTTGTTTAGTTTAGCTGATTGCTCAAAAACTTTAAATATACATTTTCAGTTTCGCTTTTCAAGCATATCTAGCAAAGCTTGGAAATTTTAAGGATTACAGCATAAATATGTTATCAAATATGTACATATAGCTTACACAGTGCTGGCGTACTTCTGAGTAAACATTTTCTAAGTAACTAAGTAAGAGCGTGAGAAAAGTATCTCAAGTTTCATTTGCTGTTGCTTTTTTCTTTTTTTTTTTTTTTGTGTATTTTCTTACTTTTACCACTTACTTATTACTTACTATTTTACTTTACCCTGCTCTAGAAATTGCTGCCACAAAATAGCTACAGCCATTCCCCCGCCCCCACACGTCCCTGACTTCATCAATAAGTTCAATATTTGACTTCAGCTTTGGCTACTTCTTAATACACAATGCCTTTTGTTGGCAGCTTCATTAAATGCACGCCCACGTGGCCCATCAAGAGAATAAATACAGATATATATACAGTTACGTATATATGAAGAGAAAATACCCATCAACCCCATAACGCAAATATTACGCGAGTCATAAAAACCAAAACGTCCTGCAGTTCTCTTGTTCTCGGGGTTTCCTGCACGTATTTATCGGGGGCATAAAATGAAGTCGTAAGGCGAACAAAAAAAAAATGAAGCGCAATATTCATTTGTGGTTCTGACCAAAAACGCAATCGGAATGCCAAAGCCAAGAAAATTTCAACTTGACTGCATTTTAATCAAGCTGAGAGCTTAAAGTGAACCAAATTCTCAAAATCCCCTTTATTATGACTTGCCACCTTCGGTGCTGGCAGGTTGTCACGGTAAGGCGGAAGGAAGCTCAAAATGAATTGTCAAGGGGCTGCTACAAAGTTGCATCAATAAAGCATTAGAATACTCTCTTCATCCCTGCGACGCACAGCCAAGCCAAAAGTTAAGATGCGGAAAAGTGACAATCAAATAATGTCAACTAAAATTTAGTTGTTCGAGCAGCTTTTTATGCCCGTGTAATTTGTTGCAGAGAATTACATAAATCTGCGCAATGAATTGGAAACAGAAAATACATATTTATATATTGTTTTTGGGTATAAAAAGCTCATAAACCGTGTAAAGGCCAAGGTATAAAAAGAAAATAAATTTATTAAATTAAATAAAACGAAAACCAACTGATCTTTTCCATAACATTTAAAGAGCTTTTGAAGCACATTAAAGCTTTTACCTGATAAAGGTGAATGATACATCTGAAAGAACAAAAAACCTCTTTGTGACATTTTGATTGCATTAAGTTAATATAAATCATATATAAGAAGGAGCTTTAAAAGCTTTAACTTATTAAAATATATAATAACGATTTTAAAGCATACATAATTATCTTTCTTTAAGCCCCTTGACGATTAAGAAGAACAAAAATTCTTCTGAAGCACGTTAAAGCCCAAGTGCCGTCTGAATGATATCCTTTTTTTCTAAACACCCAACTTAAATCCCAAATCTAAGCACAAAACTTATCTCGCACGGAACATACTCGGTCCCCTTTTGAGGTGTAATTTATTGCTCAAGTCGCACTTTCAGCTAGTGTCATTGGCACATTCCACTGATGTCACGGCGCTTTCACAATAAGTGGAACCCATTTCTTATCAAAATTACCACATGCATTATGTGACAGCCACACGCGAGGCGTCGGCAAGCTCTTGAGGAGTCAAAACCATGCAGCAGCAGCAGCAATTTTAATGCTCTGTTTATCACTGCCAGGGGATGGCTTTCAGAGCCATTCAGCCATTGTCATCATAAGCCATAAGCCGCGACCTGCAGCAGGGGATGCTGCCGCAGTGGCTGCTGCTTAGGGGTTAGGAACACGGGCCAACTTGCAGCAGTCAGCCAAAATGCAACCCGGAAAGGCGCCAGTCATTGTCTGGAATTTGCTTTGCACTTCAGCGCCGTTTGAGACAACAATGAACAAGAAAAAACACTGAAAGCGCCCCGATAGAGCCAGAAAGAGTCGTAACACGAGGCTAAAAGTTGCCAGTGTTGAAAACAACGGAAATCTGCCTTTGGTGCTGGCACTCTTTTTCTTTTCTTATACCCCTTGGTCATCAAAAGGGCAATGAAAAAGTGATATATGAGACCCGTTTTATAATTGAGATAACTTGTGGAAAGTGTATTTAATTTGTCACGTGAAGCTGTTGAAAATGCAGATCGATTTTGATGTTGCTTGAATGTTGAATGTCTTCTTTGTAATTTGAAATGTAGATTTAATTTAATTTCGATCTTTGGCATTACAAATCGATAAATCCTTTTTAATGCATTCCTTTTTTAAATAATTCAATAATTTGCATACACAAATTGATATTATTTATAATTTCCACTCGCCTTTCTACCGATCGATAGTGATAGATTTTAGACCTTAAATTCGAGTGCTGGGTATCTCCGAGTCGTGCACTTCTAACTGCAGCTTTCTTTCAAGTTTTTTGTCGATCTCCGCGCTGGGTAACACACGGTTGCCAAACAAAAGCAGGCCCAAAGCCACGGCGACAAGCTCGTGGGCAAAACCAGAACAAAGCTGCTTATTGTTTCAATGGATTAAGTTGAAAGCAGCGACAGCGGACTCTGGACTTTTTCAGCTTCTACTTCTCGCGCTTCCTCTGCTGCTGCTGCTGCTTCGTTTTCTTCTCGCTGTAGTGCAGAGTGCGGCGAGTGGCAAAGTGCTGAGCATAAGTTGATGCAGAGCAGTCGATGCCAAAGTCCTCCTGCACAGACACAGCCGCGATGTGTCGTTTAGGGTGGCTGCGCTGACGACAACTTGCCACACTCAGCTGTTGGAGGCGCAGCGTCTGGCCGGTCTTCAAGTGGGTAGCACAGCTTCAAGATTTCTTTTTCACATACATATCACACACACACATATATACACAAATGTGCGACTCTGCTGGAACGGAAGTTGTTTGAGGGGGCGCGCGCGGTAAGCATCTCAACACAGCATAGGGGGCCCGGGCACAAGGAGCTTGGGTGGTCCTCCTTGGTCCTTCGAATCTCTGTGCTAAAAACTGATGCGCATAAAAATTGAATTTCTTAGCAAAATTGACAACTGAAAGTTTTGCGATACGTGTTATGCGTGCAACGTAAGCAAAATTTATTTATGCTCTACGTTTTAGAAATTTATTTTAATGGTCTCGTAATGTGATGTCATCTGACGCCAAGAGCGAACGAAGACCGTATACTGTGCAGACACTGTACAACAGGATACTGATGATAGTTGCCAACATGCACGAGCGACAGCAATTTAAAATACATACAAAAGGAACTAATAGACTGTCATAAATCAGTTTCTATCTCTGCATATGTAGGAAAAGGAAGTTGAGACAACTCTATTTGAAATTGTCACAAATATAGACGAGGACGGAGGCAGATGTTAGCAAGTGCTTGTATTGGAGCTTACTGTTCAATTCTTTGTCGAAATTAGATTTAGAACTAAAATAGTCCATTACCTCAATTTATGTTGCGAAATCCTATTAATTTCTTATGAGATTTTCATTTTATTTTTAGGTATCGTTTAAGTACATAAATTTTGATTAAATTTCTTAAATAACGTATAATCAATCCAGAAGATAAGCCATGGCCAAATTCCAACAAAATTTTATTTTCAAAAATGAGTATATTTTAAATGCAGAATCAAGAGTACAGGAAAAATCATGAACAAAATGACACCAACCTTGAAAATCGCTTGTTTTTTGAAGAAGTTATGGTTGTTTGAAATATGGTATCTATGGATCCAAGGGCTACACTGTCAAAATTTTAGTGAATTTTGGCATGATTTTTGACGAAAAATTTGACCCCCTCAGAATCGGCTTTAATGTTGTTTTTTCTACTAATTGTGACCACCACAATCGATTAAAAGTGTAAATTTGCAATTCTAAATTTTGAAAAAAAAATTTTTTCGAAAAAAGGTAAGGGGGGGACTACATGCTTTTTTCACCAAAAATTTCCAAAAAATTTTATTTTCCAAAATGAATATATTTTAAATGCAGAATCAATGTCGAGGAAAAATCATGAACAAAATGACATCAACCTTGAAAATCGGTAGTTTTTTGACGAAGTTATGGGGGTTTGGAATATGGGATCCAAGAGCTATAGTTAAAATTGTTGTGCATTTTGACGTGATTTATAAACCACAAAATTCACGTAAATTACTAACCTGAATGCAGGCAGAATCAATCTAGGAAATAAACTATGACCAAAATTCCATCGAACATGAAACTTGCCGTACACGTCCAACAGTTTTAAAAGGGAGATATGTAAATATTCCTGATTTTCCACGCCCCATTGTGCCTACCCAAAAAAACTTAGCACTTTATCTGACGCGGATATTCCCAGGTTTCAAGTAGCTTCAATAGCGGTTAAAAAATTTGAAAAAGACGGACGTACAGCGGGGCGGACATTGCGCAAACCCAATAAACTCTTTCCCCTTAAAATAGCAAAATGAAATTGATTAATTTAATTGGCAACTTGAACAAAACCCGCCAGCAACTGTTCCCATTTTCAGTTTATTGTTTATTGCTCAGTTCAGGAAAACTCTGCCCGAAAACCGGAAACAGCTCGATTATTTTCAATTTCTGTTACTTATTTCAGAAGCTCAACTAAATCAAATAATAAATGCGGATTGTTTCGAGTTGTTGCCAAGTCGGTTTGGGCAATTTTCAGGGCTTAGGGCCGGAATAAAAGCCACGAGTCGCAAATCTTTTTTGCACTAGCCATTTTTCAAAGCACAAAAGCAATGCTCGCACCCTTCACCCTTCGCCCGACGCTACCCCCACCCCTACATCAGCGCCCTGCCATTTCTCGTTACGTCTGCTGCCTGTTTTCATCGTGTGCATTGTCGCCACGGATATCCGCCATGTTGGCTGCTGCTTTGTGGCACGTCCCAATGCACAATGTTGTGCTCTCTCTCTCTCTCCCTCTCTCTCCTTCTCTCTTTGAAGAATAACAACAATGGGAGCAACTTTCATTTATGTGTTTCGTGTTATTTAAATTTCAACTTTACCTGCCCGCCGAGCGCCCTGCAGCCTAAGCCATAGAAAAGCGTTACAACAATGCCAAAAAGCTGGCAAATAGCAAAACTTGGCTCAAATGCAGAAGTAGAAAATGCCAAGACGTCGCCCCAAACTTTGTTGCATTTTTGTACAATCTGTTGAGCAGTTATATATACACGTACATATTTCTATATATACATTTTTTTTTTTTTTTGGTAGCTGTTGCCTTTGCTTCTTAACGTGTCCATATTTGACGCGTTTTTTTGTGTTTTTGTATTGTTTTGGTCTCTTTACTCTTAGCACGATATTTGCTTACCAAAAGGGAGTTGATGGGGGCGTGCGGGTTGAAGGGCGCACTCTTTGCTGCTACCTGTTTACAATTCACTTTGCTGCACTTGAGAAATTACACATGCTCCTTCCACCCCCAGGCAGCTCCACCCCTCGCTTGTTTTACTTTTTTCTTTGCTTTTATTGCGCTCGAATTTCATTCTGCTTTTGTGCTCAGACCTGGGGCCTCTACTTGCAAAGGGCAAGTAAATCGTCTGTCTTATTTGTCTACCACTACACGCTACACCTCCGACACACACAAGCACACACACACACACACACACACACACGCTTTTAATAAGCGCCAGCGTCATCATTGGGGTTCCTTTTTGGGCCCCCTTTGCAGGGCAGCCATGTTGTTGTTGTTTCGGTTGTTGCTGCTGTTTGCGCTAACCAACAACAACAACGACAACAACATGATTGGTATTTTCCGCTGCAGACATTTTGCAAAGGTAGCTAAGCCGACCCCCGCATTATTTTTCCTTTTTTTTCCCGACCTCGCAGGCGGCTGTTTTATTGATTTTTTTCATGCTCTTTATTTTTTTACATTTTTTTAAGGCAATTTTTTTGCTGAAAAATGTGCAAGTTCTGTAGAATTTTAGCGCGCAAGTTTCCTTTTTAAATGAAAAAAAAAAACTCTTACACATTTTTTCCTAGAACTCAAGTCTGGTTGTTGAATGCTTGTAAGTGCTAAATGGAATCTCCAGTAGATGATTAGCTGGAAAACTTTTCTGTTGAATTCAATGTTACTGGGAGGAAAAGCGAAAATTAAATTTGATATAATTTAAGCCACAGACTCGAGATTAGCTACTCAGAATCCAATAAAAATAAGACGCTGCTGGGAAATGTATATACATTTTTAATTTAATATAGAATTGGATTTTCAACTTACGACTAAATTTGTATAATTACTTAAAAATTCTCGAATACTTATTTAATAAAAATAAACATGTATAATTGTATGTGCATCATTTTCATTAGCAAATGAGAAAATGTTCTTAGCACAAAATCAATTCACAAGAAACTTGGAAGTAATTAAAATGAAAGATAAACAAAAAAGCTACTTTCCTTAAACTAAATTGCATTAATAATAATTAATAAAAAATAATTACTAATTTACCAGATACAATTTGTTAAAAATCTACTAAATTTAAAAAATCTAAAATATAGATATAGATACAGTTAATTAGCCATGGGGCATATTTTTAGCAACTTGCAACTGGCAACATTCTGCCTTGAACTGATTTTCCGGCTCATTGCATTTGCATTTGGCTTAAGTGAAATTCGAGCGCTTTAAATTACACGCCCCGACGACAATGGCGAGCTCCCCTCCTGGTTTTGGGGAAAGGGGGGGGCTTGTGGAAATTCCTTTCTCTGGCTTGTTTTCTCTTGCATTCTCCCTTGACAAAACCCAACTATCCATTAGCTGTAATAACAATGGCTGCAACCAAAGCAAACTTTTCGCCAGCCACAACACAGTGCGCCCCAAAAGTATGCACATGCATATGCAAAAGTGCTCGCCATAAGACAAACAAAACGCGCTCAATTCAAAAATAAGAAAGAAAAAAAGAAGGAAAATAAAAGTAATTGCAACTCTTTTGTTTTCATATTCGCTTTTGCAGCTGGCATCAAGTACACGGACAACCAGCGTGTGATTATCCTGGTGAAGGATGTGAACGATGAGCCGCCCTACTT
Source organism: Drosophila sordidula (assembly GCA_035047465.1). Lineage (NCBI taxonomy): Eukaryota > Metazoa > Arthropoda > Insecta > Diptera > Drosophilidae > Drosophila > Drosophila sordidula. The sequence goes on along the minus strand of JAWNPQ010000090.1, from coordinate 1,792,516 downwards.
CATCAATCGGCCGCTGCCCATGCAGGCGGTCGTCCAGCTGAACGCCCCGCCCAACACGCCCGTCTTCACGCTGCAGGCCCGCGACCCGGACACCGACCACAATATACACTACTTCATTGTGCGCGATCGCACGGGCGGCCGCTTCGAGGTGGACGAACGCTCCGGCGTGGTGCGCACGCGCGGCACGGATCTCTTCCAGCTGGACATGGAGTACGTGCTGTACGTCAAGGCCGAGGACCAGAACGGCAAGGTGGACGACCGCCGGTTCCAGAGCACGCCCGAGGAGCGCCTCTCGATCGTCGGCGGCAAGCGGGCGCCCCAGTTCTATATGCCCGGCTACGAGGCCGAGATACCCGAGAATCAGAAGAAGGACTCCGAGTAAGTGGGCGGCATAAAATTAGGCACCGTGAGAAAAACGAGGTCAATCGTTAATTTAAAAGAAATACAAAAAAAATATATATGTATATAAATTGAAGTAGATACTGGCTTAGATTGAGTTTATCATTTCAGTTCTGGAAGTTAGGAATTTGGCAATTAAAAAGCAGTCAATAATTCAGCACTAACTGTATTTTGTTAACGTTTATGCTTATGCAGTACAAATTTTCTTTCAGTTTTCTTATTGATTTAGAAATTCTGCGCATTCAAAAAACACTCTTAAAATAGAAAATTTAGTTTTGAGTTAAGAAATTTTAACCCTAACTAGATTTCGTAAATGTTTATGCCCATATTTCATATTCAGTAAATACATTTTTGAATGAGCTTTGTATTTAAGAAACACTCTTAAAATAGCAAATTAATTTTTGAACTAAGAAATTTCACCTTTACTTTTTTTTATATTTTTTTTTTAAATTTTGTGCTTATTTTTGATACTTAGATACTTTCTTAGTATGAATTTTGTATTGGTATTTGTATTTTCGGGTAAAGTAATTTCGGGCTTTGTTTTCGCTGAGTGTATGCAAATGCAAGCTGGGGCTGCCAATAAAAGTTATGCGAATTAGAGCATGACAATGTGCGTCCAGAGCTGGCTCATTGAAATTCCAATGGCAGGAAAACAACTGTCAAAAGGCAGTCGAGCGAGTGACGGCGAGGCAGACCGACAGATGGCAACCCTGGCTCTCCATAATATATGCATGCATTTTACATATTATGCCACACGCCAGATCTGTCAGCTCCATACGCCCCGTGTGCTAATAACCCCCCCTCCCCCTCTTCGCCACGCTTCTTTCAGCATCATTTCGGTTAAGGCAAAGTCCTTTGCGGACCGGGAGATACGATATACGCTGAAGGCGCAGGGCCAGGGCGCCGGCACCTTTAACATTGGACCCTCGTCGGGCATTGTCAAGCTGGCCAAGGAGCTGGACTTCGAGGACCTGCGCCAGCCGCACGTCTACACGCTGATTGTGACGGCCACCGAGGACTCTGGCGGTTTCTCCACATCCGTTGAGGTAAGGTTGCCACACATTTACCAATTTCAATTCAATTTAAATACAAAAAAATATATTCCCTAACCCACAGCTGACCATACGCGTGACCGACGTGAACGACAATGCGCCCAAGTTCGAGCTGCCCGATTACCAGGCCCACAACGTGGACGAGGACATTCCGCTGGGCACCAGCATATTGCGCGTCAAGGCCATGGACGCCGATTCGGGCGCCAATGCCGAGATCGAGTATCTCGTCTCCGACGATCATTTCGCGGTCGACTCGAATGGTATTATTGTGAACAACAAGCAGCTGGACGCGGACAACAACAACGCCTACTACGAGTTCATAGTGACGGCCAAGGACAAGGGCGAGCCGGCCAAATCGGGCGCGGCGACCGTGCGCGTCTACACCAAGAACAAGAACGACGAGGAGCCCAAGTTCTCGCAGCAGGTGTACACGCCCAACGTGGACGAGAACGCCGGGCCGAACACTTTGGTCACCACCGTGGTGGCCTCCGACAAGGACGGCGATAATGTGCGCTTCGGCTTCGTCGGCGGCGGCACCGCCTCCGGCCAGTTTGTCATCGAGGACATCACGGGCGTCATCCGGTTGCACAACAAGGCCATCTCGCTGGACCGCGACAAGTACGAGCTGAACGTGACCGCCATGGACGACGGCTCCTGCTGCGTCAACGGCGATCAGACCATCCACACCTCCACCGCCGTCGTCGTTGTCTTCATCACCGACGTGAACGACAACAAGCCCGTGTTCAAGGACTGCGGCACCTACTATCCCAAGGTGGAGGAGGGGGCGCCCAACGGCAGTCCCGTCATCAAGGTCGTGGCCACCGACGAGGACAAGGGCGTCAACGGCCAGGTAAGCGGAGTCTGCCAGTGGGGGAAGGGAAAGCAAATACTCGATGGTTTCAGTTAATCGATAGTCGTCAATCGATAGTTGAAAAATTCAAGAAATTATCAAAGTTTTATATTAAATCAAGTCGCCTCTTAAAATTATCAGAGGTTTTTTTAATGTAAAATCATTTGTTATCGATACTATAAACGCTTAAACGATAGTCATCAGATATATTCAATCGATATTTTTGTAACTTATAAAGGCGATAATTTAAACAACATTGAGGTTATTGATCACTGTCAATCGATATTGTTGAAGTTGATTTGTTTAGCTAATAAAAGCTATAAATTGTATTAATTTTATATAAAATCGATATTATCGATAGTGTCTTAGATGACATTGAAGTCAAAAAAATTTTAATTATTTGATAATTTGATAGTTTCTTTTAATCTTGAATAGTTATATTGTTATCGATACCGATTTTAATAGTTTCAAACGATATTCACCACATATCGATACTGTCTTTTATACTTTTGTAGCTGCGTAAAGGCAAAAACTGTGTGAATATTGATTAAATCTAAAAAATAGAAACTCAATTTTTGCTACTTTGCCAAATACTATATAGGAGCATATTTCTTAGGCTTAATTTTCGATGTATCAAATAAGCGTATAGTAATATTATATAGTGCCTGAATCTTTAGACCATATTTCCATTTTGGGCAATTCATCATGTTATTACCATTTCATGAATATCTCGCATAGTTTTTTGTTTAAAAAAAACGGTCCCATTTGCATAGCTGCAATCATGTGCTCCCCCTTTTAATTATGGGCTTGTGATTTTTAGGCCAAGCGCCAGCACGTTTAGGCCAAATTGCATTAGACGCGCGCAAGTGCGATAGATTCCGTGTCGAGATTTGCGCCAAGTTCAGTGCACTTGCAGAGCGCAACAAAAGGGGGGAATTGGGGCGGGGGGGGGGCTCCCTTGCATGTCGTGACGAAGCTATAATCACAATTGTGTCAATCATTAAGCCATTTTGCATGTTCTTGTCGCCCGGCAGGTTAAATACTCGATTGTACAGCAACCGAACCAGAAGGGCACCAAATTCACCGTGGACGAGGAGACCGGCGAGGTGTCCACGAACAAGGTGTTCGATCGCGAGGGCGACGATGGTAAATTTGTCTCGGTAACGGTAAAGGCCACCGATCAGGGTGATCCCAGCCTGGAGGGCGTCTGCTCGTTTACGGTCGAGATAACCGATGTGAACGATAATCCGCCGCTCTTCGATCGTCAGGTGAGCCTACGGCTGATTCCTCAGTTAGCCAGTCAATATATATATATATATTTCGATTCTGCAGAAATATGTGGAGAACGTTAAACAGGATGCGAGTATCGGCACCAACATTCTGCGCGTCTCGGCCTCCGATGAGGATGCGGACAACAATGGCGCCATTGTCTACAGTCTGAGTGCGCCCTTCAATCCCAACGATCTGGAGTATTTCGATATACAGGCCGAGTCGGGTTGGATAGTGCTCAAAAAGCCGCTTGACGTAAGTGTTTGATTTCCGACTTAAGTCTCATTCTCGTCTTTCGTATGCGTTAACAACTTTTTAAGTTTGCGAACCCAACTAACCAAGTTTTATGATTTCACTTACAAGTCAAAAAGAATTTACCGAAACAAAAAGAAATTCGAAAAAAAAAACTTTTTCGTTTCCTTTACTAACAATTCAAAAACTGAGCGCTTAGCGCTGTCAGAGTTTCAAAAGTGTCAGATTTCGTGGCTTTTGTGCAAAAACAAAGTAGCAGAAATTTAAGTATTCAGTTCTCATTATTATTTCCACTGCACCTTTCGTTTGTTTAAGAGACTTTGTGCAAAGCCCCTCCAACAATAACAAAAAAAACTACAACTTTTAGGGCGCTATCAATTGCCTATATTTTTCCTTTTTGATAGCCAAACGAATTCGATGTGAAAAGCAGTGCAAGTTTTTTTTGCCACATTCGAAAAGAAAAAAAGAGAAACATACAAACTACATTTAAGAAATGCCATATATATATATATATATATATATATATACCATATATGCGCTTTATATTCTACTTTTAGTTAGTTTTCTATTGTTTGTACCTTTTTTCCTTTTTTTGTTTAGTTTATAGTGCGAAATTGGCCATAAAAGAAAACTTTAATATAAGCAAAATGCCAAGCGAATTGATTTTTAACATTTTTTGAAACAAATCAACAAAAACACAAAAACAAAAAAAGAAGGTACTCTAAGGGTAACTCTGGGTATATTTAGGTTGGAAACTGGAAAAAAGCTTTTAACTGCCAGCTGCTGCTTTTATTTTTGTGGTGTTAGGTTCCTAGGCTTAAGCAACTGTACAAAATGAAAACACGAGAAAAACTATATACAGGTTTTATCGAACAGCCCCTATAAAACGATCACGCCTATTTTTGAGCATCGTTGTGCAATTTTTGATGGCTAAAACGAATTGAAGAGAACAAAATCATAAAACTACTGAATTTACTTCTTTTTTTTTTTTTTGATAAATGTAGCCTGATTTTGTATGCCAATTTTTTTCATTTTTTTGCTTACCCGAAAAATCCCAACAACCACACAAACCCCCTTTAAAAATGAATACAAACAAAAACCAATTAGCAAAAAGATTTTTGTCGAGACTATGCGAATTTTTGAACGTCTCTTGCTGCCAGCTGCAAAATAAATAAACATTTTTTGGAATTTAGCTAACAATTTTTCATAGAATATAAAACAAAATCAAATTTTGTTGTGCGCATTTTTGCATGCTCATGGAAAATGCGAGCCAATGCTTATATATATATATGTAGTTTTTGTTTTGTTTTGTAATGTATCCAAATACAGAACTATATAGTTGTAGGCGACGTTACTTAAACATATAATTTAACTGCACCTCTTACAATATATGATTTATCTGATTTCAATTAATGTGCGAGTTCAGCTAATTGAGGCGAGTTAATATTTCTGTTTCTTTTTAATTTCCTATTTATATATTTACATACGAAATGGTGTTATCGAAACTGTTGTCGACAATTTAGGGTTGTTATCCTGTAAGTAATCGAACTACATATAAATACGAAGTGTTTGTTTTAATTTGCTGTTATACTGTGCTAACCCGGCAAAATAAAAACTCGATTCGCAATTCGCTCACCAAATTGTAAGCTAACCTCAAAAATGAAAACATAACTAACACAGATACTGAGTACTTCATGTTGTATATAATCATAATGTATCTGGTTTTAGCTCAACGATCCAAGATTTCTTCAGCATCAATTTTCCAATACACTTCCATCATATTCTAGTTAGGTTCTCTCAACCAGAGCAAGAGATAGTCTCGTCAAAATATAGAAAATCAAAATTTCAAATATAATCCCATACCGACTAAACTCTTAATATATGTTTATCTTAAAGCTCCCTAACAAGGCCCGCGTTTACTGTAAAACAATTCCTGCTTATCCCATAACAAGTTCCCTAAAAGCTTTAATTATGATACTCCCAAAAATTATACCTTTTTTTTCTGAATATTTCTAATTTTCATTTGACTTATGTTTCATATATATTTGTAATAAAAAATCGAATTTAAAACGTAATGTTAACCTGTTAACGACAACAACGATGCCATTGAAATACGTAATCGTAACGTAACAAACACACAACGTTAACCCAATACACGAACCAAATACGACCAATACTAACATGAGACGCGTTTAACATTTCGGCTAACATTGTGCCTAACATTTGGCTGTTAACTGCATTTCACACACTCAATCAATGAACCAAATCAATCAAATCGATCAATCAACAGCGCGATCGCTATCGCCTACGCGTACGCGCCTCAGATCGCGGGGAGCCGCCCTCATATGCCGACGTAGATGTTGAGTTAGATGTCGTCGACCGCAATAATAAGCCGCCCATTTGGGATAAGAGCATTTATGGGCCGATCCATATACGCGAGAATGTCACTGTGGGTACGGTTGTAACATCGGTTAAGGCAAGGTTTGTATAGCCAAAAACACTACACACACTACACTACCGATAACCCATTTATATATATAAGTTAATGAAGCGAGTTCCTAACAACAGAACAAAGCCTAACCGCTGTGAGCTTAACATAGTTAGATTTTTTCTACAAAATGTAACTGCATTTTAGCTAACATAGGCTTAAGCTTCCGAGTTTTAGTTTCTTTCAACGAGTTTGCTAACGTTTTTTGAGTGCAATTTCATGTAAAACTTCAGCGTTGAACTGTGTCTTTGCTAAATTTACCCAACACACGCAGTGTACTCGCTTAACGAAACTAAACTCACTTAACGAAACATAGCTGTAAGCTTTACAGTAGGAATATTTTTTAACATACGGTCTCTTTCTGTTACTGTCTCTTGTCTAACGTACGATACAAATTTTTGTAATTTATCGTAAAAGCTCAACGTTTTTTTCAACCATCAACAAAGTCAAAGAAATAATTCACCGCATATTTGAAATGATGTTAAAAAAAGTTCAGAAGGAAAAAAAAAATTTAAATGCTGTTGTTGGTGTTTGTTTTGAGCAAACGTTTTTTTTAAATAAATATACCCGTCTTTTAAACGACGGTTGTCGGGTATTTTTGCATTTTGCTGCAACTCTCACCCAACCCTGCTACACAAATACCCATTGGATATGCTTACCCAATACTCTGACTTCTTTCCCCCTCTCAGTAAACAAACCCACACATGGTAAAATGCTTGAAATAACTGTGAAGTTCGTAACCACAAAATTTGGTGTTGGTTTTAATTGGGAAAAACGAGAAAACTAATTAAAAATGTATTTTAAACAAGGTTGCAGTTTAGTTTAAGCTCTAGGAAACAACAAGGTAAATACTCAAAATAACTGAAACAATATATATATATATATTCACAAAGTGTTCAAAAATGTTAAAAAACAATAGTCGAAAAACAAAACCAAACAAAGTCAAAAAGTATGCTATGAAAATTAAACTACTCGAAATGCACAAAGCCCTTTTTTCAGTTTAATTTGATTATAAATTTAGTTTCTATCATATATGACTATACAAAATAATAATATTTATATATTTGTATTTATGCTCAACCGAATTATTTATAATATGTATGCGATTTTCAGTTACTGTCCAGAACAGCAACAAACTATATATATTTGATTATTTTTTTACATTTTGAAGGCTAGGGTCGAGACTTGATTTGAAAGAGAAGAAATTTACTAAATATATAAAAATAATTTGCACTGCGAGAAAAAACAAAAACCTTTTGAAAAGGCAATAAATATGAAGAAACCCTTACAGTTTCTCAAACTTTGATTTTTAATTTTAAGTGCTGTTTCTACATCCAAACAAAAAAAAAAAAACAAAAAAAATGGTGTTGGTTCCGTGTTTAAAGTTTTGATTTTTCCACAAACGTTTTGCCTTCTTTTGTTTTCCAACAACTAAAAACTGTTTTTTAAAACTATATAAATTGTTTTGTATTTTGCCTTTTTTCCTAAACATTATCGACGTGTCTGTGTTTTTTCCAACGCTCGCTTGATTTTGAAACGTGATTGTATTTTTGAAAAAAAAAAACCAACAACTATCGTAATGCATAAAAAACCAAAAACAAACAAATTGAATATGTATTCAAAATACAGCGCGAGACATACAAATTAGAGGCGATGGCCCAAGACAAGGGCTATCCGCCATTATCGCGTACGGTCGAAGTACAGATCGATGTGGTCGATCGTGCCAACAATCCGCCCGTTTGGGACCATACCGTTTATGGGCCGATCTATGTCAAGGAAAATATGCCCGTTGGCGGCAAAGTCGTCTCGATCAAAGCCAGGTCTGTTAGTGCAACGTTTTACAAAACAAACAAAAAAAAAAACTCACTATACGAAAAAAAAAAAAATGCCATACCATTTTGCTTAGTTCCTTTGGATTAGCTAAATTTATATTTACCTTATACTTTTTTCTAGGTGTTCAGTTTCAGTTCATGTAATCAAACCCAAGCTAAACTCATTTTCATTATCGTTTTTCCGGTTTTTGGTGTCATTTCGTAGCTATCATATTGTAATATTTATGTTTTTTGTGTGCTCTGAATGTTGTCTTTAGATGTTTAATATAATATCTCGTAGGTATATCCCTAGCGTTTTATGTCCCATAACTCCTGAGAGTGAGCTAATAAAATGTATACTGATCATTTCCATCATTTTCAGTTTTATTCGCGCACTCTCACAGACCTATAGCTTCCTTTGCTCCCCATCATTGCACATCCACATACTATATATGCTGCACCTGAACCACAAGCACCCGTAAAACACATTTCATGGTCTTAGAAACCCGCACAAATCACACAAACTGCACAATTCTTAATTTTATTTTGTATAGACTGAGTACCACCAAGTTAAACCTCATCAAAAGCTGTAAATAAAGTACAATTTTATTGTAAATTATTCAATTAATACAAACATAATAAGCTTTGGGGTAAACAAGCGAAACATGCATTAGAATAACATTTGTACAATTTTGGCGCCCAACGTGGGTTTAAACATTTAGAACATTTGATTCGACTCCTGCTCGTTGTTGTTGACCTTAACTGATAAACCCCCAGCTGTAATTTAAATTGCACGTAGATTTGTGCAAAGTATATCAAGTATTCAGTGTTTATTCGCATTTTGGCGCCCAACGTGGTCCCCTTGGCGACCTTCGCTGATGAGTCGCCGGCTGCAATTTAAATTACCTGCCAGAGAACCACTTTGACCCTTGCCCAGTACTTTTCATATTCAGCAATGATCATAGACTTGAGAGATGGGGGTCAAAATGTGTAAAGTTTGTATAAATAAAGTTTTGTTTTTTATAATTGCAATTAAAAACTTGAAGTAGCGCACTTAAATGACTTTCGGCTTGCAGTACGCTGTCCCGCTCTCTCTATGTTTCTCCCTCTCCCTCTCTGAGGAGCGGCATTAACATAACGAATAGAGTTTTATCTTCGTGGCAAGGCAACCACATGGCACTGACGTTTTAATTATGCGTCAGCTTGCGCCCAGTGGCAGTCAGTATCTTTTGTTTTCTCCACTATTTTTTTCACGTACTTTCTCTTCTTCTTCTTCTTTTTTATTATCTCTTATTGTTAGCACTAAAAGCAATGCACTTTAAGCGTCTCTAAGCTACGTTTCTGCAGATATTGCACATACGCACCGTGGCCCAACGAGCACCAACCTGCACCAGCTGGCTAAAGTTAGTTTAGTGCTCTAAGTAAATTTCATTTCTATGCTAAGTATTTAGGAAATTGCCAACTATTAAACGTGCTTGGGTTACGTTAAGTTTACGTTTCTCGCGTTACCTGGTTGTACAATATTTTTATGTGCAACATTAATTGAAAAATATTTCTGGGTTTCAGTTTTATACGTTTTTGTTTGTTTCTTGTTTCTTTTATTTATTTTTCTACATTTTTTTTTTTGCTTTCTCCTTTTGCAATTATCTTGTCCCAGCACAAAATTGTCAACTTTTTATATTACTGTGTATGTGTATATATACTTTTAAAATATATATATGTGTGTGTGTGTGTGTGTGTGAGTTTGTATAGCCAAGATGCTATTAAGCAAGTGTGTGGAGGCGTCTGCCAGAGGAAACTGCGAGGCGGCGGCAGAATTTTCAAGTGCGCGTATCTCATAATAAATGTGTTTGTTGTCGTTGTTTACGGCTGTTGTTGTTGTTGCTGTTGCTGTTGCCGTTCTCGTTGTTGTCTTAGTGCGCTTAATGCGCGCACTGTCAAGTGTTTACCGAGTGTAACATGCATTTAAGCAGGCAGCAACAACAACAGCAACAATAATAGCCATAACTGCGATATGAGTTAAATAAAAACGAGGGTCACACTTAACGCCAGAATTTTACGGTACATTTTAGCCGCATAGAAGTAGTAGTTGAAAGCGTTATACTCATATATTGTTATACCCTGTTCACAAAGTATTCAAAAGGGGTGTCATAAACAACCCGGCTAAAGAAAGTACTAAGAATCGGATCACAAGCTAGATTTAACTTTGAACCCAAAAAAAAAAAAATCCAGTCCAACTTACAATCATTTCCGCACTTAAAATTATTATTTCCAAAAATATAAATTATATTAAAAAAAATTAAAACACTGTGAACAGGGTATCGTGCAGTCGGTTGCAGCCGAGTGCAATGTTTTTACTTGATTTTTATTAAGTTTACTTTGCCTTTGTCGTTTCTCTCAGTGTTTTAGCAATTAGCCATATATAGAACTATATAAAGGTAGCCATAGCATTTAGGCGCCAACTGCAAACCAAGAGGATAATATTTCGATTTAAATACCAAGTGCTCAGATAATGAAATTTAATAACTACACAAAATACACTGAACGAATTTTCACAACAAGTACACCAAACTAGTTTTGATTTTGCAATACAACCAACCAATACCAATTGATATATACAAATATATATATATATAAATACACACAGCAACACTCGCAGCCCAAAAAACAAAACATTTACCAACAATTTCGTGCAATCCACAAATTTTACCCCCAAAATAACCCCCCTCCCCGCCCTTCTGCCAAATACCCAATACACAACTTTTTGCAACCGATTTTTTTCTGGTACTTTAAGCCCACCTTGTCCCCACTTCTATTATATGCTCGTCCTTGGCAACAACAACATTTTTGGCGCTGTCTGACAGATTTTTTGCAATTGTTTTTTTTTTGGCAAAGTTTTCTTTTCTCGTTCTTCTGTCAGCTGCAAGTGTTGTCCAAGTGCAAATAAAATTTATTTTGTTTGTTTGCGCCTTTTGCCTAATTTGTTTTTCATTATCTGCGCCTCGCCCACTGTACACTGAGCAAACAAACATAGCCCCTGCCGCCAATCCACAATCCCCCCCCCCCCAGCTTCTAGCCCCCGCTAACCAGCATAAAACCCACTCCAACAACTTTTTGACACTCGAATGGCAATTAAATGTTTTGAAGCCATCTTTTTTTGCGCCTTCTTGTTTCCTTTTTTTTTTTGGTTCTTCTGTTGCGTTTCCGTTTTGAGCTGAGTTTTTCTTAGCTTTTCCTGTTGGTTCTTTTGGGTTTTATTTGCACGAAAGACGCTCACAAGAAAAAAAGGAAATTTTCCCATTTGAAGCGCATCAAATTTTTTTTGTTGTTTTTGGCGCACAGCAATCGAAAGTCTTGAAAATAAATTTTTGTTTTTCTTTTGTGCCATAAATCAAATTTTTGTATTTTGATGTGTCGCATGTGTGTGTAAGCGCGTGAATGTGCGTGTGAGTGTGTGTGTGTGTGTGAGTGTCACTAATATATCGTGCATCAACTTCAACTTCTTACTGTTAATTTGCGTGAGAGCATTTCAAGAATCTTAAGTATTCTCTTTGCTTTCACCGAACTTTTTGTTGATCATCCAACTAAATACTTTATAATTTGTTTTTTGAAAAGTTCAAAGTACTTCAACATGTTTGTAGCATAACATCATCATTTCTAAACTTAACCATCATGTAGTCAAACTCTATCAACACTAACAAATCTCTGTGTCTAAATGAAATACGCTTTCAATGCCAATTACTCACATATCACAATTTATTTCCACAACTTTGCCGCCAACCGTCAACGTCTGCAGTTCGGGCATTGAGGGCAATCCGACGGTTTTCTATAGATTAATGCCTGGGTCAACGGCGCAGACGAACAAGTTTCATACGTTTTACCTGCAACAGAGACCGGACAATGGCGATACCTGGGCCGACATAAAGGTCAATCATCCGCTGGACTACGAGAGCATCAAGGAGTACAATTTAACCATACGTGTGGAGGTGAGTGTGATGGTTTCTTTTGCAGAGGGTATTTTGATTTTGTCAATAAACATGTAACGCTTCCTTATTAAATATATATTATAATATTATTGTATTGAATTAAAAGTAACATTATATTATTTATATTTTTTAATGGCGTTCAGAAAGGGTATTTAATCTTCACCATCGCAAAGCAACCCCTTCAATATTTCAATTTCAAGTTGTAAACTGTTTGCTTAAAGAAAAAAAATGAATGAGACGAAATACCAGAAAATCGAAAACACGAAAGCCCAAAAAGTTGCTCAAGTTTTCAAGTTGTGCTGCGCTCAATTAAGCGCGCAGCTTGAGTTGGCCATGTATTTGACTTTTGTATTTGAAAATGACTTCAAAATACGTTTGTAATTATTTTATTTGAAAAGTTTTAATTACTTGCGCGAGTTTTCCCTTCCATTTTCCATTCTCTCCTCCCCCCGCGTCAGATCCAGCCACGCAGCACGCAAATGCAGCGCAATTTGACTATAAAACCGAGTTTAGCTCGGTTTTTAGCTCTGGCATGTGGCTGTTGAGCAACTGATTGACTGACTGTCAGCTCGCTGTGTTTCTCAATTGAAATTCAATCAGTGCCAAGTTTTCAGCTGTCCCTGTCTATCGTCCTAATGCAGCTCATTAGTGCGGCCATTCAGCTGTGCTGGAATTATTGACAAATTGTTTCAGCTGCTCAATAAATTAAACATGACCAGTCTGCCACTGCAACAAATGCCACAAATGATGCGCCCGCTGCTCCCAAAGGCCACACAAACACACAGCATTAGCTGTCTGTGTGTGTGTGTGCTATTAAAATTCAATTGCATTCGCATTTAATGCAGTTAATTAAATATCCCTCGACGTGGAATTAGTTTTATTTCTTTTTTTGCATATGACACTCACTGAGAGATCTCACGTTTGTTTTTGTCGCAGTCAACGAAATTTTGAAATTAATTTTTAAAATAGTTTGCGGTTACGGCTCTTACGTGGCCTCACATAAACAAATTCTTAATTTATTTCAAATTTTAATTGTAAAATTTGTAAAGTTGTCCATAAAATGTTTTGCGGTTAACTGCAAATGTTTGCCGTGGCTTTAAAAAGCATTTGCAATATTTACAATGTTTTCGAACTAAGCAATTATAGGAAATTTTATCATCATTTTATTTAAACTTTAAACGGTTTAGTGTAAGTAATATGTATATGTTAATGAACATAAAGTAATAACAAGCAGACACTGTTAATGCTAATATGTACATTAACATTAACATTAACAGAAGTTCATTTCTTTTATTTAATTTCCTATTCTTTGCTAACTTTACTTAAAAAATATTTTATTTGTCAATACAACAAATTTCAATATATCAATTAGCCGGTGAGATAACAGTTTAATATTATCATATTAAATATTAATATATTTAATATATTAACCGAACCTTTCAATTAACAGAAAAAACAAAATAATTCTAGAATATTATAATATAATATCCAATGCAGCTGCAATAAATTAAAGTATTAGTCTACATGAGTTACCTGACTAGGCACCGTATTTTCATTATTTATATTATTTAAGTTCAAAACCCCATCGCTCAATTGGTATTTGAGGCACTTGTGTAAATTTATGCAAGTCCCTCACAAATAGTTCGATTGCCTAATCAAACTTTGTCACAGTTTGCTGCTGGCTGCAGACTCTAATTAACTAGCAAACTAGCAAATTCATATTTACCCAAAAACAAGATGGCTAAAATAAATAATTCATTTGGCAATCTCTCAGCCTCCCACTCTGGCGCTCTTGCCAACATCACCCTGTAAATGAGCTTCATGTGCTGTCAAATTCAATGTAAACACTTGTTTTATATATGGACATATCATATGCATTGATTAATGCACAAAATACAGGCAAATAAACATAAGTAGGGGCACAAAATACGTTTTAACCAGGGTTGCCACCTGTGGTTAAACGACAAACACAATGAAAGCTGTTGGGATAACTCGGTAATTGAATTCATGCCGAGAAAAGGCTAATAAATTGATTGCATTTACTCAATTATCAATATGAGGGCAAAGTTGCACGATTTAAAGCATGCCCCATTTAAAACACATAAAAAGCAAATTTAATGAAAAAAATTAAATGTCAAAGCAACAATAAAAAAGTCCCATTACATATGTTGACCGATGCCGGGCGTCAGAATTTTTATTTTTTGCATTTTTATATGCATATTTTTTTTGTCCCGTCACAATAAACATTGCTTGCCCGTCAAATATGCGACGCATCTTTTTTTTTTAAAAACAATTTGTGTAATTATTTCATTTGCAGTTTAATGAAATATTTATATTTTATTAACATGCAAGGAAAATGCTCACACATATTTGTGCTAATTAAAAAGCTGACAAGTTAAAATTCAAATTAAATTCTTAAATATTTTCCACATCAGTCAATTTTGTTCAATTTTTTTTGTTTGATTTTACAGAACAACGGCGCCCAGCAATTGGCATCGGAAGCGACCGTTTACATAATGCTCGAGGATGTTAATGACGAAATACCGTTATTCACCGAACGCGAACAGGAAACGGTGCTGGAGGGCGAACCGATTGGCACCAAAGTGACGCAAGTGAATGCCATTGACAAGGATGGCACATTCCCAAATAATCAGGTGAGCAACGTCGAGCGCGAATAAATTGAGTGAAGGCCCCATTTTAGCCAGCCCCACACACACACACACACACACACACACACACACACACGTTGATAAGCGGGTAGCGGAAATGCCAGGCGATTGTTGGCAAATGAATGACTGTGTGAAGCATGAAGCATGCAACAAAAAAAGCGACACAAAGAACAGGTTGCCAGCTGTGCAGGTTGCAGGGGGTGCACAAAAGTTTAAAGCTTTATTCGGTTAATGTGCTAGAAACCGCTTCAATTTTCAGCGCGCAATGTTGTAATATAAAAAAGTTACAATTTTTGATCAAATTTAGCTTAAGTAATTTAATAGACTTTAATTAAAGTTGATTAAAAATGGCAATTGATTTAATTTCGATATAATTCATTATATTAATGGACATCAACCATGTATTATTTAGGAACTAAAAGAATTCTTTAAAACTAACTGCATTTAGAGGTTTGCCACTTGAACAATAATTAAGACTAGATTACTTTTCAGTTTTTAAGCCAAGTTAAGCTTACTGCCGCTTGCTTACCTTGAATATTATTATCTATTTACCAGAAGTGTTCGCACTTTAAGCTTCTTTACTATGCTCTTTTATAATTGTATTTTTTTTTGAAGCCGCCTTTGCTCATCTGGCAGCTGGGCTAATAAATGTCAAAGAGTTGTCACTTTTTATATTTTTTTTTTCTGCGCTGCAGTATTTTCACACACCCCTAAGTACGCTAAGCCCTTAGTGAAAGTTCAAAGCGTAGCAAAAAAAAATAAAAAATACACAGAAAACTAAGAAAAGCAAAAAAAAAAAAGGAATCGAAGGCAAAAAGCGAACCGTAGTCTGTGCCGTCCTTTATGCGTCTGACAGGCGGACCTTGAGGGCTGGACGCGAAGGGGACGCGACGCGGCGACGCGGCCTGAAGCCATACTGGCGATTATAATAATATGGCACTTGGCTGACTTGGTGAATGGTAATGGGTAGCTGGGTAGCTGGGCAACTGCTAACTGGCCCCGGCCATGTTGGCCATTCTCTTGGCCACATTTCGTGTCCTGCAGCCAAGTAATTTGCATGTACGCGCAAAATGTCCGCACTAATTAGCGTTTTTCATTTATAGCCGCAACTATACAGACGCGACAAATTCGGTGTATCTGATTATAATTATCATTAACAACATCATCTTCATCATGATTTGAGCTACGCTTTAATGTCTTTAAATACTGCACAGTTTGCGCTCGATTCAAATTGTCGGCAATTTCCTCTTTGAACTCGACATGTTTTAATTAACTTCCTGACAATTTTTGATTTGTCAACAACGTTTTATATATATATAGAAATTTTTTCTAACAACATGTATTGCATGTACTTGCAGGTCTACTACTACATCGTCGACTCGCCACGGAACGAGGGCAAAGAATTTTTTGAAATTAATTTGCAAAGCGGCGAAATCTTCACCAAAACCGTATTCGACAGAGAGAAGAAGGGCGCCTACGCCCTCGAGGTGGAGGCTCGCGACGGCGCGCCCTCTGCGCGACCCAACAGCAACGGACCCAATTCAGGTAAGCAGCTGCCCCACGGCCCATTGAATGGGCAACCCTCTGCTGTGGCACTGGGTCCCCATTTATCGCTAAAAATTTCATTTATGCTTTTATGTAAATTCTCGGGAAAACGCGAAAGAAACGTTTGCTTAGCGAAAATAAATACTTTTGCGTTATAAGCTGTTAATAGAAATGTTGTACACGTAATTTTATTGCCACTGTATGAATAGTCATCCTAGCTCACCTTTCTCTTTAAATATCTTTAATATAATTGAAAATAGTAATGTATATATAGGAATTACTTAAAAATAAAATATATTCAGTCTAAAAATGTACTTCGATTTCAATTAATTTATGTTGATCCAAATATTTTGCAGAAATGTGAGCTATGATAATCAACTCATTCAATTGGAAATTGTGTCAAATTCTAATTCTAAAATTCAAATTATTTAAATATTTATCGTGATTGCTAAAAGGAAATCATGAGCTCATTAAAATTAATCAAAATTTGAAAATTGCAAAAAGTCAATTCAAGTTAGCATAAAATATATTTACGTATTTATGCACACATATTTTATTTATACAGTCTTTAATATAAAACCGATAGCCTTCAACCAGCTGCTGTTGCTGCTAAACATTTCGCTTGTCAACAGAAATTGGCAATAGGTTTTTTTCTCTACTATTTGGTTATTTGCATTGCAGCGCAACTTGTTTGCAGCAGCTCAAATCGAATATCTACGATAAATATTGACCACGTGGGCGAACCCAAATAGGTCACCGTCTGTGTGCCGGTGCGTGTGTGTGTAGCTGTGTGTATTTAGGCAAGTGCATTTTGGCTTTTATTTGACACACTCCCTAGCTGCCGCCGACAAATAAAAGTGCGTTAAACGAAAACATTTTCAGACCAAAATCACCACCAGCAGCCACAAAATGCGTCATATTAGAAATTTTTCAAACAATACTTAATGGGTTTCGATCAGTGTTGGAAAGCGAGCAATACTAGAAAAGCGGTGTTTCTACATATATATAAAATAAAATCAGGATTGAAAAAATGTTATTTCAAATTTAACATTGAGCCTTTTGTGTTCGTGTACTTCTTGTATTTTATAGCCCCTGTAACTGTCGTGTTTCCTAGCTATTTCTAATTTCGGGCTAGAACTTAAAAAGAATAAAAGCATCTAAAATCCATTTACTGTGACAAGTGTTTGCTCATAAAATTGAGCGCTAAAAATAAACAATTAGGCACTGCCACATTTGCCACCCACAGCCACAGGCAAACAACAGTTTGGTCCTATTTCATTTAGGTTTACAGATTTTTTGGGCTCGTATTGTTGTGCGTGGTATTTGCTGTTCATTAAAAATTTGCCCCTGAAATGGCAATCAATTTTGTGTGTGCGTTGCATCTGAGTTTTGTATATTTTTCGTTTTCGTTTTATTTTGTTATTTTCTATACATTAAGTTTTGTTCTGTGTTGTTTTCTGATTACACTCTGTTCGGAAATTAAAAATAAGTATATTGGTTTGTTTTTCGACTCCAATGAAGCCCGACTAAAATGGAGTGTGAAGTTTTATAACTAGAATAGCACTGTGTAGATTTCTGATAAACAAAATCAATATTCAAAAGAAATAAAAGTAATTTTGCTGCACTGTAAACAGAGTATGTTGCAGTCGATTACGCCCGCCTGCAACGCTCTTAGTTGTTTATATTTTTTTTATGTCCTTGCCAAGTGCTTTTCGATTGTTTAATATGTCGCTGAGCCGAACGTAAGCGCTGGCTAAATGGAACCAAAAGCGGGAACGAAAACGAGTAGAAAAAGTCGTAGCATACTTTTCCGCGCGCCGCATTGAAAATGATGCGCAATCAACACGCGCCAGAAGCCGGCAACGAGAAAAGTCGCACGGGCTTTTGGCCATGAAAACGAACACGAAAATTAAAAAGTTTTTCTGTTTGTTTGCCTCGCTCTTGCGGGGCACCGAAGGGTAGGGGGAGGTTTGCAGAGGGTGCATGTAAATTACAACAGTTGCGGGACTAACCGGAGCTTACAAATATTGATACATATTCGCTTAAAAGCAACAAAAAGTTGTGCATTGTGTGTGTGTGCAGGCTGCGTGCAGCTGGAGAGGGGGAAGGCGTGGGGAGAGGGGGGGTGGGGTGTGGCAACAGCTTGCGGTCTGCCAATTTTGCAGCAACAGGAATGAAAGCACGTAATACGTTGCCTTTTGTTCATAAGCAAGCCATAAACAATTGTTAAATGTACATGCCTTGAAAATGTTTGCATGTTTCGAGAGTTTCGAGATGTAGATTATGTAAATATATGAGAAAGCATTTTATCTTTTCTAATTACCAGAAATTTTGATAACGAAAATAAATACATAAATATAGAGAAAATCGAAATAGGGGAGTTTGAACATAAGAAAGGTTTTCCCAATGGACTTTGACATTTTGTGCGATATTATTGAGCATGTAATAAACCACCATTTAAGATTTACTACTCATTTAAATTTCAAGAATATTTCGATACATTCATACATTTTATTCGGGTTTTAATATGTTAATAAGACAGCATATAATTAATTTTCAAAATATATAAAGCATAATAAAGCGAAGAAAAAATTCCAAAAAGTAAACAAATTTTAAGTCATTTAAAAATAAAATATATATATATATATTTTTTTTTTTATTATATATTTTTGTATTTATTTAAACAAGTTTTCTGCTACCTTAGTGGCAACTTAATCTAGTTTTACATTTAGGGGAAAGAACGATTGATCACAGGTGATACTTATATAAGAATTATGTTATATATATGGGCAAATGTATATTATTTACAAAATTTACAAGGAGAATGTTAAGAAATGAAATATAAAATCAATAAAGTAGTCAACTTAATTAGCAACGTAAAAACTTTACAACTTTATATAATTAAAATACTTTTAGCTTCAATTCAATTATTTTTTTTATTTTAAATTTAATTCAATAATTGACTTTCAATTAATTTAATTTAATTTACTTAGTAAATTTCCAATTTACTGCGTTTCGTTTA
The DNA here is from genome assembly GCA_035047465.1 of Drosophila sordidula. Classification (NCBI taxonomy): domain Eukaryota; kingdom Metazoa; phylum Arthropoda; class Insecta; order Diptera; family Drosophilidae; genus Drosophila; species Drosophila sordidula. The sequence goes on along the minus strand of JAWNPQ010000090.1, from coordinate 1,773,173 downwards.
ACCTGACTTTAACCACATGGAAGTTTGTTGGTATTTTATTGTTGATTTTTCCTGTTTGTTGCTACTCGTTTTTTATACTCTCTATATATATTCCGTTTTCTGTGTTTTCCTTTTATTTCTTGTATTTGTTGTATATTTGCAGTGCTTTGACAGCATTTGTAAGCTATTTCATTTTGCAGCTCTTTTTTAGCTGAGTCCTGATTGTGTCCTTGCTGCAGGTCTTCCCTATGCATCCTGTGATTGCATTTGCTCGCAATGCGACTTTGTTTGCCATTGTTATTGTCTGGCTTTGAGCTGCGGCAAGCAAAGCATTTTACAACAGGTATCGAATTTTGGTTTCATTTCGATACCTTCTACATGCGTATGTATATGGTCTGTGTTTATTTTGCTGTTTGCCAACTCCGATTCCCAATCGAAATCAAAGGTCAAATTGTAGTCAAAATCATTTGCTTAAATAACAATAATACACAGAGTATATGTTTATGTCGAGCCCCTCTAGAAAATTCAGTTATTAGTGTCTTGTTTTGCTGATGGTATCTTGTCTACGTGCTCTTTTTTGTATTTTTATTTATGCATACTTTTAGGCTTAACGCACGTTCAACGTTTCACTCGCCTCGGTCTGGCCTTGGGCCACAACAACAATGAGGGGTAACAGAAATGACAAATGGTAGAAATTTCGAGTTTTTTAAGTTGAGGCGATTGTGTCGATTGTGTCTGCGTCTGGGTCTGGCAACCCTGAGGCGTACGGGCAGGCAATTCTTCAATTCTGATTCATTCACCTGTCAGCAAACACTGGGCGACCAGTAAAGAAACATTTGTACATATATAATAAATCATGCACAAATGTGAGGCTTCTGAAAATAAAAGAAATTTTATTATTTCGCCTGCGCTGCGAAAAAAAAAATTGTATATAGCATTGCAGTAAATGTTGAATTTAGAAAAGAAAAAGAAAGAAAAGGAAAAAACATTATTTCTTTGGCGTAATAAAAGTATCGTAAATATATTTAATATAGCATTCAAGCAAATGTGTTTAATCAAAGTTCGCAATTTTAAGAATAATTTTAAACTGCAGCGAAAATAGAATCCAACGTAGATGAATTAAAATTTTTTTGTTGCCAGCAAAATAATAATTAAAAAATCCATAAACTCTTTGTTAACAACTTATGAATTTGTATTTAAACACAGCAATTTAGATTAACTTAAAATAAAAGAAACTATACGCCAAAGCGTAAGTTTGTAGCACAGTGTAGTAGATGTTCATAAATACAGCAAGTGTACGAAAAATTGAGCCACTGCTAAATGCAAATGAGAAGCAACCTTTAGGTCTCGTTGCTAGCCATCAAAATTGCCACTCATAAAAATCGCATTAAATAAAATACGAACAAAAATTTGCATGACACACCCGACTGAAAATGCCCAACAGCAACAACGAGTGGTGGGTAAAACAATGCCCGTTGTTGCTGTTGTTACACACATCATAAATTTCATAGCAGAAAACGCACAAATATCTGAAATCAGCCCAAAACGAGACCCAGTCGAAGCCAAAGGGCAAAACCGAACGTCGAACTCTTTCGCATTTTGGCCAAGAAGTTATTAGCCATTGTTGTTGGTGCTTTAGCCTTTTTGGGTGGGCATAAAATGGGCGCATAGAGGAAGTTTCTCTAATTTCTGGGGCGGAAATAAGTGCTCGTAAAAAATGTTCATGCCCATAAAATGGCCAGACTAAACAGGCAGGCAGGACTAAAGCAATAACGTATACGCCGCGTTGTTTAGCAGCAGCAGCAACAAAACAAAAGCAATAACAAATTTTTGACGTGCCCTAAACGCTCTCTCATCTCATATTCGATATTCGATAATGTTTTCATGTGCTGCCAGCATTCAGTTTATTGCCACGCCCCGCTACAACTGCCCTTTGCCGAGTATTTGTGAATAGTTTTTGGCTGTTGGCTCGTTAAAAAGTCGCCACACTCTTCACTTTTAAATGCTTCCGATTGCGTTTGGCCTTGCCGCCACAAAAGGTCGTAAATTTTGTGTCATCAGTCGTTGGACTTTCACTGGTTATTTGCACGCGCTCTTTGAGGTCATTTGTCTGGCTTGAAGCGACGATGCATGGCCCAAACACTCCATCATTTATGATCGATGCCCGAATGAGTTGTGTGTGCCAATAAACACACCGATGCATACACATTGTTGTATTGTTGTTGTTGTATTGCAATTAAGTTTTGATTTTTGTACTATTCGATTTTTTAGATTTTACTTACATAATTGTAAATAATATATAAATTTTCTATTTTCTTTGCAGGTATGTTGAGCATCATTTCTAAATTAAATTTAAGAATTTTTGAGGTATGTTGGCAAAACTATTTTTACAATATTAAATTAATATAACGCAGTTTGTGTTATATATAGATAATCTCCCAGTTTAAAAGCTATCTTGATGTACTTAATATTCTGAAAACTCAACAATTAAAAGCTTTACTATGCTTCCAACATATAAGCAAATTATTATTCAAATGCTTGAATAATAAATAAATGTTCGTAGAAAATACATTTTGGCCAAGAGCTTCAGGTCGAAAGTTATGAAAAAAAAATCCCATGAGAATCAAGCATTTATCGGTGTAACAATAAACTTTAGGTAGCAACGACTTTTTGTTTGTTTTAAGTTCGTAACCTAAAGCGCTGCTAAATTTTGGCAACAAAATCGTGGCTGCCACAGCAAAAAGTCAGTTCAAATTTCACCCAACTAAAATCAAAATGAATTGCAATATATCTCGTCTGCCCCAAAGCAAATCGTAAATAAACCAAAAAGTTGAGCAGCTAAAAGTTTTCAACACTTGCCAAAGCTCCAAACTGAACGCCTTTAAAATTCATTTGACGCATAGAAAAATCTTGTAAAGTTTAATGAATATTTAAATAAGAATTTGAAACACAAATTTTTATTTGCGCCACAAAATTAGCTTTCCCTTAAGCCAAGTTAATGCAAACAAAGCTGAGCCGAAAAAAAAAAACAGAAGTTTGCCAAGCAAAAAAAGTAAATGAAATTAAGGCAAATGCTGGAACTGCACTTGTCACACTTTCTCTCTCTCTCTCTCGCTCTCTTTCGCACTCTGTTTGGCTTGTAATGAAAAAAGGCATTTCCGCATTGGCAACTTCATTTTCGCTCGCTTCCCTTTGGCTAGTGGCAAACAAGTCAACAAGTTGCGCCCCAAAGTGGCAGCTGCAGCTGCAACTGCACCAGCAGCTGCTGCAGCTGCATCAACTGTGGACATTGTCTTAAGCACTGTCAACGCACCAAAGGCGAATGCCGGCAGCCAAAAGAGCAAAGGACTCGGAGATTCGCCATATTGCCCAGGCTTTCGCTGGGGCGGGAGCAGGAGCCGGAGGTGGTTTAAAGTAAACGCAAATATGTACTTTTGACCATTAAACAAATGCTACAGGCACTTGGGCCCACTCTCTGTTTGTTTACCTTCCTTTCGGTTTGGGCACTTAATAAACAGCCTAGCAAAATATTTATAAGTCTGTTTTTATATACTACGCCAAATCCGTTTCAATCTTTTGCGTCTTTTACGTCTTTAAGCCAAGTTTAAAGCGAATATCTCGAGTCGAGAGTCTCCAGTCTCGAGGCGTCGATGGGCGCGTGTCTAGTGCAATAAATCTTGCAGATTATTTTAATTTCATGCAAACTATACGCGGCTCAGCGAGAGCGAGCGAAAAGCGTTGAGATGCCTGTCAACAACTTTTCCAACTTGAGTGCGTAGCGGCAGCAGCAGCAACAACAACAACCATAGTAACTGATAACAAAAAGTTGGCCAACAACAAAAGCGTAACACAGTCGCAGCGTCTTTTGAATTCCTTTCCGTCTCCGTCTCCAGCTACATCTTCGACTTTGTCTCCGCCAGACAATGGCAACATGCATCCAAAATAGTCATCGAAATGAGGTTAAAATCCACAGCCGACGCGAAACGAGCCGAACACGAAGTAAGCTCTGAGAGCGGCCAAAGAGTCCACAAAGAGAGCGAAGGAGCGACAGAGAGCGAATTCGAATTCTCTAGATGTAGGTGCAGGTGTGGGCTCTATGTTAAGTTTACAGCATAGTGGGGAAACGGCTTTTCGAGCACAGTTAACAGAGGCACTGAACATCTTTTTCGAACTTCAATCAATTTTAACAGAGCAAAATATTTTAAAAATAAGTTTATATGTAACTTATAAACTAAATCTATCAAGCTAATTCCCACTCTAATTTTAATGCGTCTGTTAATCTGTTAACATAACATACTTGAAATTCCCCTCTGTAAAGCTGTTGCTGTTATGCTTAACATTCTCCTTTTAAGCAAGTTCGAAAGTCATGGATGTTATGTTTGCATGCTGAGGAGAGGTTTACATTACTTGAATATTTGTAAATGTTACAAGTAGGAAAATTATGACAATTATTACTATAAATATGTTTTTCACATTAGGTTAGATATATGAAGTGTATTAAATTAACATTATAAACATGTTCCCCATCGATACAAAGCGCTGACAAAGCTTAACATACCTCGAATATATTCGTGTTTGCTTGTAAAACGTTTTCTCCTGTGTTAACATTACGTGCACTCAATATTTCGAGATTTCCCCGCACAAACAGCAAATTCGCCACTTGTGGATGCCAAGTTATGTGCTCTGCAAATGTTAACATTTCGGATATGATTTCTCCAGTCCCCTTTCGCATAAGTTCGATTATAGTGGATGTTATGTTAAAAGCATTTCCGTGTATTGACATAACATTAACATTACGTATACGTAAACCCCTCAAAAGATGTTAGCTTGTGGAATCTATTTGAACGCTCTGAATGTTGTTAGGGATTTTGCAGAATATCAACAGCTTGTTAACAGAGCCGGCTTTCTCGGGGTCTTTGAACTTTTTGGGCGTGTGAATGTTTCCCTCCCCCTTCTTCTTGCCCGTCACCTTGCTGGCTCTTTGTGCCATGCATTTTTGAGTGCACTGAATTGCTCTGCACTTGTTTTGTCCTGCCAAGCGTGCCTGACATGTGAGTGTGAGTGTGAGTGTGATTGCGACTGCGATTGTGAATGAAGCGCTGCACGAGACTTGCCACTTGCATTGTGACCTTGAGTAGTTGGCAATTGACTTTCGCTTTCGACAGCTTTAAAAGTTGTTCAAGTTCGTCCTGACTAATCGCATGTCCTTGCCGCTCGAGGGGGAAAACAAACACGGTTTGGAGAACCTTTCGCTTCTTTTGTGTTCTCAAAGGCCAAGCGAGTCCTTGACAACGGTCACACAAGCTGCGGTTGCAGAAACTAATGTGCCCCAGCAGAGCACGCCCACAAGCCAGACAAAAACTTGCAAGCAGCTCGCACACACTCACACACACACACACACACACACCTAATGCCCCTTGCAAGTCATTGTGGGCGCGTCTATTGAAAGCGAAGCCTGCTGCCACTTGACCATATTTATAGCCTGAACCCGAGCTCCAACAACAACAACTCGCGCACTTTTCAATAAACTGCTTAGTCGCCTGCAACAACAACAACAACCAGAACAACCACAACAACAACAACTGCCACTGGGATACGATATCTCGCATTGCGCGCCGTGATTTATAAGTGGGTCGAGCGGCTCTCGGGGAGTTGCTGCTGCTCGTGCTTTGCATCTTGTTGCTATCAAAGTGCATATAAATTACCGTTGCAGATGCCCCCTGCAAGCCAAACCCCCGCCCCCCCCTTCCTGCTCCCCTTCCCCGGCTGGCTGGCTTGCCCTGCGGTCATGTCTTCTATGGGAGCTGCTCATTTTGGCATAAATCGCAAAGTTGAAATGCGCTGCCTAAGCGTTTTCTGATTAACTGCAAGCACTGACACACACACACACACACACACACACACCTGTGGCGCCAGCCAGCTCAAAATTTAAGAGGCTGCCAAATAATGTCGTAAGCTTGTGTAGAATATTTTTGTTATTATCGTAAGCTGTAATATTTAATATTTAAGTAATAGATTTATATTAATATTCTTATTAAAAGCTACATACTACATGTTTAATGTGTTATATAGATGTAAAACCTTTTGCTAGATATCTGTTGATAGGTTTTTCAAGCATAAAAATATCAACAAAATGTTAACTACCTGACTGTTTGCATTCCTACACAAATGTTGTATCGTATACTGTCGAATATCGTAAGCTTTGGCGGCATTATTCCGTAACATGTGTTACACCTGTTATATTTATTGCTTACACATGTGTTATATATATAAGTGTGTAGACTATTTATATAGTAAATTCTCAAATTATAATTCTCTAAATATTTCTAACAAAACTTATATCGATATTGATCTCTCACGCATATCCCAAGTTATTTACACCTGTATACAACTTATTTACACATTCCTCCTCTTCTTCTCCTTTTGGCGAACCAATTATTTAAAGCTCATTAAATTGCGCTATGTTAAGTATTTGCGGCCAGGCAGTCAAGTGGCCAGAGTTGCCAAATTGCCGAGGTGAGGGAATTTTAATTAGACCTCAGGCCACACGCACACACACACAGAGAGAAAAAATTGCAGCAGGTGTAATTGTCGCACCTGCTTCGTGCGCAATTATGTCAACTATTTGTGTTGTTGTTGTTGTTGTTGGATATCATTAAGAGCCTGTCCTTTGCACTTTCACTCACTTCACCTTTCACTTTAACTTTGCCGACGCCTTTAAGCGCAAGTGACACGTGTCAAAAGTCAGCAGGTACAACAACAACAACAACAACAACAACAACAGCTAGCAATTGTCACGCCCACATGACGCTTTTAATTGTTTTTTGGCCCGTTCCGTTTGGCGTTGGCTGTCGAAACCGTTATACGCAACAGGGTGAGGCAATAAAACCAGTTCACTTTTCTCAAACAGTGTTGCCAAACGCAAGTTCGATAGATAAAAATACCACGCGATATTTTATAAATACATAAATAATATTATAGAAATAGAATATATTTAGTTTCCCTTCTCTCTTCTGGCCTTAACACAAGCAGAATGACATTAAGCAGGGTACAAAAAGTTCGATGCTGCTCGCTGGTCATTGTATTTTCGTTCTTTTTGCATTTCCTTTTGCCCTGGTTAAGATTAACGTCACCCACGCTTGCCACCTTTTGGCCAAATGATTAATGACAGCGATTTTGTGCTGATGCCCGCCCTCAAGTTCCCTTTTCCCACTCAATGAGTACACAGAACTTTTTGGCATATCCTTTGGCATTTGATGGAAATCTACTTGTTGGCGCCGGTTGTTGACGAGCATCATTATGAAGCTGCTAATGACAATCATGATGATGAAGCAAATGAAGATTACTTTGTTGGCCACTTGAGCAACGTTTTTTTTCTTTTTTTTTTTTTTGCATTTGCTGCAGCATTTACATAAATTAATCAGCGCGAAGAACTAGAACTGAACTGAACTGAACTGAACTGAACTGAACTGAACTAAGATGTGGTTGGAGGGGGAATAAAGTCATCATAAGTTCACAAAGCAACAGCCATGCATGGCGCCAAGCTTCCTTTGGCTGTCTAATGATTTCGCTCCTTTGAGAGAACAAGCGTGGAACAAAAAATCGTGAAAGCGGCTCATCAATTGTCAGGGTTGCCACAGCGTAGCGGGATGTGTAGTGAGTAGAGGAAGTGCGCCTGAATAGGCAGGTGAATGCAGAGCGAGAGCGAGAGAGGGAGATTGCCAGCCAAATTGAATAGTGAAATAGTCGGGCGGGGCCGTGGAATCAATGTCGATTGTCGGCATTTGTCGCGTGCAGCGACATCTGGCGTGCTGCATGCGAACTGATGCGACCAAAGTCATCCCGTCGGTTTGTTTGCGAATTTTTGTGTGCGGCGTTTGATTGAAAGGCGTTGCCACCCCGCAGCCCCAACAGCCGCCAGACCGAAACCCCAAAAACCGTTGCCATTTTGTTTGTGAATTGTTGTGACGACTGTTTTGCATTTTTGTAGCACGCGCAATTTTAGTTGGAACAACACAATCCATCAGTCAGTCAGTCACTCAGTCATTTAGTCCCTGAGTTAGTTCCTTTGTCAGTTGGCGCGCGTTGTTCACCATAATGTACTCGAGATTATTGCGCTGCGCTGCATTTGTGGAGCGCACAACACAAAATACACTCGCAAAAAAACATTGGCAATTTTCTACAGGGTCTAAATTCTCTAGTGGCTGAAAGGGAATTCGGATTTCAAAGAGTTTCCCTTAAGTTCCGCAAATTATAATCATCTCGAATAATCTAACATTTTTCTTAAATATGATAATTTTTATTCTGTGTTGCAAGAATTAACTTCATATTTAAAATAAATTTTATTTAATTATTTTTATTATTATTAGACATTTTTTTAATTGAATCAGTATTGTTCTCGTAGTTCAGTTAAAAATGTGCCAAAACTAAATTTAAAGAAGAAAACATTTGAACAAGTAATTTCTCTGAGTGCATCGCATGCGTGTAAGTAAAATTGATTGCCGTTGGCATTTGCCGGCATTCCGTGGAATGCGTGTAAAAATATTCGCTTGTTAATTTACTACAAATTTGGGTGTTTTATTTTGCTCTCTTAGTTTATTGCAAATATTTCGCAGACTACAAAAAATAGAAAAATTGCAGCTTTGCTTAAAACTCTGGCAACATTGCGATGGTTCATTTTTTATTTTTGGATAACGCTTGGCAACCCTAGCGTTTTGCACTTTATGCAAACAGCTGGCGTTTAGCTTGTGAATGATCTGTGGTGGGGACCTTAAGCTGGAAGTTATTCCCATCGTTGCAGACGATACGCTTAACCCCGGCGAGAACTGTTCCCAATTTATGCATTTTTCACCTTTAGGGCGTCTCCCGAGGAGCACGCACCAAGGCCCGGCGGCAACTCTGGCCTCCGCTTTTGGTGCGCTCAACCAATTCACGATTTATCGTGCGAACTGCAAGGCACGGCCCGAAACGGTTTTCGGCGCTGCTGAAGCCCTGGTCCAGGACCAGGACCAGGACACGTTCTCTGGACACACGGCGAGCTGCAGCCTTGCGATAAAGTTGACACTTTATGCCGCAGCAGCAACTGCCTGAAGAGGCATGCGGCGATATTGGGAAATACGACCAAGTTGCATATATGCCATAAAACCAGTTTGCATTTTTTGTCTGCCCAAAGAAGAGCTGAGTTTTTAAAGCTTGCACTTGGTGTCCAAAAAGTGGAAAAAGTGCGAAGGTGAAAAAAGTAAAAGAATTGTTACTTTCTTAGTAATATTTTATAAGCAAGTTGGTTTGCATGAAAAGGCTTTATATTGTATATAACTATAAATATATTATATTTTTGGCCCTGCTTAAAATATGAAGGCATTTCATATATAAACTGAGAAAGAATTAATAGAAAACAATGCAGAAAATTACACAAATTAATAGCTGCAGGGCATACAAGTTACGAATATTTCGGCGCATATTTAGTAGATTAATCCATTATCTTTACGGTAATATCTATTGTTATTTTCAATGCCACAATTAGTTTGTCTATTTTTGTCGTTTATTTGTGCAACAAATTGTTTTGTGCATTTCAATAGAAATTACTCAAGGCTTAGGCTGTTTGATGTCGATTTTCTATTTTGTAATATTTTATTTACCACAATCAAATTGTGAAAACATTGATTTCTATGCAGTGTTGTTTTATTTTTTGTTAATTTGGCTATCGTCACGAATATCATTTAAAAGAGCTTAGCGCAACGGCGCGTATACGTAACGTGTAAAAATGTATACGTATTGTATTGTATTGGTCTCTGTATACATATGTATATCGTTTGGCGGCTGACCCTATTTTTACCAGGCACACGTACATATATTTGAGTGCGTGCGTGTGTGTGTGCTATCATAAACTGCGCTTTGTATAGCATCAACAACAACAACAACAACAACAACAACAACAACAACAGCATAAAGTAACCGACTTAGCTGTGTAATTTAAATTGCCAACACGTGTGTTGCCCATTACTCCTGGAACCGCCCTCGTGAAGCGCTTCTCCTTTGTCCCGGAATCAACAGAGTTTTTCTCCAGCTTATTTAATTCCTTTTGAATACTTATTAAGTGTGCCCAACTCTAATTAAGCTCATTACCGTGCAGTCACGCCCACGCACATTCAGTAGGCAAAAGTGTTATTTAAATAATAATTACATTTTGGCCAATTTAGTTGTGTGGCAGATTTATAAATATGCTAGCAAATTCTGTTGTTTGTAGAACCTATAAACTTAACTGGCAACAGTTGACAAATATATTTATCAAAATATTTTTCAACTATTCATACTGTTCTCTGATTATTCATTCCAAGTGAGTTTGGTAACTAACTCAATTTGTTTGCTTCGAATGGTTCTATATAAGATTTTATACGCCATGGCAAAAATCCCATGTAAACGTAACAATTTAATTAAAAACTTTATGACAAGATGTCGCTGCTGTAACAAAAAAATGTCCAAAGGAAAACATTTTTTTTTATCCGCCTGTTTGCGAGTTGTTGTTGCTGTTGCCGTTGCTTTTATTTGGAAACAAGGAAAAATACTCGCAGCTTCAGAAAACTTCTGTGGCAGACAATTGTGGCTGGGAAAAACTTTGGGCATGTAACCAATAATAGCAAAATGAAAAGTTGTTGTTGCCGTTGAAGCTATGATATATTGTCATAAGCGTTGACGAAATGCAAATATAAAAATCACAATCTGGAAAATCATACAAACCAGAAACGAGAAAACACACGGACAAAATGGACGAGCACACACACACACGCACACACACACAGCTGCGTTTGACAGTAGAGAATCACATGAAAACAACATGTCGCTGACATGTTTAGAGATATGGAAAATACGGAGAGAGAGAGAGTGGGAGAGGGGGAGAATTCACTTGAGGCACTTGAAATGTTTTCCTTTCGTTTGGCATGCTAGCAAAATGTGCGAGCAGGCAAAAGTTTTCACATATTTTACTTACAATTAAATGCAATTGTTCGCTGACGAAGCAGGCAACATGAAAGCGCGGAAGACGACACCAAAGATGAAGGTCCTGACTCACCCTGTGACGCGGTAACAGTTGCTGAATGTACTCGGAGGAGGGGGGGGAGGTGCAAGGGGGGGCAATATTCGCGGCTATGTAATAATTTATGATTGTTGCCCGCGCACAGGGCGTAAATTATGAAAATCTACTTAAACTTGAGCCAAACTCCAACCGCACGCATTGGGCACAAAATAAAACAAGGCGGACAGAAAAAGTGAGAATTAAATTCGGGGTGGCAGCAAAATGGGATCTCGCTAACGAAGCAAAACAAAAGTCGTGGATTTTTAGCTCTTGTCTCTGTTATTGCTGTTGCTGTGTAGGCATTTTGTCTTATCTCTGCTCATATTTTATACCCTATTGCCAGGGGATACAACAACAACAACAGCCAAAAAAAAAAAAAAGAGACGTACACAATTATGATTTGTTTGTACAGCAATTGTGGCAGATAATGCTAATTTATATGTAGCTTTGATCTGAAACATCATGCCGCACGTAAATTACACGCTGCACAATGTTAGTTAACAGTAGACTTACAGCGATAATGTTAATGCCATTTTTTAATTATGTTGGCAGCTGCAAATTCATGTTAACTTAATATTTTAAAATAAGCCATTTCAAATTATGTTTTTGCTGAGTAACTCCGTGTAGTACATCCCCTACTTTCTTCCTTTTTATGCGAGTTAAATTCCCATTTGTCGCATTTGTTGCCTGGGCTCCATAATTCTCGTATCAAGACTTGATTCCAAGTCTCAACTTGACTTGCCATGCAAATTTTCTTTTGTGTGTCTTTTTTTGTTGGCACTTTTCGGTTTGTTTATTAAAAGGCATAAAATCCACACTGAGCAAACATAATTACAATTGCCTAACTTTGTCTCCTTACCTACGGGTTTTTTGTTGCCAATTTGTTAGGAAAATGTGCTTTTAATTGTGCGTAATTAACTCTAATGAATTTTAATTGTACTTTGGCCAACATCAACAAATTTGAACCAGAAACAATTGCGAAATGTGTATGAAATTGTTTATTTAGAGTTGTTGTTATTGTCGTTGTCATGTTTGCTGTTTGTCAGCAGCTGTCAAGCCTGCGGTCTTTGAGCAAGTTGCATTGATGTGTGTAATTATTAATTAATGCACAATGTCATCGACTTTTAATAGGGGCGCGGCTGCCAAATTAATTGCACACAACAACAATAACAACAACAACAACAACAACACTATCTAATTAAATGCAACAATTAAGCAATTTTCGGCTGTAATTGAGACATAATTAATTTAACAATTATGCAAAGTGCTGGCAGGCTTATAGTTGATGGCCTGCATGCATTACAAATTAATACGATTAGTTTCTACCTAAATGGAATTATGAAAAACTGCTATTCTATTTTAAGCTCTACTTAAATGCTTATCACATTCGAAAAAAAAGCCTAATAGCCGGGACATGCATCAATCTTCATCCAGAGCGTCGGAAAAACCTTGCATTCTAATGCACTTTTTTTCCACCATTTTCCCGCTAGTTGCCCAGTAAGTGAGCGCACAACAATTCAGGTCAAAAGATGCATAAAACTGTCGGCATAATTCAAAAGTTCCAAAGTAGCTGGCTACGATTTTTGGCAACTTCACAGCAGATGGGCCCTGGCCGGGCCAGGGGGAGGGGTGGGGGGGTGGGGGGTGGCAAAGTAGAAGTGCAATTACCAATTAGAAGTTTCAAGTTTTGTGTGTGCCACGGAAACAGTTTCATTGCAATTTCTGATTTATACGCAGCAGGGCCCAAGTACAAATGCGCGAAACGGTAGGGTAGTTAGAGGGGGTGGGGGTGGGGGGGTGGTTATTCAAATAAATCAAAAAAGCAAGGGCATAACAAGTTCTTCTTGTTTCGTGTCTGTTATAAATTTCAAGTATGCAATAATGGCGCAAAAAATAAAACATAATGAATGAAGGAATGAAATGGCAAGCAGACAAAAGAACTGGTAAATTAAAAAAAAAATAGATAGATAAACAAATTGCAATATTTCTATGAACATTCGCAACTTGATCAACGGCTAAAATACACTTAGAAGTAAATTAATATGAATTTCAATATCCTTTTATAATAGCGTAATAAATAATTATTTGAACTGACAATAATAAGCTTAGGATATTTTTTATTCCCAATTCCCATTCCACTTTCAACTATAACTGCTTTATTTTTAATATAATTTTTGCTGTCAACTCAAACGAATTTAGTTTTAAATTGTCCCTTGCCTTTCAACTAGATTATCAAACATTTAATATTCACACACACACACACACCCCGCCCCCGTGGCACTTACATGCCTTCCACAAGCACGTTATTATTAAGTAATTTTTTAAAAGTGCCCCTTCAGCTAGCTCCCCTCTCCCTCTCCCTCTTCCACTCTCTCTGTCTGTAACTCATTGCATTTTGCTACTTTGCGGTTTTAGACGACATGTCGCATTGTTGTCAACACAAATTTCCCTGCCACATGCAACAAGGCAGCAAAGGAAATCTGCTGCACCTCTCTCCCCCCTTTGCTGCCGCAGAAGCAGCTCAACGCATTTGACTTTTAATATGCTGGCAACCCAAAGCCGTCGTTACCTTAAGCCCCACCCACTTTGCCGCCCGCTGCTGCCCCATTGTTGTTGCATTAAAATTACATATTTTGCGTTGGGGCAGCTCTGACGTTGAGTGTTGCTTTGTTTGAAGTGCTACTTGCCCCCTTATACAACACCCCCCCCCCCCCAATCCCCCAATCCCCCCGCAAGCCACTCGCTTGCGAGCACTGCAAATTTATGATTCGCCTCTTGCCTCTCTTTTCGCCTTTGCTTCCCTCTCTTTCGCTCTTCAGTGCGCCTCCTTTGCTCAGTCCTTTTATTAAAGTTTGCACATTTTGTACTTCGCATGCTCCTCTTATGATTTTGTTGCTCTTTTTACCTCTTCTTCTTTCGCGCTTTCCTTCTTCTGCCCTGACAATTTTTCATATGCAACGAATTTGCATAAAAAATAACCGAAAAACGAAAGGAAAAAAGCCGAAAAATTGTTGCCTTGCTGTTTTTCTTTATCTGCGCTGCGTTGGGGGCGTCGAGGAGAGATGGGGGAGGTTCCGGTTCTGGTGGCAGTGTTTAACAGCGGATCTGTTGTTGTTTTACAGCTACGCCTTTGCCTCATAAAGATATGCATGCAAATTTTGTGCTAGTTTTTCTATATATATATTTATTTTAATTTTTTTGACGGCGCTTGCTGGCAACGCATGTGAGTGGCCATAATCATCAACACCCCCACTTTTCCCCCTCAATCCAGGCACTTTGCGCTCTTATCAGTCCCCAACTTATTAATCTTTAGCCCTTTTGATGGAAATTCAATTGGAAAGTTTGCTGAATGGATTTTTGTGTGTTAACAACACTTTTTGCTCCGATAAAGTTAATAAAGAGGCTTGTTCACACTGCCAATTTGTTGGCAGTGTTGTAAAAGGCAAACAACTTGACAGATAATTGCGTTCTTTTTTAGCTCTGGTGGCGTTTTTAAACACTACCACTGGTTAAATTCAATACGCATCAAATCGCTCAGCTCTGTGCAAATTGTGTCAAATGAAATGCTAAAGAAATTGCCATTTCTAAAAAAAAATACAAAATTATTTCATTGATTGCTGCAACATGAGAAAGAGTCGCATTTGGCAACATTTTCAGATAGTTGACAACAGGCTTGCGCTCTGCAATATTTGTCGGGCCAAGCTGTCCTACAAGACCACAATTACCAATCTGCGCAAGCATATGAACCGCAAGCATGCGAATGTGCCGCATTGGAAGCGCACAGAGCAAGTAATTAAATTAAAAATCAAAAACAAAAAACTAAACATGAATCACACTAGCTTCAATTCGACAATTTCCAGAAACTCAGAACTAATTTCTGTTCGTTTGAAAATGAACTCTACGCAAATCTGAGCAGTACCGATGAGGACGAAAAAAATGAGAATAGATGTCGGGAAATTAAGGATGCTTTGCAATTCAACATTGAAGTGGAGCAGAAGCTGTTTGCGCCAGCTGCAGCTGCCGAGAAAGTTGGCAAAAATGACGAAGTTGGTCCAGAGTTTGAGGTTCTCAATCAAATCGAGTGCAGCGAACTAAATGCGCTCTATAAACAAAAATTAGCCGAGGACAAACGTCATCATTTGGCCATCGAGCAATTGTTGGCTGAGCAAATTGCATTGCGAAATCAATTTATTGAAATTGAACAAAAAAAGATTTCTATGTAAATCAGGGCGAAAATGTGAGACGTTTCCTTTTTTGAGAAAAGATAAATATTACAAAGTCGAAAACAAAGTTGCAATGGGTAAAAACTTGAAAAGAGCTTGGGAAATAACACCAAATATCCTTGTTATAGTTTACATAGTATTTGCATTTTTTTCTTATTATATTCCTTGTTTTTTGCATTGTAATTTTGGGAGCCGTATATTAACTAGCTGAACTAAATAAAATCAAGTATACGAGCTGTGTATAATTTGTATTGAAATATTCTGGTATTCGTGGACAGGCTCTTAAATATCCTTTAGCGCTCTCTGTTCACCAAAACAGCCGCCAAATTGTTAACATTAAACGGCGTAAAATTAACACAAAAAGTGGAAGCAGTTAAAAAAAAGAAAGTTGAATGCAAAT